>CM032062.1:4310630-5681745 GCA_018831715.1 Matsumurasca onukii
CGACAGCTCAAAGGGGTTAGGGCAGGGGCTCAGGGCGAGGGAGGGCTCATGGGCAGGGGGCTCATGCAGCTCAAGGCGGTTCAAGGGCGAGCTCAAGGCAGAAGGGGCTCAGCGACAGCTCAAGGGTTGGGGCGAGGGCTCAAGGGCAGGGAGCTCAGGGCGAGCGCTCAGGGGCAGGGAGCTCTCATGGGCGAAGAAGGAGACGCATAGGGCGACAGCTCAAGGGGATAGGGCAGGGGCTCAAGGCGAGGGCTCATACGCGAGCGTTCAGGGGCGAGGGTCATAGGCAGGAACAAGGGCTCTAGGGTGACAGCTCATAGGCGTGGGCTCAAGGGCGAGGGCTGAAGGGCGATTGCTCATGGGCATGGCCCTGTAAGCGAGAGTAATAAAAATAGTATAATAAAATAAGAGTATTATAAAATAGAATTTACTTTTGATTATTTAAAATATCATTATAATTAATAAATATTATTAATGAATTTACTTTTACAAAATATTTTAAAATAAAATGTTATCCAGAAAATATTTGAAAAATAATTTTTTTGGTGAGATAAGTATTTTTAAATTAAATCTTTTACTTTTTTCTAATTAAAATTTGTTTTGTTTTAAAATTTTAAAGGCCAAATTATGAGGGCTTAAGGTTAGATCTCAATTGCGATTGCTGCAAATTTATTACGCATATTGACTTACATTACTATGAATAGTGAAATCTCCTATGTGTTCTCAGGTGTTGATCAATGCTATTTGGTTCTTCGTGTCGCCTCCCAGAGCTATCCACCACTACCCGACCAGGGAGGACAACCTGCTGATCTGCTCGTCGTACGTGGACGCCTCTCACATGATTGCCTTCGGATATCCCATCGTGCTGATAGTGGTGTGTACGGTGTATGCCGTCAAAACCAGAAACATCCCAGAGGCGTTTAACGAATCAAAACACATAGGTATGTTTAATGACCATTGCAGTTACCACTTACCTTGGTAAAGTGACTAAGCGGTAACGCGGTAAAGGTCGGGGTTGAGTGTTAGAGAGGACTTTGTTGTTCTATTTTCGCCTCGTTTAACAAAACAAATTGTTTTATTATATGCCTTGGTCGGCATTACTGAACGTCTCAATCAGTAAACATGATCTTCGCCCTATTAAAAGAAAATTCACCCTCCTTGATCTACAAAACTTTTTTTGTACCTGCTACACGTTTTTACTTTTTCTCTGGGGGTTTTCTATACCCCTCCGGATGTTCACTGCCATTGCATCACCCCTGACCCTAGTCCTACCGACACTTATGGTAATGAAGTAATGTTGATTAATGTTGCAGGTTTCACAATGTACACCACGTGTGTCATTTGGCTGGCGTTTGTCCCGTTGTACTTCGGCACCGGAAACCACATGCCTCTGCGCATCACCTCCATGTCCGTCACCATCAGCCTCTCTGCCAGCGTCACCATCGCCTGCCTCTTCTCCCCTAAAGTAAGCTCAAAATCCAGGGGGTGAAACCAAGGGGGGTTCATTGATAAAAGCCCCAAAACGGCAATAAAATTTGGCAAATTGTCCGAAGGCGTTTTCCGGACCTCCTTTCATCTAGGAGGTGGGTTGTGAGGGGCCCCCGGTTGTGAGAAAAGACCTCATAATCCCAGAAATCATCCATTCCAATTCTAAATTCTAGTAGGCTACTGCCAAAACGTAACGTAACTTGGAGTCGGTAGCCTTGATGGAATCCACAAAAAATAAAACTTCCCAGCTATGTGTGTCAATATCTTGGTTCGTACCAAATCATAATTTGCGTTATGATGAGATTTTCAAGACTTGAGTAGAAGGTGCAATTAATCTCTGTTGATTGACTAGAAACTAATCAACTCTCCCTTATCTACAATAAGGTCAATTAGTAGTAGCACCATTAATCAAGTCAGTTCCAGACAAGTGAAATCAAGAGTAGAACCCACTCCCTTGTACAAACTTTAGCTTTGACCGCCTCAACAAATATAACAATACTAAGCTTATCTTTCATTCGTAGTTGTGTTCACTTGGTGTACTATCTCAGCAATTGCATCTACGTATGAATCGTCATGTACGGGAATAAAGCTGTAGAACTGGCCCAGGGGGGTTTAGCTATGAATCCTAGCAGTTAAGGCTAGAAAGTTTTCTCTACCACTCAACCCCGACCTTTACCTAGCAATGCCGCAACGTTATTTAACTCATTTTGAGTGGTGTCTGGGGGTGTCGAACCCACCCCACCAGAGTGATGAGCTCCGGAGTTGCGCACGATACCAATCCGCCAGAGATCCACTAATTCTGACCGTCGGTAATTTTGAATCAACATTGTTTCCTGGTGCTACTAAAAATATATTTTCAAAATACGCCCCTCAAAATATAAGAGTTCATCAGCTTTCAATATGGTTCTGAATTTTCATCCTCTTTTATTGTTCTTTAATCCTAAGGTCAAGCAAACTCGGAATGATGAAGGACCTGCGGTGAAACAGGGTCAGGGCAAGCTAGAACAAAGCAAGGACAGAGCAGGTCTCAAGGGCAGAAGCAAGGGATTATTAGGGGTGTAGGGGTGGTAAGAAGGGAGGGGTTGGTGAGGGGGGATGGGATTGAGGTTTGCGTAATGTCCTCATTGTTTGGCGTCTAGTCGTAAACCCACGTAAGTCCTTCACTGTCGGTTATAAATCCTCACCTCAACTTAAGGCGGGGTTGCTGACATAACACCGGAAGTTCCAAACTATGGTTGCGGAAGTTCCAAACTAGGTTGCAGTTGTTTGTACACCTAGTTAGGACTTGCACTTCGGCATTGACAATAGTGAACCAGCTTGTAATCAGTATTTAAAGCACTCATTGAAAGCTTTATTCAATGGTCCTAGAGAGAAAAGAAACCTAAAATATAATTTGTCTCTTGGGTTTCAGTTGTACATAATCCTGATAAGGCCAGAAAGGAACGTGAGGCAAAGCATGATGCCAGGTCCATCTTCACGTTACTCTGCTACACTCAAGTCTGGCACCAGTGGCAGTGTCATGGTGGCAGCAGTGTCTACAACACACATAGACTGTCCCAACCCTTCATAGGTGCTACTGACCATCTAGGTGAGACATATGTTAATCTTTTAGATGTATAACAAGAAGAACGTTTGGTAAGCCTCCTATTGTCTCTGGCCAGGTAGGTCAAGCACTTGTGTAGATCTTACTCAAGTTTTTCAGAAGTGTTGCTGACTACTAAATAGGTGAAGCACGTATGTATATCTTAGCTGGCAACCACTAGTAGGACGAAGGACTCCGTAAGAGTCTCTTGAGAAAAGGTTCGCAGTTTAGAAGTAGCCTACAGGCCTACGGACAGGCCTATGTTTTACAAAGGTTTTTTGTGAGTCAGATGAATACTTGTTGAAGATCATGTGTCACGTTTTGAGAAATGCGTCGGAACCAGTATGTAACCTGGTAGTGAATAGATGAGGGAACGTTACGACGCCGGAGTGGAAAAAGGATGTAGCCTACTTGTATAACGTTGGAAACATGTTAATCCAAGGAGGATTATGTACGTTTCTTTTAGAAATCTAAAACCTAAGCTACACGTGTTGTTTATCCACAAATCACATCTAACCTAGTAAGCTTACAGTACTAAGATCTAAGGGCTTCCGGTTTACACAGCGTCACAGTTGAAATAATGCTGCTAAACGTTTCGACCCCGCTGGGAAGTGTCATCCTCAGTAGCTGGTTGATTGGCTGAGACTGGATCGGCCGGCCGTGACGTCTTCTTATATGCCCAAGTGGTGGGGGGTGGGGCCTGACACCTGATTGGCCGAAGTGGGCGGAGCTGATTGCTCGTTGTCGATCTGGATTGGCTGGCTTCAATAGGAATTCTAAAGAACTGGCTGCCAACTCTTTGATAATTCTGCTGTCATTTTTGTTAAGGTTGTCTTCATGCTTGATTATTTCTATGGGTTTTCTAATTAAAGCCTAAGAGCTTTCGGTAATTTAAATGATCAAACTGAAGCATTATATTACATTACACTCCTTACGGTTTGTATCTTCTGTTGAATCTCCTTCTTATTAAACAATTCTTTGTTTAGGTGGACCCAGGTGCATCGATATAGAAATGTGTAGTAGCTTCAGCCACAAAAAGCCGACGTTGATACACAGATCAACGCAGACGTTGTTTCCTCCTGAAAGCGCAGGCAACAACAACCTAACAACACCGGAAGAGAACTTCCTCCCCAACAACAACCACGCCAGTGACAACCTGTTACCCAACAACAACAAAGAACTCAACAACATCATCGGGAACGGACCCGTGGATGGTGTTCAACTTTAGCATAACTAGAAAAAGTAGCTAAACATATAATTTAATAGTTTTGAAATTATTTTTGGTATTTAAAAACTAAGGATTATACGTAATGTTTAAATACATATTTTGATTAGACTTGCGTATTTTGAACTTGAATGATGAATAGATGAGCTAGTTCCTAAAGTAATATTAGTTTCTTTAAATTTCACATAACACCTAATCTTAGTTTTAAACTTGTGGTTAAGTATGTATACAAGTGCATAACGGGCTGTGATTATTTCGTTTAGGTAGTGATTTTTTCAGATTTACTTTGTAATAAATATTACTAACATTGTATCATATACATTTAACCATTAAGAAACTACTGTATACATAATTTTAAAATACATTGTAGCTATTTTTAGTATTATTATTTAGTGCGTTTCACTAATCCTTATGTGTAAATAAATCTTTTGTGATAATTATTTAAGACGGGGTACTCTGTGATCATCATGGAGATTAAATACTAGCGGGAAGTCAACACTTTATTTCCAGTAGCAATGAGCCCTGCTCTGGAAATAAAGGAAGAACTGAGATCGTGAAATTTATACACACAAACTTATTTCATAAATGTATTTCATATGTATATATAAATCATACGATTATTTATAATGGTTTATAGTTTGTACATTTTGAACGTATCTGTTACGCTGTAACGTTGATCAATATACTCCTACTGTAAGACAAGACCAACAGAAATGTATTTGAGATTAGTAATGTAAATATATATGAAATTAAATAATTCAGAGTTGTGTACTGTATTTTTACTGTTGTGATTGAATTATATTGTAAATTATGTAACGAAATACACTTGTTTTGTAATAATCTAGAGTCATTTTTAACCGGTAATTTTATCTCTTCGAGTCTTTTACCACCTTCAGTGAACACCATGGAAAAGGTAAAAAGGTAAAGTTTGTCTTGTTAAACGAGCGAGGAGAGGTTAGGACTACAAAGTCCTTTCTACTACTGAACCTCAAACTTTACCTAGCGTCACCGTCACAAATTGTAAATGGTGACTGCGGGGAGCGAACTCGCGCCACCGGAGTGATGAGCTCCGGACCTCACGCGCGTAACCAGTCCGCCACGGAACCGCCTTTTAGTTAGCAGGGTGTCTAGTAGTCTGGAATTAATCTTGAATTTAATGAGGTCTTGAAAAAGTATGGAATTTAGTCGAAAAAGCCTGGGAAGTCTAGAATTTATGGACACGATGAAGTCTGAGGATATTCAGAAAGTGTAAGACCGTTGTTTGTTCCCGAAGTTGGTTTTGTCTGCTACATCCTAGTTGTTGATAGTAATTGCAGTTCTAATTGCATGCACTGTGTAGCCTGCTTCATAGGCATTCCATTTGCCAAATCACGAGTATTTTTCGATCTTCAGCATGCCAAATAGCGCCGTCACTTGACAAGCTACTTGTATTTTGTATACCTTAAAAATACTATGATACTGTAACACCACAGTCATGATGCTGTAATGTAATACTTTATATGTGGTGAGGCACGCATACACACCTAGGTATAAGTAGGATCACATTGATACTCCTAGAGAAATAGCCCTGCTATTGACTTCCTCTTACCTTCAGTCCTATTTTTCCTTCTAACCATTTGTTTTATATGTCGGGGACTGGTTCTTCTTGTAATCCCACTACTTTGAGGTTTATATTTGATGACTCTTACCTTGCTAAATCCGTCCATCCTTCTTGAGGCAAGACTCCCACGTCAGATTGTCCGTTGTAGCTATTAGGTCATCACTCTGCACCGCCAGTCCAAGCGTCACAGCTCTCGAAGATGAATGGTTCGCCTGATTCATTTCGATCTTTGCCGTCACCCTGGCAAGGAGCCCTTACAGAGAAACTGTCATCCGGGCCAGATGACCTCCGGTTTTTTAACGAGGTTGATACTCCTCCGACTCCTCCTCCTCGTTGCCGAGTCCCGGGCTTGCCACCGGCTTAGCGGAGTTAAAAATTGGGTTTTATGTTTTTTTAAGAGGTGTTAAAACCGTGAAAACCCACCTCTCCTAGGGAAGGGACGTGGCCAAGGGACTTAACAGGTGTTTAAAGGCTGACAAGGCCAAGGGACCTAACAGGGGATCAACGGATGACCCGGCCAATGGACCTAACAGGGGATTAACGGATGACCCGACCAAGGGACCTAACAGGGATTGACGGATGGCCCAACCAAGGGACCTAACAGGGTTAATGGATGACCCGGCCAAGGGACCTAACAGGGATGGCACAGATGACTCAGCAAAGGGACTAACAGGGATTAACGAACCAGCCAAGGGAGACCTAACAGGGTGATGGGAAGACCCGGCCAAGGGACCTAACAGGGATTAACAGATGACCCCAAGGACCTAACAGGGGTGCTGGATGACCAGCAAGGACCTAACAGGGGTTAACGGATGCCAGCCAAGGGACCTAACAGGGGTTAACAGATGACCCAGCAAGGGACCTAACAGGGGTTAACAGATGACCCAGCAAAGGACTAACAGGAGATTAACGGATGACCCAGCCAAGGGACCTAACAGGGATGCGGATGACCCGGCCAAGGACCTAACAGGGATTAACAGATGACCCAAAGGACCTAACAGGGGTATAAGATGACCCAGCCAAGGACCTAACAGGGGTGCTGGATGACCAGCAAGACAGAGAACAGATGACCCAGCAAGGGACCTAACAGAGATGACAGATGACCAAGGGACCTAACAGGGGGTTAACGGATGACCCAGCCAAGGGACCTAACAGGGGATTAACGGATGACCCGCCAAGGGACCCTAAGGGAATGGCACAGATGACCAGCCAAGGACCTAACAGGGGTTAACGGATGACCCAGCCAAGGGACCTAGGGGATTAACGGATGACCCAAAGGGACCTAACAGAGGATTAACGGATGACAGCCAAGGGATAACAGGGGATTAACAGATGACCCAGCCAAGGGACCTTGAGGCTTTAACAGATGACCCAGCCAAGGGACCTAACAGGGGATTAACGGATGACCCAGCCAAGGGACCTAACTAGGGGTTTTTGGCAGACTCGGCGAAGGGACCTAACAGAGGGTTATTATTAGACTGCAGATGGGTAAGGATTGCCACAAGGTTGTAAGTGTTAGTACATTTCGACTTGAGTTGCCATAGAAATTATGCACTGCTTTTTATAATGTAACAATTTTAATTTGTTGAGCAACGAAGTTACCATAGTAATTATATGCTACATTGTTACTTTTGATTTTATTTACTTCAATAATACAGACTCTTACTATTGACATTGAACTATTGAAATTTACTCAATCGTCGTGTGAAGGAGATTTTCAATAACAGAACTGATGAGCTGTACAATACTACGTGGACAGCAGCTGCCTAGCTCATCATAACATTCTTTGTGAGTTAAGGGCCACAGTCTAAAGAAAACTGATTTTTTTAAATACTGTTAACAAAGTTAACGATTTGCAAATTATGTTTTGAGAAAACACTACAATTTCTATGTAAATTGGCTTTAGGACAAAGTAAAACATCAGTTATTTCCCGTGCTTAATGTTTTATTACCATCAAAGGTCGTAAATAATTTGTAATGCAAAGCGAAGTGTCGCTTACGCTTTAGACAGGAAACATCTTTTATTTACGACGATAATGTATTTTAGCAATCTTTCAAGAACTCTGATAGCGTAATTTAACATTTACCCTCTTGTAAACGAATTCTGTCTTGACTTTTAATTCCGTGCAAAATAAAAGTTAAACTTTTGACTAAGCTAGAAATAATAAGACCTGCTGTAGTTTTTCGTTTCAATTTTCAGGAAAAACTCAAAGAGGATGTTATTATTATTTCTTAAATTATATGAGGCATTTTTTTATCTTATACAAGTAGGCTTCTACTTGTCTAATTCTAAGAACCAGCTACTTCGTTAAATCCGTACATATATAAAAGAAAATTAGTATGCTGACACACTCATAATCAGACCACCTTCTCAAATAGTGGTAACCAGCTCTACCACGTTGGCCATCCGATTCCACCATCAGCTGGCACATAACGCCACCGTCTCTGCGTGGCGTTCAGCAGATTTCTGTCAAGTGGAGTTCATCTATCCAACCTTTGATCGACCAATCACGGAGGGACACCTGTGGACAACCAATGAGGTTTCAGTATGAGGAATTTGGTGGTAGCAAGAGAAAGAACCCTTGGTGAGAATCTGACAATTCTCTTTAACTGTGTTGATAACCTGATACTGGGGCACAGCAGAGAGATCATGTGGTCCAAGCTGGGTAGATTTTTGGTAGGGTTTTGGCTACTCAGTACACTAGAGTCCTGCTAATCCAAACCCCGTTAATCCGTAAATTCGACTAATCAGAACATTGTTACAGGGAAAATATTTATAAAAATTGTTGAGTTGGTAGAATAAATAAAACTAGTTTTCCAATGAACCAGCAATCTCAATGACGCACTAATACACGCAGGTATGCGCTCAAAAAATTAGCTTTGAACACTGACAATATGACACGGTGAGTCATTGTTTGTTTGTAGAACTGATAACTGTGTAGGCCTGTGCGCGGGGTTTGGGGGAGGAAAGGTCAGTGTCCTGCTGTTACGCCTGTAGGCCCTACTGCCAAAACCATTTGTGTGCTGCCCATCAAATGCGCGTACGATAATTTTCCACGGTTTATTATTGCAGACTAAACCATACACACATACTGTAATTTTTACATTTAAATATAAAATAGTAGTCACTCTTAAGTCATTATTAGGTCAATAAATAATAAATGAACCAATATATGCAAAAACCCGCTTAATCCGAACAGGGTCCGGTCCCAATTTGTTTGGATTAGCGGGACTCTAGTGTACGACATTTCCTTTTAATGCAAACAAAAGCGTTAAACAGGTTTTAAATAACCGCCGTACTGCGCAGCCTTAAACATAAAAACGATTTTGAATATCTATACATTAGTCCATAATTGATCCGTTTATTACCCGCAAAGGTTTGTCTTGTTTAACGAGGCGAAGCTTGGACTACAAAGTCCTCTCTACCACTCAACCTCGACCTTTACCTATCGTCACCGTATAGCCACATTACAAATTATTGTAAGTGTTGACTGCGGGGCTCGAACACGCGCTACCGGAGTGATGAGCTCCGAAGTCGCGCGCGATACCAATCCGCCAACAAAACAAATATTGAAAATAAAAACAAAAACTCATCTTTATATGTCAATTGTCATTCTACAGCCGTTGAATTGCGCATTCAAAAGACAGAGGAATGTTTGAAATGCAATGTAACGCCGAGGGCAGATACAACCTTCTGTGTAATAAAGATAGCATTGAATCCTCCACTGTGCTGACAGTGGGTTCTGTTTTATGACTCACTTTATAGCGAGTTTTGTGTTGTTACTTTTACGCTCTCACTTAATTGAGTTTCCCTTTTTTAATAGTAAACATTTGTTTGAAGGTTTTGTTATGTTGGATTTAAATAACGAAGTCACTATTTGAGATGCCGACCACTCTTATGAGGGTATTTTAAGGCAAATATGTGGTGAAGGATGAGTGTGATGAGTGAGGAGTTATGTAGTCTTGTTACAAACTAAGGCCGACTCTTCCTTAGAATGGGTCATTAATCAATAGCCCAGTGACCAATGGAAATACAAGGACCAACGGCTTAACGTGACTTCCGAACCACGCAGGTGATGGTCTGATATGTCTAAACGATGGTGGGAGTTGATGCGGGTATCATCAGATGATCACTGAGACTATCTGAGCCGCTTTAGACCTATATCATCCTCAAAACCTGACCTCCATGAAGCTGGATTACAGGACCACGCCACGAGTCCCAGTCGTGAGTTGCAGTGGTGAAAGAGCATGCTTATAAGTTGTTACCATTAGCTGTTATTTCGACGTTGTTTAACTATAGTGTCTTCAAGAAAAGTTAGGTTTATATTAACTACATTCTGTACTTCTAAATGAGCGATTTCGCCTTTTATACTCATATAAAAGGAGTGCCTAATAAGGAATGCTTTAACGATTTGAGTACGGGAAAGTTTGGACCTGCCATTTTTTATATCCTGACACTGGAAATGGACTAGAACGTAAGACTAGTTGACTTACCGAGTTCAGAGCGTGGAATAGCGATGTCCCAAGTTGGCTTGTCTTACGTCACGTGACGTCATGCGTTACGTCATTCTGCACGTACGCTCCTATTGGTTATCCCAGGCGCGATGTACAGGGTGTCACAAATATGTGTAGCGCACTACGCAGAACCGGATTCTACAAGTCAAAATGCCTTGTAATATTTTTTGATTTTTCGAATTTCGCCGCTGTAAATTGTTGCAAGACAATCATTTGTAAAACAGCACCGACTTAAAATTGGCAGAACCTTTTCCTAGAAATGATTGGATCACGACACATAGAATGGTGGTAATGGGTGGTTTGTAATGGGTTTAAAACCGAACCGTCTAGTATTTCACCCGTTAGAATGAAACATTCAAGGCATAGTATGAGCTACAACTTTCAACCCGAGTTTCAACCACTTGGTTTAGACAACATTTAATTTTTGAAATCTGAATGAAATTATGAACAAGGAATATGGCGTTGTAAATTCATTTGTAATTGAACTTTCGTAACATAGTAGGTACATGTGTAGTGGACTAATACTTTTTTGGAGCATTTACTTGAAATGTTTTGAAGTCTGTTCTTTTTATTATTGTATACATTTTTTTAACAAGTTTTAGTTCTAACAGACGGAGGCGATTTATTATGTTGGAAGTAGTTTTTAGTCACTAAAAAGGTCAATGTTAGACAACAAAATATAGGAAAGTCTTGCTACTTAAATACAGATGTGCGTAGCTCCACAAAATTTACAAATAACGTGTTCACCCCAGTAAAGTTGGAAAATGTGATGTGTTCACCAGGAACAGAACGGAACAGTACGATATGGCGTGTTGCTTACAACACATGTTTCACTCACACAGTCGGAATGATGGGTTCAATCTTCACATTTATATCTCAGTTATACGTGTCTCTACTCTGTGTATTGTGTAACCTACCGGGACTGGGATACATGGAAAGGATGAGTTCACACAATTACTGGGCAGTTTTGTAGCTGTCCGGATGTTGAGCACGCTCCGTTCCCCACCAGGGGAGGTTGGATCAGATATCAAAGTGAGGGAACGTGGGAGCAACCGTGGTGGGGGAGGTAGACCGTGACTTCAGGAGAGGCTTGGATATCTTGGAAGAGGGCAGGTCCCCAAGTGTTGGCAAGGCTCTCCATGTCTTGGAAGTTTGAGTCCTCTAAGTGGTTGTCAGCGGGCTTGCTTGTCACTTCCTCTCATGATTGTCTGGTCAGCCGAACTCAGTCCCATTCCTCTCCTGAATCCGGACTTACTTTTATTCTGGTGGTAGCGCAATAACGCCCAACAGACGTGGCAGACATGCATGAGGGTAACCAGTCCCTAACCACTTGATCCCCTCAATCTAACATCTAACCTGCCGGGAAACTTGGGTATAGTTAACAGTGTGAAAAAGGAAACATGTGGAAGGTTTACGTTTCGAAATGACTAATTGTTTTTCCATCTTGAACGTTCTCTCAGGTTTGTTAATTTTGCATATCGAAGCACACTATTTGAAAAGAACTCAAACCAAGAGAAGGGAAGAATTTGAAACATGTTCAAAAACTACAGATACTAGCGTACCCGTTGCGGGTTGAAATCGTGCGCGACTCTGGAGCTTATTCCTCCGCTGGCGCGGGTTTGATCCCTACAGACACCTCTTACATTTGTCAAAGTGACTAGACGGTAACGCTAGGTAATGGTTGAGGATGAGTGATAGAGAGGACTTCACCTCGTTAAAAAGACAAACTTTACCTTGTTTGTATACTCAGTAGCAGAGCCCAAGAGAGATTTCATTACTTTTTAGGCCTAGTATTTGGCGTAAAGTTTTCATACGAAGAAGTATTTTTGGGTAATTGAATACTTCGAAGATGTTTCGGGTAATTTCCACCCATTTTCAGTGTTTAATTGATTTCGGTACCGTTTAGTCTTTCATCAGAAATACTGTATTTAGAACTGAACACAATTATGTCGAAAACTTTTCCAAAATTTGTAAGTTAATGAATATTTGCCATTTTATATTTTCACTAATTATTATTATCTCCCACACCATTTATCGGATCTGACTTAAACTTAGCATAAATTTGTATCTAAATAGCCTATTTATGGAAAACATTACCAGGACGATCTAACTTATCATTTTAAAACGGTGGCTATTTTATGGTAATTTAGGAAATTTTGGCGTTACACCTTAAATAGCTAATAAACTGTGAGTTAACGATGAAATGTAAAGAATAACGTTTTGGTGAATTTTATTTCCTATCTATTGACACCAAGGTCATAAAAATCTGTTGGGTAACAGGTTTGATATTACTCGTATAAGCCAAGTGTAATGTACTGCGACATGCTTGAGACGGAGGTGTTTTGTATGGTAATCAGTAGCTTTCATGTCGAGTCAAGCAGTTTACAGTCACGTGACTTAAAACATAAGTACATTGAGGCGTGTAATTATATTGTTCAAATCCAGCTTGCGATGGTGGTATTGACGTTAGACGGTTTTGATTCTTAGTATTTCGTGTTCGGTGGAATTGAAAGTGAGGGGATACGTAGCTGAGTGCTAAAGCGCCGCTGGCGTGAGTGAAGCGAATTTTAACTAAGTTCAATCTGCTCACAGCATCTCTTTGGCCTAAACTGGCTACTGAACACAGTAAAAGCAATTCGTGTTTACAAAGTTCCAAAACATTGCGTGTTGACTAAAGATAATGTTATGGTAAGTAGATTGCGCATAGATGCCGAACGGCGGAGGCAGGATATCAACATGGTAGCAGCTTAAGCACAGATAGCGCTGCGAGGAGATTTTTTAAGAGTCTCAAGTTGAGCCACTGACGCACACGTAAGTTCGTTCGTTCTCGAAAATTGCAAAATTTGATCACATTTAAGTCATCGACTACCGATAAACTCGAGCATGCCGAGAGGGGAGTAAGACGGCGAGACAGCAGCGCTATCTGTGCTCGGGCTGCCGAACTATATTGATGTTGCTGCCTCAACCATGTGGCATCTATGCGCAATCCACTTGCCATAATATTATCTTTGGTCGCACATTAATTAAACCATCAGTTAATCTGCCCAACAAGAATAATCTGAACTTTGATACCTTGACTTGAGGCAGCGACCACTCTAAGAGAGTATTTTAAGGAGAATATGGGATGAAGGGTGAGTTTGTTGAGCGTTTTTGATGAATGATGTAGTCTTGTTAAAACTAGCCAATGTTCCCAGTTGGGACATTAATTAATAGCAACGACCAATGAAATGGACCAACGTCATAACGTGACTTCCGAACCACGGGAGTGGCCATTGTGAAAAGTTATCACTGCGCCGGGAATCGAACCCGGGCTGATTTGGTGCGAAGCGCACTGTACCGAGCCATGACCACTGAACACCTGTGTTCGATTCATCCCCTCGGATTATTATTGATAATTCACCACTAAAATATCGAAACAATATACAGAGAGCATTGAACGTTTTCTTCGTACCAAGGCGATACAGCTCTTTGGAAATAAACGTGAGCCTGACATGTCAAAACCTGTTTGACTGTGTGCTCCTCCCACACAGCAAGATTGATGGCTTCAATCTTCACAATTGATGTCTTTGTTGTACGTTTGCCTTGATAATAATATTCGGTACACACTTTCTGCAGCTGGTCAGCTTTTATTGAAGAATACATCTTAACTTTAATTTGATCTGTGCATGATAGAATCATGTAATTTTTTTCATAAATGGTCTTTAGATACAAATTTATGTTGAGTTTGAGTCAAATACTAATGGTGTGGGAGATAATAAATAGTGAAAAATATAAATATAATATCCGTATAATATTCTTAATTTTCTCTTTATTTTGACCCATATAACCTTTTCCTAGAGTCTGACACTTATGGGACATCCTGTATAAACGTTTTAGTATTGAGAAGCTCTAAACTACAAACTTCTTTGTTCTATAACGTTTCGTTCCATGTGGAAACAGAGATGAATAGCTCTATTTTTATGCAAATTCACTAATGAATCACAACTACGTGTTGGGTAACAGGTTTGATATTACTCGTATAAGCCAAGTGTAATGTACTGCGACATGCTTGAGACGGAGGTGTTTTGTATGGTAATCAGTAGCTTTCATGTCGAGTCAAGCAGTTTACAGTCACGTGACTTAAAACATAAGTACATTGAGGCGTGTAATTATATTGTTCAAATCCAGCTTGCGATGGTGGTATTGACGTTAGACGGTTTTGATTCTTAGTATTTCGTGTTCGGTGGAATTGAAAGTGAGGCGATACGTAGCTGGCGTGAGTGAAGCGAATTTTAACTAAGTTCAATCTGCTCACAGCATCTCTTTGGCCTAAACTGGCTACTGAACACAGTAAAAGCAATTCGTGTTTACAAAGTTCCAAAACATTGCGTGTTGACTAAAGATAATGTTATGGTAAGTAGATTGCGCATAGATGCCGAACGGCGGAGGCAGGAAATCAACATGGTAGCAGCTTAAGCACAGATAGCGCTGCGAGGAGATTTTTTAAGAGTCTCAAGTTGAGCCACTGACGCACACGTAAGTTCGTTCGTTCTCGAAAATTGCAAAATTTGATCACATTTAAGTCATCGACTACCGATAAACTCGAGCATGTGAAGCCGAGAGGGGAGTAAGACGGCGAGAGACAGCAGCGCTATCTGTGCTCGGGCTGCCGAACTATATTGATGTTGCTGCCTCAACCATGTGGCATCTATGCGCAATCCACTTGCCATAATATTATCTTTGGTCGCACATTAATTAAACCATCAGTTAATCTGCCCAACAAGAATAATCTGAACTTGATACTTTGACTTGAGGCACCGACCACTCTAAGAGAGTATTTTAAGGAGAATATGGGATGAAGGGTGAGTTTGTTGAGCGTTTTGATGGATGATGAGTTGTAGTCTTGTTAAAACTAGCCGACTGTTCCCAGATTGGGTCATTAATTAATAGCCCAACGACCAATGAAATGGACCAACGTCATAACGTGACTTCCGAACCACGGGGAGTGGCCATTGTGAAAAGTTATCACTGCGCCCGGGAATCGAACCCGGGCTGATTTGGTGCGAAGCACGCACTGTACCACCGAGCTATGACCACTGAACACCTGTGTTCGATTCATCCCCTCGGATTATTATTGATAATTCACCACTAAAATATCGAAACAATATACAGAGAGCATTGAACGTTTTCTTCGTACCAAGGCGATACAGCTCTTTGGAAATAAACGTGAGCCTGACATGTCAAAACCTGTTTGACTGTGCTCCTCCCACACAGCAAGATTGATGGCTTCAATCTTCACAATTGATGTCTTTGTTGTACGTTTGCCTTGATAATAATATTCGGTACACACTTTCTGCAGCTGGTCAGCTTTTATTGAAGAATACATCTTAACTTTAATTTGATCTGTGCATGAAAGAAACATGTAATAAGTTGAACGGAGATTGTTTTGTAGTACAATTATGTACTTCTTTGTTTGGAGTTTGTTGTTGACGATAGTGCAATAACTCAAGTTGTAATATATAACACACGTTTTCCTCGATATTGAGTCAAGAAAAATAACTCAAAGTTTCGGGATTCAGAATCTGATCCCGTTTTTAGCTGAAAGGTGAATTGAGTCAGCCTAAAATTAATCAGCTTATTGATCAAACTTATTTGATTTGATAACAACTCGCCTAGAGAACAATACAACAAGCAAGAAAACGTTTAAAAATTAATAATACAAATCTAGAAATCAAGCACGGCCACAACCATTGACAGCTGCCCACTGACTAACTGCTTGCCAGCCACCAGACAACCGCATTGGCTGATTGGAGCATCGAACAACCAATCACAGCCGTGAACCAGACTGACCAACTTTGCACAGCCAATGGGGAAATTCTTCTGAGTGGTGACGAATGAATCAGGTATGTCTAACAAAAGAGTTAAACTGAGTCAACAAGCCTTCAGAAATATCCCCACATGGTGAGTCACGGGTATTCATACACAGACAATAGAGGGGAAATTCTTCTGAGTGTTGACGAATGAATCAGGTATTTCTAACAAGATAGTTAAAATGACTAACAAGCTTTCCGAAAGATCCCCACATGGTGAGTCACGGGTATTCATACACAGACAATAGGGGAAATTCTTCTGAGTGTTGACGAATGAATCAGGTATTTCTAACAAGATAGTTAAACTGACTAACAATCTTTCCGAAAGATCCCCACATGGTGAATCATAGAAAACTCTTCTGATTCTCGACGAATGAATCAGGTTTTTGGCAAAGGTGTTAAAACTACTGACGTGACTTTAGAAAATTCCCTACGTGGTGAATCGCAAAACTGATTACAGGCCTAAGCTGAACTTTAGGTTTACGAATTTTGGGCAACCCGTACATGTGTAGAATTTTAAAATGGGGCGTCTTACAAAAGTTAAGTTTTATGTAGTCTATGTTGAGTCATTATTAATGATGCTAATCTTTTGTTGCTATTTACTGCTGAAAATTCTCGCCCAGAATAAAGGTAAAAGGTACAGTTTGTCTTGTTTAACGACCTTTACCTAGCGTCACTGTATAGTCACATTACAAATTGTAAGTGGTGACTGTGGGGATCGAACCCGCGCCACCGGAGTGATGAGCTCCGGAGTCGCGTGCGATATCAATCCGCCACGGATACGCTCCACCAGAATATAATTTAGGTTAAGTTTCACTTGATAACGAGAGAATTTACATACCTCTCGAAACGTTGTGTAGTTTTAAACACAATAACCGGAAGAAAAGTCTATCTATTTTTATTTTAATAAAACAAGAACATCTCTCAGTTTTGATGACAGCAACATTTTCCCCTTCGCTCTGGATATTTGTTTGTAAAGGTACTCTTGATATAGCAACAAAGCTTAAATATAAAGAATACATTAAAAAAGTATAAAGACGGCTAAACATCTCTATGAACTTCCTTTCTTGAGATTTAAATATAAAAATTGGAAACAACCAGAAAATAATACAATGTTTTAGTTAAACCCAAGATTAAACCCATTTGAAATAAAACTAAAATATCTGTGGAAACATTTCAATACCTAACACCTTGCAGCAAGCGCACTTTAAAGTGACAAAGAAGATGAAGAATGATGCACTTTAGCACTTTAAGTTAAATGCATTTCAAAGCTGTTATATTTTCTCTGCCACTCAAATCTTGACGATCTGTTGGGAGAATTGTGTAACCCGGACCCATTAGAGCTCTAGCGCTCCATTACTTGGGATCTCTATGACAACGATCTGTTCGTAAAGTTTAATATTTCTCATTTAAACGGATATTGGATAAATCGTCCTCATTTGAATAATTTAATTTCTCAACGTCTTATTTTGTGCATACATTGGACGGTAACTATGCTGAAAATAACTAAAACCGATGCCTTTTTCATCGAATTTCCATAGGAAGTAGAGGTATAAGTTTCTATCGACAGAGAACGAAATATCGTAGAACAAACTGGTTAGCGGATCCGTGGCGGATTGGTATCGCACGCGACTCCGGAGCTCATCACTCCGGTGGCGCGGGTTCGATCCCCGCAGTCACCACTTACATTTGTAATGTGACTAATACGGTGACGCTAGGTAAAGGTCGAGGTTGAGTGGTAGAGAGGACTTTGTAGTCCTAACTTCGCCTCGTTAAACAAGACAAACTTACCTTTTTTCAGTTTTGATCTTTCCAGCACTTCCTGATTTAAATGAAAACAGTTTATATGTATAAATTATATTTGTGAACAATCTACAAGCCGTGTTCATCTCTAATTTTCACAAATTTGTTTACGAAAGTTCTGTTTATAAATCTCTAGGTACAGCTCGTTAGCTAGCAAATTTGGTCCACCCAAAATCTTTTGGGAGGCGTTTCCTCGCAAAAATTTGTATTTAGGCTGTACAAATTGTATATATCATCCGATTTCGGTAAAGCAAGGTATCAACATTTATGGTTGGTTGGTATATCATTCTCAACCTAAAAAAGGCCCCTTCTGGGGATCAATTTTGTCAGTTAACGAACATTACCTAGACATTTTGTAAAAGAAACAGCTGTACCGAATTTCTGACCAAAATAGGACCTGTCGAGGGGTCACAAAAGGCCAATAGAGGCAATCCCGGTGTAAGTTTTACCCTGTTATTGGTAATTCGCTAGGATTCACGACAGCGCTTGTGGCTACGCGTTGGCTATGTTTTATTTTCTCGTTAACAAAATGTACCATAATTCATCACAACAATAATATTTACTAATTATTGAAAATTCATAATGCCGGTGTCATTACATTAACATATCACTAATTCACTATTTGAGATGCCGACCACTCTCATAAGGGTATTTTAAGGCAAATATGTGGTGAAGGATGAGTGTGATGAGTGGTAGTAATGAGTTATGAGGTGTAATCTTGTTACAAACCAAGGCCGACTCTTCCTTAGAATGGGTCATTAATTAATAGCCCAATGACCAATGGAAATACAAGGACCAACGGCTTAACGTGACTTCCCAACTTTTTATAACGCAGACATAGATAGACTTGTCTACCGGTTATTGTGTTTAAAACTACACAACGTTTCGAAAGGAATGTAAACTCCTATCGTTATCAAGTGAAACTTAGCCTAAATAATATTCCAATGCTTAAAGTTAATACAATTTAAATTAAGGCCTTTTGGAATCAGAGAAGAATTTCTGATTCTCTGTAAAAAAATCTCTGTAAGAAAGAATCTCTGATTCCAAAAGACCTCATTTAAAATTGAACTGGTATTAAGGATTAGAATTTGATTTAGGCCAAGTTTTACTTGATGACGAGAGAAGTTTTCATACTTCTCGAAACGTTGTGTGTTTTAAAAACAATAACCGGTAGAAAAGTCTATCTACTTCTTTGTTAATAAAATAATATTTAAACTCATAAAAACTTCTAGCTTTGTAAATAAATGAAAACCCTGAATTATGATAAGCCATTATTTAACCTCAGACTTTGCGAGGCGCTTCTGAATATTCATATTGCGAAATTGGTTTGAGGGAATATTAATATAGGTTTGAGTTTGTAATTCACCGACCTTTTTAAAGGGAAATTAAAATGAATATTAAGTAAATTGTGTTTTAAATTTGGAAATTAAAACGTGTTCTTTTACCGTTTGACAACTTTAACATTATGTTATAATTTTTTATAAAATATTGATAATTCCAATCGTTTTTTCATGAAGAGTGTCTCGTATAGTTTGACTTGATATTTACTTCTAAGCCCTTTGTTATATTCAGTTTAACAGTAATAAAAACTACCTTCGGCCTCAGACTTGCGTATTCATTTACTGCAAGTTTTATTTCATATCTTGAAGTTATAACAAATTTCAAATGTCATTGAAATAGGACTATTCATTTTGCTGTTATAGCGAAAAATTACCTTTTTGGCTACGACCTGTGTTTCAACAATATCCATCCATATAGGCTACTAAAACATTTTCATAATTTTTAGTTTATGGATATGTTAAAATACATATTTATGTTTAATGTCGTCGAAATCGGGTGGAATTTACTGTTTTTAAACCACTAAGCTCTTCTTTTTAGAAAACTCCCTTTAAAGAATTTTGGCCGGATAAATAAAAAAAAACCTTTTGTGTGGCCTTTTACAAAAGGAACATTTGTACCAAGTTTCATGAAAATTGGACACAAACAAGCGACCTGTAGAGAGTACAACATGTATGCAGGGTGAGTTTTATATGTCCCTCCCACCTTAACTTTTGAAAAGGAAATATTATTTGAAACCCTTTGGGGAATGTTATAGGATTCTGAAGTTTGTTTTTACGTACTATATCTGAATATTGAGCTTCCTAAACGCAAACGTCACCCAAAAACTGAGGAGGGGGGAGGCTCCCTCCCAGTTTTTTAAATTGCAACACCCCCTTTGTAGCACCTCAAAAGAAAGGGATTTTTAACAAATTCAACTACGTAAAGAAAAGTTTGTATCTCCACTCGTTCCTTTGTAAGGCCCAGGAACAACATTTTAAAGATGACAAGAAATCAGGTTTAAAATGCCAAGTACCACATAAAAATTTTGTTATAACACATTTTGCTTAAAATTCCTTATGGGATTATGTTATAGTAATGTAATGTTTCCCTCAAAAGATTTTCGAGAAAAATTTGCCATTGAAAAATTATACGTGAAATGGGCATTTTAAAGCTGATTTCTTGCAATCTTTAAACAGGTATTACAAACAAAGAATAGACATAATTCAAAGGGTTTCAAAAGATTTATCATTTTTCAAACGTTTAGGTGGGGGGACATTTAAAACTCACCCTGTACATACATAACATACATATTTAAATATATAAAGTGTGAAAAATCCTCAAAAAGTGTTCTGGGGTCAGGATCGGTGCTCACTTCATGGTCTTACCATGCTGACCGCAAACATACCTCATTTTTATAAAGGAAATTCACTAACAAGTAGTTACACAATTGGCACACCTCTCAACAGTCCTGTTGAATAGTTATCCATTTAACACAATTGGTAGCGAGGTTGGTTAAACCACTTCATTTGCATTAAGAGCTCCGTAACATAGCAATCCGCTCAGACGATATTCTGGATTGTTAGAATTCCAATAATCCTCTTCGGTAAGGAAGATTAGCATTCTGAATGCTATTTTAGAATGTTGAATTCTAGATTAGTTGTATTGAATATCGTTTTAGTTTTTAACTGAGTTGTAACAAGGCAATTGAGATACCCGGGTTCGATTTCTGGTTCGGTTTGCACATTTTGTCTTCGAATTTCTTCAGTAGTAAATTAGCCATTTAGCGTTTATACAAATTAAGATCTATAATTTAAGTCATTTGTGTAGTATTTATACTCTGTTTATAATATTTCCAGATTGTTGGACATTCAGATTTAAGTACATCTCTAAATTTGAAGGCATAAATAGGTGGGCCGGATGGTGTAGTGGTCAGGATAATCACCCGGCAAGTGAGAGATCCAGGTTAGGTCCACACATTTTGTCTTTAAATTTAATTAGTAATATACTAGAAGAATAAAATTAATATCAAACCGTAAAAACACCCTTGGTAAAGTATTTTGTAATTGAAAACCAACTACTGAATACCCAAATTAACACAGCCCCAACCCCCATATTTGAATATATTTTAAATTATCAATATTTTAAATAGTACTTTATATTGTTAAGAACCTCATTTTTAGCTCTACTTGAAGACAAATTTATTTTAACATTTCTTTCCTGGTTTATTCCTTTTAATAATATTATTGTATGTTTCGATGTTAGTGTGACCATGGCCTCAGAGCCGAAACATGTCACTTAAATTTTAAATTACAAAATATTCTACCAATGGTGATTTTTTTCTGTTTGATATTCATTTTTATTTAAAAGTATAATATCTCTTCAACTTCAAATCATTCAATAAACTAGATGTATAGCGTTTACACAAACTAAGGTATATTATTGATACAGTAGATAGATAAAACAAAAACATTGTTGCCCATATTAATTTTATAGTGCTTAATTCACTGTAAAATGTACGATTTCTTAGTATCGTGCATTTATATTTAAATTAGTCTGCTATAATAAACTAAAACATAAACTATTTATTTGTACGAGTTATAAAAAAGTAGCACACTTCCATAGATACATAAAGATTGTGGAAAAGTGCATTTTCCACTTTAAGTTAAATGCTTTTCAAAGCTTTCTGTTTTACAGTCGCTTCCACTCAATTTCAGACTCCTTTCACAATACTAACCTTTCACTAGAACTTTACTTTTAAATGTTTAAAATAAGCCATTCTCTTTTGAAACCGTCAATCTTAAGTACAAATGAGTTTCACAATCTTTAGTTCTTTCAAATTCAACGACCGAAAGAAATCTCATGTTGACAACTCGTTTTTTTGTAATATCCATTTAAAGATTACAAGAAATCAGGTTTAAAACGCCATATTTCGCAACATTTTTTAAAAATACTCGTATATATAAAAAAAGTATTACTCAAATTTCATCTTATTGTCAATACAGTTTGCTATAACAAAGAATAAGGTTCAAAATTTAGTTGTTGTTGTATAAATGATTCCTTAATATTGCTATTGATGATTTTATCGAAACTAATTGAATTTGGATTAATGTTTTCTTATTTAAATTAAACTTATGCCAGAAATTACTGAACAGTTTTGGAATTGTCCCACGAGATCTAATGTATAAACCTATTACTTGAAAATTTTGAATTTGGTACACTAGCCTTCTTCGATCTGCGGCCTCAGTTCCGTTTACTTCCCTCACGGTTCTGTTTCGGCCTCTCGGTTTTGGTATTCACTTTGCTAATCACTATACCTTTTCAGTTAGGGTATTTCCTTGAGAGTTGAAACTTATTCACTGTTATTATTTGTGTGACAAGACAAAGCTAAGAAAACATGGGAAAAAGCCTTATTTGAGTATAACTTGAGAAGATCGTAAGTTAAGCGATTTTTGATGTTTCATGACAAATCAATTCATAAATTCCTTTCATTAAAAAATGAAGAAACCCGGCCTGATAGAACGGTTGTACTGACTGCCATTAGATTTTCATACATTCTTTTAATATATAGATTCTTCTTGAACATTATCTGAGAAAATATTACAACCCTATAACATAATCCCATAGTTGTTTTGAAAAAAATTTGTCATACAAAATTTGTGTATGTGAAAAGGAGCATAAAAACATTCCCTAAACTATTTTAAAACTATTGACTTTTTCAAAAGTTAAGGTGGGGGAAGGGACATTTAACTCATCATGTGTGTAGTGTTGAACGTCTTATTTAAAATGTAAGAGATCTAAATCATGTAGATCGAACCAATTCCCTCCCAAGTAAAGATGTTTGTTGAGTTGATTTGTCGTTAATAATACAGCATTCAACGTCGTTTTAAAGCGATTTGTGTATTAGTTCAAGAGCCTGGTAGAGTTTACTTTTGAGAATTAATTTTTGACTTAACCAAATACAATTCCAAACTGTCTGTAACGTCTGATCGTACTGTCTGTAACGTAAAATGCCGTTTTGTATGAGTTTCTTCTGAAAAACTTTACATACGAGACAGACGGAACTTTATAATAAGATCGGTTGAGTGTGTCTTAAGCTTCTTCCTGTCTTACTAAATTTGAAAACAAAATGTAAGTTGCTCAAATTAGGTTTTTTGAGCTGTCTTCTATGTGTGTTCTGTATTTGTTAGACTATTACTTGAAGTACTGTTTGGATATAGGTGAAAATGTACAAACTGGGTAAATATTAAGTGGGATGCTTACCGCATAGCTATACTAAAGTCAGTTTTACAAGCAAGTTGTTGATATTTTTATTTTTAACTAAAGTATTGTAGTCGTCTCGTAGTGAAAACAGGAGGTCACAGCTAGTTCAAACTAAACTTATCCTAAATCACTATTTGAGATGCCGACCACTCTCATGAGGGTATTTTAAGGCAAATATGTGGTGAAGGATGAGTGTGATGAGTGGTAGTAATGAGTTATGAGGTGTAGTCTTGTTACAAGCCGACTCTTCTTTAGAATGACCAATGGAAATACAGGACCAACGGCAACGTGACTTCCGAACCACGCAGGTGATGGTCTATGTCTAAACGATGGTGGGAGTTGATGCGGGTATCATCAGATGATCACTGAGACTATCTGAGCCGCTTTAGGCCTATATCATCCTCAAACCTGACCTCCATGAAGCTGGATTACAGGACCACGCCACGAGTCCCAGTCAAAAGACTTAAACCCTGAAAGTTTGATAAACACATAAAAAACTAGTATAGTTGTGAGAAAATAAATAAAATTTGAATAGTGAAAACTACAGTGAAAGTACGTTGACAACTCTGTATTGAATTACGTTGTTAATTACTCAATATTGACACGCAAACAAGTTGCATAATTTAGTGAACCAATCAAATGATCAATAAAACATTGCATATCGTTGTATTGTTAGTCGACACGTCTACAAACTAGCTACTACTATCAAAATATTAATGTTAGAAACACTAAAATTATATAAATAAAAATTAGAGTTTACCGTTTTAGATTTTATTACACCAATCTATTATGCTGTACAGAGTTATTTAAATGCAATCCACAATTCATTTTTTCGACGTATCCGTAACCAATCTCGCATGTAGGCGACTCCTCAAATAAATTAAAAAGCTTCTAGGCTTCTTATAACTGATAATTAGCTAAGCTTGGTTTAAATTATACATTATTCTCCGTAAAAATTGGCCAACCTACTATAAATAAATAAACAAATGGTTTATTGTGTTAACAATTTACATGTTATACAAACGTCAAATCTGTTTTAAAAGCTAAAATTTTCCTCATTCTAACATAAAATCCCAATCAGACATACATTTTTGACATTCACTCTCTGTTCATTCGAATTGTACCACTTCAATCCAGTAGTCAGTTATTGTTTAACCAGTCATGTGCCATAAACTGGTCTGTGTTGTAAAATGCTTCGGCGGTCAAAACCTTTTCAAACGGTTTAAAAGCCTTAGCTCTGGGGCACTTTGTAGAATTTGGCAACCTGTTGACTAGTTGAACTCCTGAGAGGTAAACGTTCATGAACTGCCGTTCTGTGTCTCCCAGTTCGGAAGTTCTCCCTGCCTCTAGTTTCATAAGAGTGAATGTCACATCCTCTTACGAGACCGCACTATCGTTTCTGCGTTAGTTAAAATCTGATTAGGGATATAACTTTGTATGTAAAATTCACATAGGCCGGTACTCATTTTCGCTTTCAAGGAGAGCCTCTGACTTTATGACCTGCTCCCTCAGATAATTTTTTGGAAGTAGCGGACCCGTGGCGGATTGGTATCGCGCGCGACTCCGAATATCCTCCGGCGGTTCGTCTACCAGTCACCCACAATTTAATGTGACTAATATGGTAACGCTAGGTAAAGTCGGTTGGGTGGTAGACGGACTTTGTAGTCCTAACTTCGCCTCGTTAAAGTAAACTTATACCTTTATTTTACCTTTTTATATTACCTTTTTATATAATTTCCATCCACCCATTAAGAGAAATAGTAAGCGTATGTAAGTATAAATAACTTATTGAACAAACATTAATTAATACGGTTTTATTGAGAGATAAACGGGTAATTTCCTTCATAGTAGTGACTTCCCAGTATTTCGAACATTGTTATCCGTGCGAGGGAACAGCTATAAATTCTATTAAATGTTCCGAGAAAAACAATCGCATTATCCGAGTTTTGATGAGGTTTCCGTTTGACTTATCCTCTTACACCGAGAACAAAACATTGTTTCCTCCGCCATCGCGTTTCATAGTGTTTAGAAGACTAAAGTGGAATTATACTTTGAAACGGATAATTTTAAAATCAATCTTCAAATAGTCCAAGAATAATAGTGTATTAGCCTGGGGCCTTTCAAACACAATGTGTCTAACGTCAGAGGAAAATATAAATACATAGAAAATAAAAACAAAGATATGTTCTACAGGTAGGATAAGAAAAATATAAAAATTTCGTAGAGAAACATACATAAAATGCTATTGCGAAATAAAACGTAGTCACGAATTTTGGAAGATATTGATGCCATATTTTTTGCTCTGTGCTAGATTTGTACATAGCAAATTTAAACGAATCTATGATATAATTTTGTTTAAGCAGATTCATATTTCAAAGCTAGTTTTTATAACTCGAAAATAGTTTAATGTGATAAATATAAGTGTTCACCAACCAAAGCGCGCGAAACCTTCAGGCGGTTTTCTTTTCAAATGTAGTCACAGTATAAGACAAATCGTGTAAACAGACAGCGGCGCTAGCGTGAGTGAAGTGAATTTCCTTGTAACTCTAGCTTGCTACACTCGCAGACTCACTTCAGCCTTTGGGCTCAGACTTACGGGATCTTTTACTGATTGTCGTAAAGGTAATGCGCGTTTGAAAATTTATTAAAATTTGACTAGTCATTCAAGGGGAAAAACAAATTTTTTACCGCCATTTTGAAACGGATTTTTATAACGTTTTGGATTTTAACATTTAAACACATATTTATTTCAAATTCAATCAAAACCGGATGATTTGTACTTTCTTCGATCACTAAAACCACATTTTTGTGAAACCTTCCTCCCAAAAGGGAACTTCCGGGAATCTTTTGGCTAACAAACTTGACCAAGATTTAAAAAAAACGGTGTACTAAATGTTATGAAAATCGGAAAAAAACGTGACTTGTGGAGAGTACACACGTTTCTTTATGTGTATGAATACAAGTGTTGTGTACTGACTTTAATTTATCTTAATCATCTGTTCATCTGATTGTTACATTATTATTATAGTTCAGTTTGTTGTGATTCTCCAGTCAATAAACATCATTTAATTCTTTCTATTTTATTAATATATTTTAAACTTACGACGATGGATTTAAAAGTCCCTGCTCAGTTCAACCCACACTTAAACCCTGCAAGTGTCATCCCAACGGTGGAGTGTGTGTGGTTGAAAAACTTTGAAAGGTACGTTGTTGCTGCAAATATCTAAATGCCACAAGAAAAACAGCTCTACTTCTAAACATTGCCGGCGAATTAGTAATCCATCACTGGTGAGTAGGGTGGTAACTCACTGGTCGGTTACTTTCGTTACCTTTGCCTTTATCACCTGGGCCACGTTGGTTGTAGTTTTAGCATAAACTAAATGGTGATGTGAATGGTGCCAAAGAAATCAACCAGCGGCTTCAGGTGGAGATAAAGGTAACTGTAACTGAACCACAATGATTAACTCATTTTCAATGATAATTCTTTCAGCTGTCTGACAACTCCGTCCGAGCTGACATAAAGTCTTGGGCCGTTTTTCAATTGCCTGGTTAGCAGCTGGTTAACTAACCGCCGGTTAAGTTGTTTATAGTCGCAATGTTTACATTTTCACGTAACGTTCAGTAATTATGAATTGTTGAAGGTTTTCATGCAATAACGATATAGTTTACTAATGGTGTATTGAGATTTAACATGTAGACATTATGCTAATATATCTCAATACAAACTGTAACACCAAAATGCAAAATCAAAACAAACAAAGTAAAACTTGCCTAAAATATCAGCTTTTCTATTGGTTGGCTCATGTCTAACTCTAACCGCCGGTTAAGGCTGAATTGAAAAAACGGCCTAAACTTTCACAACAGTTAACCGAGAACGAACAAGAGCTGAAACACACTTCCAGAGAGCGCATCCCTGCGGTAGATGGCGTGGAAGATCAAGCAGAAGTTCTCGAATCAGTCTTGACCCTCTCGACCAGTTCGACAGCGGAGACTTCCTGCATACTTACAGGACTACCGTATGGAGAAGGAGTGTTGTGTACTGACTTTAATTATCTTAATCATCTGTTCATCTGATTGTTACATTATTATTATGATACTGTAGTTCAGTTTGTTGTGATTCTCCGTTCTGTAAAATCATTAATTTTTCTATTTTATTAATATTTTAAAACAAGTCTACATATGTACATTGTGTACATAATTATTTGTATAACACAAATTCTCAGAACGTGTTCTGGGGTCAGGATCGGTGGTCATTTTTAGTCCAAGGCCTAGGTCGTACTATGCTGACGGCATGAATATCCCACTTTCCAAAGGGAATTTGCTAAAAAGTACGTAGGTATATTTAGAATAGATAAAATTGTTTTGTTGTTTCACATAGATTTCACCAGACAGGTGTACTGTGTTGTATATGACAAGATACATGCAGTCTGTAACGCGCCCCCAGCCATCACTCAGTGACTGTGTAGTGTGTAACGCTTTCTGTTCCTGTCTGACATCTAGCCTCTAGCAATCCCCATTTCTCAATCACTGTTTGTATATCACAGCTGTACTGTGTTGTATATGACAAGATACATGCAGTCTGTAACGCGCCCCAGCCATCACTCAGTGACTGTGTAGTGTGTAACGCTTTCTGTTCCTGTCTGACATCTAGCCTCTAGCAATCCCCATTTCTCAATCACTGTTTGTATATCACAGCTGTACTGTGTTGTATATGACAAGATACATGCAGTCTGTAACGCGCCCCAGCCATCACTCAGTGACTGTGTGGTGTGTAACGCTTTCTGTTCCTGTCTGACATCTAGCCTCCTAGCAATCCCCATTTCTCAATCACTGTTTGTATATCACAGCTGTACTGTGTTGTATGACAAGATACATGCAGTCTGTAACGCGCCCCAGCCATCACTCAGTGACTGTGTGTGTGTGTAACGCTTTCTGTTCCTGTCTGACATCTAGCCTCTAGCAATCCCCATTTCTCAATCACTGTTTGTATATCACAGGTGTACTGTGTTGTATATGACAAGATACATGCAGTCTGTAACCCCAGCCATCACCAGTGACTGTGTAGTGTGTAACGCTTTCTGTTCCTGTCTGACATCTAGCCTCTAGCAATCCCCATTTCTCAATCACTGTTTGTATATCACAGCTGTACTGTGTTGTATATGACAAGATACATGCAGTCTGTAACGCGCCCCAGCCATCACTCAGTGACTGTGTAGTGTAACGCTTTCTGTTCCTGTCTGACATCTAGCCTCTAGCAATCCCCATTTCTCAATCACTGTTTGTATATCACAGCTGTGTGTGTTGTATATGACAAGATACATGCAGTCTGTAACGCGCCCCAGCCATCACTCAGTGACTGTGTGTGTGTAACGCTTTCTGTTCCTGTCTGACATCTAGCCTCTAGCAATCCCCATTTCTCAATCACTGTTTGTATATCACAGCTGTACTGTGTTGTATATGACAAGATACATGCAGTCTGTAACGCGCCCCAGCCATCACTCAGTGACTGTGTAGTGTAACGCTTTCTGTTCCTGTCTGACATCTAGCCTCTAGCAATCCCCATTTCTCAATCACTGTTTGTACATCACAGCTGTACTGTGTTGTATATGACAAGATACATGCAGTCTGTAACGCGCCCCAGCCATCACTCAGTGACTGTGTAGTGTGTAACGCTTTCTGTTCCTGTCTGACATCTAGCCTCTAGCAATCCCCATTTCTCAATCACTGTTTGTATACACAGGTGCACTGTGTTGTATATGACAAGATATGCAGCTGTAACGCGCCCCCAGCCATCACTCAGTGACTGTGTAGTGTGTAACGCTTTCTGTTCCTGTCTGACATCTAGCCTCTAGCAAACCCATTTCTCAATCACTGTTTGTATATCACAGCTGTACTGTGTTGTATATGACAAGATACATGCAGTCTGTAACGCGCCCCAGCCATCACTCAGTGACTGTGTGTGTAACGCTTTCTGTTCCTGTCTGACATCTAGCCTCTAGCAATCCCCATTTCTCAATCACTGTTTGTATATCACAGGTGCACGTTGTATATGACAAGATACATGCAGTCTGTAACGCGCCCCCAGCCATCACTCAGTGACTGTGTAGTGTAACGCTTTCTGTTCCTGTCTGACATCTAGCCTCTAGCAATCCCCATTTCTCAATCACTGTTTGTATATCACAGCTGTACTGTGTTGTATATGACAAGATACATGCAGTCTGTAACGCGCCCCCATATCACTCAGTGACTGTGTAGTGTGTAACGCTTTCTGTTCCTGTCTGACATCTAGCCTCTAGCAATCCCCATTTCTCAATCACTGTTTGTATATCACAGGTGTACTGTGTTGTATATGACAAGATACATGCAGTCTGTAACGCGCCCCCAGCCATCACTCAGTGACTGTGTAGTGTGTAACGCTTTCTGTTCCTGTCTGACATCTAGCCTCTAGCAATCCCCATTTCTCAATCACTGTTTGTATATCACAGCTGTACTGTGTTGTATATGACAAGATACATGCAGTCTGTAACGCGCCCCCAGCCATCACTCAGTGACTGTGTAGTGTGTAACGCTTTCTGTTCCTGTCTGACATCTAGCCTCTAGCAATCCCCATTTCTCAATCACTGTTTGTATATCACAGGTGCACTGTGTTGTATATGACAAGATACATGCAGTCTGTAACGCGCCCCCAGCCATCACTCAGTGACTGTGTAGTGTGTAACGCTTTCTGTTCCTGTCTGACATCTAGCCTCTAGCAATCCCCATTTCTCAATCACTGTTTGTATATCACAGCTGTACTGTGTTGTATATGACAAGATACATGCAGTCTGTAAACGCCCCCCAGCCATCACTCAGTGACTGTGTAGTGTGTAACGCTTTCTGTTCCTGTCTGACATCTAGCCTCTAGCAATCCCCATTTCTCAATCACTGTTTGTACATCACAGCTGCACTGTGTTGTATATGACAAGATACATGCAGTCTGTAACGCGCTCCCAGCCACTCAGTGACTGTGTAGTGTGTAACGCTTTCTGTTCCTGTCTGACATCTAGCCTCTAGCAATCCCCATTTCAATCACTGTTTGTATATCACAGCTGTACTGTGTTGTATATGACAAGATACATGCAGTCTGTAACGCGCCCCCAGCCATCACTCAGTGACTGTGTAGTGTGTAACGCTTTCTGTTCCTGTCTGACATCTAGCCTCTAGCAATCCCCATTTCTCAATCACTGTTTGTATATCACAGCTGTACTGTGTTGTATATGACAAGATACAGCAGTCTGTAACGCACCGCCCCAGCCATCACCAGTGACTGTGTAGTGTGTAACGCTTTCTTGTTCCTGTCTGACATCTAGCCTCTAGCAATCCCCATTTCTAATCACTGTTTGTACATCAGCTGTACCTGTGTTGTATATGACAAGATACATGCAGTCTGAACGCGCTCCAGCCATCACCAGTGTGACTGTGTAGTGTGTAACGCTCTTCTGTTCCTGTCTGACATCCAGCCTCTAGCAATCCCCTCCTTACTTCTCAATCACTGTTTTAAGGTCACAGTTGTGCACCCCTCTGGTTGTGGCATTGTACCTTAAGGTGTTGGTGTGTTTAAGTTTTATAGTACGAATTTGTTTTTGGGCAACGAGTATTTTATCCTGTCAGCATGGTAAAAAACTCAAGTTCGGGACCATGAAATGAGCACCAATACTGCTCCCATAACTAGTTTTGAGCATTGTTTAAAAACTTGATATTTGCTTTGAAACACCGACCACTCTTAGAGTGTATTTTAAGATGAATATGGAATGGTAGCGAGTGTAATAAAGGTTTTAATGGATGACAGGAAGTGGGTCCAACGGTTAACGTGACTTCTGAACCACGCTGGTGATGGTCTGATATGTCTAAACGATGGTGGGAGTTGATGCGGGTATCATCAGATGATCACTGAGACTATCTGAGCCGCTTTAGACCTATAACATCCTCAAAACCTGACCTCCATGAAGCTGGATTACAGGACCACGCCACGAGTCCCAGTCAAAGAAAAAACTGTTTTTAAAGTGGTTTAAGTGATTAAAGATAAATCCAAATACAGTTTGTATACAAGTTATTTGAGTGTGGGCAGGAAGGGATGAAAAAGCTGAGGTTAAAGAAAGTACTTTAGACAGCAGAGGTCAAGGCAGCTTCATTTCAAACCTCGTCAATCTTGAGAACGACAGTTTCTCTATTGAGCTTGTTCCCTATTTCTGCTTAACTAACTGCTTTTGCTGTAAAGGCACATTACTAAATACCCGACTTTTCTATGTAATAAGCGGGTTTAAAGTGTGCTTACATCCAATATGTTGGTTTTGTTTAGCACATGAAGATTTGTTCGCTTCTTTTCCAGAATTTTTAATTCAAAATATAATTAAATGTCGCTGTAAGTTAGAAAATGCAGTTTCTTACGTCTGTTTATTTTAGGGAGTAAATAATTATTTACGTAAGGTTTGTATGTACGTATGTATCATTTCCCGAATTCTTGCATTTTCTTGTTTCAAAATGTCATTCAGCTGAAAATCGACTCCACCTTTTAATGGGTTATTCAAGTCTCTGAAAGTTTTGTGTTAAATATGAGGATTTATTTTTTTTAATTAAACAGGGCTAGTAAACTTACTACCCAAAAATTATTGGTTTTGAAGGTTGTATAACTGTGTTTATAAAAAACTTCACAGCTAAAATTAGTATTTAATTGAACACATGTATATTTTACAGGTATCTAATCTTTATAAAATGTTACTTTGTACATTTTAGTTGGTTTAGAACGTTTCACAATCAAATAAAGATTAAAAAAAAAACAAATACAGTCGCATAACTCGAATAGAATTTTCATAACCAATAGTTCGTAACGCGAGGAGTTTTATTGTGAATGTTTCAGGTGAAATTGTTCAGTGTAATATTAAATTCTTCAAGAGTTTCATTAACATCGACACGAGGCTAATAATGCAAGAGTTAATTCAATGTGTAATTAAGATCTGGTATTTTTATTACCCTCGACGTTCCTAAAGAAAGCTGTAAGTTGTTAAGTTTTCATTTAGCCCAAATGCGACTGAGTAAAAGTTAGGGTTCATTAAACGTTGCTTTTTGGATAAAAACGTATTTTCAAGCGCATGTTTTAAGATGTGTTCTACTAGATGGTAAAATGATTTATTTGGAGTGCACAGTACCTCGGCCATTTTGTTTTTGTCTCATAACAACAATTTAAAAACAAGTATATCCTTGGGACACTTAACGCCCATAAATTTCATCAGATCTTTTGAAATAAGTTTGATTTGAAAGATTATAATGTACTGCAGTGTCTCCGCTGACCATTTTTGAAATTGTATTAGTTTAACCGTAAAATCAATAAATTAAAATACAACGTTTCTTCACTTTTTGGATTGTTATGATTTGATAAATTAAAAAAAAGAAGTTTGGCGGAGACATTAAAACATTTAATGCACTTTAAAAGTTTATTTAATAAAATTTGATTAAAACTGCAGGCGTGAAGTGTTTCAAGAAAATGACTTTTTTACTCTGCTCTCATGGAACGAAACTCAAATTCACAGCCTCTACTGCGCCCTCGGTCACGATCAGCTTTCCATAGAAAGCCAAAATGAAGTCATTTTAGTCTTCACACAATTTTAAAGTTTCAACCTGTTCTTTCCTGCCGTTGAGAAGAAACGTCAACATGATAACGTAGTCACTAAACAAGCGCCAATAGGCAGAAGTAACTATAATCTAGTTCTTCCTGTCCAAAATTCGTAATTAGGTTAAAATATAGGCTAAAACAATTAGCCTGAAACGTGATCAGTGATTAAAGATAGTACTCTACAGCGAGGCTAAAATATTTCAACCTAATTACGAAGTTTGGACGCGGTGTGAACCGGAAGAACTAGAATATAGTTGTGACACCGGCTGCGAAACCTTATTTTAAGCAAAAGTCCTAAAAGTTTAGGCAGAAGTTGTATACGGCTTAAAATTTATGTTTTAAAAATTATCGTCATTTGAGATTATTAGATTACAATCAAATTGTAAAATAAACCATTATATTTAGTTTGAATCAGATAATAATAGCTTAATTAGCCACATTGAGAGCAACAAACTACTTTAATCCCACACAAACTTAATTAGGATTATACTCGTATAATTATAGTCTATTGATTATATCTAAATCCAACCCCGATTGCACGGTTTTCAATATCCTTTTGCATAGTATAACCTGGTTCAGTGGAATAAAACATTTTATTTCTAATGGTTTCTACAAGTTTGAATCACTGCACTGAAACAACTGGGAAGGAATCACTAAAATTTGAACAAAACACGTGTTCGTCACCTCACTTATGCGTTCAAACTTTGATTTGGAAAATATACACGGTTCTTAAATGTAAAACAAAGAAGTGTCAACAGTTTCGATTTATGAATTCTGTCTTGCACGACTCTATGGATGCAACTGGCTGCTTCGTAGAAGATCGGAATACTTCGTAGGTGACGGGCTTTGTTCGGGTGTTCACCTGACGCTGATCTACGTGGTAGGGATAGACGCTGAGGGGTGAGGAAAGAGGCTGCGTTGCTATAGCAACGAGTGACGCTAGAAGTGTTTATTGAAAGCCCACTTTGCGCAACGCTTACACAGTCAGGCAGCAGACCAGTTGTTCAGCCCGCGCGGCGCAACTACTTTGTTTTAGGCATACTTTTGTTGTCACACGGCGATTATTTACCTAGATTTCTAGAGGAATACGCATATTATCGATAAACAATTAATTTTCTGTCCACGTAAAGAATCAATATTTAAACGTACCTTCCTGTTAAGTAGCGGACATATTTGCCCTTCTCCTTCCTCTAGGCTCACGAGCCGCCACTGCATTTAAAGTGCATTTTTCTTTACATGCAGTACAACTTGCAGTAAAATCCCACGTAAACTTGAGGCCAAAGGCCAAAGCGTAGCAAACCAAGATGGCCGACGAACTTGAAATACAAATTGCAAACGCTTCGCTCGAGCCAGCGGCGCTTTAGCGCTTATCTGCGTGTCGGCCTGGTTATTATTTTTGTGGTATTACAGGAACTTAGCACTATTAAGAAACGTAAAAGCCGGTAAAATCTTTATTCACACATACACTGATCCTAAGCTGAAGTATTTTATCTTAACCGTTTCGACTCGTACAGACCTATCTTCCATATTATGCATATCGAATCAAAGTCATAAAATACTAATCCTATAATTCTACTAATCACATTTATTTATTTGCGATGCCGACCACTCTCATGAGGGTATTTTAAGGCAAATGTGTGGTGAAGAAGTGATGAGTGTATTGAGTTATGAGGTGTAGTCTTGTTACAAACTAAGGCCGACTCTTCTTTAGAATGGGTCATTAATAGCCCAATGACCGGAAATACAAGGACCAACGTGACTTCTGAACCACGCTGGTGATGGTCTGATATGTCTAAACGATGGTGGGAGTTGATGGGTATCATCAGATGATCACTGAGACTATCTGAGCCGCTTTAGACCTATAACATCCTCAAACCTGACCTCCATGAAGCTGGATTACAGGACCACGCCACGAGTCCCAGTCAAAGAAAAAAACTGTTTTAAAGTGGTTTAAGTGATAAAGATAAATCCAAATACAGTTTGTATACAAGTTATTTGAGTGTCGGCAGAAAAGGGATGAAAAAGCTGAGGTTAAAGAAAGTACTTTAGACAGCAGAGGTCAAGGCAGCTTCATTTCAAACCTCGTCAATCTTGAGAACGACAGTTTCTCTATTGAGCTTGTTCCCTTTATTTCTGCTTAACTAACTGCTTTAAGCTGTAAAGGCACATTACTAAATACACGACTTTTCTATGTAATAAGCGGGTTTAAAGTGTGCCTACATCCAATATGTTGGTTTTGTTTAGCACATGAAGATTTGTTCTTCTTTTCCAGAATTTTAATTAAAATATAATTAAATGTCGCTGTAAGTTAGAAAATGCAGTTTCTTACGTCTGTTTATTTTAGGGAGTAAATAATTATTTACGTAAGGTTTGTATGTACGTATGTATCATTTCCCGAATTCTTGCATTTTCTTGTTTCAAAATGTCATACAGCTGAAAAATCGACTCCACCTTTTAATGGGTTATTGGGCAAGTCTCTGAAATTTTGTGTTAAATATGTGGTATAAATATGAGGATTTAATTTTTTTTAATTAAACAGGGCTAGTAAACTTACTACCCAAAAAATATTGGTTTTTGAAGGTTGTATAACTGTGTTTATAAAAAAAACTTCACAGCTAAAATTAGGATTTAATTGAACACATGTGTATATTTTACAGGTATCTAATCTTTATAAAATGTTACTTTGTACATTTTAGTTGGTTTTAGAACGTTTCACAATCAAATAAAGATTAAAAAAACAAAATACAGTCGCATAACTCTCGAATAGAATTTTCATAACCAATAGTTCGTAACGCGAGGAGTTTTATTGTGAATGTTTCAGGTGAAATTGTTCAGTGTAATATTAAATTCTTCAAGAGTTTCATTAACATCGACACGAGGCTAATAATGCAAGAGTTAATTCAATGTGTAATTAAGATCTGGTATTTTTATTACCCTCGACGTTCTGCTAAAGAAAGCTGTAAGTTGTTAAGTTTTCTTCATTTAGCCCAAATGCGACCGAGTAAAAAGTTAGGGTTCATTAAACGTTGCTGTTTTGGATAAAACGTGTATTTTCAAGCGCATGTTTTAGGATGTGTTCTACTAGTATAGTAAAATGATTTATTTAAGAGTGCACAGTACCTCGGCCATTTTGTTTTGTCATAACAACAATGTAAAAACAAGTATATCCTTGGGACACTTAACGCCCATAATTTTCATCAGATCTTTTTGAAATAGGTTTTATTTGAAAGTTGATAATGTACTGCAGTGTCTCCACTGACCACTTTTTTGACAATTGTATTAGTTTAACCGTAAAATCAATAAATTAAAATACAAGTTTCTTCACTTTTGGATTGTTATGATTTGATAAATTAAAAAATGGAAATTTGGCTTAGCGGAGCCACTAAAACGTTTTATGCACTTTAAAAGTTTATTTAATAAAATTTGATTAAAACTGCAGGCGTGAAGTGTTTCAAGAAAATGCCTTTTTTTACTCTGCTCTCATGGAACGAAACTCAAATTCACAGCCTCTACTGCGCCCTCTTAACTATCGGTCACGATCAGCTTTCCATAGAAAGCCAAAATGAAGTCATTTTAGTCTTCACACAATTTTAAAGTTTCAACCTGTTCTTTCCTGCCGTTGAGAAGAAACGTCAACATGATAACGTAGTCACTAAACAAGCACCAATAGGCAGAAGTAACTATAATCTAGTTCTTCCTCCAAAATTCGTAATTATTAGGTTAAAATATAGGCTAAAACAATTAGGAAAACGATCAGTGATTAAAGATAGTACTCTACAGCGAGGCTAAAATATTTCAACCTAATTACGAAGTTTGGACGCGGTGTGAACCGGAAGAACTAGAATATAGTTGTGACACCGGCTGCGAAACCCTAAGAGTTTTTAAGCAAAAGTCCTAAAAGTTTAAGCAGAAGTAAGTTGTATACGGCTTAAAATTTATGTTTTAAAACCATCGTCATTTGAGATTATTAGATTACAATCAAATTGTAAAATAAACCATTATATTTAGTTTGAATCAGATAATAATAGCTTAATTAGCCACATTGAGAGCAACAAACTACTTTAATCCCACACAAACTTAATGAGGATTATACTCGTATAATTATAGTCTATTGATTATATCTAAATCCAACCCCGATTGCACGGTTTTCAATATCCTTTTGCATAGTATAACCTGGTTCAGTGGAATAAAACATTTTATTTCTAATGGTTTCTACAAGTTTGAATCACTGCACTGAAACAACTGGGAAGGAATCACTAAAATTAGAACAAAACACGTGTTCGTCACTCTCACTTATGCGTTCAAACTTTGATTTGGAAAATATACACGGTTCTTAAATGTAGAAACAAAGAAGTGTCAACAGTTTCGATTTATGAATTCTGTCTTGCACGACTCTCTCAATTGCAATTTTGTAACGATTCCAAATGCTCTTTTTGGATATTGAAAATTCTTCAAATGTTTGTGTTTATGCAACCTCCTCACAACGTCAATTCGTAAAAAAATGTGTGGATAAACGGCTCCATAAAATTCCTTCAGGATCACGTGAGCAGGACAATATTTGATGGAGGAAATTAAACATAAATTCAAGCAAGTCTGGTGGCAACGTATTGATGATGCAGCTTTTCATACTCAAACTTGTACTGTACTATTCAACCAAAGAAAATGTTATGGTAAGTAGATTTGGCATAGATATCACATGGCTGAGGTAGGAAAACCAACATAGTTGCAGCAGCCCAAGCACAGATAGCGCTGTGAGCGCTGCCATCTCTTTCCGTCTTTCTCCCCCCTCGGCTCCACATGCTCGAGTTTGTCCGATGTCGATGCATTAAATTTGAACAAATCGTGGAAGTTTCGAGAACGCATGAACTTTTGCGTGTGGCAGTGGCTCTACTCGAGAAAGAATCCCCTCGCAGCACTATCCGTGGTTCGGCTGCCACAACTGTGTTGATTCTCCTGCCTCAGCCATTGGGCATCCATGCACTATCTACCTACCATAGCATAACCTTTGTACTCAACCAACTTTCCTGTTGAAGACCATGTGCTGGAAGGGTCCAATGCACTATTAAGTCTCGAGTATACGCGCATTAAATGTAAGTTAACTGAGGCGTGCTCCAATGTTTAAGTACAATGTGAACTAGGACAGATGCAGTTGGCAGTACTGACCGACATTCAACCCTTATCAGTTCACAGCTGATTGCACTGCTCACACCCAACAGCTTCTATTCAGGTATATGCATTTCCTAATAGGGTTTTGTTAAACGTGATTTATTGTCTTATTAAACATGTATAAAATAAATAAATAAAACTTAGCCGACACGTAGCCACAAGCGTGAATCTTCGCGAATTTCCAATAAAATAAAAAGAAATTTCTGCACTTTGACATTCAGAGCACTGAGCATAATTTATGCTCAGTGCTCTGAATGTCAAAATGCAGAAATTATGATAAAATCATTAAACATAAATTACTTTAAAACAGTAGGTTCTAGAGCAACGGGAGTTGTTTTGATCGATTGAGAGAGTAAAACCTACTATACAGGGTGAGCTTTGTGTTCGTTTATGGCATCAATACAATTTTATTAAACTTTGAATTGCCACCATTTTGAAACGTATGATCCGTCCAAACTGGCTAACAAACTTAGATATTTGCAAAAAAACATTTTCCCAAATCTCGTGAAAATCGGACCAAAAGTGCGACCTGTAGAGTGGTCACACATGCATATATAAAGTTTTTCCATTTCACTCAGGAGGTGCTGGGAAGAAAAAACTGCAAACCGTATTTTTCTACGTCGTTTCGTTCTCTTTGGCAAAGAAATGAATAGCTAAATTTTCAAAGAAAATTTGCTAAAAAGGTAAAGGGTAAAGTTTGTTTTGTTTAACGAGGTGAAATTAGGCCTACAAAGTCCTCTTTACCGCCCAACCTCGACCCTTATCTAGCGTTACCGTATAGTCACATTACAAATGTAAGTGGTGACTGCGGGGGTCAAGCACGATTTCAACCCACCACGGAACAGCTTTGTATGAACGTTTCCAGAAAACGTTTAAGGAATAACAGTTCAAAGCCGTTTCTACGAATAGAGACCCGATTCAATTAGACCACAGCTGGCAAATTATTTGGAAATTAAACTTAGACATTCACAGTATACTTTATGACGAAAAAATGTAAAACGAAATAGCAATAATCAATTATATAAAACAGTGTCTACATCGGCAACTCATTTACAAATCATAGCAGTGAAAATCTCGGATATTTTTTCATTCGAACAGCACGAAATCATTGATTTTTCACGTCACTCGTGTTTCATTTTTAGTGGATGAAAAATCAATAATCAAACAAAGCCTAATGACTTACTTTATCTCAAGACTGTAGTGCATCAAGTCTGCCTTCATATTATTTGAACACAAAATTGCTTAAGCTTTCGCGAGTCATGCAGTAGCCAGTCAACTAGCTACTGAGGATGACTCTCCATAGCGAGGTCGAAACGTTTATCTGCATTATTTCAACTGTGACGCGGTGTAAACCGGAAGCCTTAGATCTTAATGAAAACAATGCTTGTGTTGAAGTAGTATTTCACTCAAGCACGAGAATGTGCTTGCAAACTTGTCTCAATGATAGAGAAGTGCCTGAAGGTGTCTCAGAAACCGTGTCAACCGTCGAACAAGGTAAATATCACCTCACTTTAGACCCGGTATATCTAAACTTATTGCGTTTGACTGTAAACTGTGACAAAAGCATGAACTCTATTTTACGAATATAATCATCATCAAGAGATTTTGTAGTATAGTGACATTAGCAGATCCGTGGCGGATTGGAATCGCGCGTGACTCCGGTGGTGCGGGTTCGATCCGCGCCGTCACCACTTACAATTTCAGATGTGACTATACGGTGACGGTAGGTAAAGGTCGAGGTTGAGTGGTAGAGAGGACTTTGTAGTCCTAACTTCACCTCGTTAAACAAGACAAACTTTGTCTTCACCTTTTTACAGTGTTTTCGTAAAAACACTTATTTCAAACAAGCAAATTTTATTCTCTGTTGGTCAGTTTTATTCACGGCTGTGATTGGTCGCCTGCTGCTCCAAGCCAGCCGATGCGGTTGGCCAGGCAGTAGGAAGCTGTCGCTGGTCGTGGACGGGCTTGATTTCCTTATGTATCTTTAGTTTCAAATTTTGTTGTGCTTGTTGTATTGTTGTCTAGGTTAGTTGTTATCAAATCAAAAATCAAAAAAGTTGAAAAGGAAAAAATAATGTCATATCGCCGTGAAAGGTAAAAATAATGAATTGGCGAAGTTCATCCCGTTTTAATAATATTCAGATGTGGTTTAATTTGAACCTGTAATGAATTGTCGTGGTATAAATTTATTGCGTCGGCTTCATTTAAAACGTCAGTTTGATGAAGCTCTCCATGTCTCGTTTTAATTAACATGTATTGGTCGAAACGTTAGGGACATTAATTCTAAATTATCTAGTATACTACTTTTTGCTCTTTATTTTACGTTTATTAAACTGCAAACACTGTCAGTTAGTCTTAAAATAGTACTGATTGCGTTATATTGAACATGGATGAATGCTTTAATCCTTTTTGACAATTTGCTCTAAATCCCTGCTTTTGACACACGCAATGACGCACTAAAGTTGCACTTTAATTTTCTAGTTTGTTATGTAATTTTGCTCTTTAAACATATCTTTTATACGAATGTAGTTGCGTGCTATAGTTGCACTTTTATTCCCAATAAAAAACTAAAAACCAAGCAGCTAGTTTTTGAATTTGACAAACATAAAATATTAGGCCTGCAAATTTACGTCCACAAGGTTCCCCAAAACTCCTTGGAACTATCATTGTTAATGGTCTATTCTGGATTAAGCATGCTGATGATCCGTGCATGAACATTCCACAAAGAAAACTTCAGATATAACCACTTGTTATCAAATTGTTTTTGGAAACATTATATTGTAATCGGTGAAAAATAGATATTCATGCCGTCAGGCTGGTAAGATCTAGGTCCAGAACCATGAAATGAGTACCGATCCTGACACCCAGAACACGTTTTGAGAATGTTTTCAACACTTTACATACATATGTATTTATGTATATATGTGTGGATTCCCTACAGGTCGCACTTTTGTCCGATTTTTATGAAATTTAGTACACCAAAAGCTTTTAAAGTGTATTGATTTGTTTCAAAGTGGTGGCCAAAAAGTGATTTTTTATAAGAGCAGCGGAACGAGCAGTCCTATTTCATTGACATTTAAAATGTGTAATTTCTTCAAGATGAGTAATAAAACTTACAGTCAAAGAGCATGTAGTTCTGAGGCGAAGCCCGTTGTGCGTTATTACGGCGATACCGAAGGCCATAACACCCGTGATAATAAAACGGCCGAAGGCCGAAACGAGATTGTGAACGGAGCGAATTAGCGTAACAAATTGCAAAGCGGCGCTTTAGCACTTAGCTGCGTGTCGGCCTGGTTATGTTTATTTAAGAGAACGATTAAGTATGAGTAACACTCATCTTGCGCTAAATTAGAGCAAGTTTTGAGTTTTCAGAAACAATCTTTGCAAACCCTGGCTGGCTTAGCAAAACTAGACAGCTTCAGGAGAGATTTTGGAATACGTCATCATGAGAGAGACACATCGGTGTGTTGAACACATGTGCTGAATCTTAATGTAGTTTGTGTCCAATCAATTCCTTTTCAACCACATAGTGAACCAGTTCCCAAGTGATATGTTCCATCAGTGAACAGCATCATTCAAACGTTAGTAAAATAAATTGTCGATGATTTAAGTATGTTAAGAAAAAGTTGGAAGTGTATCATAAACCTGTTGTTTCTTGAAATGTGTAAAAAATAAAGATAAACTTGGACTTCCATTTACTCCTCGTCCACCGGAGAGAAATAATCAATCTCCGCTATTTCAGTGGTAAACATGGGTTCTTGCTCGGTTGACTATTCTCTTAAACTATATGCTCTCTAGACTTTTTAGTCGTAATATTATTGTTGATTGAATATTGTAAAGATTTGAAACCATTAATTAATATAGCTAGTTAATACTGTTTAATGTAATTTCTAAACGGTTTACTCACTGGATAAGAAGAACACGACTTTTCAGGATCTAGAATCCCACCCCGTCTTCAGGTGCGAACTAACCTAAAAAATATCAAGGAAGAATTAGAAAAGAAGCTAGCCTAAAGCAATCAGCGTAAACTGGTTCTACCATCGTCAACAATAAACGTAAAGCAAAAGAGGTTCACTCTGTATTTTGCCCTATTTTCTGCCCTATTAATTATCACTATATCACTATTTGAGATGCCGAACACTCTCATGAGGGTATTTTAAGGCAAATATGTGGTGAAGGATGAGTGTGATGAGTGGTAGTAACGAGTTATGAGGTGTGTCTTGTTACAAACTAAGGCCGACTCTTCCTTAGAATGGGTCATTAATTAAGTATAGCCCAATGACAAATGGGAATACAAGGACCAACGGCTTAACGTGACTTCTGAACCACGCAGGTGATGGTCTGATATGTCTAAACGATGGTGGGAGTGATGCGGGTTTCATCAGATGATCACTGAGACTATCTGAACCGCTTTAGACCTATATCATCCTCAAAACCTGACCTCCATGAAGCTGGATTACAGGACCACGCCACGAGTCCCAGTCTTGCTATGAAACACTGTACTGCTTTGTTAGGAAATTTCCATGAAAAATACAGCAAGTTGCTATTTATTTCTATTATCCACTTAAAATGCCCTCTAGAAGTGGTCGAAGTCTCCAATCAAAGTATCAAATCAATTAATTTAAAGTTTTAAACTTGTTACGGTTTTAATTTTACTAGATCCAGCTTTTTCCACCCAAGGCATCTTCATTTTACTAAAGAAATACATGTGGAAGCACAGTAGTCTACTAACTAAATTTAGATATAATACTATACAAAATATCGTCACATAAGTCAAATACTCGTATAGTTTTAATTTCCGAAGGAAACATGCATATGATAAGTGTGAACGAGTTGAACACGTTTTATTCCAAACCAACATCATAACAGCATGCTAATGCTTTCTGTCAAACATTAATGCATGAATTACTGTTTCCATTTGCATAAGACCACTTTTAACATCAGCCAACGAGAATTAGCGAAACAAAACTTGTTAACATTATAAAGCTTGGTATTATTTAAATCCAATAACAGTATATCATGAGCTTTATATATGTGTAGTTATTTTTAATATATCTTATGCATGGTTTCCTTTGCTATTTTCTCTAGCTTTTCTTTTGCATTCCTTTGATATACCCTTCAGCAATTTCTTTTAGGTCGTTATATATTGCTTTGAGGATATACACTGTTAAGTAAACTTGCTGAAGATAATAGCAAAGGAAACTGTGTACAAACCCAAGTTTACATTAACTAAGTACCAATACTTAGTTAATGTATTCATCTTAGAAGTTCTTGGTTACATTCACTAAATCACTATATCACTATTTGAGATGCCGACCACTCTCATGAGGGTGTTTTAAGGCAAATATGTGGTGAAGGATGAGTGTGATGAGTGGTAGTAATGAGTTATGCGGTGTAGTCTTGTTACAAACTAAGGCCGACTCTTCCTTAGAATAGGTCATTATTAATAGTCCAATGACCAGTGAAAATACAAGAACCAACGGCTTAACGTGACTTCCGAACCACGCAGATGATGGTCTGATATGTCTAAACGATGGTGGGAGTTGATGCGGTGCGGGTATCATCAGATGATCACTGAGACTATCTGGGCCGCTTTAGACCTATAGCATCCTCAAAACCTGACCTCCATGAAGGTGGATTACAGGACCATGCCACGAGTCCCAGTCATAAGACCATTGAATTGTATAAATGCAATGTTTTCTATACCCAAAGTAGGACTTTAAACAGGGGCTATTTATCCTTGGTTTGTATAAAGAAATCATATTCACAAGTTTGGTTCAAAAACAACATTTCGGTCCGCGATTGCACTGTCAACCACAGACACATTGTTTGAAGCGAAATACAAGTTTGGAACATGATTTAAACTTCTTTGTAACATCGTACAGTGTTCTTTGAGAACGAAAATAAGAAATGTTATTATAAAACTTGCTTTTATATTCAACTAAAATATAATTACTTTAAAAGAAACCGTATACACATGATATTTAAAATGTAATACTGTAATTCACCGTAATTCTCTATTGTTACTTGTGCGCTACAAGTACGTGAAATTGGCACTTTTTGCTGGGTTCTACCAAAGATAATGTCATGGTAAGTAGATAGCGCATATATAGTGGCTGAGGCAGGAAAATCAAAATAATTGCAGCAGCCCAAGCACAGAAAGCGCTGCCATATCTTGACGTCTTTCTCCCCTCTCGGCTCGACATGCTCGTGTTTGTATGATGTCGATGACCTTAATATGACCAAATCGTGCGATTTTCAAAAATGAATAAACTTCCGCGAGCATCTGTGACTCTGCTTGATAATCTTAAAAGAATTCCCTCACAGCGCTATTTGTGCTTGGGCTGCCAAACTATGTTGGGTTTCCTGCCACAGCCATGTGGCATATATGCGATATCTACCCACCATAACATAATCTTTGGTTCTACTCTCTTAGTACAGCACTCTTTTGACTTTGCAGGGCAGGCCCAACAGACTCCTTTTGTTATGACTACACCAAATACTTTAATGAATTTTATTGAATTCAGGTTAAAGCAAGGCTATACAAACTTTAGGATATAAACACCGTGCGTTTTTAATGTAGTTGTTCTTGCCTGGGACTCGTGGCGTGGTCCTGTAATCCAGCTTCATGGAGGTCAGGTTTTGAGGATGATATAGGTCTAAAGCGGCTCAGATAGTCTCAGTGATCATCTGATGATACCCGCACCAACTCCCACCATCGTTTAGACATATCAGACCATCACCTGCGTGGTTCGGAAGTCACGTTAAGCCGTTGGTCCTTGTATTTCCATTGGTCATTGGGCTATTAATTAATGACCCATTCTAAGGAAGAGTCGGCCTTAGTTTGAAACAATACTACACCCTATAAATCATTACTTCCACTCATCACACTCATCCTTCACCACATATTTGCCTTAAAATACCCTCATGAGAGTGGTCGGCATCTCAAATAGTGATTTAGTGATATTATTATACAAGTTTTTGAACGTAATGTATTACTAGTTTCAGCTTGAAACATCAGCTCTTACAGTTAACTAGCTGGGTTGCGTGGTGTACAGTTCACTGAGCTGAGAGCAATGACACAAGCTGAGACCTGCACACTGCAGATAACCTGTTGCTGAAATATCTGCAAAGTTGCTACAATACGTTAACCGACAATAGCCTACTCTTAAGAGTCCTCGATTCGTTCAGCTGTTCTGCTCCAACCGAATATTTGGTTGTTGTATCACTTTTAGTTGAATGACTCACTCGATGGGAACTATTAACCAACGAGGAGTTCTGAAACAAAAATTAGTCGAGAACCGGCTTTTTAACGAAGGGATAAACTAATCATAGGAACCAACTACCGAGTGGGCTCTACTTTTGTCTATCTTCCGTTTTAATCTGACAGTATTTCACCAGTCTACTAACAGCTATCTACAGGCCTTCTAGATCTTGGTTTTTATATTATAGGTTTGTTTCGTGATGCATGCGCTTCACGCTCCTTGCAGAGTCAGCACTGTAAGGATAACCTGTGAGGTCAAACCCTTGAATGCAAGCAAAGATAATGTTTTAGTAAGTAGATTACACATAGATGCCACATGGTCAAAGCAGGAAAATCAACATAGTTCGGTAGCTCAAGCCCAGATAGCTGCCATCTCTCACCGTCTTTCCTCCCCCTTAGCACCACAAGCTCGAGTTTGTCCAATGTCGACGACTTAAATGTGACCAAAATTGTGCGGTGTTTGACAACGAACGAACTTGCGCGTGCGTCAGTGGCTCTACTTGAGACTTTTAAAAGAATTCCCTCACAGCGCTACCTGTGCTTAGGCTGCCGCAACTATGTTAATTTTCCTGACTCATCCATTCGGCATCTATGCAATCTACTTACCATAACACTGTCTTTGATACCAGATCTTTCCGAACTCTACTATCATTGATCTTTTATATTTCTTATAATCTCGTCCTTACACCAGGAAAATATATTTTAAACCTAATACTAATATAGGTAATCTGCAAGGCAAACAGAAACCTCTAAATTTCTATTTCTTTATATTTAATTTTTCAAATAATTTCTGTCAAATAAAGGCCACATTTGCTAACTGATAAAATTCACATAAAAGCAATATTTTTTTAATGGCGAGAAAATTAACGCAAAAATTATATTTGAACGGTCTAAATGACCACAACAACTAGAAACAGATGTGATAAAACAGAATGCAGGTGGATGAAGTGAAAAGAGCAACTTGAAGTGGCTGACATTGCAGGAGTTACAGCTCACAATGCAAATCGCTTACAGCATTCTAACAAGTCTTACACTGAATACAGTCCGTACTAGAGTCAAGTTAGACGGAGTTCCTATCACTAAAACTGCTGTAGATTAATATTGTTTGCAATAGTTGGCCCTGATTTTCTCAAAATAATTGGATAGTCGGAGAATTGCGTAAACAAAAGCCTGGTTGTACGATAATGTACGTATTGTAGAATTATTAATAGGGTCAACTTATTTGGTTGGAGCGATGGAAGACTATGTTATGGTAGGTAGATTGCGCATAGATGCTACATAGCTGAGGCAGGAAAATCAACACGGTTCAGCAGCCCAAGCAGAGATAGCGCTGCGAGGGAATACTTTTAAGGGTCTGAAGTAAAGTTCGAAAATCGTCACAAATAAGTCATCAACATCGGACAAACATTGGTTTGTGGAGCCGAGGGGGGAGAAAGGTGGTGAGAGACGGCAGCGCTATCTGTGCTTGGGATGCTCCAACTATGTTGATTTCCTTCAACCATGGGGCATCCATGTCCAATCTACCCACCATAGTATTATCTTTGATAGAACTCAGTAAATTGGTGTACATTATGTAATAGCAATGAATTTACCTGAGGCAAATACTACAATAGCTCACTGACGACAAATATTGGAAAATAAAACATATTTATAAAATTATGTTGTGTACCGTTAATTGTATTCTTATAAACACAAAGGGAACAGATTAGGTGCGGTATCAAGCGATGATTTGTTGGATGCTGTTGGATGAAAGCACTTTCGCTTCAAGTTAGCCAATCATTGTCATGGTAATGAATCCATTATAGATGATCGATACTCGAGGACAGACTACACCGACAGCTGTTATGTATCAACTTGTTTCATGGAAACTTATAATTCTGCATAAAATATGTGTGGCTTTGAATAATCGGTTATTTCTGGGGAATTTGTCATTTTCATTTCCTAATGCGTTTACAAATAGAATTACGTAACTTTGTACTAAAGAGTACTTAAGTACCACTTTTGTAGTACATTTCAAGTTATTAGGTTATACTTAGTGTCCGTACGTTTCTTCGTGGCGCTTGGTGAGGGGAAGTGAGGGGACAGAGTGGGGAAACAAATCGATGTTTTCAAAAAGTACATAATGGCCATTCCTCACAGTACGAGTGCCATGGAAAGACTGAACAGTTGGTTACCCCCACCCTCGAAACCCAGTTACAACTGGTTTCAGTTGTCAAGGTCAAGCGCCACGAAGAAACGCACGGACTCTACGTACTTTGTTTTAAATATATCCATGTTCAACATGTAAACAAATATCAAAGCCCAACTTTAAATTGAACACCCTGTATATAAGTCCACAATGTTTGATAATTCCTAATTGCTTATATATAGTTTGAAACAGTTTGAGCTTTCAGGAAAACGTCAACTACTTATCCTTATAGTTAACTAGTTTATCAGATCAGACTGAAGTCACTCGAGGAATGTATTCATCAAGGTATTCGGTTACCTGTTTGCTTTTCCTTGTTACCAAACTTGTTTAACAAAGTGAAGCGTCATTACATTTCTAAGTTTAGTCAACTGTGATTACCCAAGTTAATTTAATTTACTTACTTTAAAGATAATGTTATGGTAATTAGATTGCACATCGATGCCTTATGGTTGAGGCAGGAAAATTAACATACTAGTTCGGGAGCCCAAGCACAGATAGCGCTGCGAGCGCTGCCGTCTTTCTCCCTCCTCGGCTCCAAATGCTCGATTTTTTACAACGAACGAACTTGCGCGTGCGTCGGTGGCTCTACTTGAGACTCTTAAAAGAATTCCCTCGCAGCGCTATCTGTGCTTAGGCTTCTGAACTGTGTTGATTTTCCTGTCTCAGCCATTCGGTGCCCATGCGCAATCTACTTACTATAACAGCATCCTTGCTTTTCTCTGTGTCATAAATGGTAACTTTCAATGTTGTCCCGATTAATGAAGTTCGATCAGAAAAACAGTTATACGACCTTAAATTAAATTTCAACAACATTGGACGGGTGTTGGTTGTATTTAATTAATGAATACTGCTTTGAGTTGGATATCCACTGCAGAGCTAGGAAGCGAGTGGTTCAGTGAAAAGCTAAGAGCTGACCGCATATCCGCACAAACAGACCACAACAAACAACAGAACCGCAGTGTTCTCTACATCAGTACAGTAGTTCAATCAATGTGTGAAATGCTCACTGTCATCATGCTTTAATAATATTCTTAAATATATTCTTGAGGGAGCTTGCTCCGAATTTAGATTATGCGGCTCTTCATTTTGCAAAAAGCCATTAGACAGTAGCTAAAGCAAAACTTCGTGAGTCCTGTCAAGATATATTCAAAAATTTAAATATTATGATATTACCCTGTATTAATATTTACGAAAAAATTTTCTTTTCTTTAAATAAATGTGATAAGATGTCAGGAGCTGACAATCACACTTACCATACACGACAAAATTATCAGTTTAGAAATAAATATCACAGACTCCAAATTTCTCAAAATCTTCCTCGGTATACGGGAATAAAGTTGTTTAACAATCTTCCACAAAGTTTAAAACTGAAAAAATAATACTTCATATTTTAAAATTGCATTAAAACATTTTTTAGTTAAACAAGCATACAATACCATAGGCGGACTTCTTTAATTCTTTTGGCGCCTTCGTCTAATTTCCCGCCTACTACAATAGTAAAATTTAGGCCCTTATTTGGCAAAAGTGGCTTCACCTAAGTATATTAGTTTTTTGTGTTGTAATTTCATCGGAGTAAGTCTGGTCCCCGCAGTCACCCCTTACCATTTGTAATTTGACTATACGGTGACGCTAGGTAATGGTCGAGGTTGAGTGGTAGAGAGGACTTTGTAGTCCTGACTTTGCCTCGTTAAACAAGACACACTTTACCTTTTACACTGTTTAATAAAAACATATTACCGAAGCTTTTAAAAGAGTTTACAATACCTATTTCATCCTAAGTTTATAACAGTTAAAACATAAATATCTCAAGCTAATTATGATGTGTTGACGCGGTTTGAACAGGAAGAACTATATTAAAAATAAAATATGTTTGAAGAAACTCATTATGTCTGCAAACAGCTCGATTGTATGTTCTAAGTTTCATAACAGCTGGTTCACAATATGCCCGCATCAAACCTTGGTAAGCCTTTGCTTCAAAGCTAAGCTCTGAGGTTCACACAAAGTCCGCCTTATCGTTCAAGTCTTTTACGTTCCTAATTTTGAATACATAACTTAGAAGAATTGTTATGGGATACTTAACTTTGTGTTCAAAGTTTAAAATACTGACGTCTTATAGTTCATGAATCACATTGAAAATCACCTAAATCAATTTCATGAAAGAAATGTAAACATGTTAAACAAACAATGCGATGGAATTCGTACGTGCTTATCTTGCTTCTAAAAACTATTTAACAAAACAAACAAAGTTTGTCACATTGTGCTTGCTTAACACTTACATTTCATAGCCACATTCAATTACACCTGATAATGTGAATTCCATGTGTTTACATGTAACTGCATTAACCGTACCGCTGACGTATACACAACTGAACATTTTACCTATTTTACGATATTTCCGTCGGTATTATTTTACATTCAACTGACTTATTATCATTTACGTAATATTCTATACGTATATACTAAATTAATACTTTCTATACATGTAGATAATATGTTTACATATAATCATGTTATAACTGGTCATGTTATTATATTGCTATTATTAATATTTAAACTATTTGTATATCGTATTCATTATACTTCATTGACATTATATCAATATGATATTGCATAATAGTGTATAGTGATTTAAATTTAAATAGTTATAAATGGTATAATATCGTTTTAAAAGGTAAAAGCTAATGTAATACGATATCATTGTACCCAACAATGTTTTCAGTCACTTCGTTTTGAATAGAGAAATTGAGACAACGATGCAAAAGCTGTAATGTTAGGTCTTAACAGATTAGTGTAATGTATTTAAACAAATTTAACTATAACTATACAACAAACGTATGAACATACCTTTAACTAAACAGTGTATGTTATAATGTTTGTGTTATGAAAGTAGATTATATAGATGGTCCACACGCTTAGGCAGCACCGTGCGCAGGCAAATCAACGTTGTTGCGGCAGCCCAAACACAGATAGCGCTGTGAGGGAATCTTTAAGAGTCTCCAGTAGAGCCACTGTCGACGTGCAAGTTTGTTCGTTCTCGAAAATCGCACGATTTGGCACATTTAAGTCATCGACATCGGACAAACTCGAGCATGTGGAGCCGAGGGGGGAGAAAGGTCGGGAGACGGCAGCGCTATCTGTGGGCTGTCGAACTATGATGATTTTCCTGCCTCAAACAAGTGGCACCTATGCACAATCTACCTACCACAACATTATCTCTATAGTGTTTTGATAGTGAGTATGAAATAGTAGTATTGATGCGACACCGTTAAATCCCATTGCAAATTCATCAGCAATTACTCCATTGTACGAGGTCACGTTAAATGTTACTGATCCCATTCGTTATTGAAACCGTAAGTTAAATGTGGTGAAAAATCATTTTATTAAAAATATTACTAACATATAATTTAGTGTAGTAAAACTTTGTCCGTAATAAGTATTGTCGTTTAGTATTGAATAGCACCTTTTTTCAACTCGATAGGACGGGACGATTGTTGCCCGTCGTAGTTAAAACCTTGATGATTCAATACAATATTTATTTATTATCCTAAACCTACAGATAACACTTTTGTCGTTGGGTAACAAAAATGTGTCCTCACTAGTGGCAAATATTTAAACATTGCAAAGTCATTGGTCAACCTTTTGGGCTCAGGTTTGCAACATTATTTTGTACAATTTGTGACCTTTATTTTGAAGCGAAACTTTACCACTTTTACCTTTATGCTTTGGGAGGGAACCCCTTTTGAAAATTTAAGTTAGGTTTGGTATAAAATTAAGATATAATGGTTAAAGATCAATTCCGTAAACCTGATCTTAAAAGTTTGGCTCTAACAAAAATTACACGTAAGCTTCAGGCCTAAAGTTTTAAACCGCCACCATTTTGGATAGGGTTTGTTTAAATGCATTATACCTCACTGATAAAAACCTTTCTGTTGGTATGCTAAATGACTAAAGCTTTCATTAAAGGATTTTTATCGAACCCTTGTGAATCAATCTCGTTTCATGATTTATGTCAAAGAATAGTTCCTTTCTAACACTACTGATGCAATTTCGAAATCCATCACTATTAGTGAAAAGCATTTCAAGCTGGCCAGAACTTTTCATTTCAACATATTCAAAAAACTTTAAGAGTTTTGCAGTGTTTCCCAAACTCAAAACGCAAAAACCTACTACATACATACACACAAACCAAATGACTGAAGCCACCACGGAGAACAAAGGTCTTGAGAACCCAAAGTAGTTCTTAAACCTCAAAGCAAAACACAAAGTAAACAAAGACAAAAGAGAAAACAAGACAATCAAACTGTTTTGATTACTAACTTCAAAGCGACTTAGACTCTCCTTCAGTCAAAGAACAACCCATATTGGAAAAGTTTCTCAGGGATTTCTCATAAAACAAACTTATTTACTGGTAACAATGGCCATCTTCTGTCAATTCAATTTCGTTGATTTTAAAGACAGCCTTGTTGTAATAAAACTTGTCTAAAAATTATTATTTTGTGTCAATTAATTTCACAATTTGAAAAATTTGAATTGTGAGGAGTCTAATAATATGACTTTAGCCAAACCAAAAATTATTTTTATATTCATGTTTCTTCTAGAAGAGGAAACTATTTTTAAATTATTTTTTGTTTTCGAATTTCTTTAGTAATAAATTAGCTTGCGTGTGAACAAATTAGGATCTATAATAGGTCCTTTGACATAGAATTTAAATTATGTTTGTAATATTTCCAGCTTGTTGATTTAAAGTCACTATTAACAGTCACATGTTTCGGATAAACATTCAGATTTAAGTGCTTCTCTAAATTTGAAGGCATAAATACTTGGGTCGGAAGGTGTAGTGGTCAGCATAATCACCCGGCAAGTGAGAGACCCGGGTTTGAGTCCCAGTTAAGTCCACACATTTTTGTCTTCAAATTTCCTTAGTGATAAAAAAATAAGAGATAAAAATAACTGAAGAAATGCGAGTGTTATGTATGTTTTCCTGCCTCAGCCATTCCATGCGCTATCTACCTACCATAACATTGTCTTTGGTTGTAAGATTTAGTCGGAATCGGTCTGTTTGTATATTTTGGCTTAGAAGAGTTGACAATGGATAAGAGTTGTAAGTTGTTTAGGGGCTTTTATGTTTAAAAATGATCATATTTCATTAAATTATCCAATTTTCCATTTGCCATGCATGTAAAGCGTTTATATTCCAAATCAGCAGGATTATGAGTAAGAAAGTTATGAATAGGGTAAAAAAATGCCAGTACTGCGGTTGAAAAAGACCTTTTAAATATTTTCAAGAAATTCTGAATTAGTATGATCGCATAATACGTTTGAATTGGCCCACCCTGGTGACCAGTTGTAAGGGTAGAGGCAATAAATCGATAGCTGTCAGTAGATTTAACCGAACCAATTAAACTAATAACCACATTAGGAACAGAAAGCTCAAACTAATTTACCAACTGCCTGGAACAAAGGCCATTGTTTCTATTGTCATGACCCTTTGTTCCCTAAGTAAAGTGATAATTTGGTATCAAACATGGAGGGCCTATTGTATACACTTTAAAGCAATCTCAATCAACAGAGTATTTAGCTACAATCGAACAATGTCATTGGTCTTTACTTGATTGTTTCAAAAGTATGGATAAAAATACACAACAATATATGAGACAACAAATAATATTACAGTATTTGTTTAGTGAGACAAATATTCACTTTGTCGTAAAACCCACTTTTAGGTTCAAGTCCTACGTTTTAAACATGGGCCATTTCAAACGTAAAAAAGGTAAAAGGTAAAGTTTGTCTTGTTTAACGAGGCGAAGTTAGGACTACAAAATCCTCTCTACCACTCAACCTCGACCTTTACCTAGCGTCACCGTATTGTCACATTACAAATTGTAAGTGGTGACTGCGGGGATCGAACCCGCGCCACCGGAGTGATGAGCTCCGGAGTCGCGCGCGATACCAATCCGCCACGGATCCGCTCCGTAGCTAAGCGCTAAGGTGACGCTGGCGTGAGTGGAGCGAATTTCCTCTCCTGAATATGTAGAGTATTTTATTTTAACTCACAGTGTTCAGAACATATGAGTGTTGGAACAATTAGGGTTCAAACTGGTTACTTACGAATTTCTATAGAAAACAAAGTTGTTCATTTTTACCGTGATAAAAATCGAAACTAATTAGACCAAAACTAAAAGCATTGCTGACTTTTCCAACTCTTTACTGAAACAAATGGAAAAACTGTATGTGTAAATCCTTTGTGTGGTGCCATCTTAGTATAGGTAATCATACTTGTCCTTCAATGTATACGTATTGGCTATAGGAATATAAATATGTATTTTTTTCGAAATGGGATTAAAAATTAGTTATTAGTAGTTTTTTTTTTACCCTCCCCGGAATGGATATTTGCCAGGGTTTACAGCAGTGCTGGTGGCTACGCGACTTTTACATAAAATTATTTATAAACAACTAATTTAAAAATTACTTCACACTATCTTATAAAGATTTTTAATTGCTATCAGGCCTTTCAAATACAAAGTATTTATCTTCAGAAAAGCACCTAAAGTGAGAAAAACTATTTCAATTTAAAGTTTTATAATTTAAATTAATTTTTTTAGTATGGATGCCTTTTTCAAGATAAATACTTCGTATATGAAAGGCCTCAAAGCAATTAAAAACTGTATTAAATAATGTTAAGTATTTTTAAATCATATAAATCTATAAGAAGAGCTACACTTATCTAGAAATAACTAGTTTAAAAATATCAAAAAAAGTTCAGAAATAAAATACTATAGGGAAACACAAAATATTAGTTGTTACAGTTTAATGATATAGCTTCTACTTGGTGATAGAACACGTGTTATACAGAGAATATCTAACAGATGGATTAGTTGGCTATGAACATTGAACGATATATTCCCACACAGGACCCAATTTAATTTATACGTATTGAGTCCTCTGCAACAGTATTGCAGTAACATAAATTTTCTTTGGTCGGAACTAATGTTTCTTATTTTGAGTCTTCTAAGTAAGTATCTTTGTCAACGACAACCCCAGTACAATGTGAACTAGCATTAGAACATCAAAGAGCTAATTTCCATTACCTTGTGTCCTTTGTTCTACTGTTTACTAGATCTTATTCAGGACAATAGAGTTAGGCGTCAGTAAAATGTAGGTTTATTTTACACGATATTTAAAATCATACTTATATAAATGGCTTAATAAAGTGATACCCAAATCATTTTTAAAATATAAAGAGTGACAACTCAAAATATAGCACAAAACTTTACGTCCCGTGTTGGTGGTATTATTGGTTTCGGGACAATTTTATAAACTCTTATTTATCCTAATGCCTAATTTTCCAACTAATTATTCTGATTTTCCAGGAGCAAGACATCAATATGCCACATAGCAACCAACCAAAACCTACTCCAACAGCTTTGAATTTTGCAAAGTTATGATAAATCGACATACAAATCAAGTTATTAACTAGTTTTAATTAATAAATGCTTAATGTAATAAGGAGCACTCCTGAAAAATTCATTATAACATCGTAGTACATAATTCAAGTCTAGTCAGAATTCAGGTATAACTTGTTACACGCATGGTGTCATTAAAATAGAATCTTAACATGTAGACATTCGCAACTAGCTATAGGTTATTTCACGGTGAATACTCTATAAAATTGAGGGATTGTAAACAGAGGTACATCGAACCAACATATTGGACAGAAATAAGATCAATTTGAAAACGAACTATCCAATATTTTTAATTTTGTGGTGAGGCCTTTCGGAAACTAATTTAAAATTCCAATAAGAAGCTCTTTTCTGATGACGACCCTATGGAATTGTGTTTACAGTGTCATGGTAAGCGATACCAAGGATAATGTTGTGTTAGGTAGATAGCGCATAGATTCGAATGCTGAGGCAGGAAATTCAACATAGTTGAGGTGGTCACGCACAGAATACTGTGAGGGAGTTCTTTTAACAGTCTCAAGTAGAACCACTGACGCACTCAAGTTCGTTCTTTCTAGAAAATTTCACAATTTGGTCACATTCAAATCATCGACATCGGACAAACTCGAATAATCGTGATCCGAGGGGAGAAATACTGCGAGAGATGACAGCGCTCGCAGCGTTATCTGTGCTTGGGCTGCCACAATTTTTTCCTGCGTCAGCCGTTTAGAGTATACCAATCTACCTACATGCCATTGTCTTTGGCGATACCTATTGGTAGACGCCTAGTTCCTGGTTTCTCTCGCCTACGTCACTTCTCAATTCCCATTGGCTGAGAGACTGCCTCAATCTGATTGGTCCGCCTGGTCATGTGACCACTAACAGTTGTTCTTTCTCTATGCTTAGTCCGTTATACGTCACGCAAGCAGAACGCTAATAGCTCAACAAGCAAAAGTCAAAAGGGAATAAAGGTTACTTTTGAACCACCCTGTATAAGAGGATGTCTCGGTCTATTTTCGCTTGAGATGACAATGCAATTTCTCCACTGTCCATTTCAAGGAAGGGTGACTTTGCTTCTCAGCTGGGCTTTGTCCACTGGACGGTCTAAACTATATTATAAATTACCTGAGGGTATAAGATCAGAGACAAATTTTAATTCTTTCAAACGCAAACTAAAACAATACCTTTTAAACAATTCATTTTACAGTGTGGATGAATTTATGGATCTAACCTAAACTAATTAGAAAATAATACATTCATGCAGATAATTATAATTAGTATAGTTTCAAATAGGTTTAGAATTTAATTTACCACAACCATTACTGTGCTTCGGACCATTAGGCCTACTTATTTATTTATTTATCAACGGTGTAGTAACAGATGTTAAAATCCAACCTAGTCTAGTCGAATTTTGCTCAGAATGCATTTAAATCGTCAAAACTCCTTCAAAAATTACAATAAAAAACACGCTAAAAGAGTGAAAACCGAGCCACCCTTTAATAAAAAAGTAATGAGGGTGGCTGGATTTCAACACCCAAATAGAGCGGAATTTTACTCTTTCTGAATGGTTTTCACTCTTTCATTTTTAGAGTGAAGAATTTGCTTATAGTGTTAACGACTGTGTTAGACTAGTAAATCAATTTACTTTGACTCAAGGTATCTACATATTTTGCATAATTATATTCAAATTAAAAAATATTATAAACATTACCACAAAATTGTTGAGACCTAATTCTAAAACTTTTTGCTGTCACCTCATTTGGAAGGTGAGACAAGACATTTTATGTGAAGAGGTTTCTTATAAACACTATTTCTTCACAAATGCTCTATTACATTAGCTATTACGTTACAAACAATATAACCTATAGACCGTTTCAGTTGAATGTAAAGTTAAATCAACTAAAATATCGTAAAATAGGTAAAATGTTCATGTCAGCGGTACGGTTAATGCAGTTTACATGTAAACACATGGAATTCACATTATCAGGTGTAATTAAATGTGGCCATGAAATGTAAGTGTTAAGCAAGCACAATGTGACGAGCTTTGTTTGTTTTGTTAAATAGTTTTAGAAGCAAGATAAATACTAATTGCTTTTATCAGTTGATTTGTGAAATACGTGCATATTATTTCCATGGTGGTCGAGGTGATTTTAAACTTTACTCGACCTTTCGGAGTAGCTGAATGCTACTCGGCCTGCGGCCTCTTATTTTCAGGGCGTTCGCAACTGTTTTGCCGCTACGATGCAAAATAGTTAACTTTATTTTTCAAAACAACTATAAAATTTATTTTGAATTATAAGGGCAAACTTTCAGACGCCATCTTTTTGGCCACCAACTTGCCAGAGACTTAAAAAAGAATGTTTTAAAAATGTTCCAAAGGTTTTACACTAAGACCTTCAATAAGACTATATTGAGGGTTTAGCATGCCATGCAGGAAGTGCCTAAACATTTATTTGTTCAGTCCCCTGTACAACCGGCTTTATAGTATATTAATTAGTAATTACCGTGCTATTTTGCATGATTCCAAATAAAGTTGTATCTCATAAAAGTTCTTTTAAGTTATGTATTTAAAATAAAAACTGAAAGGACTTGAACGATAAGGAGGACTTTGTGTGAACCTCAGAGCTTTGAAGCAAAGGCTTACCAAGGTTTGATGCGGGCATATTGTGAACCAGCTGTTATCAAACTTAGAACAGACAGACTTAGAACATTCCGAAGAGCTCAACTGTTCAAGTTCAAAAATTATTCTCAGGAACGCAAGAGTTTACTTTCAAAACAAGGTAGGGTTCAAAGCAATTAGCACCAATAATTGTATAATCTTTTACACTTCTTTTCACCTAGGAACTCTTTTGCAAAGTTTCTTCAAGAACGTAAAAACATCCTGTATACACAGCCCCCCAATATACAGGGACTGGGACTCGTGGCGTGGTCCTGTAATCCAGCTTCATGGAGGTCAGGTTTTGAGGATGATATAGGTCTAAAGCGGCTCAGATAGTCTCAGTGATCATCTGATGATACCCGCATCAACTCCCACCATCGTTTAGACATATCAGACCATCACCTGCGTGGTTTGCAAGTCACGTTAAGCCGTTGGTCCTTGTATTTCCATTGGTCATTGGGCTATTAATTAATGAGTCATTCTAAGGAAGAGTCGGCCTTAATTTGTAACAAGACTACACCTCATAACTCATTACTATCACTCATCACACTCATCCTGGACCACATATTTGCTTAAAATACCCTCATGAGAGTGGTCGGCATCTCAAATACTGATGTAGTGATTTAATAACCACAGTCACCGTGTGCTCCTGTAGTTACAGGTTATGTTAGATAAAACGCCAGCAAATCTAGACTTAAAAATCCATCAGTTGTTTCCGGAAATACTAGAATATTATTAAAGCATAATGACAGTGAGCATTTCACACATTGATTGAACTACTGTACTGATGTAGAGAACACTGCGGTTCTGTTGTTTGTTGTGGTCTGTTTGTGCGGATATGCGGTCAGCTCTTAGCTTTTCACTGAACCACTCGCTTCCTAGCTCTGCAGTGGATATCCAACTCAAAGCAGTATTTATTAATTAAATACAACCAACACCCACGCAACGTTGTTGAGTTTTAAGGTCATAACATAGCCGACACGTAGCCACACGCGCTACAGTGAATCATTGCTGGTTTCCAATAAAACAGAACAAGTTTTCATTTATCTGTTTTAAATAAGACGAAATTCCTTTATTCACTATCCCCGCAGTCACCACTTACATTTGTAATGTGACTATACGGTAACGCTAGGTAAAGGTCGAGGTAGAGTGGTAGAGAGGATTTTGAAGTCCTAAGTTGCTTTGTTAAACAATAGAAACTTTACCTATTACTTTCTGTATCCTTGGAAATGTAGGCTAGTACATTATATAACAGCTTAGTTTATGCCCAGTGCTCTGAATGTCAAAATGCAGAAATTCAGATTAAATCATTAAACCGAAATTATTTTAAAAGTTTATTATATTTTGTTCTCAAACAGTTTTTGCCTTTTTCGTGTATAAGGAACATAGAACGCCCATCCTATCATATAAACCCACATGTGTACGTTTCGGTTCATAAACCGCGTCGGAAACAGAGGATTACGAAACCATCTTTTGCCACTTTTTGAGTAAGCGGAACAAAGTTGGAATATCGCTACTACCATTTCTCCTGACTGGCAAGGTCGGCGACACGCGTGACTCTTTAAAGAACTGAGCCAGTAAAGAATACCTTACTAGAGCCGATGTTTGAAACAGAAGATACACTTGGACTTCCACCTACCCCTCGTCCACCGGAGAGAAATAATCAATACTCCACTATTTATGTGGTAAACATGAGTTCTTGCTTTGTTGATTAATCCTCTTAATCACTGTACCGTTATTTTGTTTTTGAACATGGAAGAAGAATGAAACCTTTACAGAACACTTCTGTTTCAAAATGATCCGTACTCAATCGGCAGAGTTGCATGCGATCAAACTTGTGAACCTCTTCGTGGGACACCCTGTATATGATGAATACACTGATAAAACACTAGCATATGCACAGGTGGATGGAATTGAGTGGATTCAAACTTCATTATCACTTCTCACCTGAGCTCTAGACAAAAACACTGACAGAGGAAGGTTTGAAAGTTTTTGTAACGATGGAAGAAGAGTCCAAAACATGAGTGGAGTTATAATATCGTATGATAAAATTTTATCTGTATCACTAAATCACTATATCACTATTTGAAACGCCGACCACTCTCATGAGGGTATTTTAAGGCAAATTAGTGGTGAAGAATGAGTGGTAGTAATGAGTTATGAGGTGTAACCTTGTTACAAACTAAGGCCGACTCTTTCTTAGAATGGGTCATTAATTAATAGCCCAATGACCAATGGCCACGAGCACGCGGACCAACGGCTTAACGTGATATCTGAACCACGATGGTGGGAGTTGATGCGGGTATCATCAGATGATCACTGAGACTATCTGAGCCGCTTTAGACCTATATCATCCTCAAACCCTTACGCTGTGCTGCGGTGGGAAACGACCTTTAAGGGTCCGCCTCAGTTATCACCCAAGAGAAAACCATAAATTCACCCGCACAAGGAACACACAACATCGCGCACGTAACAAAGGGCTAAACAACTGTCTGAATGGGACTTCTTTCAACTGATGCGGCCTAACTGTCAACCCAAGAACTTGAAAGGGTTTAAGCGCGTACGTTTTTATTTTTCAAAATAGTTTTTACATTTAGAAACATACTGTGTCTAGGCTTTAGTGCTTTGCGACTCCATGTTGCACTGTAAAAACAAATAGTTTATAGATAAAGGCTCCATACGCGTATAGGAAAGTTTTTTAGCTTCAAAACTAAATCGCAAATACTAAATCTTAACACAGTATCGGCGTATTTTTATTATTACAGACCCTCGCAATGAGTGTCGCCATGCAGCTAAGGTGGACCCTAAACCAATTATATTGATTTCAACTTGTGTTTGTAAGCTAATATTTGATAGAGAGTTTTATAAATATAATAACATGTCTTATTTTCGTTCTGAAAGAACACTGTACGATGTTACAAAGAAGTTTAAATCATGTTCCGAACTTATTTCGCTTCAAACAATGTGTCTGTGGTTGACAGTGCAATCGCGGACCGAAATGTTGTTTTAAACCGAACTTGTGAATATTGTGTTTTTTATAATGGTTTTTCATACAAACCAACCAGCCACTGTCAGGTTTTTTAAAAGTTGTCAATTTCATAACATTGAAACCGTGAGGTTTTAAGAGGTGAAAGTTAGTTATTATTTCTACTAAAAGCATTGAAACGAGTTTATTTAATGATTAAATATGAAAAAATAATATTTAATGTACGACAAGTTGATACAAAACAGCTGGCGGTTGAATCTGTCCTCGAGTATCGATCATCTGTAATGGAACTCATTACCATGACAATGATTGGCTAACTTGAAGCGAAAGTGCTTTCATCCAACAGCATCCAACAAATCATCGCTTGATACCGCATTAAAGCTGTTCACTTTGTGTTTATAAGAATACAATTATCGGTACACAACATACTTATATATAATGATTATACAAGTTATAATCATTATGAAAACCTAATAATTAGAAAGCTTAGCTTTCAAAAGATCTTGTCAATCTAAAATAAAAAATATTGACTTTGAAGTTCCCAAATTATATTTACATGAAATAATATACTTTACACATAATACGTTTTGTTCGTTTATCGAAAGCGTGGCGGGTTGGTTTCGCGCAACTTCAGTGGCGCTGGTTCGATCCCCGCACTCACCACCAAAACCGTGTGAAATGACTTTGCTAAAACTCTAGGTAAAGGTCGAGGTTTGGTGCTAGGGAAAACTTTATAGTCCTTACCACGTCTCGTTAAACAAGGCAAACATTATCTTTTTGATAGTTTTGTGAAGATATCACTAAATCAATATTTGAGATGCCGACCACTCTCATATGGGTATTTTAAGGCAAATATGTGGTGAAGGATGAGTGTGATGAGTGGTAGTAATGAGTTATGAGGTGTAGTCTTGTTACAAACTAAGGCCGACTCTTCCTTAGAATGGGTCATTAATTAATAGCCCAATGACCAATGGAAATACAAGGACCAATGGCTTAACGTGACTTCCGAACCAGGCAGGTGATGGTCTGATATGTCTAAACGATGGTGGGAGTTGATGCGGGTATCATCAGATGATCACTGAGACTATCTGAGCCGCTTTAGACCTATATCATCCTCAAAACCTGACCTCCATGAAGCTGGATTACAGGACCACGCCACGAGTCCCAGTTAATATATTTAATATACAACTAGAAGGTGATCATAATATAGATATAGAACGCTTTTCCATTGCACAGAATATGTTCAGTGTAAGACTGTTAAGAATGCTGTAAGAGTTTGCATTGTGAGCTGTAACTCCTGCAATGTCAGCCTCTTCAAGTCACTCTTTTCTTTCATCCACCTTCATTCAGTTTTCCTGCATCTCGTGCTCTGTTGTTGTTGGAAGTTTAGACAAATTGTCATTTAGTTTTATAAATTAAAAAAAAACTTCGTTTATATTTTGAATATTTTATGAATGTAAAACTACATACATTCACAACAATGACGTTTATAGTCCTAGTTCAACTACAAATATTATATTTTCAATTTTAAGTGATTCAAACTTAAGTTATTGGTAATAAATAAAAAATATGTTTAGATAAAACCACCGAAAATATTTTAATAATTTTAAAATATTTTTTAGTTAGTTAGATCCAAAAGGTTTTTTAATAGGTTTTATAGTTTATAAATATTAAAAAAAGGATGTAGTGCTTGTATTCCATGAAATAATCTAGCATACCTCAGAAGAATTTTTTATTTTATCCCTCTCATAACACATAAGACTTCATCATTACTACTAAACTACGTTTTAACTATTAGCACACATCGGTTATAGCGCAAATTAATTTAATATTTCTGCCTCCAATAATTCCAGTACGTCAAATTTTAAGTCTTCATGTAAGTGTGCCAACCCATTTTAAGGGTAAACATTTTTGTTGTAGTTTAGAGGTATTGTTAACTTAAAAGGACCAATAAAATTAAGAATCAACCACTAATAAGTACCCTGAATTAAGTTAAAATATATTTAGGTTAATTAACTCGGGAAACTGGATTGTACCAATCATACTTCACTATACAATGTGGCAACGGTTAATTTACCAATCGGTTAGCTTTGTTAATTTGCCGTCCGATTGCATTCTATAATTATTGAGCAGACTAAAACATACTCGAACCGTTCAATTATATAGACTATAGAATATATTATATTCGATTTTGAAAATGTGCAGTTTTATTGATGGAAAATATCATTACGAGAGCATGTATTATTGACGATCATGCAAAGTTAAAATTGATAAGTCATCGCAATAATACTCTTTGATGTACACGAAGAAAACATAACTTTTGCTAATTCCCAATATGCTTCCGGTTTGCTTCAAACGCAATTCAGGAAACCATAAGCAGTTTTAGTAAAGTGCAAATCAAAGCAATGAGATAATTATGTGTACGCGTCCGTAACTCAATGGATGGTGGTTTCAATCCACAAGTATTTGTCTTTAAACTTCTTTAATACTGCATACAAGTATATTATATCGGTATATTGTACTAGTTTTAAGGATTAGAATATGGTTTAAGCTAAGTTTCACTTGATAACTAGGGAACGTTGTGTAGTTTTTTAAACACAATAACCAGTAGACACGTCCATCGATTTCTATGTTACGATTATCGACTATCGACCAGCTGGAAAGAATAAACAAGTGACTTGCCTACACATTTCTTTTGTAATCTAGCGGCTTAAGTATTGGCCGTAGAAAGAAATGTTAAGTATAAAACTTGCGGGAATTTCATCACCTTTCATTTGGTATAAGGTGATTTTCAAGCAATTGCATAACAACCGAGATTTAGGCCTAAAACTAAAAAATTACAAGATTTTCATTGTTTTTGTAAAATAAAACAATGTTCCGACCAAAGTATCTATCAGCAAACCTCTATTTTTGTTCAGCAACCTCTTAAATTTACAGATTTTAAATATTTAAGACTGTACCTAAACTTTCCTATGTCCTTTTATTTTATTAATTGACTATCCTAACAGGGGTCAAACCCGACATACGACAGTCGACTACTTAAGCATTCAAAATAATGTATTACGTATTAGTTCAATGATTTCTCAAATAAAATACAAGTTCATCCAACTGTTCTGAATTCAATTTCAACTAATTGTTTGTTGCTCTACAGCGTACACATACAAATACATCCACAGAACTAACAGTTTTCAAACAACCCATGACAAAGAGAACGATCTCTACTGTCCTTTGTGCTGGATGTCTTTATATTTACCTTCTTGTTTGCCTGATGCTAACAGATAAGCGTTTGTATGTAGTGAGAGAGTGACAGCTGTTTTGTTAGTCTAACGCCTAGCAGTACTAGATTCACTATTTTTCTTTCGTATATTTTAATTTAATTTTTTTTGAGCATTGGATATTTTAATCTAATATTTTTAGGACTTCACTGAACTACTTACAAAACTAGATAACTAATTTAAAAATAAAAATTGTTAACTGTATATTTACTGATGATAAACTGAGTAAACCTATTTCCAGCTTAAGTCATAAATCATGTAAATGGACAGCACTTTTGGTTAAATCTATGTAAACTATTTAACCGAACAATAAAAACACGTGCCGTTTATACTGTGTTGGACGTCTTCAGTTCCTCAACCAAAGACCGATCAATAGATCGGACAGTCCGTTTCAAAATAGTGACCATTCAAAGTTTAAATTTACCTATCAAATTGTAGCAATACCATAGTTGAATACTAAACTCACCCTGTATAGTAGGGTTTTAATTTCCCAACCGATTAAAACAAACCCCGTTGCTTTAGAACCTACCGTTTTAAAGTAATATCTGTTTAAATATTTAACTCGAATTTCTGCACTTTGACATTCAGAGCATTGAGTATAAATTAAGCCTATGTTTCCTTGGATACATAAAGTAAAAAGGTAAAGTTTGTCTTATTAGACCAGGCGAAGTTGGGACTACAAAGTCCTCTCTACCACTCAACCTCGACCTTTACCTAGCGGTACCGAATAGTCACATTACAAAATTAATGTAAGTGGTGACTCCGGGGACAGTGTATAACGGAATTTCGTCTAATTTCAAAAGATAAATAAAAATGGGTCCGGTAAATTCGCGAAGATTCACAGCAGCGCTTGTGGCTATGTTTACATATTCTAATGGTATGATTCAATTTACATTTTAGCATATATTTAAGTAGTGTCCAAACATGTTTATGAGGGTTATAATCCACTAATTTTATACGTAAAAATTAAGAAAACAGTATATGACATTGTAAAAACTTTATCACAAATATAAAATAGTAACAAAGAACTCTTCTGTAAGCTTTGGTTATGTATGGTACGTAAACAGGTATTGACTTGATAAACTCGTAAATCTTTAGTTCCTTTTTAGTATCGATACAAGTTTACAGCCTTCGTGAAAACTTGAGTTTATCGCGGTAAACGTTGAAGAGAGGCACAAATATACCTGGAGTTTTTACACTGAATTCCTGGACATTTTGTTATGCTCGTAGTTTTTGTATGCATTGTAACATAAATTAAATTTAAAGTATTGATTACGTCTATTTCTTCCTTTTCTAGCTTATGTAGTTTGTGTATGGGGTTCAGAGTGCACAAGGACCATTTCCATTTTTACACTCCAAATAAGGACAATCATTTTCAAATTTCCCAGGCGAGCAGGCTGTGACCTCAGTTTTTCCGATAGCAAAATAGCATTAACATTCCCATGTATATACATGTTGGAAACTGCATGGTTTTCATCTAAATAAAATAAGACTTTTGTATGTGCATTGCAAAGAATCCATCGGTTTTTGGTTATTTGGTGTTTATATACTCTGCAAATACCGAAACTGGCGTCAAAAAGTTCCTGTCCATCTGTAACGTTTTTTAGACATCTTGGACCGCTTTTAACTCAAAATCCGCTGTAGCTATGGTAGTGAAACTTTGTTTTAGGGTTAAGCTCATTACGCAGTAAGTCTTCAGCAATATTTTATACCTATACAATATCCACAAAATAAATGGCGAGGGACCACAGTGGGCACTGAACACGTTTTTACGGCATATTGGACCGCTTATAGCTAAAAAAAGGCTGAAGCTATGGTAGTGAAATTTCGTTAAAGGGCTAAGCCCATTACGTAGTGTGTCCTTCTTAGCTATACTTTATACCCATAGAACATCCACAAAATAAATAACTAGGGACCAAAGTGGGCACTGAACACGTTTTAAGGCATAACTTTAAGCCCAATTTCAAAATGAAGGAACAGGTGTAAGGATCGGTAGTTTGATGCAACCTGTGCAACAGCATGTCTTTGTACAAAAAGACTAACAAAAGTTCAATTGTTTAATTTAAAAAGTGTCTTTTATGTAAGGCATACTATAGTGTCAAAAACCTTTTCAGTGATGAAGAGTTTTTTTAGTTTCCCCAATTTTAAAATTGTCTAGTTATAGTTTGTCATATTATTACTTTCGATCATAGATGTATCTCATAAATATATTGTGTGTAGAAGAATAAGCAATCAATTAGAATTAGTTACGTTTGTTTGTATGTATTAATGGAATCTAGATGTAGTGTGATTGTCAAAATTATGTTATTAAATAGCCAAACTGACGGCTTAAAAATTTGATCACCAAAGCCCTTTTAAAATCGAAATTTGGCGTTGAACATTTAACACGTATTCTAGTACAAATACATCGTGTAGTTTTTTCTATATGCCCTTAGTTCAAAAACAATGACCTTGTTAAATTCACTTAGGCCTACCGCTCGTAATATCTAATCCCTTTATTTACATGTAAGAGAAAAAAATAAGAGTAAAATATAACGTACAAAACCAAGATGGTTATATTTCTTTATGACTCTCATTAGAATTCATCGCAGACACCAATTTCCTTTCGTACCCTTAGACTTTTCCCCACATATCGAATTCCTTTTTCACCGGAAGACTCATTTTGCTTTTATTGAAATTCGTTCGAGCATTCTTAATCAAATTGTTCTGTCCTATAAGGGATTTCCGTTGTTGATGTGGTATTCATATTTTAAAACTAAAAGTTGTCCGCATATTAAGTTTAATGTTCATAAAGTTCTTTGCAAGAATATATTTAAATAGCTATAGTTAAAACTTATCAATAATTATAATTATTATGGCACGGTATTTATGAATAGATTATACATGAAATTGAGTTTTTCATTAGGTGCCAATTAGTTTGAATAGGGTTTTAACTTTATTACTGTTCATTAATTTGTATTACAAGTACAGGGTATTGGTGATTTCATTAAATGGTAATCTCAAGCTAATAAAGACGTCTAAATTAATTTCACCGCTTCCACGAAAATACTTAAAACATTGACGTTGAACTTATTAGTCTATACTAAAACATGAACCAATTTATTATAAAATATTCATTGCACATTACTTGTTGTCAGCGAATTCTATAAAAAAAAACAACCACAATATTTTTTAGAAGCCTTAATGGCCCCAACAATAAAAATCGGATCCAAATCATAATTAATATTTCTACATGTGTAGCACGCTTAGCTTATCTATGCATTCTTGTATAAATTCGAATTTCAAGTTTCTTATTCAGAGAAGCCTTAATTTTAATATCAAATTAGATTAGAGTCACATTAAGTATCACCGAGAATTTGTAGTCCGTTTCACATGGTCAGAAGTATTGAACGGTTAAAGCTAATTAAAAGTTAAAACAAATATGACTTTTTCCACGAAAGTTTGCACAGTTAAATTACTATATTTAGCATCCAAACAAACTTTGCATGACGAATTTGAAACAAAGCAATCAGTTGAAACAAGCCATTTCGTTACTTTGAGATTTAGAAGAAATGAAATTGAGTGGAATTGCAAAGAAAATACTTTGAGCCCTTACTACTCTGAGTAAAACCAAGGAAAGTCTGTTGTCTGTTCATAACTTTGGTTTCCAATGAACTACTAATCACTAAATCACTATTTGAGATGCCGACCACTCTCATGAGGGTATTTTAACGCAAATATGTGGTGAAGGATGAGTGGTAGTAATGAGTTGTGAGGTGTAGTCTTGTTACAAACTAAGGCCGACTCTTCCTTAGAATGGATCATTAATTAATAGCCCAACGACCAATGGAAATACAAGGACCAACGGCTTAACGTGACTTCCGAACAACGCAGGTGATGGTCTGATATGTCTAAACGATGGTGGGAGTTGATGCGGGTATCATCAGATGATCACTGAGACTATCTGAGCCGCTTTAGACCTATATCATCCTCAAAACCTGACCTCCATGAAGCTGGATTACAGGACCACGCCACGAGTCCCAGTCTAAATGTAAATCATCTGTTCAGAATCATAACTACTCAATAGGGGGAAACGACCCACAATCACATACACTTTAAGATTATCTAAAAATTTGATCAACCCAAAACTCATATTTTTGAGTTGGTGGAAAGAAAGAAACCCCTACCATTACGTCAACAAAATCATCCAAAGTATCCTACAAACTTATAAGACGTCAAGGAGGATAGAAATTTGTAGTTGAAGATAGGATAGTGAAAATTAATGGTAAAATGAATTCGAGCTTTGGGATAATCACAATTCTTGTCCTAACTTTCAGCAAGAAACAGCACAAAACCTTGCCGTATGGTGTTAAGAGTACATATACCTGTCGGAAATTGTGTTTTGTCTCATAAGAAAATGTAAAACAGGCATTTTCTTGAGACACTTCACAACTATCATTCACAACAGATAAAATAATTTTTATTTGAAATATGACAATGTTATGCAGTGACTCCGCTGACCACATTTTTTGAAAATGTTATTAGTGAGTAAAAACAAAACATTCAAACACCAAGTGTCTTAATTTTTGTATTTATGTCACGGTTTTATAAAAGATAAAATGGAAATTTGGGTCAATGGAGTCACTAAAACAATTAATGCCCTAAGAACAAAGTTTATTTCATGAAAATCGGATGTAACTCGTGAAGTGTCCCAAGAAAATTAGTGTTTTTACATTGCACTTATGGGACGAAATTCAAGGTCACAGCCACTGCTGCGCACTCTTAAGGACTCAACATACAACATGACTAATGAAAGATGTCCTATTTTAAAAACCTTCAAACGTATAAGTTGCAAAGTTCAAAAACATAGCGATCAGCTTAGACCTATAATCAGTTTTCATGATTCACCCTGTAGGGAATTTTCTTAAGTTGTATTAACCCCTTTTTTAGGTAACCCTGATTCGTTCTTGAAAACTTCAAAAGAATTTCTCTTCCATTGGTAGTGCATAAATATGTATTTTGTGCTCTCTGTTACAATTGGTCAGTCTGAACCGCGTCTGTGATTGGTTAGTCAGTCAGCGTCCCTGGCCAGGGCCATGCTTGGTTTATCTGTTAGTTTTCTTTTAATTTCGTAAGGTTTTGTAGTGTTGTATTGTTTACTAGGCTATCTGTTATAAAACTTATTAAGTTTAGGGGGAGAATAAGGTTATTTAGTGGTGGGTAACTGGTCAGCTTGGGCTGATAACCTTTTAGGTTACTTTTCACCTGAAGACGGGGTCAGAATCCAGATTCCCGAAACGTCATGATATTTTTGTTCACTCAAAAACAATGAAAAACGTCAGTAATAATATTCAATCCTCGAAAGGTGGATAGCTCTGAGCAGTTGTATACATAATGAACTGTTCGAAACAAAATTTAAGTTGAAAATGTAAAGAAACAATTAACTGCCAGGGTTCAGATGTTTATTAGCCCAACAGGTGTTCATTTGTAAACAAAGTATGAAACATTTTATTCAACTCTCTCTCTGACAGCACTTTTAATTAACTTTAAACACCTGTTTAAGCTTATTGTGCTTTAGTTATGACACATTGTTAATTAAAAAAGTTACTCATCACGCATACTCAGTATTAATTAATTGATTAAACATAAATTGTTGTCCTGACTGTGTTGGAAAAGTTATGATTATTGTTTTTACTCAATATTTGGAAAGGTAAAAACACTACAAAATTGATGCAAAACGGAGCATTTTTTCCGTCCCTTTTACTATTTTCTTTCTAGTCCCTCTTTCCTATGTTATGTTATTTTTTTTATTTATACTTCAGAGTTTAGCTCCAGCGTAAAAGTTATTTTACATCTCGAGTGTAAGTTGGTTTTTGCTCGGTTGTTATCAGCAAGATATCAGGCTTTAATAGAGTAGTTAGAAACATATTTAACAGCAATTTAACACTCTATTCCTCACTACCTCTGGTGACCTGTGGTAGCCAAAAGCAAAGATTATGTTATGGTAAGTAGACTACGCATAGATGCCACGTGGCAGAGGCAGGAAAATCAACACAGTTCGGTAGCCCAAGCACAGAATGCGCTCAAGAAGAGCCACTGACGCACGCGTAAGTTTGGTAGTTCTCAAAAATTACATGATTAGGTCACTTTTATGTTATCGACATCTGACAAACTCGAGCATGTGGAGCCGAGAGGGGAGTAAGACGGCGAGAGACGGCAGCGCTATCTGTGCTTGGGCTGTCGCAGCTATGTTGGTTTTCCACCTCAGCCATGTGGCATCTATACTAAATCTACCTACCATACCATTATATGTTGCAAAAGTTATAAGTAATAATAACGTAAATAGTATAAACGAAATCCTGTTTTAATGATAAATTACTGAAAATGAAATTTCTCGAGTACCACATAGTGGTAAGGCCTAATGAAGTATATTGTTCGTATATATTTCAGTATGTAATATTCTCCCCTCAAGGTTTGCATCCTCATTTTCCTTGTCGCTCAGCAAATTGCTGCCGATACATCTGCTGCCTTGATAAAATGACTCCTTCTCTAAAGTGTATCAACCTCTACTGATATTCGTATCGAAATGAATGCACGTTGACTGCAAAATAGGTTCTTCCTATGCGCTAGTTAGAAATATATATACAGGGTTAGTTAAAAATGTAGAGAAAGGATGAAAATAAATTAAAGTTTGACTTAACGTATTCAATATTTGGAGCCTGTCTTTCAAATTAAGGGTAATGGGGTCCAACTCAAAGTTGTTACATAAAAGTACTATTGAGTGATTAGCAAACAAATCTACAGCGCCAAGCACAATAGTCTTTTTTACAATACTTTAAAAAGAACAATAAGCTCGTTCTTTCAAGATTTTTCAGGAATTTCTTACGATACATATTGTATTGTAGTGCTTACGCTGAAGTATTTTGTAGTACTCCCCGAGCATTTCCTGTAACCTTGCTTGTGACTCTGCCTTCGGCCTCAGTGTGGATGTATCAAACCAAATTTTACGTTTGGATAAGCAGCCTCAGCCTAAGGCCTCAGTGACTCTAATAGGCCTTGATGATTATTTCAGTTAATTTAACTTGGAATTGTCCTCAAATTTCGAACTTGGAAGTTGGAAGTCTCAATTTTTGTGGCTTTAGCTAGACGAATAAGCGCAAAAGTGTGAGTAAGTTAGACGTACGGCCTTAAACCCCTTGATTTTAGACCATAGACTGTATAGGCACAGTTGTCAAGTAAAGTAATAAACTGCAAGGCAATTCGCTTCACTCATGCGCGCGTTAAGCACATCAGCTTTGATTAGTAGACTTTTCAGTCAATCATGACTGAAAATGGTACTACACAGCGAGACCGAAATATTTCAAGCTAATTATTATGATTTTTTGACGAGGTGTGAACCGAATGAATTAAATTATTGCATTGTATAGTGTTTCAATCGACACGTGGGCGTTACGATAACTACTGAGCTAAAACTCTCAATTCACAAATGAGCGAGCAATTTAGATTGAAATTAATTGAACACTAAGAATAGATATGGTACGATGTGGGTTGATGTGAGATAAAATGGAATATTGAAATATGTTATTCTGGCGACACGAGGGCGGAGATTGCAGGACAATGAGCTTTGTTCCTGGGATCTGCAATAACATTCCCTTCTTCCGGCAAATCAATCACACAATCATTGCTCTTCACTGTAATGTTTCCTCACAAATTTGTATACAGATTGTGCCAATTAGAATGAATCCGGAGAGAGAATGTAAATCTGCAAATAGCTCCCCACCACATTTCTACTGGCGTCAGAAAAAATTATGTCTGTAACGTTTTAAAGGCATTTTGGACCGCTTATAACTCAGAATTGACTGAAGCTATGGTGGTGAAACTTTAAGCGCTTAGACCATTACAGTGTGTGTCTTTACGTATGTTTTGTATCAACATCCACAAAATAAATAGCAAGGGACATAAGTAGGTACTGAATACGTTTTTTAGGCGTGTTGGACCGCTTAAAAGTTAAAATTGGCTGAAACCATGGCGGTGAAACCTTTTTTCAAGAGCTCATCACGCTTTGCCTTTTAGCTATATTGCATAACCATACAATATACACAAAATAAGTGGCAAGGAAAATTAGGAGTCTGAACACTTTTTAGGCATTTTCGACCGCTTATAAGTCAACATTGGCTGAATCTTATGCAATAAAACTTTGTTTAGAGGTTAATATGATCACGTAGTGTGTCTTTATCTATCTTTATGCCCGTATAACATCCTCAAAATAAATTACCCAAAACCAAAGCGAGCTCTAAAAACGGCGACGGCGAGAGTATGACTATCACAAGGTAGCCTACACTTACACGGAGAAGATGGTGAACTAACAGGCAAACTAAATGGGTTTTCTTCAGGTTTTATAGGACACTTTTGTTGTTTACTTTAAATTTGCAATTTTCTTAAAATATACACACAGCTATGTTAATAAATCCCCGAGCGAAGCACGAGTACGCTAGTACAGAATATATACACTTTCACTTGGAGTTGGTGGGTTCGCTAATTGATCCGATCCCTTCATAACTACACTCGCCAGCACTAAAGTTCAACTTGAGCTCGACAGCACGTGCTGATATCTCAACATACTCAGCAAACTGCTGACGTAACTCAACTTGCTGATGCTGCTGGACGAGTGGCATGTCATTTAGAATCATGTACTGAGGATGTCAGCGGGTGGAACTTACCCTACCCGTCCGTCACTCTGAGGTTTGTCGTGACGGTCTATACGAGATGTTCCGTACCGTCACTGGGTTGTTTATACCTCATTGGTGTATTTTACCAAAGATTATATTATGGTAGGTAGATAGCGCGTAGATTCTGAATGGCTCAGGCAGGAATATCAACATAGGTGCGGCAGCCCAAGCAGAGATTTAAGAACAAAGAATTAGATAACGCAGTATAAAACTAACCGTAATATATAGTTTCAAAAAATAACTGTTTAGATTTCAACGAAGAGATAATCCAAACCTTAAAGCCGAAGGTCTCTCAAAAGTATAGAAAGAAGACATGACACAACATAGTTGTAAGTCTCCAGTCTTGTCCACTTCCGCTCTACCGAGCTCCACTTCCGTTCTGTTACACGACAGCAAACGAGAATATCTGAGTTATGTGACGATGTCAATATACGTACGCCATGTCGTAAATACAGCCAGATTTATAATGTGTTTAAGAGTCCATATTAGTTCTGAAATGAGGCCTTTACATAAGAACGGATAAGGTTGACTTAAAACCATAGGTTTTGATGAAGTTAGAATCATGACAGCTAATCAAAAATATATACAAATAGTTCTTAACTATATTTATTAAAATTTTAACCACTGCATTTTTTGTCAGTAAACTATTTGATTCTACGAGTAATAAATGCATTTCAATATAAGTTTGTCTTTTCTGATTGCTTCCGATAGGTATTACCACGTTAGAGCTATGTTGTTTGTTACTAAGGTTTCAATTTTGTTACCATTTTGCAATTTTATATATGGCTTTTATCTGCGTGTCCCTTTAAAATTTACTTAAATTTAACTCTTAGGCTTTCGCGGCCAAAGTCACAACTATAATCCAGTTCTTCCGGTTTACACCGCGTCCAAACTTCATAATTAGGTTGAGATATTTCGGCCTCGCTGCGGAGTGCCATCTTCAATCACTGATTGGCTGAAACAATCACGTTTTAGCCTAATTAGTTTTAGCCTATATTTCAACCAAATTACGAAGTTTAAACGCCTAATTACGAAGTTTAAACGCCTAATTACGAAGTTTAAACGCCTAATTACGAAGTTTAAACGCCTAATTACGAAGTTTAAACGCCTAATTTTGAAGTTTAAACGCCTAATTACGAAGTTTAAACGCCTAATTACGAACAGGAAGAACTAGATTAGATGGGTACCTTATCTTGTAATGTTAACTATACGGTAACGCTAGGTAAAGGTCGAGGTTGATTGGCGGAGAGTACTTTGTGGTCATAACTTCGCCTAGGTAAACAAGACAATCTTTATCTTTTTACCTTTAATTACGCATTCATCAAATGTATATAAATAAATAAAAGCCTAATTTACAAAAATTATAAAAGTGTGGGTTTTCAAATTAATCTAGGCGTTGGTCTTTTTCTTATGATATAAATATATATTTCTACAAAAGCCCCGATAATTCTTTTAACCCTGATGTCAAACACTAAAACGTTTTCATTGACTTCAGTGAAAAATATTTGCAAACATACGTAAAAAATTAAATAGAAAAACTTGAATTACTCGCTTATAACAAAACGGACCAGCAAGGGACAGTGTAGAGTTGAATCATTTCATGAGCTGCAGTATTTCAGCGCTTGATGTTGGTATGATTGCATCAGTACAGACATATGTGTTATCTACCTCTACTCTGTGTGCAGCTCGTTAAATCTAATAGTTTGACATGGACACATCAACCATCCCCTGCTCTATGAGCTTTCTGACATTCCAATGTGAGTATACAGTTTAAGCGAAGATAATATTATGGTAGGTGGAGTGCGCATAGATGCCGAACGGCTGAGGCAGGAGAATTAACATAGTTGCGGCAGCCCAAGCACAGAAAGCGCTGCGAGGGATTTCGTTTAAGAGTCTCTAGTACAGTCACTGACGCAATTCGTTCTAGGAAATTGCACAATTTGGTAACATTAAGTAATTGAAATCGGACAAACTCGAGCATGTGCAGAAGGAAGGCGAGAGGCAGCAGCGCTATCTGTGCTTGAACTGCCGAACTATGTTGATTTTGCTGCCTCCACCATGTGGCTTCTATGCGAAATCTACTTATCACAATATTATCTTTGGTTTATAAGTGTAACCAAAGGTTTCTTGCAAATTTTTACTTTGGTTTCTTGCGACAAACGCAAACAATATATTACAAGGCAAAGGTAAAAGGTGAAGTTTGTCTTGTTAAACGCGAACGAAGTTAGACTACGAAGTCCTTTCTACCACTCAACCTCGACCATTACCTAGCGTCACCGTTTAGTCACTTTAGTCGCGCGCGATACCAAACCCTCAGACCCGCTTGAAAGAATTATTTTCGAAATTTAATAAACACTGTATTTTTGTCATTTATCTTTTTAAATAGCCTAAATGTGTTTAAGATGTATTTTAACAATGCGAAACAGTTCGAAAAACAGAGTATTGAATTATATGTATATATTCATATTTTTAATTTATTATTGATTAGTAAAAAATGCTACGGAGCCAGATATACACCATTTTACTAAATTAAACACAGTTTTAAGTATTGTTGTTTAAAAACATAAAAGCGTTATACTACATAAATCCATAAGTTTGTAAAAGATATTCAAAATATTAAGACTTTCTACTTAGTCTGAAAGTTAAATAACAATAATCTTTGTCAGAAATCTTTTAATTTCTTTTTATTTTAAGTTTATAAAGAGAAGATTTGCTTGGCAATGATAGAAAGCTTTAGAGAACAACTGTTGTTTTTCACATCCAAGCGTAAACAACAGTATCAATATTCTTGCGTCACTCTTCAAGCAAAAGGCGTTGTTTCTATGTTTAAAAATAGACGTCAAAAGTTATGTTGTATATAATAAAGCAAAGTTTGGTTGACGCTTTCTTTTGGTTGTTCACTTGTTGTGAGTTATCAGACCAGTACACGTTTTACATTGTGGCCCAATTTTCGTCAAATGGTCACGTTATAACTATAATCTAGTTCTTCCGGTTCACACCTCGTCCAAACTTCATAATTAGGTTGAAATATTTCGGTCTCACTGTGGAGTACCATCTTCAGTCACTGGTTGGCTGAAATATCCTAACAGCCTGAGAGTTAAGGTCAGGTTATATGCTACGCTTTTAGCCATTTAGGCTGGTCATACTTAAAAGAAAAACAACATCTAGGAAAAAGTCTACTTGTGTATTATATTTGAAGTTCTACATTAGCCTCTATAATGTCGTTCAGGATTTGAAAATGATTACAAACTAAAGAATACTATTCTTATCTTTTAATCTAGTTCTTCCGGTTCACACCGCGACCAAACTTCATAATTAGGTTGAAATATTTCGGTCTCACTGTGGAGTACTGTCTTCAGTCACTGATTCGTTGATGAAGATGGCACTCCACAGCAAGCCGAAATATCTCAACAATTATGAAGTTGAACATGTATGAACTAGATATAGATGAACACCGGCCGAAAGCCTAAGAGTTATTATCTTTTTAACTACGTGAATAGACCATGCTCGCCACTCTCAAAAAGCTTTCAAGTGCATTAAATTATTGTAAAGGTACATAACGGGCTTTCAGTTTTCAACAGATAAACGACCGTTGAATAGTCTAAAACTCCGTGAGCGTATGGGACGCAGGTGTTGAATCGTAATTTAGTTAGTGTCCAATCGATTCCCTTTCCACCACATGCAAATCCTGTTTCCGAATTAAACAGCTACACCAAGCAACACACTGAACTGATTAACTATACTTGAATGTTCTCAAAGGATTTCTAGTAGTAACACTATAAGTAGGACAGAGATCAACGTTGCTTTTTTAATGTTTGTGTGTCTACCGGGAGAGTTTTAAATGTCCCCTCCACCATAACTTTTGAAAAAGGTAATATATTTTAAAGCCCTTTTGGGGAATGTTTTTATAGGATTCTGAGGTTTGTTTTGACGTACTTTGTGTCACTTATCCCCAACCCAAAACCGAGGGGAGGGAGGGCTCAGATTTCATTGACTCGGCACTTGGCCCAAATTGTTTAAACACAAACCCCCCTTCTGGCACCTCAAAAGAAAGGGAATTTCAACACAAATTCAACGACACAAAAAAATTCTTTTATCGCCACTCGTTTTTTGTTAGAACTTTTTCACACGAAGTTAGAATTAAAATGCCACATTTCACATACATTTGATTTTGAAAGACAAAGTTTTCCCCAAAATACTCTGAGATAAACATCACAACCCTATAACATAATCCCATAGAGTATTTTGAAGAAAGCTTTGTCATTCAAAATCAATTGTAATGTGAAATGTGGGATTTTAAATGTGATTTCGTGTAATCTTTAAATAGTATTGGTAAAACAAAAATGAGTCGAGGTAAAAAAATGTTCTTTGCGGCGTTGAGTTTGTCGTTAAGTTCCCTTTCATATGAAGTAGAACGAGGGGTTGTATTTTAAACAAATGGGGAACCCTGGGTGGAGTGGAGGTTAGGTAAAACTTCAGACTCCTATACAAACATTCCCCGAATTTTTATTTTTTTTTAAGTTAAGGTGAGGGGACATTTAAACTGACCCTGCAACGTAGTCGAATATTTACGAGTAAAGGCAAGTTGCTATTCGAATAAGTGATAACAGGTGAATGAACACAATTTTATGGTTGAAAGGCAGACCGATGCCAGAATGTGTGGACAATTCCACTTACTAAACTATTGACGATTGCATCACACGTTATTATTTTCCACAATCAAATATTTATAAAAACATGTCAAACTAAAACTGTTTGTTTTCTCGTTTTTTAATTTGGAACTCCTAAATACTTGCTTCATTAAATGTTGAATTAAAGAAACCATTAGGACATATAATAATCTTCATGATACATTAAAATCCAATAGGTTTACACAGTTTCTTTGTGATAATTATATTAAATTCACAACTTGTCACTTTTTAAAAATGACCTTAAATTCAAAGCGTTTTAATATTTCTTCTTATTGCACATCTATAATACGCAAAAAAACTCTCAGGTAAAGTTATGACTTATTGGACTTTGATGATTGATCGCTAAACATAGGGATCAGAAAATCGATAAAATACGGTGTTTGGCCTTTTTCAAATTTGATTTTGCTTAGCGAAAGACGTCAAGGACCTTTCTAGTACAATTTTCACGTTTCTAGGTTCCGTGGTTTTCGAGGAAAGATTATTTCTCAATCGGTTAGTCAACTTAACTCTTCGGCTCTCACAGCCGGTGACGCAACTATTTTTCAAGACGACGGTCGGATTCTGCCAATCGGTAACTGAAGATGATACTCCACAGCGAGACCGAAATATTTCAAGCACATTTTAACGATGTGTTGACGCTGTGTTAACCGGAATAACTAGATTGCAACCAGTTAGTCAGTCGTATTTATTGTATACATACAGATAAGAAAATGTCACATAGACGTTACTAAGCCGGTGGACAAGTCGTGTAGGGGGTTGCAGATTGTTGTTAGTCACTGGCCCGTGGGTTTTAATGAAGAGGTATTGTGGATAACATGAGGCAGGCAAGTCACATAATGAGAAGCAGCTAACACTCTCTCGGTGTAAACCAGCGCTTTTGAAACCGGGAAACCCGTTAACAGAGTCGACTATTTCTTTTGGAAAAATTAGAACTTCATGCCATCAGCGTCGACCCGGGACGATGAAATGAGCACCGATCTTGCTCCTAGAAGACGTTTGAAGCATTTTTCGAAACCATATGTACTCTCTGTGTAAGCTCTACAGGATGATGTTTTGTCCCACCTTGCTAACATTTAGTAAAAGTTTTCCTTTAACCAGTTTTCAGCTAATCGGTGACTGAATACAGTAGGCTACTCCACAGCAAGAGTGAAATATTTCAAACTAATTATAATCTTCGATTACACAAACAAAGTTAAATAACAAGTCTACATTTTAAGAAAACTAATTATAATGATATGTTGTCGCGGTGAAACCGGAAGAACTAGATTATAATTGTGATGCTGGCTAAGAGTTTTATTTTCTTTAGTTTAATATCTCGGCCAAGTTCGTTATATCCAGCAAAATCTGAACACTGGATGTACGTTTTCATCCAAATTTATTTTAATGGTCTAAAAACGAGAAATTTTTAAGTACACATATTCCGATATTATAAATCACTATTTGAGATGCCGACCACTCTCATGAGGGTATTTTAAGGCAAATATGTGGTGAAGGATGAGTGTGATGAGTGGTAGTAATGAGTTATGAGGTGTAGTCTTGTTACAAAATAAGGCCGACACTTCTTTAGAATGGGTCATTAATTAATAGCCCAATGACCAATGGAAATACAACAACCAAAGGCTTAACGTGGCTTCCGAACCACGCAGGTGATGGTCTGATATGTCTAAACGATGGTGGGAGTTGATGCGGGTATCATCAGATGATCACTGAGACTATCTGAGCCGCTTTAGACCTATAGCATCCTCAAAACCTGACCTCCATGAAGCTGGATTACAGGACCACGCCACGAGTCCCAGTCAAAAAGGTTGTGACACCAGCTGCGAAAGCCTAAGAATATTTATTTTCCTTTGTTGATATTTCATTCAAGTTCGTTAACCAGCAAAATCTGGACACTGGATGTACGTTTTTATCCAAATTAACTTTAATGGTCTACAAACGGTAAATTTTTAAATACACATATTCCGATGTAATCCATCAATATACAAAAATCTATAAAATCTTAAAACCTGTTCAGTCGGTTCAAAGCACGATTTTCGCCGTAACAGCGAAATGACTAGCCCGATTTTAACGATACTTGAAAATGAGTTTTCATCGAATGATTAACACCATCAACAATTTGAGCTGAGTTTAAATCAAACATTGTAAACAGATTTGTATCCAGAGTCAGTACATTTAGCACAAGGACGACACGTCACGTGATATAGTACGACGAGGTGTCAGGGGAGTCTAGAGTTCAGACACATTCTCTGTGACTACCTTCTAGTCCTGCAACATTTCATTAGTTTCATCACATTCCCAAGGGAGTTTTACACTTGCAGTGTTACTTCAAAACTAGTTAAACTCCTGCCATTCGTTCTTTTCTGGAAGGTTCTCACTTCTTCATTTGAATGTCATTTAATTTCCGTGCATTCTTTTTTTTGTCGTATTTTCCCTCTATTTCCAGTTTTTTGTGAGCTTAAGAAAATTGTTTGTTCACACTTACTTATGTCGATTTGACGTAACATTATTATGCTTACTAAGGTAATAAATGTTCTAACAAAAGTTATTACTGGGACTCGTGGCGTGGTCCTGTAATCCAGCTTCATGGAGGTCAGGTTTTGAGGATGATATAGGTCTAAAGCGGCTCAGATAGTCTCAGTGATCATCTGATGATACCCGCATCAACTCCCACCATCGTTTAGACATATCAGACCATCACCTGCGTGGTTCGGAAGTTACGTTAAGCCGTTGGTCCTTGTATGTCCATTGGTCATTGGGCTATTAATTAATGACCCATTCTAAGAAGAACCAGCAGGATAGTTTGTACCTCACATTACTGTCCCAAAAATATGGGTTTATAAGGAATGGCACAGAATAAATATTTTGTGTTGAAACACATCATCTCTCCCTCAACAGCTGGCTGGTTAAAATCTCGTAACAACAATTTATAAATGCTTTTAATTACACTTATCAATGAATGTTTTCACCTGAATGTGTGCCAATTATTAGATTGATTCTTCAGACTGATATCGCATCAGCTGATTGGCTGACAACACATGTTTGATTCATCATCTGATGACGTCATCTCAGACTGTTAATTCATGCTTCAACAAGCTCATCGATCGACATAAACACCCATATTTTATATATAATAAAGCTCTTGAAAAATATAAAGGAAGTTTTGAAGTAGTTCATTAGGTTTTACTTGCTTATATCTCACTTAACTGTTTGTCACAGACATACGACTATAGCCACTTTTTACGTAGCCATGTATTCAAACAAGTTTACCTTACTATATTTTGTTAAATTTAAAATGGTTACAGTTTAAAGCTATGGTTTCCTAGGATGCGTGACCGCTACATTACGGCCGTAATATGACGGTGAGTTTTGTTTTCAATACAATCAGATGAGAGTGGTTTCCTAGAAAACGGTGGACGTAAAGTAGCGGTGAAAACTAGTTAAGGTTCTTCACCAGGTGACACATTTTGTTTTGTAAACAAAAGTCTAGCTTGTCCATTACTACATACAAACTTTGACAACTAAAATAAACAACATGTCAAAAAGTTTTTTTTTGTCTACATCTGTTTAATTATTGTGTAACGTCCACCGTCACTTAGATGTTAGATTGAGGGGATCAAGTGGTCAGGCTCTTATGCACGTCTGCTTCGTCGTTGGGCATATTGCGCTACCTGAATGAAAGGAAGTCTGTATTTGGAGAGGAATGGAACTGGGTTCGCGACCAGACAATCATGAAGGGTGCGACAAGCAAGCCCGCTGACAACCACAAACTCTAACCCCAAGACATGGAGAGCTTCCTTGCCAACACTCGGGGACCGTTCCCCACTGATGACAATGCTCTCCTGAAGTCGCGGCTACCCTGCTGCCGCATCCCCTAAAAAATGATATCTGATCCAACCTCTCCCTGGGAACGGAGCACAGTTCAACATCTGACAACTACAAAGCTGCTCAGTATTTTCTGAACAACTCTTTTTGATGTACCCCAGTATGTCATCTGAGCAGGTACTAACCAGACAGATACTGACACCGTCACTGTGTTACGTTCATCGCTACATTACGGCCGTAATATAGCAATCAACGCTTTCCTGAGAAACCATAGCTTCAGACAAACCCCACATTTTAAGCTATAGCCTACTTTAACCGAGCTTCAACTGTGTTATTTTCTCTAAGAAATTATCCACAAATAACGTAACTTTCTTCAACAAAAGACCGGGACGTCGCGCTGGAATTCTGTTTACACACTCTGTTAACTTGAAATTGCTTTCAAACTTTTACAATGTTCTCCAACTGCATTGCCAACTGCCAACTGCCAACCAATGTGCGTTATGTATTTACTTTTGACAAATAGTTAACTTTCTCCTCGAGCTGGGTTCATAACAATGGTTTATTCCTCAGGAGAAAACCCGTAGTTTGTTTAGAAAAATTATATTCTCGTCCAAAGGCAACTAATTGGGGGCGCATTTTATTTATTTATTTCCAACCGTGATAACCATTAATGTTACAATGCATGCGACAAGCTACAATTAAAAAAGTTTACAATAGCATCCTGATGAATGATTGGTTTTGAAGTAACATTTGGTATTTTAGGAAATATAGTCGAAAATCCAAGGTAACAAACAAATTAGTTGTACCATACTACTCGTACCTTAATACTACTTTAACCTTGTTAACCTATTTTACTACTTTGATACTTCATTTAGCGGATCCGTGGCGGATTGGTATCGCGCGCGACTCCGGAGCTCATCACTCCGGTGGCGCGGGTTCGATCCCCGCAGTCACCACTTACAATTGATAACGTGACTAATACGGTGACGCTAGGTAAAGGTCGAGGCTGAGTGGTAGAGAGGACTTTGTAGTCCTAACTTCGCCTCGTTGAACAAGACAAACTTTACATTTTTACCTTTTAGTAAAGTTGTCATTAAGTTTAAAACTGCGATTTTACACATTTAATCGTTTCATCATAGCGAACGCACAAAAATGTAGAAACGCTACCCTGCGAAGAACGGGCGTCAGCTAGGAAACTTTAAGCCTACTTTCAAAGTACAGGAACAGGTGTAAGGATCAGTAGTTTGATGCCAGTGCCCGAGTAACCCTATCTTTTACAAAAATACTTATACGGTCTATAACAGAATATTATATCCGTGGTGAAGCACGGGTACACAGCTAGTATAAGCTAAAAGTCGAACCATGCTCGATTCGCGATGCACAGATATTCGCATGTTTATATTATTAAAATTAAGTACCGGTTCTACGATGAGTTCTTACGTTACTAGTTTTGAGAGTACAAATAAAACATTCAAGAATAAAGGAGAAAATTCAAAAATAGACTACTAATAAAAGACTACTTACGCTTGAACGGCCATGACACACCAGCTGCAGAGAGACGGTCCTCTCATCTCGTGACGGTGCCCTCTGGTTTCCTATTGGTCCTCTGCTTTCAGTTTGTCGTTGGCAGTCAGACATCCTGCAATATAAAGTGCTGGTCAGTAAATTTTGTCAGATTCCAAAACAGGTTTATGGCTTATCACAAAGTAAATCACTATCATCACTATCACTATTTGAGATGCCGACCACTCTCATGGGTATTTTAAGGCAAATATGGCAAGGATGAGTGTGATGAGTGTAGTAATGAGTTAAGGTGTAGTCTTGTTACAAACTAAGGCCGATCCTTCCTTAGAATGGGTCATTAATTAATAGCCCAACGACCAATGGAAATACAAGGACCAACGGCTTAACGTGACTTCCAAACACGCAGGTGATGGTCTGATATGTCTAAACGATGGTGGGAGTTGATGCGGGATCATCAGATGATCACTGAGACTATCTGAGCCGCTTTAGACCTATATCATCCTCAAAACCTGACCTCCATGAAGCTGGATTACAGGACCACGCCACGAGTCCAAGTCAATGGCAAACAATACAGATAATCAGAGTCCATACTTCCTTTCAATTCACAGACACATTGGGTTCAACATCCAACAAGACTTTCCATCCTGCAAAGTTTTTAAAAGAGCTTAAGATTCATATGCTCAATAAAAACAGTATTCAGTAATCAAATTCTATTTGCATGAAAAATGAAAAGTTTCTGTATAAGGAGAAATGGCATATGTATTATTAACTTATAAACTTTATTATTATTTAGCTATTTCATTATTTTATGGTACTGTAATTATTAATTATAGTCAATAGATACAAATTTTCTCCCTCAATTAGCTATTCTAGAGGGTAAGTAGTTGTTAAAAACAAACTGCAAGTAAATTTGTTCAATTTGAAAATGAAGATATTTAAATTAGTATGTTTTGTACAATGAGAATACCGAATACGTTCAATTTAATGCGCCAAAGTTTCAAAACAAGAGAGAGAGAGCGAGAAGGGGTATACGTAATCCATAAAAGTGCTATGAACATTAGTTATTACAGAAATTAGTGTAGTGGTATTTGGCTAATTTACTAGAACAAATTGAAAGTCTTCATGATATTTGCGTGTGATCCAGCGGGTGACAACGGTCGCAAGCCAAGGTCGCGGGTTCGATTCCAGGCAATAAGGGGTTGGACCGCTTTCCCTAAAAGCGTTTTGTGATCCCACAAACCCTAGGTTACAGTAACACAGTAAAATGCCATAAAGGTGACAAAAAACTGAAAAGCGTTTCGTCCATTTTTTAGTTACTCTAAATATTTATCGGGAGAGCCATAAATTGAAAAATTAGTTGCAAGACAGCTCACAGAATAATTAAACGGAAATATTATGTAGCTACAAATTTAATTGTGGATTTGATAGATGAATTGACATAGTCAGAAGTGTCGTTATCAGATGATGAATCAAACATGTGCTGTCAGCCAATCAGCTGATTCGATATCAGTCTGAAGAATCAATACGATAATTGGCACACATTTAGGTGAACACCTTCATTGATAAGTTTAATGAAGTGCATTTAAAAAGAGTTGTTACTTATTTTGTTCATACCAAAGTTTATTGACGGTACTTTATGTCAACGTCAGTTTCAACAAAGAAATTTACAATCAAGGGTCCATCTCAGCTTCGATTTAAGCAAGGGTTTAAGACGGCGCTCTAGTTTCAATATATATCGTGTTTATTAATGTAAAAATTATTTTGGAAGTTGTACAACAGGCCAGCCATAAACCCTTACAAACGCTTGTTATGACAGTTAGGCCTCATCAATTGAAAGAAAACCGGTTGTTTAGCCTGTTGTTATGTGCGCGGTGTTGTGTGTTCCTTGTGCGGATGAATTCAGCCTTTCTCTTCTTTGACCACTGAGAAGTACCCTATATAAAATTTCCAACCATGCTAAAATCAAAAAACGGAAAAATTATCCATCAAAATCTTAGTTTTGAACCAGATATAGCGGGTTAAGTTTAGGCGGGCTAACATGCTCTCTCTGAGCTGACCACTGAGGCGGACCCTTAAAACTACTCATCGAGAACACTATATATAAAGGAGAGGTGTGCAAGAAAATCTTATGGTCGGTACGGTTCAGTCTGCCCGCAGGAAGTGGAATTGATTGAATGGAAACTTAATTCCAACTCAGCACCTGTTCTGTCCCACGTATAAACCTATTTGTTTGCCAGTTCAGTTGTTCCATTTCAAAATAAACGTACAATTTTCAATTATTATTACTTGGAATGTTTAAATACATACTTTTTCTTATTGAGCTTTACGTTTGCATTTATAAACAGGTAAAGTTTGTCTTGCTTTAACGAGGTGAAGTTAGGACTACAAAGTCCTCTCTACCACTTAACCTCGACCTTTACCTAGCGTTACCGTATAGACACATTACAAATGTAAATGGTGACTGCGGAATCGGACCCGCACAAACGAAGTGATCTGCTCAGAAATCGCCCACGATTCCAACCCGCCACGTGTCCGCTTAAACGTTGCAGTTATGTTGTCTCTATGCTCCCAGAAGTAACTTTACATGTTTTAGTCAATATTAACGTTGTTTGTCCATTTTGACCCTCTTAAACTATGAACCTTGGTAAAAATTGGATATTGGGTTCTACTCTGAGCACAGTATTCGGTACTTCGTAGTGTTGCAGGACTAAGTAATAGTACGATTATATCCTAAAATTGGCTCATTTATCAGTACATAAGTCTGCATATAATATTTTTTCTACTATTCAATTAACAAGGCTAACTTAGACCAAGTTACTGTATAGGATCATTGTTACTTGTATTAGAATATACTAATTAAAGCCATCGATATTGGAGGTCATGAAACATCTTTTTCCAATCTTTACGAGTAAAGTTTAAGAAGAAAATTATGAAACACTATTATTTTATTCATTCAGTGTAAAAGCACGAAGGCGAAAAAGTCATACTATTTTAATGTAGTTAGCAATAAATATTGCTTAATGATTACAAAGGATTGCTTTGAGTTACATGAGTGATAATAGAATATGCTTTAAGATAACGTTCCATTTAAAACCACTTACACCAATAAAATAAAAATAAATTTACGCCAGACGGTATTTTTTTGTTAATAACAAAAATATGTATGAATAAAATGATCATGTCGATGATACCGTAACTTTGTTAGAACTCTAGTCAAATTATTATCTCCTAGTTAAAACTTAAAATCATGTTTGAGTGTTTTAAACACTTGCATGTACTAGTTTTACGTATAACTTATTTAAAACTAAACTCCTCAATCCCCAAAGCGAGTCTGGTAAATAGATAATTGCTTCAACTTGCTTCTTTATCCACTCAATTACACCGGATATGTGAGCTTGAAGCCGAGTTAAGACTGACGATGTCAGAGCTCCGCGTGCTGACGGGATGAAGGATGAATTTGTGATGAAGTTGTCTTAATCCTTACATCATCAGCCATAACCGCTCTCGCTCTAGCTTTCCTCTTCTGTGAAATATAATTACCAACTTTCTAACTATTTGTTTGAGTGGTTATGATGTAGTTAGTGTAGTGGTTTTGTAAGCAAATTTCCTTTGAAACATTATGTATCTATAGACTGGGACTCGTGGCGTGGTCCTGTAATCCAGCTTCATGGAGGTCAGGTTTTGAGGATGATATAGGTCTAAAGCGGCTCAGATAGTCTCAGTGATCATCTGATGATACCCGTATTAACTCCCAACATCGTTTAGACATATCAGACCATAACCTGCATGATTCGGAAGTCACGTTAAGCCGTTGGTCCTTATATTTCCTTTGGTCATTGGGATATTAATTAATGACCCATTCTAAGGAAGAGTCGGCCTTAGTTCGTAACAAGTCTACACCTCATAACTCATTACTACCACTCATCACACTCATCCTTCACCACATATTTGCCTTAAAATACCCTCATGAGAGTGGTCGGCATCTCAAATAGTGATTTAGTGATATGCTGTCAGCATGATAAGACCCAGAGCCAGGTCAATGAAATGAGCACCGATCTTCCCAGAACACGTTGTGAGATTTTTTCCAAAGGTTTATACAAGATGAGTTTTAAATGTTCCCTCCCCACCACCTTATAGGCGCAAGGAAAGGGAAACGTTTAGAAAACCATTGAGGAATGATTTTATAGGATCCAGAAGTTTGTTTTGACGTACTTTACGTCACCCCCCTCACTCAAAGCCCCCCACTGGTAGGTCCCCCACACATTTTTAAATACAAATCCCCAGCATTTTTATTTCGACTCGTTTTTATGTTATACCTATTTAAGGAAAAAACTAGTCGAAATAAAATATGTCTTTGAGTCATTGAATTTGTATTGAAATTCCCTTCTTTTGAGGTGCCACAAGGGGGGAGGTTGTATTTAAAAATTGGGGGCCCTCCTCACCGGTTTTAGGTGGTAACGAGGGGCGCAAAATAGGTCAAAACTAATTAATTCTATAAAACTAACATTCCCTAAGAATGTTTTTAAATTTTATAATTTTTAAAGGGAAGACATTTAAAACTGAATCTTCGTGTTGGTGTTTCCTTACTACCATTGGTAGAATGTTTAATTTGAAAATGGTAAAATTTTGTATCACTTTTGTAAATACTTTATTTAATATAATGTATTAAATTAACTCACCTTAACAATCAAATAATTCTTGTCTACAGAAAAAAAATAGGTAACGTTTGTCTTGTTTAACGAGTCGAAGTTAGGACTACAAGGTCCTCTCTACCACTCAACCTCGATCTTTACCTAGCGTCACATTATGCAAGTGGTGACTGCGGGGATCGAACCCACCCCACCGGAGTGATGAGCTCCGAGTCGCGTGTGATACCAATCCACCTCGGATCCGCTAAAGAATAATTATCTAAATTTCGGATTCGTAAATCCATCCTCACAGCTACGTGTTTTTTCACTATTTTCTGTTAAACTTGCAGATTCATCATGTTGACACATCACACAAACATTCATGACCATTAATATAATATTTTAAAATCACTGTAAAATTCTTAATAAAATCCCTTAAAGATTACATTAAAATACTTCAAAAAAACTAAAACCACTTTAAAAACCTAATTAAAAACTTTGAAACCACTTTTAAAACTTACGTAATATATTAAAACCACTTAAAGCACCTCACTTATCTACACCTGAAGACAGTTAGCTAGCAACTGGTTTACCACAGGTGGCAGTGGAAGGTGAGTCAGCAGTGATGTGTTTTTTGTATTTTTCTTCTTCTGACTTTGTTTTGCCCACTCATGGATCTCTGTTTAGTTTCAGTACGGTTTCATATATGTGATTGGCTTGGAAGTCTAGTTGTTGGTTTGATACTTTATCTGGGTGTAATTTACAGCTTTTACATATAGGAAACTGTTCAATCGCATATAGTTGTTTATTTTTGGGTGCAAACTAATTATTTCGTCTGATAGTGAAGATTGATTGTGGTTTTGCTGGATTAGATTGTCTGCATACGTTGACTGGTTTATTTGGCGTTTGGTGGGCAATGCTCTTTAAAGCGGGTTTTAAAGCTCCTTCCTGTTCGTCCTATGTGGTATTTTGGACTTGAGGCACACATCAATTTGTAAACTCCCGTCATCTGAAAAATGCTTAGTTTTCTGTTGGTCCAACATCTGGTTAAGGTTATTTTTGGATTTCGTAACCCTGATTTGAAATCAGATTTTGGATGCTCTTGTTGGCTACTATGGTATGTCATGGTAATATATTCGGGGGGCTCTGCGTTTTGAATTGTTGGTGTAGCGCTTTTATTTTTATGTCTCCAGATACTTAAATTTAAAAAGGGATATTTATCAGCCTATGGATCATACTGTGGAACGCAGCTAGTTTGTGAGATGTTGGATGATTTGAAGAATTGTGGATTGTGTACCGTAGGTAGGCTTACGGTAAATTTTGAAACCGTGTTGGTTGTTCTTTAAGGTGATAGTGAGATCAAGAAAATGTAATGCTTTATCATTTTCTAAATCCGTTGTAAACCGTAGATTCAGGTGTATATCATTGAGATATTTTGATCATATCTGGAGTTTATTTACATTGAATAAACAGAGAATATCGTCTGCGTAACTATGGTAGTAGTTAATATTTTTGGCTAGGGAGTTCTTCTGTACGTCGAGGATAAAAGGTTTACTAGTAAGTTAAGAAATATTTCTGCCATGATGCTTGATAGGAAGAGCTCATAGCTAAACCTTTGTCTTGGAAGTAGTAATCATTGTTGTATTCGAAATAAGTTGTAGCTTTAGTTAATCCAATTATGTCTTCTATCTTTTTGTGACCAAGCTTGTCGTTACTTCTCAGATTTTTTCTAGAACTACTTAAGTTTCTTCCACTGGCATATTGGGGTACAAGTCCTTGATGTCAAATGAAACTAAGACCTTATATAAATTAAACGTCTTAAACCTTATTAAAATTTGATAGCTAGCAAAATCAAAATTGAAATCCCTTTTGGGGGCGCCGAAGTTTTCACCAAAAAAGCTATGTAACTATTTAAAACGGTAAATTTCACCACAGACTAATCAAGATTGACATATTAACTTTGACGTGATTCAAGAAGTGGTTTTTCCAACCATCAGAACTGTCCATGACCCTCTGACCCCGACTGGCGTAATATCGTACTGATAACTTTAGATCCTCTACATGAATTGTACACAACAGCTTTCTCTTGATATCAACTTTGCAACATTAGCAACATAAGTCGATCTTGTCCTAAGTCAAACATTTTATTTCAAACATTCCATTACGTGGGTGTTCTACTAGCTTGAAAGAGCCTCTTTGCAGAGGTTTGCACGAAATAAAATTGAAAATTTATTGTTAATGCTATTTTGAAAAACAACTCTTAAATAAAACATAATCGTACTATCTAGGTTTGCCTGTTTTTCATGTTTAAGTATGTCTCTTAGTTTTTATACGATTAGTGGTTGAAGTAAGAAAAAGTAGAGTGTTTTTAAGACCACATTTAAGAAACTAAAAATAGGTTTATCAAACAACTCAAAACAGGTAAACACAGATACAATCTTTCTCATTCCATAAAAATTAGCATATCCGAATTTGATCTCCACAAAAGAGCGCTATCTAATTTCTACGAAAACCTTGCAAGCGCTTGGTTTGACAGTTAGGCCGCATCAGTTGAAAGAAGGCCCGTTGTTTATTAGCCAGTTGTTGCGTGCCTTGTGTTCTTTGGGTGGACAAATTCCGCCTTTCTCTCTGGTTACCCAAAGAAATGGGGCTGAGGAGGACCCTTAAAGGCAATAACTTAAAACATTCAACAAGGCATCATTCAACAATTACACACCGTTCTGCACTACCTTCTGGATACCATACTGCATTCAAACATATTTTGGCATCCAGTAAGTACATCACTTCATCAGGTGAACAAAAAGATAACAAATACATGACTTTTATAAGACATTACTGCCCCTAAAATAAACCAAGTATCGCCTCACCCTGTACACTTCGGAATGTCGTCAGCTGATTGAACAACAGCTGTGGTTAACCGAACTCACTCACGTGACCACCGCTACTTGAACATGTGCATACTATAACACAGATAACACAAAGCCTACTGTACACACTTTGGCGAACTAGTATACGAGTACTAGACAGGATGTCACAGAAATGTGTGCTATGCGGAACCGGATTCTACATAAATAAGTAAATATCAAGTAACCCAGAAGTTGAACTATTATTGCGGACATTTTCCATCGTTAGTGAAAAAAGATCATGACGTTTCGGGATCTGCAATCTGATCCCGTCTTCAGGTGAAAATAACCTAAAACATAACACAGAACATTAGAAAATGAGCTAGCCTAAAGTAGTCAGCGTAGCAGACCAGTCAAACTCTACCAAACAACATATGTTGTTGATAAAGTCAAACAACAAATTAAATCTTAGAAATTAGGAGTAGCCTAGAAAAATCAAAACTACAATATTACAAACACAAGCCACACTATGAAAGTAAACAAGTCACCGGAGTAAATTAAAAACGAATCACAAAACACGTCCACTAACTGAGTGAGCTAACCCTAGACTAACTGGTTGGCCGGTGACAGGCCAGTCACACACACTGGCAGCAGGCTAGCCAACTGTAACGAAGAAACATAAAAATCCCTATTTATGCACAGCCAATGGGAGAAGGGGACGGCTTAACTCACGTAAGCCGTCCCCTTCTCCTATTGGCTGTAAATTAAAAATGAATCACAAAACACGTCCACTAACTGAGTAGGCTGTCCCCTTCTCCCATTGGCTGTGCATAAATAGGGATTTTTGTGTTAGAGGTAGAGAGGACTTTCTAGTCCTAACATGGCCTTGTTAAACAAGACAAAGTTTACCTTTTTACTTTCTGTATCCAAGGAAACATAGGCTAGTAAATTATTTAACAGCTTTTTTTTACCCAGTGCTCTGAATGTCAAAGTGCAGAAATTCTGATTAAATAATTTAACAGAAATTACTTTAACTAGGGTAGGTCCTAGAGAAACGGGGTTGTTTTCTCACGTTAACCACAAGAAATCAAATATGCTGTCTTGTTAGAAAGAGCAATGCTTATTTGAATTACCAATATTATACAAAAACCCCTCGTGTTTAAAACCACTGAAAATATTCATCCTGGCAAAGGAACAAGCGATAGTTCCCTCCATTTCTTAAGCAACTCATTTACTTAAAGTAGTTTATGAGCTTGTTTGCCAACATTGTTTCTCCTAACTAACTTGGGAAACTTTTGCCAAAAGGTCGCACTTTAATTTTGCACGTATTATTTCATCCTCTAAGAGTATTTGCAATTTACTTCTTTATTCCATTAATTTTTAATTAGTTATGTTTTTGGTTAGTTTTGTCTAAGAATGTCATCTAATTATTGGCTACGGTTGGTTTTTGCAAAAAGTACTAAATCGTGTTAAGACAGGCTAAATTGTCATAAGATAGTTTTTAATCAGTTAAGCATTGAAAATGAAATGGAAAAATACCATGGCTAGAACCCTAAGATCCTTCATAAGGCATTTTAGTCTCAAAATGACTAAACATTGGAATAAAGCCAAAACGGTGGTGTTTAATTAACGGGCTATTGGAATAAAACCTGCTAATTTTATGAAATAAGAAGTAACACCGACGCGAGAAGTTTTTATTTGATTCAGCAAAAAATAAAAAAAGACAAAACTACCCCTAACACGCCGCTGTTTATTGGTGTATGTCCTCCTTAACAAGCAACTACGTGTGTTCTTACGTGGCAAAGCAACTAAAACATACGCATACAAGGAGATTCATTTTAACAATTATCTAAGATAGTCTTTGTATTGTTCACAACTAAAAGTTTCTCATCCAATAAAATACAGTACACATTTAAAAGGTTAAACTGACTACGTTCCTAGTGGCAGTGACTGAATTCACATGTTACTCAATTCTTGAGTTTTGAAACAAAGTTCAACTAAAACAAGTCCATCAAATATATTTCATTGCATTTCGCAATCTCACATTTTCTCATCTCAGCTGTCTCCAGGCTGTCCGGCAAAAACTCAACCACGGTTTTAATTGATAAGTGAAATACACACTTACAAACATCTTTCTCTATTTACAAATCGTTTTAGAACGTTCAAAAAAGAAATGTGTACAATGTAACTTGTATGAAAAATGTAAGAGAACTCTATTTGAAGCGCTACCCCTTTTGTTTGAGTGTAATATTTTGTTTCACCGGATTTTATACAATGAGAAAGCGTGGAGTCTAGTCATTTTTTATTCGTAGCTTCTAATGAATTTAGGTTCTGTTAAATATGTGTTAATATTTTAACTTAACTTTTCAAATCGTGAATCATTATGTGGGTAAATTGTTGTAACACATTTATAAATATTTCATAGTAAGACGCTATCATGCATTTTGAATCAAAATCTATTGTTTGTATCACTTTCTTTCATACAAGGTTTCCTGATTTTTGTTTATCTTTTGACCTTTTGTTTTGATTTCGTGTCATTTTTTATCTTTGGCCTTGTTGATTTTAATCTTAATTTAGTGGACAAATTTTGTGAGATTTTTAAATTTTGAAGTAAGTACTATCATGAAATTTAAAATTGTTACCGAAAAATTGTTTTCTCGTGTCTTAATTTGAACTTTTACTACTTGAAGGACTAAGGTTGCTACTATAGTGTGTTTTTGTAACAAGAGTATTCAAACGAAAGAAAACTTTGCAAATAATTTGATATTCTAACAATTGCGTTTCTCAGCCTTTCTGTCGGTATTTCACCCATATTATCAAATCCTGAGTAATTTGTTAGTTATTCAGACTTGGTACGTCACTTATAACTAAAGAATGGCGTTTTCCTTCATGCCTTCGACCTCAATATTTCAACGCAGTCACAACTTATTGTTCCTTACCTCAGCTACGCCTTCGTAAGTTCACCTAGCTACTATAATAACAGATATTTTCCTTGGCTTTTGGCCTCAGTACGCCATCACATAATTAATGAGTAGTTTTATTTTTCTCGGCCTTTAGTCTCGTATATTCACCACTTAATTGCTAGTCAATATATTTTCCCCAAACCTTCGACATTTACCCCATAACAACGATTTTTTTATTTACTCTTAGGCTTTCGCGGCCAGTGGCACAACTATAATCTAGTTCTTCCGGCTCACACCGCGTCCAAACCTTTTAATTAGGTTGAGATATTTCGGCCTCGCTGTGGAACACCATCTTCAGTCACTGATTGGCTGAAACTGAGCAAATCAGCTTTAATCTAGATACGTATTTTCATCATCACAGATTGTTATCCCTCCTCGGCCTTGGGCTGTACAAACCAAGCGCGGTATCTGAAACACCCTGTATATAGCGATTATCCGAACCATTAACTCTACATTTTGAAGCTGATGCTTCGTAGACCATCACCAGTATATTTCATTGTAACTACATAAATCTGACATTTTATCTGAAAACTAACAACCAATATCACTTACAGTTGGGTTTTAGAAAGCCATCATTCACTCACTATCTTAGTATGTAACGCTGAAATTCGTCACAATTTTTAGAATACCTTAAATTTTGTATAATTAGTTTTGGAATGTGCATTAGTTAGCATAACCGCCCGAAACGGGTGACCCGGGTTCAAGTCCCGGTTCGGTCCAAACATTTTTGTCTTCAAACTTCTTTACTTATAAATGAGCTAAAAAGCGTGTAAGATCTACAAGTTAAGATCTATAATAAGCCATTTGACATTTCCAGCTTGTTGATTTAAAGTCACTATTTTACAGTCACATGTTTCGGATAAACATTTAGATTTAAGTACTTCTCTAAATTTGAAGGCAGAAATAGTTGGGCCGGATGGTGTAGTAGTCAGCATAACCGCCCGGCAAGCGGGAGACCCGGGAACCAAGTCCCGGTCGGTCCAAACATTTTTGTCTTCAAATGTTTTTGTAATAAATTAGCTATTTAGCGTTTATACACATTAAGATCTATAATAATTTTTGTTTATTTCTTCAGCTAGGTTTGGAATACTACAAGTAAGTGACATATTCAAGCAGGAATAAAATGCGTTTTCATGCTTGTTTGCGAAAACCATCTATACTTTTGGACCATCATGATATTCCAGGTTCAGGTCCTTTGCCTTTTGGTTTGGGTTGTTCAAATGCAAAAACACCCTAAAAATAATTTGAATCACTCTCAAAACTTTTAAACTTGTAAATACTTTTAAAAACACATATACAGTGTGTCACAAAAATGTGTAGCGCGCTATGCCGCTATGTGTAGAGCCGGATTCTACTTTTAAAAGTAGGTCGAAATAATGGTATCTTTTTTTATCGGCTTGGTTTAGTTTTAATCTACCATTTGTATAATTTGGAAAATAATTAATAGTTAATTACCCTTTGGAGAATTTTGTGAAACTTGGTATAAACGTTTAATTGTTTCCTCGATAGCATACCAAAAATATATTTTGTCCAACTTATCAAATTTCAAAATGGCGGCCATTTAAAAAATTCAAAGTCAAATAAAATCAAATTTGAATTTGACTTTTAAATGGCCGCCATATTAAATTGATTAGTTAGGATACAAAATATTTAGAGAATGTTTTAGGAAACCATTAATGTACTCGTATACCAAGTTTCACAAAATATCTTAAAAATGTTTTAAATTATTAATTATTTTCAAAAATTTACAAAATGGCGGATTTTATTAGATTAAACCGTAATCAAAAAATGTTACGGAACAATTTCGACTTACTTCTTGTAAGTAGAATCTGCGCTAAACATTTTTGACACCCTGACTAAAGACGATATAACCATAACAAAGTTACTACCCTCATAAAATTAAAGAAAGTTCATTAATCTGAAAGATGTTTCAAAACTTTAGGCTTCGGAAGAGAAACAACATCCTGTCTAAACAAAGAAAATTGAATTCAGGAAGAATTGAGGGTGTTTAAAACTTTTAAAATACAAAGAGAAATATTTTTCCTTCTCCCACTGAATAATTATACTTTCCTATATTTTTGATACTTTATACCTTTCTCAATACCTAGCTAATGTTACAACTATTAACATAGTAAGAAATAGTAATTATACAAAAATACCCTAACCCATGCGTTTTCATGCTTGTTGCGAAAACCATCTATACTTTTGGACCATCATGATATTCCAGGTTCAGGTTCTTTGCCTTTTGTGTGGGTTGTTCAAATGCAAAACACCCTGAAAACAATTTGAATCACTCTCAAACTTTTAAACTTGTAAATACTTTTAAAAACACATATACAGGGTGTCACAAAATGTGTAGCGCGCTATGCAAGAGCCGGATTCTAGGTAGGTCGAAATAATGTATAGTTTTTTTTTCGGCTTGGTTTAGTTTAATCCACAATTTTGTATATTTTTAAAATAATTTATAATTAAAACATTATTTGAGATATTTTTGAGAAACTTGGTATAAACGTTTAATTGTTTTCCCGTAACATTCTCCAAATATATTTTGTCCAACTTATCAAATTTCAAAATGGCGGCCATATAAAACTTCAAAATTAAATGAAATAAATTGAATTTGACTTTTAAATTTAAATGGCCGCCATATTGAAATTTGATTTGTTAGATACAAAATATTTTGGAGATGCATTTTAGAAACCAATTAAGGTTTGTACAACGTTTCCTAAAAATATCTTAAAGTGTTTTAAATTATTAATTATTTTCAAAATTTACAAAATGGTTGATTTGGCTTATTAAACCTAATAAAAAATTGTTACAAACAATTTCGACTTACTTTTGTAAGTAGAATCTGCGCTACACATTTTGTGACACCCTATAAGACGAATATAACCAATAACAAAGTTACTACCCTCATAAAATTAAAAAAGTTAATTAATCTGAAAGATGTTTCAAAACTTTAGGCTTCGGAAGAGAAACAACATCCTGTCAAACAAAGAAAATTGAATTCAGGAAGAATTGAGGGTGCTTAAAACTTTTACAATACAAGAGAAATATTTTTCCTTTCTCCCACTAAATAATTATACTTTCCTATATTTTTGATACTTTATATCTTTCTTAATACCTAGCAAATGTTAAAACTATTAACATAGTAAGAAATAGTAATTATACGAGCATATCCTAATCCTATGCTATTTTCCACGATGTTTCAAATTTTACTCCAGTTTTAAAATTTGATATTTATCCAGATCACAATAGGTTTTTGATACCATAAGAATGTTTACCCATAAGAAAAATCACTCAGAACTAGATAAACTCTATGTTTGAAGTTTGTTGTTAACGATGATACAATTTCTGAAATTTTTAATATAGTATGGACGTTTTTATTTTGTTTTGAGTCAACAAAAAGTACACGACGTTTCGGGATCTGGAATCTGACCCCGTCTTCAGGTGAAAAGTAACCTAATCCATAACACAACACATTAGGAAATGATCCAGCCTAAAAGTAATCAACGCAAGCTTACCAGTCACCCACCATACACTAAATCACTATAAATCACTATTTGAGATGCCGACCACTCTCATGAGGGTATTTTAAGGCAAATATGTGGTGAAGGATGAGTGTGATGAGTGGTAGTAATGAGTTATGAGGTGTAGTCTTGTTACAAACTAAGGCCGACTCTTCCTTAGAATGGGTCATTAATTAATAGCCCAATGACCAAAGGAAATACAAATACCAACGGCTTAACGTGACTTCCGAACCACGCAGGTGATGGTCTGATATGTCTAAACGATGGTGGGAGTTGATGCGGGTATCATCAGATGATCAATGAGACTATCTGAGCCGCTTTAGACCTATATCATCCTTAAAACCTGACCTCCATAAAGCTGGATTACAAGACCACGCCACGAGTCCCAGTTATCATTACACCCACCATTTTTTAAATAACGTTATTTTTTTAACTTACTCATTTTTTACCAGCTAGGAGAAACAAAAATAGAAGTCAAGCACGTCCACGGCCAGTGACAGCTGCATACTGACTGACTGCCTGACCAGACGGCCACATTGGCTGGTTTGGAGCAGCGGACGACCAATCACAGCCGTGAATCAGACTGACCATCGTAACAAAGAACACAGAACAACGTACTTACGCATAGCCGATGGAGCAGAAATTCTTTAGAGTTTTGATGGATAAATAAGGTTTTTCTTTCGATACTTTGCTTTGAGACACTGACCACTCTTAGAGGTCTAAAAAGGAGTCTTGGGCCTAAAATCAGTTTTTGTGATTCACCGTGTACAGATTTTTCTACAGTTTTGATGATCGTTTTAACGTAGGCCTACATAATTTAATTTCAACCTTAGATGAAAATACGTTTTCCCTCGCGTTGGGATGACTCATAATCATGGGATGACGTTAATAATCCTGTAATCAAGCTTCATGGAGGTCAGGTTTTGAGGATGATATAGGTCTAAAGCGGCTCAGATAGTCTCAGTGATCATCTGATGATACGCATCAACTCCCACCATCGTGTAGACATATCAGACCATCACCTGCGTGGTTGGAAGTCACGTTAAGCCGTTGGTCCTTGTATTTCCATTGGTCATTGGGCTATTAATTAATGACCCATTCTAAGGAAGAGTCGGCCTTAGTTTGTAACAAGACTACACCTCATAACTCATTACTACCACTCACCACATATTTGCCTTAAAATACCCTCATGAGTGGTCGGCATCTCAATTAGTGATTTAGTGATTTATAACAAAAATGACAAAGACACTACCATGTTAAAGATTTAGTAGTACTCTCGGAACTGTAGTAATCACATTTCTCGAGTAACGTAATGTAAACACCAACTCACTTTGCTGTTGACTAAGATTGTAGATGAGAAGATAGACTCAGGTGTATCTCGACAGAGAGTGTGATTTAGTTCCGCAATTTCAACTATATACTAAACCCTGTATTGTAGTTGATTGTGTTGATTGTGATCAAGCTATTGACAAAAACAGTTCTTTTTAATTTACGGCAGTCATCATCTTTTGTATCACATGTTTTCACAAAGTTTTTTTTATTTACAGTAATGAAAAGTCTTGGGACGGTTTGACATCCTTATAAAAATGACAGAAAATGTACCGTAGCTATATTACTATTCGTACTTTCTTGTTTGATGTTTTTGTTGACGTTGGTATAATTCTGAGGTTGATTCATACATCAAAACTTTAAAGAATTCCCTTCCAATGACATGAATAGGTATTTTTGTGTTTCTGTTACAGCTGGTCGGTCTGATTCACGACTGTGATTGGTTGTCACTGCTCCGAGCCAGCTAATGGGGCCGTCTGGTCAGACAGTCAGTGCATGCAGCTGTCACTGACCATAGTCGTGCTTGAGTTCTCTGTTCGATTTTTTAAATTCTCGTAGTGTTTGTTAATGTTATATTTTTTCTAGACTACTTGTTATAAAATTAACAAATTTAATGGTGGAAGGAAAAAGGTAAAGAGAGAAAAGTTTATTTAGTGGTGGATGACTGGCTAGCTTGCGGTGATTACTTTTAGGCTAGCACTTTTACTAATGTTTTGTGTTATGTTTTAGGTTACCTTTCACCTGAAGACGGTGTTGATTCCAGATCCCGAAATGTCGTGTACTTTTGTTCATGTAAAGCGATGGAAAACGTCCGTAATAATATTTTTAATAAATGTAGAACGGAAGCAGATTCGTTGACCATTGTACGTCACAGCGTTGGCTGTTTGTAAAACGCCAATACACGGATTTAATTTATATTTGATTGGAATCACTAAAGCGACAAATCCCATGTCAACGCCGTTTCGCCCGAGCTTCAAGTATGCATTTATTGAAATCCTGTCCTCACTACGTTTTCAGCATTAATCCGAAAAGGTAAATAATTTGTGGGAAGGACGTTGAGAAGGTCAAGTTTGTTTTGTATGGCGACTTATGAACCATTTTTAGTGGTGGAAAGGTGAGAACAGTGGGCATGGGCATGAGGCATGGATGGAATCGGACTTTCCTCTGCAATTTGTTACTTTAATTCCTCCTCTATTCATCGGCAGCTTCAGACGTACTGTGTTTTACTAGAAGTTATACTAAATATGAAAAATTGTTTCCAACCAATCAGTGACTGAAGATGGTACTCCCACATCTTGCGAGACTGAAATATTTCACTCTAATTGTTATGATGTGTTGACGCCGGTGTGAACCGGAAGAACTATCATAGTTGTGACAAAAATATCCAGTTTTATTAAATTTAAATTTGGTTTGCTACAGGGTACTCATTATCAAATTTCTCTTGGAAAAATTAAATACAAATTTTGTTAAAGACCCAGACACCGACCACCAATAGCCTAAGAGTTAAATATTTTCGTCAATCACTATGCTCCAGCAGTAGTTGTTTTTATACTCGTATATAAACTAACAAGTAGGAACAAACAATATTATTATTTTTATATGGATAGTACTAGATTATTTTCATGCCAAAACTTTTCACAGGGGGTTTGAAGGAAAAAGGCTTTGACATTTTAGAAGGTGATTACGTATGTGGAAACTAAACATTACTTCAAAGAATGTCTTTGATACAAATATTTATGGCTGAAATAAGACAACAATTAGTTAAAATGTTAGTCAAGAAAATAATCCAAGCGTTAAATATTTGTATTCCATGGACCAGCAGTTGTCTCAGTTTTATCGAAAAAACCGTCAGTGAAATATTTTTACTCAAAATACTATCTCCTTAATGAACAAACTCTTAAAATTTCCGTTTATTAAAATATCTAGTATCGCGCGTGACTCCGGAGCTCATCACTCCGGTGGCGCGGGCTCGATTCCAGCAGTCACCACTTACAATTTGTAATGTGACTAATACGGTGACGCTAGGTAAAGGTCGAGGTTGAGTGGTATAGAGGACTGTGTAGTCCTAACTTCGTTTCGTTAAACAAGACAAACTTTACCTTTTCAAAACCTTTATTACCTATTATTTATTTAGTTAAAACACCACATTTTTTACATTTTATCAGCAAATACAAATTATTTACAGCACTGTTCTGAACTCCTGATGAAGAGATGTTGAAAGCAAGAATCACAGAAAAAGAAAGCGAGTCTTCAAGAGAAATTGCTGTTCTTTATGAGCCAACTCTTTGTGCAAGTTTGATGTGATGAATAACTCTGCTTTCTTGAGTTCCCTTCTGGAAACCTTTGCCTTTGATACCGACATAGTTTTAGTAATTTGCAGGTGAGACTTCTCAAGCAATGAAAGCTGTATTTAGCTCTCAGAAAAATTGTTTTCTGAATTTAGATTAAGAAGTTATATAAGTCAATTCGCCCTTCAGGCTTTCTGGGTTCTGGGGGGGGGGCTACGTGGTCTCGTATTTTGGGGGCTACGCTTATGGTTAAGACAAATTTGCTTCACCCACTAGTTTCATAGGACAAATAATTTTGGAAGATGCTGTAATTACAGGAGCAAAAATATTTACAAAACTGATGACTGGGACTCGTGGCGTGGTCCTGTAATCCAACTTCATGGAGGTCAGGTTTTGAGGATGATATAGGTCTAAAGTGGCTCAGATAGTCTCAGAGATCATCTGATGATACCCGCATCAACTCCCACCATCGTTTAGACATATCAGACCATCACCTGCGTGGTTCGGAAGTCACGTTAAGCCGTTGGTCCTTGTATTTCCATTGGTCATTGAATTGGCCATTGGGTCATTAATTAATGACCCATTCTAAGGAAGAGTCGGCCTTAGTTTGTAACAAGACTACACCTCATAACTCATTACTACCACTCAACACACTCATCCTTCACCACATATTTGCCTTAAAATACCCTCATGAGAGTGGTCGGCATCTCAAATAGTGGTTTTAGTGATTTAGGTGCGAAATAACCACACTTTCTTTGATATAGAGTGACTTTCTGTACGTATTTCTCAAAATACAACATTTTTTTTATACACACGCATACATTTTGTATGTCTAGGGAGCGAAAGGTTGATTTTCGACAATTTACCTTCAAACTGATATAGCCACGAAACCGTCATAGTTGGGAAAAAGTGTTAAAACAAAAGCTGTACAAAAAGGAAAATTGTTCACACGATTTTCCATCAGATTGATGATCCGTGCTGCGTTTTGCCGCTATGATGCAAAATATCGGCGAAGTACAAGAACAGATTTTCAGACGCCTTTTTTGGCCGCCAACTTGTCAGAGCCTAAAAAATTAATGTTTTCAGATTTTCCCCGAACGTTTCCACCAAAACTTCAAAAAGAAAATTAGGTATGCCGGGAAGTGCTTAAACATTTACGCGTTCAGTCACCAGTCAACCGGCTATATAGTATTTTAATTATTGGTGGTAATTATGATTATATGGTATTTTCTCGCTGTTGATGGTACTCATCTTTAGTCACTGATTGGCTGAACCCAATCACTATCACGTCGTGGAGATTCAATTTGTATCTAAAAATTATTAATTAAGTAACTATTTCAGACTTAAACAATTTCAGACTAGGCCGACACGCAGCTAAGCGCTAAAACACCGCTGGCATGAGTGAATCGATTTTTTCACAAATTGTTACTCTAATTCGTTCCATTCACAACCCCTTTTTGGCATTCGGCCGTTCTATTACCACGGGCGCTACGAGGCTATTCGTTACGCTCACGGCCTCGTTTTGGCCTTCGGCCTCAGCTTGGCCTCCTGTGTGACAACCGGCGGTACGATGCTGTTTGCTCCGCTCAAAATGGGGGTTTCCCATTTTTTTTCAAAAGAAATTAGATAATATGACTAAAAAGTAATGAAAAACTGGTTACAGATAAGGTTTGTGAATGCGCCAGAAATGAACGAGTATTCTGAAAATCATCTGGCCTCAGGCAGTTTCCAGCATTGGGTGCTGAACTTTTAATTAGTAAAGTATCAACTTTTATTTAGAAAATTCAGAATTTAACTTTCTTTTGTGTAGGCTTTGAAAGATTATAATTCATTATTACTCGTACTCTTATTGTAACTTGGTTTGAGTAAATAAACGAAAATGGATGCCTAGTTTCTTATAACTTCTTTTTAGTTGAAAAACACAGTTTATTTATAATAAAGCTTAAAATCGCTTTCATTTTAAAATAAATAATCCGACGCCCTACTTAGAAAGGTTTGTATAATTGATACGGACAGTAAAAATTGGCTTTAAAATGTCAATGCCATTATACCGGATAACGTTTTCAAATTCAACATGAACTTTAAAACTCACGATATTATTACAAATAACTCGTGCTATTTTATCAGTTCCGATAAAAATATTACTCATACGTTCCTAATCATTGTATATTTGTTTTAAAAATGAAATCCATATCAGATACTAAAACATATATTACTCTATTATATACCATAATAATTGGACAATAGAATGTAATCAAAGTTTGCTGCAAAAACATTCACAGTTTCCAGTAGGACTGGTTTAATCAGCTGCGATAGTTTGTAATGTGATTTGGCGGGAAGCGAGTAATTGCGCGGGAACCGCCACAGCTGAGAGTTGATAGAACATTTAGTCTCTAATCAGTCAGCTGATTACAGTCTAAGTAAATCTCTGTCTTGACACGAGATCGTATATGTCAATGTGTAATTTTTACTGTACCTACTATTTATAATTAGAATTTCAATTTCGAATCAGTTCATGGTTTGATGTTGGAAATTAAACATACATTGTTTTAAGTGTACAATATGAGTTGAAAACCACTAAAACTTGGACAATTTCAAAGTTTACCATACGCGTCTCGGAAAATTCATCCAGTTTCCAAATATATCATTTAATTAATGTTAAAATTATGTTGAGAGGTGAAAAATGACGCTGTAAACCCTCGCCAGCGCTTGGTTTGATAGTTAGGCCGCATCAGTTGAAAGAAGGCCCCTTTGTTTAGCCAGTTGTTACGTGCGCGGTGTCATGTGTTCCTTGGGCGAACGAATTCAGCCTTTCTCTGACCACTGAGGCGGACCATTAAACGAATGTTTTTGCACTATGTTTGCCTAACTAGAACAGCTTACTACCTTTGCTTCTGCTTTTCATGCTCGATTAATCCCTACGCTCAAAGCCTCGCTCGAATTCTCCTAACCCCGCAAGACTACGCTAAGCTACGCTCACAGTCTTGCTTTGACCTTTGGCCTCATTATACGTAGCCTCTTAACCCCGTTAGTTAATAGGCTGTTCGCTACACTCACAGTCGTGATCAAACCCTTGGAGGTTGTTGAACTAGGTATTAATTAAAGAGCAGGCTGACTATTGACTCTTTCTGTTAATATCACTATATCACTATTTGAGATGCCGACCAAATATGTGGTGAAGGATGAGTGTGATGAGTGGTAGTAATGAGTTATGAGGTGTAGTCTTGTTACAAACTAAGGCCGACTCTTCCTTAGAATGGGTCATTAATTAATAGCCCTATGACCAATGATGGAAATACAAGGACCAACGGCTTAACGTGACTTCCGAACCACGCAGGTGATGGTCTGATATGTCTAAACGATGGTGGGAGTTGATGCGGGCATCATCAGATGATCACTGAGACTATCTGAGCCGCTTTAGACCTATATCATCCTCAAAACCTGACCTCCATGAAGCTGGATTACATGACCGCCACGAGTCCCAGTCAATAAATTATTAAAAGCTGTGAAATACTTCAATCAGAATATTTCAATAATTAATATTTAATATATTAATATTTCAATCAGACTTTGACTAGTTTCGGGTCTTAGCTCAGGGGTTGGCTTACTATCAAAAAGGTTCAGTACTGTCAAAGCAAAGTCAACTTCTACTTTTATTCACATTGTTTTCGTTTTTAAAACCAAACATACTATTACAAATATCATCTGTAACTATTAACTATCTGCATTATGCATGCTCTATACATAAACTATTATGGTGTGGGTAAAACTGTAATATTAAAAGCTTATACAAATAAACACTTAGCTAGTAAAATTATTTATTTATAGAGGGTTTCGTATGAATGGCAAACAATAAGGGAATTCCAGTGATGATGTAATCCTCTTATATTTCGAGCGATAAACATTACAGACATTTCTTATAGAGCTCTATCAAGCTGCTTGAACTTTCATTTCACACAAAAGGCGTCAAGAAGGTACGATTTTAATTAATCTCGTTATTAGTATTTAAAAATTCCTAATCAAATTGTAAATCCAAGATGTTAAGGCTTCAAAGGAATCATATTTTGTACAAAACAGAGAGCAATAATTTACTTAAACAAAGTATGGACTCATCATAAATTTTAAATTAATAGATCTAACATAACGTAAAAACTTTTATAATTTTATTTTTGTCTATTATTTATTTACTTTTATTTTTTATTTTATGTGTACATTAAACACATGAATATTTTCTACGTGTTTATTTTGCTGTAATCATGTTTATTTTTAAATCACACGTTTTGACTTTATGTTTGTCAACAACCTTGTATTAATATCAACTTTTCGTTAATAGTTTTAATTTGTGTAACTTTCGTTATACCTAAAGATGACTTCACGACTGTCGAAAGCACTAGTAAATGAGTAACATATGTTGGCCTAATTGTATTTTTTTAAATAATAAAACTATAATAGATCCTAATTTGCATAAATGCTAAAAATCTAATGTATTACTGAAGACATTTGAAGACAAAAGTGTTTGGACCGAACCGGGACTTGAACCGGGGTCTCCCGCTTGCCGGGCGTTTATGCTAAACCACTACACCATCCATTAATTAGGTTTTAAGTAAACCTAATTAGGCCGACAGTGTTTTAATTACACTTTTTGGACATGCAAGAAAGAAGTTATTTATTTTGATCATAACAATCAATAGTACTTAATAAATTATATGTTTTCTTACAAAACAGTAATTTCATTAGTCGGTTAACTCGGTGGAACGGTTTCAAAGAAAATATGCCAAACTGTTTATAACAAAGACGCTTTGAAACAAACAAGTTCCCGGTAAAATTCTACGCATGAGAAACTTCAACGGATTAGTTCACGGCAAAGGTTTTCTTTTACTGTTTTTACCTTTGATGATACATTCTAGGTTTCTAGCACCGCCTTGTTCTAGATTTTCCTTTCATAATAAAATGTAATTTTAAAATTTCAACTAAAATTTTAAAGTTTTACGCTGCTCACAATGAAGTAAATGATGATTTTAAACTATTTTGAGTTATAACGGAGAAAATAACTTTTGAATGTATCTTTAAATTCGTGGTTGGTTAAATGAATCCTTAAAAATGTCTATTTGAAAGAATTACGCAAAACTATTCAACAAAGTTATGATTTTTTGGACTTTTTATTGACATTATAATTGAATTTCCTTTGGAAAAATGAGATATTTAATCCGTCAGCACCCAGACCCGAAATCATGACATGAGCATCGATGATGTCCCTCAGAACACGTGTTAAGCATTAGTTTCACACTGTACATTCATATGTATATATGTTTATCATCTCTACAAGTCACATTATTGTCAAACTTTCCCAAAATTCGATACTTATGTTACTTTTGTAACAGGACTTACTTTTGTATTTCAAGTTTGGTGTTTATACGTTTTAATTCCTTATTCTTAGATGTTGTCAATTTTTTAATATAGAAAGCCTTAATAATCCAAGACAAAAGCATGCGATTTTTTACAAAAATTAATGACTAGCCAAGTTGATACACACTCAATCTTTTATGCAAGTAAACACCAGCTTGTGACTCGGGGCGCGGCAAGGTCCGAGCGTTGTTCCCAGTCCTCCAGTTCTTACGCAAAAGGAGCTCATATCCAGTGAATGTGATGATGCGACTGTGCAACGCTCTTCCTCAAAGGATTTGTCAGCTTCGACCCTTGTGCTGAACGTCCAAATTGGTTTTATGTAGTATATATGTATTGTTTGTTACCTTAATGTATATTGTGATAAATTTTTATAATGTTATAATGGTATTGCGTGTAGGTGTAGTGTTGTTCCCTAAAGTTTCTGTGTTTTATAATATTGTTTATTCTATATTGATTTAAATATTGTAATCAATTAGATTGTTATATAATGTATACTTTTCCTTAATGTCATATAATAATTATATTAAAACTATTTCAAATTTGTTATGTGGATGGGTTACAGTTTGAATAATTTTGGACTTTTAAGGTTTTTCAAATTTTATGTTCTAGTTTTTTTTTATTAATTAAAGTCACATTACCTAGAATGTAACAAGGAAAGTATTTTATATAACCAAAAACACCTTCTTTGATGTTTTTAAAGTATCGTGTTTCTATATGCCGCCATTTTGTTTCTACAAAGATTAGGGAGCTGAAATTGTCTCAGAATATTTTTTTTAGAACCTACTTTGTAAACTGTGTAAAGTTTAAAAAGTTTCGGTGCATGAATAGGCACGTAATATAAAATTAATCATTTAAACCTCTTCGTAGGACACTCGGTATATGTAACGGTAAATGTATGCTTACATATTGCAACATGAAGCAACTTACGTCTGACTTAATTGTATCAACTGGGGACCGGCTCACCATGCAATTAGCAGGGAAACTTAATGAGTGCTTACGTAAATTGCAATCAAGTAAATTAATTAATTTAATCAGTCACTGCCTCTTTAGCAGCAAATCTCTCTCATTAGTAAGAAAACGCGGTGCTTAACACAGGATTTTAACGAGCAAAGTTTGTTTCTTTCGGTTTTTTGTTTACGATAATTCTAGCCAATCTCGGGCTACGCTACAGGTTTATATAGTTCAAGGGTTTAGTGGTTTTTTCCCTTTGGGAAAATGAAATATGCCGCCCAGGCCTAGCCATGACCCCCAGAACACGTTCTGAGGAGGTTTTCCAAACTGTACGTATGTAAGTTTAATGAATATAAATGTGTAGCTTTCTTACAGTTAAACAATTTCTTCTACTATTTTAAATTTTAAACTTGAGTGAAAGTATAAGAAATTCACAGTTAATTTTCTTTTTTACATTGAATTTCTTATATTGTTTATAAATTTTACATTTTACATTATATATATATGTAAATATATACATATATTTTGTACTCTTCTTTTTCTTCAACTGAAAACGTCCACAGAGTTGACAACGTTTTGTTTGTTTGTATTTTATACAATTAAAATATTTTAGTGGTTTGTTGACACTTACTTCGTTCAAATTCTTCTACTAATTTTATATCAATTTGGTAAAAATGTTCTTTTCTATTATCTCGGTCAAATTTGCTAGCCAGAAAAGTCAAACTAGAGGTTTTTCTTTTAGGGTTTCGACAAAAAAGTAGTTTTGATTATCTAAAAGAGTAATTGGTTATATAACATTGGAATGATTAATCAGATTTTAATGCATTAAAACCGGTTGTCTTTTTATTGAATATTTCTGCTGAAATGTTAATCTAAGGTAGAAAGAGAGTGAACCTGTGAGAGGAGAGAACCATATAGTTACAATTAACGATTTAAAGCAACAAATTACAAAGGAAATTCACTTACTCACGCCAGCGTGCGGTTTCATTAGTTATCCATCATGTTTCTTCTAAACATCACAAGAGCTTACAAGGATTTACTTTACTAAAGGCTGAGTATACTTCGAAAGTACTTTAGGTACAATTGATGATACCACTTCCATATACGCCAAACTGTCGCAATAAAAGTCAGACAAAAGCAGTCTGATTCTGACTGATTTTACCAATCAATCTTTGCACGTTGTTCCATCCTTGCTTGCAACACAAGCTGATAGCGTTCTGAACCGTACAGGTTTTACTTACACTGAATACATTCCTGATGAAGTTATTTTAAACAGCTTCAAATAGCTTGCATTTTAGACACTTTTAAGTATCCATCAACAAACGTAATCAGTAAGGAACTCGTGGCATGGTCCTGTAATCCAGCTTCATGGAGGTCAGGTTTGAGGATGATATAGGTCTAAAGCGGCTCAGATAGTCTCAGTGATCATCTGATGATACCCGCATCAACTCCACCATCGTTTAGACATATCAGACCATCACCTGCGTGTTCCGGAAGCGTTGGTTATTTCCATTGGTTATTTGGCCATTGGTTAATGACCCATTCTGGAAGAGTCAGCCTGGTTGTAACAAGACTACACCTCATAACTCATTACTACCACTCATCACACTCACCACATATTTGCCTTAAAATACCCTCATGAGAGTAGTCGGCATCTCAAATAGTGATTCAGTGAGGAATGCTCTTTGAAAGAAAAGTAATACCGTAAGAGGCACAGACGTACACTCTTATGATACTAGAGGCAGATACAACTACCGAACTAGGAGACACAGAACGGTAGTTCATGAACGTTTGCCTTCCCAGGGCTCGAAAATGCCCCTGAGCTTAAGGCATTCAAAACTCGCCTCAAACCAATTTCGATTTCTCAAGCATTTTATGGTACGTACGAGTTTATGGCATTCAATAGGGAGACCCTATGATTGGCTGACTGACAAAGGCCTATGATAGGGGCTAGAGAGGATACGTTCGAATGTATGGGAGAGAGTGAGTATAAGCTTGACTGAGTTTAAATGGGACTTAGATGTAAGAATGAATGGAAGATTTTAGGCACCAAAACATAACGTTCACGATACATTTACTGTAAATGTCTATATGCAATACAATATTTATTGATCTATTAAGTCACAAATTTGTACTTTCAAAATATCACTAAATACTACAGATGCCGACCACTCTGAGGGTATTTTAAAGAAATATGTGGTGAAGGATGAGTGTGATAAGTGGTAGTAGTCAGTGTAGTCTTATTACAAACTAAGGCCGACTTTAGAATGGGTCATTATTAATAGCCAATGACAACGAACGTGACTTAACCACACAGGCAATGGTCTGATATGTCTAAACGTGGTGGGAGTGATACGGAGTATAATCAGATGATCACTGAGACTAAGGCCTTTAGACCTATATCATCCTCAAAAACCCGACCTCCATGTAGCTGGAATACAGGACCACGCCACGAGTCCCCAGTCTAATATTGACAACTAACATCTAACGACTAAGAGCCGAGATCAATCCACCAGTTTAGCAGTCTTATCTAAAGTTACACCGAGTATAATCGATCAGTGTCCAAGCACAGTATCTGTCAGTTGTCAGCCCTGCGGTGTGTAACTTTATCTCAATTGTGTTGGTCAACCTTTATATCCTCTGTTCACCATTAGCTGGTTGTTTCATTACGTTTAAAAACACCGGTTTTAATGAAAACGGAATAATTTCACTACCGCTGGCTTCACACTTACCGATAATGGTGGTTAGCAAAACCAGCCATCAAAATATCACTTGTTTGTTTGGTTGGTACTTTAGTACTTCAACGTGGTCCTCTTGAAGGCCAAGACGGTGAGTGAAGTGATAGTTAATCATAAAGACTGAATATAGGATGAAGGATGATTGTGTTGAGTGTTTGTGACGAATGATGAGGTGTAGTCTTGTTACAAAACTAGGGCCGACTGTTCTGCAGATTGGGCCATAAATAAATAGCAAAACGACCATTGGAATGGACCAACGGCTAAACGTGACATCTGAACCACGGGAAGTGGCCATCGTGAAAAGTATTCACTGCGCCGGAATCGAACCCGGGCTGATTTGGTGCGAAGCAGGCACTGTACCACTAAGCTAAGGCCACCCACATAATAGTGATGTATTGGTGAGGATATGCTATTGATATGTTATGGATGATATGTATGATATCATAATTTGTGATGGGTTTGGAGGATATCTGTTAATGTCATAATCTGTTTATGTATTTTGTATAGTCTCTGCTTGAGTTTAAAGTATTTGCCCTCGCCATATATACCTATCGTCGTCCTTATTTCACGATGATCATTCCACGATCATTTTAATATTTTCTTTATTGACATTTTATTGACCATCACGACAACAGAGTGCGATTGATAGTATTACTTATATACATTTTGTGAAACGCATCAAAATATCCCGGTGGTATTCATTTAGTTTACAAAGAAGAATTTCGTTAGTTTCACTTTAAAAGAATCTCTATTACAAATTTTACAAACATAAAATGGATATTTTACGAAAAATTATTTCTAAGGAAATTTGAAGACAAAATGTGTGGACTGAACCGGGACTCGAACCCAATCGCTTGCCGGGTGATTATGCTGACCACTACACCATCTGGCCCACCTATTTATGCCTTAAAATCAAGAGAAGTACTTAAATCTGAATATTTATCCGAAACAGAACTCAAATACTATGTCAAATGACTTATTGTAGATCATAATTTGTATAAACGCAAAAAGAGTTAATTTTGCCTTCGAACTTTTAAGCAATAAATTAGCTATTTAGCGTTTGTACTTATTGAATAATAAGTCGTTTGACATGTAGCATAACCACCCGGCAAGTGAGAGACCCGGTTCAGTCCACACATCTTGTATTCAAATTTCTTTCATAATGAATTAATAAATATTTAGCGTTTAAACAAATTAATGTATACTATACAAAATAACTGAACACAACGGAAACAATATACAAGGCCACTTATTCACAATAAGACACATTTATTGCATTTCACCGTGTAAACTGATAGCATGGCAAGATCCTGCATAGCGCCTTCAATAACTACCTAGACAAGTCCCGCAGTACAGTAGTGTATCAGTTCTGCGTGCCGGCGCCGTATACTGGTCCATACACGAGTACAGAGAATCTACAACAGGTGGTAGTGCGGTTCCCAACACCTCTTCACTTAAATGGCAAAGCTTTATTATACAGGTGTCACAAAATGTGTGTAGCGCGAACAGAATTCTACATTACAAAAAGTCGAAAATGTTCAGTAACATTTCTTTGATTTCGGCTTAGTTTAGCCCTGATCCTCCGTTTTGTTTGTTTGTATGTTATACAATTAAAATATTAAATATCCTCGTTTGTTTTCAAGAAGGATTTCCTTCCTTCAAATTCTTAACTATTTTCGTAACAATTTGGTACACGTTTTCTTTTTGTAAACATCTTGTTCAAATTTGCTAGACAGAAAAATCGGAAACCGGAAGTCCATTTAAGGGCGAGTTTTACCAAAAAAGTAGTTTTGATTATCTAAAAAGAGTAATTGATTATTTAATATAACATTGGAATGATTTATCAGATTTTAATGACAATTAAAACCGGTTGTCCTTCATAAAATGTATTGAAAATTTCTATAAAATAACATGTTAATCTAAGGTAGAAAGCCGAAGTGAGGCTGTGAGATTAGAGAACTATAGTTACAATTAACGATTTAAAGCAACAAATTACAAAGGAAATTCACTTTACTCACGCCAGCGGTGCTGGTGTTTGTTCATGTTATTTACTATCCATCATTGTTCTTCTAAACATCACAAGAGCTTACAAGGATTTACTTTGCTAAAGGCTGAGTATACTTCGAAGAGTACTTTAGGTACAATTGATGATACCACTTCCATATACGCCAAACTGTCGCAATAAAAGTCAGACAAAAGCAGTCTGATTCTGACTGATTTTACCAATCAATCTTTGCACGTTGTTCCATCCTTGCTTGCAACACAAGCTGATAGCGTTCTGAACCGTACAGGTTTTACTTTTACACTGAATACATTCCTGATGAAGTTATTTTAAACAGCTTCAAATAAGCAGGTTTTGCATTTTAGAATTTTAGAAGTATCCATCAACAAACGTAATCAGTAAGGAACTCGTGGCATGGTCCTGTAATCCAGCTTCATGGAGGTCAGGTTTTGAGGATGATAGGTCTAAAGCGGCTCAGATAGTCTCAGTGATCATCTGATGATACCCGCATCAACTCCCACCATCGTTTAGACATATCAGACCATCACCTGCGTGTTTCGGAAGTCGCGTTGCCGTTGGTCCTTTTATTTCCATTGGTTATTGGATTAATGACCCATTCTAAGGAAGAGTCGGCCTTAGTTTGTAACAAGACTACACCTCATAACTCATTACTACCACTCATCACACTCATCCTTCACCACATATTTGCCTTAAAAATACCCTCATGAGAGTGGTCGGCATCTCAAATAGTGATTCAGTGATACTTTTGTGAGAAAGGCCAGTTTAATTGGCACACGTTGAGGAATACCTTTTAAAATAAAAAGTAATACCGTTAGAGGCACAGACGTAGACTCTTGATGATACTAGAGGCAGAGACAACTACCGAACTAGGAGACACAGAACGGTAGTTCATGAACGTTTGCCTTCCCAGAGCTCGAAAATGCCCCTGAGCTAAGGCATTCAAAACTCGCCTCAAACCAATTTTCGATTTCAAGCTATGGTACGTACGAGTTTATGGCATTCAATAGGCAGACCCTATGGTTGGACTTTTATGATTGGCTGACTGACAAAGGCCTATGATAGGGGCTAGAGTGGATACATTCGAATGTATGGGAGAGAGTGAGTATAAGAAACTGACTGAGTTTAAATTGGACTTAGATTGAATAGAAGATTTTAGGCACCAAAACAAAACTATCACGATACATTTACTGCAAATGTCCTATGATTAAATATTTATTGATCTATTAATCACAAATTTGTACTATCAATATTTACAACTAACATCTAACGACTATGAGCCGAGATCAATCCACCAGTTTAGCAGTCTTATCTAAAGTTATTTACACTAACGAGTATAATCGATCAGTGTCCAAGCACAGTATCTGTCAGTTGGCAGCCCTGCGGTGTGTAACTTTTATCTCAATTGTGTTGGTCAACCTGCTTATATCCTCTGTTCACCATTAGCTGGTTGTTTTATTACGTTTAAAAAACACCGGTTTTAATGAAAACGGAATAATTTCACTACCGCTGGCTTCACACTTACCGATAATGGACGGTTAGCAAAACCAGCCATCAAAATATCACTTGTTTGTTTGGTACTTTAGTACGACTGGGACTCGTGGCGTGGTCCTGTTTCCAGCTTCATGGAGGTCAGGTTTGAGGATGGAAAAGTCTAAAGCGGCTCAGATAATCAGTGATCATCTGATGATACCCGCATCAATACCATCAAGTTTAGACATATCAGATACCTGCGGTTCAGTCACATTAAGCCGTTGGTCCTGTATTTTCATCATTGGGCTATTAATTAAATCGGCCTTAGTTTGTATGATACCGCATCACACTCATTCTTCGCCAATTATTTGCCTTAAAATACCCCATGAGAGTGGTCGGCATCTCAAATAGTGATAGTAGTTAGTACTTCAACGTGGTCCTCTTGAAGGCCAAGACGGTGAGTGAAGTGATAGTTAATCCTTTGATACTTTGAGACACCCACCACTCCTAGAGGGTACTTTAAGGTGAATATAAGATGACGGATGATTGTGTTGAGTGTTTGTGACGAATGATGAGGTGTAGTCGTTACAAACTAGGGCCGACTGTTCCGCAGATTGGGCCATTAATTAATAGCAAAACGACCATTGGAATGGACCAACGGCTAAACGTGACATCTGAACCACGGGAAGTGGCCATCGTGAAAAGTATTCACTGCGCCCGGGAATCGAACCCGGGCTGATTTGGTGCGAAGCAGGCACTGTACCACTAAGCTAAGGCCACCCACATAATGGTGTATTGTGATGGGTTTGGAGGATATCTATTAATGTCATAATCTGAGATATAATTTGTATAGTTTCTGCATGAGTTTAAAGAAGTATTTGCCCTCGCCACGCCATATACCTATCGTCGTCCTTTATTTCACGATGATCATTCCACGATCATTTTAATATTTTCTTTATTGACATTTTATTGACCATCCCGACAACAGAGTGCGATTGATAGTATTACTTATATACATTTTGTGAAACGCATCAAAATATCCCGGTGGTATTCATTTAGTTTACAAAGAAGAATTTCGTTAGTTTCACTTTAAAAAGAATCTCTATTACAAATTTTACAAACATAAAATGGATATTTTACGAAAAATTATTTCTAAGGAAATTTGAAGACAAAATGTGTGGACTGAACCGGGACTCGAACCCAATCGCTTGCCGGGTGATTATGCTGACCACTACACCATCTGGCCCACCTATTTATGCCTTAAAATCTAGAGAAGTACTTAAATCTGAATATTTATCCGAAACAGAACTCAAATACTATGTCAAATGACTTATTGTAGATCATAATTTTTATAAACGAAAGAGTTTATTTTGCCTTCGAACTTCTTAAGCAATAAATTAGCTATTTAGCGTTTGTACTTATTGAATAATAAGTCGTTTGACATGTCAGCATAACCACCCGGCAAGTGAGAGACCCGGGTTCAGTCCACACATCTTGTATTCAAATTTCTTTCATAATAAATTATTAAATATTCAGCGTTTAACAAAATAATGTATACTTTACAAAATATATGTGTGACTGAACATAACGGAAACAATATACAAGGCCACTTATTCACAATAAGACACATTTATTGCATTTCACCGTGTAAACCGATAGCATGGCAAGATCCTGCATAGCGCCTTCAATAACTACCTAGACAAGTCCCGCAGTACAGTAGTGTATCAGTTCTGCGTGCCGGCGCCGTATACTGGTCCATACACGAGTACAGAGAATCTACAGGGTGGTAGTGCGGTTCCCAACACCTCCTCACTTAAATGGCAAAGCTTTATTATACAGGGTGTCACAAAATGTGTAGCGCGCTACACAGAACCGGATTCTACGTACAATGTAAGTCGAAAATGTTCAGTAACATTTCTTTGATTTCGGCTTAGTTTAGCCCTAATCCTCCGTTTTGTAAATGTTTGAAAATAACTAATACTTCAAAAACAGTTGAGATATTTTTGTGATACTTGGTATAAACCTTAATTGTTTTTCTTATAACATTTTCCAGAAATATTTGTTATCTAAATTATCAAATTTCAAAATGACGACCATTTTAAAATGTTAGAGTCAAATAGAATCAAGATTATATTTTGAAATACAAACAGGCCAATAATAGTGATGTATTTACCACTAGCGCTTTGTACAGTTATGCTGCCATCTTCAGGTTAAGCGAAAGTTCCGTACATTAAAATAATTATTAACAAATAATTATAACTTTCGCTTAACCTGAAGATGGCAGCATGACTGTCGAAAGTGGTAGTGGTCAATAAATCATTATTATTGACCTGTTTTTTTTTTTTAATAAAATCTACCATTGCCAATAATCTCTTCTTCAAGAATTCAAATAGAATCAAATTAGAATTTGAAATTTTTAGATGGCCGCCATTTAAAAATTTGATAAGTTAGATACAAAATATTTTGGAAAACGTTAGAAAACAATTAAGGTATATACCAAGTTTCACAAAAATATTATATCAATAAACTTTCAAATTATAAATTATTTTCAAAAGTTTATAAAATAGCAAATTACGGCTCTACTAAGCCGAAATAAAGAAAATGTTACTAAACATATTCGTCTAATTTTGTATGTAGAATCCAGTTCTGCATAGCGCGCTACCCATTGTTGTGACACCCTGTATAAGGAAGTAAAATAGAAATAGGTCAAAGTACACGCTATAACCAGTACGCGTCATGAAACTGGTCGTACCTAACGTTACAAGCGGAGAGGTAAATTTAACGTGTGGAATTGGCAACACTGAGTATGGCAATGTTGGGTAAACCACAACTGACGTTTAATCAGCCGGTAACCACAGAGAATGTTCAGCCACTCTCTGGTGTTCATGTACAGTCCGCGCCAAAACTGTAACCCTATCACAAGGATCAAATTTATTGTGCAAATGAAACACTGGGTGAGACTCTAGTAGCGTTCCGTAGTGACTTTGGAAATCAAACCAAAGTTGTTTATGACTACAGAATTTTGAAACAAAATGTGTGGACCGAACCGGGACTCGAACCCGGGTCTCTCACAATAGATTATGCTGAACACTACACCATCCGGCCCAACTTATTATGCCTTCAAATTGAGAGAAGTACTCAAATCTGAAGGTTTATCTGACACTTGTAACTGTCGAATAAACAAGCTGGAAATATTACTAACAGAATTTAAATACTTTGTCAAATGACTTATTATAGGTATTAATTTGTATAAATGCTAAATAGCTAATTTATAACTAAGGAAGTTTGAAGACAAAATGTATGGACCAAACATTTTGTCTTCAAATTTGTCCATTCCACTGGTCGTTGGGCCAGTCGTCTCTAGTTTTTAAAATGACTGCATCATCCATTAAAAATATCATTCAAACTCACTATTCATCCTGTATACATTTTAAGGCGCTTTTGTCAAATTTACAGCAAGACTAGAGTAAGTTGAATCAATATAAAGCGTGTGGAGCAATGATGATGCCTCTACTGAGGCCTCTAAATGGATGCCTCTACAATTTATGCCTCTACAATATGCCTCTAATGAATTCTCCACAATGGATGCCTCTACAATGGATGGCTCTATTTATGCCTCTACAATGGATGCCTCTACTGATGCCTCTACAATGAATTCTCTATTGACGCCTCTACAATGAACGCCTCTACTGATGCCTCTACAATGAATGCCTCTTACTGATGCTCCGCAATCAATTCCTCTACTGATGCCTCTACAATGGATGTCTCTACAATGTATTCCTATACTGATGCCTCTACAATGAATGCCTCTACCGATGCATCTAAAAGGATAGCTTAACTGATGCCTCTACTGATGCCTCTACAATGGGGCTTCTACAATGAATCCCTCTATTGGTGCCTCTACAATTGATGCCTCTACAACGAATGCGTCTACTGATGCCACTACCGATGCCTCTACGTATTGCAAACATCTAAAGGTGTATTTATCAAACTTAGATAGATGCCTCTAAAATGGATGCCTCAACTGATGCCTCTACAATGGATGCCTCTACTGATGCATCTACAATGGATGCCTCAGCTGATGCCTCTACTGATGCTCTACAATGATGCCTCAGCTGATGCCCACAAATGCCTCTACAAATGATACCTCTACTGATGTCTCTACAATAGACGCTTCTACTGATGTCTCTACACTAAGATCTTATACTGATGCCTCTACAATGAATGCCTCTACTGATGCCTCTACAATTAATGGCTCTGTACTGATGCCTCTACAATAAATGCTTTTACAAAGGATGCCTCTACTGATGCCTCTACAATGAATGGCACTAATTATGCCTCTTCTGATGTCTCTACAATGGATGCCTCTACTGATGCCTGAGCGACTGATAGAGATGCCAAACAAAGTGTGGTTGAGGAAAACTGTTGATGACAGCGAGAACTGAGATTGCTTAATCACAAGCTCATCATTCTCTTAAACCAGTTTTCTCTCTAATCAACTAAATCAATCTTCCGCCTATGTACACTTTTGCTCATCTGCAAACTGTGCTAAATTCAATATTATTATTCAATCTGGCACTCACTTTATCTCGTAAAATAAGTTTTAATAATGTGTACTTAATTTACAGGACTAAAAAGATTTGTTAAAAAATAAAACCTTTTTTAATGAACAGATTATTGACTGGAACTCGTGGCGTGGTCCTGTAATCCAGCTTCATGGAGGTCAGGTTTTGAGGATGATATAGGTCTAAAAACGCTCAGATAGTCTCAGTGATCATCAGTGATCATCGGATCTCAGTGAGTCCGCATCAACTCCCACCATCGTTTATACATATCAGACCATCACCTGCGTGGTTAGAAAGTCACGTTAAGCTGTTGGTCCTTGTATTTCCATTGGTCATTGGGCTATTAATTAATAACCCATTCTAAGGAAGAGTCGGCCTTAGTTTGTAACAAGACTACACCTCATAACTCATTACTACCACTCATCACACTCATCCTCACCACATATTTGCCTTAAAATACACTCATAAAGGTGGTCGGCATCTCAAATTTGATTGTTTTGTGGTTACTCTTAAGCGCTCAAAAACACGTTTTAATATATAAAAAATAATAATTTGACCGAAGAGCTAAACCTAGGAAAGATTGCAAAAATTGTGCATATTTAGAAAAGATATTAAATCTACAAGAAATATTAAGTTGAAATTAACCACATTGTAAAGATACGCAACAGTCAATAATATTAAACATTTTGTTCGATTTTATAATAAGAACTCGCCCCTCTTGGGCTCATTTTGGGGCATTACATTTTATATGTCTGAGTGGTTGATAAGTACGGTAGCTAAGAGCCCAAACACAGCGAAAAATTGAATTTTCGACAATTTAACTTCAAACTGATCTAGCAGCCAACCATCAAAGGTGGGAGAAGGTGTTAAATACAAAAGTTGTAGGACATTAATAACGATTTTTAATCAGATTGAAGATCCAAGCAACTGTTTTGCAGCTATGATGCAATATCGGCTAAGTACAGGACAGATTTTCAGACGCTATAATTTTTGGCCGCCAACTTGTCAGAGCCTTAAGAAAAGAATATTTCCAAACTTTTTTCTGAAGGTTTCACACGAAAGGCTTCAAAGAGAATATGGTTGAGAAGGTTTAGCATGCCAGGAAGTGCCTAAACATTTACTCGTTCAATCACCTGTACAACTAGCTTTATAGTATATTAATTTAATTATCATCTTTGAGAAAAAACAATCGTGTATTTTGTTTCATCCTGTCATTTTGTGTAAATAATTTTACAAGAATTATTAATTTAGACAAAAATATTTGGACCGAACTGGGATAAATTATAAATTAGCATTTATAAAAATTAAGATCTATAATTTTACAAGAATGTCACACGTAATTTAAGATAATTTTCTATTTTCTTTTCGAGTCAAGACTATCATCTAAGGCTTCCGGTAAAGACGACGTCAATAAACTATTTACACTATTTACAGTGCTGAACGTTTTGCTCATTTCACAATGGACCATCTTCAGTGAACTTTCTGAGACTGATAAGTGATGAAAATCGAACAATGTTTTCTGTCCGTTTGTACTGCCAACAAACCGACATCAATTTAGTTCTTCCATTTAGGTCTTCCAAAGTTAAAAACGTCAGTTTCTTCAAAAACAAACATCGTTTTCAAAATCGTCAAAAGCAACTGCTTTAGCCACTTCAAAGCCTTCCACAGGATTTAATCACTCGCTCTTTGACAAAAGCTGTTGATGTTGGTATTCGCAGAAATCATATTATTTATAAAATATTTAATTCGACTAATCTAACCTCAGTACTCTCTAGTCATTTGTTTGATTTTACTTTCAAAACTCACAAATTTTGAATACTAAAATTAAATTTGGTATTTATAAACAGGTGTGAATAGTTTTTTTGCAGTTTTTATACCTTTTTCACTTTCTAAAAAGATTAAGTTTGTCCCGTGGTTCGTTTGTCACGTTAAGTCTTCGGTCCATTCCATTGGTCGTTGGGCTCTCAATTAATGACCCAATCTGGGGAACAGTCGGCCCTAGTGTGTAACAAGACTACATCTCATCATCCATCTAAACATTCATCATATTCACCTTTAAAAATACTCTCTTAAGAGTGGTCGGTGTCTCAAAGCAAAGAATTGTTTAAAGAGGCGAAGTTAGGTCTACAAAATCCTCTGTACCACTCAACCACTACCTAGGGTTACTACATCGTCACTTTTACACATGTGAGTGCGGGGATCGAACCTGCGCCAGCGGAGTGACGAGCTTCAGATCGCGTACGAGTCCGACCCGCCATGGATCCGCAAGATTCCATACAAGGGGAGAAGAATATCGGTTCAAGAATAAATAAAATATTTACACTTCGTAGTTTAACAACAATTCCTGTGCTTTTTTACAGGGTTATTACAAATTATGTTCACGATTTCAAGAGTACATAAACTATAGTTTTATTTAACAAACAAACAAATAAAATTGTTACATTTTAATAAAGACAAAAAGGTTTTGTCATAAGTACTCAGAAATAAAAGTTTTGGACACTGGTACCCCTTTCGTAACGACAGATGTCAATTCTATAATCAAGCTCTTGCCATACGTCGGTGAGAATGTCTTGATCGATTTTTCCCACGGCATTGGTAATCCGTTGCTGGATCACCTTAAATCACTAAATCACTATTGAGATGCCGACCACTCTCATGAGGGTATTTTAAGGCAAATATGTTGTAAAGGATGAGTGTGATGAGTGGTAGTAATGAGTTATGAGGTGTATCTTGTTACAAACTAAGGCTGACTCTTCCTTAGAATGCACGGAATCTAATTAATAGCCCAATGACCAATGGAAATACAAGGACCAACGGCTTAACGTGACTTCCGAACCACGCAGGTGATGGTATGATATGCTAAACGATGATGGGAGTTAATGTAGTATGATCACTGAGACTATCTGAGCCGCTTTAGACCTATATCATCCTCAAAACCTGACCTCCATGAAGCTGGATTACAGGACCACGCCACGAGTCCCAGTCAAGAAAGCCCATTAACTTTGGTAGAATCGCGCACGTGCTCGATGTAACAAACGTGCAATGCAACACTTTTTGAATTTTTTTAGTCTTAAAACAGATTAATTCAGTGATATTTACAATCAAAGTCAGGAACATCATTTGTAAAAACTCTGTATATTTCCGCCAGAGGTAATTGAGAAGAATAGTTACGTCTTCTCTAGGGACTGGGTGATAAATAGTGCAACTTTGTTATCACTGCTTTTCCCGTGATTCATAAGTGACGTCATATCTTTCATCGTCTCGCTGAATACATGTAGTGATGGTTGTCGTGAGTATGATTAGTGTGTTAGATAGCGACATGAATGCAGTTTGCTTTTTGTTAGATAGTCAAAAATGCAGTTAGAATCGAATCTAAAGTTGTACCTTCTTTGTTGAATTAGATTACAAAATACAACCGATGCGTAGCTACAAGCGCTACCGTGAGTCCAAGCGAATTTCCTATAACTTTACACCAGAAATATCTCTCAAGGAGAGAGTTTTCACCAAAAGAAAAGGATCTATGCTATACAAACTGTATTTATAATGTATTATAATTCTATTTCGATTAAACTTGGTATCACCATTTAAGGGTCCGTACTTAGAAAGTATTAAAAATAAACTAAATTAAATATATCAAACTAAGATGGCGGAAAACAATTTTGCAAATTCTGCAATCTTGGACTGGGTGAACCTAGTTTTATTAATTTGTTGTACAATCCCATGAACTGTTAGACTTAAGTTCAAAAGAGATCAGATTATAGATGCACTTTATAGCATAAAACCGATTCTCGGGAACCAAAACTTAAAAAAAAAAAAACTAACTTCCGGAAGACCAATTTTGGTGATTAATGAACTGAGAGATTAATGAAAACAACACTTGTACCAAATTTAATGCAAATTATGTGACCTGTAAAGCGGTCTCAGGTAACTTCATACTTTTATGTAAAAAGGTTTTGCTATTCGGATCAGAGAGTAGTGGAAACACTGCAAACTATTTTGTTCCACGACGTTTCGCTGAAGAGAGACATTAATAGCTCCATTTCCTATGATAATTCTCTAACAACAAAATTATGATTGAAAAGTGACTTAAACACGGCCTAGATTCCCTCGTTAGTTGTTTTAAATATCATCAAATTTGTACTGTTTGCCAAATATGTAATTCTTTTAACGTTCTTAAAGAATAATTTTAACATATTTTGTATTTTAATAAAATCTAAAGAGTTAGTTTATTTATGCATATGTTCTGCCATTTCGCGCTATTGACGTCTAAATATGTCCTCAACAAAATTTGAAGATATTTTCAAACAATACTTCGAAGGTATAACCGTCATTGTATTAAAGAGGAATAAATGGTACATTGGTAGAACAAATGGGGTTGCAAGTAACTGAGATCATTTAGACTTTACTGACCGCAAACAAAAATCTAAAATATTATCAAAGTTCAGATAGTCCGATTTATTTTGAGGAGTAAGGAACATCTAGAATTTAGAATCCCTTCCTGCCCAGTCTTGCACACACCTGAACATAACATCCGCTCTACCGAACCCGACTTCCGCCCCGTGACTCACCAACATTCTAACATATGTGTCGTCGAACCCAGCTCCAGTCTTGCACACCTGAACATAAACATCTGCTCTGAACCCGACTTCCGCCCCGTGACTCACCAACATCTTTAACATATGTACGTCGTGAACTCCAGCTCCAGTCTTGTAATAATCTGAACATAAACATCCTGCTCTACGAACCCGACTTCCGCCCTGCACTACCAACACATCTCTAACATATGTGTTACAACCCAGCTCCAGTCTTGCACAACCTGAACATTAACATCCGCTCTACCGAAACCTCGATCTTCCGCCCCGTGACTCACCAACATTCAACATAGTGTCATGAACCCAGCTCCAGTCTTGACACCTGAACATAAACATCCGCTCTACCGAACCTTCGATTCCGCCCCGTGACTCACCAACATTCTAACATATGTGTCGTCGTGAACCCAGCTCCAGTCTGCACCCTTGAACATAAACATCCGCTCATTTCCGAACCCGACTTCTGCCCCGTCACTCACCAACATCTTCTAACATGTCGTGAACCCGTGCCTCAAAGCACACACCTGAACATAAACATCCGCTCTACCGAACCCGACTCTCCCGTGACTCACCAACATCTCGATATGTGCCGAACCCGCTCCAGTCTTGCACACCTGAACATAAACATCCGGCTCTTAAAGACCCCGACTTCGCCCCCAGGACTTACCAACACATTCTAACATATGTACAATGTGCTATAACTTAGCTTTAATGTTTTGAAAGGTCTTGAAAAACTCACAAAATGTTGGTTTGACTATCATTCTAAAGACTTTCTTTTGCGAAATGAAGAGCCGCATTAATCTAAATTCGGAGCAAGCTTACCAAAGGGCGATAGCGTATGACGAGTGACATTTAATTAAGCCATAATACGCTATTTTCAGTACATCAGTACTGCAATAGCACGAAAAGGGTATGATAAAGTAGATTCCAGTGAAAACTGTCTTACAGACGTAATCAATGTGCTCATCCCAAGATAGTCTTCTGTCAACATATAGAGCCTAAGAAATTTAGTGCTTTTGAATCCTTTAACGACTATATCTACAGTTAATACCAACGGTTGGTGCTGAAGGAAGTCAGTTGTGTTCAACTGCTTATTATATTATAAAACAAGCTTATTATATTATATTATAACATATTATATTAGCTTATTATAAACAATATTTACTTAAATTTGTTTGTAACTTTACTTTTGGTAATATTGAAAGTAAATTCTAACTCATCGACATTTCTTGCTGAAACCGTTAGAGTTATATCATCAGCGTATAATGTACACAAAGAAGATACAGAGTTTATATTCTGGTGAAGTTGTATGTTTTAAACATCTAGCATGAGTCAATGCGTTACAAAATTGGTCTTGAATTATCTCCAAACTAGTTAAAATGGCTCGAAAAACCACGTTATCAAGTTTGTCATTTAAGCTTAATATTTAGGTCTCAGAAATATAACATTACTTATATGATTCCCCAAATTACAACTGGAATATGAAGTATGACATTAAAAATGTATAACATTAATTGTAAGTTTATAACAGCTATTAAGGACAAGATCATTTCAGCATGAAACCCGAAATGGGATTCATACTAGATATTTCAGTAAAAAAGAAAATACAACAAACATTTAAGATTTATTATTTCCAGCGCGTTTCAGTACACTCAGTTTTACATGTTTACTGAATATTCAATCTGGTTTCTATGAAGAACGGACTTTAATGTCAGAAACACTTCTTCTGAGTGGCAAAAGCAATGTTGTGTAATATTCATCCTAACACTTTTGCACATTTGCCACCGAAACTCCGTGGCGGCAGCAACAAGGTAGTTTTAACAGTTTACGTCACACCAAAGTCCGGTATACGACTCACCGGACATATAGTTTAAACCCCATAGTCCGGTTCTCACCGTGGGTAGGTTACGAAATAGAGTATTCAAGATGTGTTAAACCGATCTCTTATGGTAGAATAAGCTCTTAATTCCAATCGGATTGGTGCCAACTGCCATTTCGTGGCGGGTTGGAACCGTGCGTGACTCCTGAGCTCATCACTTTGCTGGTGTGGGTTCGATCCCCGCAGTCACCACTTACATATTTTGTAGTGTGACTATACGGCAACGCTAGGTAAAGGTCAAGGTTGAGTGGTAGAGATGACTTTTTAGTCCTGTGCCTCGTTAAACAATACAAACTTCTTTACCCTTTTACCTTTACTTCGATGCCCTTAGGATTTTGAGATCTGTCTAAAGATTGCGAATTCACAAATTTGACATATTTTTATGTTGAAAGTCATGTGAAATAAAATCAAAACTGTTAACATTACGAAATCAGTTTATACAATTTCAGCTGTTTAGTTTATAAAAACATCTGGTCGAAATTTCTATTTATTAAGTTTTACTAAAATATTTTTTGTACCATTTTTATTTTGCAAAAATGGCCGTTTTCTATTTTTAGCTTTCGCAATCAAAATTTGTTCAGGTGAGTTTTGAATGTCTTCGGCAATAGGACATCTTGTAATTTGGCAGCCCGTTCATAAATTATTGATTAATGAAAAGCATATTTTATTTAATTAAGAAAACGAAGAGCTTATACAGGTTGACCTGACGATCTTTTATTCGTCCAACCCATTGATTGATGGTAAAATAATAGTTCATCAAATAAAACACAGTTCGTATGATCAGTTTTAGTACCAGAATTATTTTAGGTAAAAATATCTGAACTAAAAATTTTTTTATTTTAAATTTTAGGTAAATAGGCCTCATATGTACTTGCTGCATATGCAGAAGTGACTTGAAGACTGAACATCGCGTATAAAAACTATATCACTTTTAAAATTAAAATAGGTATCATATGCACGAAACAAAAAGCCAGGTGCGTCTTTCATTGACACTCAAAGTAAAACCAACGAGTAACACGAATCCTCATTCGATTATTGAAGATTTCTAATACAAAAGTGTAATAAGCGTAAAGTTTTATTCATGAAACCCCATTTACCTAATCGCAGTCTAGAAACGTTATGTTTCCAATAAGACTGAACGTAGAATCTCGTCACTGTGTTGGAATGACATAATCTGTTAAAACGTCTGCAACCGCTGGGGCAAACTGATCACGTTTTATACCTCTTCTTTATCCGTGCACACCCCTTAGTTTGTATTGCACGACATTTCCCCATTTCCTACATTTATTTCAATCGCGAAAGAAAACGAAACGACAAAACTGTTTGCAGTTTTGAGCTGTCCAACACTTCCTGAGTCAAATTACAAAACTTTATATACGTGTTTTTCATATTATTTCGGTGTTCTACATATTCATACACCAAATTTTTGTCTTGTTAATTTAGCTTTTGTACCTTTTTTGTATGTTTGAAGATTGTTTTGACGTACGTTGCGTCACCCAAAACCACGGGTGGGGAGGGCTCCCCAAATGTTTTAAATACATCCATTCTTGTGGCACCTCAAAAAAGAAGAAATCAAAAAATTCAACGAGGCAAAGAAAAAAGTGTTTATCTTAACTCAGTTGTTTGTTATATTTATTTGAATATAACAAGAAATCAATTTTAAAACGTCACCATTCACAAACAATTTATTTTAATAACAAATTTGTCTTGAAAATCCTCTGAGGGGAACATAATCCTATAACACAATCCCATACTGCATATTAAAGAAAAGTTTGTCATTAAAAAAAGATTTTGTCGTTCAAAATAAGTTGTATGTGAAATGGGTTTTAAACTTGATTTTGTGTCATTTTTAAATTGGTATAACAAACAAAAACAGTCGTGATAAAAGCTTTCCTTTTCGTCGTTGAATGTTAACCCCTGCTCTTTAAAACATTGCAGGGCCCTCTCCTTTGGTTTTTTAGGGTTCCCTCCTAAAAGTGGGGACCACCCCGGTGGGTGACGCAACGTACATTAAAACAAACTTCAGGAGCCTATGATAACATTCCTCAGAGAGTTTTTATTATTTCCTTTATTAAAAAGTTAAGGGCGGGGCCTTTTAACACTCACCTATTATAGCAATTCCTTTCTAATATAATCTTTGTAGCCTAAAAAGGCTCTAATTTCGTTTAAATCTAATAAGATTGAACAGTGAGGAAACCCATTGATGGAATGTATTTAATAACGGCGAAAGTGTCCGTTGTTATGTGAAACGATAACGTTTACCTTCCTTGTGCCCTGACCCTTAAACTATGGAACAGACGTGTGTGGAATCCAGGTCAGACGTCCACTGTACACGGCACATACTTTACTACGCGATGTGGGTTATAATATAACGTAGTGTTAGCTTCACACATTATACAGGGTGTTACTAAAAGTTAAACTATCTGCGGATACGTAGCGGATTGGTATCGCGCGCGACCCGGAGCTCATCACTTTGCTGGTGCGGGTTCGATCCCCGCAGTCACCACTCATACATTTGGCAACGCTAGGTAAAGGTCGAGTTGAGTGGTAGATGACTTTTTAGTCCCAGCCTCACCGTTAAACATACAAACTTCACACCTTTTACCTTTACTTCGATGCCCATAGGATTTTGAGATCTGCTCAAAGATTGCGAATTCACAAATTTGACATATTGTTGATGTTGAAAGTCATGTGAAATAAAATCAAAACTGTTAACATTACCAAATATAAATTAGTGAAAAGTTTTAAAACGTATATTTCTTAAGTTTATTAAAAAACATTTTGTGTACCATTTTATTTTGAAAAATGCCATTTTATTTTTTTATTCTAGCTTACATCTTAATACAAATTTTATTTTGAAATTTTTGGTCGTTGTCTATTTTTAGCTGAAATCGCAATCAAAATTTGTCCTGGTGAGTTTTGAATGTCTTCGGCAATAGGACATCTTGTAATTTGCCCGTTCATAAATTATTGATTAATGAAAAGCATATTTTATTTAATTAAGAAACACAAAGAGCTTATGCAGGTTGACCTGATGGTTTTTTTTATTCGTCCAACCCATTGATTGATGGTAAAATAATAATAATCAAATAAAACACAGTTCGTATGATCAGTTTTAGTACCAGAATTATTTTAGGTAAAATTATCTGAACTAAAATTTTTTTATTTTAAATTTTAGGTAAATAGGCTCATATGTACTTGCTGCATATGCAGAAGTGATTTGAAGACTGAACATCGCGCATAAAAAACTATATCACTTTAAAATTAAAATAGGTATCATTTGCACGAAACACAAAAAAAGCCAGGGTGCGTCTTTCATTGACACTCAAAAACGAGTAACACGAATCCTCATTCGATTATTGAAGATTTCTATATAAAAGTGTAATAAGCGTAAAGTTTTATTCATGAAACCCATTTACCTAATCGCAGTCTAGAAACGTTATGTTTCCAATAAGACTGAACGTAGAATCTCGTCACTGTGTTGAATGACATAATCTGTTAAAACGTCTGCAACCGCTGGGGCAAACTGATCACGTTTTATACCTCTTCTTTATCCGCGCACACCCCTTAGTTTGTATTGCACGACATTTCCCATTTCCTACATTTATTTCAATCGCGAAAGAAAACGAAACGACAAAACTGTTTGCAGTTTAGAGCTGTTCAACACTTCCTGAGTCAAATTACAAAACTTTATATACGTGTTTTTCATATTATTTCGGTGTTCTACATATTCATACATCAAATTTATTGTCTTGTTAATTTAGCTTTGTACCTATTTTTGTATTTGTTCTGAAGATTGTTTTGACTACGTTGCGTCACCCAAAAACACTGGTGGAGTGGCTCCCCAAATGTTTTAAATACATCCATTCTTGTGGCACCAAGAAAAGAAGAAATTTCAACAAAATTCAACGAGGCAAAGAAAAAAAAGTGTTTATCTCAACTCAGTTGTTTGTTATATTTATTTGAATATAACAAGAAATCAATTTTAAAACGTCACCATTCACAAACAGTTTATTTTAATAACAAATTTGTCTTGAAAATCCTCTGAGGGGAACATTACTATCCTATAACACAATCCCATACTGCATATTAAAAAAAAAGTTTGTCATTAAAAAGATTTTTGTCGTTCAAAATAAGTTGTATGAAATGTGGGTTTTAAACTTGATTTTGTGTCATTTTTAAATTGTATGACAAACAAAAAACAGTCGTGATAAAAGCTTTCCTTTGCGTCGTTGAATTTGTGTTAAAATTGCCTCTTTATAAATGCCCCAGGGCGGGGTTGTACTTAAAACATTTTGCAGGGGCTCCTCTTTTGACCACCTGGTCCCCTAACCCTGGTGATTTGACGCAAAACATTAAAACAAACTTCAGGAGCCTATGATAACATTCCTCAGAGAGTTTTTTTTATTATTTATTAAAAAGGTGGGGCGGGGCCTTTTAACACTCACCTATTATAGCAATTCCTTTCTAATATAATCTTGTAGCCTAAAAGGCTCTAATTTCGTTTAATCTAATAAGATTGAATAGTGAGGAAACCCATTGATGGAATGTATTTAATAACGGCGAAAGTGTCCGTTGTTATGAGAAACGATAACGTTTACCTTCCTTGTGCCCTGACCCTTAAACTATGGAACAGACGTGTGTGGAATCCAGGTCAGACGTCCACTGTACACGGCACATACTTTACTACGCGATGTGGGTTATAATATAACGTAGTGTTAGCTTCACACATTATACAGGGTGTGACTATACGGCAACGCTAGGTAAAGGTCAGGTTGAGTGGTAGAGATGACTTTTTAGTCCTGTGCCTCGTTAAACAATACAAACTTTACCTTTTACCTTTACTTCGATGCCCTTAGATTTTGAGATCTGTCTAAAGATGGCGAATTCACAATTTGACATATTTTTTATTTTGAAAGTCATGTGAAATAAAATTTAAACTGTTAACATTACCAAATCAGAAAGTTTATACAATTTCAGCTGTTTAGTTTATAAAAAAACATCTGGTCGAAATTTCTATTTATTAAGTTTTACTAAAATATTTTTGTACCATTTTTATTTTGCAAAAAAATGGCCGTTTTCTATTTTTAGCTTTCGCAATCAAAATTTGTTCAGGTGAGTTTTGAATGTCTTCGGCAATAGGACATCTTGTAATTTGGCAGCCCGTTCATAAAATATTGATTAATGAAAAGCATATTTAATTTAATTAAGAAAAACGAAGAGCTTATACAGGTTGACCTGCGATGATTTTTATTCGTCCAACCCATTGATTGATGGTAAAATAATAGTTCATCAAATAAAACACAGTTCGTATGATCAGTTTTAGTACCAGAATTATTTTAGGTAAAAAATGATCTGAACTAAAAATTTTTTATTTTAAATTTTAGGTAAATAGGCCTCATATGTACTTGCTGCATATGCAGAAGTGACTTGAAGACTGAACATCGCGTATAAAAAACTATATCACTTTAAAAATTAAAATAGGTATCATATGCACGAAACACAAAAAAGCCAGGTGCGTCTTTCATTGACACTCAAAAGTAAAACCAACGAGTACACAATCCTCATTCGATTATTGAAGATTTAATATAAAAGTGTAATAAGCGTAAAGTTTTATTCATGAAACCCCATTTACCTAATCGCAGTCTAGAAACGTTATGTTTCCAATAAGACTGAACGTAGAATCTCGTCACTGTGTTGGAATGACATAATCTGTTAAAACGTCTGCAACCGCTGGGGCAAACTGATCACGTTTTATACCTCTTCTTTATCCGTGCACACCCCTTAGTTTGTATTGCACGACATTTCCCCATTTCCTACATTTATTTCAATCGCGAAAGAAAACGAAACGACAAAACTGTTTGCAGTTTTGAGCTGTCCAACACTTCCTGAGTCAAATTACAAAACTTTATATACGTGTTTTCATATTATTTCGGTGTTCTACATATACACCAAATTTATTGTCTTGTTAATTTAGCTTTTGTACCTATTTTTGTATTTTGTTCTGAAGATTGTTTTGACGTACGTTGCGTCACCCAAAAACCACGGGTGGGGGAGGGCTCCCCAAATGTTTTAAATACATCCATTCTTGTGGCACCTCAAGAAAAGAAGAAATTTCAACAAAAATTCAACGAGGCAAAGAAAAGTGTTTATCTTAACTCAGTTGTTTGTTATATTTATTTGAATATAACAAGAAATCAATTTTAAAACGTCACCATTCACAAACAATTTATTTTAATAACAAATTTGTCTTGAAAATCCTCTGAGGGGAACATTACTATCCTACAATCCCATACTGCATATTAAAGAAAAGTTTGTCATTAAAAAGATTATTGTCGTTCAAAATAAGTTGTATGTGAAATGTGGGTTTTTAAACTTGATTTTGTGTCATTTTTAAATTGGTATAACAAACAAAAAACAGTCGTGATAAAAAGCTTTCCTTTGCGTCGTTGAATTTGTGTTAAAATTGCCTTCTTTATAAAATGCCCCAGGGGCGGGGGTTGTACTTAAAACATTTTGCAGGGCCCTCTCCTTTGGTTTTAGGTCCCCACCCCGGTGGGTGACGCAACGTACATTAAAACAAACTTCAGGAGCCTATGATAACATTCCTCAGAAAGTTTTTTTATTATTTCCTTTGCTAAAAAGTTAAGGTGGGGCCGGGGCCTTTTAACACTCACCTATTATAGCAATTCCTTTCTAATATAATCTTTGTAGCCTAAAAAGGCTCTAGTTTCGTTTAAATCTAATAAGATTGAACAGTGAGGAAACCCATTGATGGAATGTATTTAATAACGGCGAAAGTGTCCGTTGTTATGTGAAACGATAACGTTTACCTTCCTTGTGCCCTGACCCTTAAACTATGGAACAGACGTGTGTGGAATCCAGGTCAGACGTCCACTGTACACGGCACATACTTTACTACGCGATGTGGGTTATAATATAACGTAGTGTTAGCTTCACACATTATACAGGGTGTTACTAAAAGTTAAACTATCTGCGGATACGTAGCGGATTGGTATCGCGCGCGACTCCGGAGCTCATCACTACGGTGGTGCGGGTTCGATCCCCGCAGTCACTACTTACAATTTGTAATGTGACTAACACGGTGACGCTAGGTAAAGGTCGACGTTGAGTGGTAGAGAGGGCTTTGTAGTTCTAACGTTGCCTAGTTAAACATGACAAACCTGCCCCTTTTTACCTTTTTTAACGCAACTCAATTTTCAAACTTAAGTAGGTCGTTCTTTACGAGCGCTATATGGTCATTTGAGGGTAATTTGTATTATTGGTTTGTTCACTTCAATATCCATCAACCGGTATGTATTGTTGCAGTAATACAGTGGTTTTGATTTCCTAATGTTATGGTATGTTTAAAATTAACGCAATCTTGGTTTTTAGCAAAGATCAACTAGTGTTTATTGTTGAAGAAAACTTAAGAACAATATAAAAACCATGATAGCGTTTATTTAACAATAACATCAAATTAGGAAATAAAAACCACTACATTACTGCAACAATACATTCCACCTGATAGATATTGAAGTGAACACAAGTAAAGAGCGTGGCTCCAAATACCGCCCTCTTGGATTCATTCAGCTTAGCAGGAGATTCATCTCATTTCGTAAAATCAAGTTTTAATATCAATAACCAACTGATTGACTTTGAAAATGCAAAGAGTAATAACACTTTATTGATATTTTCACTCAATAAAGTACGTTGATTGTATTATCATTCTTGACAAAAGCTTTTAGACACTTGACAAGATTACAAATATTTCCTCTCGATATAAAACTGATAAATCATATTAAACAGCATAATGAAAACAAATAAAGGATAAAAATACCATAATAACCTTTAATGTCACACCAAAATAAACAGGAGAGCAAAATCATAAAACTAGTAGTTGCCATAATTACCCAGACAATTTAGAGGGAAATTTAACACAAATTTCTCTTTAAGTTATAATAAAACCGTTGTACAACCTGAATTTTTAGACGGTAAATTAATTTATGGATTTTAGTGCGAAAGTTCAGTTTCTGTTTGAATATTCAATACGTTTTTGCATAACTAATTGAATATTCTTGAATGAAATTCAATAAGAGAGTTAAATATCTGAATGATAAAAAGCTATTGAGTATATTTAAAAGCACTGTATACTTACTTAGCTAGGAAACTAGTAGATCTATTAACTTCATGATGATAGCCACCAGATTACTATAATTCAATATATTGGTTTAGGTTACCTTGTTGATTTGTCGAGAAATCTTTATTGCAGTTATAAGCACCGCAGCTGTTTCTACGGCCATTCCACGCTTTTCAGGTACGAGGACGTAAAGTGTTATCACCAGAGGTCGTCAAGTTGGTTGTAAATAAATAAAAGAATAAATACACGCGCACATTGAAGAGACATTTTAGAAAAGTTACAAAACGAAATAACACTGCTTGGCCGGCCCATTAAGTCTAACTTTTGGCTTTTAAACTACTTTCCTAGCCCCTCCGAGCTCGCTGCTGGTAGGGATACGCTACCGAATTCTTAGTCGGCCTGCGGCCTCGTATTTTGGGGGCATTCGTTTTACCCACTAGTTATATAGGACAAATAACTTTAAAAAATATAGCTGTAATAACCAGAGCAAAAATATTCAAAAATTTATTAAAGTTCAAACTTTAGGTGCCAAATAACCACACGTTTTTAATTTAGAGTGACTTTCTGTACGTTTGTCTCAACTAGAACATTTTTTATACACACGCATACATTTTATATGTCTGGGTGGTTGATAAGTACCGTAACTAAGAGCTTAAACACAGCAAAGTTGATTTTTCGACAATTTAACTTCAAACTTATCTAGCAACGAAACGCTCAAAGGTGGCAAAAGTGTTAAATTCAAAATTTGTAGGAAATCTCCACAAAACGATTTTTCATCAGATTGAAGATCCAAGCAACTGTTTTCCCACTAGGTTCCAAAATATCGGCTAAGTACAAGGGCAGATTTTCAGACGCCATCATTTTTGGTCGCAATCTTGTTTAAGATTTTTCCAACGTTTCACACCAAGAGCTTCAAAAAGAGTATATGGTTGAGGGAGTACCATGCCAGGAAATGCCTAAACATTTACTCATTCATTCAGTATATTGTTATATATTATTACTTTTGAAAAGCTATTGAACAAAACACCGTATACCTACTTTTAGTTCAACCATGAAAACTATAAAACGGTCACAGCTAAAGGATCTAAAATATTGACAAATACTCCCCTACAATAAGGGACACTGTTAGAGTAGCATACGACGCCAATACTGTAGACATCAAGACTAGCTGTGTCTGCTGCACTATACATGGAGAGTGAACAATTTCAACAGCTTAACTTAGCTTAGGTTAATGGATTCAGCTTCCGGTGTAGCTATATGGCTGGCCAAATCTACAAATCTTGAATCTGACTAACGCAACTTACCCCTAAATGTATGGATTTAATTTGATAAATAACGCTTCCTTATTTCAATCAAGTACATATGCAGGGTGTCCAGTAATGAGGAGATCAAACTTCACCAGGTGATTTATCAAGTAAAAATAAACACAAATGTCCCGTAACACATAGGTCTATCTCGCTTAGTTGTCCGTCTGTCTGTGCTTTTCGCTAAATAACATTATTTTATCTCCGAGGAAGAATAAGCTGTAAACAAGACTATGTGTTATTTTATTCATTATTATTTTATTTTTTAATTTTATTCGAAACCTTGACTAGGCCGAAACTTTACTTCGAAGGTGTGGCCCAGTTCGTTGACTTGCAAGGTGATTTCTGGAAATCTTGTGGCTTCACTCCACTAATCGAATTGGTGGAGTGAACTAATCGAATTGGCAAGTTCGTTCATTTAGTTTTTACATTTAAATTAAGGTATAGCAAGCCAAGAAATATTATTTTTCGTTTTCATGAAGCCAAATAGATTTTATAGTTTGCCACGCACCATTCACGGTTTGAATTAAATTAAATTCCGATATATTAATTAATAAAGTAATTCCGCCTCAGTTATCAAAATCTTTATTTTCCAAATTATTTTTGATAGGTATGACAACGACGAAAACAGCCCAACTGGTAGCCAAGTACTGAGTCTTATTAAATTCACGTTAATTCTCACCCGAATCATTCTAACAAATTCTTAATTTGATAAAACCCGTTGGGAAACATATACCCCTGGAGCTCGACCAACGTCTCCGCACTGGGCGATCTCGGCCCGGACTGTAGCACCTTGGTTATAGTCTAGACATTCGATTTTCGAAATTGTGCAGATATTCCTGCACGGGGAAAACTGTCACAATTGTATGGCACGTAAAGAGTCGAAAAAAGAGTCCTGATAAATAAATAAAATAATAATAATACAAAACGTAGACCAGTGAATAATAGAAGATATTACATTACTGCTAAAAACCCTCCGTACGATACAAGCACACAATCAAATACAAAAATATAACTCACGTATCGAGATTCAACTGGAAAACTCTTTGACGGAGTAGAGTGGATTGGCTAGCAGGAGTTTGAGGAGAGCGTTTTTTAACTGGTGGTTCCATCATGTTCCATGCTAAAAAAAGGAAGAAATTTAAACATTTTCTTTGAAAAAGCATTGTAACTTAAGTGTGCTTTCGTAATTCTAACACTGGAATATTAGTCAGATTCCTATGCTTAGTACTGTGGGGTTGAAAATCAACAGTGGCAGAACCCAGTTCATTCGCTTAACCTTGGTGAGAATCTGAAATCTAATTATATATTTCATACACTGTCAACAAAGATTCAGAAAAAAAATCGTGAAATTGTAATATTACTGCGGACGTTTTTCTCAATTTTGCGTGAACAAAATTAACATAACGTTTCGCGGTCTGGAATGTAACTCCGTCTTCAGGTGAAAGGTGCATAGCACAAAATCTAAGGAAATTAGCTAGACCTTCACCTAATGACATTAATTTTGTTTCCTGGTCTTTGCGTTGTTTTGTTTTTTCCTCAAGCTTTATTTAATTGATAAAATAAAAACAAGCTTAAAAAATTAAAAAGACACGTAGAGAAATCAATCACGTCCACGACCAGTGACAGCTGCCCACCGACTGACTACCAGGCCAGCCGCGTTGGCTGACCTGAAGCAGCGGACGACCAACCACAGCTGTGAATCAGATTGAACAACCGTGACAGAGAACACAAAAATACCTATCCATGCAAGTCAATGGAGGGGGAATTCTTTAGAGTTTTGATAGGTTTTTATTACTTTACTCATACAATATATTTTATACAACCTTAAATTTATCCGTTAATAATAAATTGTCCCAGCACAACAAACGTCGTCTTAAAATGTTTGTAAATACATTGTCACCTTGTTTATTTACCATAAAGAATAAGTGTTTTGAGTTATCAGCTTAAAAAATTAAACTTGGCCACCATTTTTAAACCGGAAGTGAAAATTAGTCAAACATATTTTTAAATATTGGTTTTAATTATACTAACAAGTGTGCAAAGGTTTTAGTGTTTTAACTTAATTGACCTAGGAGATAAAAATGATTTAGTGAAAAACACAGACAGACAAAGAGACGGAAAACTAGGCGAGATAGAACTATGTTTTATTGGACATTTTGTTTATTTTTACTTGGTAAATTACCAGTTAAAGTTTGATCCCGCAATTACTGGACACCCTGTATAGATGAAGACGCCTCTGGAAACCTGTAGGCACAGCATATTGGTGTTTGCAGTATGCAGTCAATCAGTCCATCACACCCCAGAGAGCAATTAATTTGCATGAAGATGTTTGAATGGCACCCAAGTGTTCATTAGAGCATGTAGTACACTGGGCTCAGGAATCAGGGCATAAATTCACTTGGGCATATTGTGTCATCAACGGCATTATACCGAAGATTACTGAGAATTGTAACTTGTGCATCAACTTAACTTATTAGCGAAATGGAAATATTCATTTATTTCACTGATGACGGCGTATTACGGGGTAATATACTCACCTCTCCTACGGAGTGGCTCTGTGGGGTGGTTGCGCAATATCACACCTTACCAAACTTTTCCAGAAATTTAATTCTTAAAAAAAAGCAATAATTCAATAGAAAGAGTCATGCAGACCATCGTTCAATAGCCTCAATATGTTGACACTTCTCTGTCTCTACATCCTTGAGACCTGCGTTTTCTTCAAACCCAAATGCGATCCCATAAGAGGTACACATACACATATATAGGTGGACATACACTCTTATGAAACTAGAAGCAGGGAAAACTACCGAACTGAGCGACACAGAACGGTGGTTTACGAGCGTTTGCCTTCTCAGGCAGGAGCCCGATTTGTCAACAAATTGCCAAATTCGATAAAATGTGCTCCAACGCCACAGGTGTTCAAATCTCGTCTGAAATTAGTTTTGTTCGCGAACACTTTCTATAGTTCAGACGAGTTAAAAAATAATGTTAAAGGTGGACACTATTAGTTAATTAAGCGTATACATCTAGTGTCAGAGTGATTCCATACACACCATCAGACAGGATTACAACAATGGACACAATGGTCTTGTATCACTTAGGGTTGAATTAGTTTCAGCTTTCAGTTCTAATTGGGATAATTGGTTTTATTGGCTTGACTAATTAGCCCAGTCGTTACTGTACGTTCAACCCCGAACTAGTAACGTTTTATTAAAAGAGCGTTTACTTTAACCTGGTTTAATAATAACTATTAGGTACACAATTACTCTTATAAAACCATACTTGAAATTGGATGCCAATAAGTTTTTTAAGTTAATATGCCTATTTCTTAGTCGGCGGAAATATTACTTGTAGAGATAAGTTTGTTTCAACATTAAGATATCAAACCACTAAATCACTATTTGAGATGCCGACCACTCTCATGAGAGTATTTTAAGGCAAATATGTGGTGAAGGATGAGTGTGATGAGTGGTAGTAATGAGTTATGAGGTGTAGTCTTGTTACAAACTAAGGCCGACTCTTCCTTAGAATTGGTCATTAATTAATAGCCCAATGAACAATGTAAATACAGGGACCAACGGCTTAACGTGACTTACGAACCACGCAGGTGATGGTCTGATATGTCTAAACGATGGTGGGAGTTGATGCGGGTATCATCAGATGATCACTGAGACTATCTGAGCCGCTTTAGACCAAAAAATAACAAAACTATATGTTAAGCATAGTAATGGTGACATAAAATTCTTACGACATAATTCTTTGGATAATTATTTATCCCAGTTTAGGACCTCTTTAAGTCATATAAATAACGTATTGCTGTAGATCCTAGATGTTTTGAGATTTTCATACCACGCATTTGGTAGTGCTCATTTCGATTCTTCTGACCACTAAATTGTCTATGTCCATATTTACACGGGTGATGAACCAGGAAGAGTAAATATGTATATAGACTATTAAGTGGTCAGAAGAAAGAAGAAAGGAAGGAAGCACTTGAAAATGGGCAACTTATGCCCGAAATGCGTAGGGCATTCAATTAGGGACAATTATGGCATCTAATTGTAAATTGAAGAAGTAAAAATATGCATGCTCGTGAGTTTAGTATTTTTGAGAACGTTGAGTTACTATTATTAAAAGTAACTTTTAGGCTTTCACGACCGGGGTCACAACTATCCGGTTCACACCGCGTCCAAACATCATAATTAGGTTGAGATATCCCAACCTCGCTGTGGAGTACAATCCTTAGTCACTGATTGGCTGAAACTGATCAGTGACTGAAGATGGTACTCCAGAGCGAGGCCGAAATATCTCAACCTAATAATGAAGTTTGACGCGGTGTGAACCAGAAGAACTAGATTATAGTTGTGACTATTGTTTATTGTAAGGTACGAGTATTATCTTGTATATTATGATACAACTCACGAACAGGTTTTCCAATACGAATATTGCCCTTAGTTACTGAGTCTTTAAGAAGCTTTGATGTTGGCAATCAAAACGGCTTGATTGCTTTGTTCCCCTCGTCCCCATTGTTCACTTTACCACTGTTTACTTTGTGTTTTGTTTCTGTTTACTTTGAGCTTTCCTCTAACCTTCGGTAAGTATTTAAATTGTTGGGTTTAAAGCTTTTGCTTCCACGACTGGGACTCGTGGCGTGGTCCTGTAATCCAACTTCATGGAGGTCAGGTTTTAAGGATGATATAGGTCTAAAAGGAGATAGTCTCAGTGATCATCTGATGATATCCGCATCAACTCCCACCATCGTTTAGACATATCAGACCATCACCTGCGTGGTTCGAAGGTCACGTTAAGCCGTTGGTCCTTGTATTTCCATTGGTCATTGGGCTATTAATTAATGACCCATTCTAAGGCAGAATCGGCCTTAGTTTGTAACAAGACTACACCTCATAACTCATTACTACCACTCATCACACTCATCCTTCACCACATATTTGCCTTAAATACCCTCATGAGAGTGGTCGGCATCTCAAATAGTGATTTAGTGATTTAAGCTGAGGTCGATGGCCGAAGCGAGGCTGTGAGCGTAGCGAACAGCCTCGTAGTCCCTATGGTAATAAGAACATTTGCATCACTCATACCAGCGGCGTTCCAGGGCTTAGCTGCGTGTTGGCATGAAGTTTGAAATTAGTTTTCATTAACCATTACTGATTCAACTGATTTAGTTTTGTTAACAAGTAAAGTGTGAAATACAACCAAGCGAAAGCTGTTGTGGGATGGGAGATTAGATTGCTCAAACAGAGCGTGTTTGTTGTGTATTGTTCTCTATGATCAACTCATCAGTCAAACCACGTCACCAAATATTTACTTTGCACGTTCTTTCTAGCCGCATATCACTATTTGAGATGCCGACCACTCTCATGAGGGTATTTTAAGGCAAATATGTGGTGAAGAATGAGTGTGATGAGTGGTAGTAATGAATTATGAGGTGTAGTCTTGTTACAAAATAAGGCCGACTCTTCCTTAGAATGGGTCATTAATTAATAGCCCAATGACCAATGGAAATACAAGACCAACGGCTTAACGTGACTTCCGAACCACGCAGGTGATGGTCTGATACGTCTAAACGATTGTGGGAGTTGTTGCGGGTATCATCAGATGATCACTGAGACTATCTGAGCCGCTTTAGACCTATATCATACTCAAAACCTGAACTCCATGAAGCTGGATTACAGGACCACGCCACGAGTCCCAGTCTGAGGGAGGGAAATCAACGTAAAGAAGCCCAAGCACAGATAGCGCTGCCGTCTCTCACCGCGTTTCTCCTCCTCGGCTCCACATGCTCGATTTTTTCTTATGTTATGACTTAAAAGTGACCAAATCGTGCGATTTTCGAGACCGAACTAACTTGCGCGTGCGTCAGTGACTCTACTTGAGACTTGAAATTCCCTCGCAGCGCTATCTGTGCTTAGGCTGCCGAAACTATGTTGATTATCTCAGCCATTCGGCTTCTATGCACTAACTACCTACCACAAGATAATCTTTGGCTCAATTGAGCAAACGTAAGGTTTGAAACTTTTTATATTCGACCTCTCTCAGATTGTAAGTCAGGCAAAGCCCGTCATGGTCGTGTTCTAGATTTGCTCTTACAAAAGTTGAAAATAATTTGTTTCAAAAACAAAGTTATTAAATGTTTTGTATTTTAAGTTTTATTTATGGTTTTTAAGCACAATTTGCAAGTAAATAGTTATGGAATTTCAAAATGAATAAGATTTGAAAAAATTGTATTAGTTTCATGCCTTAAATTTCAAAAGTTCAGAACGTTTCAATTACTATTGTATTTACTATTTTAATTTACTATTATAATAAGAACTGTTGTTTTTGTTATGTGGCAAGAATATATCTTCGAATTTTAACGCACTTGTGTACGAGTATAATGTCGTAGTTTTTCTTATACACTAGTTTTTAACATTAAAACATATAACTATAAAAAGGTGCCAGTATTCTTAACTGTAAAACCAATGTAAAAACTGGGTTTAAACAATTGAACATTATGTTCAAAATAACTTATTACCTTCAAATTTAAAAGTTTAAATAAAACAAAAAGGAGCGTTAGATCACTGAATCACCTTGATCAATGTTAGTTCCCTACATTTCCAAAAGCAAAATTGGGCAAAAGAATTAATAAATATCATTTTAACTTCATGGACTAGCCAAAATCAAAACCTGCTTGCATCTTTACAGCTCTAAGAAAAGAAAATAATTTAAAAAATCAAAAACCAATATTTAGTTCTTTTTAAAGGACGAGACTTTATCATCAGATCCGCACAAATATTACAAAAAGTAAGGTTATACAAATATTCCTCTTCTGCCTTCAGCTCTTAGAAAGCTAATGGGTGTAATGGATTACGCGACAAGAGGTTAGCATATGATGCGGGCATATTGTGAAACTACTGGAGAAGTTATCAACTGAAACCCATTATCACGCTCTTACACCCAGACAACAAACCTGTCTCTACACACCACTCTGCACAGCACTTGTAGATAATCATGTGTTTTTCAATCTTAATATACTTAACGGCTATAATCCAGTTCTTATAGTCCACACCGCGTCAAAAAAATGATAATAATTAGCTTTAAATATTTCGGTTCCACTGTGGAGTACCATCTTCAGTCACTGATTGACTGAAACTGGCTGAGTGACTGAAGATGGTACTCCACAGGGAGACCGAAATATTTCACCTATTATTATGATGTTTTGACGCGGTGTGAACCGGAAGAACTAGATTATAGTTGTGACACCGGCCGCGAAGGCCTGAGAGTCAAATATACTTAATGACTTGAATTACGACTTGTTTTAACTATTTTTTAGTATACCAGGTGTTTTTTTGCTGTCCACTATTAGACTAGTAGTGGACTAAGTGGGAGATTTCGCCCTTTTCTCCACGGTTATTTAAATATGATCAATTTGGAAATTGACCAACGTTTTAAAATATGGCTGACCCTTTGAACATTTCTGAGAGGAACCTTAAACATAACGGTATTTTTGTAAGTCAATTTTATTCTGGACAATTTTTTGGCAAACTTAACAGTTACAGCAAATTTAAATTCTCAAAAATCCCTTTGAACAACATCGCTTGAACTTGAGATAGATCTAATTTATAAACTTCTTAGGTAGTCAAATTTCTAAAGTAACAAGATTATTTTTACTGTCGAAGACGTTTTTAATACTAAGCAGTTTAGGATATAGAGCTCTCCAAAGTTCAAGCGAATTCAAATGGTGTTCTTCTGGAAGTTTTAAGTGGGTTTAGCCCTTAAAATGTTAGGTTTATTAAAAATGTAAATTTTAGCGTAAGACCCAAAGACACAATAACACCGGGAGTTTTCCCATGAGGCACTCTCAAATCGAATGTCAAATAGGAAACGACAATTTTTTAAATTTGTGTATTTGTATTTTTATAGTAGGGAAAACAATATTAAGTCTCCCACTGAAGCGTTTATAGAACAAAATACCAATGACCACCCTTTAAAATGAACACCCTGTATAGTATACAAGTTGAAGAGAACAACATAATAGTGGCAATATGTGTAGAAGTCCCACATTGGAAAAGTGCACTGTAACTGTAAGGAAGGTTCTTTCTCAACTCAATACAAGAGCACTTGAAACTTTCTCAATACAATGTAAGGGCTTCGATCTTCAACAAGTTTGATCTAGTCGTCTGCTCTGCTGATTTCAGTTACTTATAGTATATACAGGGTGAGTTTTAAATGCCCACTCTCTCCCACCTTAACTTTTGAATAAGGAAAATTAAGAAAACTCCTTTGGCGAATGTTTTATAAACAATCTATGGTTTTGAAGTTAATTATGGTGCGAAGTTTGTGTTGACGTACTTTGCGTGACCCATCCCCACCCAAAACTGGGAGGAAGGCCTCTTACATTTTTTAATACAAACCCTTTCTGTACACCTCAAAATAAAGATGATTTTAACTCTAATGCAATGAAGCAAGTCTATCTCAACTCACTTGTTGTTACGTATATTGTTATAAGTTGTTATTGTATTGTTAATTTTGTTGTAAGTTGTCAGGTTTAAAATGCCACATTTCACATACAACTGACAAATTTTTCGTCTTCCAAGGGACTTTGATACTAGATTGTCTCTGCACTATCTCAGGACTTCAAAAGTCTCCGCCCATCTAAAATTACGATCTTATGACTGAAACGATACAATTACTTTAGCACAAGACATAAGATATAAAGAAAGTCCTTTTTCAAACGAAATTGATGAATTTTTGTGTTCAAACAAACCGCATAAAGCAAACCACATCCCCCGTTAATAGTCAAATAAACAGCCTAACCACGTTCATCGCAAAAACAATTAAAAATTTAATTATTACGATAGTTGCAAACCGTTAACTTTTATAAACCCCTAGACAACGTCACGATATTAAAAAACTCTAACTAAAATCTGCAGTGTAACTACACTAAAGTATTAATGTAAAACTAAAATGGGTTAATGAAGTAGAACAGTATTTAGCCTGAAGTTGTCTAATTTCTAGAAACAACAAGAAACATTAGAGTTAATTAATTACACCGGATACGGTACTGCACTGTTTAGCACGCTCTGCATTACATACCAATGTAACGTTAATGTTGAGTAAATCTTCTTTGAATTTGTAAAATATTAGATCTATAACTGAACTTAAAATATTATTGGGGATTTTCTGTCGTTTGTGAAGAAGAGAGAATAAAGAAGTTCGGCGATTACGGGGATCGAACCTCTACCACGGGGGACCTTTTATTAATAATCTTATTTTCGATTTTTTATACAATCTAACTTCTATCACTAAATGAGTCTATATATTAAAAGAATTTATGAAAGTCTAACAGCAGTCAGTATAACCGTTCTATCAAACCGATTTTCTTCATTTTTTTTGTGAAAGATATTTATGCATAGATTCGTCATCAAACATTAAAAAGCTTAACTTTTCGCCCTCTCAAGTTATACTCAAAAAGGCTTTTTTCCCATGTTTTCTTAGCTTTGTCCTGTCATATCTCAGGTTCTAATTGAGATAAATTGTTCGTTTTGGTTTAAGAACACTCAGTGAATCATGCTCTTTCATTAGAGATATCATTCGACGTATTTAATTACATCTAAGAGGAGTTATGCGTGGACAAACGAATTTTTGGCACTGTTGCGAAGCAATACGGGTCATCTAGTTATTGTTAAAATTATTTCAACAATCTTATGTTGGCTGTACCATACGACTATACGAAGTACGGTTACTTTTTTTGAGTTTTTTGTTGTCGATGGAGAAATTTCTGAGTGTGAAATATTATTGCGGACTCTTTCCAAGAATTGACGTTTCGGGATGTGCCATCTGATCCTGTCTTCAGGTGAAAATAGGCCAAAAACATAACCCAAAACATTGGAAAATGAGCTAGCCTACAACATTCAGCGTAAATTGGCCAGTCAAATACAACCATCAACATGTTTTTCCTCCTCAAACAAATAAAATCTTTTGAAAACTAGCTTAGAAAACAATACCAACGCACCAAAATGTAAATAACAACCAATAACCAGAGAAACTAAACGTAATAACCGACAACGATGAAAAACACCCGCAATAATATAATCTAGTTCTTCCAATTCACACCGCGTCTTAACTTCACAATAGGTTTGAGATATTTGAAGCCTGGAGTACCATCTTCAGTCATTGATTGGCTGAAACATTGATTGATCAGTTTCAGTCAATCAGTGACTAAAAATGGTACTCCACAGCGAGGCCGAAATATCTCAACCTAATTATGGACTTGGACGCGGTGTGAACCGGAAGAACTAAATTATAGTTGTGTCACCGGCGGCAAAAGCCCAAGTCAAGTTATCCGCAATAATACTTCAAACTTAGAAATTCTCCCATCATCAACAAAGAACTTCAAACAAAAGGGAATCCTTAAGTTACTACTTTTATATAGTATATAAACGTTGCAAATAAACCAACATTACAACAGCTGCTTTCATATCTCAACGTCTACATAGTATCAACTGCAGCCAGTTATAGTGAAACGTATACTCGTACTTCAGACAGTTTATACCTAATTACATTTCTGTTTCATGTGCATGTGTACTTTGCCCTGAAGCTTAACACTTTGAACTGTAGTGGTTTATAACTCAATCCACACTATGCAACAGTTAATTTGCTCTGAGTTTGCAGTTCATAACTTGTTACAATGTACTATTGAACTGGATGTTAAATATGTGTTGTTTTTTTACTTTTATACATGATTACTTTGTCAAGAAACGGAAAAATATGGTCAGTCACATATAAAAAATATGAAAATAATGATTAGGTAATGATTAGGTCAAAGTCGGCTGAGTCTATAGCAAAGAAACTTTGTATGAGGGCTAAACTAGTCGCGCAGTGTGTCTTTAGCTAAATTTGAAGTCCATATAACATCCTCAAAATAAATTGCAAAACCAAAGCGGGCTCTGAAAATAGCCGGAATGGCGGAAGTAACTAAGAATCTCACAAGGTAGCCAACACTTATAAGGAGAAGATGGTGAACTAACAGACAAACTAAAAGGGTTTTCTAAGGATATAAAGAAAACCTTTTGTTTACTTTAAATTTGCAACTAATGACACCTACTGGAAAAAGTACAATGCTGTCATCCCTCACAAAGCAGATATGTGATAGTATTTTTTTTTACTTTTGTACATGATTACTTTGTCAAATAATGGAAAAGAATGGTCAGTCACATCTAAAAGGAATATGAAAGTAATGATTAGGTATATTTCATCACAAGGTCCTAATGTAACGATTGTTGATACAAGCTAAGTTTTACCGCTAAGTTAAATGAGCGAGATTCTCAAATGACACTTTAGAAACGAGTGATGACCGATACTTTTTAGCACGATGATATAATATCAATAAATTTACCTATTAATTGTATTTCAATTAAAATTAATACTTAAATCATATTTAGATGATGACCACTCTCATGAGTGATTTTAGGCAAATATGTGGAAGAAGGATGAGTGATGAGTGGTAGTAATGAGTTATGAGGTGTAGACTTGTTACAAACTAAGGCCGACTCTTTCTTAGAATTGGTCATTACTTAATAGCCCAAGGACCAATGGAAATACAAGGACCAACGGCTTAACGTGACTTCCGAACCACGCAGGTGATGGTCTGTATGTCTAGAAATCACTTCATTTTAGCTGATCACTGTTTAAACCTATTTTGAATTCTATAAGAACCCCAAGCCTTTAAACTGTTGCCATTAAACAAGGACTACCACATCTATCTTTACAGTTGTTACAATTATTTCACTATTTTCCAAGCCTGTAAAACCGCGAAGCTAATGGGGTGCATGTGAACGTGACAAAGTTTGCAGATATTTCAGCAACAGGTTATCTGCAGTGTGCAGGTCTCAAGATTGTGTCACTGCTCTCAGATCAGTGAACTGAACACACCGCAACCTTCTCTCAGACAAGAGCTACCGTGAATAGTAGCGAATTCTATGTACATGGGGAGAAGATGTAATCCGTAAGTGTCTCCTTGAAGATGTTCCCTCTCAAAAACTGGGACTCCTGTAATCCAGCTTCATGGAGGTAAGGTTTTGAGGATGAATAGGTCAAAGCAGCTCAGATAGTCTCAGTGATCATCTGATGATACCCGCATCAACTCCCACCATCGTTTAGACATATCAGACCATCACCTGCGTGGTTCGGAAGTCACGTTAAGCCGTTGGTCCTTGTATTTCCATTGGTCACAATTAATTATGACCCATTCTAAGGAAGAGTCGGCCTTAGTTTGTAACAAGACTACACCTCATAACTCATTACTACCACTCATCACACTATCCTTCACCACATATTTGCCTTAAAATCTCCTCATGAGAGTGGTCGGCATCTCAAATAGTGATTTATTAATAGTGATAAAGTTCTTCTCCCCAACCATGAGGAGAAGAAGGGAACTATCGTGGATGGCCGTGGAATGGTTCCTCTAGTTCCCCAAGCGAGGGGATGGAGAAAGACGGCAAGAGTTGGCAGCGCTCTCAGCGCTATCTGTGAGTAAGCTACCGCAACTATGTTGATTTTCCTGCCTAGCCATGTGGTATCTACGCCTAATTTACCTACCGTGACATTATCTTTGTTGAAACTTAGTATAAACATGTACATCAACGTACCCAATATGTCTCCAAAACAACAAAATCTTATCAGCCAGACCAATATTGCAGCAAAACAATTTTCAGACGTCATAATGGTCTAGCTGAACGGACTTTTCTGATTTGAGACGGACATATAAGTAGAGTAACATAAATGTGTGTATACTTTGATACTTTGAGACAACGACCTCTTAGAGGGTATTTTAGGTGAATATGGGATGTGGTGAGCGTGATGATTGTTTTTATGATCAGGTGAAGTCTTGTTACAAACTAGGGCCGACTGTTTCCCAGATTGGGTCATTAACTAACAGCCCGACGACCAACGGCTTAACGCAACTTCCGAACCACGGAGGTAACTGAGGTGCATTGAAACCAGTTCACACATTCAGTGTTCAATAGCTTATAAAACTAATTGTGCATGGCTAATACCCTTCCTTCTCAAATGAGACAGCTGGTTGAGTCATTTTGATATTTATTGAGTTTAAACCAAATGATTTACATAAGGAACATTTGTACCGAAAGATAAGAAAATCTTATGTAATATCTACTTCAATGTTTTCGTTCCTGTTTAGGGTTTTCATTCAAATTTTATGTATCATTGTAATGCTTAATGCAACTTTTTTGTCTGGAACTCAAGTTATCTCATCTTTAAAATACTTTTAAATTGTATATAAAAATACAACCGATAGTATTTTGGTTATGGTTTGTTATGGTGGACTGATTATGGTTGTTTTTCTTTTAAATTTATTATTAAGTATTAAAATTCTCATTAGTCAATTTGCATAAAGTCGCGTTTTTTACTTGAATAATGATTAATCATTCTGACCAAAACTCAATATAAAACCGAAGCTCAAAGCACAATGTAAATACGTCCCGTACACAATTCCCAGTCGCTATTGGATGTAACATCACCACAGAAATGCAAACAAGGTTTGGGCTGCAAATATTAGTGCGATATTAAAAGTGGTCATTTGCAAATGGAATCGGTAATCCGCCCATTTACGTTGAGCTAAAAGCATTATCACTCATGTTCGGATGATTAATGTCTACTGATGAGAATTATTTCGCCTTTCAGCTTATACAGGTGAATTTAATTTTCCATTATACGAAATATTTTACCAAGGGTGTTTTTCTGTTTCATATTCATAATATTTAAAACTATACCATACCTTCAACTTCAAATTATTTATACAGGCGAGTTTTAAATGCCCCACACATTAACTTTTGAAAAAGAAAATATTTTGAAAACCCTTTTGGGATGGTTTTTATAGGATCCTAAAATTTGTTTCGACGTACTTTGCGTCACTCACCCCGATTCAAAAATCGGGAGGTGGGCCCTCCAAAATTGTTAAATAACCCCTCCCTCCTTGTGGAACTTCAAAAGAAAGTAAATTTTAACACAAATTAAACGACGCAATGGACAATTTTTTATCTCGACTCGTTTTTTCTGTTATACCCATTTACAGATTACAAAAGATCAGGTTTAAAATTCCTCATTTCAAATACAATTTATTTTGAACGACAAATTTGTTTTTAAATTACCCTGATGAAAGAAAGCATTACAGCCTTATAAAGTAATCCCATAGAATATTTTGAAGACAAATTGCCGTCTGTAATAAAATAAAGGAAATGTGGCATTATTAAACGTGATTTCTTGTAATTTTTAAAAAGGTAAAACAAAAAAAACAAGTCAAGATAAATGGTTTTATTTCGTCTTTGAATTTGTGTTGAAATTCCCTTGCTTTTGAGATGACACAAGGCCCCGTTTGTATTTTTAGCCCTCCCACCAAAATTTTGGGGTTATTATTGTTACAAAGGTAGAGCAAAATAAACTTTAGAATCCTATAAAAACATTCTCTAAAGGGGTTTTCAAATGTTTCTTTGAAACTAAAGTGAGGGGGTATTAAAATCACCTTGTATGTGGTGGTGAGTCGGTAACTATAATCGATGAAGGTATGAATCACGAAAACATTTTGCACTCAAAGGTTTCGACCCTGGGTGATGGCTCAAGTAACAATCCGCCATGGTGTTGTAATCAGCCTGTATGTATCAAGTACGTTCCACCCCAACTGCCGTGTTTGTTTAGACAATAAATAATACAGATCTGATTATAACATAGTTTGTATAACCTTAAAATACCACCAAAGGAGTGGTCGGTATCTCAAATAGTGATTTGAGTGATTTATAAATGTATAGCTTCTGAACATCGCTGAAAGCAACGGACCGCTCACAACTCCCGTGTTCATTGCAGTTTGACTACATACGTGAAAGGTAAACATTTCAAATTTCATTATAATCGAACAACTCATTCCACCGTTATAACGAAAAGTCCTCTTTTTGCCGCCATTTACAACTGTGAATGTTGATAACTTATAATGGAACATTAAACACATATTTTCAAATTTCATCAAAATCAATTAGTTTGAAGCTTTATCATTAAAGTTGTTTTTTGGGTAAAACTCCTCGGGGCACTTCTGGTTGTATAATTTGCTTGCTAACGAACTGGGTTATGATAATAATCACATTTATAAAGTATATTAAAATCTGACAAAACTTGTGCGACGTGTAGAGACTAGTACACACCTATACGTATGTTTATAAAGGTTTGGAAAAATAAAAATAAAACTTGTTCCTGGAGTCAAGATAGTTCGTCTCATTTGGGCCCGGACCTGGATCTTACTGATCTGCATAAACATCTCATATTTTAAACTCTCATATTATTCTGGGGACTCGTGGCGTGGTCTGTAATCCAGCTTCATGGAGGTCAGGTTTTGGGGATGATAGGTCTAAGCCGATAGTCTCAGTGATCATCTGGTGATTACCCGCATCAACTCCCACCATCGTTTGAACGCTATCAACCATCACCTGCATTGGTTCGGAAGTCAGTTGGTCACTTGTATTTCCACTGGTCATTGGGCTGTGATTGGCAATTCTAAGGAAAGAGTCGGCTACAGCTCATAACTCATTACTACCACTCATCACACTCATCCTTCACCACATATTTGCCTTAAAATACCCTCAAGAGAGTGGTCGGCATCTCAAATAGTGATATTTAGTAAAGGAACTTCGCTAATAAAGAAAAATCAACTGATAGATAAGTAATGCATTGATAATGTATCTAGAGCAATCACTATGCATCACTTGGGAACAGAACTGGTTCACTATGTGGTTGAAAAGGAATTGATTGGACACAAACTACATTATGATCCAACACCTGTGTTCAACACGCCGATGTGTCTCTCTCAGGAATTGTACATTTTAAACCTTTCGCCATCACGTGGTCAGGACTAAACTTCCATTTTGAATTAAAGGATGGCATTATTCTGAGAGAAAACTAGTAAGTTAAGTTCGTTCTTTAGATTTTTCAGAAGTAAACGAGTATTTAAAACACACTTAAATATCTGGGGTTCAAATATTAATACGTCCGTATTCCATCGTTTTTGAGTGAACAAAATTACACGACGTTTCGGCATCTGGAATCCGACCCCGTCTTCAGGTGAAAAGTCCTAAAACATTAGGAAATGAGCTTGCCTAAAAGTAATCAGCGCAAGCTGACCAGTCATCCACCACCAAATAACCTTAATTTGGCTCTGCATAAATAGGGTTTTGTGTTCTCTGTTACAGTTAGTCAGTCTGATTCACGGCTGTGATTGGTTGCCCACTGCTCCAAGCCAGCCAATAGGGCTGTCTGGCGGTTTACCAGGCAGTCCGTCAGTGCGCGGCTGAAACTGGCCGTGGACGAACCTTTTTAATTTCGTAAAGTCTTTTGCGCGTTGTTTCTTTTAGGCTAGCTGTTATTTCTACGAAATAATTATAGTTATTTGGTAAGGGGTGACTGGTCAACTTGCGTTGATAAATTTTACGCTCGCTCATTTCGTAATGTTTTGTGTTGAGTTACTTTTTCACCTGAGGATGTAGTCAGATCCCAGTCCGAAACGTCGTGTACATCTTGTTCACTCAAAATGAATGGAAAACTTCTGTAATAATATTTAACATCAGAAATTGTAAGATCGACAACAACAAACTTCAAACAAATATTACTCCATAATAGCCTGAAAAACATGATCAAACAACTTTTCAATAACAAATATCAAAACCTGCAGACTGATAATTAAAGTATTATTTTCCAGTGTAAAAGTTTTGAGTACACTTATTTCCTGCGGAATCAGCTCTTCTTTGTTTGGAAACGAAGTTATTTCTTTTGTTAAGCTGAAGGTTTTGAAATAAACCCCTTAGCGAGTTCTGCGAACTTCCATCTCCAATGAATGAAAGTGTTTTAAACCTTATTCTGATTTCTGCTAATAACAGCGTCTTCATTATAACTTCTTGCTTTACTTCTTTGTGTTATCTTTGGTCGATACTCATCGATTCACTGTTATCAATGTTTAAGAATGTTTTGAAATATTATCAGGTTAAACTGTTTGCATCAAACTGAACGACATTATTTCATTATAAGCTGTCTGTGCGGTTTTAAGTTTTCATGCTCTAAGACTGTCACTGTTTATTATGACCTGACAAACCAACTGGTGAAGTTTGATCCCGTAATTACTGGACACCCTGTATAACTGAAGTTTGTACAGTCACTGTACTTATCTCTGGCAGTTTACAGTACAAACTGAGTAATGGCTTGAAGCAGTGTGTGTAAATGAGTACTCTCTACACACTACACCTTTCAGTGTTTGTGAACGTTTGACCTTTCCTGTACAATAATTGTGTTGTTTCATTCCAGTAATTAATTAACTTAGCACGAGACACACTGCACTCTGTACTGCAATGTTGCAATGTTAGAAACATAGCCGACACGCAGCCGTAAACGCTACGGTGAATCTTAGCGAATTTCCAATAAATCAAAACAAAAATTTCATTTCTTTATTTTAAATTAGGCGAAAACCCTTTATACACTATCCCCGCAGTCACCCCTTACATTTGTATTGTGACAACGCTAGGTAAAGGTCGATGTTGAGTGGTAGAGAGGAATCGGTAGTCCTAACTTCACTCTGTTAAACAGGACAAAATGTTCCTTTTTACTTTCTGTGTCCAAGCAAACATAGGCTATTTTATTATATAACCGGTTAATTTATGCCCAGTGCTCTGAATGTCAAAGTGCAGAAATTCAAATTAAATAATTAAACAGAAATTACTTAGAAACGGTAGGTTCTTGAGCAATGGGGATTGTTTTGATCGGTTGAGAAAGTAAAACTCTACTAGGCTAGGTAGGTGAACTTTGTACTCAATTATGGTATTACTACAATTTGATAGGCAAATCAAAGCTGTGAATGGCCATTATTTTGAAACGGACCATCCGATCTAGCTGGTTAACGAACTTGGCCTAAAGATTTTCAAAATGAACATGTGTACCACATTTCGTGAAAACCGGTGTATATATAAGTATTGCCATTTGACTCAGGAGGTGTTGAAGAAAAATACCGCAGCTTTCGTTCTATTCAAAGAAATTAATAGCTCTATTTTTAAAAAAAATTCCTTAAAAGTTTTAATACAGCTGGTTGAGAACTATTCTACGTGTAAACAAGTCAGCGTAAAATTAGATGTCTAAATAAAATATAAAATTAAAGCTTAATACAACAATTTAGCTGCGTGGCGACGCTTCAATCACTAAAGTCGCTATTTGAGATGCCGACCACTCTCATGAGGTATTTTAAGGCAAATATGCGGTGAAGGATGAGTGTGATGAGTGGTAGTAATGGTTATGAGGTGTAGTCTATTACAAACTAAGGCCGACTCTTCCTTAGAATGGGTCATGGTTAATAGCCCAATGGCCAATGGAAATACAAGGACCAACGGCTTAACGTCACTTCGAACCACGCAGGTGATGGTCTGATATGTCTAAACGTGGTGGGAGTTGATGCGGGTATCATCAGATGATCACTGAGACTATCTGGGCGCCTTAAACTGACCTTCATGAAGCTGGATTACAGGACCAATGCTGCTAGGGGTTACGGCGGCCCGTTTTCACCTATCAAAATAACGAGTATTTGGAATCAAGAGGAGATTTCCGACACGCGTATGGAGCGATTTTTCTATCATGCGTTTTAAATGTATGAACTGGAGTTGAAAAGCACCAAAACTTGAACAATGTTAAAGTTTACTTGTGAAGCCAGTGAACAACTTATGAGCAATTGGGCTCCATACACGTGTTAGATTACCCCTTTAGTTTCCATGAAGGAAATGATATATCATGAAGGTTTAATGGGCCTTGTAAACGGTTGGTTTGACAGTTAGGCCGCATCAGTTGAAAGAAGGTCCGTTGTTAACCCGTTGTTACGTGCGCGGTGTCGTGTGTTCCTTGGTCGGACGAATTCAGCCTTTCTCTGAGGTGATTACTGAGGCGGACTCTTAAGAATTATTAATATACAATTTTAAAGTCTCAAAATGACTTACCTTATAAGGTAAGTATACAGCACGAGTTCTTTTGAACGTGGACTATTCAGAGTTGTCTCTTTGTTCGTGTGGAGAGGACCTGAAACATTTAACATTATATTAAGATCATTGTGCGATGTTTACATCATGAGATTACAGATTTGCTGATCAAAAGGCCTCATGAATTAAAAGTGTTAAATATTTACGTTTTAATGAAAAGGAAGTATTTTTGGCGTATTTTGCGTGTTTTCCCCTTACCTCAAAATATGGGTAGTGGGGATGGCCCTTTGAATTTTTTTACCCTATCATAAGACCCCTTATTTCAAATAGTACAAGAACACAAATTCATTGATACCATGTTTACGCTGCCCTTGTTCCAAATAGCGTTCCAAAACGTGTTTCAATGTTTGGCAGATAAACGGCTACAATCGTTTTCCAAACATAAAAACTGTGGATTCATTAATTTACATTTCTTTACACGAACACGTATGGTTAAACATTAACGTGTTCAGCATCTTCTCGAGGAAGTAGAATAGCGAAGGCCAAAGTGGGGGGCGCCAAAATAGAGTATTCAACGACAAAAGAAGTTCGTTTCACTCACGTCAGCACTCGGCTGCGTGTCGGCCTTATTTGCGATGTACGTCACAGCCTCTGCACAATACTCTGCTCCGAGCTTCGTTGTTAATCAAAGTTTAGATATGAAGTCCGTGACTCGAATGTAGTTTAAGCTTTGAATTATCGCTTACGTGACTTCATCCACCCGACTAGATTAAGATTGAGTGTATGCAGCCTGCAGTGAGGCATTTCAACTGTCATTTGATTCAATTAATATTTATTTGGGAAGATTCAATGGATGACAATAACGCTTAAAACGGACAACGGTACGTTACGGACTGACCTGTCGTTGTGGGGGTGTTGAACTAGATCGAATTCTTAAGATGTTCGTTCGTTACCAAAAGACAGGCCGACCTCGACTTTTAAATATCGGCACCGTGAACTCAACTGACAAATTGAAAGCGGTGACTGCGAGAGTCAAATCCCGATGATGAGCTCCGGAGTCACGGATGAAAAAAAAAAAGAGTTTGTCTTGTTTAACGAGGCGAAGTTAGGACTACAAAGCCCACCGTGAATTCCCCTGACAGATTGAAAGTGGTGACTGCGTAGTAGAACCCCGGGTTTAGGGGTTTTGACACGAGAATGACACAACAGCAGGTCAAAATTCCAAAATATGGCCAAAGTAGGCAGTTTGGCACAATTTGACTGCGAGAGGGGTAAGGAAATCGTGGCAGGGTGGGGAAAGTTCTGTGCGACCCTAGACCACGTTCTTGAATTGACGTATGATTATCTCCAGAAAAGATTTGTATACTTTGAAAATAAATGTTACTAAAATCATAGCTGGTGAAAAGCGAGCCACAAGCGCTTCCACGAATCCTAGCGAATTTCCAGGAAACTAACTCTAAATTTCCGTATGGAGGAACAATTAATCCAACGAATCTATTTATGGTCTAACAACACTGAGTTTAAGATGCCATTTGGGGGGGGGAAACCCGCTAAAAAAGGCAGGTCGACCATTCGCTGGTTAACAAACTTAACCTAGAATTTACAAAAGGAACACGTGTTCCTAAATTCGTGGAAAATAGGAAACATGAAACGCTTTGAGATTTTATGTTGAAAATCGTCACAATTAGCAACAGTGTCTACGGTTTGCATTTCAGGAGAGTCGTATGAGCCATCAAGGCACTAATCCATCTCTACCCCCACTTTACACTTGTTTCCTCCCTACTGATGTCACCCTTTTTGGGGTGATACAATTTTCATATTTACAATGAACTGTTAAAAGCTCAATCGCATTATCTTCCTTCTGAGAAGATTGTCTTTTTTCAATCAAAACTACTACTGTTGCCATGTAATATGGATGTTTTCCCTATTTTGAATTATGTTGTTTCCAATTGGGGATTCGATAGCTCAAATTTGAGACAATTCAGGCTCAAAGAAAGCTGTTAGAATTGTTTTGGCCTTGGGACAGCCTGTTCCTGTTGTGGTAAATTCCGTGAAAACAAAATGTTGACATTCACTGTCTTTATATTTTTTAGTTGCTTGAATTTTCAGAGAAAGTAAAGGCGCGGCTATACACCGTCACGTCACGTCACGTCACGTCACGTCACGTCCATCCACTCCGTCCACCACCGTCCAAATTCCAGAGGTGTGGCTATACTACACACAATCACGTCACGTCACGTCCCGTCAAGGTACTGAAGAAAGGTTCTTCCGAGTACTTCCGAATGGACTTCGAAACATTTTGTGAACTTCACAATTTGATAGAGCCTCACATAATAATAATAGAATTCTTTTTTTGTACATGGTGAATTACAATGGTGTACACTATACATAAACACAATTCTCATCCGTTACAGTGATACAATACTCAGTAGAGTTACAAAGTACAAAAGAAAAATAGGGGCCCTAGGACAATTTTGTCCGATTAGGGTTCCATCATATAATATTAAACAAATGTAAAGAAAGAGCTCAGGGAGCATACAAATAATTAATTATATCCTAAAATTTCCTGTCAGCTGTTGACCGTCCCTCCCACCCGCACCGACCTCCACACCCAGCCTAACTAGAACTGTATAATGGTCGGTAATTTCCGTTTGAAGCAAACACTTCACACAATCAATTTCATTCTTGTTTAAAATCTTACAAATACGTGATCAATGCAAGTTTTAGATAAATTAGTTACTCTGGTCGGTTCATTAACTAGAGATTCTAAACCAAGACAAGCCATTGATATCATAATTATCTATATCGGCATTGTTTTCTGCACATCAAATATATGCGTTTAAATCCCCAGAATCAACAAGTTATAAAAAAGCTACGTTTATTCTCTACTTTTGCAAATAATCATGCAACCATTTACGAAAATATTTACGTGAATTGGTGAAGCCTATAAACAACTAACAGCTGAAACTCTCTTTCATTATATAAAAATTTAATTCTTAATGTATCTGGAGAGCAAAGTTGGTGTTCCTGTTCCAAATATATTAATATAAAAAATAAAGAGAAAACATGCCCGCTTTCGGACACCTATTTCTACTCAAAGCAGCGGTCTGTTTAAGGTATAGTAATAATTACAATATTTTTCGTCTTAAAAAAGTTTATTATTAAAAACGCAATTAAAAAATTACCCACAATTTTCTTTTTTTTATTTCTGTTTATTTAACATGACAAATTGTTTAGTAGGTAATAACAAAATAGACTAGGTTAAACAAACTAATGAGGTTATAACACAAAGTATAATCAAAACTTACCGATTTACAATAATTACTACGAAGTAGACTAGGAAAATGAACTAATGAATCAACTATTAAATCACACGATTAACAGTAATACAACATTAAATAAACTAGGGAAAAATATACTAATGTCTTTTTACATCCTTGTGCCTTGAAACCGGTTCCTACCCCTCTCTCGAAAGTCCTAGTTGCATCGATTTTGGCGGTTTCATCAATTCTATGATACGCTGGACGTTGCTTGACGGTGAGGGTGGCTATACTACACCGTCACGTCCGCGTCACGTCACGTCACGTCACGTCCACCGCCGTCATTCCATGCCTCAAAATGCGTACGCTAGAATTCCGGCGTGACGTGATGTGACGTGACCTTGGTGTAGTATAGCCGGTTCCATTTGATTACACAGGAAGCACAATTCCGATGACGTGACGTGACGTGACGTGACGTGACGGTGTATAGCCGCGCCTTAACTCTAACTTATTCCCAACTTGTTCTCCTTCAATTTGCAGTCCGGCGTTCCAATGTTTGGCACTACCTCCACAGAACCACTTTTTACCAGCACCAGACACTGTATAATAACTCCATTAAAATTTCAACAACCTTCCAATGGCTTTGACGAATGAACCTTCATCATAAATCATTACTTTATCTTAAAATTATTCTTATTGAAAAGTAATTTTATAGTCTGGAGGACTTTTAGTTGTAAGTTTTAGATGTAACATTAGTAGAAAGGACTTAATTAAATCCATGCTGTAAATTTGACTTTGTCATGCTTGTATGGTAATCGACAATAACAATTTGGGTTTACAGTTTGTGTCAAACACCGCTTTGAACTAAAATTACGCGGACGTATCATGAAACATGACGTTTGTGTCAAAATTCCGATTCAGTAAAATTACGTCACCGGACACGCACGCTTAACTCTCCGCCACGGGTTTTTCAATGGCTTTGGATAATCTACTACTTTTTAACCAACGCTTATTAACCTGACTCAATGTGGTCTCACACTCAAGGAACACATCAACTAAATCAGGCACATTTCACGTTTGACAGTAAGAGGCTTGTGGCAGCGCGGGCCTGGAGGCTGTACTCAACACAAAGCGCTTCCAACCTGACTCACCACACTCGCGTCTCACACATTCCAAGTCAACACACTCAACATTCGCATCACTGCACACATTTCACTCTTTATATATTTTGTTAAAAATAAAGTGTATTTTTAATTGATTTCCATGGGAAAAAAAGTTTAAGTCCACTTGGTTGCCAACCCCTTAACTTTGAAGGAAAAGTTTTGAAACCTTGGAGAATGTTTGCTTAGGATTCAATTCGTTTGATGGTGAAGTACTTTACCTTTGACTCAAAAGAAGGGATTTTAATACAAATTCAACGACCTTAAGAAAAATCTTCTATCTCTATTGTTTCTTCGTAATACCTGTTTCAAAAAAATTGCAGAAATCAGCTTTGAAATCCCCATTTACGTACAATTTGTTTCAAAATGGAAAATTTTCTCAAAATCTATTGACGAAACATTTATTTTATTTTCACATAGGGTATTTTATATTCAATTATCTATAAAGTATTTGGCATTTTTTATTATTCCTTGTCATCTTTAAGTGGGTATACCAGAAGAGGTGGGTAAATTTTTCTTTGCGTGTAGAATTTTAACAACAGAGTCCTTTTCTTTTGACGTTACAAGGAGGTTGCAATTTAAAGCCTTAGGCCTCCCGGTTTTGGGTGGGACTGGGTGACACCAAAGTACGTCAAAACTCTTTTAAATCCCTAAAGGTTTTCAAATGTTTTCTTTCAAAGAGGTAAAATGAGAGACATCAAAGCTCACCAAAATAACCCTACTTGAGAACGGAAATCGTAGAACAAACCTGTTTGCAGTTTGGGCTTCCCTACACATGTTGAGTCAAATGGCAAAACTTTATGTAGGTAAAGAGATGTTTTTTATGGGACCCTAAAAATTTTGCGTACTAAGATCTAAGGCTTTGAGTTTGCCATGCGTTTGGAGTGCAATACATTAAACGTTTTGGCCTCTACACCTGTGGTGAGTCATCCTCAGTAGCTTGTTTGACTGGCGCAGCTTGTTGACGCCTCAGCAGTCAATCAGCTACCTGAGGATGACTCTCACAACTCTAACAGTGTACAATCTTTTGTGACATGATGTACTAGATCATATTTCAACCGCAGGTTAAGAATTAGAATATTTTTGAAGCATTTTGCATTACACCACTCTCCCTAAGACCTGTGGGGGAGGAGAACTAAGTTTTTTTTAAATACAAACCCCTTGTGGCACCTCAAAGAAGAGAACTTTAACACAAATTCAGTAAACAATGGCGCACTTTTTTATATTGACGTGTTGGTCGTAATACTTATTTTAAGTTTGCAGGAAATAAGGTTTAATTCTACATTTCAATCAGTATTTAAATACAAAATTGTCTTAAAACCCTTAAGGAAACATCATAAGCCACAACATAATCCCATGTATTTTCAAGAATCATTTGTCGTACAATTTCTTGTAATCTTTAAATTAGTATCCCACAAAAAAACGATGTCAGATATAAATGTTTTTTGCTACTTTTGTTTTACGTCGTTGAGATTTTGTTAAAGTTTCCTTTCTTGAATACCACAAGGGTTTAGTAAAAAAAAAACTGGGGATCTCCTCCCCCACCGATTTTTTTGGGTACGCAAAGTACGTCAAAGAAATAAGCAGAATCCTATAAAACATTCCCAAATGGGGTTTTCAAATGTTCTTTCAAATGTTAAGTGAGGGACATTTAAAACTCACCCTCTATCTCCACTTGTTTCAAGTAAATTTTCTCAATATAAACACCCACAAAATCGGTTCCAATTCTACTCCCATTATTATATAAGACTTTTCATTTCAAAGTTTGAACCACAGAACACACTTATCACGCTGGTAGTTTGTTCACTGCAACCCTTGCCGTTATGCTCACTAGTTTTAATTGCTTTTAATGGCTCTACTTAAAAATAAACTAAAAGTCATTAAAATCCAAACAAATTAACTATATGTAATTAAGTACGAAGTAATATCTAGGTTGAGAACTCTGATGTTTGCAAAAACGTTGCAAAAAGTGTTCTAATTAACAGGTGATATGGCGTGACCTTTGACTTCTGAGTTTGCTCATTGTTGGGGATAATTAATCACCTTGTTCGTAAACAAGTTATTTGAAGTTGTATGATTGTTCAAAGACGTTTTAATGTCGTGTTTTTGGATCGTAAAAGCTTTTGAAATGATCATTTTTAGCTGTAAGAGTGACCAAAGCTATAAAAAGCTATATTTATTGTTTATGTATAGACGGTTATTAAAATAATTCATACAATATTGCATTATTATTTGTTGCTGGTGAATGACGGAGGGCCACAGCACAAGCAGTGTGACCAACTGTAAACTGATAAGGGTCGAGTCGTCAGCCACTGCTGCCAACCTATTGTTGCGCAGAAATTAAACCAGCTATAGAACTCATTCGGTTCAGGGCATCTGTTTGCTACGTTATTTGTTTTGTTAAATACTAATGATGTCACATAAACTTTCAAGCGAAGGTAAAACTGATCAGATTCAACACGGGTGTTAAGGGTCCACCTCAGCTGCTCGGGAGAGCGTCGTTGCAGAGGTTTGCGGGAAATAAAATGGAGACTTTAGTATCAATGTTATTTTGACGAAACAACTCTTAAATGAAAGATAAACATATTATCTAGGTTCGCCTGTAGTTAATTTTTCGAGATGTCCTTTAGATTTTATGTTATTAACGGTTAAATTTAGAAAATAAAAGGGTGTTTTAAAACCCTTTTTAAGAAGCAAAATTTATTATTTTAAAATCTAATCATAGGCAAACACAGATAAACTCTTTCTCTATCCATAACAGTTAGCATATCCGAATTTAACCTTCATATAAGAGCTCTACTTACTACGAAACCCTTGCAAGCGGAGGTGTTGACGGTTAGGCCGCATCAGTTGAAAGAAAGCCCGTTGTTACGTGCGCGGTGTCATGTGTTCCTTGGGTGGTCGAAGAGAAAGGCCGAATTTGCCCGCCCAAGGAATTCACCACACTAAACACGTAACAACTGGCTAAACAGTAGGGTCTTTTTAACTTATGCAGCCTAACTATTACCCTAGAGCATGTGGCTCGTACAATTCCCTATCAATGGGACCGAGTTTTACTTCCCTCAAAGAATATACGCCCAGACCTTTCAAGTAAGTTCAGTGACACACTGATTGGCTACGTACTTTAAAAAGCATGCTAATATGAGCCCTTATTTAAGCTAGCTGTCTTTATAAGTACCAAAATGATCCCTCAACCTCGGCCTTTACCTAGAGTTACCGTATAGTTACATTACAAATGTAAGTGGTGACTGCGGGGATCGAACCCACGCCAGCGGAGTGATCAGCTCGGAGTCGCGCACGATTCCAACCCGCCATAAATAAATATGAGCCTTTATTTAAGCTAGCTGTCTTGCTAAGTACCTAAATTATAAGCAAAAATATAAATTAAAACTAAGGTAACTGTTGGCGATAAACTCCACGACAGTAAGATTATAAGATGTTAAAACTTAAGGTTTAAGTATACTGTCGGTTTTGTAAAACCATGCTTCACACAGTACTGTAAAGTTCATCTTCACAAAACTATTTACCCTTGAAACTCGATGTACAACACAAAAGCTGCCTTGTGAACGTAAATTTAATAACCCTCGAGCCATTCAACGCAAACAAAATATGGATTCCTCTTTCTCCCTTGAAATGTACAAATTAATAATTCCGACAATGCGGCAATGTCATTCGAGTTAATTTAATCTTCACGGGGTCTTTCATCGAAGGAGTGGGATATTCAGCGTAGCGAACAGCCTCGTAACGCCCGTGGTAATATAACGGTCGAAAGCCAAGGCGAGGCTGTGAATGGAGCGAATAAGAGACACAAATTGCAAAGGAAAGACAATTAACTTATGCAAATCACTATTTGAGATGCCGACCACTCTCATGAGGGTATTTTAAGGCAAATATGTGGTGAAGGATGAGTGTGATGAGTGGTAGTAATGAGTTATGAGGTGTAGTCTTGTTACAAACTAAGGCCGACTCTTCCTTAGAATGGGTCATTAATTAATAGCCCAATGACCAATGGAAATACAAGGACCAACGGCTTAACGTGACTTCCGAACCACGCAGGTGATGGTCTGATATGTCTAAACGATGGTGGGAGTTGATGCGGGTATCATCAGATGATCACTGAGACTATCTGAGCCGCTTTAGACCTATATCATCCTCAAAACCTGACGTCCATGAACCTGGATTACAGGACCACGCCACGAATCCCAGTCGTGGTAAATAATTATTTACCTGTATTGTCGGTTGTTTCACCTATTAAATTTGATAACTTACGATTTATTGATTATGTTTAGGAGAGGAAGTAAACTCTACGGCTGAGGCAAGGAGAGAGCATTCTTCGCTAACTGAATTACCAAAGGAATGTAAACTATTGCTAACTTTGAAACTTGCTCAGTTAATCAATTCTAAGCAACCACTCCAGGGTGGAACTATGGATTATGGTTTATATAATCTAAGCCATGCGTGGACGATCTTACACTTCCTTGTTGGTTTGACAGCCCGTAGATGCCACATGGCTGAGACACGAAGATCAACATACTTTGATACTTTGTATGTTCCCAAAATAAGGGAAGTGGGAGGAACCCTTTGAAATATTACATCACCCCATCATGTGGTCCCTCATTTAAAAACCTGTACAAACCAAAATTCATCGATACCATTAAAATGATTTTACGATTCCCCTGTTCAAAATGGCGGCCAAAAAACGTGTTTCATTGTTTGGTCAAATAAATGAATGCGGTCGTTATCGATTCCAAAATTTTGAAAGAAAATTGCGGATTCAGTTTTAAGGTAATCAGCTTTACAATAATATGCTACAAGGCAAATTTTGCAACCTTTTAAAAGTTGGCGATTTAAAAAAAGGCAGGGGTGGATGGAAATTCCTAATTATGCCAAAAAGTACTTCACTGATCCTTTTTAAATATGATGAGCTAATGTTGAAAAACTCTCATTCATTCAAAAGTTAAGGGGGTCAGCCCTTTGGGACACCCGGTATGTAAATTAAGTTTGATTCTAACAGCTACATTACAACCAAACCCCGTTTCAGTTAGCAGTTTGTCAAAGTTGTCTCGTAGATTGACACTGATACTTGTTATTCCATGTTCCTGAGTCGGCGGGACTCTGACACGAGGGTTGAGTGACAACTACATGTTCCATTTGAGTGGAAAATAACAAGACTTGTTCAATCCACCATTATATGACAATGAGCTATTATGTATATCACTATTTGAGATGCCGACCACTCTCATGAGGGTATTTTAAGGCAAATATGTGGTGAAGGATGAGTGTGATGAGTGGCAGTAATGAGTTATGAGGTGTAGTCTTGTTACAAACTAAGGCCGACTATTCCTTAGAATGGGTCATTAATTAATAGCCCAATGACCAATGGAAATACAAGGACCAACGTGACTTCCGAACCACGCACGTGATGGTCTGATATGTCTAAACGATGGTGGGAGTTGATGCGGGTATCATCAGATGATCACTGAGACTATCTGAGCCGCTTTAGACCTATATCATCCTCAAAACCTGACCTCCATGAAGCTGGATTACAGGACCACGCCACGAGTCCCAGTCAGTTTATAACACAGGCAGAGGAAAACATCTCCCAGTGTGTAAGGTCTAAGTTTAAGCTGCTTGGTATCGCGCGCAACTCCGGAGCTCATCACTCCGATGGCGCGGGTTGGATCCCCACAGCCGGCACCACTTACAATGTGTAAAGTGACTGTACGGTAACGCTAAGTAAAGGTTGAGGTTGAGTGGTAGAGAGGACTTCGTAGTTCTAACTTCACCTCGTTAAACAAAACCAACTTTTAATTTTTCTTAGCTGCGTGTCGGCCTGGTTTATTATTTAAAATTAACGCAATGAAAATGAAGATAATGAGGTGTTGCGCTTGTAGTACTCATAACGATGTTTAGTGTCATACTCATTCGTGGAGTTAACTCTGAAATGGTCACTGTATACGCACAAATGCAGTCACGATGATGACTGTTAGTAGAGTCCGTGCGTTTCTTCGTGGCGCTTGGTGAGGGGACAGAGTGGGGGAACAAATCGACGTTTTCAAAAAGTACAGTAATAGCCTTTCCTCACAGTACGAGTGCCCTGGAAAGACTGAACAGTTGGTTACCCCCACCATCGAAACCCCTGTTATAACTGGTTTTAGTCGTCAAGGTCAAGCGCCACGAAGAAACGCACGGACTCTAGCAATTTCTATTTAATGAACATAATCCACCACATTCTTATCATAACAATGTTTGAGGTCGTTGATGATCTGATTAGTTCACAGGACGAAGCTGTCATGGGATCCTAAACTATTGCTGATCCCAGGAATAAATCCCTTTGTTCTGCCGTGAATCACACACCCTGCATATTTTAGTGCTCATCGACAAAGTGGCCCATTAGCTTCGGCTTAGTATTGATACAATACCTTCCTCGTGATAAGTAATACGCAATACTTTACTTTGATACTTTGATTTGAGACATTGACCACTCCTAGAGGGTATTTTAAGATGAATATGGGATGAATGGTGAGTGTGTAGTCTTCTGTTACAAACTAGGGCCGACTGTTCCCCAGATTGGGTCATTAATTATAGCCCAACGACCAATGAAATGGACCAACAGATTGACGTGATTTCCGAACCACGGGGAGTTGCCATCGTGAAAAGTTATCACTGCTCCCGGGAATCAAACCCGGGCTGATTTGGTGCGAAGCACACATTATGCCACCTGATTCTACATACAAAAGTAAGTCGAAAATGCCTAGTAACATTTTTTCGGCTTAATTTAGCCGTAATTCGCCATTTTGTAAATTTCTTAAAATAATTAAAAATTCAAAAGCCCTTTAAATGAAATGCAAAATGGCTTTATTAGGCGAAGTAAGGACTAGCAAGTCCTCTTTTACACTTAACCTATAACCTTTGAGATTTGTTTGTGAAACTTTGTACAAACCTTAATTGTTTTCCTAATACAAGTTTCCAAAAATATGTTTTATCTAACTGATAAAATTTCAAAATGGCGGCCATTTAAAAACTTTAAAGTAAAATTCCAATTTGTTCCATTTGACTTTGAAATTTTCAAATGGCCGCCATTTTATAAATACATATAAAATAGGACACCCAGTTAAATGGAAATGACAAGGAATAACACATAAGAGATAACAACAAAACAAACCTTTGACAAATAACACGGTTAAACTCATAAATTTTACCACAGTAAATAAGTAAGGAATGAGTGAAATATACTGATTACGATTTCAGGATAATTCACGGAGGAGGTTATTGTATCCAAGCAATATTGTAGGCCATTGTCGGAGCAATATCAAGGTAGATTGGACATAAACCGGGAGCGGAGGTTATTACGTCATGATGGGCTCAACAATGCCGGGCAGATGGGTGCTATGGATTAGATTTCGTCAAACACCTCAACACTATCAAATATATATAAATAAAATAATACATTTGTCTGTATACGTATTGCAATAAATCCATCGGTTTTTGGTTACTTTGCAAAGTCCACAACTGACGTTCGAAAAATTCCTGTCCGTCTATAACGTTTTTAAGGCATATTGGCCCGCTTATAACTCAATATCGGCTGAAGCTATGGCGGTGAAACTTCGTTTAAGGGTTTAGTTTATTACGCAATGTGTCTTTAGCTATATTTTATATCCATACAACATCCAAATGTAAATTGCAAGGAACCAAAGTGGACTCTGAACACGTTTTTAAGGCATATTGGACTGCTTATAACTCAATATCGGCTGAAGCTATGGCGGTGAAACATCGTTGAAGGGTTTAGTCCATTACGCAGTGTGTCTTTAGCTATATTTCATACCCATACATCATCCAAAAAATTGCAGGCCAAATTGTACTATAAAAACATTTTTAGGCATTTTGGACCGTTTATAAGTCGAAATCGGCTGAAACTATGACGATGAAAACTTAACTCTTAGGCCAATCAGTGACTGAAGATGGTACTAAAAATACAATTTCTAAAATATTTAAAACAATTAAAAATTATTCAACAAAAACGGGATATTTAAGGAATCAATTATTGCGAACAGCGAAGTAATTATTGCGTGCTAAATTATTCGCTGGTACTTAAAAGTTGTCTCATTTGACTTAACTTGCCTTTATTGAGTATCTATGTAAAAAGCATTAGACCTGAAAATGATGTATAACCGTTTAATTCAAAGAAATTCTTCCTTAAAGTAGTTCGTTTCGATTTTGTACCAATCAAATTCTCAACTTAGTAATTGGCAATGAAATCACTGATTACTTGCTCGGACATCGTTTCTCTCTAAGAAGGGTCAGTTGTCAAAAAAGACACTCTGATTAATTTTGTGTGTGCATTTTTAGATGCATGGATCATAAAATACTATAACTGTCCCTTGCCTAACAACGTAATAAATTTTAATGTAGTTCAGTAAAGATAAGCAAAAGAAAAAGATAGTACAAACGATAATTTTTTAGTATTTAAAAGGTTCTATAATTCCCTAATAAAGACTATTTAATCTTTTAGATTGTTTCAGCTTAGAACAGGTAGAGGGGCTTTTCCATTACTCGGCAAAGATTGTGTCCTCTGAGTTGACAACTTGAAGTGATTGGGGTGAAAGGTCGCCAACAGTTCATTATCTACATCATCAGTCTCAGTCTCTATCTACACCATCAGCCCAGGTCGTTGTTCCCTTCATGATAACAACACCGACCTCGTCAGACAAACATACCTCAGATTGTGTCATCTGAGTTGACAACTTGAAGTGATTGGGGTGAAGGTCGCCAACAGTTCATTATCTACGTCATCAGTCTCAGTCTCTATCTACACCATCAGCCCAGCCCAGGTCGTGGTTCTCTTCATGATAACAACACCGACCTCGTCGAACAAACATGCCTCAGATTGTGTCCTCTGAGTTGACAACTTGAAGTGATTAAGGTGAAAGGTCGCCAACAGTTCATTATCTACGTCATCAGTCTCAGTCTCTATCACACCATCAGCCAGCCCAAGGTCGTGGTTCCCTTCATGATAACAACACCGACCTCGTCAACAAACATGCCTCAGATTGTGTCCTCTGAGTTGACAACTTGAAGTGATTGGGGTGAAGGTCGCCAACAGTTCATTATCTACTCATCAGTCTCAGTCTCTATCTACACCATCAGCTTCCAAGGTCGTTGTTCCCTTCATGATAACAACACCGACCTCGTCAGACAAACATGCCTCAGATTGTGTCCTCTGAGTTGACAACAGTGATTAAGGTGAAAGGTCGCCAACAGTTCATTATCTACATCATCAGTCTCAGTCTCTATCACACCATCAGCCCAGCCCAGGTCGTTGTTCCCTTCATGATAACAACACCGACCTCGTCAGACAAACATGCTCAGATTGTGTCTCTGAGTTGACAACTTGAAGTGATTGGGGTGAAAGGTCGCCAACAGTTCATTATCTGTCATCAGTCTCAGTCTCTATCACACCATCAGCCAACCCAAGGTCGTTGTTCCTCATGATAACAACACCGACCTCGTCAGACAAACATGCCTCAGATTGTGTCATCTGAGTTGACAACTTGAAGTGATTAAGGTGAAGGTCGCAACAGTTCATTATCTACGTCATCAGTCTCAGTCTCTATCACACCATCAGCCCAGCCCAAGGTCGTGGTTCTCTACGTGATAACAACACCGACCTCGTCAGACAAACATGCCTCAGATTGTGTCATCTGAGTTGACAACTTGAAGTGAGTAAGGTGAAGGTCGCCAACAGTTCATTATCTACATCATCAGTCTCAGTCTCTATCTACACCATCAGCCAGCCCAAGGTCGTTGTTCTCTTCATGATAACAACACCGACCTCGTCAGACAAAATGCCTCAGATTGTGTCCTCTGAGTTGACAACTTGAAGTGATTGGGGTGAAGGTCGCCAACAGTTCATTATCTACATCATCAGTCTCAGTCTCTATCTACACCATCAGCCAACCCAAGGTCGTTGTTCCTTCATGATAACAACACCGACCTCGTCAGACAAAAACGTCTCAGATTGTGTCCTCTGAGTTGACAACTTGAAGTGATTGGGGTGAAAGGTCGCCAACAGTTCATTATCTACATCATCAGTCTCAGTCTCTATCTACACCATCAGCCCAGCCCAGGTCGTTGTTCTCTTCATGATAACAACACCGACCTCGTCAGACAAACATGTCTCAGATTGTGTCCTCTGAGTTGACAACTTGAAGTGATTGGGGTGAAAGGTCGCCAACAGTTCATTATCTACATCATCAGTCTCAGTCTCTATCTACACCATCAGCCAACCCAAGGTCGTTGTTCCTTCATGATAACAACACCGACCTCGTCAGACAAACATGCCTCAGATTGTGTCCTCTGAGTTGACAACTTGAAGTGATTGGGGTGAAAGGTCGCCAACAGTTCATTATCTACATCATCAGTCTCAGTCTCTATCTACACCATCAGCCCAGCCCAGGTCGTTGTTCCCTTCATGATAACAACACCGACCTCGTCAAACAAACATGCCTCAGATTGTCCTCTGAGTTGACAACTTGAAGTGATTGGGGTGAAGGTCGCCAACAGTTCATTATCTACATCATCAGTCTCAGTCTCTATCTACACCATCAGCCAACCCAAGGTCGTTGTTCCCTTCATGATAACAACACCGACCTCGTCAGACAAACATGCCTCAGATTGTGTCCTCTGAGTTGACAACTTGAAGTGATTGGGGTGAAAGGTCGCCAACAGTTCATTATCTACATCATCAGTCTCAGTCTCTATCTACACCATCAGCCCAACCCAAGGTCGTTGTTCCCTTCATGATAACAACACCGACCTCGTCAGGCAAACATGCCTCAGATTGTGTCCTCTGAGTTGACAACTTGAAGTGATTGGGGTGAAAGGTCGCCAACAGTTCATTATCTACGTCATCAGTCTCAGTCTCTATCTACCATCAGCCCAGCCCAAGGTCGTTGTTCCCTTCATGATAACAACACCGACCTCGTCAGACAAACATGCCTCAGATTGTGTCCTCTGAGTTGACAACTTGAAGTGATTGGGGTGAAAGGTCGCCAACAGTTCATTATCTACATCATCAGTCTCAGTCTCTATCTACACCATCAGCCCAGCCCAAGGTCGTTGTTCCCTTCATGATAACAACACCACCTCGTCAGCAAACATGCCTCAGATTGTGTCCTCTGAGTTGACAACTTGAAGTGATTGGGGTGAAAGGTCGCCAACAGTTCATTATCTACATCATCAGTCTCAGTCTCTATCTACACCATCAGCCCAGCCCAAGGTCGTTGTTCTCTTCGTGATAACAACACCGACCTCGTCAACAAACATGCTCAGATTGTGTCCTCTGAGTTGACAACTTGAAGTGATTGGGGTGAAAGGTCGCCAACAGTTCATTATCCATCATCAGTCTCAGTCTCTATCTACACCATCAGCCCAGGTCGTTGTTCCTTCATGATAACAACACCGACCTCGTCAGACAAAAACATCTCAGATTGTGTCCTCTGAGTTGACAACTTGAAGTGATTGGGGTGAAGGTCGCCAACAGTCATTATCTACACCATCAGCCAGCCCAAGGTCGTTGTTCCCTTCATGATAACAACACCGACCTCGTCGAACAAACATCTCAGATTGTGTCCTCTGAGTTGACAACTTGAAGTGATTGGGGTGAAAGGTCGCCAACAGTTCATTATCTACATCATCAGTCTCAGTCTCTATCTACACCATCAGCCCAGCCAAGGTCGTTGTTCCCTTCAGATAACAACACCGACCTCGTCAGACAAACATGCCTCAGATTGTGTCCTCTGAGTTGACAACTTGAAGTGATTGGGGTGAAAGGTCGCCAACAGTTCATTATCTACGTCATCAGTCTCAGTCTCTATCTACACCATCAGCCCAGCCCAAGGTCGTGGTTCTCTACGTGATAACAACACCGACCTCGTCAGACAAACATGCCTCAGATTGTGTCCTCTGAGTTGACAACTTGAAGTGATTGGGGTGAAAGGTCGCCAACAGTTCATTATCTACATCATCAGTCTCAGTCTCTATCTACACCATCAGCCCAAGGTCGTTGTTCCCTTCATGATAACAACACCGACCTCGTCAGACAAACATGCCTCAGATTGTGTCCGCAGAGTTGACAACTTGAAGTGATTGGGGTGAAAGGTCGCCAACAGTTCATTATCTACATCATCAGTCTCAGTCTCTATCTACCATCAGCCCAGCCCAGGTCGTTGTTCTCTTCATGATAACAACACCGACCTCGTCAGACAAACATGCCTCAGATTGTGTCCTCTGAGTTGACAACTTGAAGTGATTGGGGTGAAAGGTCGCCAACAGTTCATTATCTACATCATCAGTCTCAGTCTCTATCTACCATCAGCCCAGCCCAGGTCGTGGTTCTCTTCATGATAACAACACCAACCTCGTCAGTCAAACATGCCTCAGATTGTGTCCTCTGAGTTGACAACTTGAAGTGATTGTTCATTATTTACATCATCAGTCTCTATCTACCATCAGCCCAGCCAAGGTCGTTGTTCCTTCATGATAACAACACCACCTCGTCAGACAAACATGCTCAGATTGTGTCCTCTGAGTTGACAACTTGAAGTGATTGGGGTGAAAGGTCGCCAACAGTTCATTATCTACATCATCAGTCTCAGTCTCTATCTACCATCAGCCCAGCCCAAGGTCGTTGTTCTCTTCATGATAACAACACCGACCTCGTCGACAAACATGCCTCAGATTGTGTCCTCTGAGTTGACAACTTGAAGTGATTGGGGTGAAAGGTCGCCAACAGTTCATTATCTACATCATCAGTCTCAGTCTCTATCTACACCATCAGCCCAGCCCAAGGTCGTTGTTCCCTTCATGATAACAACACCGACCTCGTCAGACAAACATGCCTCAGATTGTGTCCTCTGAGTTGACAACTTGAAGTGATTGGGGTGAAAGGTCGCCAACAGTTCATTATCTACATCATCAGTCTCAGTCTCTATCTACACCATCAGCCCAGCCCAAGGTCGTTGTTCTCTTCATGATAACAACACCGACCTCGTCAGTCAAACATGCCTCAGATTGTGTCCTCTGAGTTGACAACTTGAAGTGAGGAAGGTGAAAGGTCGCCAACAGTTCATTATCTACGTCATCAGTCTCAGTCTCTATCTACCATCAGCCCAGCCCAAGGTCGTTGTTCCTCTACGTGATAACAACACCGACCTCGTCGAACAAACATGCCTCAGATTGTGTCCTCTGAGTTGACAACTTGAAGTGATTGGGGTGAAAGGTCGCCAACAGTTCATTATCGTCATCAGTCTCAGTCTCTATCTACACCATCAGCCCAGCCCAAGGTCGTGGTTCTTCATGATAACAACACCGACCTCGTCAGACAAACATGCCTCAGATTGTGTCCCTGAGTTGACAACTTGAAGTGATTGGGGTGAAAGGTCGCCAACAGTTCATTATCTACATCATCAGTCTCAGTCTCTATCTACACCATCAGCCCAGCCCAAGGTCGTGGTTCTCTACGTGATAACAACACCGACCTCGTCAGTCAAACATGCCTCAGATTGTCCTCTGAGTTGACAACTTGAAGTGATTGGGGTGAAAGGTCGCCAACAGTTCATTATCTACATCATCAGTCTCAGTCTCTATCTACACCATCAGCCCAGCCAAGGTCGTGGTTCTCTCATGATAACAACACCGACCTCGTCGAACAAACATGCCTCAGATTGTCCTCTGAGTTGACAACTTGAAGTGATTAAGGTGAAAGGTCGCCAACAGTTCATTATCTACATCATCAGTCTCAGTCTCTATCTACACCATCAGCCCAGCCCAAGGTCGTGGTTCTCTACGTGATAACAACACCGACCTCGTCAGTCAAACATGCCTCAGATTGTGTCCTCTGAGTTGACAACTTGAAGTGATTGTTCATTATCTACATCATCAGTCTCTATCTACACCATCAGCCAGCCCAAGGTCGTTGTTCCCTTCATGATAACAACACCGACCTCGTCGAACAAACATGCCTCAGATTGTCCTCTGAGTTGACAACTTGAAGTGATTGGGGTGAAAGGTCGCCAACAGTTCATTATCTACATCATCAGTCTCAGTCTCTATCTACACCATCAGCCCAGCCCAAGGTCGTTGTTCCCTTCATGATAACAACACCGACCTCGTCAGACAAACATGTCTCAGATTGTGTCCTCTGAGTTGACAACTTGAAGTGATTGGGGTGAAAGGTCGCCAACAGTTCATTATCTACATCATCAGTCTCAGTCTCTATCTACACCATCAGCCCAGCCCAAGGTCGTTGTTCCCTTCATGATAACAACACCGACCTCGTCAGAACAAACATGCCTCAGATTGTGTCCTCTGAGTTGACAACTTGAAGTGAGTAAGGTGAAAGGTCGCCAACAGTTCATTATCTACGTCATCAGTCTCAGTCTCTATCTACACCATCAGCCCAGCCCAAGGTCGTGGTTCCCTTCATGATAACAACACCGACCTCGTCAGAAAAACATATTTCAGATTTCGTCCTCAGAGTTGACAACTTGAAGTGATTGGGGTGAAACGACAACAACATCTACAGAATCTGCAAGCTGTAAGTACATGAGAAATTCGGACTCACGCTAAGTTGAAAGCCAAGGCCTAACGGATAGTGCGAGGAGAATGAGGGATGAGATTTAGGCTTTTGAGTTTATTTTCACTGGGTAATGTACACACAATATGGGACAAGAAATTTACTTTGGGATTATTCATCCAAGTTGGGCAGAATCCAAGTTGTATCCGATGGGAATATTTATCCGTGGTCAAAAGTTTTTATTCTTTAACCTCGACCATGACGTTTTTGTCTCCATCCATTTTTTATCAAACTGTTTAATATATCACAGTATACTGATACCCTATAACAAATGAAGAGTACCCATTCTTCTGTACGGCTTCTCTCATCTCTCTTCCAGCTATTCTTGTTCAGAAAGGTGAAGCTTAACCAGAGTTTTAGAGAATAATAATAACTACTAAATTTAACAAGTCAAACAGAAAAATACAAAAAATTAATCTCTGTAATAGTTAGTTTTTTCAAATACAAGGTTTGAAACTAAATTCAGTGCATATTAAAACAAACTTAAACAGCCTACGGCAATTAATAATAATTATGTGTTACAGTTCTAACAAACACCGAGGAATAATTTCTACTGCTTTGCAAATTTTAACCCTTGTTTTATAGCCAGGGCCCTGGTTCGTATATAATACTACTTTAAAACTCCTAAAATAGAAGTGTGGAAAAAATAGTTGGGAGTCTTCTAGCATTTTGTTCAATGTAAAATTATAGAGATAAAAACTCTTGGTCCTAAGCAAATTCCACCGTAGCATACGTTTTATGAGTTGAAAAATGTAAATAATCAGTTGATTTTCAAACGGGAAAAAGGGGTTTAGGTTTACAATTCTAATTTTGATTTAGAAGTAAAGGTAGACCCAAGACTTTTACTCCTAAAAGGAAGTGTAAATAAGTGGGTAGCTGTTTTATATGAAACAAAACACAAAATTGTAGTACTCGTAGTAAAATACTTTTAAAAGAAACTTTTATTCCCAATTACAAATATATAAAACAAGAAAAATATTCAAGGAGTACTTTAAAAGGTTTTTACTCCCGTTTAGGTCATTTAGGAAGCTATGGTATAATATATGTTATACAACGCTAACTGTATTAAGTCAATCAGCAGTTAGTTGCTAATAGGCTTTCAAGCTCTCTGAACCAATCAAGAGCTCCTCACTGATTGTGTCCTTGACGAGTTTAGCAGACACTTATCACAACGTTATCAGTGTTTGAGAGTAACATTCTCAAGAATGTATACAGGGCGTAGCAATAGTAACTTGCACAGTACACGTCACTTTAATGATTTAATGGCTATTAACTGAATGAACTAAGAGTTCATCAGGTTTTGTTTATCAATGCATTACAGTGTTGAACGTCTTGTATAAGATTCCACAAGCACCGCTGGCATGAGTGAATTGAATTTCCTTTGCAATTTGTTACTCTAATTCGCTACGCTCACCGCCTCGCTTCGGCCTTTGGCGTCCTGTATCATCACGGGCGTTACGATTTTGCGATTTTTTATTGGAAGTTATACCGCATATCATGAAAGGAAAATACATCGGACTATCCATTCCACTGTTATTACAAATAATCACTTTTTGGCCGCCATTTTGAAACGACTTGACGGATTTTCTTATGTTTTTTATATTGATGTATGACAAAAAATACGTATTTTTTCAAACTCCATCATAATCTGACAACATTTACGGCTTTTTTGTTTATTAAACCCCCTTTTTAGGTGAAAGAACCTCCCCCTCCAAAGGGGTAGTTCCGGTAGTCCGATTTAGCTGATTAATAAACTCGACCGAGATATTAAGAAAAGGATTGTTTGTTTTAGGTTTGGTGAAAATTGATCAAATATGCGACCTGTAGAGATGATACCTGTAACTCGTACATACTTTTAAAAAACTGGTCTAAACGTTTTCTAAAGGTCAGGATCGGTGCTCATTTCATGGTCTCAGGCTTAAGTCTTGCCATGCTGACGGCTTGAATATATCACTTTTTCAAAGTAAATTCAATAATAACTTTATTACCATTGGGAACCCATATTGTTGTGTACATTTTAAGCTCCTCTACGCAAAAAACCATTGTTTCATACAAGTTTTATCTGTAAAGGTTTTCTTTGAGCGTCATTGATTTCGACAAGTTAAAATGTTCAAGAATGATTTTTTTTATTTCTTTAATTATGTTGTCCTCCTTATATACCGCTAATATTGCCTGACGTTATGACTGATTCCTATCGAAACCCCAGGTCCAGGCCCATCAGGAAGCCACTTCGTTATCAGACCTGATAATGAAGATGGCCCATCTTGAAAGGGGGTGTGGTGTTAATATTTATTTAATAACACATGTTTTTGATTTATGGGATTTCGTGTGTTGTCTTTTGGTAAATAAAGTTTGTTCAACCAACTTCACTAGATTATCAATTAAATTATAATTTGAATCTAAAACAAATTATTTTACCATTAATTAAATATATTACAAAAGTGAAACGAAAAGTTGAAGACGAGACTGGAATGTTTTCAGAATGTCCTAGAGAACATGTAGTCAACAGAAACCGCAGAAACACAATAGTTCTATTGTCAAAGGAAAACATTACATCTGTCGTATTACTTCTTTGTTCCCAAACAAAATGGATCCACTCTTTCTGTCTTAAAGCTAGTGTGACTTGTATTCATTTAGAGCATTACAATGCAATAGTTCATTGTTGTTTTATAATATTCACTAAATCACTATTTGAGATGCCGACCACTCTCATGAGGGTATTTTAAGGCGAATATGTGGTGAAGGATGAGTTTGATAAGTGGTAGTAATGAATTATGAGGTGTAGTCTTGTTACAAACTAAGGCCGACTCTTCCTTAGCACGGGTCATTAATAAATAGCCCAAAGACCAATGTTATGCAAACTAATAAGCAGGGATGCTGTACATTTCACTTATTCCTATATTAACTATTTTGGATTAAAATAAAATACTGACTGACAGATTTTTGTGACTGAAACGCCCATTTTTAGTCAAATTTAAACAGTTTAATGAAATATGTTTCCAATTCACTCTGTTGGGTGTTTTGCAGCAAAGCTGTTTAATTCTAAACCGTCTGATGCATTTTTAGTAAAAAATGAATAAAATCTAAGCGTTTTAAATCTGTTTGTCGTTTTTAAACCTGATCGCATTGTTTTCTAACCTAAAGTGATTAACACTACAACAAAAAACTTTTTTATCCAATGACGAATTAACTAAAATGTAGTATATCCCCATGTCTCTACATTTTTGGAAACATGCGTCTTTTAAGATGTGATCAACTAAGATCTGATGAAAGTTTTAGGTGCAAGAGGTATCTCAAGAAAATAATTGTTTTTACATTGCTCTTATGGACCAAAAGGCAAAACGGCCGACACGCGACTGAAATAAATTTCACATTTATCTCATCTAAAAACTTAACTACTGTTTCATTTTCTACGCTTTTTAAAATTAGGCTTGATAAAAAATTAATTTTTGTGTATTAGCCGTATGTTTCTGCAGCGCCTTGGAATTATAAACTGCACTTATTCAAAAGCATGTAATTATTATGTTTTGAGCTCAGGAATTTATGTTTTGAGGAAACTATCAGAGTATTGCCCGACTCAGATACTGATGACGGCGTACTACGGAGTAATCTACCCACATCTCTCTTACGGGTTGACTCTGTGGGGAGGTTGCACAAACGCAAACCTTTCAAATATGTTCATTCTTCAGAAAAAATCTGTTCGAATTATCGCGAAATTGCGTAGAAGAGTATTCAAAGATCTGAAACTGTTGACACTACCTTGCCTCTATATTTTGGATACATGCCTTTTTTCAATTCAAAATGTAATGCCGTAAGAGGTACTGTGTTAAAGTCAATTTAACCCACCGACATACACTCTTATGAAACTAGAGGCAAGGACAACTACCGTACTCGGAGACACAGAACGGTAGTTCATGAACGTTTGCCTTCTCAGGGAGGAGTCCATTTCGTCAACAGATTGCCAAATTCGTTCAAAAATGGTCATATGCTCAAGGCATTCAAAGCTCGTCTGAAAGCTATTTTGATCTCTCAAGCATTCTATAGCACAGACGAGTTCTTGTCATTTAATTGGGAGACACTGCATTAACTAGGGTCTAGAGTGGTATGATTCGGATGAATGGGAGAGAGTGAATGTAACAAATCTGTATGTTTAAATGTGTTTTCGATGTAAGAATGAGTGGAAAATTTTAGCGATTAATCTGACGATGGCTATGCATTTATTATAAATGTTCACGCAGTAAAATATATTTATGTATTTATTATTTATTCATTTATTATTTCCAGCGTACGCAATTTACCTAACGCACTCTATCTATTCGTTATTCTTAAACCGATATTTTTCTCCCCTTGTAATAATCTTGCGGATCCGTGGCGGATTGGTATCGCACGTGACTCCGGAGCTCATCACTCCGGTGGGGCAGGTTCGATCCCCGCAGTCACCACTTACATTTGTAATGTGACTAATGCGGTGACGCTAGGTAAAGGTCGAGGTTGAGTGGTAGAGTGGACTTTGTAGTCCTAACTTCGCCTCGTTAAAAAAGACAAACTTTACCTTTTTTTACCTCTATTTAGCACATGAATATATTTGAATCCGAATTTATATTTAAGGGAATATTCCAGAGGGAATTTCATTCGGATTCAGTGACTCAACTGTGAAGAGAAATAACTCTTTTGTGTGAGGTTTTCAGCCACATTGTTGTTTACTGGCCTGTGACCGGGATTTCGCCACCGAGTTATATTGTCCTTCACGAAAACCTATAGGAATTTTACAAACCTGTGCTGAAAGCCAGTTTTGACATTTGAAAGTTGCTACTAACCAGATTAATCGAACACAGGAAGAATTGAATAGCTTATAAAGTTTGAATTTGAAATTGGTTTAGTTGTTTTTTTTATTCAGTGGTTCAAAAAACAGGGAGAGTTTTAAATGCCCCCCACCATAACTTTTGAAGAAGAAAATTGTTTCGCCCTTTGGGCAATGTTTTAATGCGTCTAATGCATTTAACGACGCAGAGAATGTTTTTATATTGACAGTTTTTTATACCACTTTAAATATTACACGAAATCAAGTTTAAAATGCAACTTTTCACGTACAGTTTATTTTGAATTACAACATTTTTTTAAATTCTCTGAGGGAAACATCACAACTATATATAATCCCATAGAGTATTTTGTGAACTTTGTGATTCGAAATAAATTGTTAAGAAATGTGGCATTTTAAATCTTATTTCGCGTAATCTTTAAACTGGTATACAAAAAACTAGAATAGATAAAAAATGTTTCTTTGCGTTGTTGAATTTTTCTTAAAATTACATTTGTTTAAGGTGATACAAGGGAAGGAATGGATTTTAAACATTTAGGGCCTTCGGATTTTTGGTGTGGGGTGGGTGACGCAAAGTACGTCAAAACTACTCAGAATCATATAAAAACATTCCCAAAGTGTTTAAAAAACATGTCCTCTTTCAAAAGTTAAGGCGGGGGAGACATTTAAAACTTAGCCTGTATTACTTTTAATCAAAAATAACATTTGTGTCATTTGAAATCTAACCTCATCGTAGCCTTAGGATCGGTGTTGTCATCATGAATTATACTAAGGTGTCGTTTAGTCTAAGATATAATTTTAAAAGTTTAGACAAAAGCGGGTTAAAATTTCTCAAGACACACAAATAAAGACTTCACCTGAAATTTACTTAGTTTCAAACCTATGACAAATAAACACCAAACTTATACCTTCCGTAAAGACAAGTAGGAAAACAAAATCAATTTAAATCCACTTTCCTTTTATTACCGTCCGTGCGTGGGATTATGATTTTGCAGAGAGTTTTCTTATCAGGAGAGAGTTCCCGCGCAATTTATCAGTTTCCCGCCATTTCTGCCACACTGACAACTCAACCCTTGAGATTATCTTGATAAATTGTCCGTATGATGAAATGCCCCTGTCTCTATGATGTGCAGTCCCTTTAATCGTCTCGTTCAAAATATAAGTCTATCAACTTTTATATTAAACCCAGACCATTTAATTATCAGACATCTTTTAAACTCCGGCTAAGGCATTTCCAGTTTTCTAACCAATATAATTAAATACGATTGGTATTATTAAGATTTGGTATTATTAAGTATAGTATAAAGGTATAAAAGCTACTGAGGCTGACCCTGAATAGATATCTCTTTAATAGTTTATCTCTCAAAATATCTCTCGAACGGTTAAACGCATATTCAAGACTCTCTTTGATGTGGTCAACCCTACCGGCTGAAGTGCTTGCGGAGAGCTACGGAATTGTATTGTAGCATGAAATACGTAGCTTTGAGAGCAGAAGCTCGAGAGGCTGTTACGTCTTCGGCTAATTGAACATCTTCCGACACTCAAGTCTCCTTGAGCCTCTCAGCCGTGTAATTGCCCTCTCGATAACCTCTAGCAACGTTCCACTGACGGCTATATTCTGTGTGATGAGAATAATACGACTTGGTGGTGTGTTAGGATTTAAGAGTCCGCCTCAGCTGCTCGGGAGAGCGTCGTTGCAGAGGTTGGCGGGAAATAAAATAGAATTTAGTACGAGGGTCATCCAGAAAGTAAAGAACGATTGCGCATCACGCGCACACCCTCACCACTACGAGCGCGCGTGCAGCTGCTAGCTACATTCTTCCTCTTCAGTTTGAGTGTAGGTTCGTTGCTGTGTGATTACGCGTCTCGTGTCCACAATGATTAATAATGGCATCGACAATTGAAAACCCGCTGAATGTAAAGTGTGAAATTTAAACACTCGAAAAGTCATGGCAACTGTTTTTGGGATCGAAAGGGCTTAATCCATGTCGAATTTATGCCAAGAAAAGAAACGACTACAGCCCTGACTTGGTGCCGAGTGATTATCACTTATTCCCGAAGCTTAAGAATTTTTGGGTAAAAACAGTTTGCTAACGATAAGGAACTCAAAGAAGCTAAGAAATCCTGGCTCATGTTTTTGGCGGCAAATGAGTAGAACATGGGTATAGAAAAACTGGTCCCACGTTAAAACCAGTGTCTTGAAATCCATGGCGACTGCGTAGAAAAGTAGAGGAAGGTTCTATGCATTTGTAAATAAAGTTTTGTGTTGATATCTTTATTTTTATTTGACCATGCCAAAACGTTCTTTACTTTCTGGATGACCCTCGTATTAATGCTATGTTGACGAAACAATTCTTAAGTAAAATAAATATTATCTAGGGTTTTCAGGCATTAATGGTTAAAGTTAGAAAATATATAGTGTTTAAGGCCTTTTTAAGAAGCTAAAAATAGGTTAAATTTAACAGAAAACCGACCAAAACAAAAACAGTAAGAGGAGACCAGGTTAAATGTATATCAAACTTTCAAATTTCTATTGAATTATTTATTAACAGTTTGGTTAGTGTCTAACATATGTTCAGTGTGGTCCTAACTTATTTTCATACCAGTCAAATATAACACAAAGCCTAAATCCTTCTTAAAGTGCAAAGAAGGCACTAATAAGTCCTCTTTCAGCAGCAGAAGCCACGAGAGACGGCAGTTCTAATTAACTTCGGTTTTGTGGTCGAGGTTGATAGGTTGAGTTCCTAATTAGTATTTTTAATATACCACCAAATTGGATCCGTTGACGGCGTTTTCAGACAAAACTCAGACCGACACGAGAGCGTCGCTGGCATGATTGAAGCGAATTTCAGCAATTTGTTACTCTTAAGTCGCTAATTGTAACTGTGGTTCGCTACGCTCACAGCCTAGCTTCGGCCTTCGGCCTCAGACTTACAAGGTATTTTATTGCGAAGTATACTATAAATCATGAAAGAAAAACGCATTAAAATTTGATCAAAATCGGGCTTCTCATTACATTGTTAAAGCGAAAAATAATTCATTAGCCATTATTATAAAACGACTTGATGGATTTGATATGTTTTGCTGTATTGATGTATAACAATAAAGTACATATTGATTTCACATTTCATCAAACCTGATGAAATCTACTGTTTTAGAGAATTGAAAACACTTTTTGGTTAAAAGTCCCCCCCAAAAAAAGGAGTTCTGGTCGTTTGACTTACAAACTTGATAAAGATAATTACAAAGAAACATGTGTACCAAACTGTTTTGTAAATCCGACACGAAATACGAGTTGTAGTGAGCAAAACAAAAAACATACGTATAAAGATGTTAAAACACTCAAAACGTGTTCTGAAAGTCAGGTTCGGTGCTCAATTCCTGGTCCCTGGTCTGGGTCTTACCATTCTGATGGCATGAGTACCTCATTTTCCCAAAGAAAATCACTAATAATAAAACGCCCTAGGTGAATGCGCCAAACAGCCCTGATGCGCTATAACTAAATCACTATTTGAGATGCCGACCACTCTCATGAGGGTATTTTAAGGCAAATATGTGGTGAAGGATGAGTGTGATGAGTGGTAGTAATGAGTTATGAGGTGTAGTCTTGTTACAAACTAAGGCCGACTCTTCCTTAGAATGGGTCATTAATTAATAGCCCAATGACCAATGGAAATACAAGGACCAACGGCTTAACGTGACTTCCGAACCACGCAGGTGTATGACTAAACGATGGTGGGAGTTGATGCGGGTATCATCAGATGATCACTGAGACTATCTGAGCCGCTTTAGACCTATATCATCCTCAAAACCTGACCTCCATGAAGCTGGATTACAGGACCACGCACGAGTCCCAGTCACTATAGGAGCCACCATTTTGAAAAGACCTCTCACCGGCCTAGTTTCGTGTCCAATAATGTTTTGTTCCACTACAAGCGAATGAAATCCCTGTGTACAACAGCTTATTAAGACATGTCACCCGTCTCTGTATACAAATGAGCTTTGTGCTGATTAAATTCTCAGTCTCCTCCCTTGACAATGGAGGAGATGCATTGTGAGAAAGCAGGGTTGTCTCTCCATTTCCTCTTCTACTCCACTATCTGTGCCGTTCTGCATCATTTGCTAATTTAATTCACTGCTACAGGATATCAGCTGTTGTATGAAAAGAAATTAACTGTTTTATTCTGTTTTTAAAATATCATTATACAACAACTTGATTTGAGTATATATTTCTTTGTAAAACGTTGACCGGGGTTTTCATAATAGAAAACTACTAACTGTTCTTTGTTCTGTGCTCATTTCTCCTTTGGTGTTCATACGTTCTCATCTTACAGGGGGGCGTAGTCAGGTGAAGGGTTTCTGGCTTATGAACCGTAAGTCCCAAAAACGGTCCTTACGGGACATAATGGATATACGGTAGAATTTATTTAAAGAAAGTTATGATGTACAGTACAGCAGAAAGTACTATTCCCAAAGCGCTAAAGATATACTATCATAACCCTTACAAGGGCACTTAATTAATTGTCATTTATCCGTACTAAAATTACAAGTATCCCTGTCCGTTCCTTTAGCAAATCTCTAGGTTAAGTGCTTGTTTTGGAAGGGAGGGCGGGGTGGTGATAAAATGTATGATCATATTTTGATTCAACTCAGTAATGACGTGTATGGTACCATAACCAATAAGTACATTTAAAGCCAAACAAGTTCTTTTAGCCAGACCAAAATGTCGGTGGGACACGTATTTTCACCGCCATCTTGGTTAGGCTGGTCGGGTATTTTGAGTTTTGGTACACCTTTTGGTTGGGGGTGGCCATAGCTCAGAGGTACCTGCGTGCCTCGGGTTCGATCCCCACTCTCCGTGGTTTGGAAATCACTTTAAGTCGTTGGTCCACTAATTCCATTCTTTAATTGGTTTATTCCATTGAACGTTGGGCTACTAATTAATGACCCAATCTGGGGAGCAGTCGGCCCTAGTTTGTAACAATACTACACCTCATCATCCATCAAAACACTCAACACATTCACCCTTCATCCCATATTCACCTTAAAATACCCTCTAAGAATAGTCAGTGTCTCAAATCAAAGTACACAGAGCTCATCAAAGTTGAAAGTTTCATTAAAATCCAATCATAAATGCAGCTCGTAGCGTTTTTGGAAGCTCGCTAAGACTCACAGTAGCGCTTGTGACTTGTTAGCTACGTTTTTATATCTTGCTCAAATTTGGAATTAATAAAATGTACATCAAAGTTAAAACCAGGCCGACACGCAGCCAAGCGCTAAAGCGCCGCTGGCTTGAGTAAATCTAATTTCCTTTGCAATTTGTTACTCTAATTGGCTCCAGTCACAGCCTCACTTCGGCCTTCAGCCTCAGACTTACTGGGGTTTTTACTGGATGTTACACTACATATCATGAAAGGAAACACATTTTAAAGTTCGGGCAGCTCATTTTGCTGTTATAGCAAAAAAATCCCTTTTGGGCCGCCATTTCGAAACGACTCGATGGATTTTGATAACTTTTTATATTTATGTATAACAAAAAAAGAAAGAAAGATTTAATCCATGGCATACAAGATGCATAGAAATACAAAATAATGCATATTTTTAAAATTCCTCTTTTCAAAATCGGACGACATTTACCGTTTTAAGATCATTAAAACCTCTTCTTGTTATTACGTAACTTTTGGTGAAAAGTCCCCCTCCCAAAAGGGAGGTTTCGATACTTCGATTTAGCTGACTAACGAACTCGACTGAGATTTTAACAAAAAAAAACATTTGTACCAAATTAAATGAAAATTAGACAAAGATGCGGCCTTTATATCATACACATATATACATAAAGTTTTTAAAAATGATCAAAACGTGCTCTGGGGTCAGAATTGGTCCCAGGTCTGGGTCTACCATGCTGACGGCATAAATATCTCATTTTTCTAAAGGAAATTCGATAAAAACAACCACTTAACAAAACACCTTTCATTTCCAAGTAAACATTTCCGCACAGAAAACTACTTTACCGACTGCGATGTCGAGAGACAAACAAACAAAGACTCGGTTGAACCTCAAGTTGCATCAACTGCAATCCAATCACACTGTTTACTTCAACACAAACCACACTGAGACAGTTTAACCTTAAACATATTTCTTTCAAAGTTTAACTATGAAAGTTTAACAGCTCTTTGTTTCGGAGTTTGTCGTTGATAATGGGATAATTTCTGAGTTTGAAGTATTATTTTGGATGTTTTCCATCGTTAGTGACCAAAGAAGAGAACGTTTCGGGATCTGAAATCTGACATCGTCTTCAGGTAAAAGGTAACATAACAAAAAACGTTAGAAAGTGAGACAATCTAAAGTAATCAACGTAAGCTGACCAGTCAAACACAACCAAACAATTTTTTTCTGGTTGCTGTTTGTTTCTTTACGTTTTTGTTCGTGTTGTATAGTTTTTGTGTCATGTGTTAGGTTACTTTTTACCTGAAGACTGAAGACAGATTGCAGGTCCCGAAACGTCGTATTCTTCTTTTTCACTAACGATGGAAAATGTTCACAATAATATTTCAAACTCAGGCATATCGGTTCTAAACGACTAAAGAAGCTTAATAATTGCAATTTTAAAGCCAAATATTACTAGCATTGTGAAATAGCCTGTAATATTATTTCCATAGGTGATTAGTTATCATTTAATTATTATTAATCTGTACTACTCATAATGCCCTAAGACTTTGTTAAAAAAAAAGAACACCCAAACGCATTTTTTTAATAGGTTGTTTTTAAGGTTTGTTTCGTTTACATAGAAAACTACTTTTAGAATTTTAACTTCCATATAATTAACGCTTTTAAATTCAATTAATACTGATACAAATTTCTTCAAGAGTATATATTTTTTCTCTTGACCTTAAAGTACATCTTTAATTTCAAAGTCACAACTGTGAACCGAGAAATCCGTATCGAACCCTTAATTCCCATCACTGACGCACAACGCGCTACTATATATTTCGACCAAATCTACGTTTGATGGTAGACTTGCTTGTTATGCAGCAATGATGGAATAACAAGGGACACACGGGATAGAGAGCAATATGTAAATCGCGTCAAAGAGCTTTGAATCCTCAACCATTCAAAGTGATCCGCAGGAATTTAATCAACCCTCATCATTGTCATCAGCTTTTCACCCGTCACTCTACATACATAGTCAATCAAAACTGAGCAAATGATGACATAAGATAGATGTTAAATGATTGTGTAACCACCGTTTGACAAGTTTGCCGTTTAGAGTTTTTTTTCTCAGAAGAACTGAAGAATACTTTGAGTTGGTAAGTTTATGTTTAAACATATTTCATATTCCTAGTTTTCCATAATTACCTTTTCGTTTACCTATACGTAATGACCAAAGGTTTTGATTTATCGAAATAAAACTGAATTATCTAAAAAATGAAGCACAGACAGTAGGCCTTCACAATTTTGCCAAAGAGATGATATTGAACAATTGAAACAATACTGTTCGAAGATGATATTCGACAGGTTGATGAATTTTGTTACTGAAGCAGCATTTTGACAAAAAACGGAAGGGCCGATAAAGACATTACAAGACGTCTTAGTTCTTAGGTTTTCGCGACCGGTGTCGTCTCTAACAGCTAAGGCTTCCGGTTTACACCGCGTCACAGTTAAATTATAAATACTGCTAGACGTTTCGACCTCGCTGTGGAGAGTCATCCTCAGTAGCTTGTTGACTATCTCAGCCTGACTGAGGATAACTCTCCACAGCAAGGTCGAAACGTCTAGCAGTATTTATAATTCAACTGTGACGCGGTGTAAACCGGAAGCCTTAGATCTTAGTGATTACAAGTCGTATCAACAAAACTAAAGTAGCGTTTGGAAGTTGCTAACTAAAGAGGAGCAGGGAGGTCGAAAATTACACGGAGAAGGACGGTGGAAAAAGTTGGAAATCCAAAGCATGACATGAGCAAAGGGACTGGTTAAAAACAGGGAGAGAATTCGTCACGGCCCTACGTTCCCCTAGGAGCTCAAGACATAGGAGCTCAAGACATAGGAACTCAAGACATAGGAGCTCAAGACATAGGAGCTCAAGACATAGGAACTCAAGACATAGGAACTCAAGACATAGGAGCTCAAGACATAGGAACTCAAGACATAGAACTCAAGACATAGGAGCTCAAGACATAGGAGCTCAAGACATAGGAGCTCAAGACATAGGAACTCAATGAACTACATATTAAACCAAGCTATTCAATAAACTACCAGATGAAATTAAACGTGAGTAAAATTCTGAGGCACGGCTGAGGAGGTTAAACGAGCGAAAATCAAAAAGACACTTTTGGGCCGAGTGATGCCCGATACTTTTTGTACTTTTTTTGATATGACAAAAATATCAATAAAGTATGTATCTACTAAATTACAAAATTGTGTTTTAATTCAAAATCGTTCAAATTTAACTACTAATTTATTTACACCCAATATAATAGTTCACTTTGATACTTTGATTTGAGACACCGACCACTCCTAGAGGGTAAGGTGAATGTGGGATGAAGGGTGAGTGTGTTGAGTGTTTTGATGGATTATGAGGTGTAGTCTTGTTAGAAACTAAGGCCGACTCTTCCTTAGAATGGGTCTTTAATTAATAGCCCAATGACCAATGGAAATACAAGGACCAACGGCTTAATGTGACTTCCGAACCACGCAGGTGATGGTCTGATATGTCCAAACGATGGTGGGAGTTGATGCGGGTATCATCAGATGATCACTGAGACTATCTGAGCCGCTTTAGACCTATATCATCCTCAAAACCTGACCTCCATGAAGCTGGATTACAGGACCACGCCACGAGTCCCAGTCGATCAATATGCATCAATAGCATACTGTATCGTTCTTTAATCAATTTTGTAGAGTCTCATCTTTCCGTACAACCAATAATTAAATGTATAAAATCTCTTAAAATACAAGATTGTTAACCTCAAGAACGAGATACTTTTACGAGCATAAAATAAATATATCCGAAGCGTAGCCACAAGCGTTAACGTGAATCCTAGCAAATTTCCTAGAAATATAAATCTATATACCTAATTAAGAGTCCTTTTTAAACCGTTTCATGACCCTTGTAGCCACTCGATACGGCGAATTTTTTGTCCGATTTTTACAAAATTTGGTACAAATGTTCATTTTGGAAATACCTAAATTGGTTTTGTCAACCAGCAATATCAGTTCCAGGAAGTTCCCTTTGGGGGACGTTTACCCCCAAAAATGGGTTATCGTGCTATAAAAACTGTATTTATAATCCGATCTAAATTCACTAAACTGGGTAAAAATGTTTATGACACCGTACCAAACTCAGCCAGACCAAGATGGCGGCGGAAAATTTTGTTTCCACTTCTTTAAGACAAAATCGGTTAACTCAACATAGAGATTTACAAAATGAACGTTTGTCCGAAATTTCGTGAAGGTCGTACCAAAAATGTGACCTTTACAGTGGTCACATGCTTAAAAATGAACTATGTATACGTAGATGTATATGTACATATGAGCTTTTGCCTTTTGACTCAGGAGTAGTTGAAAAGTTCAAAACCGCAAAATTATTAGCAAAACTATAATTTAATTATTCCGGTTCACACCACGACAAAACAATAACTTCGACAAAGAAGACAGCATTAAACTTTAAGAAGATGGCAACCAGTCCTGGAGAAGTCTTTTCGATAGTGTCACAGCCAATGAGAACATCGTCAGTTGGCATCCAATGGACTGTTGGCAGCCCTTTGACCAATAGGACAGCAAGTACCTCAGTTTCTTGTATTCCCATCGGTCACTGGGCTATCACTTAATGACCCATTCTATGGAAGAGTCGGCCTTAGTTTGTAACAAGACTACACCTCATAACTCATTACTTCCACTCATCACACTCATCCTTCACCACATATTTGCCTTAATGAGAGTGGTCGGCATCTCAAATAGTGATTTAGTGATTTCAGCCAATCGGTGACTAAAGATGGTACTCACACAGCGAGACCGAAAACTTCAAGCAAATTACAATGATGTTTTGACGTGGTGGGAATCGGAAGAACTAGATTATAATTGTGAAAAGCCTAAAAGTTAAGTTTATTATCATAATTTCATCGACCTGGTCGAGTATTTTATTCCATTTTTTTATACTAAGTGTAGCTGTTAATAACGTTTATTTTCCTATAACTAAGCCAATTAAATTCACTACCATGATGAGCATCTCCAACACCAATGATAAAGAGCAGCTTATTGTATTCAAGTCCCGGTAAACAATAGAACAAAGGGTCTGATAATTAAATTAGCCCTTTGTTCTTTTATCATTGGTAGATAATACATTAGTCTAAGGACCTTCCTTCGCTAAATTAGTCCCAAATTATTTTTCGTTTAGCTTTCGTGTAAGTAAATCATGTTTATGCAATGCTTTTTGTGTTTTAAAAATATTTATGGTATATTCGTACACTTAAAAGAACCCGTAATTGTTTAAAAATATTAAAATCGTGGAGTAAATGTTCAGTTTAAGAGAGAAACAATGTTGCTCCAAGGTGAACATAATGCTTGTGTTCAGAGGCAGAGGCAGGTGGCGCGTAAGGAGATGTTGTTACAACAAATGTCAGACATTCCCTTCAGAGTTTACGTGACCGAGAAATGGTTATGGTGCCAAGCTACAGTTTCAGTTTTAGTTCAAATACTTCGTTACAATGTTTTAGAGGATGATATAGGTCTAAAGCGGCTTAGATAGTCTCAGTGATCATCTGATGATACCCGCATCGACTCCCACCATCGTTTAGACATATCAGACCATCACCTGCGTGGTTCGGAAGTCACGTTAAGTCGTTGGTCCTTGTATTTCCATTGGGCTATTAATTAGTGACCCATTCTAAGGAAGAGTCGGCCTTAGTTTGTAACAAGACTACACCTCATAACTCATTACTGCCACTCATCACACTCATCCTTCACCACATATTTGCCTTAGAATACCCTCATGAGAGTAGTCGGCATCTCAAATAGTGATATATAGAATTTTTTAAGAACAACGTTGATTTGAGTGTAGTAATACGATCCAAGCTCAGACCATGCGCGCGACCAATACAAACTTAGTACTAAGGAGGAAAATATTCCAGTTGTGTCAAAGATAATGTTATGGTAAGTGGATGGCGAATAGCTAGGGTAAAAAATCAACATAGTTGAGGCAGCCCAAGCACAGATAGTGCTGCAAGAGAATTCTATTAATAGTCTTAAGTAGAGCTACTGAGACGCGCGCGCAAGTTCGTTCGTTGTTCGCACGATTTGGTCACATTTTAGTCATCGACATCGGAAAAACTCGAGCATGTGGAGCCGAGGGGGGAGAAATACGGCAAGAGACGGCAGCGCTACCTGTGCTTGGGCTGCCGAACTATGTTGATTTTGCTGCCTCGACCATGTGGCATATAAGAGCAAACCTACTTACCATAACATTATCTTTGGTTACTTTCAGTGGTATATTTTGGGTTTGAAAACTAACCAACGGTAGTCACAGGCGCTACCGTGAATTCTAGTGAATTTTCTGTAACGGAGGGTATAATTACACCGCTATGTCCTGTTCGGAGGGGCGTATTCCCAAAATGCGTTTTATGATCCGATTTTCATAAAACGTGATTTAAACACTTATGTGACCATACCTAACATACTCGTATGTACTAAAATCAATAAAATCGGTTAGCCACACCAAGATGGCGGCGGAAACCAGTTTTTCGCCTCCATCTTGGTCTGGCTGAACCGATTATTTTACACATGCTTGGTACAGTAAAATACCAAATTTAGTCGAAATCAGGTCATAAATACGGGGTTTTCAGGAAGAAATCTAATTTTGGGGGTAAATGCCCCCTCCCTTAAGGATTACTTTCGGTGGACCGATTTTATTGGTTAACAAACTGAACCTGGAGATTGGAAAAATGAACATTTGTACCAAATTTCGTGAACATTTGACAACAAATGCGACTTGTAGAGTTGGCATACATCTATACAGGTGTCCTATAAGTAAAAGTACCAGACCTGGGAAAATGTTATATGGGTGAAAATAAAGAGAAAATCAAGAATAAATTTTTTAACGTTGTTACGCCTTTTATTTTCGAATATCTAATATCTTCATTATCGATTTGACTAACCAACATAGATTTGTATCTAAGTAAGACTTTGTATGGAAGAAATCACCAGGATGATCCAACTTTAATCATGGTTATTTTATGGTAATTTTATGGCATTTTAAACCTGATTTCTTGTAATCTTTAAGTGATAATGACAAAAAACGAGTCGAGATAAGTTTTTTCCTTTGCGTCGTTGAATTTGTATTAAAATTCCCTTTCTTTTAAGGTGCCACAATGGGGGTGTATTATAAAATTTGGAGAGCCCTCGCCCTCCCAGGTTTCGGGTGGGGTGGGTGACGAAAAGTACGTCAAAACAAACTTTAGAATTATTGTATGAAAACATTCCAAAGGGTTTTAAAATTGTCTTTTAACATTTAATGTGGGGGCTTTTACAACTCAGCCCTTATAAAAACGTATACAAAATTATTTTAGTTTTATTGGAAATGACATAACCCTTTACAATTGAATTAATTTTTCCCCTAATGTTGTGAAAAATGTTTTAAGGAAAAACAAATTAAGAAAATCACATGGAAAATTGCAGAAAACGTCGATTTAATGTATACTTGTTTAGTAAACAAAGCATACAGCTGATAAATATTAAATAACTTTAGTTTCTTGTGGACCGGACACAAAGGCTTTTGAGTCTGCTAAATTTAATAAAATCCAAATTTTGGAACGCAATTTTCCTGTTAAACATTGACGCCACATGACCATCTGAGGACCGGGGGAGGAACAGTCCGTGTTTGTCCAAATCAGATGGTATTGGATTGTTTAAAGTTTATTAAATCACTAAATCACTATTTGAGATGCCGACCACTCTCATGAGGGTATTTTAAGGCAAATATGTGGTGAGGATGAGTGTGATGAGTGGTATTAATGAGTTATGAGTAATGTTACAAACTAAGGCCGACTCTTCCTTAGAATGGTTCATTAATTAATAGCCCAATGACCAATGGAAATACAAGGTCCAACGGCAACGTGACTTCCGAACCACGCAGGATGGTCTGATAAGTCTAAACGATGGTGGGAGTTGATGCGGGTATCATCAGATGATCACTGAGACTAACTGAGCCGCTTTAGACCTATATCATCCTCAAAACCTGACCTCCATGAGGGATTACAGGACCACGCCACGAGTCAGTCAAAGAGTACGTCTTTTAAGGGGCAAATGCACCACAGTCTGAAATAGGTTCTAGATGTAAAGTTGCAGCGGTTGCAGTGACAGTGCTTGATGAGACGTTAGTTTGACTTTTGAGCAGTTCTGATGACAAATATATGAAAAATATTTATCTTCAAATAAAATGGTATATTATTAATACTACAGTTCATCAATGTGATCCTTAAACTACGGAAAAAGTAACATGATTTGGGGCGCTATAACATTGTTGTCCTCTATATTAAAACAAAAAGTAATAAATTATGAAATGTTCACACGGTAAATTTCTAGAGTTCAAAATACCACAACGTTGGTGCATGGGTTTTATCCGCGGACGCACCACTTTTCCCGGTTTCACAATGTTTCTTAGTTCTTTTCTAAACTACCCCGAATACTATCTACTCTTTTCTTCATGGCCAAGTTTTCCAGCCGCATTGGGATTTTTCTCCTTTGTGATTGAAGCAGATACTCCCAAGCTTCGTCCTTCATTACTGGTTCGAGTAGTCTGCACTTTCACTTTCCATAAACAAGGAGAAAACCACCCATACTCCTCAGTAAACTTGGTTAAAATCTGAACTCATGAATACGTTTAAGTCACGGCGCGGGATTCTACGACCACCCGTTTCCAAGATTGCACTGGTTCATAAAATGTACAACAACTTTAAAAAAAGTTAACAGTGTAAAACTTAGTAATCGGTTACATAACTGTACAACCTACATAGCATAACAAATTCATTGCGCTACAACGAAAATTAAAGGCTGTAGAAGTTTTCAAAGTTTATCCTTAGTCCGAATACGCCGCAAAAACGTGTTTTTTTAGACTCTTCATACCTGGAAAAATATATTTGTTGCTTTAAAAATAATTGACTTATATGTCCTTACGTAGAATTAAAGCAAGGCAAATTTTGATGTGATTTTGGCAATTTTTACGTTCACTGAGGATGCATACAGCACCGCTCGAGTATATTGCTTTTTGAATCCGATAGTAGTCATTAATTGGGTAAGGGGGTAGGGAATAGTTGGAGAACGGTCCCGGACCCAGTGACGCGCCACACGCGGAAATTGACTCACGGTCCAGTCCACGCCGATCGCGCAAAGGCCCCGGCGCGGACTGGACCGTCCAATTAAGTAAAAATTGATTAATAGTTGTAGCTTCGCCCAATCGGGTCCGCTGTTCCTCATTACGTACGACGATCTCACAACTACGGTTGGTACACCTGACGCAAGAAGGAAGCAGTTGGCAGAAAGTATATAATTATAAAGAAGAGATACAGTCACCTGATCCAGTCCCAGCAAGTCCACTGAGGATGCTCGATTGCAAAATGAACGAAACGTTCGGCACTGTAAATAGTGTAAATAGCTTATTGACGCGGTCTGTACCGGAAGCCATAGATGATAGTTGTTACAAAATGTGTTTAATTTTACCACATTATGTACTTTAAAAATTGGACCTACTCTCAATTGAGACAGTTAATTAATACAGTTCTCATCAACCTCCAACTATCTCAAGCCTCAGGTTCATTGCTCATTAAAAAAATTGTGTGTGAAATGTGGCATTTTAAACCTGATTTCTTGTAATCTTTAAGTGATAATGACAAAAAACGAGTCGAGATAAGTTTTTTCCTTTGCGTCGTTGAATTTGTATTAAAATTCCCTTTCTTTTAAGGTGCCACAATGGGGGTGTATTATAAAAATTTGGAGAGCCCTCGCCCTCCCCGGTTTTGGGTGGGGTGGGTGACGAAAAGTACGTCAAAACAAACTTTAGAATTATTGTATGAAAACATTCCCTAAAGGGTTTTAAAAATTGTCTTTTCAACATTTAATGTGGGGGAGGCTTTTAAAACTCAGCCCTTATAAAAAACGTATACAAAATTATTTTAGTTTTATTGGAAATGACATAACCGAGAACGTCTTTACAGATTGAATTAATTTTTTCCCCTAATGTTGTGAAAAATGTTTTAAGGAAAAACAAATTAAGAAAATCACATGGAAAATTGCAGAAAACGTCGATTTAATGTATACTTGTTTAGTAAACAAAGCATACAGCTGATAAATATTAAATAACTTTAGTTTCTTGTGGACCGGACACAAAGGCTTTTGAGTCTGCTAAATTTAATAAAATCCAAATTTTGGAACGCAATTTTCTTGTTAAACATTGACGCCACATGACCATCTGAGGACCGGGGGAGGAACAGTCCGTGTTTGTCCAAATCAGATGGTATTGGATTGTTTAAAGTTTATTAAATCACTAAATCACTATTTGAGATGCCGACCACTCTCATGAGGGTATTTTAAGGCAAATATGTGGTGAAGGATGAGTGATGAGTGGTAGTATGAGTTATGAGTATGTTACAAACTAAGGCCGACTCTTCCTTAGAATATTAATTAATTAATAGCCCAACGACCAATGGAAATACAAGGTCCAACGGCTAAACGTGACTTCCGAACCACGCAGGTGATGGTCTGATACGTCTAAACGATGGTGGGGATGCGGGTATCATCAGATGATCACTGAGACTAACTGAGCCGCTTTAGACCTATATCATCCTCAAAACCTGACCTCCATGAAGCTGGATTACAGGACCACGCCACGAGTCCCAGTCAAAGAGTACGTCTTTTAGAGTGGCAAAGGTGCTTCAATTATGGTCTGTTCAAAACATAATTCTAGTTTTAAAGATTCCTTTTTTTAATAAAGCTACTACAGTCAGTTTTATTGAAACCTCCTCGTAAATATAGTTTTTACAGTCAAAACAATATTTAAAACTCGATATCTATAACCATGGCATTAGTATAACACAGTATAGTATTATAAGTTTGATTGCAAAATTTATCACGTTTACACATTTAATTTATAAATAAATGATCCTCATACAGCCTTTTAGAACCACTGGTGTTGTTTTGTTCGGAATAAAAAGAGTTGTCGAAAACATTAAAAGGGACATTGGGCAGATGTGTACAACCAGCTCAATTACTTTCAACAAAACAAACATTTACTCTGCTAATAGGAAAAGGTTTTTCTCTCAAAAGCTTCAGACACATTTCTATCTTACAATATTGCGATTTTTAGTTTACAACATCATATATCAAGTTTCAAATCATTTTAAAAAGTCCAATGCTGTCTCTGGAAACAAGGCTTTTATTGCAGCTTTGTTCTTGATTGTAAATAATGTATCAAATTTTACCTCTACTTACTGGACGCCCATGTACTACTATAAATAATAATCTAAAATAAAGTCCTCTAAATTAAATCAGAATTGAATATGTTATCATATACCTTAAAACTTTGTTAATTTTAATTTATGGATTAATAAAAATAATTTATCCATACTGCAAATTTATTTACGAGTAAAAAATATTAAATGAACGTTTTATAAAAGTTAAGTTTTAAAACAAGTTAAAAAATCATATCCAACGTGAAGCTTCCGTGAATCCTGGCGAATTTCTATTGACAGAGGATGATTTACCTAATAAAAACAGTTTTATGCTCTAAAACTGAAGCTATATGAAATGAATTTCGATGAAACTTAGTATTTACGTTTAAGTCACCGTAATCAACAGATAACACAATCCGAACAGCCTAACCAAAATGGTAGTGAAAAACTATTTTTCCCGTTGTAAAACTTGCTACTACATAATAATTTACATTACACAAAAACATAAAGTTTGGCCATTTGGTTCAGTATGTGTGGGGAAACTCAAAACTGATTTTACGACTTTTCGTTCTATATGACGATCCAAAAAAATATCCCCATTTCCCAGAGCAATTCGATAATTACCAAAAATTATAAACACATTTGTTCCTTATTAGGTAGCACGGTCTGCACGGACAAATTTCATAGTAAATCTATGCATTCAATTTTTCAACCTTGGGTGAAAGTGTAGATTATTGATTATTTTGGTCGTTGATGTAGCGTATAACCTTACAATTTTTCTCGAAATGTGTAACCAAGAAACTAATTAAGGTTTGGGTTTAGAGGAATTGGAGTATTTCTACAGAATCAACAACCCTAACTTCAGTTCGTAGTATCTTGTAGAAAATACAAATCTTGTTAGAAGTGTGTTTGCAATAACACTGTCAACTTAACAATCTATTCAGACACCGGTATTTTAAGTTTTTATAGATTGTCGTAACAAAATATTTCAGTAGGCTATAGTGTCTTATCTACAGTAATTACTAATTATGTCAAAAGTAATTACGTGCTAACCTTTCTGTAGAATTCCATGTCAGTAGCCCAAGTCAGGAACCCTCTATCCAACAACACTTCAGCATTTCAATAGTTATTATTACGTCTTCCACAAAAACTACACATCCAAATAAATGCGAAATACTTCTGTACACTAGGCATTCACAATCAAAACACTTCAAAACAATTCATGTATCAACTTGATCTCCTGGCCAGAAAAGTATTGAGGAAAAACAGCTGTGTAATCGGTAAGGTCAGAGATAAACCTAAACCACAGATTCGGTTAGCAGTGTTTGTTTACTTTTAACGTGTATTGTATTAAAACATTATAATATTGACTAGACAAGTTTTAATAACACAGTAATGTGAATAAGTTATTTTAAAACCTGCTGCATAGTAACAAGATTATTTTAAATTACGAATAACCATATTATAATTTGTATTAGGCTGGGAAATTTGTTTTGGTTAATAGTTATTTGTTCGAAATTCGTTTATGATTGTATGGTTTACTGAATTGTGTATGTATAAAAGAGAAGATTTTTGAATTTTAATTAATTTAGGTGAACGCTTACTCTCTTTTTGGGATTAAGTTTTTTAACTTGAGATATGGAGAGCGTGCACTTCACGTTCAACTGTAGGGTCTGCACTACAGGATATGTGAGTATGTCCCTGTGGGCCAACTATTAAAACCCACACCTTTTCCCGGGGGCCCTTTTCATTAATATTGGAAATACTCGTTTCTCTAGGATTATATTAGAAATACACTTGACTTACTATTAAATTTGAGACATTCTAGAACTAAAGTAATGGGTTTAATATTATATTAGTCAAATTTTTTAGTTCAAAGTTTGTTAAATACTTTGGGAATGTTTTTAACAGTGTTCTTATAATGTTCCTGTTGCTGCCCACTTGAACAACATGTCCTTAAATAAATTCTAATGTACTGTACACACATTGTATCCCACAAGGGCCGTTTTGGGCCCTTTATCAAGGGTCGTATTTTATTTTATTTAAACCCATAAACTTGAGTGGTTTGTATTTTATTAACTAATTTGTTCCTAGTGTTTATTTAGCTTGTGATCGAACGCTTGGTTGCCTTGGTCTGATGGGGGGAAGGTAGTTGGGGATGAGTAATGTATACAGGATGAGTTTTAAATGTCCCTACAATTTTTACAGGGTTGTAACATTTCCCTTAGAGGATGTTGAAGAAAAAAAATGTTTAGTCAAAATAAATTTTATGTGACATGTGGCATTTTAAATATGAAAACTGTAGTTTTTAAATGAGTATAACAAAAAAACGTGTTGAGATAGAAACTTATTTTAGATTTGTTGAATTTGTGTTAAAATTGCCTTTTTAGGTGCCACAAAAGGGGGGTTTGTATTTAAAAAGTTTGGGGGCCCCTCCCGGCTTTTGGGTGGGAGTGGGTGGCACAGAGTATGTTAAAACACATTTCAGGACCCTGAAAACACATTCCTTTAAGGTTTTTCTTTTTCAAAAGTTAAGGAGGGAAGGGGGACATTTTAACACTCACCTTGTACTGTATAATTATATGAACCACCTAAGATAGTCTACTAATAATTGCATTCTTTTTTGTGCTGTAACATATTTATTACATTTATATATTATGACTGTATGTTGATAACTCTCATAAAAATGTATCTTCTAAAAACTCTTAGGTTCAAAAAACAGTTTTTATAAATCAAATTATATTTGCGTAGAAAATCAAAAGTTTCTTTATAAGGGAAAATGATATGTATTGTTATATTATAAACTTAGTTATTATCTAGCTATAATATTATTTTATGATATTGTAATCATTAAATTGACTGGGACTCGTGGCGTGTTCCTGTAATCCAGCTTCATGGAGGTCAGGTTTTGAGGATGATATAGGTCTAAAGCGGCTCAGATAGTCTCAGTGATCATCTGATGATACCCACATCAACTCCCACCATCGTTTAGACGTATCAGACCATCACCTGCGTGGTTCTGAAGTCACGTTAAGCCAATGGTCCTTGTATTTCCATTGGTCATTGGGCTATTAATAAATGACCCATTCTAAGGAAGAGTCAGCCTTAGTTTGTAACAAGACTACACCTCATAACTCATTACTACCACTCATCACACTCATCCTTCACCACATATTTGCCTTAAAATACCCTCATGAGAGTGGTCAGCATCTCAAATAGTGATTTAAGTGTAATCGATACCTACAAAGTTTCTCCTACAATTGGCAAAGCTAGAGGGTTAATAGTGTTTAAATTAAAACTGCATGTAAATCTGTACAATTTGAAAATAAAGATATTTGAATTGAAAATCAGTACTACTATTCTTACACAAACAATTTTTGTTTTATAAGAACGGTTATAGTGTACTATTTAATACTTAAAAGAGTCCGTAAATGACAATTGAAGGTCTTGAAGAGGAAATAATGAGATCTCTGAGTGTTGTCTTTGAGTTGAGCATGGGAGCCCATACTGGGGTGGGGGCTCCCCCTTGGCCTTTAAAACAAAATATTTGTAATGTTTCACAATAAAGCAAAATTTAAACAGGTAAATATTTTAGAACAAAATACTACCTTATGATAATACTACAAATAACTTCATTATTTGTTATCTGAATTTCAAGTAAATACATTTGTTTGCACTGTCATTGGGATGCTAGGTGGTTGAGTTCAAGTGTTAGTGTCACTGTGTTGTACAGAGAGATTCAAAAGTTTTTGACATTTTGTATTTAAACCTTTTCTTTATAAATCTTGCGGTTAATATTATAGTTTTAAGATCAATACGAAAGAGAATCATTGCTAGGAAAAGTGTGATGTTGAACTATTTATCTTATTTTCAAGCTAGTTCTGCAAATTACCATAGAAAATTGTAGTCTTTTAGAATGGTAAATTTCTCTTCCAGAACTCACAAACACGTGTTACATAGGTTACAATTTTTAAGTACTGTACTATCCGGGGGAGAGCCTCCGGACCCTCCCCCCTCCCCTTTAGTATGTTAGCCCTCCTGGAAGATAATATATGGGCGCCCTTGGAGTTAACCCTGGCACCGATGTACATTGAGTTGTTGGAGTTAGTTCATCTGATGATACCCGCATCAACCCCCACCATCGCTAGACATATCAGTTCATCACCCACGTGGTTCGGAAGTCACGCTGCCGTTGGTCCTTGTATTTCCATTGGTCATTGGCTATTAATTAATGACCCATTCTAAGGAAGAGTCGGCCTTAGTTTGTAACAAGACTACACCTCATAACTCATTACTACCACTCATCTCATCCCTCACCACATATTTGCCTTAAAATACCCTCATGAGAGTGGTCGCATCTCAAATAGTGATATAGGGACACAAGGCATAAAAATTGGATTCGGCAAGCTAGTTATAGATTAAAACATTTAAAAAGTTACCATTGCAAGCAAGTGCTAGATTTTTTAATAAACTACCTGAAGACATTAAGTCCATTACGCTGTTTAAGTTGACACAGCGTTCTCACTGCACTGTTGGTGAGTTTATGAATCAATAATTACTTAGGGTCTTATCAGAACTACCAGTAGAGTAATAAGTTTAAATTTATCTAAGCAGTTTATTATTGGCCTAACCTTGTTACCAGTGGCTTGCTAAATGTATTTTAATATTTTCCTACTGTGTTTCTATTTATAGTTTGTAGTCAAAATAACTTAATAACTGTACATAGACCAAGAATAAATAAGTAAATGAGGCCATTATAGGAAAGTTGAAATTAAATCAAATACACTCGTAATTTCCCAACTTAGATAAGTTATTCTAAATGAATTTTCCAACTTAAAAAAACAACCCCCACCCTTCAAAAAAAAAATCATAGGATGACTAAAAGATATTTTAGGAGAAAAAAATAGGAGACGATTTCAGGGCATCTCGCAAATATTTAATAGTAATCAAGGTTTAAACCCCGTAAAAGTTTTAAATTCACAATTTTCCTCATAGTAATTATAGTCAAACTTTGTTTAGTTTAATTAAATTCATAAGAACCTCCCGCAACAATCACTTGATTTTCTCATGTGGTCCATAGATAAAATGTAAAGACCAAGTTACCCATGTACAAGACCGCTTTAATTCACAGGTTTAGAAATCAAGAGATACATTCCACGGTGGCCACACTCCCCGTGGTTCGGAAGTCACGTTTAGTAGTTGGTTCATTCCATTGGTTGTTGGGCTATTAATTAATAACCCAATCTGGGGAACAGTCGCCTCTAGTTTATAACATGACTACACCTCATCATCCATCAAAACACTCATCACACTCACCATCATCGCATATTCACCTTAAAATACCCTCTATTACTATATCCCTATTTGAGATGCCGACCACTCTCATGAAAATATGTGGTGAAGGATGAGTGTGATGAGTGGTAGTAATGAGTTATGAGGTGCAGTCTTGTTACAAACTAAGGCCGACTCTTCCTTAGAATGGTTCATTAATTAATAGCCCAATGACCAATGAAAATGCAAGGACCTCCGAACCACGCAGGTGATGGTCTGATATGTCTAAACGATGGTGGGAGTTGATGCGGGTATCACCAGATGATCTAAGAGTGGTCAGTGTCTCAAAGCAAAGTATCAACGTTTTTACATGGGTAGATGAATAAGTACTAGTACTTTATTGAAATATTTTATTAATCTTTGGGTTCAAGTTTAAATACAATGACTCTACATAAATACAGTAACATACAATAAATAACAACATTATAAAATTATGTATATAGCCCTTTTCACATAATTATACCAACTTGCACCATGTAGAGAGATAGACATTAAGGCGGGTCACAAAAGTTGCTCATAATTTTTCAGGTTGCTTTTATGGTAAAAACTTGTGTCACTTAAAATCAAAACTAAATCTTATCAAAATAGTTTAAAATCTTCCAGTCTTAGAAATGTTCTTGTTCCTTAACCCTGCATCGGGCAATTAAACTTAAATACACCATCAAGCGTTTACGGAGGTTTTCTCTAGATGCACACAAACATATATTATAAGTATGTATACACACATTTGTTGGCACATATAACAAATAAATTTACATTTATAGATAAGCGTTATACTGTTATACAACCATTTTTAACTTTTTCAATAACTATGAACCGGTATAGTACAGTATTAATAATTGTTAGAAAATATTTGTATTAAATACAGTGATATTTAAAAGTATATTTTTAAGTTTTTACTTCAACCTGAAAAGAGTTCCGCGTTTATAGAATTTATTATGCTCAAATCAACATATCATTTCAAACCAATATAATTATACAAGGTGAGTTTTAAATGTCCCCCCACTTCACCTTAACTTTGGAAGAAGGAACGATTTTGAAAACCCCATTAGGGAATGTCATTATAGTCCTGAAGTGGGATTTGACGTACTTTGCATCATCCACCCCAACCAAAAACCGGGGAGGAGAGTCCCCCAACTTTTTTAAATACAAACCCCTCTCATGTGGTTACTTAAAAGAAAGGTAATTTTAATACAAATTTAACAACTTAAAAAAAGCTTTTATCTCAACTCAATTTTTGTATACTCATTAAAAGATTAAAAGTTATCAGATTTAAAACGTTACATTTCACATACAATTTATTATTACTGACAAATACTTTTTTTAAATTGTCTCAGGAAAATGTCCTAATCATTTGTCAGTCAAAATAAATTGTATGAGAATTGTGGCATTTTAAACCTGATAACTTATAAACTTTAAATGGGTACGGTATAACAAAAACAAATTGAGATAAAAACATTTTTATTTGTTTAATTTGTGTTAAATTTCCTTTTTAAGGTGCCACAGTGGGGTGGTTATTATTTTTAAATTTTGGAGGTCCTTCAAGTTTTTTTGGTGGGGGGTGACGCAAAGTACGTCAAAACAAACTTTAGGATCCTACAAAAACATTCCCCAAAGAGTTTTCAACATTTTTCCTTTTTCAAAAGTTGTGGTGGGGGTTGAACTTAATAAAAAATTCACCCTATAAGAGATCGAGTGCTCACAGAGGTTCGCTTCAGGTAAGGAAAGTTTTCCGACTCACCCTGTTGATAGTTTTCAAAACAGATGAATAATGGAGAGGTATTCTGACGGGTAGACCACTATAACATTTAAAAGTTTGATTTATTAAGTTATTAAAAAAAGACACGGAGAAAACCTCCGTGAAGCACCGAATGGAAGGTTATGATTGCTATAAATGATAGAAACCTACACATAACTAACAAAAAATAAATAACTTTATTATTTGCAAATTTTTATAGACATGGATGTTGGTACTGTATCATGTTGATAGTATAAAAAATTGAAAATACCCATTGAAAGAATTTACAAGTTTTACAGTTCCATCTCAACTAAAAATGGTTTTAGTCAAAAAAATTAACTGATTCAAAAATGATTCAGGAGGATAAAAAAGCGTACCTGCGTAAGATTCTGCAAGTATTAGTTTGACATTCAAGCAGTGTTAGTCAAAACAAGAAATGTTTAGTAAATTTGTAGTACGCAGAGTCCTGTGTTTCTATTACTGTTACGGACAACGTAATCGTTGATTTAGGTGAGTACCACGGCGGATTCTTTTAAACGACAGGGAATAAAACATCTTAGGACAAAAAATCAGAGTTGCCAAAAGTTGTTTTTCTAAAAAATGAACCATGTCTGTGAGCACTTAACCTTTGTTGCAATTACTAGGGCTGTGAAGAAAGAAAAGAGTGTTAACAGACTACAGCCACTGCAAAACTTAAAACGTTAGCCACCGTTAAAGAAATAGCCTATATATGTAGCCTGCTGCCGCCAATTTGCGGTGCTCCTGCTTTACCCACAGACATCACAACAGGTCTGTGATTTATGGTATATTTTTCTTCGACTGTCTATATTAGAGGCTTGCTTCGTTAGTTGTGGGCTACGGAAAAGCCTGCTGCACCAGTGAGGCACTTGGTCTGTAGGCTGTACAACAAGACAGTTGGCTACCTTGGGCAGAAGCGTTTCCCCTCAGGGGCAAAGAAATAAGGCTAACTTCAGGCCATGTGTAATGCATTTTGTACTCAAATTGCTGTGAACCATCCAGGTACATTTTATGTACTTCAAGAATAAACTATAATAATAATAATAACAGGTAGAACGCTACTTTTTACAATATTTTTATATTGTAAGAAGGAGGTTGGGAGTTTACACTAGCCGTAGTTTGCTATCATTCCTTCAGTATAACCCTCGTATCAATTGCAACCACTGATAGATTTCTTGGCCGAACTACTTAATAACAATTTAAGAATTAGCATACGTCTGATCCAAGTGACTCAGTGTATTGGCTCTTATACAGTATAAATGGTATTAGAACTTACTCTCCAAACAGCTTGTGTTTAGTAGCACCTAAGAGTTCAATCATGCTTTAACTTTATAAAACACTTGAAATGTGATTTAAAAGTAACCACAATCATGTTGACTTATTTACAAGCCATAATTGTGCATATTTCTTAACCTCAAAATATCAAATAGACATATAAACCAAACTGCGAGAAGACATTTATAGCGATGGAAATTGGACACGTAGAAATCAATGTGCAAGTCCGCAAAAGCCCAGTTCAGTAGTTACACTGCAGGATTAGGGGTTAACTATTTTAGAAGCCTATGGTTTACAGTTTGAATGGGCCCATATAGGAGGAGAAAGAGATTGTGCATTGTACAATTGAGCAAAGGTTTGACAGAGAAATGAAGGAGGCTTATAATCGGGTTGCTTATATCGTTTAACACATGAAGTACAATTCACACTTACCTACTGGTTTAAGAACATTTTTTAGGTTAATAAGCGACAGGTTTTGCCCGAATAAAAGGCACAGTGTAATCACATAATGTGATTAATTTAACTAAAAATTAAGGAAATATTTTTAGACAAATCATTAACAACCAGAAGAAAGTCAATAGGCTAGTAGAAAACTATGCATTTATATAGCCCATTTAAGAATTAGTTGATGGTAACACGAATATTTTGTGATGGCTAGTACTGCACTTTATTCATGACATTAAACTTGGTATACCACAGCCAGGTTAGTTCACCAATCAGAGTCCCGCCAATCTGAACCAATTAGGAACAAACCTAGTTTGGATCAACTAGAATAAGCGTTATAAGGGCTAGTTTACAAAGGAAATTTATGTACAATACTTGCAAGACAAAAATTAACAAACAAGAACAGCATATGTTTTTCCATAGAACATTAGTACATAGCATTAGATTACCAGAGTTTTGACTAACGGGACTCTAATGTATATAAGGGATAGAGCGGTTGGCCATCTCGTGCCTTCAAATTTGAAGCGTTTGTTTGAAAAAAGTGACCACTGGAGTTCCTTTCCTAGCCTCAATGGGCTACTACAGGTACTATACAAACGTTGAATGCATAGTAACGTTTGTTAACAGGCAAAAAGTTATTGCCTAAAACGTTTAGGGTGTATTACAATTATTTTTACAGCAATGAGTACAATAAAAATCAAAACTAATGATAAAAACCTAGATGTGTTTGGTAATTTGTTTAAAACCCAATTTGTGAAACATTAGATAGCAACTATACTATGTACTAGGCATTTGAAAACGTTTACGTTCCAATTAGCCCTCTTGCCCTTTTTATTTTGAGCTATTTAAACGCCCTTAGTAGGTTAACTTCAATAGTTTTAAGTAAGAAAAATCAGTAGTGATGCTTAAAATAAAGCTAAAATTACAAAGAAAATCACTTTTTTTAGTGATGGATTCTTGCCTTTATGTGAGGACCATTAAGAAATTAAAGGTATGGTACAAGCTAGAGAGAAGGTTACTGTAAGCTGGTTTAAGCTACTTGCAGTAAAATGTTTGTTTATATCCCTGCACTTATATAGGCCTAACAAGACTTCTCGGTGAGCACACATTTAATCTTAAATTACTCTTCAACTGTAATTATTTTAGAATTCAAAAAGATCCTGGTGTTTAACATACAGGCCAGACCAAACATTGACCGTGGAATTAGGATGCACTGTTAGTAAGTCAAAGTTAAATACATGGCAAAGCTAGGACTCCATTTAAAACAATTATCAAAATCTAAATCGCTAACAGTAAAAATCTATAGTAAAGAACACATCTTTTTCCAGTTTATTTTCTTTGGTTTTGATTTCTTTTCATCCATTTGTTTCTTCTTATATTTTCTGATTTCCCTCACTAAAGAGTAGAAAGCATCATCAACACCCATCCGGGTTTTTGCTGATGTTTCCACCAAAGGAATGCCGTAATCCTTAGCAAGTTCTTTCGCTGCATTCATCGAAACTGAGTAAGGTTTCTCTAAATCACACTTATTACCCACAAGAATCATAGGAATGTCTTCTGCATCTTTGACCCTTTGAATTTGTTCTCTGTACCCGGCAATGTCTTCATACGATTTGACACTATTGACTGCAAACACAAGAAGAAAGCCTTCACCAGTTCTCATGTACTGATCCCTCATAGCACTATATTCTTCTTGACCTGCAGTATCAAGAATGTCTAATAGACAATTCTCACCATCGATAACCACTTGTTTTCTGTAAGAGTCCTCTATTGTAGGATCATACTCATCAACGAAATGATTTTGAATTAACTGAATAGTTAAAGCACTTTTACCGACTCCACCAGCACCCACAACCACCAACTTATACTCGGTCATTGTTCTCGCAGAAAACAATCCTCGTAAGAACGAAATTGTGTTGTTTAAAAATAACTAGGCTGAGTTAAAGGCAGTCATGACTGACTAAAATACTTACGGATACAAGCTATTCAGAACCATAACAACCCTCTACTAATTGTTAAAATCCTCATTGGGGAGTCTGAAAGATCCTGATATAAATAAACTGGAAATTTCCTTAGACAATCAACCCACAGTAATCAAATCAATTTCAGTATAAATACACAATCCAACAGGCTTTATGTGTTGAGATAACAATAATAATTATAGGATAAGAAAATCTGGCTGACTCACTGACACTGGCATTTTTGACATTTGCTAGAAAAATTCTTGGGAAAGTCTATGATTCAGTCACAGATTATGTAACTTCAAATCGTATCCCGAAAGTAAGTATTAAGTAAGTAGTATTGAATATAACATTGTTAAGGAAGGGCCGTATATTGGTACTTATATTTAAGTTCCGTCTCCTGAGTTGTTTTACTGATTGTGGCCCAGAACCACTATATACAACTATAAAGGTAAAGTGTGTCTTGTTTAACCAGACAAAGTTGGGACTACAAAGTCGTCTCTACCACTTAACCTCGATCTTTATCTAGCTTCACCGTATTAGTCACATTACAAATAATTGTGAGTGGTGACTGCGGGGGTCGAACCCGCGCCACAGGAGAGATGAGCTCCGGAGTCGCGCGCGATACCAATCCGCCACGTAACGTCCGTACCACGCTAACCGAAACCCAGGTTTTGTGGCATATACGATATCATGTCAGGTTTTGTGACTTATAAGTACTGAAAAATCATCACTGTATTTAAACGAGTCGCTTTTCTTTGGCACAACTAATTCGCCTGATTAGTCAGACTTACGTGTTAATCTTTAATACACACTTAAAGTGTATACAGAATAATAGAGACAGAGTACCAATTTGATTATATTACTATATGTAATATTAAGTACACTTTCTGAAGCTATTAAGTTAATGCTGAACCGACTAAACCCCCTTAAAAGCTCGAATCTGTGGTATGTTAAAACATAAATCTCTGGGGAGAAAAAATTAACAGCTATTCAGCCACACCAGATGTCTGCTGACTGCTGTCAGATCCAAGATACCGTGACGTTTAGTGTTTATGTCATTAGCAAATACTATAAAATATTGAATAGAAGTATGTTTTTGAACTTCACAAAACTATGTTGCTGCTCTTTCTCTTTCAAGCTACACAGTACAGTTTGATGCACAAAATTACATCTATCAGCAATATTCTCGACTTTAGCACGACTAACTTGTGTCTAGCCCTAGGTTAAGCTTAGTCATAGAAATATTTGTTTTCCCATATAACCTGGATTGGCATTTTTTCTAGTAAAAATAACCATGAAGAAATCAAATTCTTTACCTAGTATTGTCGGTGAACTAAATGACAACATAGAACAATATCTATTAGACAACCACATCAAATCAAGGTACGTTATAGTAAACTTAAGTTGTGTTTGTTTTTGTTGTCTCGTTCCATTTATGCTCAGCTAATACTATTTATTTTATTTCCTCTGCAATAGTTTTGTGGTGTGTAAGAATTGTCCACTGCCACTGTTGCGGTTTTGTCTTTGGACTTCTGTTATAAGGAGAATCCATACAACAATCCCACAGCAGGGGAAACAATAGCTGATAACTATTTTAATACACTCACTTAAACCGAGCCATCCTCCACAGATCTATGGAGGTTATGAAAAATCAATGCTTTCGGTAACCTTTTAATCAACATTTTTGTTGGGAAAGGTTTTAAAAGAGCCATTCTCTTCTTAACAAATTGGCTTAGGAGTGAGTGCAACTGAATACTTGTTAAAATCTCTAACTTTCGAAATGTAGCATCTAATCTGTCAATGTAATTTCTTTGATTCAATATTGACATACCATTCAAATTACTTACAATACCCTAGTAATATTTATAAACCATTTAAATGTATAATAATGTTACCGTGTAGAGTAGGGCCTATGGTGGTTGCACACCGTGAATCCTGTGGTAAAGAAGTAAAAATAAATGACTATAAATACAATTCTGTATATAAACGGAGACCAAACCACTGCCTCGCTTTTAATGTCTGTTTTACAATAATCAATCTCAGAGTTCTTTGAGGTTGAGTGGTAGAGGACTTTGTAGTCCTAACTTCACCTTGTTAAACAAGACAAACTTTTCCTTTTTTTAGATTCATGCAACAAATGTGATATTTTACAGAAGTGGGACAAGTCCAGGGCTTTGGCTATGTTTTATTCTACCTTCTTCCGTGGTTCTCGGCACTTGGAACTACCCAGATTGCAGTTACTTTTACCGATCAGCAACCTGCCTCAGTGTTGGATTATTGCTCAGTTCTCTTACGATTATATTCCAAGTGAACCACTCGTCACAGTTCCGCACAGCTTGCTGCGCCGTTAACTCCATCACAACAACACTTCTACTCTGTTACTTCTCAGAACATAGTAAGTATTTGCGAACATTGTGAGCTAATCATAGATTTAACACGACTAAGGAGACCTTTGCAATTCTTTGTTTTGTTCTTTCGGAACTGTCTCTCAGAGAACTTCAGCTGCGTTTCTCAAGGATATCAGAGTTTCTTTCAAAATATTCAGTCTATTCACTGAAGTCTGTGGATTAACTTTGTTGAGCACTCCTTAAGTAGTCAATTTAAGTGTGTGTTAAGTTAAATAATTTGGATATGAAATCCATTGAAACAGGAGGAGGAACAAACCTCACGAATTCTAAAATGAAATCCATCAAAAGCTAAAGAGACCATTGGTCCAAGGGATCACTTAGCAAATTACATTAGTTCATGTACCAAATTCTATTTTACAATTTGTGTTGACTCCACGTGTTCACAGTTAATGTAACATATTTGTTAACTATGGTCTAGATTTTTGCAATAACCAACGCTTATTTTCGTAGGTGTTCTCTTAAACGTGTTATTTGGAGTGCTGTGCAGTTTCGGCTACGGGAAACTGCTGTTACAACTGCTCCAAGTGGTTCCCGGTTGTTTCACATTCGGAGAAGCAGCCGTCACCGTGCAAGCAGGAGTGCTGTTTGTAGCATCTTTCATCGGCTCTGTGTTTTCATCCACGCCAGTTTCTTGTATTGAAATTTCCACCAAAATACTGCAGGTTTGTTGCGAAAAATATTACCATAATTTAACAAGGTAGCTTAGACCTGATAAGCTGCCACATAATGATATGGTACAATAGAAATAGATCACCGAGACAGTGCAACAAAGTGACACATCGAACGGTTGAGGCAGCAAACCCAACTTAGTTCAGCAGCCCAAGCACAGATAGCTCTGCGAGGGAATTTTAAGAGCCTCAAATAGAGCTACTGACGCACGTGCAAGTTTGTTTGTTCTCAAAATTTGCACGATTTGGTCACATTTAAGTCATTGACATCGGACAAAATCGATCTTGTGAAGCCAAGGGGGAGAAAGAAATCCAGAGATCTGTGCTTGGTTTGCCACAACAATGCCACTATCGTCTGGGACTCGTGGCGTGGTCCTGTAATCCAGCTTCATGGAGGTCAGGTTTTGAGGATGATATAGGTCTAAAGTGGCTCAGATAGTCTCAGTGATCATCTAATGATACCCGCATCAACTCCCACCATCGTTTAGACATATCAGACCATCACCTGCGTGGTTCAGAACTCACGTTAAGCCGTTGGTCCTTGTATTTCCATTGGTCATTGGGCTATTAATAAATGACCCATTCTAAGGAAGAGTCGGCCTTAGTTTGTAACAAGACTACACCTATAACTCATTACTACGACTCATCACACTCATCCTTCACCACATATTTGCCTTAAAATACCCTCATGAGAGTGGTCGGCATCTCAATAGTGATTTAGTGATATGTTGGTTTTGCTGCCTCGACCATGTGGCATCTATGCGCAATACCATAAAATTATCTTTGGTTTATCTAATGGTTGTGGTTCCAGGTCGGGTTTGCCGGTCTAGGACTCCTGTGTGTCAGTGTCTACTGCTTCCCTCAACTCCGGAATCCTACGGAGTTCTACTCGGCTGTCGCCGTCACTCTGGTCTCAATAGCTATCTTTCTTCATATCATCCTTGGTTTCAGCGCAGTTCTGTGGCTGATCAGTCTTCTCATAGAAGATTTACTGACTGTAAGCAAGCTTGGAGTTCTTAAGTCAATCTGTGCTATTTGATGTAAGATGTGTAGGTTTGAACCAGGCATAGTTACTTTCAAGAGGTTGCAAGGAAAACTATATGTTTTATATGTTGTTTAAAAAGTAATTATTCATTCTGTAAGAAAATATATATTTAAAAAGGTTAAACCATGAGAAATGTAGATCAATGTTAGCCCAAAAGTATATGGTAGCTCAATTTTTACTTTAAGTCTACACATACTTTTTACAATAACTGTCTTTGTTCAATTGCAAAGAAGACAAATTTTCAAAACCATTAGTTCGTTTTGTGAAATAAGGATGTAAGGGGCCTAAACAAGAATCAAGATCAACTCAAAACCTTAGGCCGGCTTCTGACTGGAAGATTTGAACTGAAAATGCAAACAAGAACTATTGGTTCCCTGAAGAAATTACTGGGACAGAACTCTCCCGGCAAAATGGCAGACTCTCTAAGTACCAGACATCTCACCATGGTGGAGCTCACAGTCTCCTGGGAAACCAATATCCCTCAGTAGCATCTCTCAAGATGAATAAATATTTTGATTTGGAATCCCAAGCCCGTCTAAAAGCTTGACTGTCCAGCTATTTGCTGTTGAAGTTGGAGCTTGTGATCGGCCATCCAAAAGCATGTATGATTTCCTAAAAAATCTTGCTTTGGGTGGACGTAAAATGAAAGAATTTTTTAACGAATGTATAAGGAAGCAATAAATGCGTCGTATCTTCTTTAGATCAGAAGGAAAGATCATTGCAAAGCTGGTGAGGGAAACGTTGTGGCCACGTAAAGACGTCTTAATCCTCCATGCTCGGTTGTAACTCCAGGACTAGCCAAATTCCTGATCATTCAACACCTGACTCTGTAAAACCATATTTTTCTGCTTGCTCCAAGTTTATTTTGATGTCTCAAATCCATTGGCACACAACCAGAAGGGGCGAGCTATCTCTCTCAATTCCCACCCACAGATCTACAGTTTTCAATACATTATTTGTCGTTACTACATCCAGTTTTTGCAAATGTGTGAATGCAGTGCGAATGTAGCGAAAAAGTTTAAAATTGTATTATAGTTTCAAATTTTAAAATCTACACAGTTTATTTTTTGTTCTATCTTAGCAGTTAACAACTTTCTAGGTTGTATATATTGTTGATTTTCTTTTAGTTCTAAGTTAGTTGATTATGTTGTAAATTACTGTATATATTCGAATGGTGGTTAAGTGGAAGAGAAGAGTTTAAAGTCCAAATTTCGCCACAAAACAAAGACTTATTTCATTTCATCGTTGCGGGGTGTAAGGACATGTTTCTCGGAGTGCAACACTTGTTTGTCTGTGTACAGGTGAAGCTGGTGTTGTCCTGGGTGGTGTTCTCGGGACTGGCCGTGGTGGCCGCGTGCACACAAGTCAAGGCTGACCAGAAAGCGTCAACAGTTGTGCGCAAGTACTTCCACTTGCTTGCGCTGCTCGTGTACCTTCCCGGTATCCTGCTCAAGCCTTGCCTCCTGTACTTAGCCAGTGGCATCACTCTCGCTATCTTCATCGGTATTGAGGTGTTTATAACAATTCTGTTTGTAAATACGGTAAATCCTTTTTTGATTGAGAAAAGGATTTAGGTGATTGCTGTCCTTCAGGTCATTCCTCAACTATGTCGATTTTTTAAATAAAGTTGATTTTAATGAAACAGTTGCATATACGATTGTTAATAGACCAAATATTGTTGTTATGGACCCAAGACAAAAATTACCCGTTCCTCTAGATACCCAAGTTTTCTCAACAATTCTATGGGATCTGTAGGTTTACGGCTGCCATATTTGAACCTCAAACCCTTGAATGGCCGCCAAAGATTTCAGAGCTACTTTTCGGACAGTTTGAAAACTCCACCCGTAGTCCAGGACCTAACCTAACCTAACCTAACCTTACTCTACATTATAGTAAACCCTGAACCTAAAATCCAGTATAAGAAACATGGTAAATGTTATAAGACAGAGCTACATTGTATGCCTGTCCTGAAAAATAAAGAATAAAACCTTAAATAAAAAAGGTATTGATAGTAAAACGGTAGTTTTATAGACAGTAGAAACCTTTGTAGTTTTTCTTTTATATTGGTCCGAAAAGGCACAGATATTGACTTTTGTATTATGGAATTTCGATTTAACTTAATTAGCTTACGCAGAAAATATCTCTAAAATTTTCCACTACAGCCACCCGTCTAGTATGTCTGTTTGGATATTCAGCCCTATATTAACTGAAACCCTGTCGTCTGAAATACCATTTTACCAAAATGACCTAAAGTCAACGTTGAAGTAAAATGTTTGATCATATTTTGCTTCCCGGTGAGTTATTAAGGATGTGTTTCAAGAAAGAAAACCCTCAAGTTTTGTTAACTGTATTCAAAGATAATTTTGGCTCTTATGTAAGATTAGTAATTACAATTATTTCTCAAGCAATGTTACCTGCTAATTAAATATCAAATTGACAAAGCTCCTAAATATTTTCAGATGACTAGACTAATCAAGTTACCATTGGTTGGTCCCCATTTGGATGCAGTTTTTGGTGTTTTCTCAGATGAAAAAGATAGCTCATTGGCGCTTACTCCAATTTATTTACAGGTAAAATTCTGGTACAAAATATAGCTTTAAGCTGGTTATAGCCCCAAATTATACTGTGGGTAGTGCAAGTAGGCTCAATTATTATTGAGTTTTAAAACAAAAACGCTTAGGTTTTGGCTATTTTTTTATTGATAAGTCGAAAACTTTTTATTTTAGATAGAGTAATAACATAACTATTGATTCATAATTTTAATTTAAATATAGGACCAGAACATATTGCAAGAGTAAAATGGCCCTTGAAATGTAACACCGATGTTAAATTGTCCTTAAAATGTTACGCCTCGAAACGTATTGCAGGAGTAAAACAATAAGACTCAGAATGAATCATAAGTGTATAACAGTCCTCGGAATGTACGCAGTATGAAATGCCCTCAGAATATAGCAGGATCAAAACTTTTCACAATGTATCACGGATATTAAACGGCCCTCGAAACTTATTGCGAGCTCAAAACGCAACTCGGAAATCATCGTAGGTTTAAATTTGTTCTCAATCATTGTGGCATCTGGAGCGTGGGAATATAATAGTAAAGAAACAATAATTAACTTATTTTCGTCAAGCTGGCGTAACTTTGATTGGGAAGTGCTGCTAAACCCTCGGGAAATTCCAAGAAAAAACCAACATATGTATGAACCTTCACCAGCTACTAGTGTGAACACCCTGTATGGGTAATACTAATTTTGGGGTGTGTTTGTTAGATAGGCTGCTCAGCCCCGCTGTGGCTGCACCCGCCCCGCCCCGGCGGAGGCTCCTGACACTCTCCTCCCCCTGCTGGCGGGGCTCATCAGTGTAGGAGTGGGGGACACAGCCGCCAGTGTCTGTGGCTCCTTCTTTGGCCAACATCGCTGGCCTGGTGAGTTCGCCATTTTGATTTATTATTTATTTAAATAACAAACATATATTTAAATATATTTTATATTATGACGGCGGCATCGATACATAATAATATAATCTTTGACTGGGACTCGTGGCATGGTCCTGTAATCCAGCTTCATGGAGGTCAGGTTTTGAGGATGATATAGGTCTAAAGCGGCTCAGATAGTCTCAGTGATCATCTGATGATACCGCATCAACTCACTATCGTTTAGACATATCAGACCATCACTCAAGTGAGGCGGAGTCACGTTAAGCCGTTGGTCCTTGTACTTCCATTGGTCATTGGGCTATTAATTAATGACCCATTCTAAGGAAGAGTCGGCCTTAGTTTGTAACAAGACTACACCTCATAACTCATTACTACCACTCATCACTCATCCTTCACCACATATTTGCCTTAAAATACCCTCATGAGAGTGGTCGGCATGCATCTCAAATAGTGATTTAGTGATTTGTGAGCTATATTTAATTTGTTGTTTGCGATGGTTGTCACAGTGATTGTGATTACTTGACATGCATTAATTAAATGATAAGTAGGAATTGTTCTAAGTTGTTACAATGTTTTGTGTTTTTCACTGGTTTTTAACGATAATTGGTTATGTTTTGCAGATTCCCAAAGAACAAAAGAAGGGTCTGCAGCTTGTTTCATTTCGCAGTTGTTCTTCGTCATAGCTTTAATACATTTTGGTAAGTCATTTTGGTTAAAACTCATTATTTAGGACTGAAATATTTATATAATTGTGTAAGAACCAGAAAATGTGTATTTTATTGTATTGTCTAAGTTAATCCCACCCACAATGCAAAAAGCATGCAGAAAAGAAATTTTGGTATGTGTTTTAAATCACCTACCAACAACACAATGGTTGATACAATGGTCGGCAGCGGCTGATTTTTCTGGCCTGTTAAATTTTGTGTTTGGAAAGTAAAATAAATAAGTTTATTTTTATTTACTTTATACGTTTTAATATTAGAGCTCATACCCCTCTTGATTAAACACTACCTATAAGACATAATAATTGATTTAAAATAACACTGTTATATTGTTTTCAGGTTATATCCCGAGGAACAACTTGTTACAGCCGATAGCAGCCGTTGCGGTTGTGTCGTTGTTGGAAGCAACAACGGATCAGATCGATAATCTGGCTCTCCCTCTTGTTATGTATGCAATGCTCTTGTAATGTATTCATGTTGAAGTTAAAGCTGGCAGAGACAACCGTGCGTTAACAGTGCACGGTACTTGTCGGCCATTTTGTTTTTTGTCCCATAAGAACAATGTAAAACCAGCATTTTCTTGATACATCTCACACCTACAATTTTCATCAGGTCTTTTTAAAAAAGATGGCGTTATACTGACTTTACCACTTTTTCTAAAACTGTACTAGTTTCATAGTAAGAACAAGAAATTCAAATACAGTACGATCTCACTAATCCGGCCCTATATCGGGATCGGAAGCGGATTAGCAAAATGCCGGATTAGTGGAGGTTCACTAAAAGACTCAATTTGCCAAGAATAATCTTTCTTATTTTGGAGGATGATTCACTACTCTTAAAGAATGATTCAATTTCATTCTTATTCTTCCTTATGTCTGTGAATTTTGATCTGCCGATGTTAACTTATCACCACCTTCTTTTTTTAAAATCACGTACTTTTAATCTATGTCAAAGTAACATGATTACGCTTTTAAGCGACATCTCACGGCCTCTACTGAACGGAAGCACCATTAGCAATAAACAACGACGCTTACAAACAAGTAGAGATTGGAGTTGTAATGGACGGTCACAGCGCTGGATTGCTGGACGGTAAGTGGCAAACGGCGGATTATAGAGACTACTGTACTTTAAATTTTTCAATTATGTCAAGGTTTTATCAGTGATAAAATAAAAATCACTTCAAAGCGGGCACATAAACATTTAATACTCTTTAAAACACAGTTTATTTTATAAAAATCCGATGAAAACTGTAGCCGCGAGGTGACCCAAAAAATGCATTTTACTACTTTGTTCTTACGGGACAAAATTCAAGGTCACGGACACTACTGTGCACTCTTAAGTCATGTTTAAAACAAATTCTTGAGATGGGTTCAAAACTACTGGTCTACGTAAGGAGACAACAAACCTCTTGTTTCAAACAAGGCTTTAGGATTCAAGAACTATTATAATTTGTCAGTTGATAAGGAAATTATGTTTTAGTCTGAACTATTTGCAGATCTCTGTTGTGAACTAAGGGAAAAATAACAACTAAATAAAATGAGCTCAGGTGAATATTTAAAATATATACAAGGGTATTTTGACTTATGCTCAATGTAAAACCAAAAGTTAGTTTTGTTATGTTTATCTGAGACGAGATAATATTATTCAAAATATATTCATGTGTTAAAATAATTTAAGATTGTATGATTGATCTTTCTAAGGTTCCCTACAGTCTGACATTTGGTTCTTATTTGTTAGTTTTTTTACCGGAAATACAATTACTATCATAATTAATTGAGACATGAAAAAAACAATTTGCAGTACGCTAACTTAGTTAATATAATTTATTGCAAATTTTCCTATGTTAAATTCTCTTTCCCAGGTAGAGGTCGCTAGAGCTCTATAGGGTGGCTTCTAAAGAATGTAGGGTGAAAATAGTTGGTTTTCTATTTCAAGTAAAATCCCATTTGCTTTCAGACGCTCATTAAAAGACATAATTTAATACAGAGATTGATAAACATTGAAAAATGAAGACCTCACAAAAGTAACAAATAAATGCACGTTTTGAGGCAGGGTGGATCCCTTTTAAGCCTTTTCTTAGTTGAAGACCAGCTGTCAAATATACCAGACAACCTGTCTCATATAAAAATTTAAAATGTACCTCAATATACAATATATTCTCGAGTAGCAACTTCCTCAACACGTACAAGTACATAGCTTTATTCTATGTGATATAAAGATAGTTTTGGGATTTGTTAAGGGGCATTTATTTTATCTAGTATTTAGGGTACTTACTGAACTGAGGGTGTTTTACTATAATATGTTTTATTAAGCACTTATATAGGGGGTAACTTTAACTTTCAAAAGCACATGTATATTCTTAGTTTACCCTAAGATCTAGTACTTAGGGTACTTATTGAACTGAGGGTGTTCTAGCATAAAATGTTTGTCTAGCACTTACATAGGGGGTGATTTTAACTATGAAAAGCACATGATTGTTTTAGTTTTAGGAAATAATGATAAGAACAAATTAACTTAGAGTGTTAACAAATATAATTAGCCGATTATAGAAATTACTAGGGACTGTATAAGAAGACTGCAGTGGTTGCCATATTGTTTGCCTAATTGTGGAGTTTACTCTCTATTGTCCTGCAAGTTATTTTTAATGGACCCGTGGATTGGCTATAACGTTATATTAACCTATATTAATATATTTAAAGTCAATGTTGGACCTATGGAATACAATGCTTTTTATTAAGAAGAAAACTAGGACTTTTCATTGAACCCTTTCAGTCAAGTCCACTGGATAGACATTCCAAGTCAACTAAAGTTTACTTATACCTTACGTTAAAAGAAGAAACGTGTACTAATTGATGTTCAAATTGCCGATTTAATAACTCAACATGATTTGTTAAATTTTAATTTGTGCAAGATCAAAACTTGTGGGACCTAAACCAAAAATAGATTATTGATCCCCAAAATGTCGCCGCCCCTGAAATTTGCCGCTCTAGGCACGCACCTAGCCACTTATTCAGAAATACATCACTCATGACAATACAGTAGCACTAAGCACAATATGGCAACCATGCTTGGTGATGGATTTGATAACTTTAAAACACTTCCCCTATTTCATACCATCATACTACGAGTACATTATATCGGGTAGAATATTCAATAAACCCTTCAACTTTTTTATCTTCACGTTATCTGTTAATCTCCACTTCTAGGACTGAACTGCTTTTAAAAGAATATTGCATGATTTCCTTTTAAGCTAAAATAATTGAACTTGAATTGTGCTTGCCTGAGTTAATTTTAGATAGTAATTGTAGCTATGAAACTTTATTATTAAATCTAATGAAAATGTTGCAAACAAAGAATGAAAACTACAGATTTGAATACCATGTATTGGTATACACACTATGAAGTTTACAAATAAAGAACAAAACCTCTGCTACAGGACCATAGTATATGTTAGAAAAAATATATAGACTTTTCAATTATACACCTGTGATAAGCCAAAGAAACACTGTTTAAAACCCTATCATTGTAAAAAACTATGATTTTGGGTTTCAGGACCTATTTGAAGCAAATTACCTTCTTTGTAGCCTGAAGATCCTGATGAACTTAGAAGTTAGATGTGGTGCTGACGATCTGCCGAAGACCATCTTCAGAGCACGACCACTAAATGAATACCACTAAACATAGTGATAGTTTAGTTTAGTGGTGTGCTCTGAAGATGGTTCTTAGACCAAACGATCGTCAGCACCACATCTAGCTTCTAAGTTCATCAGGATCTTCAGGCTACAAAGAAGGTAATTTATTCATTGTGTTATTAATATTATAGCATAATCTTCTTTTACATAATATTTAGTATTTATTTTGTTAAATTTCATGATCTCTCTTGAACGTAGTTGATTTAAGTGTAGTTTTGTAAATCCTTGAAAGAAAAGAATTAGATTATACTGTTATAGTTATCGTTTGATATAGGTTACTTTTATTTAAATGGTTGTGGCCTTAGTTTATTTATACATTTCACTATTCTTGTTGTTCATTTGTTGCTTCATTCCATTACTTTCAATTTTCAAACTAGATTGAAGAATGATGTTATGGCTTTTGTACCTACAAAATACTTCTTCCAATAGAAAGTTTTGTTTACCTTTTGTCGTTTTGAAATATTTTTTAAATGGTTATGTTAAGATTAAAAACCATTCAAGAACAGAGACATTTTTAATTATTAGTTTTGAAAACCCCAAAGAAAGATTGAACTAGTGTGTAGATTTGTATATATTGTTGGAATTTTGTTACAATATATTTTCAATTTAGCACTTTTGTCTTTTATTTCTCGATTACCGAAGATCACTCTCGAATCTTAGCCACCACTGTCCTCTGGCTTTGTATTCCAATCAAAGTACATTAAGATTTTAGCGGACTCATGGCGGGTTGGAATCGTCTTGTGACTCGAGCTGATCACTCACTGGCTTGAGCTTCGATCCCAGAGTCACCACTTACATTAAATGTAATTGGTCACTTACTTACAAATTTTGTAATGTGACTGGACGGTAACGCTAGGTAAAGGTCGAGGTTGAGTGGTAGAGAGGACTTTGTAGTCCTAATTTCTCCTTGTTAAACAAGACAACCTTTATATATATATATATATTTTTTAACACATTTTCACCACTAATGTCTGACCAATCTACAGGAAATTTGTTACAGAAGCTACTCAAATTTATAACCTGGAACCTTTATGCTCAGAAATCTAGCAGGTTAATACCATAGCGTATTATGGTATTGTTCATCTTCACCTAAAATTTGGAACATGTTTATGGGAAAAATGTTTTAAAACAAAAATAAGATGAATATCTTTTTACAGAACGTATGCCATCCGAATCTTGGACAATCTCAATCTAAGGGATTTGTACCAAAACTCTTTCACCAGATTAAAAATTCTTACATTTCCATCAATTTACATTTATGAAACTATCATTTTCTGCGTAAATAAGTGCCGTTTAGTTCAAGGAAATGAGATTTACAGTCATAAGACATGATCTGTAGAAAATTACAAAACTGAATAACATAGACTTGAACTTTAAAAATTACCATAGAATAATTAATAATACATAAATAATTGTAAAATGACCATCAGAACAAAAATTATTACATAAACTCAGCAATAACAGGAGATATTGTTTCCAATCAAGCATATATTGTTGTTTCAAATTATGTATATCAAAATTCTTCAACGTTCAAAATGATTTAAAACTATCTTGTCTCCAACATCTTTTTTAGTATATAAGCGTTCTTGGAGCACTCGTTAACAACTTAAAAGTCTGGACAGTGTTTAAAATTATATTAAAAACTATTATTATAGATTAAATTTAAAAATAAATTTCTCTTTCACAGCTAGTGGTTTATACGAGGGTCATCCAGAATAAGGAACATTGGCATCCCGCTGCACAGACCCTCCCAACTTCACGGTTCTTGGCCAGCTGCTACTATAGTAGTTCCATCCTTCCTCTTCAGTTTGAGTGTAGGTTCATTGCTGTGGGGTCACACTTTTCGTTTTCACAGTGATTAATACTAGCATCAACAATTAAAACCCCCGCTAAATGTGAAGTGTATGGGAGCAGCCCTTAAGTTTTTGACCGCATATGACAGAGATGGTGACAAACTTCTTGACCACATTGTTACCGGGGATGAAACTGGGCTTTCATACAAGACTCCAGAGAACAAGCCCCAACCAATAGAGTGGCACCACTCAAATTCGCCCTCAAAACACAGGAAGGAAAAATCAAATTTGAACAATCGGAAAGCAATGGCAATTGTTTTTGGGACCGAAAGGGCTTAATCCATGTTGAGTTTATGGCAAGAGGAGAAACAATTAACTCAGAACCCTACTGTGAAACCCTCTAACGACTTTGGCCATCCAAAACAAGAGACGGGGAATGCTGTCAAAAAAATTGTTGCTGATCCATGACAATGCTCGACCGTGTGCATCTGCAAGAACACGTCATGAACTTCAACGTCTACGTTGGGAAATTTTCAGTCACCACCTTACAGCCCTGCTTTGGTGCCAAGTAATTATCACTTATTCCCAAAACTTAAGGATTTTTGGGGTGGCTAACGATTTGCTAACGATGAGGAAATCCAAGAAGATATGAAATCCTGAGCTCAAGGCTTCGTCGGTAAATGGGTACAACATGGGTATGGACTAACTGGCCCCACGTTACAACAAGTGTCTTGTAATCCATGGTGATTATGTAGAAATGTAGAGTAATTCTATGCATTTGCAAATGAAGTTTTGTATCTTTTTTTTATTGACCATGCCAAAACGTTTTTTACTTTCTGGATGACCCTCCTATATCTAGAGCAGTGGTTGTCAGGAACAAAAGTTGTCGAGTGATATTGCAAGGAAAGGAAACAAACAAGTGGATAATGTGAAAGAATGCCAGTTGCTATTGGTCAATAAGATGAACACGGAAGATTTTATTTATGCTGATGAAGGCCATCGCTTGCTTTGGGATGCAAGTTCAGATGATTACAGCAATAAACGTGTCAAGTTAAATGCACAGAACGAGATCATGACTACTTTCATTCAAGATTTTGATAACGACCCTTGGCCGAAAAGAATACTTTAAGTAAGTAACTGAAACGGTATATATTCACGTTTTCTTAAATATGATGTGAATGTCTTGAAGCGACAGCTGGAACTGTTATCATGTTATCAAAGCAATGCTGGCCAGATTGTCTTGACAACATATACAAGTTGAGTAAATAAATTAAACATATATTATTTCAACTGCTTAGCTTTCTGGATCACTTTTTTATACACTATATAAGCTTAATTATTTGCTCAACGTGATAGAACCTACTTGTCGTAGCAATCTCTTTTTTAGAGCTTTGAATGTTAAAAATATAAGAATTTAATTTAAGAAAACTTTAGAATTATAATTTATTTTGCTGTATGTAACATGTTGATGCATATATGCATCATATAATAAACAGGGGTGCAGGGCCTCTATCCTGCACTACGTCACTCTATTCTCTCCACAAGTAGGTATGCGCAGAGATAATGTTATGGTAAGTAGATTGCGTACAGATGCTGAATGGCTGAGGCAGGAAAATCAACAGCTCGGCAGCTCAAGCACAGATAGTGCTACTGTCCCTCACCTATTTTCTCTCCCCACAGCTCCATATGCTCGAGTTTATCCGATGGCAATGACTTAAATGAACGACTCAATGATTTTTGATAACGAACGAACTTGCATGTGCGTCAGTGGCTCTACTTGAGACTCTTAAAAGAATTCCCTCGCAGCGCTATCTGTGTTTGAGCTGCCCAACTATGTTAATTTTCCTGCCTCAGCCATTTGGCATCTATATGTGTAATCTACTTACCATAATGTTAACTTTAGCTTGCTGATTACCGAGGCATAAGCGTTGTTAATCCTTATGTCATCTGTGTTAATATGTACATAAAATAAAATTGTCTGAAATTTACTCAACATTTTGATAGGGTATATTTCTGGTTTTCATACGCTTAATGGTTATTGTAATTTTAAAACAAGCGCTATGGTGAATCTTAGCAAATTTTCAATAAATCTGAAAGTTTTTTGGTCTATTTTAAATTAGACGAAATCCTTATATACGCTATTCCATGAAGTCACCACTGACTAAGCGGTGCGTGGGTAAAGGTCGAGGTTGAAAAGTAGAGAGGACTTTGTAGTTCTAACTGTGCCTTGTTAAGTAAGACAAAATTTACCTTTTTACTTTCTGTATCTAAGGAAACATAGGCTAGTACATTATAACAGCTTAATGATGTATGCCCAGTGCTCTGGATGTTAAAGTGCAGAAATTCGGATTAAATAATTAAACAGAATTAAGAAATTACCTTCAAACGGTAGGTTTTAGAGTAACGAGTTGTTTTGATCGATTGAGAGAATAAAACTCTACTATACAGGGTGAACCTTATTTTTGTTTATGGCATTACTACAATTTTACAGGGAACTTTGAATATCCATGATTTTGAAATTTATGATATGACCAAGCTGGTTAATGAACTCAACCTAAAGATTTGCAAAAGGAACATTTTTTCCAAATTTCTTGACAATGGTACCAAAAATGCGACCGTTAGAGTGGTCACACACACACATATATAAATCAATTACAAGATTGATGTAATTAACATCCCTGATGTCTGCAGAGTGTGGTGGGGGGTGAAGGGTCGATGTGGAGACATAAAGAAAAAACACTTCAAGAACAATACAAAAACCCCTTATATTTCGACTTGGTGGCTTTCATAAAGGTACAAAAAATTAAATAAAAAGAAAAATGGTGTATAAGTATGTACAAAACTGAAGTAATATGTATATACATATTTATATAAAGTGTTGCCATTTGACTCAGGAGATGCTGGGAAGCAAAATTGCACCTTTCTATGACATTGTGTTCTATTGAGCTTAGGCCATAATCAGTTTTCATGATTCACCAGAGAGGGATTTTTCTTAAGTGTTGTTAATCATTTTAACTCCTTCGTTAGGAGAACCTGATTCATTCTTCGAAACTCTAAAGAATTTTATTTTCATTGGCCATGCAGAAAAAGGTATTTTTTGTGTCCTCTGTTGGTCAGTCCGATTTACGTCAAGATTGGTCGTCCACTGCTCCATTGCAGCCAATGGGGCTGTCTGGCGGTGTGCAGCCATCACTTGCCGTGCTTGATTTCTCTGTTTTTTTTTATTTTGTTTTTGTACATGTTGTAACTGCAAGTTTAACAGGGGAAAAAGGTATTTAGTGGTGGATGACTGGTCAGCTTGTGCTGATTACTTTTAGGCAAGCTCATTTCCTAATGTTTTGTGTTATGTTTTAGGTTACTTTCCACATGAAGACGGGGTCAGATTCCAAATTCTGAAATGTCAAGTACTTTTTGTTCACTCAAAAACGATGTAGAACGGCTGTATGAATATTTTAACCTCAGGATTTAGGCAGACGTTGAGACTGGGACTCGTGGCGTGGTCCTGTAATCCAGCTTCATGGAGGTCAGGTTTTGAGGACGATATAGGTCTAAAGCGACTCAGATAGTTTCAGTGATTACCTGATGATACCATCAACTCCCACCATCGTTTAGACATATCAGACCATCACCTGCGTGGTTCGGAAGTCACGTTAAGCCGTTGGTCCTTGTATTTCCATTGGTCATTGGGCTATTAATTAACGACCCATTCTAAGGAAGAGTCGGCCTTAGTTTGTAACAAGACTACACCTCATAACTCATTACTACCACTCATCCTTCACCACTTATTTGCCTTAAAATACCCTCATGAGAGTGGTCGGCATCTCAAATAGTGATGGGTCAGCAGGGGCTTTGCTGTAACTTTAGATTTTTCACCCAATGTCGAACAGCTGCAGTGAGGTATGGTGAAATCTTCACAGGTATTTTTCAGACTCAACTTCACTTGACACTAAATGACAGCTTGTTTCTGTATTGGCTGCTATACCTGCAACAGAAAAAAATCATTACTTATAAACAAAGGAATAGTACCATGAACGTCCATGATACAATTTAGCTTCGCACATGAGCAAAATACTTACTTTTACTTTTTAGATTTATGAAAATAGTAAAATAATCATTAAACATGATCATTACTGATGGATTGTGTTTATACACTTACCTTGCTCTTTTGAAGAAATTCTCTTCTCTGTGAAACGCTGTAAAAGTGTGGTGTTTTGACACATCATTTTAACAAGAAGTAACAGTGGCCACTGAGAGTTTCCATGTACATAAATCACAGACCGACAGCCTTAAAGAGAAATTAATTCATATGATAAAAACTAGGTAATATATAAACAACTGTTTATTTCTAGGTTTTTTATTAAAAATTCTATATTTAATAATATAACAAAACCAGACTAAAAACCTGATAAAATGGAACTTACATCAAAATAAATAACACAGCTTATTAGGAAAATAAAACAACAAACTATTAAATTAACAAATAAAATTTAACAAAAATGTCTAGATATTTTATTGGGAACTAGCAAAATTAACTGAAAATTTTAAATTGAAACACATTTAGAAAGTTAAAGGTTACTTTCTCTGTTTTTTTGTTTATTTGGAATGTTAAAATTAAGAAATTTCTTTAAGACTTAGTAATTTTGAGTCAATGAATAATAGTTGTAAAAAACAAAATGGGAAATCTTTCAAATAATCTTAACTGTTCACTCGGAATTTTAAACATTTGCTTTGGAATTTGACAATATTTCAGAAATGTTCTAATGGATATATATTGTAGTTTACATGACGATAGTTAACCCTTTGAGGTCTCGTGTCGACTATAGGTCGACAAACGCTATTTCCTTTTCAACGCTTGGATGTGCAGTATAGGAGATGGTTGAAACAGTCTCTGATATGCAAGGACTACGCTACACTAACGGCACCTAGCGGAGAACATTGGAACTACCACTCCCTCCCCCCTCCTAGGCAACTCAAGTGTGAGTTTGACAGCCCACGACAAACAGCCCGGTGGTTTAGTGGTTATAGTGACGGACAGTGTCTGTCTGGCGTGAGTTGAATCCCACCCGTGCGCTCTGGTACGGTGCAATGCTAATCGTTGGATCATTCCAAGTGCGGGGCCACAATGACCGCTGAGGATCACTGAAGAAAATGGCTCATCAAATCCAGTGAGTGGCACTTTTGAGCTTAGGGAGGCTAAATCCCAGCGCTTAGAGGAGTGGTTCAATGACTGGTAATGCACCGTACCAGAGAGCGGTTTTGCTGAAATTTTGCTTACAGGGGACTGGGGAAACCCATACGGGAGGCTTTTTACAAAATTTAAAAATAAAATGAGACCGCAAAGGGTTAACATAGCTTATCACAGTTACTAGCCAACAAAAATAAAATAAATTTATTTGCTAATAAAATAAACTCCCGATCGGATAAACTCTCCCAACTTCTGAATAAACCTGTGTGAGTAGTTTTGACGACCAATTTTCTTTAATGTTCAAATTGATATTTTTGACAGGGGTCATAGACTTATGGTTGGAAAAATTAAAAACTAGATCGGTTGATGCGGTGAAAAACAGGGTCAACCAGTGCCAAGATTAAAAATGCTAAAATTTGCGCACCTAAAATATTTTTCCTTAAAAATACATACCCTCATTTTTGGGCATAAAACTCAATTAAAAACATTTTTGAGCACATTTTTGGAAAACTTACTGAAAAATTACTATGTGCACGGCCTGGTTTAAAACCATTATGTTAATTATTGAACTTTGATTAAAATCAACTCAACATGCAAATAAATTAAACTTACTAAAACTTTTAAAGTTTTAAATACCTCCATAATTATTTTAAATGTGATGTGAAACTATTAATAATAAAATATTTGTTCACCCGATCACGTTAGGTATATCTGCCTATTTCGTAGTCAATTAAGAATAACTCTTGATTAAAGAAAGGCTAAAATCTAAGAACTTCAAATCCAGTCTCTTCATTCCTCGTAACTAATCTTCACAGTTCTATCTACGGCAGCTTTAAGATTATTGATACAATTAAACAAATTAGAAATAAAATTGATGCTAAGCTAATAAAAAAACATAATTTAATAAATAATAACTGACGTTTTGATCACTGTAAATAACATCTATAAAAATTTATGTACGAATTTAAATTATGTTCGATACAATTTCTAAATTATCAGACTCTTTCTCAGTTATAGACCGACTATCGTAAAAACGAACTATCAAAAATTAATAACAACTAAACTCAATTCCCCCACAAGTTTTATTACACTGGAAGTAAAACAATTGTGTTTGAGAGAAAAGAAAAATAAATACTTCTTGATGTAACATTTCAGGGATGATTCCAACAATATTCTGATTGATAAGTTAAATTTAAAAGATTAAAATAGATTTTGCTAACCAGCATGAAAATAGAAAAGTCCTAACTTGTCAAGGCAATTCCCGTTTAATATTATGTTTCAATATAAATTATGTAATTCGCTTGAAGCTATAAAGTACTATTTTAAGATTTCAGATAGTATAACCTGATTTCATACACAATAAACATCTTGTATACTTATATACAGAATAAGACGAATGCAGTAAACTGCAATTTTATTCGCACAAAAATACTTGCGGAAATGTTATTTTACAACTTGTACTAAACATGAAATTGGTTCCTAAACAAAGATTTACATTATGTACACTGGTGGACGTGTCATCAGGGATGCCATGTGTCAGTTCCCTGAAACAACAGAACCAGTTTGTTAAGCATGCAATACAGGGTGGTCCAAAAACAAGGTAATCGTCATTTGATGGTAAGAATTTCTTTCATACACAAACTAAATGCTCAACATTTTTTCCATTGAGTATGACATATTCCACTCGTTTTAATAGGTTTGCAACCGTTTTTGAACATTCTCGAGGAGTGGTATGTATTAAAAGAGTTGTTATGCTTTGCTTCAGATCTTGAATACTTTGAGGTGGTGGCAGTATGGCATGTTCCACGAACGTCAGCTTCATACCACACCCTCAAACCAATTCACTAAAAATATAGATACTTCAAACCTTCTGTATGCGCTATATTACTTCTATTATAGAATACTGACCGCTTTAGGCTATACAGTTACAAAATAGCTACTTTATAAAGTAGTTTTCCTTATAATAAAATTAGTGAGGGATAGTAAATAACTGATCAGCATTACAAAGATTAAGATTTAAAATTTCTTGGCGCCTGTCTTATTAAAAACCTCTTCTTTTCTTTAATTAAAAATTTTCCTTCTAAATTGAGAGCATGTGCTCGATTCGCCTTAGTACTTTATAGTAAGGCTGGAGAGCTCAGTCTTGGTTTGCCATTGAATTCCTCAAATATATCGTGAGCGCTCAGCCGCTAGCCACAGCCACTGCTCAGCTGTCTGCTGCATCTTCAATTCCACGCCGGTGAGGCTATAATAATCACTGCTGCATTACCACAGACAAGCTTGTCTGAGGAAAGAGTGATCCAGAAGCTTACTTACAATTTTAAATCATAAATGGAACAGGTTCAACAACACTTACTAATGTGGAAACAGATCAAAATTATTTATATCATCTATCATAACAAGTTGCTCCCCTTGAGCTCAGAATGTTGTTATTTTCCGGCGACCCTCGAATCTTAATATTATACCAAGACTGCAATGGGGTGCTATTTACTTATTGGGTGGTGGCCTAAAACACTTTTCATTTAGTGTTCTCCGCAAAAAAGCAACAGAGGGATTATTATACATATTAAAGCAAGAAGTCCTGATCTTTCACTTTACGATGATTTTTTGTGAGGAACACTAAAGGAAAAGTGTTTCAGGCCATCTTAGATCTCATGGACCAGTTCGTTTTCAAAGTACCCATCAACAACAAAAATCCAAGAGTGCAACGTACACATATTCTCTCAGTTTGGGTACCTATATACCACTTGTACATTATAAAGGTCACACCGTACTGTACCGGGAGGTCATTTGGCTTTGAGCCTGATCTCGAGAGGAGCCTGATCCTCCTCCACGGCCTTGCCTCGGATGTAGACGGGACTGCTACGTCCGTACACAGAGTCCTCGGAGATGTGTACACTAAGTATGTCGGAGCCTGGGATCTCGAACATACAGTCCAGCAACAGTGTCTCCTGCAACACACACAATTCAGTAACATGTACTACAAAACTAGGCTGTTTTTTATTGGTGTGGACAAGACCCAAAAATTAGAAAATTTCCAACAAAAATTTAAATTTCAAAATTCGGTTGGGAATTTTCTAAAACATTATTATTTGACCAGGAGGAATTTTTGAAAATTGTTTGCGGCTAAAGGGATTTTTTGGCGAAAATGGAAGTTTACAGGGAATTTTGCTACTTTGTGTCATTTTGTCTACTATTCTGATTTCTAGTGCTCCCAGCGATGAATTGACTCTGTACTTCCCCTCCATCAAATTCAATCTTACACAAAGAGTTACATACCATGATGGCTCTTAAGCCACGAGCGCCCGTCTTCCTCTCCATAGCGAGGCAGGCGATCGCTCTCATCGCCTCAGAGGAGAAGCTCAGCTCCACCTTGTCCATGCCGAAGAGTATCTGGTACTGGTGGACCAGAGCGTTCTTGGGCTCTGTCAGGATTCGCACCAGCAGATCCTTGTTCAGAGAGTGGAACGGCACGACCACAGGAAACCGCCCGACAAACTCCTGCACAACACGTCAAGCGTGAGTGGACAAATGGAAAGTGTTAGATCCTGAACTTCGGGAAAGAGGGAATGTGCGGGTATGAATCAAGTACTCAGGCGGGTATGAATCACTTAAACTAAAATCATTTGTGAAATGCTTGGTCTGCAGATTGAACAACTTCTGACCTTACAAGACAGTTGGCAACACTCCACGCTACACTTAGTGCCTTGTGTAATGCATTTTCAGTTGACATTGCTGTGAGTTGACTAGGTGCAGTATTCAATAAATATGATTTCTCGTGGCTATGGTAAAGTAATAAAAATTGATTCCGTTACACAGATGGTAAACTATACAGGTAGAATCCAATTTTGTACAATATACACCGAGTGCCATACATCTGTAACACTTGTGAAAACTAATAAAAACTGTAAAAACCAACTAGAACCAATTTTTTAGTATCAACATGAAACATGTTGAGCTGTAATGTCTCGTACAATTAACTTTTACTTGTGGGGTGAGGTGAACTACATGTGTGCGGTCTGGTCTGAAGGGAAGTTGTCTTCTTAAAGGCACGGGCTGTGTAATGACCCAAACGCTGCATATTCGCGTCGGCCGGTAGCAAATGTGTTAATTGGCTCAACTGACCGGTATCATGCCGAACTCGATGAGATCTCTAGCCTCGACTTGAGTGAGCAGAGCATCCTTCTCCAGGTTGTCCTCTTCGGCCGTAGACAGTGAACTGTGGTTGGCCACATCGGCCTGACTGGCTGTCGGCCCTGCACTCTCCTTCGCTGGCACTCCGAACCCGAGGTACTGCAAACAATAAATAAATCAATCAATACAAATTCATTTATTTCAAGTGTTTCTCACTGTACAATGTTTTCCAGAACTGACAACAAAATGAATCCCTTGACTAACAATCAATCTAAAAACTTTATCCACTCTTGCTCCAGAGGATTCTAGCTGTTACAACGGTGAGCAGTTAATACAATTTGGCCTAACCATTTTGGAAAGTTTAATTTAGATTAATCTCATTGAGGGCCTAGTTAAATACTTTTAATATAGATGAAGTTACATCATTGAAATAAGTAGATAGATGAAAAACTATGTTCAGTATTTTCTTTTGGGCGTGGGTGTATGCCCTCTACTTTTAAGTTGGTCTTGTTAGCTTCGGTGACAGAGTACTTCGTAGGTGTGGCACAGTTAACTGTTTATCGAAGTCATTTCAATTTTCTAGTTTGTCTTAAATGGAAACCTTGTGGCTTCATTGAACTAACAAGTTCTTTGTTTTATTCTTGTAATTACAAAAGCCTCTGGATTATGATTGACACAAAAGGGGGCGGCTAAACTAGGGGTTGAAAATAATTTGGGGAATTTAGCTATTTTTGAAGATTGTTAGGGTTCCGCAATTATTTACTTTCGACTCGTTAAGTAAGAAATGTTGTGGGAAGTTTTAATAATTGATCTTATTTCTGATTAGATGGTGTAAGAATTAGCGGTTGCTTTGAATTTGAAAACTCTCAATATTAAAGAAAGCTTGGATACCGTATGTAAGAGCAAACTACTACAGAAAATCTTCAAATACTGACTTTTTCAGAAGGGCTAAAGGTCCCTTAGCTTTACTCCCTCTGTATGAAGGCCCATGGATCAGCCACTGTATGGACTAGTCAATGCCACTTGACCTAGCTTCCTGTAATCCAGCTTCATGGAGGTCAGGTTTTGAGGATGATATAGGTCTAAAGCGGCTCAGATAGTCTCAGTGATCATCTGATTATATCCGCATCAACTCCCACCATCGTTTAGACATATCAGACCATCACCTGCGTGGTTCGGAAGTCACGTTAAGCCGTTGGTCCTTGTATATCCATTGGTCATTTGGCTATTAATTAATGACTCATTCTGAGGAAGAGTCGGCCTTAGTTTGTAACAAAACTACACCTCATAACTCATTACAACCACTCATCACACTCATCCTTCACAACATATTTGCCTTAAAATACCCTCATGAGAGTGGTCGGCATCTCAAATAGTGATTTAGTGATTTAATAAAATATTCCTTATACAACACCTTTTCATTTTTCCGCCGACTGATGAGCCTGTCGAGTCCGTTGTACTCGCCGGAGCCCACAAACAGGATGTTGGTTGTGTCGACCTGCACGGTCTCCCCTCTAAGCTTCCTCGGCGAGTTCTTCTCGGGCACATTCACGATCGTGCCTTCCAGCATCTGAACACACGACACGCCAGTTTGGTCAAGTTTTTATTACTTAAACCTAGAGGGGTGGACAAAACTTTAAAATCAGGAAATTCCAGACAAAAATTAAAATTCTGAAAATCAGGTAAGAATTCCCTAAAATCAAGATTTTCAGGCAGGAGGAATTTTTGAGACGGGAGGAATTTTTGGGGAATTTTCCGAGCCGTCGAGATTTATTGGTAAAAATGGAAGTTTAAAGGGAATTTTTGGCAGATCTTGTAATTTGAGAGGATTTTTAAATAATCTCATTTTTTGATAATTTTACTCTGACCAATGATCAGTAAATTCCTATAGAAAATTCCCCCGATTACAAAACAAGATTGTTAAAACTTAAATTTTTTAATGCAGTAAATAAGTTATTATTTTAACTTTTTGACATTTTAACAGTCACAATTCCCTGTAATGGTTACAAAGTTTAATTATATGGTAATTTCACTAATACGATCAATAATAGGAGAAATATATCAATATATAGGATCAATATATCAATTCAAAGGAGAATCATGCTGTACCATACACATTCCTTTTAAAACTCCCAAATGGAAGTTGGGCATGTTACCTTAAGCATGCCTTGCTGGACTCCTTCCCCTCCCACGTCCCTCAGCTGATGGATCCCCGGCACAGCCCCGATCTTGTCAACCTCGTCAAGGAAAACAATGCCTGTAAATCAATCGCAACATTCAAGCTTACATGCACAGAGGGTTTCACTGACCAATACATTTCTTAATGATGTACAACAAATCATAGCAGGATAGGGCCAAGTCATCCACTGTTCGAGGTTTCTAAATGTTGTTCATGGTTTATTTAATTAGTTTTAGAATTGGTTTCTTTATTTTAATAAACTCATTTAGTTATGTGCAGTAATGAATTGACCAAAATAGGCTTACAAAACAATTAAATGAGGTCCTTGTACCAATTCAACTATTAGTTTGATGCACTTTCAAAACTCTCTTTTTACTGGTAGCGTTTAGGTTTATGTTGCGTAATATGCAACTTTGGCTCATGCGTATGTGACGAACTACAGATGAAATTTTCATAGCTGGCACCTTGGATTTCAGATGAGAAATGTGTATTCATCGTCTAGAAAACATCAGACATTGTTGTCACCCCGTCGGGACTGTAAATCGTCGCTGGCCCGTCCGCACCATTGAAACAATCTTATTAGCACGCTTCCATGAACACCCTAGTTCTAAATGTGATTTAAAAAAGTTAATCACATATCAATTTGATAATACGCTCTTGTAATTTAAATGATTTACCAATAATTTCTGTTTTGTCCCATTACAATAGGATAATTTAAACCAGTGTTATACAGTTTACTTATGCCTCCAATGGCGAACTGAGTCCGACATCGAGCGAATCGACAAAATAGTCTAGTCCGACACATCGCTTATGGCATATACGCAAACGATAGGCAAGAACTACACTACACTAACGCGCCTAGTAGAGAACACGGAAACTACCATCCTCCCTCCTGACGCCAACTCACGGGCGAAGTTTGACAGCCCACGGCAAACAGCCCGGTGGTTTAGTGGTTATAGTGACGGACAGCTGGCCCCTGTCTGTCACAGCGTGGTTCAATCCCACCCGGTGCTGGTACGGTGTGCAATGCTGAGCATTGATCATTCAGTGCGAGCCACAATGACCCGTTCACTGGAAGAGAAAATGGCTCATCAAATCCAGTGGCGGTGGCACTTTTGAGCTTAGGGGTAAATCCCGGCAGAGGAGTGATTCAATGATTGGTAATGCACCGTACCAGAGGCGATTTTGCTGAAATTTTGCTTACAGGGACTGGAAAACCATACAAGGGGTTTTTGAAAATTTAAAATAAATTGGGCGCAAAGTTAAATTAGCTAACGTTATTGCAACATGGACACATAGCAGTCCACACAGGTCATAGCAGTGGTCATACATCTAGGGAACAGTTGGCCCTAATTTGTAACAAGACTACACCTCATCTTCCATCAAAACACTCATCACACTCACTATCATCCCATATTCACCTGAAAATACCCTCTAAGAGTGGTCAATGTCTCAAAGCAAAATATCAAAAAAATATCAACCCTATGAGTTGGCAAGTCCAAGAAGGACCGATGTTTTTGGAAGTGTCCTGTCCGCCTCTCCACCCTCCCCTCGCCCTATACCTCTCGCTGCTGCCTGCATGCCCCATGTGCCAACTAAGGAAATTTCATCTGTACTTTAAAGTGATTCTTGATGAAAATTGGCAGCTTAAAAATACACATAAAAGTTTGGAAAAATAAGGGATAGAGAATACATATTATTATTTTATTACATTTTATCCTTGAGCTAATTATTTGTTGGTTCAAGATCACTTGTGGCCTGTCTTCTCGAAGGGCTTTCCATTTAACCCGACCCGAAAAATAGAGGGCCTTGCAGACCCTAAATCCAGTACAGGATGGATAGTTTTGTTGGGCTCAGTGTCTCTGATCTCGAGAGGCTAATCCGAGGTTAAAATAAGTGCAAGTTAGATGAAGCAACACACCTGCTTGAGCCTTCTCTACACTGTAGTTAGCGTCTTGTAGCAGTTTAGCGATAACGCTCTCAATGTCCTCGCCCACGTAGCCCGCTTGAGTAAGAGTTGTACAATCACAGATGGCAAACGGAACGTCTAAACACTGAGCTATCGTCTGAGCCAGTAGAGTTTTACCTGGAAATAAAAATATGATTAATTTAATCATTTCGCTTTTAAGGTTACTCAAGCTTATTGGCAAAACACTTTTTAGACTCCTACCAAAGATTATGTTATGGTAGGTAGATTGCGCATAGATACCACATGGCTGAGGCAGGAAATCAACATAGTTGCAGCAGCCCAAACACATATAGTGCTACCATCTCTTGCCGTCTTTCTCCTTCCTAGGCTCCACATGCTCGAGTTTATCCGATGTCAAAGATTTAAATGTGACCAAATTGTGCGATTTTCGAGAACAAACAAACTTGCGTGTGCGTCAGTGGCTCTTCTTGAGACTCTTGAAAGAATTCTCTCGCAGCGCTACCTGTGCTTGGGCTGCCGCAACTATGTTGATTTTCCTGCCTCATCCATGTAGTATCTATGCACAATCTACTTACCATAACATTATCTTTGCTGCTAACTTACTTACTTCTAGGTAGCGTCTGCTCAAGAACATGACGAGATCTCACCTGAGCCCGTAGGTCCGAGAAGCAGAATGTTGCTCTTCTCCAACCGCAGTTCGTGACTGTTGGAGTCGAGGATGTCACTGCCGAGGGCGTTGGTTGACGTGGACTGTCCTCTCCTCTCTTGCTGAGTGTCTTGCTGGAACCCTACCCCCAGCGCTGCAGGGTTCAAACCCATGTTGCTCAGGTTCAGGAAATCCACTGAAAAGTTGTTTTTTATTAACAAAGTTAAACAGAGGTTAAATTAGAAAAATATTTACCTAAGGGATAATTTATACTGAAGTAAAGCCAAAAATACACAACTTAGGATAAAGATCACTCTAAATTTCATTGAAATTCAACCAAAACAACTTCTATACAACTTCTGTTGCAGTTTTTTTTAGTAGCGTTATTTTGAATCCTATCTAATTACCTATAACGTTGTATAAATTGCACTGGAAAACGCATGTACCTCTATTCGGAAAAACAAAGCTGGTAGAATGGTTGTTAGTGGCTGTTTGCTCCAAAATTGTGGCGTCTTGTTTGTTGTTGTTGTTAGCCGGAATATTATTGTATATTCGTTTGTAATGGTTGTAGACGGCTACAGAAAGAACCTTCTTAGCTTTCTCTTGACCCACTACATGCTTGTTGAGATACTCGTATATCTGAAAACAGTTGAGAAATGCTAGCAACTTTCATCTCCCACCCATGATTGACACTATTCAACAAGCCATCTTAATTGGGTGTAAACTGTTTAACGTTCTCCCACAAGAATTGAAAGCAGATCGGTTTACACAAAAGAAATTAAAGAATTGGCTAAAGGACAAACCTATTTATAAATTTGAAGAGCTCTTTAACTATCTATGACAAGAAAATATTTATTTATCTTTATACAACATATATACTTATAATTTAAACCTCCGTTTTTATACAACACTTTTATTTATCTATTTTAGACCATTATTTTTTTACGTGTTTATTTTTTATTTTTGCCATTTTTTATTATTTTCAATTTTATTTTATTTGTACATTTATTATTTATTCATTGTTATTTATTATGTACTTGAAGTATTTTTAAGAGAGAAAGCTGCAAACCATATTTTAAAAGTTTCAAAATTTTAACATTCCCCTCAATATATATTCTGGAATGTGCAGTGTTGTTCAAAAAAGAAATCAAGATAAATTGTTACAAATTTGACAAATCAACATAATTTAAGAAACTTTCAAAATTTACAAGTACCAAACTTTAATACAAGCTTTTTAAAAAACAATCTTATGACAATATGTTAAAAATTTACAACAAAATTCCAATAACCATCAAACAAATACAACTTCTGTTGCAGTTTTTTTAGTAATGTTATTTTCAATCCTATCTAATTACCTATAACGTTGTATAAATTGCACTGGAAGCATTACCTCTATTGAGAAAAACAAAGCTGGTAGAATGGTTGTTAGTGGCTGTTTGCTCCAAAATTGTGGCGTCTTGTTTGTTGTTGTTGTGCTTGAATATTATTGTATATTCGTTTGTAATGGTTGTAGCGGCTACAGAAAGAACCTTCTTAGCTTTCTCTTGACCCACTACATGCTTGTTGAGATACTTTCGTATATCTGAAAACAGTTGAGAAATGCTAGCAACTTTCATCTCCCACCCATGATTGACACTATTCAACAAGCCATCTTAATTGGGTGTAAACTGTTTAACGTTCTCCCACAAGAATTGAAAGCAGATCGGTTTACACAAAAGAAATTAAAGAATTGGCTAAAAGGACAAACCTATTTATAAATTTGAAGAGCTCTTTAACTATCTATGACAAGAAAATATTTATTTATCTTTATAACATATATACTTATAATTTAAACCTCCGTTTTTAAACAACACTTTTATTTATCTATTTTAAACCATTATTTTTTTACGTGTTTATTTTTTATTTTTGCCATTTTTTATTATTTTTAATTTTATTTTATTTGTACATTTATTATTTATTCATTGTTATTTATTATGTACTTGAAGTATTTTTAAGAGAGAAAGCTGCAAACCATATTTTAAAAGTTTCAAAATTTTAACATTCCCCTCAATTTATATTCTGGAATGTGCAGTGTTGTTCAAAAAAGAAATCAAGATAAATTGTTACAAATTTGACAAATCAACATAATTTAAGAAACTTTAAAATTTACAAGTACAAACTTTAATACAAGCTTTTTAAAAAACAATCTTATGACAATATGTTAAAAATTTACAACAAAATTCAATAACCATCAAACAAAGAAAACATCAGAAATTCAAACAGATTTAAATCATTTAACCTGCAGATCATATTACAGTCATGGACTTGGAAGGCGATTTTTAAATTATTAAGTGAACTTATCTGTATATTTTACTATGTTTTTAAAATTTAATTGTTGTTAAGCCTATGCACTTAATGTGCCAATGGTATCAATAAATAAATAAATAAAAATTGTTCTTCTTCTTAAATCTATAAGCATACACAGATGAATTAATCCTTTAACCCTGCATTGGGCACTTAAATTATAAAACACCATTGAAGCTCACGGAGGTTTCCTCTGGATGCATACAAACATGTATGAATATATTTTTAGGCTCATATAAAAAACTAATTAACAATTAAAAGATCTTTAATCTCACTTAATTACCATAAACCAGTCTATTACAATGCTAATAATTGTTACAGGATCTTTGTATAAATTTGTATTCAATAGATAGGATTGAAATTTACACTTTTTTCTCAAGTAAGAACTTAAAATGAGTTCTAGAAGGTATCTGTAGCATGTATATCCTAAAATCACCTAATAATTTTAACTTAATTTACCAGTATATAGTTTAAATTTACATGGAACAATATAACTCTCGTACTCCCTTAAACAAATGATAGTGGCACATTACATAAGCAGTTGCTTAAAGGATGAGAACTCCTAGTGTAACTATCACAGATCAAGTCATACCTTCTTAGGAGGTGGAGGTGGTTTCCGTACGTAAGATGATGCTTTAGGATCATCTCTCATCTGCTCTTTCAATGTACGTTTGCTGTCCAGTTCCGAGAGGACCATGAAGAAATGGTCGCACTTCCCACATCGGACAAACCTTGACGATGCTGCTTCAAACAACAAAAAGTTTCTGCTAAGCCAAAGAGTAAAGAAAAAATACATGACAACTGACTGATTATTATATCCTAGGCTTCCGTATCACCCACGTCATAAAGGTTGACAGGCGTTCGCCCATACTCTGATGTGGCATCCTCAGTGACATAGCTGAGACTGAAGAAGGCCGAGACTATAAGGGCGCCCGGGCGAGGCGCGGTAATGCGTAGGCCTGCAGGTGTCCCGTCTACCTGACAGGTCATTGATCTAGTGGGGTTGCACTGCTAAGGGCGTTAGATAAGGGGCGCGGGTCGTCTTGGCGCCTGGTAGGTCAATACCCTGTAAGCTACATGTTAGCCAGTACTGGTTTCCAAGTGGTAGCTATTTTCACACTATCATCCCTATTAAAGTTGTTTGAATTTTTGAATATTTCTATTGCTTCCCTGATGACTTGTGGGTGATAGAACTGCTCTCTAGCCAGTACTTTGGTTTTGTCAAATGAAATGGCATGTTTAGTTTTAAAACTGTGTTCGGCTATGGCTGATTTTTCTATGTTTTCTGTTTTTGTATGTCTAATGTATTCTTGAATCCTAGTTGAGATGAGTCGTTTTGTTTCACCGATGTAGACTGATTATTGGTATTCTCCGTTAGTTCTTTAAACTAATTCATTTACTGTTTTTGTTCATTCATTAAAAGGGACGGGCTTATACTAAAGTAGGTCAGCTACGAGGCCTTTTTACCGTCGTTTATCGTTTACTTAACTACTAGAATCTACTTTAACTCCACTTTTTACTTGTTAAACCGCTAGAAATTTAAGTGTAATGTTCTTCATTACAACTACAAAATGGATTCCTAAATAAGACTAAAGAAATTTGAAGACAAAATGTGTGGACCGAACCAGGACTCGAACCCGGTTCTCTCACTTGTTGGGTGGTTATGCTGACTAGTAAGTGAGAGACCCGAGGTTCGAGTCCAGATCGGTCCACACATTTTGACTTCAAATTTCTTTAGTCATAAATTAGCTTTTTAGTGTTTATACAAATTACGATCTATTCCTAAATAAGACTATAGACGAATTCTTGAGGTGCCTATTGATTTATTATGAATATAGAGGACAGAAGGAAAGAAAAGGAATAGAATAGAACTACTATTTGTAGTTTTAATAATTGCTCAATTATATTATATTTTCTGTAAAATGGCATTGGCCGTGTATATAAATAAATATGTGACATGACAGACTAAAATATGGCTAAAATGTTAAAATACACATTTGGGTCAAAATTGAAGTCTTAAACCATCTGTGACTACCTTATTTACTCATGTTACATATTTTACTATTTTTAGGTAATAAATTAGCTTCTGTGACTTTTGGGTAGACAAGCCTGAGCACAACTTTTATTCGGCATCTGGTTTTGGTCTATTTTAAATCAAATCAATATTTCTTTATTTACATAATTGTCCAGGTTAGCAATGGCGTCAATCAATCAAAAGAATACAATAGATTAATTTACCCAACAAGTCTTGGTCTCCAACGTGGCCACACGTTGAGTGTATTGGCTATCCCCACAATTTACCCACCTTTAAAATCTAAAGGAAGGTGAAAGCGCCCAAACAGCCCATTGAATTTATAATAGCCAATTAGTTCTAACTTCAATGTGCCGATCAAGGTTGTCACATGTCTAAAAGGTGAAGAAAAATAATAAACTAATGCAAGGTTCAGAAATAATTGTTTTATTAGGTTTTTAGAACCTGGGAAAAAACATTTTCTCATGGTTTTCTACTTTGGTTTCTAAGACAAAGCTATCAGCGAATTCTAGCGGTTGCTAAGAGAACCACTAGAAACATTGAAATAGTAATAAAATTATTTTCCAAACTAACAAATCTTTTAAATTAAAGCAATAATTGAAACTTTTACACTAAAAAACACTTTGATGGGCAAGAAAAATGCTATTGGAGCCTAAAGATTTTAACAAGACAGTAATTATATTGAAGTGACAATATTTTTTTACATTAATTAAATTTAGTTCTCACTATTTACTAGGGCTAAAATAAATTATAAGTAGTCTTGAATCAATTTGGTTGCCATGGCTGGCTGGGCTGGCCATCAGTTTTTGCATTGAATTTCCATTCAGTGTATTGCACCAAAAGTAGCGAAATTAGTGAATTTTGGTGTAATATTCAAGAAGCTGAATGGAATACAATGCAAAAACTGAAAACATTTTTTTAATAAAAAAAGGCTTTATAGGTATACAGAATGAGTTCTAAATGTCCCCTCCTTAACTTTTGAAAAAGGAAATAATTTTTAAACCCCTTTGGGGAAGGTTTTTATAGGATTCTGAATAGGGATGGGTCGGTTCCAAATTTTTGACGGTTATCGGTTCTTCAGCTTTTCAGTCATCGGTTATCGGTTCTTTGTTAAATAAAACCAGATGATCGTCAAAAGTCATGTGTGCAACTATGAGGTCCGACATTTTTGTCATAGCTTTAACCCAGATATATATCCGGGTGTAAGCCAACACGAGTTACTCAGTTATCCATAATATGTTCAGAATTATTAAGCTAGGCCCAGGCTTTAAGCCTAATTTATTTTTAATATTAAAGTTACAATATGAAATTATAATAGATATTTAAGTAATTATTAATTATTCCCTATTTTACCCTATCACGATAAGTTTCAGTTACATAATGAAAACTTTGTTTGAAGTTTGTTGTTGACGATGGGAGGATTTCAGAAGTTGAACTATTATTGCGGACATTTTCCATCGTTACTGAACAAAAAGTGATCCTGTTTGTTCACTAACGATGGAAAATGTCCGCAATAATAGTTCAACTTCTGATAATGAAAACACCATGTTTACTTCTACCCTCGCTTGAACTGATAATCACAGAGTTCTAATTTGGGTATTTTGGGCTGTAATAAAATGACATATTTAAATAAATTTGATATTGTATTACAATATACATAATATATTTATTTTGGCTGATTGAAAACCCCAGTTGAACAACAAACATCAACAGGCTATGCTTACGTTTTGATTTGATTGAAGCTAGCGTTTAGTTTGTGTCTTTGTGAGGTTAGGTTCTGAACGTGCTGATAAAGGAGCATTTCGCCAATGTTGTAACAGAAAATTTGCAGGGTGTCTAGCAAATTTCTTCCATCAAATTCAAGATTTTTTCCAGACTTTTCCAGTCTCAATCGTCAATTTATCAAAATCAAAATTCGACAAATCACTATACTTTTTACAATTAATCTTTGTTTTTCATTATAACAGACAAAATATATTATATTTACAAAAATAATAAGAAAATAGTAACTCTATAAGACAGAAGTATTTATCAAAGATCAAATTATGTTCCCTTTATGTGGGTATCAGATCAGAATCTTAGCCAGCTCACCGTAGCACACAGGGACTAGATGAGCTAGGCAGCTGGCCATCCGGCTCATCAGTTCTGTTGTTGAAATCCTGCTTCACACAAGGATTATTTGCGTAGTGCAGGTAGGCTAGCTTTGACAATGACGGTGCTATTTGGCATGCTAAAGATCGATAACTACTCTTGGTTTGGTAAATGGAATGCGTATGGCTACACGGTGTGTGCAATTAGAATTAGTGGCACTTAAACACCTAGGCTGTGGCAGACACTGGTTTTGGGAACAAAGGGAGTTTAGACCTCTGTAAAATTTGGTGCGTTTATCTTGTGCCATTCAAAAGTTATTAAGCCGTCCCAGTTTAATAATTAACACTTTGTAAAATGCACTTACATTTTGATACCATATCTATAAGTTTATTATCCATTTTTAGTGAAATGACTATATGGCTATTTTAGATTTTAACCAGTCTGAATAAGTCGATAGTAACAATGTAGCACATAATTACTATAGTAACTTCATTGTTTAACAAATAAAAATGATAAATTTAAAAATGCAATGCATAATTTCTATGACAACTCAAGACAAAATTTACTAACACTTTGCAGACAACATCCCCAAATAACATCCTATTAGGTCCCTTGGCCGGGTCTGCCGATAACCCCCTGTTAGGTCCCTTGGCCGGGTCAGTCGATAACTCCCTGTTAGGTCCCTTGGCCTGGTCAGTCGATAACTCCCTGTTAGGTCCCTTGGCCTGGTCTGCCGATAACTCCCTGTTAGGTCCCTTGGCCTGGTCAGTCGATAACTCCTGTTAGGTCCCTTGGCCGGTCAGTCGATAACTGGGTCTCGGTCTGATTAGGTCCCTCCCTGTTAGGTCCCTTGGCCGGGTCTGCCGATAACCCCCTGTTAGGTCCTGGGCCGGGTCAGTCGATAACTCCCTGTTAGGTCCCTTGGCCTGGTCAGTCGATAACTCCCTGTTAGGTCCCTTGGCCGTCAGCTAATAACTCCCTGTTAGGTCCCTTGGCCTGGTCTGCCGATAATCCCCTGTTAGGTCCCTTGGCCTGGTCTGTTAATAACTTCCTGTTAGGTCCCTTGGCCTGGTCTACCGATAACCCCCTGTTAGGTCCTGGGCCGGTCAGCCGATCTCCCCTGTTAGGTCCCTTGGCCTGGTCTGCCGATAACCCCTGTTAGGTCCTGGCCTGGTCAGTCGATAACTCCTGTTAGGTCCTTTGGTCGGTAGCCGATAACTCCCTGTTAGGTCCTTGCCTGGTCAGTCGATAACTCCCTGTTAGGTCCCTTTGCCTGGTCGTCGATAACTCCCTGTTAGGTCCCTGGCCGGGTCAGTCGATAACCCCTGTTAGGTCCCTTGGCCTGGTCTGCGATAACTCCCTGTTAGGTCCCTTGGCCTGGTCTACCGAGCAACCCTTGAAGTCCCTGGCCTGGTCTGCCGATAACTCCCTGTTAGGTCCCTGGGCCGGGTCAGCCGATAACTCCCTGTTAGGTCCCTTGACCGGCTGCCGATAACTCCCTGTAGGGTCCTTGGCCTGGTCTGCCGATAACTCCCTGTTAGGTCCTTGGCCGGGTAAGTCGATAACTCCCTGTTAGGTCCCTAGGCTGGTTGTCGATAACTTCTGTTAGGTCCCTGGCTGGGCCGAGCAACCCCTGTTAGGTCCCTTGGCCTGGTCTGCTGATAACTCGCTGTTAGGTCCCTTTGGCTCCTAACGATAACCCCTTGATAGGTCCCTTGGCCTGGTCTGCCGATAACTCCCTGTTAGGTCCCTGGGCCAGGTCAGCCGATAACCTCCCCATTAAGTCCTTTGGCCGGTCTCTTCTTTAGGAGAGGTGGGTTTTCACTGTTTAACACCTCTTAAAAAACATAAAACCCAATTTTTAACTCGCTAAGCCGTGGTGTCCCGACTCGGCAACGAGGAGGAGGAGTCGGAGGAGTATCAACCTCGATAAAAAACCGGAGGTCATCTGGCCCAGATGACAGTTTCTCTGTAAGGGCCCCTTGCCAGGGTGACGGCAAAGTTCTCAAAGATGGATCAGGTGGACCAATCATCTTCGAGAGCTGTGACAATTGAACTGGCGGTGGAGAGGGCTTACCCGATAGCTACAACAGACGATTTGACATGGGGAGTCTTGCCTCAAGAAGGATGGACGGATGGAGCGAGGTGAAAACCATCAAATATAAACTTAAAAGTAGTGGGATTACAAGAAAAACCAGCCCTTGACATATAAAACAAATGGTTGGAAGGAAAAAGAGGACTGAAGGTAAGAGGAAGTCAATAGCAGGGCTATTTCTCTAGGAGAATCAATGTGCCCGTGATCTATACCTAGCTGTGTATCGTTGCTCGCCACGGATAAAATATTATATTACAGCATCATGACTGTGGTGTTACAATATCATAGTTTTACATACAATTAGGATGTAGCGGACAAAACCAACTTCGGGAACCAACAACGGTCTTACACTTTCTGAATATCTTCGGGCTTCATAGTATTCATGAATTCCAGACTTTCCCAGGTCTTTTCGGCCAAGTTCCATACTAATTCCAGACTTTTTAAGACCTCATTAAATTCAAGACTAATTCCAGACTTCCAGACTTTTTAAGACTACTAGACACCCTGATTTGGTTGGTTAATTTTTTACATCTGTTTTAAACTACTTTCCTTTATTAAAATTCCAAAATCGCAACAATTTACATCATATTTAATGATTTTGTAACATAATGACCTGGCTGATCACGATGAGACATAATGTTTGTCTGATGGGACGAACACCGCGCCTAAAGCGTGAACGTATTGAAAATGTTTCGCGATGTCGATTAGAAGTCGAAACTCTCGAAACATGTTGCGTTAACTGGCGCTGTAACAGAGTGGCATGGACAATGATCAAAACTAGTGAAGAAGATAGTCAAAATCATAATATTGCATTAGTTAGGTGTACTTGCCCAATAAGGCAATTAAAAACAATAGCTCACTGAATATTTCTAAAAGCGAATAGGTTTATTTTACTGGGATTATGAATCAATTGTGTAAATAGCTGTTCAAAGCCGATGTTTTATGCATAATCCCATCATGAGGTGCTCTGGTTCGACAGCAAAGAACCGTTGGAACCGAGAACAAACGACAATCCCTAAAAAAGAACTAATAGTTTCAAAATTTGTTAAAATGGCCAGGCTTGTTACTAGAAACCTGAAAAACCATATTTAAAATGGTGGTTCAAATAATGGCCCTCATCTTGACAAACTATCGACATCCAAATGAATGAAAGACTCAAATCCCTCAAATACTATTTACAAAGATATTTTCAATAAACTCACACATTTAAAGAATTAAAAGCTACAAGATTTGTTGGAAATTTGTTTACATGAATAATTATATTCATCAAGTCCGTTTTGGTTTGAAAGGTGCTTTTACGTGCAAATATGCAAAAGTACAAGGTTTTTTTTTTTCAGATTTTTTAGGTTTCACTTTCTTTACATGAACTTTTGATCTATAAAAGATGTTAAATCGAACCTTTATAGAGTCAAGATCTTTCAATCAGCAAACTGAGTAAAACAATAATCGTTCAGAAGTTATTAGCACCGACATAAAACTTATTCGCCCGCAAGGTCATCTTGTACAACGCGTTGTTTTCTAAGTAGGTTAACAAGTTACTTCACAGCTTGTGTAAATACTTACAAGCAGAAGTCTCGACATGAGTGTATCTCATTAAAGCATAACTGCCATGTTTCTCTGAAGTAGGTTAACAAGTTAGCACAGCTTGTGTAAATACTTACAAACGAAAGTCTCGACATGAGTGGCAATATCTCCGCACTTAGGACAGATGAGGTGCGTGTCACTGCCCTTGGTGCCGCCTACTTTCTTGGGCTCTTTAGGCGGCAGGTCGCCCGATCCGCTTGTATCAGCTTCTCGTAGTGTCGGTTCTGTCAACAGCCCTCTCAGAGGACCGCCTTTCAGCTCATTCCATACGTACAGCGGCAGTCCGGCTGGAATAATAATAATAATATTCATAGAGTTTAATTTATGCAACGCAATGCACAACTTATTTATTTATAAGTTAAAATTCTGATGCACTGTGTTTTTTTACTTTTTATTTTATACAAAACTAAGCGTATACTTTGTGGGTTGCTCATTAAGATAAGCGAAATCACAAGCGGAAAAATAATTATGTCGCTCAACATGTGTTCATGTAAGTTACTAGTAAGGCTTCCAATCCGGACCTGTTTTTCAGATATAATGGTTTTGATTAACCCTTAACTACTATACTCAAAAAAACTTACATAACTATTTATACAACGCCTGTCAGATTCTCTTTGTTTTCATTTCTTTTTTATGGACAGAATATTACATATATATATATATATATTTTTTTTAAATACACAACTCTTTATTGTTCTGTTATAATATAAAATACCAATTTATATTTTTACCAAAATAAGCAATCCATATTTGTTTTCTAAAAAAAGTTCCTAAAACAATGTTTTTCAACAAAATTTTAAGTTAATTATAGCATAAAGTTTTTAAATTAATTAAGTTAATTTTAAGCATAAAAAAAAATATTATGATGTCAATATTGTGCATCACTACCTTAAAAAACTTTTTTGAAAATTGTATTTTTATTTGGTTTTATCACTAAGAAAAGGTAAAATGACTTTAGACACAGTTACATATGAATTAAACTGTGTATAATTTATATGAGGAACCACAAACATTTACAAACTAAGTTTCAACAAAATTGTTCAGTCTTGTTGGCAAGCATCTCACAACTTTTCTCCAAGCCAATGGACGATTGAAACAAAAATTTTCAGAATAACTATAATGGCTGCCTGCGAGGAGAAATCAGACAGTTGTCGCCAAAACCAACAGCACACTCATATTACTGTTCACAAGTCAAAGACCTTGACTGACTGAAAGGTAGACGGCCGGACCAGTTTCTAGAGGGGCTGAAGGAGGGGTGAATAGGAGAATATGAGGTTCAGACGCCAGTATAGTAGTTAAGGGTTAAGCAACTTGGCCCAGAGTCTAATTTTAAATTCCTTGTGAGTCTCGAGGAAGGAAAAGGGAAAATCTGTACTTCATTTATTAAATGGAAAAATTACATAAAATGTTATTAGTTCTTAACTTTAAATTCAAGACAAATCAATCATTGAAATTCAAGTAGTTTTCTAGGTCATTAAACTTAGTTAAAGCTTGCAACTTCCAGCTGGGAATGAGATGTTAAGGTCTGTAATATTACCCACATGAGTTGAAAACAAGTACTTAGCGAGGCTTTCAATAGACAAATTAGATAGGAGTGGCATAAAAGACAAAAATTTTATATTAATTAGGGGTTGCAAGGTTTCTAGCGCAACTCACTGCCAGACAACAAAGTCCCTTTTCTTGCCCCTCAACATCTATCCCTACCACATAGATGAGTGTCAAGCAAATAGTGGAAGTAAGCCTGGCACCTTACTAAGTATTCTGATTGTTTGTCCAGGTTCCGTATTGAAGGAAAATCTCAAACATAAAGGAATGCTAACTCTTTGTGACGATTGTATAGGCAACCATCGATTGTTACTATTGAGCTAGTTGAATCGCTCTCGCTACCGATATAACCGTTGATATTTGATCCCATGCACTTTGAGGAATGGATTAAATTAGGACTTGATAGTTTTATTATCTCCCCTCTACATGGGGAACATGGGTGAAGAGGCCCATCACTCCTTTCACCTGAGGCTTAGCTGCTCATTAAGTTCTCACTCGTCTCATTGGTCCAAATATGAGGAGACATGTGAATAACAAGTTGTGGTTTCAGACGTGGTTTGTTGACCTCATGACCGAATAAAACATGAAATTGATATCATGATCTTGCTAAGGAACAACGGATGTTAAATTTGAATTCACTCAGGGGATTTCATTGAACTGCTCGTTGTTTTGCAACTGTTTGTTTTCAACAAGTGAAAAGACTTTAAAAAAGTGTGTAATTTTCTAATTGAAAATGATTTTGTTATTAACAGACATAAGCCTATAAATTAATTACATCAAATAAGAAACACCATTTAAAATGCAGTCATGTCAGTCAAACTGTAAACCTAGTATTACTATTATTTATGAGAATTCTAAGACTAGTAATAATCCCAACTTAAGCTTAGAGAAGCAGGGCCTAATTTAAAATTTCCACTAAGCATTTCAATTTAAAACTTAATACTACAAAACAATAAATACAGTCTTCAAACAAAGGAAAGATATTGAATACAAACTTCAACAATGCAACTGACACAACCGTCGTTATAGACCCTTATTTTGTTGTCATTAATAAATCATAGATAAAATTAGAGAAACACAATGCAAAATACAACACACGTGTGGATGACAAAATATAACGTTGAGGCAGAGTTCAAAGATTAACAACACTTTGAAACGTTTAGATGATAACAAGACGTAACAAACCTTTTCTGTTCAACAGTTTTGTTGACCTTGAAAATTAAAAACTGAAATTCTTATCAGTTTCACATTTACTATGCAGGGTAATATTTTGAAACTTAAAGCAAATAAATCTTATGGATTTTCTAAGTTGAATCACGTTCTAAGTAAGTTATATAAATCACTATTTGAGATGCCAACCACTCTCATGAGGGTATTTTAAGGCATACTATTTTAATATGTGGTGAAGGATGAGTGTGATGAGTGGTAGTAATGAGTTATGAGGTGTAGTCTTGTTACAAACTAAGGCCGACTCTTCCTTAGAATGGGTCATTAATTAATAGCCCAATGACCAATGGAAATACAAGGACCAACGGCTTAACGTGACTTCGAACCAGAAACGGTGATGGTCTGATATGTCTAAACGATGGTGGGAGTTGATGCGGGTATCATCAGATGATCACTGAGACTATCTGAGCCGCTTTAGACCTATATCATCCATGAAGCTGGATTACAGGACCACGCCACGAGTCCCAGTCATAAATTTTTATTATGTTTATGAATTTTGTACTTCTTACCTGTTTGGATTTTTCCTCGTGAAAGGATCAGTTTTCCTGCGGATAATCCACATCGAACATGTACTGCACTCATCCTCCTCCTGAAATTCACAATTGGTTTTCAGAAAATCGAACAAGCATCGAATTTAATTATTTTTACTATGTTCCTGTCAATGTAGGCTACTGCCAAGTACTAGTACTCTGACCAATGGTGAGGTGTCTGTTCAAATCTGAATTACCAATACTTTAGGTAATGGTGATAACATTTAAACTCTCATATATAAAACTTTACTCAATGATAGCGGCTTAAATAGGCGTAAAACCAAATTCAGTTCAAAATTCGGGTTGAATGTCTCGGAAGCGTGTCAATTCTCTCATAGATCCGTAGAGAACCTCCAAACCTGTTGTCTTGATAATGGGGTGTAAAAACAAAATGCCCATTGTTTTGTGCCCATTGCGTATGCTTTGACCTTTTAGCTTGAGTCGAGGTGGTTAGGATGAACTCGGCAGTAAGTTACACAACTCAAAAGAATTTAACAGCTGATCCGGAACAAACAAAACTGAGTAATCGAATTCAGGGTTTGACTCCATACACTATCGACTTGTATCATTCAACTTGTACCATCATTCATAGTCTTTTAATTTGTTAACAAAATTTTTTATTGATAAGCCCTGATTTTTATTTACGAATAGGCCTGCTCCAAATTTTTAAATGTTGTGGTAACTAAGTGGTGTTTTATATTGTAGTCTAAAGTGCCTAAGTTTGTTGATTTTGGTCCTTTACCTTTTCCTTATTGAAATCAATTATCAAATTCCTGTATTACAGACATTTAACAATTTTTGTAAAGAATTGTAAGATATTATGAGTTTTAAAAGCCTTTGTTTTTACTAAGAGTTCAAACAACAAGAAGGTTTTAAGGTTATTTTTTATTAATTGGCATAAAATTAGTAACAGGTGTAACAAAGATTTTTAGGTCAATACATTCAACAGCTTAGTCCAAACTTGGACATATGATATTGTCTGATCGATAATTGAATGATAATTAAACAGCATTACATATCGATTCATCCATCCTGCTTAAGCAACACAAATGTAGGAAAAGCACATTCGTCATCTCTGAGTCCTTGACCTTAATGTCGTCTTGAGACTTGTCATCGTTGTGTCAATCTTATTCCTCTGTGATACGTGTACAAGTGTTGTGATGGAGGAGTGTGTTAAAGTTACAGTTGAACTGGGACAAATTCTCTTTGGTTCCCTGCTTCTTGAACGTAAGTTAAAAGTAATTGGAAAATAATCTCTTTGTGCCTTGTCGTGCGGGTTGTGACGGCCTGACCTTGTCGGGTTGTTAAGGCACCCTATCAGTTTGCTTATTAATCTAGTCCTTATGTCTGTATCTTATAGTCCATAATGCATCGCCCAACATGCAGCTTTTGACGTCCATTTTTAGTAGTATCGTACCATTGGTTTGCTTATAGTATTTAATATGTGTGAACTGAGGAAAACTCAAGCTTTAAAACGAACAAATACACAACCAATTTGACGAAAACCTTCTAAGGTTCACAGGAGAGGGACCCCACGTGTTAATTGAGAGGGGTGTCTGTCCAGAAATGAAATTAAAATCCTATTTTATCAATTGTCTTGCAATCAGGTGAAAAGATTCCTTTCTTCAAATGTCACCTGGGATAATAATGTGTCCTTTTCAGGTCACTAGGGGTAAAACTGGGACTTATGGCAATCTTAGCTAGTAGCAACTGCTAATATAATATATCTTATAGTTTGAACAAATAAGTGTCTACAGCCTTTGCTCTATCTAAAATTTTAAAGTTGACCTAGAACTTGGACTTGTTTGGTTAAACAGTACCACATAACTAGGATATTGTTGGCGTGCTTTCTGCAGTGTGAAACAACCACTGAAGTAACCAGTAGGTTAACTTCTAGTAACTTACCTGAAATAATGGTGATAGCCTACAATACATTTGCATATACAATACATGCATTGTTTTGCAATTGTTTGCCTATAATACACACATTTGCATGTATGTACGCACAAACTTGTAATATTGTTAAATAATTGTTCACTGTCAAATTATTATACTTCACTGTAAACTGTATTATTGCTTTTGTTACAATAATCTTTTTAGCCATACTATATGTCAAGCAAGTGTACTGTAAATTGGCATTTGCCGTTTATGTATAAATAAATATTATATAATACAGTTAAGTTCAGCGATTCTAAACTAATGGAAGCCTACCCTTGTTCGGGTTTAAGAATTGTTTGGACCAATGGCTTTATCATCTAATATTCCCTGGTATTGAGTTTTAAAATAAAATTGGGCCATTTCTGAGCTCTTGCGTTCGCTAGCATACTGCGGGAGTAACTATGGCTCTCTACGTTGGCCAAACACTTCTTACTGACTCTATGCGGATTAGGCAGATTTCTGGATTAGCATCATTTGGACTGACTGGACTCTACTGTAAAAAGATTTTGTATGACTATCTTTTCTTTGATTCAGTCACGGACGTATAAAATTCCCTATAAAATACCTCTACGGAGAGTACCATGGACGTATGCCTAGTTTTCGTTTAGTTAGGCCTGCTAATTGTTACCTTGCAGTACCTAAACTTGTGTCCTAAACGCTTGTAACTTCAACTTAACATTTCCATAAGGAAGAAGTGGTTGTAAAACGCCAATTTTAGATCAATGGCATTATGCACTTTGAATGCACCAAGCAAACCCTATCCTAAAGTGAGGCAGGTCTTTTCGCCCTTCTAGTACAGGCTGGCACGCTTACAAGAGTGCAATGTTGCATAAACTTAACTGCGAATTTTAAACCAAGTTTGATGTTTTCGGTATCCAATGGAAAATAAGAAATTAATAAATTATTTTACATGTATTTTGTGTAATTTAAAAACAACTTCTACTTACCACAGCGGTGTATTGCGAACTAACGTTAAATTTAGATGCGAAAACAAAATAACAAATCAACAAGACATCACAGACAGCACACTATGCCAAATATAACGTCAGACTCAGCAAGTTGCAAAGAAAAAAGGGTCCAGCTGGTTATCATCCAAACAGCTGACTACTGAACAAAGAAAAGAAAAGTGGTTGAGCACTAAACAAAATTATAATTAGTACGAATATAAAATAAAAACTACCACCACAACAAAGTCACCTTTATGTAATCATACTGCACTTACTATAAAGACGAGTACAAATTTTAGAATGTGTTCTGCGAGATAGATTTATTTAATAAATAAATAAATTTAATTATTCTTTATTTATTTATGAAATAAGTTAAAAAATACAAAGAAGTACAGTATTTTTTTATCAATAAATTATTTTTCGGCAAATAATCTTTCCGGTTTTATAAGCTTCAACAAAAACCAACACAAATAAAATCTAATAAATAAGTGTCACCCTGTATACTATACAGAACTAATGGACATCAAAGAATATCCTAAAGTTATTACAGTACAATAGTGATAAAATAACGTTATTGTGATTTTGTAAACACAAATAAATTTTATTAATTAATAAATTTTGCGTAAGAACTACTTTACTGTCTTATAACTATTATTTTTCCTTGAAGATCATTTACATAGGGATAAAGCCATCAATGTATAATTCCTGTACAATAGTTATAATTTAAATAGGTTCTAACATTAAAATAACGAATTACTTGAAAAATATACTGAGATAGTTGCCACTCCTGTGTCAAGTCAGTAGATAAACAAGTAACAACTATACCTTCTAGTAGTTCTGCTAACTGCCGATAGAGGCAACACGTGCTAGAAAATCTACCTTACCACTGTAGCAGCAGTACGGTAACAGAATAGCTGGGAGGCTTTAACATAATAGACGGTATTAAATTAATGCTTCACTGTAAAGACAGTTATTGTAGAATGGTTTCGTTATATTTAATTTTAAAACTGAATACTTTTAAACAATTTAAAAATTGAAGGGATGTTCAGTCGTTGATAATTAAATATAAAATATGTAACAAAATCCCCTTGGTTAAAATGTCTGAGTAAAAGTGTTTAACCAAGAGATTATTTTAACTTTTAATACAGAACATTTTTGGTTTACCTTTAGGCTTGGCTTTATTCTTACAGTGAACTCTCCAGCCAATGTTAAAATAATTAGACACTCGTTTGAGTTTTTTTTTTGTCTCCATTCTTTCTATATAGCCCCATCCAGAGCTGAGCCCTTCGTGCAAAAATGAGAATATTGTTGTTGTATAAAAACAACTCATTAAAACGATCACTGTAGTTATAATTATTATTACAGTATAAATTTCTGCATAGAAAATAAGGTAGGGTGTTGTGTAGCCTAAAGTTATAACTATACAATCGTTAAAAAATAACTGCAATGCGATTTTGTGAAAACAAATCAATTTTGCGTGGAAACGAATTTATCGTCTCATTACTAATATTTTTCCTAGAGGATTATTTACGTAGGGATGAAGCTAACAATAGCAATAACAATTTAATTTCTGAACAGTAAATATAATACAATAAATTCTCAAATTAAAATAACGAATTACTTAAGAAACACACACACATATTTGCCACCCATGCACTAAAGTAAGTAAATCACCTAGGAATACAATGGTAAGGTAGATTTGTTAACTCGTGCTTCGCTCTACTGGCAAGTAGCAGAACTAGTAGAAGGAATGCTATCGATAGTACAGTCACCGAGTAGCTGGTAGACAAACTCAGGTAGACGATATTATAATAATGATTCTTTGTAAAGACAACTATTTTAGAATGGTTTGGGTTTGGTGAAATTCAATTAAAACGGTATACTTTTAAATAATTTGAAAATTAAATAATAACTAAATACTTAACAAAACATCCTTGGTTAAAAATGTCTGTATAAAAAGTGTGCTTTTATTACGTGTATATTTATTATTTTAACTTTTAATGCAAAAATTCATTTTTTACCTGTGGGGTTGGCTTTATCCTTACAGTTGTAAACCCTCCAGCCAGTGTTAAACTTAGGCAGCACTTTTAATGTTATTTCTCCAATCCCTTTCATTTTTCCCACAGCCCATCGAATCACTAAATCACTATTTGAGATGCCGACCACTCTAATGAGGGTATTTTAAGGCAAATATGTGGTGAAGGATGAGTGTGATGAGTGGTAGTAATGAGTGTAGTATGAGGTGTAGTCTTGTTACAAACTAAGGCCGACTCTTCCTTAGAATGGGCCATTAATTAATAGCCCAATGACCAATGGAAATACAAGGACCAACGGCTTAACGTGACTTCCGAACCAGGCAGGTGATGGTCTGATATGTCTAAACGATGGATGGTGGGAGTTGATGCGGGTATCATCAGATGATCACTGAGACTCTCTAAACAGCTTTAGACCTATATCATCCTCAAAATCTTACCTCCATGAAGCTGGATTACAGGACTACGCCACGAGTCCCAGTCAAAAAGTAAATCAGGTAAAAGATATTAAATCACGCTTAAAATTTTAAATGTTGCAAGTTGTTCCTTTGGACGTCGGACATAACAAATCCTTCTATACCATACATTTCGCACAAACAACATTGAATGGTAAGCAGACTTTAGAAGTTTAGTCTCCCAAAATCTCTTTGATCAAGATTGGCACAAACTGTAAACTCCTGTTTATCCTCGAAGTTACGATATTTCCGTAGCCACTGCATTATTAACACGTCTGCAGGAGTAGATTAGAAGGTGATTGATGGATGGATTAAGTTGGCAGGAAATTTGTAGAGACGCATCTAAAATAGGCAAATAATGACTGTATAATCTGTTTGAATTTTGAAACCATCTTGAATATAATAGCAGTTCAAAACTTTATTGGCTAGCACAATAAGCCTGAGGCTGCGTGTGCCCAACTAAGTTGTTCCTTTATATTTTTGAGGATGATATAGGTCTAAAGAGGCTCAGATAGTCTCAGTGATCATCTGATGATACCCGCATCAACTCCCACCATCGTTTAGACATATCAGACCATCACCTGCGTGGTTCGGAAGTCACGTTAAGCCGTTGTCCTTGTATTTCCATTGGTCATTGGGCTATTAATTAATGACCCATTCTAAGGAAGAGTCGGCCTTAGTTTGTAACAAGACTACACCTCATAACTCACTACTAACACTCATCACACTCATCTTCACCACATATTAGCCTTAAAATACCCTCATGAGAGTGGTTGGCATCTCAAATAGTGATTATGTGATTTAGTGAAACAATCTTGAATGTAATACCAATTCAAAACTTTATTGGCTAGCACAACAGCCTGAGGCTGCGTTTGGCCAACTAAGTTTTTCCTTAGCCAAAGGAAAAAAAGTCCAACGCAACGACAACGCAAGGTCAACGAAATTTAGATACTTTGTACTCAGTTTTCCGGAGGAACAGGCTGCTCTTTGAAAATTGGCCGAACAAAGATAAAGAAAACGTACCCATCCAATATTATTAGCAGACGCTCCACCACTGTGTTGGAAGGGTTGGCGGTTGGCCCCCCTGACTCACCTGTTACACAGCTGAGGGTGGCGAGTGGGTGGCAAGTTGGTAGCACTGCGCGGAGAGTGTTTCAACTCTAGTGTGGTGCGAGCTAGCGTTCGATACCCAGCTTTACCTGGCCCTGCCGAAACCTCGGCGTCACACGCGTCTAACCAGGTAACATGAACCTTTGTTTTTGGTTTTATGAAAATAATAAATTATATTTATAAGTACATACAAATACTTATAACGGGTTAAAAATATTACGCTATAAACCGTAACCGAATGAGCAAAACAACAACATTTTCAATAATGTCGTTTATAGATTGTTTACTATTGTTGTTTTATTCAATGAAATGAGGAACGTCTTTTTGGTGACGAAGTTAGGACCTTAAATAACCTTCAAAGTTTAGCGGTGGTGGGTTGGAATCGTGCGCGAATCCGGAGCTTATCCCTCCGCTGGTGCGGGTTCGATCCCCGCTGTCACCACTTACTTTGTAAAGTGACTATACGGTAACGCTAGGTAAAGGTCGAAGGTAGAGGACTCTGTAGTCCTTCTTCGCCTCGTTAAACAAGACAAACTTTACTTTTTTAAAGTTCTCTCTTCCACTCAACCGCAATACAAAGATATTAAAATTGAAATATACACATACAATTTCCATCTTTTATTAAAGAAATTTGGAGTAAAAATGTGTGGACCAACCGGGACTCAAACCCGGGTCTCTCACTTGCCGGGTGATTATGCTGACCCCTACACCATCCGGTTCAGCTGACTTAAATTCATGCCTTCAAATTTAGAAGTACTTAAAGCTTAATGTTTATCCAAAACATGTAAATGTCAATAGCGACTTTAAATCGACAAGGTTGAAATATGACACACAGAATTTAAACACCAGAATTTACTACATAAATTAGCTATTTAGAGTGTATACAGTTTCAATCAGTACTACACTTAAACCCAAAATTATACTACTAAGAATTTGGGTGCTTTGATCTTATTACTCTATTAGTTAATTGAGCTGGAGTTAAGTCAGTAAATTAGAAAATAGCCAATTAGTAATTGAGCAATTAGTAAGTCAAGCCCGACCACAACACTATCTATGTAGTTAAGCAGATTCGGGTAGTCAAGCAAACTCCTTATTCAAGGGAATTCGTCCATATACGCTTTTTAGTTAAACCTAAGCTTATGTACTTGGACACTATAAGTTTCTGCGCATGAATATCTCAGCAAGCTAAAAGGAAATTCACGAAAAATAAGTAGCTCGTCCCGTTTTTGCCACATATTAGCTCAAGTGTTTTTAAACTGTACATCAAAACATCGGAATTAATCGGTTGGTAGTTAATAGATCGGTAAAAAATATATTTTCAAGATAATAAATTTGCTCCGCAGGAAAAGTCATATCCACACGTGTTTTTACGAGCTTTGATTCTATACACTCTATGGAGAAAGCAGTTTTCTGTAGAGCAAACATAGGCCTAATATTTTTCGCTGTTGTGTTTTTTATCTTCTATATAAATAAAATAAGACTTTTGTTCGTGCGTTGAAATAAATCCATCGGTTTTCGTTATTTGGGTTTCTTATACTTTAAAAGACCGAAATTGACGTTAAAAGATTCCTGCCTGTCTGTCTGTAACGTTTTAAGCAATTTTGGAACGCGTATAACTCCAGATCGGCTGAAATTATGGAGGTGAAACTTTATTTAAGGGTTTAATCCTTTACACGGTATGTCTGTAGCTTTGACTGGGACTCGTGGCGTGGTCCTGTAATCCAGCTTCATGGAGGTCAGGTTTTGAGGATGATATAGGTCTAAAGCGGCTCAGATAGTCTCAGTGATCATCTGATGATACCCGCATCAACTCCCACCATCGTTTAGACATATCAGACCATCACCTGCGTGGTTCGGAAGTCACGTTAAGCCGTTGGTCCTTGTATTTCCATTGGTCATTGGGCTATCAATTAATGACCCATTCTAAGGAAGAGTCGGCCTTAGTTTGTAACAAGACTACACCTCATAACTCATTACTACCACTCATCACACTCATCTCCTCACCACATATTTGCCTTAAAATACCCTCATGAGAGTGGTCGGCATCTCAAATAGTGATTTAGTGATTTGTTTAATGCCCATATAACATTCTGAAGATGAATGGCAGGAGACCAAAGTGGGCCCTAAAAATATCGAAACGGCGAAAGTAACTAAGACTCCACAAGTGCACAAGTGAAAAGCATGTACATTAATACTGCTGCGGACCATTTCAAAACAATAAGTAATTGCATTGAATTGTATTAATTAGCTCAACTTATCACACAATTATATACAATATCACTAAGCTATGCATATTGTATGGGTTTGATATTGTGGTTAATTAAAGTGGTATTTAGAACGTCCATCAAACTGTTTCCATTACGTTCCCTACGTCACGTTTATATTAAAATTGCATAAAGTGACATTAATATGTATATAGATTATAATATCCCCTAATAGAGATATAATAATATAACTTATAGACCTACACGTTTGGGTAAACACTAGACTATGAGTGATAGCTCATCTTATTTCCTCAATATTGTGCAGAAAAACTTCAAACTACACTAGATGGGACTCTCAAATAGATAATGACTAACACATTGGGGTGGTCATAGCTCAGTGGTATAGTGCGTGCTTCGCACCAAATCAGCCCGGGTTCGATTCCCGGGCGCAGTGATAACTTTTCACGATGGCCACTCCCCGGGTTTGGAAGTTACGTTAAGCCGTTGGGCCATTCCATTGGTCGTTGGGCTATTCACTAAATCACTATTTGAGATGCCGACCACTCTCATGAGGGTATTTTAAGGCAATATGTGGTGAAGGATGAGTGGTAGTAATGAGTTATGAGGTGTAGTCTTGTTACAAACTAAGGCAGACTCTTCCTTAGAATGGGTCATTAATTAATAGCCCAATGACCAATGGAAATACAAGGACCAACGGCTTAACGTGACTTCCGAACCACGCAGGTGATGGTCTGATATGTCTAAACGATGGTGGGAGTTGATGCGGGTATCATCAGATGATCACTGAGACTACCTGAGCCGCTTTAGACCTATATCATCCTCAAAACCTGACCTCCATGAAGCTGGATTACAGGACCACGCCACGAGTCCCAGTCTGGGATTAATTAATGACCCAATCTGGGGAACAGTCGGCCCTAGTTTTTAACAAGACTGCATCTCATCATCCATCAAAAACACTCATCAAACTCACCCTTCATTCCATATTCACCTTAAAATACCCTCTAGGAGTGGTCGTTGTCTCAAATCAAAGTTTCAATAGTATCACAACTTAGCAAGACCTATACGAGCAGTTTTAATTGATTAATTGTGCATCGATTAAAGGAACTATAAAGCAATATTGTTACATCGAAATTCTCATCGTTGTATTAAGAAAGCAGTTTTTCCTTTTTATTTTCTTATAAAGACACCTGAAGGTCCTTCTCTACATGACCTTCAGGCTACTTAACAAGGCATTTCAGATTTCAAATAAGTCATGAATGCGAAACTTAGTTTTATCACAGATAAACAGTTAGCTATCGTTAAAGCCTTGAACATTTATAATCAAACATAAAATTACTATAATAAAAGACAAAGACAAATATTTTACGGTGAAGCGTTTACGAACAAATGTTTTATTTGTAACTATTTTCAATCGTATTTTCTTTTTACTGTCTAAGCCAAGGGTATTTGTATGTAGTTACATAACCTAGGGATTTCAGCAGCATAAAATGGCTTTTAAAGAAAGCTGCCTTGACCCATGTGCCTGCGCCGGGAATCGAACCCGCAACCTCACGCACTGCAAGCCGTGACTCTACCCATTTAGCCATTGTCACCGGAATTTTGACCAATACCCAAAATTAGCAGAACCATTGTGTAAACCTGTACAAGCATTTTGGACTAGCAGAAAACGGAAGCACTAGAAAAGTAGACATAATTTGCATTGAAAATTCGATCGGAACCATTTTAGATAAGATTTGAAGCAGACCTAAATTAACCTTTCAAAATTAATCAAGAAAAATTTTACAAATTGAACGACAACATTAAACAATTAAAAATTTCGGTCTATCGGAAAATTTCGGAAATAATCTAAAGCTATTTTATATACCATTATTTTTATATTACTTTGCTTTCTAGCAGACCCAAGTTAGGAAAGTCGTTTTGAGGATGATATAGGTCTAAAGCGGCTCAGATAGTCTCAGTGATCATCTGATGATACCCGCATCAACTCCCACCATCGTTTAGACATATCAGACCATCACCTGCGTGGATCGGAAGTAACGTTAAGCCGTTGGTCCTTGTAGTTCCATTGGTCATTGGGCTACTAATTAATGACCCATTCTAAGGAAGAGTCGGCCTTAGTTTGTAACAAGACTACACCTCATAACTCATTACTACCACTCATCACACTCATCTTCACCACATAATTGCCTTAAAATACCCTCATGAGAGTGGTCGGCATCTGAAATAGTGATATAGTGATTGATCGAAAATTGAAAGGTGGCTATGAGCGAATGAAAGTGTTTCTAGAACACCTATGACTAGTTACACCATTGAGTACATAGATTGACAAGTGCAGAACCAGCACCTGAATTAATTGGTACATTAATTATAATTGAACTAAACGACCAGGACTACCTCAGGATACTAGATGTGGTATCCACATCGTTTAATTGATCCGGGTGACTGACTGTAGTTAACGCTTGGACGATCAACCAAATCATCGTCGGTATTGGAAAACCAATTTGCTGATCCGTAATATTATACTGTAACAGTGGTCAGGATATTAGATTCACTTCATGATCTCTTTGCTGTTTTAATGCATCGTGTATTTTAATTTTAGTGCATTTTCTTTGGAAATATGAGATATTTATGTCATTAGCATGGTAAGACCCAAACCCGAGACTTTGAAATGAGCACCGATCCTGAACCCCAGAACACGTTTTGATCGTTTCTTTTTAAATATCGGTATATAGGTGAATTTGAGTGTACTCTCTACAGGTCGCATGTTTTCCGATTTTCATACACTTTGGTACATATCTCCTTTTATAAATATCTCGGTCAAATTCACCATCCAGCAAAATTGGACTATCGGAAGTACCCTTTTGGAGGGGGAGCGTTTACCAAAAACGTGGTTTAATGTTTTAAAACCCGCAAATTTCTTGAGAGTTGATGAAGTTTGATATAGATATTTATTTTATTGTTGTCCATCAATACCAAAAATATGAACATCCATTTAGTCGTTTTAAAATGGCGGCCAACTAAAGGGTTTTTCGCTTCAACATCGGAATATATTCCGATTTAAATTAAATTTGAACTGCATTTTTCTTCCATGATACATAGTAAAACGTGTAGAAAAAGTTACAATCAGCAAATTAGAACAACGAATTGTGAAAAATACTCTTCACTCACGTCAGTGGCCTTCTAGCGCTTAGTTTCGTGTCGGCCTGGTCGTTTAATTGTCTAGGTACATTCGACAAGATGAGGGGCTAGTCGGGGGCATATGGCATTTAGTGGGATATTAAATGAAGAAGAATTCAAAGTATGTGGAATGAGGCCTGCAATCACGTACCGTACCACTGGGTGTATTGCTCAGAATTGTGCAATTAGTTTTATTTTTATAAATATATACTAAAAACTTATCTTGCTAAACTTTTTGACTTTAGAAAAAGGACCGTTTGACTTAAAAGACTATGGAAACATCTCAAATGTATAAAAAGTAATATTTTGTTGTTTGTATATGAAATATTATAAAACCAACACTTTTTATGGTACTTTCATGAGCCACTATTAAATTTAAATTTATTTATTGAAGAAAATACTGTTTTATAACGATGGATTTATTTATATGACATGTTAAATCGATGTACCGTTTGTTTTTAATTAATTATTAAATATATTTAATTAGGATTTGAATAATTAGAAAAGACTATTATACAATTAGTAGATGTAAGTAATAATATATGAGGTATATAAATAACAAATAGATAACATTTGTAATATAAAAATAAAGTGGTCTTCAAAAGCATTTGAGTGAACAACTCATTTCATGAAAATCTTCTAAGGTTTCTAAGGTTTTAAGTACCGGGTTCCAAATTATCTTTTGGTTCTTCTTCTGAAGTTTGTAACTATGGAAAAACTTCTGAGTTTGAAATATTATTATACACGTTTTTCATAGTTAGTGAACAAGAGGAACACGAGGTTTCGGGATCCACAATCTCTTTCCGTCATCAGGTGAAAAGTAACCTAAAACCAGCAGAAACTATTTAAAAATGAGCTGGCCTGAAGTAATAAACAAAACCAATCAACACGTGCGTGTTAAAAAAACAAAACGGACAACAAAACACACATTGTTATGATGTGTTTGACTGGCCAGCTTACACAAATTAATGCAGGCTAGCTCAGTCTCTAATGGTTTGTGTTGTGTTTTAGGCTACCTTTCACCTGAAGATGGGATCAGATTGCAGATCCCGAAACGTCGTATTCTGTTCACTAACGTCTGCAATAATTAACAAAAATTCAAAGCGCTTAAACTATATAAAACGGGCATTTAAGTTTACTTAACCAGTACTCATTTGTTGAGTTGGGCAACATAGGCTACACAAAATCTCTGTAGGAAGAAAAAAACATTAGATTCCAAATACACAAAACACAACTAATCTATTTAGCACGAGTGGTTTCCAATCTGCAAGATGTTGCATGCAGCGACTAAATTTTCCAACAACTTGAAAAACTCCGTTATTACTTGCTGTGTACACTGCAATTTTCAGTCGAGGATGTTTGGCGCTGCAGAGGGTTGGGGTATTCAGGAGAGATATTGCTTTTTAACAACAATATCACGTAATATCTGCCACAACCGGACACAATATCGCTATATCCCGTCCCTGGCATACACCGGGGCTTGTCATCAATCTTTTCTGTACTCTGTGCCCTGAATATCTCACTGTGTGGGTCTCAATCATAAACCTTGCGAGTTTGTTATGTTAAATATTTACGTGTATTATTTGACTTACCGACTTTATTACTGCGTTAAAGGTTTTAAAATAGTACAGTTTAAAAGTAGAAGAATAGGCAAGCACAAAAATAGATGGGAAAGCAGGCCTCAATATTCCTGGGCAATTTAACCTGTAATAACTATAATCTAGTTCCTTCGGTTTACACCTCGTAAAATCATCAAAATAATTAGTTTGAGATATTTTGGTATCGCTGTGGAGTACCATCCGCAGTCACTGACTGCAACAGCCAATCAGTGATTGAAGATGTTACTCCTCAGCGAGACCGAAATATCTCAAGCTAATTATTATGATGTTTTGACGTGGTGTAAGCCGGAAGAACTAGATTATAGTTACTACACCGGCCACGAAAGCCTAAGAGTTAAGTAAACTGTAATAGTTTAAACGAGCAATTCTCGGAACTTGCAAATATGCGTTTTAATGTTTAGCCCTGTCGAGTCTAATAAAATGTTTACTTCTTCATTGGAACCACAAAGGTTAAACTCTCAGACTCCAAGTAGATGTATTACCCTCATCTGTGATTTGAATGATACTGGTTTGTGTTAAAGAATATGTCACTGCAAAAGGATTTTTCAATTAATTAACTCTTCTCCTCTGCAATTATCTTAATTAACTGTTAAATAAGCCTCAAACGTAGGAACTTCTTAGGTCTCCCCGCGTTAAAGAGCAGTTTTCAATGTACTCGTAGGTCAAAAGTGCTCCTTCTAACGTTTGTAATATACCTAGTTGACATTTTTGGAACAGTAACTTTTTTGGAAATTGGTTTTATTTTATGGTGAGATAAGGGCATGGTGACTCTTGGCTTCTCCCTGCCAGCGTCCATGGAACGGGTTGATAATATTACGGTAGGTAGATTGGGCACCACATGGCTGAGGAAAATCAACATACCTGCGACAGCCCAAGCACAGATAGCGCTGCTAGCGCTGCCATCTCTTGCCGTCTTTTTCCCCCCTCGGCTCGACATGCTCGAGTTTGTCCGATGTCGATGACTTAAATGTGACCAAATCGTGCGATTTTCGAGAACGAACGAACTCGTGCGTCAGTGGCTCTACTCGAGACTTTTAAAAGAATTCTCGCAGCGCTATCTGTGTTTGGGCTGCCGCAACTATGTTGATTCCCCTGCCTCAGCCATGTGGTGTCTATGCGCAACATACCTACTATGATACTATCTTTGATACCGCTTTCATTCAACAAAGATTCAAAGAAAAAACTGTTACAATTTAAGTGAACCGCAGACATTTATTTCCTCGACATGAATTGGTCGAAAGAAGCTCGGGATTAAGAAAGGTTGGATTAATATTTCCCAATTACCTGATTGGTTCTGATTGTGCTAATTGCCTTTTCGTGGAGAAAGATTAATCAAGCTCTGATCTGTAGGGTTTCATTTCACTGCAACAAATCTTGATTGCGTTTTCATCCTGCCCAAGAATCAATCTTAAGCTAAGACACTTGGCAAAATACCTTAGCTTTGAGCATATTGAATATACTGCGGCCTCAATGCAAAACCGGATATATTGCTGGAATTTAATATTGGAAAATATTGCACTACCTTGTCTCTGAGTTATAAAGTTTGTGTGTTTGAAGTTTGTTGTTGACGATGCGAGACTTACTGTGTTCGAAACACGATTTCGGACGTTTTTTATCGTTAGGGATGAGGAAGACAACGAAGACGCAATCTGATTTCGTCTTTAGGTGAAAAATAGCCTAAAACGTTAAGAAAAAGCTAGCCTAAAACATCAATGAGCTAGCTATCAGCCAAAAAACTTTTGAAGAAGTAGCACTTCTACTAAGTAAAGTAAAGAGTTTTATTTTAAACTGCACATATTCCAATGGTAAATTTGTATTTGCCTTAGGCCTTCTTACACAACGTGTCTATCTTCAGAAAAACATCAAACTGAAAGAACATTTCAATTATATTAATTAAAATAAACTCATTTATTGAACATGATTAAAATGTTTCAAATTCAAGATAATTTTGATTTTAACAAGGAATAGTATTGTGTACTACATAAAATCCAGTTAAACCAGAATTTTGAACTTCATCTAAGAGCACTGCTTAGAAAATACTTTAACAAAGTCAATTCAATCCAAAAAGTTCAAAATTCTCAGTATTTAGATGCAACAGAATATATCTACATGCATCAAAATGATATAATAAAAGTATGAAGATTAAAATAGTTGATAATAAACCCGGTTTTCTTTCAAATTCTCTGTGTCTCAGAATTTTAATTGAATTTTCTGTAGTGCATAAACATTATTTTCTTAATTTGAAGTTTTAAAGAAATTAATTAAAATTGTCTTTTATTTAGAACAAGTTCACATTTTTACCATATGGATTTACTTTACTTTTAAATAATGTAGCCTATTTAAATTTTACCTTAAGATGTACCTCTGAAGGTAAACACGTTATGTTAGAAAGGCCTCAGGCAAATACAAACTTATTATTGGAATATGTTTGATTAAAAAAATTTCTAATAAGACTGAGCTTCTTGAGTAAAGAATGTTTTTCTACTGGAAAGGCAGCCATGAATCTTGCTCTGGACTTAGACGAGAGTTGGAAGAAAGCTCGAGATTGATGTGAAGTCAGCTGACTGCTATCGCTCAAGATATACAACACACGACTCTGCTCAATCGGTTTCAAAGAAAAAGAAAAAACAAACCAGTTGTTCAATTGAGTTTCAGGCGCCAGTAAGAAAACAGATCTCATCAACCCTTTTCAAAAGTGGAAGTTAGGGTTTGACACGAAATACCGCCCGTCAGACTGGTTTTCATAAATGGAAGTATTGAAAGTTTTGTGAATATAATTTACCTTTGTAGATAAATTCATTAATTACTATAGTACGACACACACACTAGTTTAAATTAAATAGTAAAATAATGGAAATGTATGCCAAAAACTCTTGCAAATATGCAAAACCAAACATTATGTTATGGTAAATATATTTCGTAGTGCTGTTTCTCGTTGAAACCAAAGATAATGTTATGGTAGGTGGAAAGCGCATAGATGCCGAATGGCTGAAGCCGGAAGCTCGACATAGTTGTAGCAACCCACTCACAAAATGCGCTGCAAGGAAATTCTTTTAAGAGTCTCAAGTAGAGCCACTGACGCACGCGCAAGTTCGTTCGTTCTTGAAAGTCGTACGATTTGGTCACATTTAACTCATCGACATCGGACAAACTCGAGCATGTGGATCCGTGGAGGGAGAAAGACGACGAGAGACGGCAGCGCGTTCTGTGCGCTGGCTGCCTAACTATGTTGATTTTCCTGCCTCACCCATGTAAAATCTACTACCGTAACATTATCTTTGGCAAAACTAAGACAACGCCTGTGTGAGGGCAACAATGTGGTTACCAAGGTTTGGTGGTTACTTGGGAAGAGGAGGGCGTAGAAAAACAATCCAAGACGACCTTATCTCCGAGGGAACGTGCTGTGAATTATTTATACAAAACCTCTCTGTGCTTGGAATTCATCTTAACTTCTCTTCATTCGGTTCAGCGACATGTGACAAACAATCGGAGTAAATCTAAGCAGTTTTTGTACAGGGTGTTTCAAAATGTCGACATTTTAGTTCAACAACAGACTTAGTAGCTGCTATTAGCCATGTGTGAAGTTTTCGACAAGTCAAGATTGATTTAAAAATATGAGCTGATTCAATGTTGACATGCCGAAAATTCACACACATTTCTTTAACTGAAATCAATGTGACAGGCTCTTTAGTTCTTGAATCCAACCCTGAGTTCTTGAATAGTAGTGGGCAAAGGGGGGACCTTTATCTTATCTTTGATGAAGCCTCAAAGATAGAAATCACACAGCGTTAGGTCTAAAAAACGCACAAATCTGAAACAAAAAGTATTTTTCTTAAGAATCGTCATTTTCTAATGCTTAATGCTATACACCTGATCAGCTGATACAATAATTAAACTTCATTTTTGCTCTGTCCAAAGAAATAATAACAACAATTGGCTTATAAAATTTAGTCTCCATGTTATACGTAAATGAAATTTAAACCTCTTTCGCAGGCTCTTTCTTTTTAATCGACGGTGACTGTAGACTTAATTTTAATTTTATTTTATGATTAAAGCCAAAAGGTTCGAGTCTTTATAATAGACTACGTCACCGTCAAAAAGCTTACTACCAAAAAAATTATACATTAATGAACAGTGATTTTGGGTTTGTAATCTATGGGGTAACTGAATTGGATTGCTTGCTGAAATAATGTCCCATACTGTTTGTGTATAATTTTGGTATATTTTGTATTTCTTCGCCGCTAATCACAACCTGTCGGCCATACTGATCTGAGAGCGCTGTGTTGAGCAACGATACTGAGATATTGGAGAGGTTGGAAGTTATATCAATGATTGGCATTAGTTTGGCTCATTTTGTTTATTAACAATTCAGGTCAAAATACCTGAATAAATTGACTAATTAGGGGTTAATACTTCTCAAAGATAAATAGAGATTCTGTTATTGAAAATAATTTTACTATTGAGTGGATTCATTATCTCTATCCTAATCTATAAATACACTCTTCTATTATTGTACAAGTAAAGTTCTACAGGTTGAACCATAAATCCTCTAAACAGAGAGACGACGTAAGATTGATAGAGACTTTCAGCAGTCTGTGCGAGACTATTTATTTTCGCTAAAGATAGATTCAACAATGTTTAATGTATAGTGTATCATTTTTCATTGTTTGTAGAGAACACGTTGAACGTTTTCTGCATTTTCTTCACATCAAGTTGAATGTATGTCGGAAATTGTTCTTAAAGTTATACCCGAACTGTATGCAAAAATATGGTTTTTCATAGACGATGATTAGTTTTTATTTTCTGTTACATTACTTTTTGTCAACATATGTTTTGTTTTTCTGGCAATAAAATGTTATGTTACTGTATATTTATTTGAACCTAAAGTTGTGTATAGTAGACCCATCTCAAAATCACATAGTACCACATCTTTTAGAAGATACTTATATCAAAGGTATCTCGGTATATTGCCATATTTACTAACATATTATATTTACTACGAATGTTTATATCAGCTTCTATACTAGTTATGCATTTTCTTACTGTAGTCTACACGTTAAAACCTGTCAAGAATAACTCAAGTGAATTCACTAAATCACTATTTGACATGCCGACCTTCATCACAAACTAGTTAATTTTAAAGGAGTTTTCTTTTCTCCAATAAATCCAATCACAATTTCGTAATGAAAACATTGATCGTTTAGCACAGAATCAACCTGGAGGGTTTAATTAAAATGTAGGTACTGACGTTAAATTTTTCTTTTCTGAACAAATAGCAAATTTAATCAACACCTGTAACAATCTCAAATGTTAATTGACAGTTGAACCGTATTGAAATAAATAACGATTGGAAATCTATTCGTGTTTTATATTATATTAAACAAAACAATGCAGTGTGGTTGTAGATCACAGTTTTTATCCAGTTTTGGTGGTCTTCTCCTGTGATAACTAACGCAAAAACTTAAAAATAAATTAGCATCACTTTTCAAGTGTGTTTATACAATGTAGACTTAGATGGACGTCTGGGAACTTCGCCAACCCTTATACAGGCCAACCTCAATCTAGGTTTTCTGGTTCACACCGCGTCAAAATATCATAATAAACCGTGAAATTTATACTCACAAAAGAAAAATTAGAACAAAGAGAAAAAAAATTCCTACAGGAAAATGGTTACAAACAACGCAACTAAAAAGCAGCTTTCAAAGACCAGCAGGCAGGCTCAACGGTTGGACTTGAATCAGAAGAAGGTCGTCGGAACACAGCTTCCATGCCATACAGGGTGTCCCATAAGTAAAGTGCCAAACTTCGGGAAACGGTTTCATGGTTCTAAATAAAGACAAATTCAAGAATAACTTTTTCAAAAAATTGTTTACCAGATATCCGCCATTTTGTATTGTTTTCAAACAAGTTTTATCTCTAACATTTTTAACCGACTTTTATTAAAACTATCATAGAAAAAATTTAACTTGGTCAATTCAAAATTTCAAATGGTCCAATTAAGAACTTAAATGGCGAAACGATAAAATAAAATAATAGAAACAACTTTTTTAAAACATTATTTATCTATCAACAAAAAAAAATCAGACTAAAATAACACAGATTTGTTGAAAACATGATCAGTGAAAACATGGATTTAAATGGGTTAACAAATTAAATACAACATAAAACCTAAATAAAAGCTTTACAGAAGATTTTTAAAAGTTGTTGTAAAAATACAAAATGGCTGATATCTGCGTAAACAATGCGTTTTTGGAATAAAAGTTACTCTTGAATTAGTTTTAAGACCCATAGAAACGTTTCCCGGAGTTTGACACTTTACTTATGGGACACCCTGTATATTCAAGGTCATCCTAACGATGACTTTAGATACTTGTACATGACTACCAGTCTTAAGTTTTATAAAAATGTGGATTAAAAATCTATACGATATTCCCTATATCTTCTTAGCAATATAACAAGCTAATGTTTCTAGTCTGGAGAGAGTGTTGCAGATGTTGCGTGCCGTGTAGTTTATTGATGTGCATAAAATATACAGGAGAGTCTGTAAACACGCACAACAAAAACAAATCAGCCAGCTGCTGCACATTGTGTAAACCATTCAGTTACTTTTAGCAAACAAGCTGCTCTAAAAGCTACGACAGAAACATAACGCTGAAATTAAAATATTTTTGCGAACGTTTTCAATTTTTTTTAAGAAGAAGGACACAAAGTTTCGGGATTTGAGTCTGATCCGTATTAAGTAACTATGATAAGCGTAAGCTGACAGTTCAATACTTTACGCTGACTAAATCACTATCAATGAGAATCAGAATACTCACATACAAATACAAATATATGTGGTGAAGGTTGAGTGTGATGAGTGGTAGTAATGAGTTATGAGGTGTAGTCTTGTTACAAACTAAGGCCGACTCTTCCTTAGAATGGGTCATTAATTAATAGCCCAATAATAACCAATGGAAATACAAGGACCAACGGCTTAACGTTACTTTCGAACCACGCAGGTGATGGTCTGATATGTCTAAACGATGGTGGGAGTTGATGCGGGTATCATCAGAGATGATCACTGAGACTATCTGAGCCGCTTTAGACCTATATCATTCTCAAAACCTGACCTCCATGAAGCTGGATTACAGGACCACGCCACGAGTCCCAGTCAACTTTGGGCTAGCTAATTTTTATGTTACTTTCCACGTAAAGACGGGATCAGATTTTAAGTCCGAAACGTCATGTTCTTCTGGTTTACAAACAAACGATGTCAGGAATAATATTTCAATCAAGAAATTCTAATACCATCAAGCGGCTTTTCTGGTATAGTAACTGATGAATGACATTTAAATGTAAATATATTTGTACTTTTAGCGAATGTCTTGTGGAAAAATCATACCATGCTGGCAGCTTGGAAAGACCGAAGCCTAGAACCATGAAATGAGCACCAATCCTGACCCTCAGAACACGTTTGAGAATGTTTTAGCACTTTTTAAACATACGTCATTCGAACAACTATCAAATTCAAAAAGCAATATACTTAAGTCTGACCGGATGCCTTACGCAGCTCAGCAAAAATCTTATGACAATCACACCAAAATTTTCTCCGTTAAACTCTACGTAATAGCATATAAGTCAATTATCTTTAAATAATAAATAAAAAAAGTTCACGTTTGAACCAAGGCTAACTTTGAAAACGTCTACAGCCTTAATATTTATTGCAGCACAATGAAACTTTAATAAAAGCTAGGTCGTACAGTTATTTAACGAATTACTAAGTTTTACAGCGTTATGTATGTTTTTAATAAAGTTGTAGTACATTTAGTAGTACAGTACACCGAGTACAGTATATTGCACGGCGCAGGTGGCAAACTGACTACAGTGCTGTACTGCGGGACTAGTCGCTACAATTGTGGAGGCGCTCTCCACTGTGTACGGCTTTCTCACTGAGTTTTGCTTGTTCTTCCAACTATGATTCATTTATTGATACACTTGTGCTTAAGTTTTATCTCTACTAATTATTTCATTATTCCAATCAAGCGTTCTACATCTCAAGCTTTGAAAGGATGAAAAATTAAACATGTGAATTTCACAACGATCTTTTTGTAAATGACAATAAATATTATTATTCGCAAACTCATGATGAATATTGAGATTTCAGCTGATTTACGTCGTTTATTTAAGGGAACGAAGCAAATAGAATGTGATAGTCACTAAATCACTATTTGAGATGCCGACCACTCTCATGAGGGTATCTAAGGCAAATATGTGGTGAAGGATGAGTGTGATGAGTGGTAGTAATGAGTTATGAGGTGTAATCTTGTTACAAACTAAGGCCGACTCTTCCTTAGAATGGGTCCATTAATTAATAGCCCAATGACCAATGGAAATACAAGGACCAACGGCTTAACGTGACTTCCGAACCACGCAGGTGATGGTCTGATGTGTCTAAACGATGGTGGGAGTTGATGCGGGTATCATCAGATGATCACTGAGACTATCTGAGCCGCTTTAGACCTATATCATCCTCAAACCTGACCTCCATGAAGCTGGATTACAGGATTACAGTGGTACTAAATCAACTTATTTCATCACTAAACTATCGCTAGCTAGAACAGCTGATGAGTTTTGTCAGATATCTAAAGTTCGTGGATCAACGCCAACACCAGCTGTGATTAGATAATCGAGGCAAACAAAGTTCCTCAGCCAGCCGCTGTTGTTTGGAACTGTCTAGAACACTTGTTGTACGTGAGTTTACAATCATGACTTCTAAACCCGGAGCTGACATCAATCGTGAGCGAAATATGTATTTGTTACAGAGTAAAATATTTGACCTAGACGTTGTATTTGATAATTTAAATGTTGTTGAAATCATGTATAGGGTCTCAAAGTGTGGTCTGGAGCAAATCTCTAAATGAATAAGAAAGTTTGTTCAATAACTATTTTTTCTTTTGGGGTAGGTGATAGCGCTGATTACATTTGGACTTGCTCTTTTCCTAATGTTTTGTTTCGTGTTTTAGGTAACTTTTCACCCAAAGACGGGGTCAGATTCCAAATCCCGAACCGTCGTGTACTTGTTGATAATTCAAAAACCATTTAAATCGACCGTAATAACAATAACAATTTGTTTGTCAATATACAAATTGTACTTTGTGTTGACAAAAGAAAAAGGAAAACAATACAAAGTCACTAGTGACAACCAACCAAAAGAAAGGACTAAACATGTATAAATATTTTAAAGGATAAAACTAATCTATAATATTTTTAACTATTTGGATCCATAAGCTCACCTAAATTGTAAAACTAATGGTAAATTAGATAGTGTTTTAATTTTGATGTACAGTTTCTTGAGCCTCTTAGCAAATTTATTTCATCAGGAAGTGCTTGGAACAATTTAATACCTGCTTGAGACGGTAGCTTGTCAAATAGACAAAGGCGGTGAGGGTTTGATCTGAAATCGTTCCTATATCGCGTGTCATAATCGTGTATGTCGATGCCTTGTTGTAGAGAACACTTGTTTATAATAAACATTTATAAGTCTCATAAATATACAAGCAAGGCAAAGTAAATGTCTCTAACTTTTTGAAAACATCACGACATGAATCCCTATACCTTAATTTTGAGATAATTCGTATAGCCTTTTTTTGTAGTATAAACAATCTTAAGAGTTTGTGATCCGCACAAGAGCCATATGCTAATTGCATAGCATAAATTAGGGTAAATAAGTCCATAATATGCCATTTTTAGAACATCTGTCTTACAATGCATAAATAGGGATCGCAATAAGAAAATGCCCGAAGATAGTTTAAAATAATAGTAATAGTATTTAACCCTCAGAATCTACGTAAATTGTAGTATTTTGTTGACATCTAGCTACTGTAGTCTACTGTCAAAAAGCAACTCCATATGACGGGATCAGTTCAAACAACGTCAAACTATTCATACAGGTTTCATCTTCAAAGGATTTACCTGTGTTGATGAAAAAGCTGAGCCTTTAAGCACTCAGAAGTCTGGAGAATATTACTTTTATACTCTTCAGTTTGCCCGTTTTGCGTCTCTCAAATATAAATTATCTGAGGAAATATAGCAAGGATATTTTTCTTTTACTACTAAATACCAAATGAGTATGGGAACTATTTACTACGAACTAACTCACTTAATCACTATTTGAGATGACGACCACACTCATTAGGGTATTTTAAGGCAAATATGTGGTGGGGATGAATGTGATGAGTGGTAGTAATGAGTTATGAGGTGTAGTCTTGTTACAAACTAAGGCGAATCTCTTCCTTTTGAATGGGTCATTAATTAATAGCCAATACTTGGAAATACAAGGACCAACGGCAACGTGACTTCCGAACCACGCAGGTGATGGTCTGATATGTCTAATGATGGTGGGGTTGATGGGTATCATCAGATGATCACTGAGACTACCTGAGCCACTTTAGACCTTTATCATCCTCAAAACCTGACCTCCATGAAGCTGTATTACAGGACCACGCCACGAGTCCCAGTCAGATGATTGGATGAGCGAATGTTATGAGTACCTTATGTTTGGGAGGGTAAACATGGTGTATTTATGTGTATTATCGGTGAATTTGCGCGATTACGGGAATAAAACTTGACTGTATCGTTGAAACTTGTTATGACCTACTCACGACTGGTGTTGAAAATGGTGGAAATCGCCTACTTTTTTATTTTGGGCTCCATAGTTCATTCGGCTTCCATTTTCATTCAGCTTTTAACTGTTTAACTTTTAAGATAATAAGCAAAATAAATACTTATAATATTTAAGTCAATGGCGTTTGGTTAGAACAAAACATTTTGAAAGTAAGAAATCATATGCACTTTAATAACAATTTGTTACTTGTTATATAGTTTATAAATACCTTATTGAGAAGTTCTCAATTATGATTATTGTTGACAAATAAAGTCATCAGTAAAAATAATCAAAACTTTAAAAAAGGAAGGTACGACGTATGACCAGGAAAGAATATTCTGAATATTATCACAATGATTAACAGAGTTGTGTGCTCTAAAGATTGGCTGGAAGAGGAGTTCCTGAAATGTCGCGTTTTCCCTCCATAATTGCCTCCTCTTCTAGCCAGGACCTTAGTTTTTATCCTCGGGCTCTCGGGGAAACATAATTATCTTCTCCTTGAGATTTTATAACTCTCTTGATTTAAAAACAAGCTCTTGCAACAATATTTTGCTTGATTTATTTAAGAGTGAATTTCGTGCTTCAGCTTTTCTGGATTTTATATTTGTATCTCCATTAGGATAAAATGAGCTCCTTAAAACTGCTAGTGATGCGTTTTGTCACCGAAGTTATATCGTAAATTTGGTAAAGGGACATTTCTTGACATCTTATGATCATCTGGTGAAAGGCACACTTTAGTAACTTATAAGATTTGTTTACTTCCTTCAGCTCAAAATCTTTATTTTGAATTTGTATATGCCCTTTTGATTGTTAAGTATTATAGGGTCTTCTCACAGTTTTTCTATCAAACGTACAACATTGTAAAAATCATGAAGGTTGGAAGTAATTTAAATGGACCACGCTATTGTACAAAAAACGTGTAGCTAACAAATTGAAATATTTTTCAAAATAATTGAATATACTGTATAACACTTTAATTGAATAAATTAGGGTTTCGGTCTTAACCTTTGAGAATAGGTCGATTTATAGTCCGTCCGTTCACCTTCAAAAGATGCTACTACTTTTTTTAGAGGTGATGGCAAAGACTTCAATTGCACCAAATATAATGAAAATGTTTTGACTGTTTGATAAAAAAACAAAAAGAAACATTGATTCCAAATTACAGTAACATCTGGTGAAACATATGATCTCTAGTAGGTTGAAAATCTTTGATTTGTCTTTTACTTTACCCAACCAAACCCCCTTGCACTCTCTTTGCTCTGTAATAGACTTAATTCTTAATCGTATAAATCAGACTGACAGCCTTTTCCTGATTTTAAGAACGAACGAGGTATATGTTCTAAACCCCTGCTTTACTTGTACTACGTGGTCCAAAATTTTCGACTAAATAGTATTTTTCTAGGCCTACTATTTCCTTTTCATTCCTTATAACAAAAAAACAGACACAAATAACATACGAAAACTAACAGTCAGTATCTGCAGTTTTTGGTGAGATTAAAAAATCTTAATTAGCACCGACGAGAGTGAAGAGAGAATTCAATTGAGTTAACGCAAACTCGGTTGTAGTTAATTGGTATTGATCTGTAATTGAACCACAACCAAAGTGGATATGAACCCCTCAGGGGACTGAACAATAATGTTCCGTTTACGTGGATGCTATACGCCACGAGCCTCTAGGTGAGTGTTAATTGGAATTATTTATAGTACTTGAAGAGTCGACGAGTGTTAAATTTTTTGGAATATTGATAAAGGCCTTAGAGTTCTCAAATCGAGAGTGTGTGTGCTAAAATTGCATCTGGATTTATTTTTCTTCGAATCTGATCCGATTATTGTAAGAAGAACTGAGAATGAGATCCATTCTTATTTGAATTATGGAATTGCCTTATAAGGAGCATGTTCCAAACAGTAGTTTATGCGCATTTTACTGCAGAAGAAAGCTCTACAAATCCTATCCAAAGCTAGATTTCGAGAACCTTGTTAGGACCATTTAAAACACTTAACATATTAACACTACCATGTATGTGCATTTTTGGAACAGTTGTTCTTTGTTTGACTAAATATAGTTTAGAAACTGGGGCAAACTTTCATGTTCATAATACGAGTAAAAGGGAATCTTTTGAGAAATAATTATAGCAGGCTTCGGGCTTTTGACCAACTCCCTTGTCAAGCTGGATTTGAGATCTATAACAAATTACCTGGAAACGTAAAAACCTAACCTAATTTGATTATTTTCAAACGAATATTAAAATAACTAATTAGTAGTTTTACAGTGTGGGTGAATTTATGCATGGCATTCAAACGTAATAAAATTTGATATACAATTATAATTTATATTACACCTCAATTTGGCCTGTCCCGGTACCATATATTTTATCACATTTTCATCATTAGAGGAAGGGGAACTACCGGTCTAAAAGACACAGGACGGTAGCTCACGACAGCCTTCACAGACAGAATTTCAATTTGTCACAATTTGCCAAATTCTATAAAACAGTGCCTTCGCTTGACGTTCAAACCCGTCTGAAAACTTGCCTGGCTTTGGAGGTCTTTCACAGATGACTTCATTGCACATCAATAAGAGATATTATAAACTACTAACTAATTTACGGGGTTGATGATTTCAATGAATGGGCAATATTGGTATATTTCAGTGTTTCTCAATGTAAAAGTATAATGCTAAATTTTAGAAAGTTATCAAAACCTTTCGATTTGAATGAATTATATACATGTTTTTACGAAATGAAGTCATTATTTATTGACATCATATCAAGCAGTGAGTTGACTGAATGAACAGTCATGTATGGGATCGACGCTCTGGGAGACATTACTGAAATGCATCCGTATGTAGGGTAGGGGATGGTGGAGGTGGACAAACCAGAGCGGATTATCTGTAACATAGTCCAATTCCCCAAACAGCATCCATTCCACCCCGACACTTGCAATGCTCACAAAACTGGATTAGATATTGTAATTTTTCGTGGAAACCGGTAGTTTGAAACATTGAAAACGTTGATGCTAATGTTGATAATGCGAATAATTGGAAAAAATCTGTTAAAACATTTTAAACCAAGAGATGTTTTATCAAACAATTAAAGTTGAGGAAATCCTTCTGAAATTGTAAAATTGAAACTCTAATACATCACCTTGCGTTTAAAGAACTTTTACTATTCTTAAACTTTTAGTAACTATAATCTAGTTCACATCGCGTCAAAACATCATAATAATTAGCTTTAGATATTTCAGACTCGCTTCACTGTGGAGTATCATCTTCAGTCCCTGATTGGCCGAAACTGTTTCAGGTGTAAACCGTAGAACTGGTTGTAACTTTTAGTATGGTGGGTATGTTACCACAACCGAAATATGGTTTCGTTCTAATGACATTTTTGAAGTTCTTAATATTAAAACAGTTTCTTAGGTCAACAACCCCTCCCCCAAAAAGAAACTTCTAATTAATATACATACGTATATACTTCGAGCGGATCCGTGGCGGATTGGTATCGCACGCGACTCCGGAGCTCATCACTCCGGTGGCGCGGGTTCGATCCCCGCAGTCACCACTAACATTTGTAATGTGACTAATACGGTGACGCTAGGTAAAGGTCGAGGTTGAGTGGTAGAGAGGACTTTGTAGTCCTAACTTCACCTCGTTAAACAAGACAAACTTTACCTTTTTTTATATACTGGAAAATTGCTCAAGCGTTGTCTAGAGGTCAGGATCGGTGCTCATTTCAAGATCTAGAGTTGGGCCTTACTGTGCTGACGACATGAATATCTTATTCTTCCAAAAGAAATTCACTGATAAAAAAAAGTGTGATGATACTGACTTACACAGATTCACGATTGTATTGCCACTACCTTTCAATATTGTAAGTAATAAATAAACTACAGAGTAGTATAGCCAATCAGTAAATATATCATAAAATAACTCTAAAATAATTTAAGGAATGTTCAAACTCACTAATCATAAAGTATTGATCAATAACTACAAATTATTTCATTTCCACTATAATTATTTCATTGTCTCTGAGTTGTAAAGAGTCAGGTCAATTGGTGACCCCAAGGTGTGTTAAAGGTCGCGTTACTATGGATACCTGTTGCTTCTCCTCTCTGTTGTACTTATACTCCACTCGATTCTACAACGCTCCATGTTACTCTTTACTACTATTCTTAAGGGTTGCTACCCTTAGTGTGAAAATAGGTACGTATAAGTCCGTGTAGCGGATCCGTGGCGGATTGGTATCGCACGCGACTCCGGAGCTCATCACTCCGGTGGCGCGGGTTCGATCCCAGCAGTCACCACTTACATTTGTAATGTGACTAATACAGTGACGCTAGGTAAAGGTCGAGGTTGAGTGGTAGAGGGGAGTTCTTCGCCTCGTTAAATAAAACAAACTTTATTTTTACATTTTTATCAGTCATGTTTATATGGTGTAAACTTGTACTTAAAACGTTGTTTAAGACTTAAAGACGACTAGGTTGAAGTTTTTTTTATGGTCTGGGTAGACTGTAGGAATATTACTTACTAGGTATTCTAGGGTTGGTCGGGGTTGAAATTTGCAAGAAGCACGATACCACTTCATAAATAAATAATCTTATTGCAAAGCAAATAATCGCATAAATCACTAAATCACTATTAGAGATACAAACCTCTCTGAGGGTATTTTAAGGCAAATATGTGGTGAAGAATGGAATGTGATAAGTGGTAGTAATAGTTATGTAACGACTTGTTACAAACCAAAGCCGACTCCTCCTTAGAATGGGTCATTAACTAATAGCCCAATGACCAATGATACAAGGACCAACGGCTTAATGTGACTTCCAATTCCACGCAGGTGATACTCTGATATATCTAAAGGATGGTGGGGGTGATGCGGGTATCATCAGATGATCACTGAGACTATCTGAGCAGCAGACCTATATCATCCGCAAAACCTACCTCCATGAACTGGAAATCTTCAATCTGCGATGAGAGGGACAGGTATCAAGTATAAAGTAAGTATCAAGTAAGTATTACAGGACACCGGTTTGTTTCCTATTAATACACAATGAAATAATCGCATGTTTATGAAAGAAATTAGACGAATGATGAAAAAATGACAACAAGTTAAAGCAGTTTTCTTTATGATGACGCAAAAGGCGCCGAGGGAAGGGGTGCTTACTTCTACGCATTTCAGGAATTTTGACCTTCACTCTTGCTATTTTGTTTTAAAAGGTTGAACTATACGTGAAAGCATGACTTAAGTTAAAGGCCGCAAAGCATTGTAATCGGGAAAATCGAAGAAAACGACAAAGGTACTCCGAGAACGTACTTTGTCATGCACAAAGTGTCCTATTTTCTCAATAACTAAACCTAACAAGTGTTTTGCAAATTGACAAATCGTTCACCGGATTGGTAAAGATAAGCAAATGACGTTTGAAGTGAACGAGACATGTTTCCAATCATTGGAAACAGACAATCATTAGTGTCTGCAAATCCATCATATCCAGCAGACGGAATTGTTTGTTGAAACAAAGGTAACCATGGCAACCGGGATAAATTATGTGACGTAGTAGTACAGGTCAAGTTCAACACTAGGGGAGATATATGGCGTTACTTTCCTCAACGTAACTGGAAAACAATGTTGTACATATCCTTGTGGTGTACATTTATAATTGCCAGCTTTGTATTACAACGTATAGGGTAGAGATCACTTCAACAAGTCCAACTTCTTCTTCCCGCAAATGCTATACATTTGCGGTTATAACATTAAAGTTCAAATCACAACCACGTTTTCGTCCGTCGGTTAATTTTGATGAAAACAAAGAAACCGCAACATGTGACACCCAACATATACTGCAGTCAGGTCGAAAATAATCACTGAGGGAAAAGGTATATTGAATAAAGGTAGCAACGCAACCAAAATACCTGTGGGACGCAATTGGTCGAGTTAATCCTGAGGGAAAGGTTTCATTGAAACAAAGGCTAACCATGGCAAACTGCACCTCATGCAGACGTAGCACAGTCAGTTATCACTGAAAGGTACATTGAAACAAAGGTAACCATGGCAACCAAGATTTCTCGTGGACGTAGCACAGGTCCTTAACTCACTGAGAGTCTTTGAAACAAAGGTAACCATGGCAACCAGAATCATGGGACGTGGCACAGGTCCTTAACTCACTGAGAGGAGAGAGTTTCTCATGAAACTAAGGTAAACATGGCAACCAAGATAGCTCGTGGGCACAGGTAACTCAACTCACTGAGGAGAGGTTTCTTGAAACTAAGGTAACCATGGCAACCAAGATAGCTCGTGGGACGTGGCACAGGTCCTTAACTCACTGAGGGAGAGGTTTCTTGAAACAAAGGTAACCATGGCAACCAAGATAGCTCGTGTGACGTAGCACAGGTCACGTTCATCACTGAGCGAGAAGTTTGTTGAAACAAAGGTAACCATGACAACCAGTAGTACTAGAGGTCACGTTTAACACTCAGGAAGAGATCTGGCGTTACTTTCCACGTGACATGCTAATGCAGCCTAATCCTCAAATTCCATGCCACTGGATACTGGCAAATACCATGCAACCTGCTCGTTTACCATGACCTTTTGAACGAAAAGAGTGGTAGACCCAGCTCGACAAGTATACTCAATACAAGACACCTTACTTGAACTTACATTTTACACACGACGAACACTGTTTTGAGCTTGGACGCATGTGTTAGCTCTTGGCTTAAGCTTAAAACATTTTATCAGCCAAGAAGTCTTAGACCATTTTTTTCGGTGGGATAGTATTTTAAAATACTATATCCCCATCAAAAGTACAATGGCTCTACTGATTTTCAATATTTTCTTGTGACAAGTATGAGCCTTAACATTACATTTTCTTCGATACTTTGATTTTTTAGGTCGAGCTTTCGGGCTTCAACTATAAGAATAATCAGTTTTAAGTCATAAGCACAAAGCTATTTATCCTTAAAACTTAAGCCAACAAAATATACCGTTTGATTGTCATCTTGCCTATAGGGGTTTGACAGCTCTGCAAATAGAATCAGCAAAGTTAGACTCCGTAAGTCATAACTGGGAAAACTCAAGCCTAACTTGTTCACCTTGTTACAGTAGAAATGATGGACCCGAGTTTGACGCAAACACAACGATGTTTCTCGCCTATCTTCTCACGTTCATGTTTTAGTGTATTATGTCGACCTTCTGCACAGTAACATTACGGATGTCCAAAACGTTCAGCAACGCTCTAAATATCTCAGTTAAAATTTTCGAAAAAATAATTACGTTTATTTTGTAGTCAGTACAATTTAAAAAAATCTCAATGAGGTTTTTTTATCAGCAGTTGGCCAAACGTTTAAAGTTAAAACTTCCCTTAAGCAAATCTGTTAATTATATTTCAACGGGCGAGTGTTTTCCCGTTACAAACTCAGAGTTTGCTCGATGCGATGTAACTAAAGGTAGACCAGAGTAAGGTTGACGTAAAAAGGTTTGCAATGATTGGAAAGCAAGCAGTTCTCTGAACTCTAGCCTCTGTGATAATTACTTTTATCGTTACGGAATTCGAGACCTGCAAGTGCAAAAGCAGACTGCCCGGTGTCGTACTATGGATAAAAACTTACGAGGGACGTTCAATAAATAAAGAGACAAATGTGGGAGAGTCAATATGTTTTATTATATACAACTAAGACTCTTTCTACTTTTCAACATGATCCCCAGCTACCTTTATACGCCTCTCCCATTGATATATCAGTATTTTGGTGCCGTCAGCGAAGAATTCAGCACCTTGACGTTCAAACCATACTTGCACCGCAAGTTTTAATTTGTTACTCTTAAAACTCTTTTTCGCAGATATTTTTTCAATGGCCCAAATAAATGAAAATCACATGGGGCTAGATCAGGATGGAAGATGAGGTAAGGGCTTCTAGTACAAACTTTCAATGGCATGCAATGTTTCGAGAATTTCATGTGAGCGTGCGTTGTCTTAGAGAAAACGCCCTTACTCTATAGTCAGGATTTTTAAGACCCAACATGCGCATGTTTTTCCACATTTTAGCTTAGGTAGGCCTGTTAGGTAGCGATTAACCTGTAATCGCAGCTGTACTGTGCAGAGCGGAGATGGATCAGTAGGTGATATAGGTCGCGGCTCAGATAGTCTCAGTGATCATCTGATGATACCGCATCAACTCCCACCATCGTTTAGACATATCAGACCATCACCTGCGTGGTTCGGTCACGTTAAGCCGTTGGTCCTTGTATTTCCATTGGTCATTGGGCTATTAATTAATGTCCCATTCTAAGGAAGAGTCGGCCTTAGTTTGTGACAAGACTCATAACTCATACTACCACTCATCACACTCATCCTTCACCACATATTTGCCTTAAAATACCCTCATAGAGTGGTTGGCATCTCAAATAGTGATTTAGTGGTTGTCTTTGTGGCCCAACCACTTTCCGGGGCCCTTTACATCAACACACAGGAAATCAGCTGATATCATTACTTCCTGCTGTTATGGCTTCCGCTTCACATTTCGGCTGTATGTCTCTGACTCCCTTCTTTTTCATACATCCTTTAGAACTTCCTGGAGCAGTTTAAAAGTCTAGGGTTGTGTTGGAAGCTATTACATTACGTTTAGAGGAGACAACTCAATTTTGCTTGGTTAATGATGCAAAACCCAATCTCGTCCTGTCACAAACTGAATCTCTTTACATTAACCAAGTTGCATTATCCAGTGTGAACTCTTAATCAGGTGTCTCTATGCGCCTCTTCACTTAGTGATCTCTTTATCTCACGCTTTCAGCTGTTTTCATGACTTCACAAACATATTTTGATATACAGGGTGAGTTTAAATGTCCCACCTACCTTAACTTTAAAAAAAGGAAATAAAAAAACACTTTAGGGATTGTTTTTATAGGATCCTAAAGTTTGTTTTGGGGGAGGTCCATTTTTAAATTACAACCCCAACCCTTGTAACTCAAAATAAAGGGAATTTCACCAAAAATGCAACGACGCTAAGAACAACATTATCTTGACTCTTTTTGTATAAAACCCATTGAAATATTTACAAGAAATCAGGTTTTAAAATGCCACATTTCACATCAATTTTTAATGACACATTTTTCTGGAAAATTCTCTGAAGGAAATATCACAACCCTATAACATAATCCTATAGTCGATTTTGAAGAAAATCTGCCAAACAATGTATGTGTAATGTAGAATTTTAAACCTGATTTCTTGTAATCTTTAAATCGGTATCACAAAAAACGTGTCTTTGTGTTTTTGAATTAGTATATAATCCCTTTTTTTTGAGGTGCCACAAGAAGGGAATTTCCATTTAAAATTTGGGGGCCTCCTCTCCGGATTTAGGGTGGGGATGGGTGACGCAAAGTACGTCAAAAAACTTAAGAATTCAATAAAAACATTCCTTAAAGGGTTTTTTAAAATAATTCCTTTTCAAAAGTTGAGGTGGTGGGACATTTAAATCTCACCCCGTATATTCTTCTTTTACAAAAGCGGAAACAAGTCTACATAAATAATGTTTCACCTTTTCAGTAGGCTCAATCATGGTCTTTACTAAATTAATTGTATTGTTTATCGATATTTAGAAATAGCAACGGATATTTAAATTTGTTATATCATATCGATGGGCATCACCAAAATACATAACTATATGCTTCAAATATTACTCAAATAGGATACAAAATACTTATTATAGATCATTTCATTATGTTTGGGGGATAGCTTCCATCAACCGAGGGGGCTTTGATTGTTTTGCAGTTTTGCTAGACAACGAGCCCGCAAATTAGCCCGATAAAATATGTTTTTATAATTAAAAGAAATACTTGCAAATGTATATTTTTATACACAATATGGAATTCAAGTGTTAAAACGTTATCCTAAAAAGAAATGAGTTCTGAAAAGGTTAACCGATATATTTTTAAAATGAATATCTTATTTCACGAAAATCATCCGGGAAGAGAAAAGTTTATTTATAACAACATCAAGCAAGTTTGCCTTGTTGAAGGTTTCGTGTTTCCTAGCGAAGAAGGTGATAATCACAGTGGCGAGAGTTCAGAAGACTAATTACTTTCCAATTATTGCAAACTCACTAATTAATTGTATCACATCAAACAACTCTAACTTGTTATCAAATAAAAGCGTTTTGAATTTTTACAAGTACAATATGCTTTCGGAAATAATAATTTAAAACCACAAAGTCATTGGAAGTAACATTAAAAAACTCTGACTTGCTTACAGGAAGAAAACTAGTTTGTTAAATTGTAATCAAGGAGCTTTTAATTGACCTGTTAATCAGTTAGTTCAATTTTTCCTAATAGAGCTCATTTCTGAAGGAAATATACCTCTTATTTACAAAATGTATTTATTGGTATCGGATTGGTTTCGTGCGCGGCTCCGGAGCTCATAACTCCGTTAAGCTCAAGTTCGACCCCCGCAGTAACTAACAACAATTTGTTACGTGACTTTGCAGTGACGCTAGGTAAAGGTCGAGGTCAAGTGATAGAGAGGACTTTGTAGTCCTAACTTCACCTCTTTAACAAGACAAACCTTACCTTTTATCAAAGATAGTGTTATAATAAGTAGATTGCGCATAGATGCCTAATGGCTGATGCAAGAAAACCAACATAGTTGCAGCAGCCAAGCACAGATAGCGCAGTGAGGAAATCTTTAAGAGTTTCAAGTAGAGACACCAACTCACGCGTTAGTTTGAAAAATCGCACGATTTGGTCACATTTAAGTCATCGACATTGGTCAAACTCGAGCATGGTAGCCGTGGGGGATAGACGGCGAGAGATGACAGCGCTATCTGTGCTCGGGCTGCAGAAGTATGTTGATTTCCTGCCTCAACCATGTGGCATCTATGCGCATCTACCAACCATAACATTATCTTTGCGTTAGTTTCAATATTTTAACAAATCCTTGGAACCAGCAAGTGAGGTCGATTGCTTTTAACTTCAAGACTACTCAAATGTTCTTTTGATTTCATTTCACTACTAAACTATAAGATACACATGAACACACCATTATCCATGGCCAAAGCCAGGTAGTGTTGGAAGTTATTACATTACGTTATAAGGGAGAGGAGACAACTCAATTTCACTTGGTTAATGATTCAAACCTCAATCTCGTCCTGTCACAAACTGCATCTCTACATTAACTTAGGTACATTATCTAGTGTTAACTCTTCATTAGCCTTCTGTGCTTTTGAACTTGGCTACCTTTATTCTTATGTTATGCAAACGTCCAAAATATCTTTTCATCTGAAATATGTGAATTTTGTGATACCTACATGTTGTTCATTTACTCGCTGCTATTCACTCAAACTTTCCAACTCTAGGCTTGATGTCAGATTGTGTCTTTCACCAAAGATAGTATTATGGTAGATAGATTGGGCTTAGATTCCACCTGGCTGAAGCAGAAAAATCAACATTGTTGCGGCAGCCCAATGCACAGATAGGCTGCAAGAGAATTTCTAAGTAGAGCCACTGACGCACGTGCAAGTTTGTTCTCGAAAATCGCACGATTTGGTCACATTTAATTCAACTAAATCGACAAAATCGAGTGTGGAGCCGAGGGGAGGGGAAGATTGCGAGAAATGGTAGCACTCGCAGCGTTTCTGTGCTTCGGCTGCAGAACTATGTTGATTTTCCTGCCTCAGCCATGTGAAATCCATGCAATCTACCTACCATTACATTGAGTTTGGTTTCACAAAGTACTCTTAAACACAAAATTGATTTAAAAAGGACAGGCACGTGTTTTATTGCGTCTTTTGTTCCGAAAACAAAGAATAATTTAACAAAATCTTCTACCAACGAGATCGTACTCAGGTTGTTCTGAAATCCTCTTACTTCTCCTCGTGTTCCTGGATTCCTTTATATAATCTCTGATCTTACTGCTTCCAAGAAATTGTCTTTTGTTTTGTTTCAATTGTTTTGTGCGGGATAAAAGTAACTCACGGAATCATGACTCAATTTAGTTCTTAAATAATGTAGTTGTTTGACTTATTTTCACTTTATGACAAACTTTGAAACTCGAACACTTTATTTTTAAATTATTGTTGGTCATGAAATAAAAAACATATTTTGTTTTGCTGGGTAAAAATACAAAAAAAAACTACTAATTAATTTCCAATTATTGCAAACTTATTGCGTCAACGTTAATTTCTCTCAATAATTGCATCGCATCAAACAACGCTGAGTTTGTTACAGGAGAAAGTTTCGACAGTCAAATTGTGAATAACAAACTTTAATTTGAACTTCTGACCTTTGTTTAAATGTGTCTAACAAATACAGACTATTTCTGAAAACAAAATCTCTATATAGTCTGTGCATAATAACAATCTACACTCCTTCGAATCGAGCTATAACTATAGTCCCAATGGAATGGACTACAATTTATTTCAGTTATCCGGGATTCAAGTTATCTTCAATGATTCAACTTTTCTAGGAGATTCTTTTATTTTTATTTTAAGGTTCCACCTTAGTGGTCATTTAGAGAAAGTTCAAATTCGTCCGCACAAGGAACATACGGCACCTCCAAAGGACCCCTCTTCCCTAAGAACACAGCGGGTGGAAATTACAACTTCGTCCTTTGTTTAAAGATGATTCTCTTCCATTGGCTGTGCATAAGTAGGTATTTCCGTGCTCTCTGTTGCGGTTGGTCACGTTGATTCACGACTGTGATTAGTCATCCGGTGCTCCAAGCCAGCCATTAGGGCTGCCTGGTGGCTTGCTAGCCGTTGGCATCTTTCACTGACCGTGGACCTACTCGGTTTCTCTATTTGTTTGTTTTTATGGTTTTAAGTGTTTATACATGTTGTTTTATTTTAAAGATAGCTATAATGAAATTTAATAAGTTAAGAACTTAAGTAATATTTGGTAGATAAATGGTCAGCTTGCGCTAATTACCTTTAGAATAGGTAATTTCCTAAGGGTTTGAGTTGAGGTTTAGGTTACTTATGACTTGAAGACGGGATCAGATTCTCTATCCCGAAACGTTGTGTACTTGTACACTTCAAAACGATGAAATACGCCCGTAATTATATTTCAACCTCAGATATTATAATTGAAAATTCACTATAATTCACCATAACACTTGTGGCTATGCGTCGGCTATTTTCTTTTCTTTTACAGAAATTTAGATGTACGTTTCAGTTTTTTTTTTTTGCACTGTCTACGCCAATGGCATTAATGCTTTACTTAGCCTAGGGTTTGTAGGCATCACAAAACTTTTAGGGGAAGCGGTCCAAACCCTTGTGCCCGCGCTGAATCGAACCCGCGACCTTGCGCTTAGCAAGCCGTGACTCTACCCACTGAGCCACGGTCGCTTTAATTTAGTCAGCGGTGGTGTTTAAAACAGCTTGCCTTAATAAAGCTAAGAGAAGCTAAATGCAGCTCAATATTTTAGTTTGTTTTGTGCACTGTGCGTCACAGGTTCCCATGACAACGAGCACTCATGTGTGCTGCATTCATCCCAGCTGTGAGATGTTGAATGAAACATCAAAGCGTTAACGCACAGGTCACGTTAATTTGTTACACAACAATATGTTGTTTAAAATGTTTATGTTACATTCGTCACAGGGTGTTTTAAAAGCCCTGTTTCCTTTTGGTAGCACCTCCTTAACTTTTTAACGAAAATTGTCAAAGGCCCTTTGGTAAAAGAGATCTTAAAGTTTTTGGATGTATATGAGAACATTGCTTAAGAGTCACAACTACCATCTAAGGCTTCCGGCAAAGGCCGCGTCAATAAACTATTTACACTATTTACAGCGCTAAACATTTCGCTCATTTTGTAGTCGAACACCCTCAGTTGACTTGCTTAGACTGGATTTTATTTTCGGCGTGATTGAAGCTATTCCTTCTTACCCCAAAACCGGTGTTTTGGGGCATAAGTCTAAAGTTCTTTATGAGAACCCCTACCGAGTGATCCTGAATTTGAAGCCTATAAAACACAAAACCAACATTTTGATCAACGGTTCAAATGATCCATTCCAAGTTCTCCTAAAGCTTTCTCATTAAATGTCTTTTTCAAACGACTATTTGCTAGGGTAGCCAACTAAGGTGCTATTCGACAGTTTTCTAGAGTAAAAACCGTATGTGTTCGGCTACTATATACTTCTTTTATATATCCAAAACTGAACGAGTTTTAACTTGTTTTGAAGCTTTGGCCCTTCGAAAGAAAATCTTAAAGGTTTCATAACATCCCGTATACTTTTACATAAACAACGGCCCATTAAAGTTCTACTCGTATTAGATCACCAACCAGGAAGAAATCATTGATAATATTTTTATGTATTGTTCAGAAAATTTATTCTTTTGTGTGGATTGTTTTGTAAATTGAGTTAAAGAAGGGCGGTTAAAAGAAAAGAAAGAAGATTTTATTATACTAACTTACTTAACTACGAATGAAATTATTTTATTCACCAAACAATATTATTTTCCGTACGAAGATGACAAAGTAGACCACTGCAAGGGAGGAAAACATTTGCGTGAAACCTATAATCCGAAATCATAATTTGTACTGAACAAATTTTGAATCTTGATTTTCAATAATTTATCTTGAAAAGGAATTACTTTTCTGTAGTTCCTTCTCCATGAATTAGGAGAGACCATCTATCAGCTTTAAACGTGGAACTAAATATTTTAGTAGAACATGAGTATACTTGATTCAAACTTCTAGGAGTCCGATTTTGGGTAATTTAAAAAGATAGAATTAAAGTCACCCAGCTACCCCAGCTGGAGAAAAGCACACACCAAAACAATTTGCTAATAAAGTATTTTCGCAAGAATACTTGTTAAAAAAAAGTAACATTCAAAATTTCTAAAATTGACATTTCAGACTTCAAGAGCTAATTTATACTGATGCTAATGCGAAACATGTATGTAAAAAATTAAAGTTATGTGGTAAAAAGTACCAGATGCTTTCATTGTATATCACGACTGGGACTCGTGCGTGGTCCTGTAATCCAGCTTCATGGAGGTCAGGTTTGAGGATGATATAGGTCTAAAGTGCTCAGATAGTCTCAGTGATCTGATGATACCGCATCAACTCCCACCATCGTTTAGACATATCAGACCATCACCTGCGTGGTCGAAGTCACGTTAAACCGTTGGTCCTTGTATTTCCATTGGTCATTAAGTTAATGACCCATTCTAAGGAAGAGTCGGCCTTAGTTTGTAACAAGACTACACTCATAACTCATTACTACCACTCATCACACTCATCCTTCACCACATATTTGCCTTAAATACCCTCATGAGAGTGGTCGGCATCTCAAATAGTGATTTAGTGATTTAGTGATTAAGGTCTAAAGGTTATTAACAGTGGCCAAAGCAGTGGAGCAACACATTACACAGATTCTCACATCAATATTGCATGACTTGACCCATGTTGATTCCCAGTGGCGGAAACACACAGCATAGCCAACCGAACAAACACAAGACACAATCAAGTTACTGGTCAAGCTGCACTGTAATCAATGTAGTGCTCGTTCACTAGACATTTACAGGCAACTGATTGCCCGTCGGTGGTAAGATCGAGTCCAATTCTACCCTTTTTCAATTGTGTTTGAAACATTTTAAACTACTCAGTAGTTAAAGACATTATTGATAAGTAATAGTAATTATTTATTACAGGGTCGAAAACGATAAAAATAGTCAATTATGCAATTCAGTGATAATAATTTATATAATTGTGTAATTTTTCTATTTTACATAATAAAAGATACAGCAAATCTTAATTTTTTTGTGTAATTTAAAAGTTTCATTTGAGCTCCCCATTGAACGACAGACATCTAGCCGTTAGTCAACCTTGCCAGGTTTTTTTAGCATTTCAGGAGTCACCGTTGGAACGGCTTCACGTTGGTTCTCAGGTGCTGTAGATGAGTTAGATCACGTATTTTCTCAGCATAAACTAAGGTTTAAAATGTAACCCAAAAGAAGAAATTTAAAGGCGTCAAATCAGACTCCAGGTGGCCACAAAACAGGACCATTCCTCCCAATCCAGATCAGAAATCTGTTGTTGAGAGCTTGGACGATGACACTAGTGACATGGAGCTCCATCCTGCTGGAAAATGACATTAATGCCCTTTTCAGTTTCAATTTTTTGAACTTGAGGCAACAGATAAGAAGATGAATCAACGTAGCCATTTCAACGGTGACCTGAAATGCTCGAAAACACCTGGTGGAGGTTGACTATATTCGTGCAACGGGGAAACTCACATTGAAACTTCTTTTAAATTACATTAAAAAATTAATATTTGCTGCGTCTTTTGATGTAAACCAACATCTACCAATTATATAAAAATTTTTTAGTTCACTTTCAAATCCCGTACTATCTTTTCGATGACCCTGTATAAACAGAACCCTTATATGCAATGTTTCTATTTTGTAATTTCTCTGAAGATCTCGTTGTTATTTTATTGTTATGGCACCCAATGTGATCAACTATTCCTAGAACCTTAATTTACTGCCGTAAAAGGTCAGCCCAGGGGGTTTTATAATGTTTAGAGTTTTGGCACTGGCTTTTTCCACTTTGGTATGATTAGTCATAATACTTGTGGGCTGGCGAAAGCCGACTGTTCTATCACTATTTGAGAGATGTAATGACCAAAATTTATAACATGCGTTTCCATAATGTAAGAATATTCTGAGGGCTGCATAAATAACCATTAAGGCATTTTGTAAATATGTGGTGAAGGATGAGTGTGATGAGTGGTAGTAATGAGTTATGAAGTGTCTTGTTACAAACTAAGCCGACTCTTCCTTAGAATGGGTATTAATTAATAGCCCAATGATCAATGGAAATACACGACCAACGGCTTAACGTGACTTCCGAACCATGCAGGTGATGGTCTGATATGTCTAAACGATGGTGGAGTTGATGCGGTATATCAGATGATCACTGAGACTATCTGAGCCGCTTTAGACCTATATCATCCTCAAAACCTGACCTCCATGAAGCTGGATTACAGGACCACGCCACGAGTCCAGTCAAGTCATATTAATAACAAAAACCTATTAGACCTATAACTGTTTAGGTTTACTAATGAATTAGATATTATAAGAACCTATTCTACATCTGGAAGCAACTGTTTGAACATTTTCACAATGCGGGCAGAGAGATTTTGCTTATTCATGAATGATTTCTCTCGTTCACCCTTATATAAAGTTGCTCCACATCGGTTTCCATAGCAACCGGAAACACGTGGTAAGAGAGCTGTGAGCTGATACTTGTAATGTTGTTCCTCAATATTCTTGTCCCAGCTATGCATCTGGCTAACATGTACTATAATGAAATTTATGCTATTATGGGCTGATAAACATTGAAAGTACAAGTAGATTTGACCGTTGTTATCTCTCTCTCTATTCTAAAACTAAATCACTAAATCACTATTTGAGATGCCGACCACTCTCATGAGGGTATTTAAGGCAAATATGTGGTGAAGGATGAGTGTGATGAGTGGTAGTAATGAGTTATGAGGTGTAGTCTTGTTACAAACTAAGGCCGACTCTTCCTTAGAATGGGTCATTAATTAATAGCCAATGACCAATGGAAATACAAGGACCAACGGCTTAACGTGACTTCCGAACCACGCAGGTGATGGTCTGATATGTCTAAACGATGGTGGGAGTTGATGCGGGTATCATCAGATGATCACTGAGACTATCTGAGCCGCTTTAGACCTATATCATCCTCAAAACCTGACCTCCATGAAGCTGGATTACAGGACCACGCCACGAGTCCCAGTCAACAGATTTTTGTACTCGGGTCAGTTCAAGCTTGGTTTATCATAATTAAATTTATAAATAAATGCGCCGTAAGGGTGGAAAGCAGTGGCAATGCAGAGGTTTGCAGTTGACCATCAAACGTTCAGTTTTAAATTAAAGGTTTTCTACTGACGAACTTGGAAGTTACTTTTACGATTTTTGTTGTTGTGGGGAAAGTAAGCATTTGAAAAGTGTATATATTATTCGGTACTTTGAGCTCAAAAAGGCGTAAAAATGTGAACAGTAATACATTAACTCCCAAGTGACGCAAAATTAACTTTTCTAGTTCGATACAAATTTTAAAATTAGTTTATAAACCCCAATCAAGGGGTTTTATGTTCAAAAATCTGTAATTATGATACGATTTTTATTAAGCTTAGTTTTACTACAATATGACCAAGATACCAAGTTTAATTGAAATACGATCTTAAATACGGTTTTATAGGACCCCTATTTTTGCAATCCTTTTGGGAGAAACCTCCTCCTCTCATCACAGAGGTCACATTCGGTGGACCAACATTGCTGCCTAACAAAATTCACTTTGATATGAATTTTACAAAACAAACATTTTCCGAATTAGTGATCATCGGACAAAATCGATCGTGATCAATCGCGATCCTTAAAACATACAGTTACATATAGAGTATGATAGTTTCAAAATTTGACTCATTAGTTTAAGGAAGCTCAAAACAGCTACCGTTTTGTTCTACGTAAAAAGTAAAAGTTTGTCTTGTTTAACGAGGCGAAGTTAGGACTACAAAGTACTCTCTACCACTCTCAACCTCGACCTTTACCTAACGTTAGTCACATTACGGACTGCGGGAATCAAACCCGCGCCACCGGAGTCGCGCTCGATTCCATCCCGCCACGCGTACCTCACGTGCCACGTAGTTTCCTTCTATTCGGTGAAATAAACAACTCTGTATCCTAAAAATGCATTAAAACATCACAAAATGCAACATATCTAGAGCAGTAAGTAACTTGACTGCAGAGTGCAGAGTCTAGAGCTTGATAACAAGGTAAACTTGGGCCTAACTCCTACACCTTGTTAGTTGACGCTCTGACTCGTAAGTGAGGGGTCTGGTGACATCGGCAACAACTCCACTTTTACAATATATACAGGGTGTGACAAAAATGTGTGGCGCGCTATGCAGATCCGATCTCTACGAAGTCGAAAATAAAATTTTTCTACATATTGACCACACTTTGTCGAAAATGTTGAATATGATGTTGGAATTTTCATAGTTGTTATTGAAGAGATTCCGGCGTGCTTTATACACAAAAATTTAATCTGTTTATATGAAGAGCCAGGCCGGCAATAAAGTCTGGCAACAAGTTACTGGGATGACTTCACAGCAGGTCGAAAATCTTAATTGTATTTCAATGTTAGGTGTAAAACCGGAATAGGATCTTAGTGATATCGACTAAAGTTAAGAATGTCTTTACTTTCTTTGGTTTCGGCTTAGCTTAGTCGTAATCCACCATTTTGTAAATTTTATGTAAATAACTAATATTTTAAAACCTTTTTTGACATAGCTTTTGTGAAACTTGGTAAGAACCCTAACTGTTTTCCTAATAACATTTTCCAAAAATATCTTTTATCTAACTTATTAAACTTCGAAATGGCGGTTATTTAAATTTCAAAGTCAAAGGAATCAAATTGGAATTAGACTTTTAAAATTTTAAATGGCAGCCATTTTAAAATTTAATAAGTTTAATGACAAAGGTTTTTTGGAAAATTTTATTAGGAAAACAATTAGGGTTTATACCAAGTTTTACAAAAATATCTGAAACCATTTTTAAATTATTATATATTTTCAAAAAATTACAAAATGGTGGATAGTTATTCCTTAATATATTCCATAGATTATTCCTTCATAGTTATACAGTACCTTTTATGTTCCGTAAATAATATTTTGGTTTGGAACGAAATCTATATCGCAGATGAACACTGTTTTGTTCAGAGTTATCAGATAGCCAATTCAATACACAGGTACCGCACGTCATACATGAGTGTCGTTGTCATGGAAACTGTTGCGTTCGTTCCTGCGAAATATATTTCTGAAGTAATAAGTGAAGTTTTATGTAAAATCTACTACGTAAAATTTAACGCTTGTGGTTGAAATAACACTGCTGTAAATTCATCAACCAGTTGGATTTAATAGAATGTATAAACGAACGTACATTATTCAATATGCTGATGACACCACGTTGAAATTCAGCAGCCAAACAGTTGATCAACTAGAAATGTTAAGTAATGGAATTTTAATGCATGTGTTTAGTTTTTTTGACAGAAATTCAAAACAAAATCATGTGACCATACCAACGGCTTGTGAATTGAATATGTCCACACTGAGAATCTGACTATGATCCTCAAAACCTGACAGTGCCTTGGCTTCATTAGGAGATCATAAAATTAATGAAGTCGATTGATCAACGTTTTAGGGCTGCATATTGTTAAAACCTTTTTTTAAATAGCCAAATTGACCATATTTTGGAAAGATTTCAACTGGTATATTTATATTAAAACTGATGAAATATCTATGTTATATAGATGCACTTAAAGTAGTCTACTATGGAGTGATACAATCCTAATTGTCTTACGCGGAATTATACTTTAGGATAACATTGCTAAAATAAAACTTTTAAGAGCATTTATCCTTTAAGAAATCGGCAGTTCGAGTTATTTGTCAGGAACATCGTGTAGAGATTATTTTAAGTATGTAAATTTCTTACATTGACGTCGTTGTATCTTTTTAAACTGAATTATATTGTGCTTCAAAATGTAATTTAATATAGGGCCAAAATACTCATTCTTATGGCACTCGTTCAAATTCTAAATTAGTTCTCGATAGCCATAGTTAACAAATTTATACGATTCGTAAAAATTCTAAAATCAAGCTCAACGATAGGAAATATTTACTTCCAGAATTGGGTTCATTCAAAAAGAAATTAAATATTTGCTGATTAAGGCCCTTTACTCCGTAGCAGAGTTTATTTCTGAGTCTGCTAACTTACCATAATCTGGAATATGTAACAAAATAAATATATTAATTGCAAAACAAATTTAGTTATTTAGAATTATATGTAGAAAACGGAAGAAGCTTATTTCAAAGAAGACATATCTAAACAGTACGGTTTAGTCTTTTAAATAGTCTTTACCAGTGGCTTAAGTCCACTATTATTGCGGACATTTTCCATCGTTAGTGAGCAAGATGATCACGACGTTTCGGGATCTGCAACCTGATCCCGTCTTCAGGTGAAAAGACCATTATACATTCTTACACTGTAATCCCTCTCTCATTTCACCAATTCTGTATCATCTTTACATTTCATAAAAGGTCAACACACAATTTTGTACACTGACCTTAATACATTGTTGATGTGCCAAATTAGCAGGACTTTTCAGTAGCCATCAATTGTTAAAATTGAGTTACAGCAAAGATAATACCAAAGACAATGTTATGGTAAGTAGATTGTGCATTGATGCCAAATAGTTATTAACATAGTTCGGCAGGCCAAGCACAGATCGCTATGCCATCTCTCGCCGTCTATCTCCCCTTCGGCTCCACATGCTCGAGTTTTTCCGATGTCGATTACTTAAATGTGACCAAATCGTGCGATTTTCGAGAACGAACGAACTTGCGCGTCCGTCAGTGGCTCACAAGCAGAATTCCCTCGCAGCGCTATTTGTGCTTGGGCTGCCGCAACTGTGTTGATTTTCCTGTCTCAGCCATTGGCATCTATGCACCATAACATTATCTTTGGTTACAACAACTAGATTGCTAAAAAACTTTATTTCCATAACATCACAGAGTTTAGCCCAACTCTCAAACTTGTTAGTTGAGGTTTCGGCCCTAAGTGATGAATCTGATATGCCTAAACAACAAAACCCCACTCTTAAGTACATGAGGGTATAAGAGATGCACAATGAGTATGTGGTGAAGGATGAGTGTGATGAGTGGTAGTAATGAGTTATGAGGTGTAGTCTTGTTACAAACTAAGGCCGACTCTTCCTTAGAATGGGTCATTAATAATAGCCCAATGAACCAATGGAAATACAAGGACCAACGGCTTAACGTGACTTCCGAACCACGCAGGTGATGGTCTGATATGTCTAAAGGATGGTGGGAGTTGATGCGGGTATCATCAGATGATCACTGAGACTATCTGAGCCGCTTTAGACCTATATCATCCTCAAAACCTGACCTCCATGAAGCTGGATTACAGGACCACGCCACGAGTCCCAGTCCAGTCAATTTTATTAGAAACTGTGATAAAGGTAAGAGCTCTATGAATAAGTCCATTTGAAATTAAACTTACTCATATTAAATAGGTTTTTAATGTTTTGAAAATCTCAATTTTCAATTGTATGTCTAATAAGACGTTGAAAATGCTTATGTTGAAAGCTCATCGCTCAAAATAATGTTTTAAAACTCTCTGCGTAACCGCATGTTGTTTGGTTTCGATATTTCTGGTGTTCTGACTGTGAAATCGTTCACACTTCTAATCCTTCTAATTGTGAAATTATTAAAACTCCTTAATTTTAAAACTAAAGTTTGGATTTTCACTTCCAAAACACTGCATATATTCTACATATTAGAAACACTGTATATTAGTTTGAACAATGCTAACTCAAATAAAATTGCATTACCATCCGTACAAACCTTCGTTTGTTATACAAACAATATTTTATAACAATGCCAATAGTGATCTCTTTTTCAATAAAAAGCAACGATTTGATTCCACGAAGAAGTATTTAAGCGTAAAGGTTTTCACTTGGTTGATATTAGAGAATGTTCCATAAATCGTTTGTCCTGGCAGCAGGTGGCTTTAATTATTTCCAGTTTCATGATGTATTTAGCTTCCTAACGCCAGGTCTCTTAGCCATTATAACAGCAGCCGTTCATTGAGCAATATATGCATATTCATTCAGAAATAAGTATGTTTATGAGCACTAAACTGAAATATTATAAATATCTTGTTTCATGAATTTATTTAATGTTTATAGGTCACTATTAGTAATTAATAATACTATGAATATATTTTCGTGGCTATAGAGGTTTCTACGTTAATTTTTCACATTGCTTGGTGAACTACACCAAAAGCCAGCTCTCTGACTGGGACTCGTGGCGTGGTCCTGTAATCCAGCTTCATGGAGGTCAGGTTTTGAGGATGATATAGGTCTGAAGCGGCTCAGATAGTCTCAGTGGTCATCTGATGATACCCGCATCAACTCCCACCATCGTTTAGACATATCAGACCATCACCTGCGTGGTTCGGAAGTCACGTTAAGCCGTTGGTCCTTGTATTTCCATTGGTCATTGGGCTATTAATTAATGACCCATTCTAAGGAAGAGTCGGCCTTAGTTTGTAACAAGACTACACCTCATAACTCATTACTACCACTCATCACACTCATCCTTCACCACATATTTGCCTTAAAATACCCTCATGAGAGTGGTCGGCATCTCAAATAGTGATTTTAGTGATTTAGTGTTAAAAGGTAAAATTGTGAATAGTTTTAAACTTCAGATGTATTAAAGAAGCGTGTTTCATAGTAAATGAAGAATTACTTTGAAAGTTTAATTAAGCTGGTAATGACTAGCTGTTTGACAAATTTCACATCAAAGACAATCCGTTACTGATTGTCCTTTATAGTTGCTAAATTGACTAATTGCATGTGTTGATTAACATTACTCAATAACTAAAGAAAAAGCTAGTAACATAAAATTAGCTAATATAATGTTAAACGTAAGCAGATACATAAAATATAATACGAGTATACCTTAGTAATTGTTTCTAGTTTTTGTTAACGGTACCGAACAAGCGATATAGTATCAAATACTAAATATTGTTATCGTAAAGCAGACACAACTATAATCTAGTTCTTCCTGTTCACACCGCGTCAAAACATCATAATGGTTGGCTTGAAATATTTCGGTCTCGCTGTGGAGTACCATCCTTAGTCACTGATTGGCTTAAATTGAGCTACTTGGTGTCGCTATCCTATTGGTGGCAGGGCTGCCAACCGTCCATTGGAGCAGGGATGCCAACTGTCGATGTTCTCATCGGCTGTGACACTATCGAAAGATTAATGTTTTGTGTTACGTTTTAGGGGTTTTCACCTGAAGACGGGGTCAGATTCCACAACCCGAAACGTCGTGTACTATAAGTTCACTCAAAAACAGTGGAAAACGTTCGTAATAATGTTTTAACCTAAGATACTCGATACAGCTGTAACCTGTTTCTCTATATTGTTGGTTTTGATTACCAAGAATGAAACCTCGCTTGAACTGCAGTACTTGGTAATGAAACAAGGAAACACCCGAGGCGTCCTTTGCTAGAACTTGGACGAAAAGCAATTTTAGTGAATTGTTATTTGTCCATTTCCAAGCCAAACTCTGAATCTGTCTCTGAAATGTAAATATTGAAACTTAGAAGCGTAATAAACTATTTATTTTGACTATTTAAACCAAGCTGACACTAAGCGCTAAAGCGCCGCTTGAACATGAGTGGATCGAATTTCCTTTGCAATTTGTTACTCTCATTCGCTCCCGTTCGCTTTGGAATTAGGCCGTTCTATCGACACGGTCATTACGAGGCTGTTGTAGCGCTCACACCCTCACTTCATTTTCAGCCTCAGACTTACGACTTCAAGACTCAGACTTTATCTGCAAGTTTTGTTGCGTAGCGTGAAGGTAAAACCTATTTCAAATTTCGTTGAAATCGGACAACTCATAACTCTGTTACAGAAAAATATTTTTTGGCCGCCATTTTGAAACAAGACAATGGATTTTTGTAATTTTCACTACTTTGATAGATGCTACCAAAATACATATTTATTTCAAATTTAATCAAAATAGAATGAAATTTACTGTTTTTAGATCATTAAAACTGAATTCACTTTTTTGACCGAAACCCCCTCTAAAAGGCAATAGCTCGATTTTTCTGGCTAACGAACTTGACCGAGATATTTACAAAACTAAAATTTATACCCAATTTCATTAAAATCGGAAGAAAAATGCGACCTGTAGAGAGTACACACATATATACATAAAGTAAAGTTGAAAAATGCTCAAAACGTGTTCTAGGCGTTAGGATCGGTGCTCATTTCACGATCCGGTCTACATCTTACCATGCTGACGGCATGAATATCTCATTTAACCAAAGGAAATTCGATAATAATGCTATTTACAAAATCATCTGCAATAAAACGCTAAAACAAAATCTCTAACAGACACTGACACCGAGCAACTTTGATAGCCACTCTGGTTCGAACCTTTTAACTTGTTAACATGGTTAACTCCTATGGCAGCGAAGAGAGCAGGAATCCGGGGCTTTTATCTCGTGTAAATATTGGAAGATTTCAGATTGTGACAAGAGCAAAGTGGCTTTGAATCATTTACTGGCCAAATTGAGTTGTCCTTCTCTGCACACTGCATTCCATATTTGTGCTGTCACTTTTAGCCTATTTCCTTAAAAAGGGAATTCGGCTTGTTTGGTTTTGGAACTGGTTCTTAACCTTCGTTCTAAAAATAAGGTAATAATAATTATAGAAGTTATTTAAACGTAGGATGACAATAATCAAGTTATACAATTATTGTTTTCCAAAGGTTTTTGTTCTTCAGACATTTGGAAACCAAAGGCTTGCATATCTACTGGGGATTCATTTCATTTTCATCTTGGTTGGAAATAGTTCCAATTACGTAAAAAACCATTTGCTATTGAAGTCACTGCTTGACTGCAATTTTTACAGAAGGTCACAAAGATCATTTTACCAATAATAAAATTGTTTATTGAATTTTGACAAAAAACAAATACTATTTGATAAGTAGCTGGTTTTTAACATACTTTAATAAAAGGTGTAATGTACTCTAATAAGTTAATCGTGTTGGAAAGATTGATTCTAAACGAAAAAATAATATGTAACATATAATATTACCATCATATACACTTTCTTAACTAAGCTTTCTCTAATGATGAAAATAAACGTTTATTTCAAAATGGAAATTGCAATTCGAATTCCGTAATAAACATTTTTCAGAAATTAACGTTTAAAATCATTTTAATTTCATTAACTTGAGAGCGCTTTATAAAGAGTTTACCTATTTAATTTTTTTTTATGATGTTTTGAATGATTGAGGGGGTGTTTTACTAGTTTGGGAGAACGTCGTTGCAGAGGTTTGTGCGAAATTTAATTGAGACATTGTTATTAATGCTTTTTGACAAAACTGCCCTTAAATGAAATATAAACATATCATCTAGGTTTGCCTGTGGTTTAGTTTGTATTGCAATTATTGGTTTGAGTTAGAAAGAGTAGATTGTATTTAATACCTTATTTAAAAACTAAAAAAGGTTTTCAAATTTTGAAAACAGGCAAACACAGATGAGATAAACTCTTTCTCGTTCCAGATAAATTAACATATCCGAATATAATTTCACAAAAGAGCTATCTACTTTCTATGAAACCATTGCAGGCGCTAGGTTTGACAGTTAGGCCGCATCAGTTGAAAGAAGGCCCGTTGTTTAGCCAGTTGTTACGTGCGCGGTGTCATGTGTTCCTTGGACGGACGAATTCAGCCTTTCTCTGAGATGACCACTGAGGCGGACCCTTAAGGTGTTCACAAAATTAAACAGCACTTCAACTTTAAAGCTACATTCTGTACCCACTAAGCATGAAAACGAGTTCTACCTAACCTAAACCAAAGCCCACCTAACCTAGCTCCTTTCAGGACTGTTAACAAATAACAAAACTATGACATATTCTCACAAAGGCGTAAAGGGACGATGAATATATAGTGGGTGAGATAGCCTTGTTCACGTGCACATTTGCTTACGGTTATGAAGCCTATAAGCGGAAACTGGAGCTTGCCTTTACATCAATGTTTCACAAGGTTGCTGGACCTGCTTCCGCGCTACCAACTGCTGTAAATGTGCAGTTCTCTTCCGGTGTTACGAACTGTAGTAACCTCTCGTTTTCTATTTTTGTATGACCCTGCTAGGCTGTGTGTAACTGACAGTAGTTTTTAAGACATCTTATTAAAACTGGTTAGTTTTTAGAAGTAAAACTTAATTCTAGTACTGAGGTTAATATGACTGCATATTACAGATGTTTTCAACGTTTTTGAGTGAAGTAAACGACGTTTTGAGATCTGAAATCTGACCCCATCTTCAGGTGAAAAGTAACAAATAGAGAAAACAAGCACGGCCAGTCAGCTACCCAGGATGGCTGGTTCGGAGCAGTGGACGACCAATCAAAGCCGTGAATCAGACTGACCTACTGTAAGAGAGAACTCAAAAAGTGCCTATTGATGCACACCAATGGGGTGCATAAATACCTAACTATGCACTTTTCACCTGAAGACGAAGTCAGATTCTAGGTCCCAAAACGTCGTGTGCTTCTTGTTCCCTGGAAAACGTCCGTAATAATATATTAATCTCAGAAACTGTACCATCGTCAACACCAAACTTGAAACAAAGAATAGTTCGAGTAGGTGCTAAAACTTTGGACTTACTTACTGAGATTTTTGATCAGTTCTCCCCTTTTACTTTACGTTAAAACATACATTGCATTACCTTAATAGCGAAATTGTACGATCTTTAGAAATTATTAAACTGAAAGAGGACTTTAAATACCATGCGTATTTATATGTCGTATTTAGTGGACCCGTGGCGGGTTGGAATGAAAATGGTGTAAATGAAAAACGTCTTTATTCGAGGCAAAGTTAAGACTCTCTTCCACTTAACCACAGTACAAAGTATAACAATTTCATATATACAAACAATTGAAATATATACATACAAATAAATATATACACTGAAATAGTCATTTCACTGTTTTCATACACGGAGAACTTAAATTAAAACTACTTTCATTTTATTTCGTACAATAAAAAAAATTAACAACTTAGACGATGTTCAAAAAATGTTGCTTAGCATGAGAAAAAAGTTACTTCATGAATCTTGTTGACTTAGATACTAGAAATATTTACCCTGGTGGAGAGGCGGTAATTCTGGCGACGCCCTAACACTTCGAGGAAAGGTTTGAGGTTTAGTGGAAACTATAGAAGATTCTGTTAAACTTCACTCCACTGAACAGGTCAATTTTACCTATATTAATTACCTTTTAAATATTTCAAGTCATCAGGTGAACAGATATTAACTGCTTGATTTTAGTTTACAAAGTTAATGTTTTTCAATTGTTATTATTACAGGGTTCTTATAACTGTTAGTGCGTTTAAATTGATACTCATATACAATGTTAGAAACAAAGTATTTAACTAGTTTAGCATGCACCACCATTTTGTAAATTTAAAATAATTAATATTAAAATATTTTATTTTGTCACGCAATTCAAGCATAGCTTAGTATGTTTTCCTAAAAATTATAAATATTTAGTATCCAACTATTCTATTGGTATCAAATTTCAAAATGGCTTTTAAAACTTGTTAAGTTGATAAAAAGTAATTGTTGAACCACGGTTAGAGGCTGAATTGAAGGCCTAGTTTTAAAAATATAGGGGTTTTTAAGATTATGTAATTATTTTCAAACATTTACAAAAAGCAGATTATGGCGAAACTAAGTCCAAAGTAAAAATTTAACTGTTATTTTCTAATTTACAAATTCAGTCCTGCATAGTCGTACGGTTGTTAGAAGTGACAAATTATTATGTATCGATCCTGGAGAAGGGTGATTACTTCATTAGTCAGCTTTGGCAATAATTAACAACTTGTTTACGCTGAGTTGGGATTTACTTTGCTCATCAATTAACTGTGTTGAGCGTCTTAAACCTAACTGTCATCTTCTCCAGACCACTAATAATTTCAACATGTCAATTATTGATTTGAAGCAGTGTTACTTCTAAAATCATAAGTTATATTAATCAGTAGAGAAGTACAAATGAAATAGAAATTTTTAAGAAGGTGAACCAACGGGTTTTCTGATATCTCATTTTATATTACTTAAACTTTGGATCTTTAAATAGCCTATTGAGAAAATAGGTTTAGTAATAACTGTTTTAGAAAGAAAATACCTTAAAGTAAACCAGATTAACTATCACTATTTGAGATGCCGACCACTCTCATGAGGGTATTTTAAGGCAAATATGTGGTGAAGGATGAGTGTGATGAGTGGTAGTAATGAGTTATGAGGTGTAGTCTTGTTACAAACTAAGGCCGACTCTTCCTTAGAATGGGTCATTAATTAATAGCCAATGACCAATGGAAATACAAGGGCCAACGGCTTCAACGTGACTTCCGAACCACGCAGGTGATGGTCTGATATGTCTAAACGATGGTGGGAGTTGATGCGGGTATCATCAGATGATCACTGAGACTATCTGAGCCGCTTTAGACCTATATCATCCTCAAAACCTGACCTCCATGAAGCTGGATTACAGGACCACGAGTCCCAGTCATCAAAATTCAAATAATCAAAATCATAACGACATCCGAACAATCTTACCGTCTGTGCGTCCTAGTATTCTTTTCTTATATGAAAATATATGAAAAGATAAGTAGCACTATTTCTGTTCTTTCTTTATGGAAATGAAAAAAGATGAAATAGCTTTTTAAGATTCCTGTGGAAGCTGAAAAGTAAACACTTTTTCACGAACAACGCTGAACTGTAAACACTTTGTTCACAAAACAACGCGAACTGCCCAGCCCAAACAAGGAATATCCGCTGGAATGGACATGCAAATGTCGATGTTTACAATGTTGTGGTTTTTATTGACTTTCAATTAGCATCAAACACTATGCGTGGATTAGCAAAGGCTTAAACAATAAACAGTGCTGTCTGTTCTGTACAGTTTTATGTTACGTTCACACCTCTGCACTTAGCTCAAAGATGTGTTCAAATCACTATTTAAGATGCCGATCACTCTCATGAGGGTGTTTTAAGGCAAATATGTGGTGAAGGATGAGTGGTAGTAATGAGTTATGAGGTGTAGTCTTGTTACAAACTAAGGCAGACTCTTCCTTAGAATGGGTCATTAATAAATAGCCCAATGACCAATGAAATCTTACCTGCTCCCAGGTATGGTTTGCTGGAGATAAGGGTTGTATCATCTTTCTATATTTACAAGTTCTTATGTATGTTTGAGGTGGATTACATGCATCATCTGTATAGTTCTATACCGCCCTCGTAAAAAACTAAATATTATATTAAAAAAAGGAATCCCACAAAGCGAACAAGGTAGAAACCTTGTAAATACTCTCTGAAACGCTCTTACAAAGGTAACATGTGGCTTTCTAGTTTCTATATTGCATCACTAGATCCTAAAGTGAAGCATTATAACACGAGCTCAAGTTTGACGTCCGAGGCACACCCGAATTAACGTCGGTTGAAAATAATAAAAAAATCACTTTTGGGCACTTTGGGGAAGAAAAAATCATCAAAACAAACCTTTGCTTCCCTTGGAATAGAAGTGCAATTTTTAAGCAGCTTTTTTAGGACAAAAAGTGTTTTGGCTACAACAATCTGTTAAACTAAATCGTTATTTTACGTCACATCCACACATCACATCCATATTTTGTTAAATACAAATACGTACAAACAATATGAGCAAGATCAACGTTCTGTATCTTGCTGGCGAATCTTTACCGCAGGCATTAGCTGGGTTCAGGCGGTATTCATCATTTCCAGCTGATTTATTCACGTTCATTACGTCAGCACTGATACCAACATAACGGCTGCGAACTCGCATTAACCGTGAAATACGGCAGATTACTTGTTGTTCCTTCCTTCATTCATAGGCGCTCAGGGATTTAGATGGAAGCAACGTTTGATAAATGGTAATGTCTTTAGTAGCTTTACAGGGTTATTACAAACTATGTTCTTGATTTTGATTATGAATATTACTGGGTTAATTTGTTTTAGGGCTATTTTAGTTGGTACCATTGGAAAGAAAGCTCATGAAGTTTTATTTACATTGGTTTGGGTGCGCTATTTTGCCAAAGTTAATGTGTTTTGGTTTGTCACGTACAACAAAGCGTAAGGGCGTTTTTCTTCATTGAAGAACGGTTGATGGAATACATTGACTGGGACTTGTGGCGTGGTCCTGTAATCCAGCTTCATGGAGATCAGTTTTGAGGGATGATATTCAAAGCGGCTCATAGTCTCAGTGATTATCTGATTTACCCGCATGAAATCCCACCATCTATTAACAGACCATCACCTGCGTGGTTCGGAAGTCACGTTAAGCCGTTGGTCCTTGTATTTCCATTGGTCATTGGGCTATTAATTAAGGACCCATCAAGGAAGAGTCGGCCTTAGTTTGTACAAGACTACACCTCATAACTCATTACTACCACTCATCACACTCATCCTTCACAATTCACATTTTTGCCTTAAAATACCGTCATGGAGTGGTCGGCAAGTGATTTGTGAATAACTTTTCGAACATTGCACAAAGCTTCTTCCCGAACGAAAACAAGATTCTAAATGCATTCTATGATTGAAGATGTACCTCCTCAGTACCTGGGGTGTTAGGGCGGGGTTGAGAGATGGATCAGTGTGGTGGTCCTCCACATCCAACCACTTCAAGGTCACTCCCTGTGGTTTCTTTCTCGTGGAAATTAAAGATAATGTGTACCAAAAATATCATACGCAAACGGATTACTAATCATTTTAACTTAATATAATTTTACAAGCGGGGTAAAATACTTGACAAAACTTAAGTTTTTCTTCTAATCATTTATTTCTTTGAACAATAAAACTATAATTTATTTACTCTTGACACATAATTTGTAATCCAGATTTGAGTTGATAATGATTGTTTCATTTGAAATATTCCATAAACGTCTAATTTATGTTTAAAAATTAAAAGCTAAAATATTTTTTTAATTTAGTCCACTACATTGAAAGAATTGTAGTGCAGAAAAGCAAATGCAAACCCCACGCCTGTAGGAAGTATTCTGTATAAAATTAAAGAAAATTTGATATGTTCTTTTGACGGTTGTTAAATTTTATCTTAATACCATTTTCAAAAGACAATAAATTTATGATTACTTTTTATTTTGACATTTTTTATAAGTAATAAAAAATAAGATAACTAAGAAAAGGATTTCAACTTTAAAGTAGATGTCTTAAAATACATAATGATTTCACCAGAAATGTAATGAAAAGTTTAATTAAAGTCAGTGAACCACATAATGATTTAAACCTAGTTTAAAAACAAAGTGTTCAAATTTGCTTCTACTATTCCGCACTCCTAACTAAATAACAACTATTTTATAAATTAATTAATAAAAGCCACAATATTTTATTCAAACATGACAACAACAACTCTCACTTCACGCTCCAGCATTTACCCCAAAATATGAGTATTAAAATGACTTAATGCTTCATATTTGAGATGCAACTCATCATTTTAAGCCAAGGATGAGTGTGATGAGTGGTAAAATGAGCTATGTAGCACAAACTAAGTTCATCATTAATTAATAAATGTGAAATAAAAGCTGACTTCCGAACCACGCAGGTAGGTCCGTTGTCTATTTTGATATGGGTATCAGCACTCATAGCATAACCTATATCATCTCAAAACCTGCCTCCATGCTCAGAACCACGCCACGAGTCCCTATCAACCCAACTTTTTCACTAATACCTACCTCCTCGGGGGTTGCCCCTCCGGTCAAAACCAAAAAGCAAACGTACATTTTAACTTAATATAATTTACAAAAATAATTAACTTCTAAGCTGACACCCAGATAGTTCATTTCGTCTAATTTATCTCCACTACATTGTCCGCCTCCGTGGTCACCGTTAATGATTTAAACCCCGCGCTCCACACAATCTGAGAGCTTAAGTTCATCGATAAACTCGTCCGCCAAAGGAACACACGACACCGCACACGTAACAACTGGCTTAACAACGGGTTTTCTTTCAACTAATGCGGCCTAAGTGTCAAACCCTGAGCTTGCAAGGGCTTCGTAGAAAGAACTCGTATATGCCCTGAAAGTATCGGTCTTCGGCCTCATCATGCTGTATTATCAAAAACGTTACCAGGATGTTTACTACTCCAACAGTCTCGCTTCGGTTTTTGGTCTCAGATTTACGTGATTTGTTTTGCAAGTTTTAATACATAATATAAAGGCCAAACGCATTTTAAATTTCATTAAAATCCGACTACTCATTCCTATGTTATACTCGTATAACACAAATATTGTTCTTGGTGGCCATTTTGAAGTTTTGATTTCAAGTTTTATCAAATTCAAATGGCTTTTGGATAATGAAAATAGTTTTTTTTTGTGAACACTCCCCCAAAAGAGAACTTGCAGTATTTTGATTTTGCTGGCTAACAAATTTTATCAAGATATTTAAAACATGATCGTGTGTACTATATTTTATGCAAATCGAACAAACTTGTTATAGAGTATCTTAAGAATATATACACATGGATACAAAGTAAAAAGGTCAATACTTGTTTTAGGGACTCAGGATTAATGCTCATTTCATGGTTCTGGGTCCTAGGCCTTACCATGCTAATGGCTCGATATTTAATTTCGTCAAATCAAATTCACTAATAAATAAAAGAACCAATATGTTTAACGAAATAGAATTTGACTTTACTACCTTAACCCAAACAATTAATTCCGACGCTGCTCAACCAACCTTTAAACACTAAAATTAAAAGCAAAATTTCAATTCAATAGTTTTGGTCCATCTTCACGGTACAAAGGACTATAACATAGTTCCATCAATAATTACATTCTTGTGTAACTAGGTGAGAAGGTGACCTTGAAGCCAAGGACGAAGGACGCTTTTGTCCTTTGAGAGCGCTTCTACTCGAAACAGCTTTAACCACCTCTCAACCCTTGTAATTATTGTGTTAACGAGCTTTTAATGAAAATACCTTCTGCTCCCTTTCATTAAGTCTTTCACAAGGTAAGAGACAGTTTTGTCACAGTATAATAGAGAATGTGAAAAGTAACTGTTTTGACGTCAAGAAATAGATAACGTTCAAAATCGTTGAAACTTTCCTCACAAGAAGAGTTTTTTGTTACGTATCTAGTTCTTAATTTATCTTGCAGGAAGATTATAATATAAATTAATTATCTTCAAAGATTTTATTTACATTATACAGGACTAGCCTACTTTAATATTTTGCTCATAACTGATTTTAACATTCCATTGGCTGTTTATTATGAACTAATATTTCTCCTACTTAACTACGGAATTGCTATTTGGGGGGATATTGAACAAAATACTAAAATGATGATTCATATATAAAAAAAGGAATAAGTGTGATGGGGTAAACTTCAATCCAAATCGTCAAACTATAGAGTGTCTTAGAACAAAAACATATCATCATTATTTACTATTTTTTTTTATTTACTATAGTATAACATTGTAGAGACGTACACATTAGGAAAATTCAAATCTAAATTAAATGCCATATTTGACCACCATGAACACAATACAATATTTGAAAACAACTAAACCAACATAAAAAATTATAAAACTACCTAACAAAAAGGGATTAAATATTAAGTAGATGACCTAAAAAAATAAAAGTTTGAAATATTGACCTATTAAATCAAAACTACTACGAAATAGAAGCCAATTTACAAACGAAATATGATGATTACATATTAATTTTGTTACGTCAGGCTTTATACAAAATAAATTTAAATGAAAATACACTCTGATACACCTAAGGAGCGTATACATACATCTTTGAGCCACGGAAATAACTTGAAAGTCAAGCTAAAGTTTGGTGCTTTGACAAGTTTGTTTTGGTAAACACTGCCTTGTCTGTGATATCTGAATAGTCAATAGTAGAACCTCGTCAAACATGGTGTACTAATTGGGAATAATCAACATGCCTTGAAGCTAAGTTAAACATAGTATTCACTAAATCACTAATTAAGATGCCGACCATGGTATTTTAAGGCAAATATGTGCCGAAGGATGAGTGTGATGAGTGGTAGAATGAGTTATGAGGTCTTGTTACAAGCTAAGGCCGACTCTTCCTTAGAATAGGTCATTAATTAATAACCCAATTACCAATGAAAATACAAGGACCAACGGCTTAACGTGACTTCCGAACCACGCAGGTGATGGTCTGATATGTCTAAACGATGGTGGGAGTTGATGCGGGTATCATCAGATGATCACTGAGACTATCTGAGCCGCTTTAGACCTATATCATCCTCAAAACCTGACCTCCATGAAGCTGGATTACAGGACCACGCCACGATTCCCAGTCAAGGTTAAGGAATTATTATTAAGGTTAAGGAATTTCAGTCAATTCAAAACGAAATCGGGATGGGTAATCATAGCCGACACGTGTAAGTGCAAGTGCTACCGTGAATCCTAGCGAATTATCTGTAACGGGGAATAATTTACAATATGAATGCCTTGTGGCAGGGGTCGTTTAACCAAAAAATTAGGGATTTATGCCATAAAACTGTATTTATAATCCGATGGAACATAATATAAATCTTTATGCCACCTCAATTATTATATGTAGCGACAAAAACGAACAAGTCAAATCAGCCAGACAAAGATGGCGGCCAAAACTACTACCCTCTGCCATCATGGTCTGACTGCACGAATTGAGTTGATTTTAGTAGATTTGGTATACGTTTTAAGTACATATATGTTTGTAAGTTTAATCGAATCATAATTATAGTTTTTATAAAATAAATGCCCGTTTTTAGGAGGAAACGTCCTCCATCTCAAAGGATATTCTATTGACCTGCATTTGTAATAATATTCGTGAAAATTGGACAAAAATGCGACTTCTAGAGTGGTCCCAATATACAACCCAACTTTCATACGATAAGTCATGTATATTAGTTTGTTCACCAATATCTATCGATGGTATGTATTTTTGTAGTAATATAGTGGCATACATATCAAAGAGATCAGCAAAGATCAAAGAGTATTTATTGTTAAAGAATACGAACACGAACATTTTCTTTTAGTTAAGAGGCATCATTCGGCTATTTGCTTAAGTTGTTCCAAAGTTCTTTAAGATTATTTTTTTTTAGATTAACCCTGTTATGTTTACTGTTCCCTAAAGAACCTGTTTCGTTAAACTTTTGATCAAATCCGTGAATTTTAGATTTGTTTGAAATATTAACACCTGTAAACTTGACCCCAAACTCCTCTTAAGACAAAAGAAAATCATCTTATCCTTAAGTATTCTTTAACAATAAACACGCTTTGATCTTTGCTAAAAACCATGGTTGCGTTTATTTTACAATAACATCAAATTACGAAACCAAAACCACTATATTACTACAAAAATACATAACATATGATAGATATTGAAGTGAACAACCCAATGATACAATTTATGACCATATAACGCTCGTAAAAACGACTTACCATAGTTTGAAAATTGGCTTGCGTTTTATAAAAAACACCCTGTATAATTCATTAACATAAATCTATAGTGTTGTCATTTGATTCTGAAGCTCTTGGGATTCTCAAAACTACAAACCGTTTTCGTTTTAAACGTTTTGTTCTATTCAACAATTTTATTTGATTTTATTGCAATAGAAATGATTATATCACCTGTGGTAATTTGCCAATAATTTCAATATGCACACAAGTATGGTAACCTCGGCTTTATTCCCTTCAGGCCCTAGTCTGGTATTCTTCGATCCGGTCAAAGAAGTCTGTTTTTGTCAATCCTAATGCTGTTCAGCCTAAACAAATGTGCAGCCAAGAAAACTTTTAACTGATTTATTTTGCAGATTTCTCAGCAACCGAACGTTGCGGAATTTTTCTTTTACTAATATTTCTTCATTCACAAAAATAAATCGTGTAAATTATTCGTTGAAGAACTATTAGTAGTTGACTGGGACTCGTGGCGTGGTCCTGTAATCCAGCTTCATGGAGGTCAGGTTTTGAGGATGATATAGGTCTAAAGCGGCTCAGATAGTCTCAGTGATTATCTGATGATACCCGCATCAACTCCCACCATCGTTTAGACATATCAGACCATCACCTGCGTGGTTCGGAAGTCACGTTAAGCCGTTGGTCCTTGTATTTCCATTGGTCATTGGGCTATTAACTAATGACCCATTCTAAGGAAGAGTCGGCCTTAGTTTGTAACAAGACTACACCTCATAACTCATTACTACCACTCATCCAATCATCCTTCACCACATATTTGCCTTAAAATACCCTCATGAGAGTGGTCGGCATCTCAAATAGTGAAATAGTCACGTTAAGCCCTTGATCCATTCCATTGGTCATCGGGCTATTTATTAATGAACCGATCTAGGGAACAGTCGGCCCTAGTTTGTAGTAAGCCTTTTTAGACCATAACCTTTAAAAATCTCCACATTTCTCGCAGTTTTAGCCCACCTGTGCAATTACTACAACGCCAAGAACGACGCCAATATTGCTGTCAGCAGAAAATGCAATAAGTGTCACCTTTGCAATATTCTTGAACCATTCTTATTCTCCACGTGGTTTGAAACTCACATTTTACACGTACTGAAAATGTATTGGCTAAATTTCGGTCAAAACAAAGCTGTTAACGGAAATCAAAAGATGATAGCTTAAATTCACATTTTTGTTTCCTTTGTTCAACTATGTGTTGTGGAACTTAAAAACTTTACTTTTCTTTAGCCGATTAATGTTTGTAAGCGATGTGAAATCACGTATTTTGTACACTTCTCTAGATTACTTAACTCTAATCTTAAAAGGTAAAAGTAAAAAGTCTGTCTTGTTTAACGAGGCGAAGTTAGGACTACAAAGTTCTCTCTACCACTCAACCTCAACCTTAACTTAGCGTCACCGTATAGTCACATTACAAGGGAAGTCTTAGAAATGAAAAGAAATTAAATGCGTCTGACCAGTGCGAAAGCTAAATGGCATTATTTATTTGTAAAAATACATGTGGATAATGTTTTATATTAAAATTAAAGTTTGTTGTAACAAGATATGTTTTCATTCTATGGCACTTCAGGTGGGAATCACTATAGTCAGGTTTCAATAATGATCCGTTAAAAGGCGATTTCGTTCAATTAAACAATAAACAAAACTCTGATATCGTATTTTTCTTGGGTTTAATATGGCTAATTTATTACCGCATATAGCTTACCCACAACAAGATAACTGAATCACTATTTGAGATGCCGACCACTCTCATGAGGGTATTTTAAGGCAAATATGTGGTGAAGGATGAGTGTGATGAGTGGTAGTAATGAGTTATGAGGTGTAGTCTTGTTACAAACTAAGGCCGACTCTTCCTTAGAATGGGTCATTATTAATAGCCCAATGACCAATGGAAATACAAGGACCAACGGCTTAACGTGACTTCCGAACCACGCAGGTGATGGTCTGATTTCTATTATCATTCTTAATTCTACTACCATTGTTAGACCTTCAGTTAAATAAATAAACATTAGGAAACTTTACCTATGGTATTTCTTTTAACTGTACTGCACCCCACTACGTCATGCTACATTTTCAATAGTGTTTTATTTAAATTTAAAACATTATGAACCTTGCAAACGACACCAACCAGTTTAATCGCAATTATAGAGTTGAATGACTTTGCAAAAGGAAAGTCCTCCCTTCTTGCTGACACGGCTAACGTGGGAGACCTTTGTGAAGCCGAGAGGCACTTGCTTTCTACTGAGCTTTGCATTTGGTCATCACTTTTCATTAAAAACTGAAAGTGATAACTTTCTTCAAATATTTTAAGTTACAGTTCACAATGTTAAACATTTTCAGCGGTTTAAATTGAAAGACAGTATGATGTCATTGGTTTTGGTATCACTAGTAACGTTGCAAGGATTTTGGAATGAGGGGAGGGGCTTTCTAGGATCTCCACTGCAGTGATACGTTTGTCAAATTTTAAATTCATAATTTTTCAAATACCATTAAAACTATTTGTATACAGTATTGTGACGACTTCTTTTAAACAAACCAGTTAGCTCAGCGCACGGACTAAAATTTGTGTAAAATCCAAACTATTTGTGGATCACTAAATCACTATTTGAGATGCCGACCACTCTCATGAGGGTATTTTAAGGCAGAATATGTGGTGAAGGATGAGTGTGATGAGTGGTAGTAATGAGTTATGAGGTGTAGTTTTGTTACAAACTAAGGCCGACTCTTCCTGAGAATGGGTCAGTAATTAATAGCCCAATGACCAATGGAAATAAATAAAATGGATTGCGCATATATGCCACGGAACTGAGGCAGGAAAATCAACATAGTTCGGCAACCCAAGCACAGATTGCGCTGCGAAGGTCTTTTTTTAAGATTCTCAAGTAGAGCCACTGAAGCACGCGCAAGTTTGTTCAATCTCGAAAATCGCACAATTTGGTCACGCGTAATTCATCGACTAATTCATCGAATAAAACTCGAGCATATTGCGCAGAGGGGAAGAAATTCGGCAAGACATGGCAGCGCTCGCAGCGCTATCTGTGCTTGGGCTGCCGAACTACGCTTTCCTGCCTCAGCCATGTGGCATTTATGCCCATCTACCTACCATAATATCATCTTTGGTTGAAATAAACTGTGTTGGGTTTCACCGAGATGAGTTGCAAGGATAGAATCAGTTGTCATAGCTCCAACATACCTGAGGAGCTCAAGCAAAGCCGCTTACAAAACCGAGCAAGTCCACGTTGTTACCCAGTTGTAATAAAGGGACACCAACTTACATTTGTCAACTTGTGTGTGTATCTTGAGCTGTAATATACAATGTCACTTTAGTCGTACTACTTTTGAAACATTTACTTTACGCACGCAAATTGACGCATTCAATAATGCTATTCACTATTCACTATTTGAGATGCCGACCACTCTCATGAGGGTATTTTAAGGCAAATATGTGGTGAAGGATGAGTGTGATGAGTGGTAGTAATGAGTTATGAGGTGTAGTCTTGTTACAAACTAAGGCCGACTAAAACATTATTATTCGTACAAACTAATTATGAGAAATTATACAGCGGAAACTTCATGCACGAATATAATACAAAGTTCAAAAATAATTTTCAATACCCTAGACACCGACTTAAGTTAGTAGAGAGAACACCATCATATATGGGGAAAATGTTTTTCAATAAGTTACCTGCCAACATAAAGTCTTTAATAAATACAAACAAATTCAGAAGCAGTCTTAATAAGCTCTTGTTAGAAAAAAAGTATTATAAAATAAGTGAATTTTTGAACGACTTATTGTAATTATTTTTACATTATATTTCACGTATAAACTTTAAATTTAAAATTGTATAACAATAAGCTAGTTATTTTGACAATGTCACCTGTCTTAGTGAACTTAGCTTGTAGTAAAAGATGTATTTTGTGGCAATAAAGTAATATTCTATTCTTCCTAGAATGGGTCATTAATTAATAGCTCAATGACCAATGGAAATACAAAGACCAACGGTTTAACGTGACTTCCGAACCACGCAGGTGATGGTCTGATATGTCTAAACGATGGTGGGAGTTAATGCGGGTATCATCAGATGATCACTGAGACTATCTGAGCCGCTTTAGACCTATATCATCCTCAAAACCTGACCTCCCTGGTGACGGTTGATCCCTGGCGACGGGGTGACGGTTATGTTGAGCTGGACTACAGGACCACGCCACGAGTTCCAGTCAATGAATTTGGAAATTTGATTAGTTTATTACCTCCTGAAAATCTTGGGTTTTAAATGGCTCTTCAAACATTTGATGATTTGTTGGTTACATTTGACTATACAGTTGGCAGTGTTGAACTCGCTAAGCTAAACAAATGGCACTGTGTAAACTGGCAAGGCGTAAGACTCGTTTACACAAGGTATGAACACGTCGACATGAAAACCCCATTCACACGACACGTGTTGCCTTTTACAATTACTTCATTCAACTAACTTTGGCTAATTAAATTATAGCCAACGCGTACTTACAAGCTTCCGTGAATCATAGCGAATTTCCTGTTAAGGGGATAGCAATTTATTTAAGTTTGGGGATATAAATATGTGGGTTGAATGGTGTGATGGTCAGCATACCTACCAGGAACAAGTGAGTATTCTGGGTTCAAGTCCCGTTTTAATTGTTCATATATCTGTCATACTTTTACTTTACTATTTGACTCAGGTGGTATTGGAGAGCTCAAATTGCAAACCGTTTTGTTCCACGACGTTTTATCGATACTTAGATTTGAGACACCGACCACTCTAGGGATCCCAAATATCGGATGAAAGGAGAGTGTGATGTTTGTTTTGATGGATTATGAGGTGTAGTCTTGTTGGCTTGGGTACAAAAGAAGACGCCAAGGCCGGCCAATCCAGTCTCAGCCAGTCAACCAGCTACTGAGGATGACTCTCCACAGCGAGGTCGAAACGTTTAGAAGTAATTATATTTCAACTGTGACGCGGTGTAAACCGGAAGCCTTAGATATTAGCAATGGATAACTGATTGTTCACACATCCATATGTTGGTGTTGCAGCAAGATGGCAGCAGTGACGTCATGTTGAATGCCGAGAGCGATGACGTCAGCAGTCCTCCAGAAGAGTCTGTCTCCTCCAGTCGCAGGAGTAGCAGGGGTGAGTCTTACCACTGAAATAAATTCCAACTTCAAGGGTTTCGGGCTGCTTGATTACGTTTCATTGGTTTTGTTCCAAAACGTTTACGGTGTTTATTTTTTACAACAACGGGTTTGTCGAAGATGTTTTGTGAAAGTTTTGTTGGCCAGGAACTCTTTCTCGGAGTAGAAGAGTATTTCTTGAAGCCACAAGGTCAGTTTTTTCTTGAGTGTTGCGGGTCTTGGGCTTTCAGATGTTCAGGAATGTGGTTGAATAAAAGAGCTCCTTTGTAAGATGGTTTCATTGTGAAGAGGCTAAGATGGCTAACATCCCCATGAAAATTGAATGGCAATTGGTCTTTCATTTCAATGCGTTCTGCACTAAATTTGACTTGGCAACACTTTTTTTTAATTCGTAGGCTAAGTTTTGACGAAAACCGATCCAAACCAAATAACGCAGACAAGGGTAGAAAATATCTATACCTATGCGGGATCTTGAACTAAACGTTTGGAAGATACATTCGGGACTAAGCAAATAAAATAAACGTTTAAACCAAATCTTTTTATCTACGTTCCCCACGACTAATCAATGTTAGTACTTTGTTTAACAGATTTTAAGTGAAAGTCAACGCCTTTTAAACAGTAATCCTACAAAGTAATGAATATATACTTTCAGGTTCAAATGCGATATTGGAATGTCCGGTTGTACAAAGATATTGATATTATGCCAAACAATTTGCACACAATGTTGTGGTTTCTCATCGGAAACACTAAATGTTTCAACGCCACGAGAATATCGTCCGTGTGTTTTATGTCAATATACAACACAATATCTTTCCAACATTTTAGATATTTTGTTATTTTAGCTGGATACATAATAGTTGGATAACTATGTCAATTTATCGGTTGTAATTTGTGATAAGAATATGTACAGTGATTATGAGTTTAATCCACGCCAGTTTTTCAAGTAGAAAAGTATATTTAAAATGTTGTATACCCAGGACTTAGGTTTAAACATAATTATTTTCAAAATCAAAAACTTTTGACGGTAGGTCTCGGCCATTACATTTCTAACTGTATACAGTTATATTAATTATCTTAATTTTTATAAACGCTTAATAGCTAATTTGTTGCTAAAGAAATTTTGAGACAAAACTTGTAGCCCTGGGTTCGAGTCCCGAATCGGTTCTCACATTTTGTCTTCAAATTTCTTTAAGAATAATTAATTATTCATGTCGAATCTTCAATTGTATTTTCAACCTAAAAAATTAAGACAAATATATCAGCCCCCGCAAAATCCCCCTGAAGTTCATGTTCTTTTACACCCTTAACCTAACATTACACATACGTTATTACAGCGTTATTACATCATTACCATTTCATTACATTAATCAAACAGTCTTTTAACGCTTACATTTGATACGTTACAAATGAATATTTCATGATTTATTCATTTATTACATAATAAATCGCGCTTCAAACCAATTCAAACCGATGAGTGATTAACTACAAATGTAAATCAGCCTCGTTTTAATTAAACTAATCCGGGAGTTTAATTATTCATTTTGTTAAGCTCAACAAGGGAGAGTATTCGGGAAGCATTTCCATGCTGTTATGCTTTTGGTATGGAAATGTCTGCTATCTTTGAAATGCTAAACGTTTACTAACATCTGCTAACGTCTACATTATTGACTGAACGTGCTAAAATGAAAGCAAACTTTTTTACAACAAAATATATAAATATATACATTACCATGGGAATATTCCCAGAGTAAGGAATTCAGGATTCCCTGATTTCGTAGTTTTTGTGTTTGTACCTTTGGCCTGAGTCGGTCCAATGTCCCTCCAAGGACCTCAAAAACAAAATTAGCATGTGACGCATACTGTTTTACGTCATAAAAGAACAAACCTTTATTAAAATTAAGATTTTGCATTGCACAAAATGGCTGCTATAAAAGATTATCGCATTTTTATACACCGTAAAACCCCTGCCCATTTTGCATATGGGCTATTGATTTAGGTCGTCCTTTGCGATCTTGACGCTATCTATCATTTTAAATACAACTGATACCCTCTGACTCTTAGGATTTCGTGGCTGGTGTCCCAACTAGAATCTAGTTCTTCCCAGAAGCTGGCAACCAGTCCTGAAGAGGTATTTTCGATAATGTCACAGCCAATGAGAACATCGACTGTTGGCATCCCTGCTTCAACGGACGGTTGGTAGCCCTGCCACCAATAGCACACAGCAAGCAGCTCAGTTTTAGCCAACAAGTGACTGACGATGGTACTCCACAGTGAGATTGAAATATCTCAAGCTAATTATAATATTTTGACTCGGTGTGACCTGAAGGAATTAGATTATAGTTAGTACGCACTATTTTGTGTAATTGGTCATAATCTAAAAACTAGTTAGTTTTGTAAATAGGCTTTTAGAAAGATATTTGGTGGATCTTTACCAAAACATTTTGCCAAAACTTGCCTTTAAAAGTTTGCCCTGTCCAAAACAGTAGTATTATTATTTAAATTTTTGTTTGCATTTTGTTGATGACGTGTAGAAAATTTCTGAGTTTGAAACATCATTGTGGACGTTTTTCATCGTTGTTAAACAAGAACAAGACCTGTCAGGATATGCAATCCAATCTCGTCTTCAGGCGAAAAGATATCCAAAACATAACACAAAACATTAGAAAATCAGCGTAAGCTGACCAGTCGAACGCAAGCAAAAAACACGTGGGTTTATTTTCTTCTTATTCTATTTATATTTTAATTCGACCTGCTAAATAACTCACCCCCACGTGGTTTAAAGAGCAAGCGGTAACTGGGAAGAACTTAAGTTTTCAATTTCCATTGACGTTTATTAAGAAAGTTTTGTCGGAACCCGTCCTGCCCGCCTTTCATAAACATTCCCTAATGACTCGACTTGCAGCTGCATTCTCTGTCAAATCTCGTTTACCTAAAAGCTTGGATTCTTCCATAAAAGATATTACCTTTTTAGTAAATTAAATATCACAGGGTTATTCAAAATAAATGTCTTACTTTCAGACAACTCTGCCAAATTAAATACTAGTAAAAATACTACTTTTCAAAGTTTGTCTCCCTTGGTGTACTTCTATAAATGCTCAAAATGTCCTCCCCTGACTGCTCGGCAACAATCTAGACGATATTCAAACTCTTCCCACACATCACGAAGCAAATATTGATTTGTGGAAATTGACTGCAGCTCTGATACGGTTCCGCAGGTCAACTAGATTTCTTGGCAGAGAGGATATGTAAACTTTATCTTTAACATAGTCCTTCAAGAAAATATCACGACGAAATCACAAATCTACGACGAAACTCTCGCTGAACTGAACTGACAGGCTTTTTGAAATTCACGCGAACACGAAATATGTTGTGTTGAAGGGCAGTTATCTTGTTGATAACTTACTGTTGAGATAACCTTTCAATGCATGTCAACAAAACTTTGGAACTTCTTCTTGACAACCAGATGTAAATTATACATGAATGAATAATGAGTGAATCGAATTTCCTTTGTAATTTGTTACTCTGATTCGCTACGCTCACAGCCTCGCTTCGGACTTCGGCCTCAGCTTGGCCTCCTATGACCCCTAGTGTTACCAGGCTGTTCGCTACGCTCACAGCTGTGAGCGTGTTCTTTTACTGCAAGTTTTATTACATATCGTGAAGGTAAAATGTATTTAAAATTTTATTGAAATCGGACTACTAGTAACGCTGTTATAGCGAAAATTACTTTTTGGCCGCCATTCTAAAACGACTCAAAGAATTTTCATTATTTTTGGTACATCGATGGATCTAACAAAAATACATATTTGAAGCAAATATCATACAAATCTAATGAAATTTACTGTTTAGATCATTCAATTTACTTGTTTGACCAACACTCCCCTTCCAAACGTACACCTTTCGGTAGCCTGATTTTGCTGGCTAATGAACTTAACCGAGATATTTACAAAAGGAACATTGGTACCAAATTTCATGACAATCGGACAAAAATGCGACGTCTAGAGAGTACATACATATATACATTTGTATATAGTGTTGAAAATGCTCAAAACGTGTTCTGGGGGACAGGATCGATGCTCATTTCAAGCTCCCGGGTCTGGGTCTTACCATGTTGACGGCATGAATATCTGATTTCTTCAAAGAAAATTCGATAATCAATCAGATGATAATAAAACCAAAGCTTTATTGTGATTATTAACGGTACAACCCACGACAAAGGATTCCTTGACAGTAATGAGGTATGTTTATTATAAAATATATTGAATACCCTGGCGAAATTATGAGAAATTATTACTACAACTTTATTTTTACTTGTCTGATTTCACATTTTTCGGTACAATTCTTAACTTTTTGTAAATCTTTCCGCCCCACTGGAAGTTACTTTTGGTTCAAAGTTTTTGCGGTGTATAAAATTTCTGTACTTAGATTTCTAAACACGAAACACGTTTGTGAGTGTCTATTATAAACCGTTTAAATCGAGTTTTAGAGCACAAACATTCTTGTTATTGGGGATCATCCTTTAAAAACAACAGTAACTGAAAATTTAGATATATTGGTGAACGCACTTCTGGTTATTTATTGAATACGATTGTCTAATTACAGTTCGTCAGGTTTAGCATGCCCGGTGAGATGGGCCATAGGGCCATAAGCTGCCAGCAGGAAATCTCAAGGCCACCGGCCATGCTATACCTAACGAACTGTAATAGTCACTAAATTCAAATAAATTAACTGAAAGTCATTTCTATTGTTGATGTTCAGAACAGATGTTTTGAGAAACAGAACTAATAATTTGACAAAATATTAAACCAGGTAAGGTTCAAAGTATTGGGCTGGAAAAAATTAATTTAGTCGATCGTAACTGACACTTTATCGATAAAAACAGCATCCGCCGCTGGGGCTCATTTCCGTAACTCAATCGTGTTTATCGTCTCATTCAGTTTTACTTTCTTCGCTTCATTCTCTTCTTTCATTCCAATGTCTTTGAATTATTGTTGAAACACGGGATTCCAATGATCTCGTTTCTTACGTAACCGTCCGTGTGAGATCATTTCCAAGAATTCAACAGTAAAGTGTACATGGTAGTTCGTACAAACCCACTGTTATATTTAACATGAATTTACTCAATTACAACACAAAATAGATGGCTTCAACAATCAACAAAGTTAAATGTACACATGGGTTTTACTATACAGCCACCAAGCGGGGATCTTGACACTTCCGTCAATATTTGTTTGGAAATTTTGATATGATTCCTACATGAAAATTCTCCATCCATTATAATGGGTCAGGTTTTGAGGATGATATAGGTCTAAAGCGGCTCAGATTGTCTCAGTGATCATCTGATGATACCCGCATCAACTCCCACTATCGTTTAGACATATCAGACCATCACCTGCGTGGTTCGGAAGTCACGTTAAGCCGTTGATCCTTGTATTTCCATTGGTCATTGGGCTATTAATTAATGACCCATTCTAAGGAAGAGTCGGCCTTAGTTTGTAACAAGACTACACCTCATAACTCATTACTACCACTCATCACACTCATCCTTCACCACATATTTGCCTTATATCTCAAATAGTGATTTAGTGGATATTGTCAATAAATTGGGATGACATGAATGAATACTTTAGAACGCAGAAAGTTATAGAACAAAATGAAAGTAGACAATCCTTCAGCAAGTCTAAAATATAAAACTGTTTGCTTAAATAATTCACAGGATATACACGTTATACATCATCTTCCATTGACATAACATAAAAGCTGATAACCACTAGTCTCTTTGATCAAATGCACAACTGTATACAGTAAATCTGTGCAGAAAAAATATTAATCGCTTTGTTCAACCCAAAACTATTCACTCAAGACAACCGAAACATAAATTTAAGAGACATCTGCAAATATTCCAATAGAAATATTCCAAACTTCAGTTTTGATGTGCCTCTGAAGATGAACACTTGGTGTTTGAAAGGCCTCAGCCTAATAAATTTTACATTATTGGAATATTTGCAGATGTCTCTTAAATTTATGTAATTTTCAATAAGAAAGAGCTTCCTATACCATGGAAAACTAAAACACTTCTGCAAAGGAAAACTTTGGATGAGGTAATTTCAAAGATGTAAACCAAGTCAAAGTCTTTCAAAAATACGGTAAACGGAGCATTAAACTTATCATACCTTCAGTGGAAAATCAGGGTCAGAAAAATCCAAAACTAAGAACACCGTTTGACAAAGAGAAGAATTCTTATGAGCCCTTGACAACAAAATACATCGGGAAAGAGCAAAAGATAACATTTTCGACCAGAAAAATGACTAAGACCTAAGAATAAAACAAGACTAAGAAAAAATTCTTAAGACTAAAATTAGAAAGAACCACATTTTCTACATTTCTTTACCATCGTTTTGTTTCCGCATACGTTTGCACCATCCAGATTTAATCCATTTCATCATTAATTCCAGAAGTAAGGATCAACTTTTGAAACGTTTTACTTGCAACATGTATTCAATTCACCGAACATTGTAGCGTCACAGTTCTTTCAAGCGTATATGACGTCTTTGTTTTACACGACAAAAGAGCTTTTCCAACAATAGAATAAACCCTTTTAGTATTTCAAATACAAAACACAGACACATAAATAAACCAGTTTTCTTCCTTTGCTCGGTTATTTTAGTTCCTTTGTTCCTTCAAAGTGAGTTTATGCTAGATTTATTTCGTGTTTTACTGTTAATCTATTTTGGATGTTTCGATGTAAACTACTCTTGAGGTGTATAATTTCACAGATATTTGTTGATAATATTAATAATAAGAAATTGTCTAAAACAAATGTGTTTCAAGAGAAACTTGTATGTTTATTTTTAAATTAATTACTCGCCTTCGGGCTAGCCCCACTCGGCCTGCTCGCTTTTTTTCTTACTTGACTGGGACTCGTGGCGTGGTCCTGTAATCCAGCTTCATGGAGGTCAGGTTTTGGGGATGATATACTGTAGGTCTAAAGCGGCTCAGATAGTCTCTGTGATCATCTGATGATACCGCATCAACTCCTACCATCGTTTAGACATACCAGACCATCACCTGCGTGGTTCGGAAGTCACGTTAAGCCGTTGGTCCTTGTATTTCCATTGGTCATTGGGCTATTAATTAATGAACCTTTCTAAGGAAGAGTCGGCCTTAGTTTGTAACAAGACTACACCTCATAACTCATTACCACCACTCATCACACTCATCCTTCACCACATATTTGCCTTAAAATACCCTCATGAAAGTGGTCGGCATCTCAAATAGTGATTTAGTGGTTTTTGGGGGCATTCCCTACGCTTATTACGTTGTTTTCCAAATTAAAACATCAATTTTATATGTCTGGGTGGTTGACAAGTACCGTAACTAAGAACGAACAAATGAATTTTCGACAATATAACTACTTTGTTTATGTGTTAGTATAAATCACTATTTGAGATGCCGACCACTCTCATGAGGGTATTTTAAGGCAAATATGTGGTGAAGGATGAGTGTGATGAGTGGTAGTAATGAGTTATGAGGTGTAGTCTTGTTACAAACTAAGGCCGACTCTTCCTTAGAATGGGTCATTAATTAATAGCCCAATGACCAATGGAAATACAAGGACCAAAGGCTTAACGTGACTTCCGAACCACGCAGGTGATGGTCTGATATGTCTAAACGATGGTGGGAGTTGATGCGGGTATCATCAGATGATCACTGAGACTATCTGAGCCGCTTTAGACCTAAAAACCTGACCTCCATGAAGCTGGATTACAGGACCACGCCACGAGTCCCAGTCAGCTTCATTTTTGGCACCTCCCCGTAAAAAAAGACACATCCGGTGTAAATTATCCCTCATTACAGAAAATTCAGCTAGGATTCACATCAGCCGTGTTTATTATTAGTTTACGAGGTTTCTTTTACTTGACTGAAATATTCTGTCTCTTAGAAATTAATGAGAAGTTCACATTAACTGTAGATGGCAGCTTTGAGGCAAGTCTGCTAGCGTAGTCCCTTTGTGGCTTTACCAAAGCCCTGAAACCGACCTTACGTCAAGATAACACTATCATCTGCCGTGGTTGTTTAGTTTGGCTCATTAGATTTTAATTTAACATATGTCAACAGCATGAACTACTTCTATAATCTTAAACATGTCTTAAAATTTGTATACTTCTAAATAAGTAATAGCTGTTGTTTGAATCCTGTCAAGGGTAAATCTTAGACTTTAAATTAATCTTCGACTTCAAAATACAGGGTCATCAAAAAGGTGTACAAGATTTGAAAGTGAAATAAAATTTTAATATAACTGGTAGAGTGTTGATTTTTACATCAAAAGACACGGCAAATCTTAATTTTTTTAAATGTAATTTTAAAAGTTTCAATGCGAGCTTCCCCCGTTGCACGACATACATCTAGCCGATAGTCAACCTCCCGCCAGGTGTTTTGGAGCATTTCAGGAGTCACCGTTGAAATAGCTACGTTGATTCTTCTTCTCAGGTGCTGTAGATCACATATTTTCAGCATAAACTAAAGTTTTTAATGTAACCCCAAAAGAATAGGTTTTAGAAAGATCAATCTGTTGTTGAGAGCTTTTGGACGATTAGACTGTAGTGACATGGAGCTCCATCCTGCTGGAAAATGATATTAATACCCTTTTCCCTAATGTAAGTGTTCCCTCAAGTTGAAGAAATTGAATGGGAAAAGGGCATTAATGTAATTTTCAGCATGATGGATCTCCATGTCACGACAGTCTAATCTTCCAAGAAGCTCTCAACAACAGATTTCCTGATCGTTGAATTGGGAGGAATGGTCCTGTTTTGTGGCCACCTAGGAGTCCTGATTTGACGCATGTAGATTTCTTCTTTTAGGGTTACAATAAAAACTTAGTTTATGCTGAGAAAATACGTATTCTAACTCATCTACAGCACCTGAGAAGAAGAATCAACGTAGCCATTTCAACGGTGTTGATTTCAATAATCAACATTTTACCAAATATATTCAAATTTTTATTTCACCTTCAAATCCCGTACACCTTTTTCTATGACCCTGTATATAACTATAGTACTAACGTAGTATGTGTGCTCAATCTAAGGGGTTGAGTTGTTACTTAGGTCGGTCTACCCAATTTTCGCGAGTGATACTTAACGTTTTGAAGGATTTTACAAAGCTGATTGGACAAGCCAAACAGTCCTTCCGTAGCAAAGCACGGGCACACAGTTGTTTATTGACTGAGCCTAAAATCTCTATTTCAACTCATCTCGTTTGTCTGTCCGTGTGAAATATTAATTGTAACTGTAAAAAGAATACAAAGTATGATCGACCCAACAGACGGTCTTTGACTATTGTTCAATATGTTACTTTATGTAAACTATGTATTATAACAAAATGTCTAATAAAGACACTTTTCATTTTGTCTGTCCCTCTCGTCAATTATTAACCAATTTTCTTTAAATGTATTACATCAATACTTTGTACACAGGCCAAACTATTTGTGTAGGAAATTTTGAAATTAGTTTGCTATTTCAAGATGGTGGCCTTCTAGTCGAAGATGGGGAATGTAATTGTGATCATTAAATATGAAATTGAAGGATTTTGAATTTAATGGATTCAGAATTTCGGTAACTCGTTGAGAACCAAGAGTTAATTCCGACTCCGTTCTGTTAGACTATCTTTTATTCTGTAATATTTATTTCCCAAACTCTTCGCCAGTACTATAATAGGCTTTAAAATTCGCTTATTGAATACATTAGTAATTTTCCTTTCGTCGGCATTTGAAAAAATCAAAGTTAAACCTTTTCAAGCAAAGGAAACACTTCTTCAGCGTTTCTATGTTTCAATTCATAGTACGTTTTGTTAACTTGAAGCACGAGGTCTCCTGTTCACGAAACTACTAAACACCCTTCACACACACACACACACACACAAAGTGAAGAACACGTGTTCAGTACTGTTGTAGTTACGTGGCTATCCCACTTAAGCCCGTGTAATCCCCCACACACCCCATGTGAGCCATGTACCTCGGTGATTGCTTAACCTATTCCTGACAAGAAAAGTGATAAAAAATAAAACCGACGCTTAGCCACAAGCGCATATATATAGATTATATATAGCGAATAGATGCCAAATGGTTGCTGCAGCCCAAGCACAGATAGCGCTGCCGTCTCTCGCCGTCCTTCTCCCGCTCCACATGCTCGAGTTTGTCCGATGTCGATGACTTAAATGTGATCAAATCGTGCGATTTTCAAGAACGAACGAACTTTCGCGTGCGTCAGTGGCTCTACTAGAGACTCTTAAAGAAATTCCCTCGCAGCGCTATCTGTGTTTGGGCTGTCACAACTATGTTGATTGTTCGCCTCACTATTCGGCATCCATGCGCAATCAACTTACCATAACATTATCTTTGATTTAACGTTATTCCATCGCCATCTTGGTCTGGCCGACCGGATATTGTTGTTTTTATACACTTGCTTAACAACTTACTATTGTCTAACTTTTAAACCTTTAATTTTGTCCTATAATTTCATGCCATCTTTCCTAAATAATACACTTGGACCGTTCATTTCGGAAAGGGGTGTTGGCAGTGACCATCAGAATAAAAAACTGCCCTCAAAGATCTCAGATAAAATAAGGCAAAGAAAACTTCGTTAGGGGAAATCTTCAGTAGTTGTTTTATAAGCATTAACTAATTACTTGGCCGGTCTCCGTGCTTATAAACTTTCCGAGAGGAAACTTCGTCTGAGTTCCAGTTTGAACAGTTTATTTTTATAAGAATCACTTGTGCTGTTGGGAAGTCGAACCTAAATTAAATTAAGTATCTTTTTATCTATTTTTACATGACAATTGTTAAATAGTCTCATTTAATATGTTCATAACACGTTTTTTCTTAAGACTAGTTTGTTTTTTTTAGTTGCAACGCACAAGTTCAAAGCCTATAACCTTGAAAAATACAAAAAATCAATTAATTAAAACGGTTTATTGTGATGTAGGACGCTTTTGAAATTCAGTTGCCATAAAAAAACAATAACTTAAATTCTACAAAATTAAGCATGAATTATTGAAGGGAAAATTTGAGCAAACGTCCGACCAACTCAAATAGAAAATTGCTAGGACTTTTCTGAATTTTTACTATGTACTCTTGTAATAAACGTAAATATCAAACCCCCTTTTCAAGTCTCACAACTTTAAAACATTTTAAATTTAAAAAACTGTTCAAAAAGTTTTTTATTGTAAAAATGTCTTCTTTATGTACGCGTATCTCCTTGCTCGTGTTATAACAGTATACAGTAAAAATGTCAGAAAAATGCCTAGCGTTTTCTATTTATATTTGTTTGAAATCGGCCTAGAATTGATTGACTTTAAATTATTCATAAATTAAATTTAAATTTCTATTAACGGCAATTAATTTCTATTACCTCCCAACATCCCATAAAAATACAAACATTCAATTTTGTTATTACACCCTTAGTACACGTAGTACATTGTTTTAAATTTAGCGGATTAACCGCGATTTTGCTTATCCGGGAACCCTCGCCGATTATAACTTTATCGCGGTTAATCGGGAGTGTATTGTCTTTGTGTTTTAGCGTAGGAAATCCTCAACGTGGGTTAGAAGCCACGTCTCAAGTATCAATGGTGTCTAAGGTTGGATCAAAGTCAGCTCAGACAACAATGAACTGACATTCAGACAAAGCACTTCAGACAAGCTCTTGTCTGTTGTCTGTTTGTTAACAATTAGCACTTCTCAGACATCGACTTTGTTGTTTCCTCTCGTTCCCTCTTCACACTTCATGAGAGTATTTGTTTTGCCACTCGTGTCATCGGATAAATGAAATTTACCAACTGATAGGATTAACATTTGACGGATAGATCTTGTTTACTGTTGGTGAGCATACTAGAGCTAAAGTCTTTTAGATAAAATTATTTGTTTCATTTAATAAAAACTACTTGAAATTTTAAACATATTTACGTCAAATCTATTTGAGATATTTCACACATAGTAACGTTTTTAAACTATAATTTTGCATGATTAGGGGGACGCTCTACTACTATCTGATTTTTATTATAGTTGGTCGGATTTAAAACACTACTGTGAACTAAAATCAAGCGATACGAAATTTGAACTCACATTTTTGTCTTCCTTGATACTGAATTTCTTTTGGAAAAATGATATAGCCTATTCGCTGTTAGCATGGTAAGATTCAGACCCGGGACCATGAAATGAGCAACGTTCCTGACCCTCGGAAAACTTTTTGTGCGTTTTTCAATTTTGTCTCGTAACGCCTGTGGTCATACAGGACGCCAAATCGAGGCTGTGATCGTAGCGAATTAGAGTAGCAAATTGCAAAGGAAATTCGTTCACTCATGCCAGCGGCGCTTTAGCGCTTTGCCACGTGTCAGCCTGGTTTTTATAGCGTTGCGTAATGAACCGTGTTTATTTTTTCTCAGCTGATTTACATTTTTTAGATAGGTGTAAAGCTAAAATAAACACAGTTTTTCTGGACGACTTTTTATCACTTATAGGAAATCACGTGTTCAATATTATTTAGTAGTATATACTATGTGACCGATGATGGCGCTACAGATAAATGCCAGCTCAGATGGAAAGGATTCCACCAGATTATTGCGTATATCCCGTCTGTGCTAAGTGCTTTCGCCGTTTTTATCGCCTCTTGGTTTGTAAACCGCTTCATTTATTCAAATGCATGCTTTTATCTTTGGTTTAAGCTAATGTAACCTTGTTTCTAGTCAAACTGTACTTTACCCACTTTACTGTACTTTAGCGTCGGTTAAACTAGGTAAGGTCGAGGTTGAGTAGTAGAAAGGAGTAATGAGTTATGAGGTGTAGTCTGTAGCCTTTTTGCCTCGATAAACAAGACTCACCATACCTTTGTTTATCTTTTAGAAATTTATAATCAAAACATCGAAAGACAAAGATTTAAATACAGTGCCAGTTCCAAGACCTTACAAAGAATCATTCAAAAATAAGTTTTCCTTTCTGGCACCATTCTTATGAAACAAGATAATAAAGAAAAGAATTGTTTTAAATCTGCATTTGTTTTAATTAAGAGACTGCTCAGAAATTATCTAGGGAACGTACAACACATCGAAGAGTAGCTCGTGACAATTTTGAACACGCATCCTGTGACGTAATTTTATAAACGAATTGTTTGTAAATAATGATTTTGTTTGTTAAAAACTAAAAACAGAAAATGCGAGTATTAAATGATTCGCCCGCCTGCTCTCACTTATTTTAATATAACAGAGACAAGACAAAAACAGGCGTTTACTCTAATGCTTCTGAAATGTACAATAAAAAATCATCATTTTATATAACTAGTTGTTTTTTCCAGCTATATTAGACCTTGCCATTGTACTGTATCCCGATACATAATGGCCTACCTATAGGCCGAAATGTAGGGATACAATAATCATAAGGTCTACAGGCTAAATAACAGGTAACTTATCATTTTATATGTTTTGAATTATTGCCATCTGTACTAATTAGAAGTTAGTTTTTAAGTTTAGCTGTAAGAATCAACTCAAAAGATAAATGTGTTTGTATCAACTCAAATTATACTAAATTTCTAGGTATTTATATAGATAGTAATTTTTCATGGGACAGCCATATTGAACATATCAGTAAAAGGATTTCCTCTGGAACCTTTCTTCTCAGAAACCTCTGCAAACACTGTAGGCTAGGTACTCTGAGAACGGCTTACTATGGACTAATCCAACCATTTATTGATTATGGCATTATTTTCTGGGGATCTTGTTCTGCTTATAAATTACTTAGAATATTTATCCTCCAAAAGAGAGCAGTTCGAATAATTTCAAAATTAGGGCACAGGGAGGCGTGTAGAGACTCTTTTAAAGAACTGCAAATTTTAACACTTCCTTGTGTTTATATTTACGAAACAATAATATTCTTTTGTAAAAGTGATCTTTTAGTTCGAGGTTGTGATATTCACAACTATACGACTAGAAATAGTAATAAATATAGAACTGAAATTCACAGAACAAATATTTTTCAAAAATTACCCCGTCAAACTGGAGCCAAATTATACAATAAACTGCCAGATAATTTAAAAAGTATACAAAATATGAACCCATTTAAAGCCAGGTTAAAATCCTTTTTGGTCCAACATGCTTTTTATAATGTAGATGAATTTATGGACCTATAATACATCTCCAAAATTATTATCTATCTATTTATTTAAATTAATATTATTATTTGGTGGTCAGCAAACATTTTTTGTTCAGCTTTTATGGTGAATTTACCTTACTTCTTTTATATATATTTTTATTGTTAGCAACTGTTTTTGTTGTTGTTTTGTTTATGTCACACAATAATTATTGTATTGACAATAAAGGTTATTATTATTATGTCGTCCGTAACAACAGTCATCAAACTACTTCAATGTGCAGAATTAAATTGGGCGTACTCGATCTTTATCTTCAATTTATTTTCAAAACCAATAAAGACTTTATCCCACATTTTAAAACTTCAGAAATCGTATTCTAAATGACTTAATACTTTTCAGTCAAGAGATGTTTTCGGATGGCCTTAAAATGTTTTCTCTCCCTTGCTTACAAAAGAAAATAAAAAACTCCTTTGAAACGCAAACCTCATTTGTTTCTTTGAAGTCTGATAACTGCCTTGTGTTAGGCGGAATCCGTTCAGCGTAATGTCTTTTCCTTTGAGATTCAAACAATTTCTCAATTTAACGATGTTTTTATTCAATAAAAGTCTCACTTTTGTAAGTAGATTATCACTAAGTATGATAGATATAAAATAAACGAGTGATCAAAACGTAGTACACTTTTACTTTGACCAACTGTAAATTTCTCGTGCACCGATGTTAATTAAATTTAAGTTGTTCGTGATTCTATTCTGACATAACTTTTCCGTAGCACAACGTGGGTTCCACTCTTTATGTAGGAATTCCCATAGTTGTTAAGTAGAAAATATAAACTTCTGTCTACTTAATGTTTAACGTTCTTTGAATTAGTCTCCATAACATTATTCAGACTTTCAACGATGGGATTTTACTTGGTGCACGCCGGTTTTCCACCAAATTCAAACTCACTTAACCTCCATTCTGTCCCCAAACTGTTACATGTTTAACATTTTCATTTTCACTCATTCATTCAAATGAACACGATTCGGAAGTTGATTCCTATAGAAGGAAATCGAATCGTAGATTAAACTTTTCAAGTCAATTTGTCTACTAAAGCTTCAAAAGAGCTAAAGTTGTAATTTCAGTAAGTATAATCTAGTAACTATAACTCAGTAACTTTCACGGAAGGTTTTTAGCTGCAAAGTTAAGGCTCCAGTGTTAAAAGACTACAAACAAATCCAAACTTTTAACAGAGAAAATCCTGTCTTCCAATTTTAAAGCATTTGCGTTCAACAATCCACTCTTCTGTTGCTAAAGAAATTGGCCTAAAGCGCACTTATTCTGACACTAAAAGATTTGTGAACATCTTAGCCACTAACTGTAGTTGAGATGTTTCGGCACTCAACACAATTTTAATGGCGAATACAGCAAAATTAATAAAGAATAAATAAAAAAAATAAATAAAAAAAGGACGAGGGGGTGGTAAAAGGTGAGTGTAACGGAAATAAGCCGTCGGCGAATGTTAGCTTTATCGATAAAATGTCAGAGAAGATCGGTTAAATTAACTGTTGCCAATTGTAAGCTTTGATCAAGAAAGGTTTGATTGTGTTTGTGTTGAAATCTGTGATTTTTACGCGCTCACTCTTAGGCCCCTGTTATCTATACAGTTTAGAAAATATTACGTATCACCTTAAGCGTTATACTTAACCCTAAGGCTTTCGTGGCCGGTGTCACAACTCTAATTTATTTCACACCGCGTCAAAACATGATTACGATTAGTTTGAAATATTTCGGTCTCGCTCTAGAGTACCATCTTCAGTCACTGATTAACTAAGACTGAGATACTTGTTGTCTGCTATCCTATTTCCAGCCGTCATTGGGGCAGGTATATAGCCCTATGACCAATAAGGATAGCAGACATCAAGTACCTGAGTTTCGGCCAATCAGTGACTGAAGATGGTACTCTACAGCGAGACCGAAATATTTCGAGCTAATTGTAATGATGTTTGAACGCGGTGTGACCCGGAAGAACTAGATTATAGTTGAGCATTATAGCTTGAACAACGGAGTTTGAGATTATTTGTTGAACATGGCATTATGTCATTTCCAAAATAAGATTCAGAGATTGTATGTAAAAAATAATGCAGCAAGAAGTCAACTCATCAGGTAATATTTATTTAAGATGTCAGAGATGTTTATTAAACCTTTTACAGCGACCAGGAAAGAGCAAACTCAAGACTTTTAAGTTCCCGGCTACTCTCTCTAGATTCCGGATTTTACATCAGTGAGTTTTTAAAAGTTTCAAGAAATGCAAATGTTAAATAAAAGTATTTAAATATTAAAGCAGACATTTTGATTTGTGTTTCTCGTTAATGGAGCTCTAAGTCACTAACATTCCTTAACATTTTTCATCAGAGTTACTCTGTTAAAATATAGAGAAAGTAATTTGAAGATTATAATCATGAAATAACGCAGAACCACAATGGATGTAAACCGACACGAGAGAATTCACCTCTACATCCAAAGTAATTGTGTCGAACTTCATATCTTACTTCGACAACTAAGTTTCCAGCTCGGAAATCCTCTCTCGATTCTATACCACCAGGGAAACAGCTGCGCAACAACCACCAAGAACTAGATACTAACGCTAACTTTTGCGTTTGACGTAGCGGTTCACTTCTTGTTTAGAAGTTTCTGGAGGGAAATTTAACAGAGGATATGAAAGTTCCACCCACCTCTGTATTGTTCCGCTCACTCCTTTATTTTGTTCTGCTAAGTGAATAGGCGCTGTGGGACAAGAAGTTAGATTGGAAGAACCCAGTTTGCAGTCTGAAGGAAGTGACGTTTCCTTTTGTATTTGTTATGCAGATTTTGAGTCAAAGTTACTCGTATAAAGAGTGGTTTAAAAGTTTAACTCCCTCCCCACCCTTGAACAAGTTGTTCGTCACTGTTAATTTGTTTGACTCATTGAGATATATTGATGGCGTTTACCAGTGTGTTGGACGTCAAGATGGGTTTTCTCGTATCAAGGATTGTAAATTCGCACGCCTTTGGGCAATGGTTCAGGAATATCCCCATGTTAAGTGAAAAATCCTAAAAGAATGTGATACCTAACTTTTCATTAAAATATTGGAAAGTATATGCTTCTTAATTTTGGATTCGATAACTCTAAACAAAATTGCGGTGGTTTGAAATTTTAAACTGCTGCCTTTGCTAAGGAAAACACCCCAGAAAATCTGAGGTTGAATTATTTGTCTAGTGTTGTTCTTCTTGTTCGCTTAAAAACTATGGACAACGTCCGCATTGATGTATCAATCTCAGAAAGTCTACCGTCGTCAACAACAAACTTGAAACAAAGAATTGAAGCAAATTAGCATTAAAATCTTGGCTAATAGAGCATTTTTGGCAATTCCAGCAAAAAGGATGACCCTGCCAAAGATTTCAGCATTTTAAAGTTCAAATTTGGATCACATAATAAAAATTTGAATTGCGCATTCGTTCATATTTCAGAAGTTGAACTGTTATTGCAGACATATTCCATCGTTAGTGAGTAAAAAAATCACGACGTTTTGGAATCTGCAATCTGATCCCGTTTTCAGGTGAAAGTAACCTAAAACGTAACACAGAACATTAAAACATGAGCTAGCCTAAAGTAATCAGCGTAATCTGTAACTGATTACTTTAGGCTAGCTCATCTAATCTTCTGTGTTTTGTTTTGGGTTACTTTCACCTGACGACGGGATCAGATTGCAGATTCCAAAACGTATGGAACATGTCCGCAATAGTATTCAACTTCTGAAATCCTCCCATCGTCAACATCAAACTTCAAACAAAGAACGTCCTAATATGTTAATTACAAAATAAATCATCTAAGATGCCTATGCTGTTTTGAATTTCTAAAATGTACAGCTGACTCCCTTAGGATCTGAATTTCACAACTCATGTATACGAGGAAAGTTCGATGGAAAGTTACCACAAATGTAACAAACAGAACGTGAAGATTACTTTGGGCTAGAGAAATGGATAAACCGTGTACCTTTCACAATGTATTGTTCAGTATTGAATCCTGTTGGTTTCTCGTGCTGAACCTCGATCTTTTGAACATGTCGCTTATTTTGCTAGTACAGTATAAGATGTCTTCTGTATTTGAAATGTAGGTTTCGTATGCTATTTTGTTGTTGTTCTATCTCAAGAAATCCTCAAGTTCAGCTTCAAGCTTGTGTTTTGAATTCGGAACGTGTTTTAAAATACACAAAATAACTTATGAGTATAAATTTTCCCACCTTAGCTCATGAACGACCAAAGATGTTTAAACGTACATAGGTACGTTATAGGCATGATCTAAAGTTTTTTATAAGTTGCTGTAATTTTCTCCTACTCACAAACAAGGGGTTTAAAGCGTAATTAGATTTGTTTCTGAGTTTGAAATATTATTGCTGACGTTTCCCCTTGTTAGTGAACAGTTAGTTAGAAGACGACGTCAAAAATATCTGCAAGCTGACCCCGTCTTCGGGCAAAAAGTAACCTAAAATATAACGTTAAATTAGCTAGCCTAATGTAATCAGTAAAATTGATAGTAAAACGCAACCAAACTTTTTTAAACAAATAAAATCTTTAAAAAGCTAGCCTAGCCTACTGGTTAGCAAATTAACACTTGAAAACTATTGAAACTATGAATCAAGCTTTGCGATCACGCAAAAGTTGGAAAATCTTCCTAGGTCTTTCACAGAAGGACGAAAGTTAAATTGGTTTTCTGAACTTTGCAAGGCTCAAAATACATTATCACTGCATTGCAAACATAATGAAATCAAACCTGTGATCAATTTCAAAGCCCCTAGACATAACAACTGTTTCTTTTCTACATACATAAAGGACAGTAACGCCCTGTATATTCAATGGTGTAAGCCTTAGAACTATTTGTACTCCGTGAAATATCTTGTTTCTGTGCCTTTGAAATCCGTAAGGTTTCCAAAAATCACCCTGTATAACGTTTTCAGTGTCTTACATAAAACTAACTGTGTAAAATCACATTAAAACCATATAATTTATTTTAACACAGAGTAAACCATGCAGGCTACGATATTTGCTATGTTTGGCTGCAACTGATTGTGAAAAGAACTGTAAAGCAGGTTGGGATCATAAGAGGCATCAATGTATGGGAGTTCATCCAATATCCTAAAAGCTTCCCTTCCTTTCTTCAATATAACCCAATATTTCCCTTCCTTGTACTCACTGTCTTTTCAACAGCTAAATGAACCCTTTTCACGAAGCCTTTTGAAATATGTTATATTTCCCCAATAGTACTGAAACGGGTACATTGCACCTGAAGACGGGGCCAGATTTTAGATCCCGAAACGTCGTGTACTTTTTTCTCACTCAAAAGAGTTTGAAAACGTCTATATAATATTTTAACCTTCGAAATGGGTACTTTTGGTACTCCGTAGAGTTTTCTCGTAAAAGGTAAAGTTTGTCTTGTTTAACGAGGCGAAGTTAGGACTACAAAGTCCTCTCTACCAATCAAACCTCGAACCTCGTAGTTCCTAAACAAAGATATTTTGCCTAAAGGGTTGTAATAACAACTTTAGACATGGGTTATAATCAATAGTTTCTTAGCGCAATATTTGTTTTCTCGTTGTAATAATTATTTCAGTCTAATGAAAGGAAAATTAATAATTAAAGCCAGTATTGGTCGCCATCTTGGTCTGGCTTATTGTATCTCGTTGGTTTTTGGGACACGCTTAAAATACGGTGTTTACATTGAAGCTCTTTAAAATCGGATTATAAATCCAGTGTGTTAAAAACCCATGAAAACCCAATTTGAGGTGAAATTTTCCTCAAACGGACTCTTCCGGTGTAAATTATCTCTACCCGTTGGAGAATTCGCTCAAATTCACGGTAGCACTTGTGGCTACGCGTCGGCTATGTTAATAAATCGTCAGGCTGGTTTTAACACTTTGAAGTCTGCCCCAATTTTTTTAAATCATAGTTTTCCATTTTGTTTTGTTTATTTTACTTATGCCATGACTTGATCACACACCCTCTTTTGCAATCTCTCATTGGAAATGTAATCAACCCCAAAGCCTGTCAGGTTTATAAAGGCTCAGAAGCTCAGATGGTTGGGTCATCTAGCCAGGGTGCCAGAAGACAGGGTCGCAAGAAGAGTCTGGGACCATCGTATCTTTGGAGTAAGAAGAAGAAGAAGGGGAAGACTGATATGGCAGGATGGAGTGGAAGCTGACTTGGCTGCGATGGGTGTGAGAGGATGGAGAAGGAAGACCATTATTAGAGAGGAGTGGAGGAGAATTGTAATGGAGGCCAAAGCCGACAGAAGGCTGTAGCGCCAAAGAAGAAGAATCAACCCAAAACAACAAAAATGTATCCTTCTCCCTACACAAAGCAAAAAGCAAATCAGGTGTTTTGAGCAATCCATGATAAACTCCCTTACGCCGTCAACTTGTTTATTTAAGGCTATGATGATAAATCGTCAGGCTTGTTTTAACATGTTGTTTTTGTTTCAGTGCTAAAGAATGATTTGCTGCTTCACGAAGCTGTCATCAAGAATGACACTGACGCTGTGCGAAGAGTGCTCAAAGAACATGTGGACGTCAATTCGAGGAATAATGTCAGTATTCTTTAACATCTACACTAGCTTTCCAAGTTAGAAAAGACCTAAATCAACACAATAAGTCACAGAACACATATTGGTAAAACCAGTGCAGTGGTTTTAATACTAAAGTCGATATTTCTAATATCAAGCAAAGTTGGTTGAATCGATTTTGCATTCGTTTATTAGACTGACTTACCAACGAACTTGACCGAGATATTCATAATAGGAACATTTATCAAATGGTATAAAAATGTGTAGGAAAAACACGATTTGTAATGAGCTTCCACATTGTATATACAGTGGAGGAAAAACATGCTCAAAAATTGTTCTGGGAGTCAGGATTGGTCCTCATTTCTTAGAATTTGGTTTGGTCTTACCGACGGCATAAATATGTCATTTATCAACATGAAATTCACCAATAAATCTATAAACTATCGAGCAAGCCGGGGAAGAGAACACGGTAGTGACCATACCTCAGTGGTATTTTGCGTGCTTCGCACCAAATCAGCCCGGGTTCGATTCCCGGGCGCAGTGATCACTTTTCACGATGGCCACTCCCGTGGTTCGGAAGTCACGCAAAGCCGTTGCTCCATTCCATTGGTCATTGGGCCATTAATTAATGACCCAATCTGGGGAACAGTCGGCCCTAGTTTGTAACGAGACTACACCTCATCATCCATCAAAACACTCATCACACTCACCATCATTCCATATTCTCCTTAAAATACGCCCTATGAGTGGTCGGTGCCTCAAAGCAAAAGTATCACATCCAATGTCCCTGGGACCAATCCAGACTAGATCAAAGGCACGATTTCATTTCACTGAATAAAGTCTGAAATGGAAGCCGATACAAAGGTATATGAACTTGGCTGAAAGAGTGACTCAATGGAGTGGAAGAGTAAAGAATGGCTTTGTAACAACAGATAACGTCCGAGCTTTTCCGTTTTTGGCTCTGTTATCTGAAGTCCTTTGAAAACTGTCGTGATTTTATAATATTTAGTAGAAGATGTAAACACTGTAAACTTCGAAATTCTCAATCAAGTTTTGGAAAAGACTGCGAGTGTTGTGTTTTTTTTGTGATTTTTGGTTAACCCCCATTTTTTAATTTGGATTTTGGACAAAAGTAAGAGAATAAGGGGATAGTCATGATTTTCTTTACAGAGCCCTTATCATGTGATCTTTCATTTCAAAGCACGTACAGCTTAGACAACACTGGTGATACCATCAGGATCTGTTTGAAATTCCATTAACGGACAGAATCCAAAAGTGTGTACATATTTTTACTGTCTAACGGGTGTTAGCATTTATTTTTGCAAGCAATCTAAAAACTGATTTAACCATTGATTTACGGAAACTGGGGCTTTAAACAAAACTAACCATTCGTTAGGTTTCAAAATTAGTAAAAGGGCGACTGGTCAAATCTAGCAAACACTACATTTTGAAACATTTTGTAACCGAGCCTCACAAAAAGTGTTACTAAAATACACCAGAGATGCAGGGAAAAGGGTAGAGATAATTTATGCACGATCACGAGGTGCTCCAGAGAGATGCGAATAATTTAACCCGATCTCCACCCTTAGGGGAAACACTGGTTTGACATGTTTACGCTGTTACAAAAACTCTCTTTAACCACTTTACCCACATCTTTACCCCTACATGACGTGTCTTTTATGTAGTTTGTTTCCGAATTCTGCTAAAACTACCTTGAATAAAAGTGACTACTGTATGTCTGTACTAGGGTTGTACTTATGGTAGTTTTACAATAATTATATTCCTCTGTGTTGCATACATTCCTTTTTAGTAAATAGCTTTGTATTTTTCATTATTTATAACATGTTTCATTTGAATCTTCTCCGACCCTAAACGGTCCTTAATTATACATTTAAAACTGATAGTTTCAGTTAAAATTCAGCTAATTCCATCCACTTTTCACCAAGTATACACAGTATAAAATACTGTACGTTTTGGATTAATTAAAAGTAGCATTCAATTGCCACCTTCACCGCTCCCACCCTTAGGGTACGTGCTGGGTCAAAATTTAAATGTATACCCTATCTTATAACTCTTCATTTTCAAAGAATTCAAAACAAAACCCAATAATAATTTTAAGATTTACAATGTCTTTATACAAAACAGGTATTGGTCGCTGTGCAAAAGTATGGCTGCTACTTTAGATTTTAGAAAAGACAAAAGAACATTGAATATTTATTTATAAGTGGTTAGATCTTACAGTGTCGTCGTGTTCTCCAATAGGTTTTGCTCACTTTTCGGTATATGATTTTATTTTTGCCAATTCCATCAAACGGCACATCATGTTAAAGCTCTAGCCAAAATCAAAGAATTAAATTAGTATTTTGTTTGCTGTAATCTTAAACTGTTGGCAAAAACGTATTTTTAAAATAAGGTGTCAAACAGTAAGCTGTTTAGTTTTATTCCTTTTGACAGCTAAACAACTATTCAGAATATTGAATGAACAATGCAGAGTGTCAAAATTTTACATAAAAATGAATATGTATTTTTTTTTACTCAGATCTGCCTGATGACACTTTGTGTACGATGTTGCAGTATGGTCGCGCGCCTATCCACTGGGCAGCCTCCAGGGGGAACACGGACATCATGGAGCTTCTGATCAATGCCAAGTGCGACATAGAAGCCAGGGACAAGGTCAGTCGTCTTATCAGTTGCCTATCTTATCAGTTAGGAGCCAGAGGGGGAGGTCCAGGATCGTGAGGTCCTTTCTAAGGTTTAACTTCCGAGAGGCCTACGGAATGGAACGCCCCTCTAAGAAAGGGTATGTGCAAATTTTTTTGAAAACAGTGATTTTTGGGGAAATTTTTGATTCTAAAACCAACACTATAATACTAAGTTTATAACGACGTAGAGTTGTGATTAGGCGTTTTATAAGGATTCTGACGATACCTACAGTAACTTACGTTTGGATTAAATCAACTATGACTACTCAGATTCTTTGGCATCTCAAATAGTGATTTAGTGATTTGGTAATGACGATTCTTGAGGACGAGGAGGTTAAGGCTATATACTCGACCGACTACTAAATTTTACACGGTTTCAAAACGTGTCATATCCATTTCTTTTGTCAAGTTTTTGAGCTAATAGTTTGTCAATACTCTTGATATACTTTTGAATACATTGTAAAATTTAATCTGTAAATGGAAATCCTAGAACGAAAATATCACTGGTCGCAAATTAATAATTGCTCATTATATAAACAAGCCAGATCAGTATTTTCCGGCATTTGGCTACTTTGCGAGAGCCGTAGGTTCAAGTGACCGACATTTGTTTTAAAGAATAAGTTGCCCGTATAAGAAGTACTAATACCGTTGTAGCAGACACAAAGTTAAGTTACGAATTCAAGTTATCAAAACCTATTCTAAGATTCATATCAACCAAGCTTTAGTTAACCATTCGACACAAAAGCAGTACAAAGAAAATATTTATTTTACTGACAAAACAACTATACTTCTCGTCATACAATAACAGTTACTAAACACGTGTTAAACAATCAGGTATTATTTCTTTTTATCAAACTTCTGTAGCTTGCTGAGGAACTCGTCTATGAGTCTGTTGGCTGCTTCATAGTGACTCTCTAGGTACTCCAACTTCTGGATCACGATGTACCGGAGGATGTCCTTCTGCGAGAGGGAGGAGGAGCCTCCCTCTCCCCCGGCTTGGAGATCACCCGGTCCTCGTCAATAGCGCTCAGTTTGGCATCCGTGATGTCATACTTCTTGAAGAACAGCTCTATCTCCAACTCCGAGTAGCCCGCTTGACGCAGGTACATCCGGATAGCTTCTGTGGGAGATCTTACTTTCTTCTCGTACTGCCTCCGTGCTATCTGGGAGAGCAGCCAAGAGCACTCACACCTTTCCAGACACCTGACACACCAATGCTTGACCATGTCGCCGACGAAGGTCTTCGCCGCTCCGATCCTAACTTCACTCCGGACCTCCTCGTATTTGGAAACCAAAATCGCCAGGAAGACATTCGAAAAGATGAAACTAACCAGGAATATGAACAAGAAGAAGTAAAGCGGGCCTAGGAAATAGTTGGATTGGACGAGGTTGTTGTAGTTGAAGTCTCCCACGGTAGAGCGCATGAGAGCGAAAACTGCCATCGGGAATGTCTTGTAGTCCTCCAACTCGTGGCCGAAAAGGTACGTTCCGACGATCGCGAAAATGACGTAAAGGTAGAAGAACATAACGCAGTAGGTGAGGATAAGAGGGGCTGACCTGGATATCGTCGCCTGCAGTTGGTACATGGCGTGCACTATGTTCAGATATTTGAGCAACCTTAGGAAAGCAAACGTGATAAGAATAGCGAAGCAATAACTGTACACAGTGTGCAGATAACACAGCTGATCAAAACTGGCGTATTTCCTGGCGTACTTGACTGACACTAGGTCAGGCATCTGACTGTTCACCACAACGAACAACATAATATCCAGGATAATTACACAGTAGCACATCAACAAAATGATCACGTCAATCCAGTTCCAGAAGGATGTCAAAACCTTAAACCGAAGGGTGATTACTTCCAGCAGTTTTTGAATGGTGAAGAATACGAAGAAGATTATGAACACTATCTCGCAGCCTAAGACAAAGAAGTCGTATGAGTCGTTGTAACGTATAAGCTTCTGGATGTAGTTCCAATGTGAAGGAATGATCCCCCCACCCGGGGATTTTTCTAGGATCACCTTGAAAATGCAGAACAAGTTGACGTTTCCGTTGTAAACCACAAACTCTAAAAATATGGCTCTGGTAGCTTTTGTAATCCATTTCTGGCTCTTCAGTTTATATAGTGTTTGTTGAGGCTTTTCCACCGGAACGTTGTCTAGCACTAATCTGTAGCCTCCTCCCCCGTAAGTTGCCAGGGTACCACCGATAGACGTGGCGTTGAGTGTCGATGCTTCCGTGTAGTTGAAATGCTCTTCATTTTGAACTCCGAACGGCTCTGTGTCTTCGTTCCCATAAGTGTAAGGACCGAAGCAAGGAACGCCTTTGAACACCTCTTGGATATCCGGGTGGATATCACAGGTATCCTCGCGGACTCTCACCTGCCGCAGCTGCGGTAAACCTATCAGTTTATTCTCATAAAAGTACTCCTCTGCTTTATCAGTGTTGTCGTACGGATCAGGCTTCGTATACCAAAAGTCGTGATAGAGAGCATGAGTTATGCTTTGTAAGTATGCATAAGCGTCCGCGATTGTGTTGATATCATAAAACGTGATGTCGTGGTTTCCACTCGGGAACTTTTGTTTGGTGTAAAGCGTCTCCATTGCCTGAGAAAAGTAGAACATGTCGAGAGGGGTGGATCCCAATGTTATGATTGTAAGAAGTGTTAAAAATATAATGTAAATAATAGCCTCTCTCACCGACACTGTGATAAAGGTTTTGCGATCCAGATGCCGAGCGATTTCTCTTGACATCAAACACCTCAGGATTGGATTTCTTCTCCATCGCTCGTACGGGTGTTTGGCGTCAGTCTCGGGGTCGTATTCGATCTCATACTCATCCGCTGTTCGTTCTTGTTCCTTCTTCTCCGAGTCTTGTACTTCAATGGGCTTCCCGATTTCTCTCGACTGGGCAAACGTATTCATAAAAGAAGAGGTAGCATCTACCTCTTTGCCTTTCCCTTTGGCATCACCTTTCTTGGCTTTGGGCATTGTTTTTTTAAGGAATTAAAAGGAGTGAAAACCCCGTTGCTTTAATGAAATAAATTGTTGTACTGCAAGGTAATGTTTATGTTTACTATCAAACATTTGTTTTCAATGCTAAACAAACATGTGTTTTTTTTACATATGAATTATCTTACAGAATTAAAATCAATTTAATTACTTCAACTGTTCATTAAATAACATTAAACTATATAAACGTTTATTATTTTATATTTAAACATAGGTATAAGTCTAAAATTAAGTGTTTGGTTTAATAGTCGGACATTATTCTAAATTTTAAACAAAATCTAATCAAAAACATTATTAAAATTGTCTGATTACTCATCTAAATTTTACGAAGAACTTGCCAAAATAAACATGATTAATATAAGTGTGAATTTAGTTATGGGTCTTATATTCACGTATAAGACTTATTATTTTACTATTATTATGTTTCAGTACGGGATGAGGCCTCTGCTGATGGCAGCATGGCACGGACACACGGAGGCGGTACAACTCCTCATCAACTGTGGAGCCAGCGTCGTCGCAACCAACAAGGTACCAAAGATAATGTTATGGTAAGTAGAGTGCGCACAGATGCCACGTGGTTGAGGCAGCAAATCCAACATAGTTCGGCAGCCCAAGTACCGATAGTGCTGTCGTCTCTCGTTGACTTTCTCCACCTTGGCCACATGCTCGAGTTCGTCTGATGACAATAACTTAAATGTGACCAAAACGTGCGATTTTCGAAAACAAACGAACTTGCGCGTACTTGAGACTCTAAAAAGAACTCCCCTGCAGCGCTATCTGTGCTTGGGCTGCTGCAACTATGTTGAGTTTCCTGTCTCAGCCATTCGGTTTCTATGCGCAATCTACTCAATATACCATTATTTTTCATAGTACATTTCATTCTTATACAGCCGTGTTTGTCAGTGTAGTTGTAGACAACATGCACCGTATTATATCTGAGGTTACATCTTGGATGGGCCAATTGCTGGAAGACTTTAATGAATTGCCTCAAGGGCCCGTCTCAGCCTCACGACGCAAGACTCTACGGAACAGTTAGCGTTTCCAAATTTAGACGTTTATCTACGAAGAGTTTATCTAGAAATATTTTATCTTTACTATTTACGATGCACAGTACAGGATCCGTGGCGGATTGGTATCGCACGCGACTCCAGAGCTCATCGCTCCGGTGGCGCGGGTTCGGCGCGGTTTACACCCCGCAGTCACCACTTACATTTGTAATGTGACTAATACGGTGACGCTAGGTAAAGGTCGAGGTTGAGTGGTAGAGAGGACTTTGTAGTCCTAACCTTAATGCGTAGGCTTGAGCGGCCGGAGCCATCATTAATTTGTAGGCTTTCGGTGTCAGACCGAGTCAGAAGACTAATTTCTAAATTGTCAAACGTTTCGCCCATTCTAAGATGTGGCATCCTCAGTGACTGCACAGCTGAGACTCCGCTGAGAGAGTGTCTGACACCGCCGCTCTGAGAGAGTGTCTCAGCTGTGCAGTCAGTGAGGATGCCACATCTTAGAATGGGCGAAACGTTTGACAATTTAGAAATTAGTCTTCTGACTCGGTCTGACACCGAAAGCCTACAAATTAATTTGTAGTCCTAACTTCGCCTCGTTAAACAAGACAAACTTTACCTTTTTACCTTTTACAGGCGTCAGAAAATGACGATACAGTTTCTTCGATCACTGTAGTCTGCGGGTGTAAGCACTTTCATGTTTTCAAGCGGCTAGATACTTTGAAACCCCGGGTCAACTTTGTACAAACGTCTTTTAGTGGTTTCACAAGGGATTTTTATCCAGAAAACGCTGCTCTTGTGAGGTTAATTTCTGTATTTTTATATCATAACTTTGTCACGATGAAAATATATGATTTAGAACGAGTTATCATCACATTATGAAAATAATCCATAGTTCTGCAAAAGTACTATTATCAAAGCCGCTTTATCCTGTTGTCGAAAGTCATGCTGACGATTTTAAGACAATAAAATGTTAGTTCAATTCAAAATAGATAAATGAGAAGAAGGTTCTACAGTACGCTTGACTACGTTTCGCTATTTTAACAGTTTTCTTTGAACGTTGCGTTTGAAACTAATTCGGAAATTCCAAGTAAAGTGGCTGTGTGTAAAATCAGCTGAACGCTCAGTGTCAGATCAAGAGCCCTTCACAAGAGTGCTTTGTAATGTCACCCTCCGTCGCGTTAACTGCTTTGTAATGCCTCGTGTCGTTACCTCATCTGCTTTGTAATTTGTATTTCAGTTTGTTAAAGTCGAACACATGGTGTTCTAACTACTTCAAAAAGCATTACGTTTTTACCTCTTAAGCTTTTGTTGCCGGTGTCATCACTAAGATCTTAGCAGTTTACACCACGTCACAGTTGAATTACAAATACTTCTAAACGTTTCGACCTCGGTGTGGAGAGTCATCCTCAGTAGCTGGTAGAGTCTCAGCCAGACAACCAGCTACTGAGGATGACTCTCCACAGCGAGGTCGAACGTTTAGAAGTATTTGTAATTCAACTGTGACGCGGTGTAAACCGGAAGCCTTAGATCTTAGTGATGAACTATTACGTTGTTGGAAAACTGCTGAGATGAGTATCTAGGTAGGCCAATAATGATGGTTTTCTTCAACCCATTATATTCAATATTTAATACCAGTATTATGAGTAGCACCACAGATAGTGACTTTGGTAGCAGTATAAAATCTGCAAGAACCTGCACGACGAAAGAGATTGTCCAATAAATATTTAACCTGTATTTGCCTTATTTGTAAATGTAAAATTTTCTTTCATATCTGCCAATATCTTCTTATGGAAAATTATCATAATTGGAGTTTCAGCCAATCAGTGACTGAAGATGGTACTCCACAGCGAGTCCAAAATATTTCGAGTTAATGATCATGATGCTTTGACGTTGTGTGAACCGGAAGAACTTGATAATAGTTGTAACCCTGGCCGCGAAAGCAGTTTAGTCTAATTAATTGTAGTAATTCACAATTTTAATTGCTTTTGCAGTTTATTAATTTTAAAAATTCATGTACAATTTTTTAAGACAAGATTATGTTAACAGTTATCGTTTGCTGTTCAAATAATCAACTAATCAGCCAAGCTAGTTTGGGTTTTTTCAGTGAAACTCTGAAAGGAAGCAATTCAATTAGAACAGTGAAGTTGACCCGCTATTGGGATAGAATTTGGGTAGAGTGAATTTATGAAACAAACCGACTGACATTCCTTCTAAATAAGGTACTCATTATTTGTTTGTCAAAATAAGTACCAATTTGTTCAAACGTTTTAACAAAAGTGTACGGAATTTTATTCGTTAGATTCTTGAGGAAACTTGTCAGGATTCAAACTATTATTCATTTTGTAGAAAGTTTCCTTTAATTTATTAAATGAATTTTTCTACAAAATGAATAATTATTTGAGGAGTGTACGGCTCATTCACGTTAAGAAACAGGTAAAAGCTTGTTCCTAACGAGTCCTACTTGAAGTTAGGACTACAAAGTCCACTCTACCACTGAACCTCGACCTTTACCCAGCGTGACCGTAAAGCCACTCAACAAAGAGTGGTGACTGTGGGATCAAACCCGCGCCACCGTAGTTTGGAGCTCCGGAGTCGCGCGCGATAGCAATCCACCACGACACTGGTTACAATGTCCAAATTAGCTTACAAGCAAATAAATTAGCGTTGAAAGAGTTGCGCCAAGAGGGCAATTAATTAGCGTGGCTCGTGAATTGAGGAAGAAGTGGCTTTGTTTGCGGGAACAATAACAAGGTCTGCGGGGAGAAGCGGAGTGATTGTAATGCATTGTGGAGAGCAGTACTTGTACTTTTGTAACTCTCTAGTGCCTTCGTCCGTCTTCAAATACGAGTAGATGCTGGTTCACGGTGTATTTATGATTTTAAAATTGAAATGTAACAGTGGTGTATTAAACTTAATATCCTGATTGGGAAGTTTTTAATCCTCATGGCATCCTCCAGTCAGTATCTGTCTGGTCAGTACCTGCTCAGATTACTTTATACTGGGGTACATCAAAAAAGAGTTGTTCACAAAATTACTGGACAGCTTTGCAGTTGTCCGGATGTCGAACACGCTCCGTTTCCCACCAGGGGAGTTTGGATCAGATATCATTTTTAGAGACGCGGCAACAGGGTAGACCGCGACTCCAGGAGAGGCTTGCCATAATCTTGGGGGGAAAGATCCACCGAGTGTTGGCAAGGCTCTCCATGTCTTGGGGGTTAGAGTCCCCCAAGTGGTTGTCAGCGGCCTTGCTTGTCACTTCCTCTCATGGTTGTCTGATCAGTCGAACCTAGTTCAATTCCTCTCCTGAATCCAGACTTCCTTTCATTTCGGTGGTAGCGCAATATGCCCAACAAACGTGGCAGACGTGCATAAGAGTAACCAGTCTCTAACCACTTGATCCCCTCAATCTAACATCTAAAGTCATGGCAGAAAGTTTTCTTTATAAAAAATCGATTTCGTTAGAGAAAGTGACACTCAGTCTTATGAAACTAGAGGCAGAATTAGCTACCAAACTGGGAGACACAGAACGGTTCATAAACGTTTACCTTCTCAAGCAAGAGTTTATTTCGTCAACATACCTCCAAATTTGATTAAGAATGCAATGATTCCCAAAGAATTTAAAACTAGTCTCAAAAACGTTTTTACCGCGGAAGCCGTTTATAATCCAGACAAATCTATGACAATAGGCTGGAAGAACGTGAATTCAGAGACTAACCAGAACACAGAATAGGGCTACAGTTGATTAGTTCGAGCGAATGAAAGAAATTTATGTTAGAAAAATATTTTTATGTAGGAGGGAGCGGAAGCCAAGAGTTTAGCTTTATCAATGACGAGTGTTATGCATATGTTGTTTTACGAATATATTTTGTAAACAGCTGTTTTGTTTCTCAACAAAATATAAGCGGAAATTCATTATCATAAATATCTCGGTAATCTAAGGACTCCAATGTACGACTTGCATAAATCCAATGAGCTCTCATTTAATAATACGTAAAACACATGTGTAATGTTTGCGTTTAAGTTACAAACTCAAGTTTCTCCACAGATGTTGTTACATCCTCTTACTTAAGTGCTTAACCAAGTCTTGATCCATGACAAACTGACTTTAAGCCAAAGCCGTTTGAAAGTTACCAAACATCTGCCAAGCAGAACCTGGTGATAACAAACCATCGAAAATCCCACTGGTATTCATTATAATAATGATAACAAACAGTATGTTTAGTGTCAAAATAATACACTATAAATTATTTTTATACATTTAAATAACATAGTTTACATACCACAGGCAACAAACGTGTCGAAAAGTTGTTAAATACTAGACAAAGACATTTCCAAGCGACACTGTAACGTAAAAAAGTACGACACAGACCTGAGAGTTGATCGGCTAGATGCAGACTGAACTGGGGAACAACCACATATCAAGATGGCCGCGCTAGCTTCGCCCGATTATTTCTTGCCTGTCCATAGAACAGAAAGAAACCCCTACACATGGGATTGAAGCTATTTAATAAACTGCCGTGTAGTGTAAAAAGGGAGATAGTTTTACCCTAAGAAAAGGCTTAAAGAATAGCTAATTCAAGACTCCATCTACACTATTAAAGAATACGAAGAACGCTGTCGAAGAAAATTGGACAGTAAATAACCCATATATATTTAAAAATAACCAACCTATCTGCCATCTTTATATTTAACATTTAAATTATTAGTAGTCATGAAATTTTTATTTAACCCATACAACAGTACTTAATAATTATTACATTACTCAAAGTTGTGTATTAAATGTAATTATATTCTAAAAAAAGAGAAAAGTGTAATTTATCCAGTAAATTCACACCGGAGGTATAGATATGTTTTGTATGTATGATGAAAATTACTTTACGTATATCATGGACTGACTGATCACGGGGACCAAAAATCTACGAGGCTTAGAAACGCGAAAATTAACGATTGGTTAGTTTTAAGCCACAGGTGATAAATTTACACCATTGATTGCATGTACGCGGGAGTCAATACGATTTGCTTTTAGGATAAATGGTTAACCAAACTGTACAGTTTTGTTTAAATAAACCATAAATACAAAATAAACCTCAATAATAGTGGCATATCGATAAAGCTATCTGTTTATGCATCAACTGTTGCAATACCAATACCAACAGAAACAATCAGCCGGGTCATGTTTTCCTCCCACTCTGTATTGTTTTCTGACGTAATCTATATCCAGCTATGTTTAGCTCACTGTTTTCCGACGGGTTTTCCTTATACCTCCTGAAATAAACAATCTACATTCATCTAGATCAAATAAACTGTTTCATCAGGAAATTTGATTTAAGTATCATGTATCAACGGACTCAGCTATTAGACAAAGTCATGGGAAGATTTCGGTCATTCTTAAATCTTGATTTAGAATCTACTAGAAGAGATTATTGACCCCAAAAATAATGCTAAAATAGTTTTTAGTAACAAACTGTACTGTACCATCACTAAATCACTATTTGAGATGCCGACAACTGTCATGAGGGTATTTGAAGGCAAATATGTGGTGAATGATGAGTGTGATGAGTGGTAGTAATGAGTTATGAGGTGTAGTCTTGTTACAAACTAAGGCCGACTCTTCCTTAGAATGGGTCATTAATTAATAGCCCAATGACCTATGGAAATACAAGGACCAACGGCTTAACGTGACTTCCGAACCACGCAGGTGATGGTCTGAAATGTCTAAACGATGGTGGGAGTTGATGCGGGTATCATCAGATGATCACTGAGGCTATCTGAGCTGCTTTAGACCTATATCATCCTCAAACCCTAACCTTTATGAAGCTGGATTACAGGACCACGCCACGAGCCCCAGTCAACAAAAAAACAAAGTCCAGAATTTCCTCTTCTACAGCCACACGTCCCAATGGAATTATTATATACTTTTTTAATTGCAGAATATTTTATATTTCACGTTCACCCCTCTCAAACCAAGAATAAAAGTTGTTTACCACGTTTATTTTAGAGGGTTAACGCTTCTCTTCACAGTCACGAGTTCAATTTTTCAACACACTAAAAAGTTTAATAATAAATGCAACGTTTAAATAATTTAAACCCGTTTTTTAAATTCGCGTTAGTTTTAGAAGTGTTTTACAATACAGCCAAGTTAATAGACTCATATATTTTTGTGTGGGATGATTCCAAACGCATGGAAATCTTAGGGTAAATGTAACATTGTGTGTTTGAATAATACTAGAGAATGAGTTCAAATTTTAAGATTTAGTTCTGCTGACAATAGTCTACAAAAATGACGATTGTCATTGGCAATCTATTATTTATTCTGCGTTGCTAGACAAATTAGTTTTCATAATTGTAGACTATTATTATTTTGTCCTATGATGTGGATTACCGATGTGATTATTGATGTGTTATGTGGATTCAGTTGATTAAAACGCATAAACTCCTCTCAATTTAGTGTTTCCTGATATAATTATACTGGTTAGTGGTTATTAAGTTTAATATTTTAAATTATGTTAGAAAAATTAAATAGAATTATTATGTCTAACCGTTACTGTCAATGGCGTAGTAATTCATCCTAACAAGTTGATGATTGAGACCTTTGTTTGCAACCCTAGTACTACAATCTTTTTTTTTTTTTGGCAAGTGTTCACTAGAAGAAACATTTTGTTAGCCACCTTATTAGTCATGTTAGGGACATAAAGCTACAAAACATATTAATACGTGGACGAACTGTTGTTGGTGTTTTGTGGTTGGTTCAAGTTAGATTGGGTTATGTTTTACAGTGCTTGATAGATTCACAACCCTCGTCCATCACTTGTTTGCTATGAATTTCTTGTCTTTGGGACAATACTTTATCAAACTTATCAACCTTTTACGGGTTTGGAACGTAAATATTGAGGGAAAAGCTGTGTTTTTTAGAAAGTTCATTGCTTTGGCTTTGTCTCGAACGTGGCTTCGGTTTTGACTGGGATTCGTGGCGTGGTCCTGTAATCCAGCTTCATGGAGGTCAGGTTTTGAGGATGATATAGGTCTAAAGCGGCTCAGATAGTCTCAGTGATCATCTGATGATACCCGCATCAACTCCCACCATCGTTTAGACATATCAGACCATCACCTGCGTGGTTCGGAAGTCACGTTAAGCCGTTGGTCCTTGTATTTCCATTGGTCATTGGGCTATTAATTAATGACCCATTCTAAGGAAGAGTCGGCCTCAGTTTGTAACAAGACTACACCTCATAACTCATTACTACCACTCATCACACTCATCCTTCACCACATATTTGCCTTAAAATACCCTCATGAGAGTGGTCGGCATCTCAAATAGTGATTTAGTGATAGTGAACTTAAAATTCTGACGTCAACAAAACAGCACTTTGGACTCTAGGCGCAAAAGTTATTTTTGAAGACATTTCCTATTTTGTCAACTTCAAGTATTGATGAAACTGTTCGATAAAATGCTGGATATCTTTCCAGAACCTTAGAGAAAAAACTATAGAACACGATAAAATCGTGGACCAAAGAAGTCTACAGTTGACATCCTGAACGCTTTCAAAACATGCGTGGCCTCTAGAAAACTAATTGGAAGAATTATCTACAGTAGGCAGAACGAACAAAGGGAGAATTTCAAGAAATATTTAATGTGTACACTATTTAGTAATGTACAGCAAATTAAACTTAGATTTGGTTTAAATGTTGATACAAGAGTTATCACCAACAAAAACTGTTTTAACGACTTGTTTACCTAATTTTATTGTTGTAATAATATTGGGTACAGTTTTATTGATGATTTAATTTTTCATGAGTAACGAATGAAACTACACCAAAACTTTGCGAGCAAATAGATTTTAATAAAACTACACAAGCTGTCGCTTGAATGGAAATTCAATGCTTAAGCCACCAATGGACTTGTATTGATTGATTTTGATAATTTTTGCATATTAAATAGAAACAAGAACAGCTTTTCATTAACTTGAATAGACCAAACTTGGCTAGAGAAGCCATTCAAGGTTCGTCTTTTCTCCCCGACTTCATTGTTCCCAAAGCTCCAACTTTGTCCAATCAATAAAACTTCACAGTAGTGAAAGATTGCTTTAGTTCAGGGAGGTGAAAGAAAGTGCTTATTTTTAGCGAATTTCCAAAGGAAAAAGAGGTGTTCTTTCCTATTCAAAGAGGTTGAAAGGTCGTAGAACGAAACGGTTAAGCTCGTTGACCAGCAAAATTGGACCACTGGAAGTTACTTTTTGGGGGGGCGCCTCCCTCAAAAATGGGGTGTTTTAGCCTAGAAAGACCAAAATTGTTACTTAAATGTTCGTCTTGGTCTAGCTGATTTGGTTTTGCTGATTTTGGGTACACATGTTGGGTAGAGTGACATAAATGTGTATATCAAGTTTAGCTAAAATTTAGTAAACTTTTATAACATAAACTACCATTTTTATGGGTAACCTCCTCAAGAAGACTTTTCCGATGTAACTTACGCCTCTTTACAAGAAATTCTCTAGGATTAGTAGTGCTTGTAACTACACGTCAGCATATGTTTTTATACAATGCTTTAAACCAGCTGTTTAATTTTCCTACAGTAGAGATGACAGCATAAAGCTGAGCCGAGTCATCTCTCATTTGACGTCATCAAATGACGTCATCAAAGCCCAGTAAGGGAATACCCCTAGCGCTTGATCCCTGTTGTACCTAATTAATTGCAATTATTATGATAATACAGGTGGTCGTGTTCACCCTACAAAGCAACGGAGTCGATGATAAAATACAAACTGCATTTTACCTTAGATTAGAGACTTCCTGGATTTAAAAAGGGTGAAAAGGGTTGTCTTTTTCAACCTTGACCTTTATCTAGCGTTACCGCAAAGCCACGTAACAAATAGTTAGTGGTCACTGCGGGAATCGAACCCACACCAGCGGGTGATGAGCTCCTGAGTCACGCGCGATATTAACCTACCAAGGGTCCAAATTTAGGCAAGTCCTCGAGGTCGATAACTAACCTATTTGCTGTTGGGCGACGAGTTATGATGAAAATTGTGAACAAATATGGTATTTTTCAGTTTCTAAACCACCGAAAAACGAAATTGTCATTCCTAAAAAATATAATGTCCTAACTTGAAGAAAAATTTAACTCTTCATTTCAACTGGTTTTCGTTTAATTACATTTAAAACATGTATAACCTTGGTGGAACTTGTAAAGGTTATTATAGTTTTATCGATATCTTTTACCGGTAACTTTAAGCGACACTTAGTTGTAGCAAAGATAATGTTATAAAAAGTAGGTAGCGCGTAGATGCCGAACAGCTGAGGCAGAGAAATCAACATAGTTGCGGCAGCCCAAGCACAAATGGCGCTGCGAGGTTGTTCTTTTAAGATTCTCAAGTAGAGACACTGACGCACGCCCAAGTTTGTTCGTTGTTATTGAAAATTGCGCGAATTGGTCATATAAAAAGTCATCGACATCGGATAAACTCGAGCATGTGGAGCCAAGGGGGGAGAAAGACGACGAGAAACGCAGCGTTCGCAGCACTATCTGTCCTTGGGCTTCCGAACTATGTTGATTTTGCTGCCTCAACCTGTGACATCTATGCGCAATCTACTTACCATAACATAATCTTTGGTCGGAGTAAAATCCCTACGGACCTTTGAATTATCTTCTACATCAACTAAAAGCCAACAAAAATATAAGTAGCATAATTTTACACGAATCGTTTAGCGGTGATGAATTGGGGAGTAAAATGAACGTTGTTTCCATGACTGACGAAGTACATTAGGTATGCCGACGATTGCATAATAATTGGTAAACCAAACAAATATTTGTTCCGACTGTACAAAATACGAAAGAAAAACTGTGAAACACTGTAACCCACGGTGACAATAAACTCAAGAAGTATCTAATCAACTCTAAGCAAGTTGAGACTTGGGTAGTTAAACTTAGAGCGTCGTTCCATTTGTTTTATAGTTCACATCACGGCAGGAATGTCACTTATGACGCTGTTTGTGGCGGCGTTAAACTTGCTTGTGAAGGTTTTATTAATCTGTACCCTTTCTTGGTATGTCTTGGCTTTGAAAGTCAAGAAAATAGTTGTGGAATTAGTGTTTTGACTAAACTGGTCTAAATGTATTTTATTTCTGAGTTTTAAATATTATTCCGGACGTTTCTATCGTTAGCGAACAATAAAACACGACGTTTTGGAATAAGGAATCTGATCGCGTCTTCAGGTGAAAGATGTAAAATATAACACAAAAAATTAGAAAATAAGCCATCCTAACATCATCAGCGTAAACTGACCAGTCAAACACAACCAAACATGTGTTATTTTTCCACTGGCTAAATATCTTATATTCTTTGTAATATTCTAGATTACATTTCACCTGAAGACGGAATCAAATCGCAGATCCCAAAACGTCGTGTTTTCTCGTTTACTAACAATGGAAAATATCCGCAATAATATTTCGAATTTAGAATCAGCCGCGAAGCTGAATGCAAGGTCCGCAATAATCCAAAATACGCCGACATTATTAAAATTAACTATTAATTTTACATTAATTATTCGTATTTTTCGAAGTGGAGAGTTAAGAGTACAAAATTGAGTTGAAAACACTTAAACTTTGACAAATTTTATATTTTGCAAAACTATTAAACCACTTATGAGAAATCGAGAACAGTATACACGTGACGGAAAACTTCTCTGGTTTCCAAATGTATTATGTTTATTAATGTAAACATTATTTTGAATGGGAAAGGGTCCACCATAAACCCATGCAAGAGCTCGGTTTGACAGTTAGGGCGCATCAGTTAAAAGAATGCTCGTTGTTTATCCAGTTGTTACGTGCGCGCTGTCGTGTGTTCCTTGTGCGGACGAATTTAGGCTTTCTTTGAGGTAACCACTGGAATAGACCCTTAAAAAATCAGATGTAGCTTTTTCTTACTCCAATCTTTAGAAAAAGCAAAACAAATTTTTCAACAATTAATTAATTTAAATAGTAATTTTCACAGCCTATTAGCATTAAAACTTGTAGCGACACAATGGTCGGGCGCTACGATGCATTCTTGTAGCACGACCGTACTGCGGGCCTAGTCTGGGAAAAATTGCAGGCGCTCCTGTGCATTTATTGTTGCATTTTGAAATTCTTCCAGAAACACGTACTTTTTACGTTCAATGGATTATTAGTGCTTTCGAACGTTATAAATTACTTTAAATTAATAACTTTGAGCGAAATTCATACCAACAAAACCTTTATTAGAATCAGTTTGGCACTCAAGAATTTCTAGCGACAAGATGAAACTCTTCTATAGTATCCCTGGAAGGGGCTAGGTTCAGAGTCTTAAGATAATAATTAAACTCGAACTTTTGTCAACAGTTTGGAAATAATTATGAGTTTACGTTTATCAGTTCTTTTTAAAAAGGTCAAGATGTAAATTTGTTTGTTGATTTCTAAACGATGAAGACATATTAACTTCTTTAACCTTCAATTAATTAACATTGTCTTTTACAAAACCATTAAATCAGTTTTAAATTTAAACTATTTTTATAATGGTTTTGTGGAAGACAATGCCAATTAATTGAAGGTTAAAAGTAAATTTCCTTGTTTTGCACGAATCAAGATTTTAGTATTTCACTAAACATTCTAGGGGAAACAATTTGGACACTTAAGAAAACTAAAAGCTCCATGTAGTTTAAGAATATGAGCTTGAAACCGTATATAAAACTGCACAAACTAAAATTTAAACTCATTTATAAAATATTCTGTAATAATTCACGATATCTAAAAGCTAAATACGAGTGAGAACTAAGAATAAATTGCTTTCGTTTCCAGGTTATGTTGACTGAATTTAAACCAATCAAACTGACCAATCATTTCTGTGTACATATTTCTCGCCTGTGTAGCTCTTTCTCTCTCCGCCAACGCCTTTACGTGGGTTTTCTTTCAAAACCAGGTAACACACAGCACGCTGGCGTGAATGAAGCGAATTTCCTTTGCAATGTTTTACTCTAAATCCATTAATTGTAACACTAATTCGCAACTCTCACAGCTTTTCGTAAGATGAAGGCTTCAGCTTTTCAAGTTCTATTACCACAAGCGTTACGGTTTGCTATGCTAATAGCCTCAGATTTTCGTTTAATTTTAATGCAAGTTTTAATGCATATTATATGAAGGAGAAACTTATTTCAAAAATCATGACTATTTATTCCACTATTATCGCGAAAATCAGGGTTTTGTCCACCAATTTGAAACGACTCAACGGTATTTATAGTTATTAGTATATTGATGAATAACATAAAATACATACAAGTATAAAAATGAAATATTTTCAACGTATTATTTGGGTAAGGCACCAGACTTCAACCCATGATTTCACAAGCTTGTTATCAAAAGTTGGGTACATAACCCAATTTTCGTCGGAATCACTAAATCACTATTTGAGATGCCGACCACTCTCATGAGGGTATTTTAAGGCAAATATGTGGTGAAGGATGAGTGTGATGAGTGGTAGTAATGAGTTATGAGGTGTAGTCTTGTTACAAACTAAGGCCGACTCTTCCTTAGAATGGGTCATTAATTAATAGCCCAATGACCAATGGAAATACAAGCCAACAGCTTATCGTGACTTCCGAACCACGCAGGTGATGGTCTGATATGTCTAAACGATGGTGGAGTTGATGCGGGTATCATCAGATGATCACTGAGACTATCTGAGCCGCTTAGACCTATATCATCCTCAAAACCTGACCTCCATGAAGCTGGATTACAGGACCACGCCAATCCGGTCTTAAATGCAGTTTTTATGACATAACCCCTATTTTTGAAGAAAACGCCCCTCCCCTCCAAAAGAGCACTTCCAATGTTAATTATTTCTCCTGTACAGGATAAATAAATGCGCCAGGATTCGCGGTACTGCTTGTAGCTAATTGTCGGCTATGGTTTCATTCACATTGAAAAAAAGAACTAAGCTTTCATATATTATTAAGGTTAAGTGGTAGAAAGGGCTCTCAAGCCCTAACTTTCCATTTTGTTGGAAACAAATATCAGAACGGTTATATTACCAAATAAATTTGAAGAAAAAATTTGTGGATCGAAGCGGGACTTGAACCCGGTTCTCTCACTTGCCGGGCAAGAATGCTACATACACCATCCAACCCACCTATTTTTATCATACATACAAGCCCTATTCAAGGGATGAAAAGTGAATATTTACGTCCACAGGTAAGGCCAAATATTAAGTTCCTCTCCGCTGAATATGAAAGGGGAAGCATTATTGATGGGGTTTCCTGAACCTACATTAATCATTGCTGCCTGACATTCCCTAACCCTACTGGTATTAATGGACCCAACTGTTGCTCTGTTTAGATGCTTTACCCTTCGAATAGTCAAAACAAAGACGTAATTCTGCAATAAACATTGTTAAATGGGTGACATTCTTTATTTTATTAACTGTATACATCTTTGTTAAACACAACATTCTTACTGATATGCAACGCTTGTTAAAATTATTTCTTAGGTAAGTGTTTGAAACAACCCCGGTTGGCCTGTTTGAAAGAGGTAAGTAATGACTGTGGTTCTTTTTTCTATACCCCTTTTTGATTTTTGTACTTTTGGAGATTTTTAAGATTGTTTAGGTAAAATTTATCTTCAAATTACTGCACAATTGTAGTGAAAATTTATTATAAAAACTGTTCTTGTATTTACTCTTATAAGGAAATTTCACAATAGTTTCATTCTGAAAATTTTAGTTGGGGTCTCAATATTCTCTTTTCCGGTGATGGTATGTACCAATCTTCTTTCTCTTAAAAGTTATCATTTTCAGGCCTTTTCAAAACAACATAGCGAAAAGTAACTTCACTTGGCGGATCACTTTAGTGGATCACCTTTCAAAAATTACAACAATATGGTTTTCTAACTACTGACTATTTAAAAATTGAAAATGCTTCCATTCATTACTCCTATTTATTTAACAATCAGGGTCAGTGGTTTTAAAAAACTAGTATGACTTGTCTATTTGAATATTCTCTGAACGTAAACCCGTAAGAAGCAGCCCTAAGCACATCGTTTAAAGGTTGTAGCAAAAACACTCAATAATACCTGTTAACAAACTGAATACTGACAGTTTTAATGATGACTATTGTTCACTCGTTGAAAGAAGACCGAGTGATGTACTTCGCGTTGAACAAACGTTCAAAGAGAATCACGACAGTTTTAATGAGTTTGAATTGTGTTACGAGAACAAAACAATATCAACATTACAACATTCGCGACAAGCACCTGGGGTAATGTTTTTCTTCATACTTTACTTTTTTCTACTGATAATGTAACATACTACATATTAAAGGTTGTTAATTTTTCCTTAATAATAAATAGACATAACTTTTCATTGCGAATAAAGTTGTTTTATATACTGTACAAGACAAACTTTTTACAAATGAACTTTTATGAACGAATAAAATCATCTTTATTTACATATACATAGAGTACAAAACTGTGACAATTTAAAATTACAATACAAAGGTTTGTTGTCTTCTTTCTTCAAGTCCGGGACCAGCTGAGGAACTATTGGATGGAGTAGAATTATCTCTCCATAAGCAAGTCCACCAAAGTTTCTTAAAGTTTTTTCCGGCAGCATCTTTAATTCATGTGGCAGGCAGTTGTAGAAAGCTGCTCCTCGGTAGGAAGGTTTTTTTCCGAAAATACTAAGGTGATGTGTATCAAGCAAGAAGTCCCGTTAAGCCGTTGGTCCATTCCATTGGTGCAAGACTACATCCCATCCTCCATCAAAACACTCATCATATTCACCACCATCCCATATTCACCTTAAAATACCCACGTGGGTGGTGTCTCAAAGCAAAAGTGTTGAAACAAGTTGTCTCTATACCTCGTGTTATAATGTTGGTTTCCCGTTTTGCCAGACTTGACATCAGTGTCGAGAATTGTTTTCAGGATGTAGAGTGAAACCACTGTCAGTACCCTGAGCTTCTTAAAGGCATTTTGGCTAGTATCTCTTGGACTTGAACCTTTTAAGGTCCTTACAGACTTTTTAGTAGAGTCAATATATTTTTAGCACTTGACAAGTAGGCGATCAGAGCCTTAACTTCTTCCCAGACTTTTGACTGATTTTTAAATATTATGTTAGTGCTTGTTTCAGCAAAACTCGACCTTATGTGGATATGGAGTTCCTTGTGAGGCACAAGATAAAGACTTTCCGTCTAGATAAAAGATGGCGGTAAACAATCACAGACTCAATAAATGATTGTTGTTGTTGTTGCAGAAGCAGTACACACTGCTGATGTGCGCTGCACGCAACAACCGGTTGTCTGTGGTCACGTTCGTGCTGGACTCGCTGGAGCACGTGGACGTGGACGTGGTGGACGGAGACAGACAGACAGCGCTGCATCACGCCGCCTTCGCAGGCCACAAGGAAGTCGCGGCCCGCATCGTCCAAGCTGGCGCCAACGCTCGGGTTGTCAATAAAGTTAGTTTGCTGCTACTAATCTTTCTGAGTTTCATATATTATTGTGGTTTCTATATTTACATTTTGGGATCTGCAGTCTGGTCCCTTCTTCAGGGGAAAAGTAACCTAAAACATGAACAAAACATTAGAAAATGAGCTAACCTAAAGTCAAAACAAATAAAGTTTTAAAACCTAGCCTAGAAAACAACACGTCATGCACAAAACATACACAAACTAAACACTTCCACAAACGGTGAAAGCTGCCAACCGATGACTGTATGGCTGGCTGGACAAGACCTTACGGAGCGGAATGATCTGCTGCGTGAGCATCAAATTCGCTATCTCCTGAAGAGAGCGAACTACAAATCACCTCACACGGCGTATAGGTTTCATCAAACCAACCAGGCCCGGATTACCCATAAGGCCAACCTAGGCCATGGCCTAGGGCGCAAACTAAACGCAGTCAGAGAAAATGACAAAATGTTGTGTATGTATTTGCTTTAACACTTTTTGGAATGTCGATCACTGTTATTGGGTGATGTATTTACATTATTATTTAATTAATTAAAAATGAGTAAATGGCAAATTATTTCCAAAATAGGTTCAAGAACGAGTGGCCAGAGACAGGTGACCGCGATCTATGTATTTGTCATCTAGCTTTGAACGGGTGCTAGTTCGCGCATGGGACAGAGACTGGGAACATGCTGAAGACACCGAGGTACATGTTGATCACAGTCTCCTGTCTCTAGTCTCAGCGATTTACAGTTAAATCTAGCAAAATTTCTACACACCTCAAACCTCTTAGAACACAGAAAGGGGTGCAATCTAGAACTTTGGCCTAGGACGTGTAAATATTGGCTAATCCGGGCCTGCAACCAACGACGGTGTTTGACTATTAATATTACTTATGATTCATGCTTTATAGCGTGCTAGCCATTGAATTACAGTGGTTAATTAATTAAAGCATTATACTTTTATTATTCAGTAATTACAGTAACAATCAATAGCATTAATAGATAACATCTAAAATATAAATAATACAGTCTACTTACTGAACATGTGATGAGTTAATTGAAGATTTTCTATTGTTGAAACATACCTGTAATAAAACATAACATTTTTATCAGAACTGAATAGAAAATTTTCATCGTCATTTTTAAACTTAAACTGGTTTTGAAATTAAGACATTTAAAGAGTACTTTTAGACATATTCTCATGCATTGCCTGTACTTTTGAGAAGAAGGCATGGCATATTAAATTTATTTATTTCATAACATTACAAAACTTGTTCGTAGTGTAACCATGTATCACATAACAACTTATTTATGTAGTAATTTCACTATTTCCTCAATTACAGAGGGCAGTACTTACGGATTATAAATTAAAATAGTTCCAATGTGATCTTTACCATGTTTTTCTTTTGCTTAGGTCTATTATAATCTTGTGAACGGCCTGAAACAATGAAAATAGTCAATATTTGTACAACTACGTTTACTACAATTAACACTACAAACAATAAACTACTTGACAATAACTTCTTTGTGGGTGGGATAGTGGAAAATACAAATGGAAGTTTGGTCAGGGTAGGAAGGAAGCTTGGGGAAGGAGGGTAGTGCAGATTTGGGAATTGCCATTCGCTGTTGGCTCGCTCTCCGAAGTGGCGAGTTAGATGTGCGCAATAAATCACCCTGCTCCATGAGGTCTTGTGGCTGGCTTGGAGCAGGGGCGACCAATCACAGGTGTGTATCAGGCTGACCAGCTGTAACAGAGAAACACAATTGACTTTATGTATGCACAGCCAATGAAGAAGATCGTCCTACACTAGTAAAGTTCTCTGGCCTGTTTTGAGTCTTTAATACCATGCTGTGAGTTTTTTGCTTTTTATTTCTGAAAATTATAATGAAAGTTATGATTATCCCTATGCTTAAGTTCATTTTTGATGAGAGTTAGCCAGAGGGGCCTTATTTCTACTGAAGCTTGACTGATTAAATAATTGTTTGTCATAAGATAAGATAGATTAGTAAGGTAAGATTAAAACGGATTGTGTAGAAATTATATGATGGTTCCAAAAAAAATAAATGTACCATAAGATACACAATGATTCATCAAAAGTATTAATTTTAAAGTTGGTCAGAGAGAATTTACTAAAAGGAGATTAGCCTGGACTGATGAAAGAAAATGAACTCATTTGGAAAGAATGAATCAAGTCTGGGCAAAAAGAAAACCAACTATTCAAGACAGCGTTAACGAACTTGTAAATACGTACATACGTAAATCATTTTAATAATTCATCGATGAAATGCGTATGGATTTTTTCTAAAATTCTTTAACATAAAGTAGAAGTTTTAAGATTTAATGTGTTTGCAGATTTTTCTTGTTGTTCTCTCCTAGCAATTCTCTTTCATTATTGTAATATGACGACACTTACTGCTCACTGGTAAATATTTGTTCACCATCCAGGATTCGGCAACACATAAGTCAAAGTATCTTTATTACAATTTCTTCAAGAAATGTATTGGCATCAAATTTGTAAAGAGTTTTTTAAGTTATATTAGGTTAGTCTACGTGAAGAAATTCTTTCAGTGTGTCCAGCCACCAGCCAGTTGTTCAGCGTGGTCTTCAAGTTCTTCCCTTTAGGAGTCTTGATCTCGGGTGGTAGTGATTTGAACAGTCTGCGCCCCATGTACAACGCCTTGCTCTGGAAGAGAGTGAGACAATATGCTGGCAGGATGTTGTCAGCATGTCGAGTATTATGATAGTGCGTGTCTGCTGCTCGAGGGAGTTCATTCCTATCAGCAAACAGAATTGCTTCTTGGATGTACAGCGCCACAGCAGTTAAGATGTGGAGTTCTTTGAATCCTTCACGGCAGCTATCTCTCGATCCTAGCTCTTTCAGTGCTTTTATAACTTTCTTCTGGGTCACAGAAATACTTTGCAAGTAGCTGTAGTGCCTCCCCAGATTGCAATACCATACCTGAGATGAGATTCAATCCCATTTCTAATTTCTAGAGCAAGGTGACAGCAAACTTTGTAAAAGATTTGACAGATCTTGGTCGCTGGTTACAGCAAGGGCGCACACCCCTGCACCTGGCGAGCGAGAAGGGGCACGTGGACATGGTGGAGTTCCTGGTGAGGCACGAGGCGCAATTGGAGGCCAAGGATGAAGAGGGTAACAGTCCGCTGCACCTGGCCGTGGAGAACAAACACCTGATGGTAACACAGCTGCTGCTGGAGTCGGGAACCACACCTGACCTGGACAACAACGTAAGAGTGAACAAAATAATCATTAGTTGTACAATGTATTGTGTTAAAGTTCTCAGTGATCAGGCAGACTAAGAAGTAAAAGCCTTTTAAGAGGCGACCGGATAGAGTGGCTGCGGAGTTTATAACATGGAGTAAAAAAGATGTTTTAAGCTGGTTAATGAACTGAAATATGAAGACTTTTTCCGGGAAGCGTATATATATCAAAGCTGCTGCATATAAACTCTAAAACTTGAAATTTAGTTAAACAATGAGATTTTTATTCTTAAATTTAAAATTTGATTTTCTAAATTAACATGATACAACTTGAAACTTCTTAGTAAATGTTTTATTTGGCAAGGAAGTTTTAAGTTTTTGCTGTTATATGCTGCAGGACTAGTGGCTCTAAGCTTTCAGAGAAAAACTTTTCCCATTTTACTACAATTACTTTCTCAAAACATCATTTGCAAAACTTAACCCTTATTAAATTCCCTACACCTGTCAAAACGCCACTCAAGCTCTATTCAGCCACCTCCTAAAGCTGTACAGTCGGTGTCAAAAAATAGCAATGTAGTCTGACCGATTTCTGTAGTCTATGAACATAAAAGATTTTATGTTTGCAAGCGCAAAACTACAAAACCTAGTGCCAACTTTGAAAAAGTGCTTTTTAGTGGCTTAGGGTTTGCAATCTAACAAACGCTTATCTCCTGTGTTGTCTTTCTCTATGTAATTTTTACATGATTTCAAACAGATTATTTAGAGCGGATTAGAGCAAAATTTTTGAAACTACTTTAAAATGGGGTTTCAGAGCTCTAAAAGTTCTGTACTGTATTTTACATGTAAATAAAAGAAAATAAAAATCGGCTTTCAAATTTTCAATTGCAGTAAAAATATTGACCCATCATTTAAAAGTTTAAAACTCACAGTAACACCATTTGTTGGACTGCAAACCTCTGTGTCCGCACCTTTTGTTCACCCATACTGTGCAGCCAAACTAAATTAACCAACAGAAACTCAGTGATTAATTATTATAGTCGGTAAACAATCTGTTAAACTCGACAGCCAGCTGGGACTTACTCCCAAGTTTGTCAATCAAACACGGACTACAGAGGAATCTAACTTGGTTTTGCTTGATTATGTAATGTAATGTTTACTATTTATAGCCTTTTGGGGAGTTTTAGTCAAAAAACAATCAGCAACATTTTGTTCTAATCTAATTAATGTTCCAACCTTCTTCCTTAAGTGATTTTTTTATTTATAGTACATGAAAATTGTCAACAGCGTAATACATAAAGTTCTAAGCAATCTTTGATTACGGAGCAATGACATTTGCTGTTTGCAGTTTATTTTGTGATACTTTATTATATTTCCCCGTTACTTTCTGTCTAGTATAACGCCAAAATATTTGAAATCAATCTACTTTACAGGGTAAATTAATAAAATCTGTACAGCCAAACTAATGAAACTTAAACTCAGATTGCAAATCTTAAACTGTAAAATCAATATTGACAGAATTTCAGATGCCGACCACTCTCATGAGGGTATTGTGAAAGATGAGTGTGATGAGTGGTAGTAATGAGTTATGAGGTGTAGTCTTGTTACAAACTAAGGCCGACTCTTCCTTAGAATGGGTCATTAATTAATAGCCCAATGACCAATGGAAATACAAGGACCAACGGCTTCGAACCACGCAGGTGATGGTCTGATATGTCTAAGCGATGGTGGGAGTTAATGCGGTATCATCAGATGATCACTGAGACTATCTGAGCCGCTTCAGCCCTATATCATCCTCAAAACCTGACCTCCATGAAGCTGGATTACAGGACCACGCCACGAGTCCCATTAGATTTGTTGGTAAAACAGTTTGTCAAATATTGACTTATGAATCAAAATCATTATTTATGTTCAAAACTTAATATAAATAAAAGAACAGATTCGTTAAGTAATAATTGAAAACTTCATCTCTCTCAATTCCTCAAATTCATGAACTTCTCATTCATTTTGGAAATAAATCATTCAAACCTATTCAATACAAAGCCATTATTTGAACAAAATGTCCCACAAAACATAGCCGAGCCACATGCGCTACCGTGAATCTCGGGATAAAAATTACACCGGAAGTGCCCTTGTGGCTTTTATTAAAGCGAACCACCAGAAGTACCATTTTCGGTAGGGCCCCAAAAAAATTGGTTGTATGCTATAAAAATGTATTTATGAATCAGTTATGATTAAACTTGGTGTAAACACTCAAGATACATCACCAAACATGTGTACCAAAAATCAGCAAAATCGGTTCAGCCAGACCAAGATAAAATAGTTTGACGGATCATAAATACAGTTTTTATAGGCTAAAAGTTTTTTTTAGGAGAAGGGTGAAGATTTTGACACCTGTTGTTCTGGATGGTCTAGTTTGGAGCCACCACCTCTACGATCGTAAATCCTCTCTTTGCTGGAGGTAGTGAGTGCTATGAAAAGGGCCCTCTGTCCTCCTATGGCAGTATTTACTTTTCTGAAATTTCCAACCGTTTTCTGGATGTAGGTCAAGGAAGTTATTGTTATTGAGTAAAAGAGTATCTTCTGATGAAGTGAGGCTTTGTTCTGTAGCTACTTTAATGTTCTCTTGGGTTTCATGTATCCTAGGGCTAGAAGAGGAGTCCATGTCAGTGTTCTCCTTTAGATTGTTAAACAAATTATGGTCCACAAAGACTGGCATAGGCTTCTTTCTAACATTGATTGGTGAATTTAGTTTTGATTGTAAAGCTGGTTTAATATTGTTACCTATAATGTAACAAATGTCCGTATGTGAGTCCAGCACTGATTGAATTTTTGCTTGTTCTGTTCCCAAAGCGCTGACGTTTTCAGACATTGTCTTGTAATTAGCGGATAGATTTGAAATTTTGTCGGTTAAGATTTTGATGTAGTTAAAACATTCACAAGCTCACACCACAATGATTTCTCAGGCTCTTCATATTTTGCTTCTTGAGAATTTGAAGGAGGCGTCTACAAAGAGTTTAACCACGAGGTGCAGTCTTCACAAAACCAAACAAATATGTCATTTATAGATTTAATAATCCATTTCTGATATTTGAGAACAGTTTATATGATAACCACTCCAGGAACATTGCTGTTTACACATAACAGCTTCGGACTAAGCCAAATACATTTGAGCACCATAAATCAGTAAATTTATCAATAATGTGCCTAGCCTAAGTGTTTCTTATAATATTCACATCATTTTTGGTTAACATTCCAATTACGGACTAATATAGGTTGTGAAATATATCCAATTTACATGTTTACCAATTGCCTAGCCAAGTTTTACTTGAGGCTAGCTTTGAAAAATGTTCAATATACAGTATCGTTGCTTTCATTATTTTTGCTTAAAATGACAAGCTTAAGATCTTAAATGAAATAATTCCTCATTTCATGCAAATGAAATGACATAGGCCCTAGGCTAGGCACAATCCTACCTGAAGACATGAATTGACCGAGGCACAACCAAAAGATAGAAGATCTTAACCAGTCCGACCCAGGGTAGATGAGTATTTTGTCATGATAACAAAAATTGTACCACACACTAAAGTAAAACTTATAGTACAACCGAAATTATCTTATAAACCAAGGACTGTTATAAACTAGACGACACCCAAAGATTGTTTACGTTTCGCCCCATCACTGACATTCACATAAGAAGAGTTAGTACAGAAAACTGCCACAAGGCTGCAGCACCAATCAAAGAGCCTTCCAGATCAAGAGGAGTTAGTACCAAAATTGCCACCAGGCTGCAGCACAATGCAGACAATCTGCGTTACCGACATTATGTAGAAAACTACCTTACCCCTGTAATAGTACTGTAGTAGATTTATTCGTTTTCCTTGAATAGCTTTTGAACGAAACAATATACGAAAACGGGAGTTGAAGATTCGTGTTCAGCGCGACGAAACGAATTCAAAAATGTGTAATTTGTCGTATGTTAGAAAAAGTGTTTCACCAAAAAAAACGAAGGTTTAAGCCTTTGGTGTTTTTTTGGCAAAAAAAACTTTTTTCTTCAAAACCTGACAAATTATACATTTTTGTAACCGTCTTGTTGCGCTGAACACGAATCTTTAACCCCCGTTACCGTATCTAGTTCCGTTCGGAAGATATGCACGAAAAACGAGCAATAATTTTAGGAGCGATTTTGGGGAGTTTTTCTTAAATAACTTTTGAACGGGACAAGATATGGGAACCGGAGTTAAAGATTCGTGTTCAGCGCAACAAGACGGTTACAAAAATGTATAATTTGCCGGGCTTTGGAGAAAAAAGGTTTTTTTGCCAATAAAACACCAAAGGTTTAAACCTTCGTTTTTTTGGTGAAACACTTTTTTCTAACATACGACAAATTACACATTTTTGAATTCGTTTCGTCGCGCTGAACACGAATCTTCAACTCCCGTTTTCGTATATTGTTTCGTTCAAAAGCTATTCAAGGAAAACGAATAAATCTACTACAGTACTATTACAGGGGTAAGGTAGTTTTTCTACGTAATGTCGGTAACGTAGATTGTCTGCATTGTGCTGCAGCCTGGTGGCAATTTTGGTACTAACTCCTCTTGATCTGGAAGGTTCTTTGATTGGTGCTGCAGCCTTGTGGCAGTTTTCTGTACTAACTCTTCTTATGTGAATGTCAGTGATGGGGCAAGATATGGGAACGGGAGTTAAAGATTCGTGTTCAGCGTGGCGAGGCGGTTACAGAAATATGTAATTTGTCTTATGTTAAAAAATGTGTTTCACAAAAAAAACGGAAGGTTTAAGCCTTTGGTATTTTTTTGGCGAAAAACACTTTTTTCTCCAAAACCTGACAAATTATACATTTTTGTAACCGTCTCGTCGCGCTGAACACGAATTTTCAATCCCCGTTACCGTACCTCGTTTCGTTCGAGAAATATCTACGAAAACCCGTCAATAACTTCAGGTACAATATTTTTTCCTTAAGCACAAGATTTTTAAAGTTTTTCATAAATAGCGTTTAAAAAACAAATAAAACTTGGTTAGTAAACAAATAAAACTAATTTCGTTAATACATTTAAGTTTAAAATGTACAATGTTAAATTATTTTATTTGCCCTCGTAACATGACTGATGTTTCTCCTATACAACGTAACAATTATTAAAGAAGGAAAGCGCCTGCAAAAATCGACACGCTTTTAACACACACAAATGCTACGTTATTGCGGTCTTCTTTTGAAGGCGCTTTCGAAATACTGATTTCCTATGATCTTCTGCAATAAAAGGTATACTGATTTGTTTAACATTATTGAGGACATATTTTGGTACACTATTTGTCAGATTTTGGAAAAAATTGTACATGGAGACTATATATGGTATTGTGCATAAAATATCAACCGAACTTCAGCTTTCATTCATCTGTGTACACTCTAATTAAAGCTATTTTTAATATTTATGTTTTATACATGTATAGTGTTGATTCTCTGAAAAGGAAAATAATGTTAGTAGCTCCACATTACCTGGCAAAACTAATCTACAGTATTTTCAACATTTTTGTATTATTTGTTATTGTTTTCAACCCAATTTATACCTCCTCCCTCCATGTTAACCACTTGAAAACATATTAAAATACAAAATATTGTAGCTCCTCTTCTTTTTATTTTCTATTGTCTATGGTAGTTTAAAGTTATTTTTAAACAAGGGAGATTTTTGGTTCACTGAAGATGATACGTACATAAATCACGCTTAAAATTTATAAAGTTGCAATTTGTTCTCTCGGACGTGGAAGATAATTAAAATCTCCTTAGACCTTAAATTTTGCACAAACAACACTCAATGGTATCAAACATTACAAGTATTGTTCCCCGAAATCTCTAGTATTTAGATTGTGACATACTTGGCATAAACTTATAAACTCCAGTATATTCTCAATATTATTTCCCAACTTGTCATTCCCCCGAAGCCACTGCATTATTTGAACATGTCTGCAGATTGGTCATTTTGATTTGTTTGTTCTTATACAGTTACAATTTTATCTGCACTCCAGACATATAATCGACCACAAATGCTGATGGCTTAAACTATTCCAGTATAGTTCATAAGTTGGACGATTATTGTTATAGGAAACAATCTAGAAATTGTTTTAATTAAACTCTCGGTTGGCTACACAACTTCATTTGTACTCCAGTCCTAATATGTAGACCTGAGCGTACAATACCACCGGTTCACATTTCTCAGAGTTATGCTCTTCCAAGATTGTTTCATGTTTAGCAGTACATTGAATTTGTACACTGAATTGACTGGGACTCGTGGCGTGGTCCTGTAATCTAGCTTCATGGAGGTCAGGGTTTGAGGATGATATAGGTCTAAAACGGCTCAGATAGTCTCAGTGATCATCTGATGATACCCGCATCAACTCCCACCATCGTTTAGACAAATCAGACCATCACCTGCGTGGTTCGGAAGTCACGTTAAGCCGTTGGTCCTTGTATTTCCATTGGTCATTGGGCTATTAATTAATGACTTATTCTAAGGAAGAGTCGGCCTTAGTTTGTAACAAGACTACACCTCATAACTCATTACTACCACTCATCACACTCATCCTTCACCACATATTTGCCTTAAAATACCCTCATGAGAGTGGTCGGCATCTCAAATAGTGATTTAGTGAATAATACTTTTTAAACATTTGAAGTTAAAGCACTCCAAGGGGATACTCAGACTTGTGATAACATTGTGGTTAACAGAAAGGGATGACTGCTCTGCACCTGGCTAGCAGCTTGGGGTGTCGGGGCATCATTGACACTCTGCTGCAATACGGCAGCGATGTGGACAGACAAAGTAAGGTAAGTGGCTATTTAGTACATTTCTAACTATCTAATTTTTTTATTATGGTCTCAAACCATTTTTTGAACGCTGTTGCAAGCACTAAATTATACTGTAATAGTGGTCCTATCACATTTACTTTATATTAAGCGAATTTTATAGGAAATAGAGCTATAATTTCTATTGCTATATAGGACGAAACTTCGTAGAACAAAACTGTTTGCAGTTTTGAACTTCTTGTTTATACCTATATATGTGTGTAAACACTTTTCAGTTAGCATTTTGTTGTCCGATTGCCATGAAAATTTGTATACATGTTTCTTTTGCAAATCTCATGGTTAAGTTCGTTAACCACCAAATTCGGTCCACCGAAAGTGACCTTTTTTCAAGAACGGTTTTTGTGCTAAACTGTATTTATAATCCAATTTTGATAAAACTTCTTGTTTCAAATTGGCAGCATTAAGTTCCAAAATGGTGGATGTAATTGTGGCTTAATATTATCTTGTATGACGAGAAATCTGTGAACTTTACAGAAATTTCCGTCAGCCATAAGAGACTGTAAATAATTCAGTTTCTTCTTAAAACCAGTGTTAAACGGAAAAAATTACTTTTAGCCCAGGTGGAGGTCCTTAACTTCACAGTATTGGCTAATTTGGATCTTAAATACCACGCCATACTTCAAATTTAAGTGATCGCAAATTTCAAGTGAGGATGGTCAAGTTATATGGAATTCCATTATAGCTTTATCATCTTGAATGGTAAAATAGATTTGCAACGCTCAAAATAGTAGTGTAATACCAATTTTGTGTTGTGAAATTTCTATTATTTAAGAATATTTTGGGAGCTTTTTAACAGGATTCCTTTTGTTTTCTAATGGTGAAAATGTTATTTTCTGGATTGTTCAACTTTTGGGTGCCCAAGTTCCAACAATAAAATTTAAACAAAAATCGACTAGAGAGTTATTACTGATTTCATAACGGAACTAAATCTGTGGTTTCAGAACGGGTGCACCCCCCTCCACCTGGCCAGTGAGGCCAATGACTGTGAGACTGTGGAACTGCTCATTTCTAAAGGTGCTGATCTCAATGCACTTAACTCTGTAAGTATTTCTCATGCAATACTCATGTTTAGCGAGCATGTTACAGTTTAAGGATTTAGAAATATATAATATCAACCAAATTGGAGAAAGTGAAAAAACCCTCTGGATGTTGGGAGAAGTTAACATTTTCTGAAAAATCTGGTATATATGAAATTTAATGTTACAGCTATCCAATGGAATGCATGGGACAAACAAAATCAAACAAAAACTTGCTTTAAATAGCATAAAGCTAATCTCAAAGCCAAATATAAACAGGTCGACAGGCACAGCTAAGCTGCTGGCTTCAGTGAAGTGATTTTCCTTTACACTTGTTATTTTAATTCGCTAATTGTAACTCTAATTCACTCTGCTCACTTGGGCCTTTGGCTACAACTTTTGTGCTCTTTTATCACAGGTGTTACAAGATTTTTCCCTACGCTCAAAATTAAGACAAAAATTTGCACAAGATTGTATTTACTCTAGAATAATTACTAAAAGCGCTTTGTGCAAATATGTTTTGACTTTTTAGTTTGGTAAAAATACTGCACTTAATATGTGGGTTTCATGTGTTAAAGTTTACTTCTTATTGTTAAATTTGTTGTGTTACGAGTAATTATGTAAACTGACTTCATCTCATTTTATTTCACCACAAAATTCATTGATATTATATTTATTTATTATTTATATTTATTCGTTGATATTATATTTAGATATCAACTAGTAATTTTAACCAGTATTATGCCAGATTATATTTAGATTTTAACTAGATCATATGTATTATCTTAAATGTTTTATGGATTATTTTTGAATAATTTAAGTTTGACCATGCCTTATAACATACAAATGTTCATTTGTGGCAATAAAGATTTTGAATTTTAGAACTTATGGTATTTCAGTAGTATCTTTTGTTTTAGTCCAAATTTAAACAAGGTGTTGTATATTTTCAATTTCAGACTTAAGTGGTTAGTCATAAATAAAGAAATCTTTTTTGGGAGAAAACCACTGATAATGTTTTGATGATTTTGAAACACACAAAACGTTTCGTCTAAACTTAATGATGTCTAACACAGTTTAGACGAAACGTTTTGTGTTTTAAAATCATTAAAACATTATCAGTGGTTTTCTCCCAAAAAAGATTTCTTTATTTAAGGTGATGTATACTTCTACTAATGTAATTCAACTCAAGAAAGCTCAGATGGCATAAGTTTGTTAATGACAAAATTACTTGGATTTTAATTTGAAAAGTTGGGACAAACATAGGAAGCTGAAAGCTTACAGAACAACTTGCTGTGAAACCATTGGTATTAATTATGCAAAACACTCAGCCCTGCTTTCCAGGCTCTAGCTGTGCTTACGATATAATTTAGCCTGCTTCGCACATTCCAATTCACTTTACACACTTCCACCAGCAATCAACATTCAAATCAGTTTTGTTAACTAAAACAATCTTACAACCATATGGTGTTCTCTGTTTTATTAATCGAGTAATTAACTTTGTTATTTTATTTACTCGTTAAGTTTAGTCAAGACCAACTGAAAAACTTAAATCATAAAATCTATGGGTAAAGGGATAACATCTGTGAACGGAAAACAAAACCATTAGATCTTAAAGATCTTCTGATAAGAGGACAAGCTTTGAAACAAACAACTTCAGTAGAAAGTTCTTAACTTGGTAACAGAAGTGATCACTTTAAAAAGTCAATCACATTTTGATCAATGGTTTTTTCATGTCATTGAGCAAGTTTACTTTCTTGGCTATTATTGACTTCGTAAAAACTCAGTAGGACTATTTTAGTAGGACTTTCCTGTGCCCAAACTTATTTTATCTTTTCTGAGTAAACACATTTTCTTTCATCAGATCAGAATAATACTCTCAATTTAGTAACTCTCCTCTGACCAACTTTGTTTTAAACATTTTTGTCTCAATGTGTTTCTATCATAAATTTCATTTTTGGGCTCCTTTTAAATATAACTGTTGTGATTCATTTAATTGTTTCTACTTTCGTCTTACTCAAGTTTCATAAAATTCCAAAATTTATTTTGTTAGTCTATAAAGTTGTATTGTTTTTATAGGACAATAGAACTTCAATTTACATTTCTTAATATCTGAATGTATGTCAGTGTATTCCTCAATTTCCTTACAAAGTCCTTACTGTTAGGGATTCACTGTTGGTTGAACCTAATATTTTCATAACAATTTTTCACTTTCCTTTTTTTGGATTTGATCAAAATTTGTCCCTCTATTGAGAACTAAGGTTTCCGCTCCATGAGGGTATTCTTGTTTGATAACTGTAACGCAATGTCTGAGTTTTGCGTACTATGAGATCTATTAGTAACTTTATGAGTTAGACTAAGACTATAGACTTAGACTGGGACTTGTGGCGTGGTCCTGTAATCCAGCTTCATGGAGGTCAGGTTTTGAGGATGATATAGGTCTACAGCGGCTCAGATAGTCTCAGTGATCATATGATGATAACCGCATCAACTCCCACCATCGTTTAGACATATCAGACCATCACCTGCGTGGTTCGGAAGTCATGTTAAGCCGTTGGTCCTTGTATTTTCATTGGTCATTGGGCTATTAATTAATGACCCATTCTAAGGAAGAGTCGACCTTAGTTTGTAACAAGACTACACCTCATAACTAATTACTACCACTCATCACACTCATCCTTCACCACAATACCCTCATGAGTGTGGTCGGCATCTCAAATAGTGATTTATAATTGTCATATCATTTGGCAACGTATTTTGTTGGCAACATTTTCAAGTCCTTTCTCTTAGATAACTTCTCCAAGTGTAAAGTGAAATTGATGGAATCTTTTCATTTCACCGTATGAGTGTTCATAAACTTAGGGGCACATATTTAGAGGCCCTCCTTGACTAATCTGAATAAAAATGTGTTTGCAGAGGTTGCAGTCTCCAATCCACATAGCGGCGGAGTACGGCTTCACGGATATCTGCAAAGTGCTCTTAGCCGCAGGTGCTAACATTGAACAGCGAGAACAGGTTCGTTAATTTATTTCACAGTCGTACGTTTTCAAGTTTGAGTTGATGTATTTATTTTTAATTAGAAGTACTTTGCATAAGACAAACTCAAGCTTCTGCCCTACAAACTAGTTAGTGATTGTGCACTGTTAAAAGTGTATTTTGTAAATACAACATTGTAAATACTAAATAGTCACAAGAAGATTTTATAAAGTCCGTCAAGAGATGTTTGGGATTTTTCAGAAAGTTATTTGATTGAACATACCAAGCAGAACTAAATAACATTTCAAGAAATTGTTGCCTGCCTAAGGAGTCATTGTTTCTCCTGCTGACGGTTCCAGGTATCAAATTCAATGTGCGCAAACGCCTAGTAAAATTGCAAAACAGCTGTTCACTTTGCTCACAATCTCTTAAATTTTTGTCATACACATTATTTTCTTAAAATTTGGTTAAATTGAAAAATTTAAAAGAAATGGTACATATGAGAATCCTCTGAAGATTACTGTTATTTCGAAATGGCTAAGTTTTAACGGTTGATACTTGGGAAAATCTGTATCTTATGTTTTACCAGCCTCTAAAATTTTGAATCAAGGAAAGCATTTGGAAACCTGACAATTGCCGTTGCTTCGAAACAAAAAGTCCAGAAAGTTTCATCCGTCTATGCAAAAGGCAGCTCTAGATCTAAGTTCAACCAGAACTCTTTGCATTGCTTGGCAAAAGCTTTACACCGCTTGTGTAATAGCGGCTAATTGAAATTTAACTTTGCTCCTCTAACTTTTTTAACTTTGCATCAATATAAAAGCATTTAAACTTTTGAGTGAAATGAAATTACCTTCAAGCTTCAAAGATAAATTACCATAATTCTAAGACACACATTTTAACTCTTCAAGCGCTTTCTTTGCTACAAGAATAATAAAGAATCAAAAAGTTTTGTTTCGGCTTTAGTTCATAGTTTTATTCAAATGCTTGTTTCTAAAGTATTTTCATATCCAAGAAAAAGAAATAAACAAAGTTGGTTCTAAGATTTTTAATCATTATGTTGTTCCATAGTTATTATGGGCAATTATTTATTAAAAGATAAGTCTCGTAAAATGATAAAATTAAGCTTAAGAGCACAATGAAAGATTTGAACCAATATTGGCTGAAACAAGAATAATATAATAAATAAATGTTCTGCAATCATCTGAAAATGAGAGTTGTGGAAGAAATAACATGTGTGCGTGCCCTAATTAATGCTATGTACTTAGTTAATTTCCATTGGAAATAGAGCTAATCATTTCCTTCGGCAAAGAGATTAAAATGTCTTAAAACAAACCGGTTTGCAGTTTGAGCTTCCCAACACCTCTGTGCCAAATGGCAAAACTTTACATAAATGTATTTTCCTATTATTCCACTGCTACGAGGGTTATCCAGAAAGTAAAGAACATTTTGGCATGGTCAAATATAAAAAAAGATATCAACACAAAACTTTATTTACAAATGCATAGAACCTTCCTCTACTTTTCTACATAGGTAGTCGCCATGGATTTCAAGACACTTGTTGTAACGTGGGACCAGTTTTTCCATACCCATGTTGTACTAATTTGCCGCCAAAGACTTGAGCCAGGGTTTTTTGTACTGTCTACGCTAGTGGCAATTTAATTTTGAGACTTAACCTAAGACTTTTTGTGGTCATTACCAAATGCTTTTTGGGAAAGCGGTCCAAACCCATGTTTCATGGTTTCACAATTTACACCTTCTTGGAATTTCTCATCGTTAGCAAACTGTTTTCTACCCATAAAATCCTTAAGCTTTGGGAATAAGTTATAATCATTTGGCGCCAAATCAGGGCTGTAAGGTGGATAGAAAAAATATCCCAACGTAGACGTTGAAGTTTGTGACTTGTTCTTGCAGATGCATGAGGCCGAGCATTGTCATGGATCAGCAAAAATTTTCTGAAAGCATTCCCTGTCTCTTGTTTCGGATGGAAAAACTGGTCCTCATTACAACAAGTGTCTTGAAATCCATGGCGACTATGTAGAAAATTAGAGGAAGGTTCTATGCATTTATAAATAAAGTTTTGTGTTGATATCTTTTTTTTTTGACCATGCCAAAACGTTCTTTACTTCCTGGATGACCCTCATATTTTGGTCTGGTTGAACAGATTATGTCATTTTTGGGTACACATGTTTGGTATGGTACCAAAAATATTTATACCAAGTTTCATCAAAATCTGATAATATAGTTTTTATAGCATACAATCCCACTTTTTGGGGGAAACCCTATAAGAAAAATGCACTCCCGGTCAAAACGATGCCCCCCGGCCCCATCACAGGAAATTTGCAAGGATTCACGGTAACGCTTGTGGCTACGGGGAATGTTTTTATTATAAATTAAGATTTAGTTAGAAACCTACAACTCAATAGTCTAGTACCCTGAAGTTTCCTAGTGGTTAGTGTTAAATGATAGATCACCCGCATGCATACACCAGTTAGTTAGACTTAGAATACCTGTTATTCCAGGGGGGACGGACGCCGTTGTACATAGCTGCCAGGGGGAGTTTCACAGCTATCGTCGACATGATCATCAGGACAGCGAGACTGGACTATCCGGAACCTGTAAGTGCCAACGGTGAAACACTTTGGCTCGATATCTCACAAAACTAACACTTATGTCACTTTTCACACTGTCAATCACTTGTTTGGTGCATGGGTATAAACAGAATGTAAAGGAATTGATTTAGAAAATTAGGTATTATTAGTTGACTAACAGCTTGAAAGCATACAACTGTAACATATTAAATTTCTCAATTATGTTTAATAAATATTATTCTTCCTCTGTGTACAACCACTGACTGAAATTGATGTGAACTATTTGTAAATTCAGCCAATAAGAAATTACATAAAATCTTAATTGACATTTCTAATAATGTTTGTTCAAAATTACCTCACTTCAATCATTTTTAACACATAAAAAGGTTTTCATCATAAAACATCAAAATCAGTAAAAGCTTTCTTTGTTCACAACTAAACTTGATGTAATCACCCTTTTACAAAGTAATAAAAACCACCAAGCACAATTCTTGATCACTTCTGCACCAAATATTTTTGATTTTTCTGTTGAACTATTTTGCTGTTGGATGATTATGAAATGTGGTATCAGTATACAAATTTAATAATTATTGTTAGTCAATGTACAGACAGTATTGTGTTGAGGAAATTAACCAAAAAGCATAATTACTCTTATTAACTGCACAGTCGCTAAATTTTACCACATATAAAACTGAATTTTTCGGATAAAATCTATTGGCAAATTTTAAATTCCAACCTGTGTTATATCTTCCTATTCGATATTTTTTCAAGGAGTCTATATTTAACACACTGACGTCGTCCCATTGCTTTTGTTTCAACTTTTTTTCAGAAACAATTGTGTTGTTGAGAATATTACCACCACAAAAACTGTTTCATTGTATCTTTTTGATCAATGTTAATTAAATTTTGGTCACAGAGTTTTCACAAACGGGTAACATGCTTCAATAAAAGCAGAAGCTGCTTTAAAAATATGATCTTCAAGGCTGTTTTAAAATAATGTTCTGACCAAATATACCAAAATGCACACCAGTGGTAAAAACGTTATATTATATGCATATTAAAGAGCATATTTCCAGCTATCCTTTAACATAATCACTATAAAATTCAGATCACTTATCAAACCAAGGCATACGGTTTACTAGACTATTGCACAGCATTTCGCACTGTGTCCCTGACAAAAACGGATAAAGATCACCTTTTAACTTGCTTTAGTTTGCAAAATGCTGGATTACTTGAAACTTTTTAAGTTAAAGACAAAATTAAAATCAGTCTGGCTAAACAAGGGCTCTAGAAACATTTTTGTAAAATATTGAATGCCAAAATTATTTCTTTTAAATCAATAGGGCAATCATTAAACTGGCGGGGATATTACTTGTTGTTTTGACGTTTAGAGAGCATACAAATACGAAAACAAAATGTGAGTTTCACAAGGAGTCAGGCTATCCAAAAGAAAGAAAGAAATATTTACTCCGTGGCATACAAGATGCATCAGAAATATTTAAAAAAGGAACAAATCAAATAAATAAATAATCCGAGGAAAACAAAGCTAGTCTTCGCACATTTCTTCCATCATGTATTCGCTCGTGGAGTAGATGGCCTTCTTCAAGAGCTAATTTTTAATTTTGATCCGGAAAATCGATAATACTTCTTGCTTCAAGTTCTGGAAGTTTATTATACAATTTAGACTAAGCATAATTTACACACAAGATTTCACTCATGTACTAGCTATACGACAACAAAAGTCAATTTTTGAGCAGTCCTCAAATTTCTAATATTTGAATATATACAAATACAAAGTCGGCACAATGATGAACAATACAAGACAAGGGATGAGAGGGGCTCCGTGTGCAGTGCAGAGTGGGGTGTACAACTGTAAGTAGGCGTGTGTTGTCGCAGGAGAAGAGTACGGAGAACACCCAGCAGACGGCGGCAGTGAGACGCAAGTGGCGTCTCCACCAGGAGCCCAACACGTGCGACTCCAGCGACAAGTTCAAACAGGTAACCACTGACAAGAATCGGCTAAAATGATACAGAGTTCAAGTAATGTACATATTATGGGAGGCGATTCACAAGTTTTGGCTCTAGTACAACTTTCAGTATGTCTTTTTGGTTTTGCCCATCCTGCAGAAGATAACGTCAATGAGATGCTTATTCCTAGAATTAGTTTTTTTATTGATGAATATCAACTAATTATTGGAAATCCATAATGCCGCTGTTATACACCGGTTATTGTGTTTAAAAGTACACAATGTTTCGAGAGGTTTGAAATCTCCTCTCATCAAGTGAAACTTGGCCTAAATCATATTCTAACCCTTAAAACTAGTACAATAATTTGCTACAGATTCGTTTCTGTATTAAATTGTACATTTAACATAAAATAAATATTTAAATAAAACTTAATTACATTAAAAATTTTTTCAGAATGGAATGGACGATCTTCCAGCCATTTGTGCAAGTTCATTTTGAGTTTTCCCACTACATATTGAGGTACCCTGGCAATGTATTGAGCACTCCTTTATAGGTTGGCTTCTTCTCAGCAAGACTAAGGTGGTGGATGGGGAGTGAGAAGTTTGAGGCATTTCTGGTGTCGTAGTCTCCTAGCTTTCGTTTGTTTGTTGAGACTACCAGTAGAACCGCTTCCATAATATACAAAGATGGTGCTGTTGGTATTTGGAGTTCCTGGAATGCTTATCGACAACTGTCTAGGTCTCCTAGCCCAGCTAAACTTCTTACTGCTCTCTTTTGCTGTATGAGAAATCTTTCCATGTTCCGTAAAGTAAAGTTGTTGTGTTACAAAACTAATGAAGTCAAACGTGTTTTGGATAGATGCTGTGGAAGGTCGCTCACAAGCAGCTGGATGGAGCGGACTGGAAGAGGCTGGCTCACCACTGGGCTTTCACGGAGGACCAGATCAAGGCGATCGAGCACCAGTACACTGGTGAGCATTAGATATTCAATCTGCTCCTTCAGATAACTCTATCAGTTTTGGTTCCAGTTATATGATGAACAGTTTTACAGAAATAATGTACCTACCAGGTTGCTACAGTTCATTGTAAGCCAAATTAAGTGCAGCTGTTTGTTACGGGATGTTTTCAATTTTACTTAATTATTTTTAAAACCCTTTTAGATTGAAAAATTGAGCGGAACTTCTGTTAATGTTAAAATACACACTAATGACTTTGTATCTGTGATCTATGGTTTATTGCTCAAGGCCATAGGTAAAATCGGTGTCTAAAAATGATATCCTCCCAAATTAATCTTATTCCTCTAAAGACTTCTGCCTAGGTACTTTCTCTCTCTCCCAAGCAGGCATTTATTAAGGCACATAAACAAAGTCATTTAGCTGTACTCTATTAGGGCAGGTACTTGGCACCCTCCCCAGCTGCTCTTATCTAAGTCCTCTTTTACTTGTTTCCATGTCCGCCTTGATCATCCATCTGGTCTTCTCCCTTCATAATCTCTAACTATTTCTTGTTTTCATAGCGCTCTAAGTACAAGGCTTGCCCATCTGACTTTTCTTCTGCATTTAACCCAACCTTTTTATAATGTCTCCCATGTAATATTTTACTAACAACTCCTGTTATCCTCAATATTGATATTTCCTGACATCCCCTTGACTTTTGTACACAAATAAATTTCCGTAAGGTTTTCCTTTTTTCCTAAACTTGTCCCAACAGGCACAAACCATCATAAGCATGGCTAACTAATTTTCTTTGTTTTACGACCAATATTCAACTACTTGAGTCAATGGAATAAGTTTTTCTTCTTTTATTCGCCCAATATTACTTCATTCACTTGGACCGTGCTTTTCTTTTTCAGCTAAAATCACCCTCCCAGTCTTTGCTTGTAGATGAATAACTACTTACTAGTTAGTTTTGAACCTGAAAACTAAAAAGTCTTGCCCATGAGAAATCTTGTGAGACCTGCCACTGATGTTGGTTACACAGGTCCCAACAGCTACAAGGAACACGGATATCGGATGCTGGTGATCTGGAGCGAAGGCTTGAACCAGGAGGTGAATCCCGTCAAGAGTTTGTGTGAAGGATTGTGCGCCATCAACAAGAAGAGCGTGGCAGGTACACAACAAACATGATCCAAAGGAAACAGTGTTGAATTTGTTTAACTAAACTGGGGCCTGAAAAGGAATTTATTAACAGTACAGTAAGTAACTAAATCACTATTTGAGATGCCGACCACTCTCATGAGGGTATTTTAAGGCAAATATGTGGTGAAGGATGAGTGTGATGAGTGGTAGTATTGAGTTATGAGGTGTAGTCCTGTTACAAACTAAGGCCGACTCTTCCTTAGAATGGGTCATTAATTAATAGCCCAATGACCAATGGAAATACAAGGACCAACGGCTTAACGTGACTTCCCAACCACGGGTGATGGTCTGATAAGTCTAAACGATGGTGGGAGTTGATGCGGGTATCGCTGAGACTATCTGAGCTGCTTTAGACCTAAATCATCTTCAAAACCTGACCTCCATTAAGCTGGATTACAGGACCGCGCCTTGACGAGTCCCAGTCAAGATAGTTATATGATACATGGGCCATTTTTATCCTTTATAAAAGGTAAAGTTACTCTTGTTTAACGAGGTGAAGTTAGGACTAAAAAGTCCTCTCTACCACTCACCCTCTACCTTTACCTACCGTTATTGTCACTTTAAAAATGTAAGTGGTGTCTGCGGGGATGGAACCCGCGCCAGTGGAGTAATAAGCTCCAGGGAGTTGCTCACGATTCCAACCCACCACGGGCCTCTTGATAACAAGGTACTAAAGATCAAACGTTTCTTATTCCTCAAACTCTTGTTCCGTTTTATACGATACGGTTTTTCTCTAAGATCCTTTAGATAAAAATGTTACCTTATACAACTTATTAGACTGGTGTTTAAACTTGTTTTCAGAGTCGATAAGGAAGAAGATGAACGAAGACATCGAACTGCCTCAGAAGAGCGGACAATCGTGCTGCGACTCCTGTTCACTGTTTTAGCATTTATTCACAAAACTAACAAACATTCACTGTCTAAAAATCATTTACTTATTTGTAACAAGAAGTGAAACACAATTTCAATGTCAAAATGGAGGTTATGCTTTTGATACACAGTGGTTGTAGTTGATATTACTGTTTGACGTTTAAACAACCTGCATTGATTAAGGTTCACGAAAACCAAATTGTAAATTAATTTGATGTAACTTCCCTGCGTTTTTTCAGGCGTAACTGCAGCTTTTGATGTTTACGGTGTAATTTCTTCTTCAACTATGTACAAACGAAAAAATTCCCTATATTTTTTGTAGCTTTGTTAAAATAATTTATTTTTAGCACATAAGGAAGAAAGTTATGTTTAATTGTTTCAATCGTTTAAAAATGTCTTCCACAAAAAAACTTCAAAGGAATAGCTTAACAATTTCCTCCACAATCTCTAATACAATTTAGTTTTAGTTTAGGTCAAAATAGAATAGATCAAAAAGTGACCAAATTTGTATGACCACATAAATAAAAGTGCTTAGAGATTATATTTTAAAGTAGAAAACCCGATACTTTAGACAAAATAAAAAGACTGTAACTAGGGATAGAAGTAACCGAGTAGGAATGCTAGTTACAAATTAAAATAAAGTAACAAACATATCTATTGACAAAATGATTATATATAAACATAGCATTTTCTATCTAAACTGTTAAAGCCTTAAAAGTAAAGTTTTTATGTAGGATTGTTATGTATAAAATATATTTTGCAAGAATTACTGTAATATCCTCTTTGGTCCCAATAAGTATAAAACTAAATGGAAACTCTGATATTATATTTTCACACTACCACACTTAGTTTTGGACTCAACATAATACAAAATATTATCATTGCAATTTTATAAATAGTCTGCTTCATTACTGAATTTTACTTCCTTAGCCATATTCCTCTTTGGCTGATGTTTAGTACTTAAGTGTTAAGTATTTAGAAAGTTCTTTCTACACTAAGCTTTGTAAATAAGCAAACTTAAAGAACAACTTTTTAACTAACACTTATCAGCATTTATTGAGTACTTTTTTACTAACTGAGTCTAACTAAAAGAGCTAAACAAGTTAATATCAAACTTTATGAGTTTTATTGTTTAAATAGAGGTGTTTCAACACTTATGCATAAGTAGTAGATCTTTAAAAATAAAACCTTTTTTAAACATCCGCTAGGAATAAATTTGCAACAAAAAATAATTTTTTAAACTATAAAAATGAGTGTTTAATTATAGCCTGCATTAGTTAGTTAAAAGAAAAACATGTTGTTTTGAAATTGTTTAACATTTTGTTTTGCTTATTATAATTATGTGGTGTGAAACTAAGTTTCAAATAATCAGAGGGACTGAATTGGCAAGCTTGCCATAGTTATTAATAGGCCAGTATTATAAAAACGATAAAATCCATTAAAACTACAAAACCGTAAGTTTAGTAAAAAATACAAGTGGAATTAAAAACAAGTATGTAAAAGTGGGAAAGACAACATACCGACTTAGGACACAACAAAAATAAGTATGAAGAAAATAATAATTTTTACGTTTAAACAAACAAAAACCGGTTTAAATCGTAAACTTATTAACCCACAAGTTTCTTAAACTCGACTTTACTTGAGGTCAAAGACTTTAATGCTAATAAAGTATGTTAATTTGGAATTCGAGTAACAGTACTGAAATAGCCACATATTATTATTAAAGAAATTTATATTAGAGACAAATAACAATAGACTATTGTCCAAGTGATTTATTAAATGTATATTTTTGACCAATTTCACAAACATTTTTATACAAGGGCTATTCTTAAATTAAATTCCGTTCAAAAATAGTAAAATGCACATCTATTCTAGAAATGTTTCATTAAATTTATATTAAAGAGCATTCTTTCAAATAGAATGTGTAGTGGTCAGCATAATCGCCCGGCAAGCGAGAGTCCCTGGTTCTTGTCTTCAAATTTGTTAAGTAATAATGAGCATTTTTTCAGCTATACTTTGACATATTCACTATAAAATTCAGACCACTTATCATACCAAGGCACAAGGTTTTCTCAGCTATTGCATGAAATTCCGCCGCCAGTGTCCTTAACTAAAAACAGACGCAATTCCGCTTCAACCTATTTTAGTTTGCAAATCACTGAATTTCATCCAACCCTTTAAAGTTAAAGACAAAATTCGAGTATGTTTGGCTAACCAAGGGTTTTAGAATAGAAACCCTTCCGAAAAAATTTAATGCCAGAAATACTAATTAAGGTTAATAGGCCTAATATTTGACTGGTGAGAATATTACACGTAGAGATAATTTTGTTTCGACATTTAGAACTCATAAAATGACAGAACAAAATGTTAAGCATACTGTCAGATTCACAATGAGTTAGGCTTTCTAATAACATATAATTTACACATACAGTACAGTCTCGATAATCCGGCCGTTCGCCACTCCGACACGTCCAGTAATCCGGCGCTGTGACGGCGTCAACTAGCCACCTGTTTTCAAGTCTCTACTTGTCTGTAAAGCGTGTGACGTACGTCGTCTGTATCGATTACTTCAGTTCACTGTAGACAGCAGAGAAAAGTGCGATGTTTATTGCTAATCTGTGCTTCTACTCAGTACGGGCCGTGAGTTGTTGCAAAAACGTAAACATAGTACTTTGGCAATAGATAAAAAGTACGTAATTTGTTTAAAAGATTAGAAAGTGGTGATAAGTTAGCTACTCTATCCAAGGAATTTAACATCAGCAGATCATAAACTCACAGACGTAAGGAACAAAAAAGTGAAATTGAATATTTTTTCAAGAGAAGTGAATCATCTTCCAACGTAAGAAAGATTATTCCTGCCAAATTGAGTCTTTTTAAGTGAACCTCCACTATTCCAGCATTTTCGCTAGTTTGGTGCTTCTGATCCCGATATAGAGCTGGATTAGTGAGATCGTACTGTATTAATCTATTCGCCAGCTTGCTACACAACAAGAGAAGTTAATTTCTGAACAGCCCTCGTAATGTTGGTAACTAAGTTTTTAATTCTTAAAAAATTATGAATTCTCGCTTTTTGTGTAGTTTCTGTAAGGATCTCCTGACGATTCCATTGCTCAGTAGTGCTTAGATGTTCACACCGATGTCTCAATGAACTGTACAGATTGTTATTCATAATATTTGCTTTGATAGCAGGTACGAGGTGTGATCAAAAATTCCAGAACTTTTTATAGAGCGTGGGAATGCAGCAAATACAACAATGCAGTTTGCAGCAATGCATTCTTTGACTCATCAGTACACAACTGTGGTTTTGGATCAATCCAATCCTCACTCAAACACAAATAAACTAAGTTTATTTGAGGCATGCTTTTTTCTAGCTATTTTTGGTTCATAAAAGTGAATCTGAAAGAAGATCAACGTGTGTGAAATTGAACAAATCTTTCACTGAAACTTTTTAAATGTTACAAGAGGGTTTTGGTGAATAATTTTTAGGCGAATCGCGTTGCTATGAGTGGGTACTAGATGTTTAAAGAAGGCCGAACGTTAACAGGAGATGAACCTTGTTCCCGACTCCCTTCGACATCGATCAATGATGATCAAGTTGCTAATGTGAATAGTCTTGTACAATTAAACTGTTGGCTAAACAATTAGGAAATTGCAAAAGAATGTAATATTGTAATTACATCATGTCAAGAAATTTCAACTGGAAAACTTCAAATGCGTCGAGAGTCGCGGCAAACTTCGTTCAAAACTGATGTGGAAGGGCGTCCGGACCAAGGATCATCTTCTGTTAATGTTCGGCTACCTTTAAACCTCTTGTACCACGCATGACAACGTGATTGGTTAAACATTCACCATCAAAAGCCTCTTGTAAGTTGTAACATCTAAATAATTTCGGTAAAGGTTTTTTTCAATTTACCACAAACATGTTGATCTTCTTTCGCATTAATTTTTAAGAACCAAAAATAGCGAGAATCAAAAACGTGCCTCAAATAAATTTTGTTTATTTTTGTTTGAGTGAGGATAGGATTGATCCGAAACAACAGTTGTGTTACTGATGAGTCAGAGAATGCATTGCTACAAACCGCATTGTTGTTTGTCGCTACATGAAAAGTCCTAGAACTTTTTATCAGCCCTCGTATGTATGTATGTATGATTTACAGAGAAATTCCATCTCCCGCCAAGCTAACGAGTCCCGAAAGCTTTGTCATCCCATTTATGTAAACGTAAATAGTACATATTTGTAACAAAATAAATAACTCTGATGGCAACCTTTGTGTTCACTTTATTTGCATTTAACCTTTTCGCAAATATGTTTATGACAAAGGAGATCCCTGATTTTATGGTGAGAAATGTAAGATGTTGGATATAAAATGATGAACCAAATATCAAGGATTGATAGACAACTAAGAGTTTATCATGATTCACTATGTTTTAAACTCATGGAAGGTATCTTTCAGGGTGTTAACCTATGCCTAATTTAGATCACAAGACTTTATTTAGAACTATCTACAAAGTACAAACCCATTTTAATCTTTTCGGACATTCAGGTAGCCCTTAGAGCACTTGACTGCCCACTTATCAATTCCTGTATGGAATGTTCCTAAGTGCTCCAGGATCTAGCAAGCTGCAGCAATGTTTGGCTTGAATGGATACCGGGGCATCAGGGTTTCAAAGGAAACAAAAACCTACTTGCTGGTTAGAAAGCAAGTGCTGTGGTTCTTTGCTGGTCCAAAACCAGTGGTAGGAATCAGCCCCTCCCTCGCCAAACTGTGCTAGCAGATAGGGCAAAATTGCAACACACTGAACGATGGAAACAATTACCATGTCACGAACCCGCCAAATTAGTCAAGAATCCATCATTGATACTTACTGAACATCTGATCAGTCTTCGTCGCAAAAACATCAGACTAGTAATTTCATATATCACAGGTCAGGTCCACCTAGGAGATACCAATTGTAGGTTATGTGAGCATATTCCTGAGTCTGCAAAAAACGTCTTAGTGGAATGCGAGTCCCTCGAGGCCAGGAGTAGCCCAAGGGGGTTTCGTGAGTGGCAGCAGTTACATCCCTCTGAACTGGGGGTGGGGATGCCTAAATAGGAAAACAGGGAGTCAGCAAAACAAACCAAATGGTTGAATGGTGCAAGTGGTCTTGAACCATATTCCCATATAATCAAATCAAACCTTAGTTAAAAATTAACAATCAGAGCTACCCTAAACATTTTTTAATTATAATACTATAATAGGAAAAGAAATTGCTCCTCGATTTTTTTTTAATAGGTTTTTGTATTTATAAAACATACAAAATATTAGCTCTCTATTTCGCTAGAGTACTTTGGACTTAGGTCAATTGTTCTAACAAGACCTGCTCCGATTATGTGGAAATCTTCAATGATTGCACTAAAATTCAAACTCAGCATCGTCTTCTTTTCATTATCTTCATGAATTGGTTTTCGGCAGTTGACGTGACCTACCTAAAAACAGTTTGTTGTTTCATTTTGCACACTAAAATTTTCCTAACTAGGACCATATTTTGATAGTAATTAAACTATTAACAGCAAAGTAAAAAAATGGGAAAATAAATTAATTAGCGTAATTGGTTCTTTTGCAAGTAATGTTTGCATTGTTGAAATTAAATAGTACAACATAAACTTATTTTACGATAGTCAAATGTTATCATTTGGTTTCATGGGCATAGTCATATATCTTTATTTAAAAATGTCAATAGTATTAATGGCGTCAATATATTGGTAAATAACTGAACGCCATATTTTTAGATTTTTCCCCAACCAAAAAAACAAAACTATTGTTTTAAATTAATTAATTTGATTGAAACATTTAAAATCTACTTATATGTTGACTTTTAGAAATTTAAAATGTTAAAAAGTTCTTATGTTGATGTTTTTACCTTAAACTCCCGTTTTTCCAAAGCTGAAGGCTTGAACAGGACGCCGATGACAGTTCCTCCGTACGTATCGTGGAAGAAAAGAGCAAAATCACTGTAGCTTTCCTGAAAAACAATCTTTTGTTTCAACAAATTCAATATACACACACACAAATAATTCTGGAACATATTCCTGTTATACTAATCAGAGGCAAAGAAGACGAACCAAACTAAAAATTAACTTTTTATTAACTGCTTACCCGCAACTCCTGAAGGAAGCATTGAGCAGGATCAAACTCGGTGATAGGGATTTGGGAGCGCTGCTCCGGAGCTTTTAACTGAACCATAGACTTCCCTTTCTGGAAGTCCACCCCTTGACCGAACCGAGGCAGAAGTACCGGCTTCAGCCTGATCAGAGCGTCATACAGTTCCAGAGGAGGCCTGAACACCACCTGTACACAAACAACAGAGTTAAATAGTTTGTAATATTTGTTTACAGACAACTTTTAATTTTTTCACGCACCAATCAAAGCCAATGGTGCGTTAGAGGACTACTTCACCTTTGAGCTGTTTACATCTAGTTCTAAAAAATGAGTGGTAAACCTCTTCGACCCACCCTGATGTTCAAAATTAGTTTCTTGATGAAGATTCAAATTATTTTACCGAAGAATTGTCAAATGACTCAGGACGTAATTATGCCTACAATGCATTAGACTTGTTTAGTTCTTATAGTAAGGTTATTTTAATGGTATGTTGGGCCTGTATTACAGTATTACAAGCAAAATTACTGGTGTTTTATTTATTTTGAGTTGGCCTATGTCTTGCAATGTTATTTCCATAAGTTTGACCAGATTCTTGGTTTCATACCTCTTTTCATTTTTTTTAAAACCATGTTTAATTTAGTGAAATATTACCATAAATAAAAGTTGTTTACAACAATAAAAAGCAAAATAAAAAACAACTATTTATCTTTTTACCTCTATTGTTTTGGAAAATATGCATTTTTTAATGGTCAAAAACAGTTGGCAGTTTAGAATGAATTTTAAAATAACTAGCTGGCAGTACAAATTTTAAAAATAACTAAAACCAGTTTTCTAGAATACTTTATTTTGAAAACACTTTTGTTAGGTTACCTTGCATTCTTCCAACAGGGCAGACTGCAGAAGGTTCGTTTCCAGAATGTTCAAAGACTGCTTTGCAAGATTGGTCAGTCTGACTAGGACTGGCAAGAGAGGAGCTCCTCTGGTCCACACGGCACCACTCTTGTCATACTGAGTACATATCACCATCGGGGGCAAAGTAGCTCGCTCCGTGCGGAATGTCGATTCTATCTCGATCAGGTCTTCGCCTGAAGTAGAAAAGAAAATTAAGTAATACTAGAACTGTCTGTAAGTTGTCATGAGTGGTAGTTCGATAAATATTGGTTATTTTCCAATAACAATTTACTTAACAATTGAAAAACTAATATAAATTTCCCTTTAGTATAGGTCTGGTGTAAGATTTTGTTATTACTAAAAATTTAAAACTATGATACAAAATAAAATCAAGTGAAAAAGGTTTCAAAAATACACAAGCTCATCTTAGTTTATGAAAATTAAGCTATTAAAATCATTCATGGTAGCCCCAAGAAGGATGATAACAATTAATTAACTATAATTACCTTCGTCAATCTGTGTTTATTTCTTGGTGTTATTTGTTACGATTTTACTTCAAAAGTAAAATTGGTTGTGAGTTCTAGCTTGTAAAGTGAAAATTGGTTCTTTTAGACTAATGATGTAAAGTTTCATATCTTTCCGCCAACTCTAAGAATATAAAATGGCATGAGATTTGCACTTATCAATTGCGCCAGGCAAAATTCTACGACAATTCAGCTTTTTGCTCCACACATGTTACAAGACCTAGTGTCTCCTCATACCTCCGTCCTCACAGCATACGATACGTGAGTACTTACGTTTCAGATCATCGTTAAAGTTGACGACGACAGGCTCGAGGTGCCAGTCGTGAGTTGCGAGCAGGTGCAGGAAGCGCAGGAACACGGGCTGGGGCTGGGTAAGAGCTCGGAACGGCTCTGGGGAGAGGAACAGCGAAGCTACTAACAGCTCCGTGGCCACATCCGGCACGTGACTGGCATCTAACAGCTGACTGCAGAGCCACCGCTTGGCCAGTCGACACACAACACTGGCAGCCGGGAACTGCTGATGTAGTCTGCAGCAAACATGGTCTCATTAGTACAAGAGCTATTCTTAAATTAAGTTCCGTTCAAAAATAGTAAAATGCACATTTATTCTAGAAACGTTACATTTTAAGAAGCATTCTTTTACCTATGTTGCGCAAACGCGATGATGGATTGGTCACACATTAAGAAGGCCTTACAACACTATCAGAAGACAAACATTGGAGTGGAACCCTCAAGGGAGCAGGAAGAGGGGGAGACCTAAGACAACCTGGAGGAGATCGGTTGACAAAGAGATCCAAGAGGAGAATAAGAATTGGAACGAAATCAAACAGCTGTCACAGAACTGTGTACGGTGGAAGGCGTTTGTTGCGGCCCTACGTCCCCAAGGAATACAGGAATTAAGTCAAAGTCTTTTACCTATACTTTTGACATATTCACTATAAAATTCATAGCACTTATCATACCAAGACATACAGACAATTATGTTGGTTACCATGTTATCTGCATCCCCCCAGTCAGAATCTGACTTATACTTTTACCTGTGCAGATAACCTGATACTGGGGCACAGCAAAGAGAGATCATGTCTAAAGCTGGGTAGGTTTTTGGCTACTCTGTACGACATTTCCTTTCAATGAGTTAAGAGAGGGACTAACTGGAAGTATGCTAAAGAAGATTCACTCTTGAGAGCCAAAATCGGCAGATCTGAAGAGAATGAATAGTATTACCTCCAGTTTGGATTTAGAAGACTTTTATGAAGCAGTTTGGAGACATCTGGTTTAGGTGGATAAGGAAAAAAATAAAAACTCAATGTCTTCAACTGACGACAATGTCCCAATGTCTTTCATGCTGGTCTAGTGCCAAATCAGTCACCCAAACATAATGCTAGCAGAACCATTTTTTCTTACCTCACACCATACATCCTTCCCACATCGTTGGCTAGCACAAAAAGCCAGAAGGCTGTGTTCGGCCAGGCAAGCTTTTCCTTGGCTGGCAGCCCTTACAGCCAAGCCAATTGTCCAACAACAAATTATCTGCAACTTCCTTTTACTGTTCTTGCATCAGTCTCAGTTTACCATGGATCGAGACCTTTTATCGGTGCTATGTGTAACTTTCATAATAAAATCAATTTTCCAACCTGAAAATCCGAGCAGTTGGCTACGTCTCTCTCAATTTTTCCTCCCGTCTCACTACATAACAAAAGAAAAATCTGCTGAAATTGATTTACCCGTGAAGAGCTCCGGTCAGTTTCGGGAGATGGATGGTGTTCTTCTCAAGTTCCAGAGATTCCGGAGTATCCCGGTAGCAGACTTGGCCGTCAGAGGTCTTCGACTCTTTCAGTAGAGACACTTCTCGAGGATATGAGATGCGAATTCGGAACACAAAACCTTCCTGAAGTTGAAAGGAATATAAAATTACAATAAATAGAAGCAATAAAAACTAGTTTGAAAGTTAACAAAATAGAGAAAAATATAAATCTCTGTGAATACAAGGGCTGTTTTTAAATTAAGTTCCGTTCAACAATTCTAAAACACACCATTTGTAGACACAATTATATTCATATTAAAGAGCATTCTTTCAACTATACTTTGACATATTTACCATGAAGACTGAAGCACTTAGCAAACTAAGGCACAGAGTTTTCTACTTTATTACATGACACTCCGCCACCAGTGTCCTTAACGAGAAGTGGACGCAATCCACTTTTGAATCTGCTTAAGTTCACAAAACGCTGGATTACACACAACTTTTCAAATTTAAACTTGTTTGGCTAAATAGGAAAAAATGGATGTCAAAGTTATTTTTTTAAGTCAGTAGGACTATTATTTAACCGGCAGGAATATTACAAGTAGAGATCGTTTTGTTTCAACGTTCTTAGAGCATACAAATCGCAAAACAAAATGTCAAGCATACCGTCAGGTTCTCAATGAGCCAGGCTACCCAACAAAGTATAATATACACGTAAATTTCACTCGCCTACGAGCTACACAACCACGGAAGTTAATTTCTGAACAACGAACAGTTAACAGTTGAATTTACGTCCAAAAAGTAATTTTTGACACTTTGAAGTTCACTTGCTCGGGACGTCTATTGAAGTAGTTACCATGATTGCTACTAGAGTGCAAGCTACTGAGACGATAGCTTCTGCTAGTTGTGAAAATAGCCCGTGGTTTAAGGAGTCAGCTGACGAGCTGGCAATTTAGGTCACTCGGTTGTCACGAGTTTGAATCCTGCAGCGGGAGCAATCCATTTTAAGCTCACTTACGTGTGGTTTAGTGACGGGAGGGCCCACCTTAAATAAACATTGATTGGCAAGGGTGGAAGTTGACGGCGTAAGTGAGTTTTAATATGGATTGCTCAAAACACCGACATTGCTACTTTTGCTTTGTATAGAGGAGGAGGACCGTTTTTGTTGTTTTTGGGTTTATTACATTTTCAATAAAGATTGCAATAGAAGGTGTGAGAAAGTCACAACATAAGTATAATAAAAAAAAGACGATAAACCGTCATTTAAAAAAATTGGACCAGGCTTGAAAGTGTTAAAACTAACCTTGAAGATGTCGACAAAGTCGGCGTGCGCCTGGGTTTGCACGTCGTACTTCTCCAACATTGCTTTGGCAATGTGAAGGTTAAACGCGGCTCTCACTCGTCTCACTGCCTCCGGGTCCTCCGGCCACTTCCGGGACAGGCCCAGTTGCATCACACCTGCACAATATTCACTTCTCAGAGTCACATAATTATGTACTCTGACTCTTTAAACTTACTAATACTTACTACTAAACAGGTACAAAAGTTAGGATTTTGCAATCACCAGCTACTCTAAAACATAGCTCCCGTTGACAGACAAGATTAGTTCATCCACAGTGCATTATTTATAAATTATTGAAATTGAGTGAGAGTTAGTATAAAGATTGTAGGGAAATTATCGAACAGTAAAAGCAACATCACCAAGGATTGCAGAGAAAAAAAAGATATGAAGAAATTGGAAATCAAGATGGAAGATTTGAACAACAAGACCAAAACTCTCAGAATACTTAAAGATAAACACACCACCTGATAAAAATCAACCAGCTGAGATTGAGAAGAGCGATTTGAGCGAAAGAAAGAAAAGCACGGTCCGGGCAAATGAAGAAACATTGAGCTAACAAAAGAAGAAAACCCTAATCCAGCAAGTGACTCCAAGTGGTAAAACAAAAAAAGGTTTGTATTAAGAAATTTTATGAAAAGAAAATGTTAGTCAAATGTAACAAGCAGGCTGGACAAAAGTTGATACTCTGTCTAAAGTCTACAGAAAAATAGTGTTTAGTTTCACAACAATGTTTCTTTCTCTAACCAAACCAAACCCAAAAATATGACAAATAACAGTAGTAATAATACAACAAATACAGTATTTTACCTTATTCAGCCTTTGTACAGTTTTAGGTAGAATATTTTGTCAATTCAGTCCTTTGTTATTGTTAAGTAATAAATATATTCCCCAAGTTGTTCTTTTAATTAACTGTGTTCCTATTTTTACCCTACACATAATTCACCTATAAAAAGAAATAGAAAAGGAGCACTATTTTTCAGTCCTACTAAGGGCCTTTACCAAGACAAAAGAGGCTCTAAGAGCCCAAAAAGAGAGCTTGTCTTTTTGTCTTGACAAAAGGCCCTAGTAGGGCTGAAAATTTGACAGTCTGTGTTCTTCTTTGTGTTTCTACTATTATCCAGGTGAGCCTGCTCTCCTTTTTTTTTTGATAGCTTACCCTGGCCTAGTGCCTTATTTCCAAATCTACACATAATTTAGTTAATTTTAATTTTATTCTTTTCTACAATAACTACACGAACCTTCCACCGTCTGCACGTAGTCCGGGGCTTTAGTGATGTTGTCCTGGAGCAGCCATGAGGTGCGGCTTTGTATGCCGGCTTTTATCTTGGGCTTGCCGAGGCAGGCTAGCGGGGGGAACACCTCCGCCCCCCGGAGCACCGGACTCACACCCTGCACCCCCGCTACGTCCAGAGGCAAGTCTGGCAACTCTCGCAGCTGCTTCGCAAGGCGATCAAACGCTTGCACTGCCACGTTCCCCGCCTCCTCACCCGTACCCAGCTCAAACCCGGCCGGGATAAACTGAAAATGTAAGTTAGTTATGATTTGTTACTAATGAAATTTGAAGACAAAATGTGAGGACCGAACTAGGACTCGAACCAGGGTCTCTAACTTGCCGGGTTATTATGCTGACCACTACACCATCCAACCCACCTATTTGTGCCTTCAAATTCACCCGCATGTAAGAGAACTGGGTTTGAGTCTCAGTTCGGTCCACACATTTTGTCCTCAAATTTCTTTATTAATAAATTAGCTATTTAGCATTTAAACAAATTAAGATATATATAACGTTATAATTTGTTTTACTTTCAGCATTTGATTAAACACTCAAAAGCGTTAATCAAGTACTGAATAGGTTAAGTTTATGAGACAACTTTACAGTAACTTCTCCAATGAGAGGTTTTTAATTTAATTTAATTTCTTTTATTGACACTACTAATGACTCTTCAGCACAACTAAGCAAATAACTTATACATCTATTTACTTCCATAAGTTAAACTGAATATGTGTACAACATATTTTTATTATCTATATAAATATCTGTTTGGATGAATTCTTGAGGTGCCTAATGACTTAATTACGAATATAGAGGATAGAAAAAAAGAAAAGGAAAAACAATAGTTACAACATGATTTGTTCCTTCGCATTTTATACTTCTGTTCCTCTCTTAAAGTACTTGAAAACGTATTATATACAAAGTATTGTAACATTGTTTTCTTTTATTTCTTTCTATCCTCTACATTTATCATTAAACAACACCTACTTCTTTCTCGGTGATGAGAGGTTCCAGCTGGTTCGCCAAGTAGGTGACAGCGTCCTTCCTCACCCCCAGTCTCTGTGTCAACAGACGCTCACACATCCGTTGTGTGATGAGTCGTCGAGTGGCCAGCGGGGACTTCGTCTTGGCCCACACGACTGCCTCACACACCAGACCATCTCTGAACCTCCGCAGCTCACAGCGATCTCCCCACAACTTGCGGAACTCGGCAGCCTGCAAGAAACACGCACTGCTTTAGTGCCAATTTCTCCTTGACCTCGAGGATTTAGATCTAGAATTAGCCGACATTGTTTATCAGAGGGCGAATCTTTATCTCTTTATCACCGTCCACTACGGGTGGGGAGCGGCTATAGTCGCAAGCAATACAGCCGCTCCGTTAGCAGTGGTCCTCCCTCCGAGGTTTCAGCCAGAGCAACACCGCCGGCGCCAGGCCTGCGGAGGTTGAGCAACGCAGCAGCCAAGGGAACAAAGGAAACAACAGCAGCCCCGCCAATTAAATTTAGACCTTAGTTCTTTTCTTTATATTTTTATACCTAATTAATTAATCTAGTGTTTTTCTCTTTGCCCATGTCTGAAAATTGAATAAAAGTTGCGGGAGTCTCACCATGCCGCTCTGCACTGTCGCGCCGTACCGGGCTTTGCCACTATCCCAGGTTCTCGGCATGGTGGTGGAGTTGCGGGCGTCTTTCATCGGATAGCAATGGTGGGAAGAGCACACAACAACCAGGAGGATGTATCTACTGTGCTCACGGAAACTAGCAGCACCAACTAGTTTCGTTTCGAATTTGTTAACCGTAAAAGAAATTCAATGGCTTTTTTCAAGGGTGCCAATTTACTTGGGAAAAAGTGTTGTCTAGTTAGTTTAGTTTGCAATAACTTTGCTAACAAAACAAAAGCTCCTCCTAGGCAGTTGAAAGGAAAAGTTGACCCCTGATAAATTTATTATTTTGAGATATATGTTGGAATGATATATTTCAGTTACTGTTGTTTAAACTAAGTAAAAGGAATTGTTGGATTAAATTTGAGTAACTTAACAGTAGACTCCCTCTCCTTCCTTGCTTGGTTTGACCATTGGATGGTCGGGCAGCTACAAGGCCTAAACATAAGCTACATCTACAATTTTTTGATAATTTTTTTTAATTTGTCCCAAATCTTAAGGGTTTTCTGAGTAATATTTGCATTTTTGACCATATTAATTTACTGAACATAGGACTAAAGTTATTTGGAGCCTTTGGGGGCCTCTAAACTTCTTTTCCTGGTATTTTCGGATAGTCCGGCCATTTTTTTTCGGGTCCAGTCCCAAGGTGGCTGAACGAGAGGGATTTTACTGTAAAAATTTCCTAGAACTAAAATTGACTCTTAACTCGTCCTTCGTTATAAACCTCAACGACTACTCACTTCAGGTTCATTCGCCGGAGGGCCTTTCTCCACGACACTGAATGCTGTCTCCACGTCGAGTCTCAAGCCGATGACCAGTGTTTCCTCTGTCGTTGACGGGTTCTCGTTGAGCGGCCACTGACTGGCAGGAGTCAGTTGATAAGTCATCGTCTCCACTCTCCCGCCAACACCCTTCATCAACAGCTTGGTGACAACATCGGTAAACAGAGAGTCCTTGCTCGCAAAATAATTTATTCGTTCCGCTTCAGAGCTCTCTTTGGACAACACACTGTCCACCAGATGCTTCGGCTTCTTGATGCTGAAAGTGAAAACGCTTATTTAAACAAATTACTTAACTTAGAATTATCAGGCTGAACTTTATTTCTTAGATCAAACGGAATTAGAAATGCAAAACTATCTGACGATCAATAACAACTGTGAATTTTTCATTGAAGTTGTCAATTTATTGGCAAAGTACACCCCAACACTGGGAGACAAAATTTGAACAGAGTGAGTAAAAAACATTGATTGTGGAGCAAATTTTACGATCTCATCGTTGTTGTTTACCAGTCAACAAACCATGAACAAAAGAAACTACTTAACAATAACGCAACAGCCTCAAACTACGAGTACGTAGTTAAAAGTATAGTTTAATAGATATAAAGAGAAGGGAAGATGGGAATTTGTAATGGTTGGAATATGCTTTGATGTGTAATAAGGAAGAGCAACTTACCATATGGTGTAATCAAACTGACGAAGAAACGGCATAGACTTCATGAACAGAGCTTGGAAACTGTTTTTATTTGGGTTGTCCAGGCATTCCACTGCCAGTTTCGCTTCCTGTTTCACCTGTGATAAATACACTCATATCAACCACATCTGATAATTTTTACTCAGTCCTATTTGTAGTTAAAGGAACTTGCTATTTGTTAACATTAAGTTGAACTTTAAGCGGTAAATTTAGGTTTTGAAGATTTGTTTCATCAGAAATCATTTTATTGGGCAAAAGTTAACAAAATACAATTGCATTCATATTTGATAACTTAAAGAAAATGATTCTCTCACTGAGTTTTCTGAATAAGTTGTTGCTGTTTGAAGTTTATTGTTGACAGTGAGAGAATTTTAAAGTTTGAAATGTTACGGCCCATTCTCCATCATAAGAACCCTTCTTTTCAGGATTTACAATTTGTGTCATGTTCTTCCCGTTCACTGACGATAGAAAATGTCCCCTATTATTCTTCAAACTCTGATGAGTCATCGGTTTGAAATGTTCAAAAGTACAGCAATATTGGGTAAATCCTTAAAATGCTTTACTCCCGAAAAATTTAAGTAAGATTCAATACAATTTCAAACTTATTTTAAGAACGTTGCTGAGAGACTCTCAGAGAAGTGGCACAAACCCTACAGTGTTGTTATGAACTGGGTCCGAGTTAAAACCACTTGTGCGACTTTAAGGGCTACCAGTATGTGCCTCAGGAGAAGCAGAAGAAAGTGGAGAACAGCTAGGGAGTTTGAAGACGTAGCGGGAGTTCCCTCTTTTTATTGACAACTTATACAACTTGACTTATTTATTTATTTTATATATTTTTATTGTTTTTTTATATTTATACTTTTTTATTACTTTTCAGAACATGTTTGCAACTAAGCACCAAAGATGTGAGATTCTTACCCTCTGATACGTGAGACGATGAATGCCGGCAGCCAAGTTACAGTAGCCGGTGACATCTACAAACACCACATCAAAGTGGCTGTGAAACTCTTCCAAAGTGGGAGCGTTGTCTTCCTTCTTTGTTGAGCACATTGAGAACCCTTCTTTGGTCCAATCCGACTGATCTATATTTGAAAATAGAATTTCTGTCAACCAAAATAACACTAGAAGTAAAATTGCGAACCCAGGAAGTGTTGAGTCTTGTCGATACCTTGATATCGACTGCGTTTAAGTATCGAGCGTCGGTATCGACCCATCCTGATATTGTTAGTTGGTTATATTTTAACTTTGTGCTATCAAAAAGGAATAGAAAGGAGAGCAGGCTGGATAAAGTAGAAACACGTAGAAGAACACAGACTGTCAAATTTTTAGCCCTACCAGGGTCTTCGTCAAGACAAAAAGAGATAACTTCTCTTTTTTGAAAAGTCTCTGACAAAGACCCTAGTAGGGCTAAAAATTTGACAGTCTGTGTTCTTCTATGTTTCTACTGTATCTAGGCGAACCTGCTCTCCTTTCTATTCCTTTTTGATAGCATATCCTGGCCTAGTGCCATATTTCCTAAATCTATATTTTAACTTTGAAGAACCTAACAATTAGATAAATGATTTATTTAACTATTTAGATAAACGAATATTGTTAAAACAAGTGTAACAATTACCTAGGAACAGCCAAACATTCCTGATGATCTGGTAGCTGCTCATGAGGGCGTTGAGACGACGAGACATGAACAGAGCGACTACTAACATACTGACCAAGAATCCACTGAACCCCCAGTGCCCTGTGACAAATTCAACAAATCACGCCAAATCAATAATTGTACGAACAACTTCAAAAAAATTTAGACCCGTAATGATTAACTAACTAAAGCTACATCTAGTAGAACTCCTTATTGGATTTATAATTTTCAGCTTGAAATTAACACAAATTATCCAATAAAAAACTGTATAGCTGGTGAGGCCTTTCGAGAACCATGTTCTCATCTACAGACCACAACAACTGAAGGTTAAATTTACATAACAATATTATCTGAACAAAAATAAACACATGTGACAGAAATTTAAAATTAAATATAATATAAAAATAAAATGACTAGTTATTGTATGTATAAAAATGGAGAGTTATGAAAAATTCCAGGTTCTTTGTTGACAAGATTTTGTTGATTATTTTTAATGTATATTTTATCAAAAGCCTCCAAATGTTGTAAATTTTGTACTTCTTTAAGTAATTTTATATTTGAAAACTATGATTTTGTTGAATTGTGTGTTCTACTATACTGTAGCTTATTTTTCTTCTTGTTTGTATTTGAAATTAGCTTTATGTTCTTTAAAGTGAGCTTTTAATTTTCTTGTCTGTCGAAACAACATACATTAAAACAATCAACAAAATCTTGTCAACAACGAACCTGGAACTTTTCATAACACTCCATTTTTATACATACAATAACTAGTCATTTTATTTTTTATATTATATTTAATTTTAACTTTCTGTCACATGTGTTTATTTTTGTTCAGATAATTTATGTAAGTCATGTCCCTCCTCTGAAATCAATTATTTAAAGGGTAAAGTAGCTAGTCTATAGAGGTTCAGATCCTCAAATTTTGAAATTCTAGTGGGAAATTTTATATTATGCCGTGTTGGGTGAGAAAAGTTTATTTAAGGAATTTCGGGACTGGAAACTTTGTCTATCAACCACACAGATGCTGATTAACGGTTGTGCACACACTAATTGATTCTAGGCGTCAATTAACAATTGCACTGCGCTCATTAACAGATCATAGACAATGATGAACATCATGAACACACATTCAGACACTTGACTCACTCAGAATAAACTTAAAATCCCTCCTGAAAACAGAAGCTGTTCTGATGTCTGGAAAGAGTATTTTTTTCAAATATACTTAGATATCATGTATAAAAATAAAACCATAACAAACCTGATCAAGTTGGCGTTGCTTCAACCAAACTCTGAGCAAGGCAATGGCGTCCTTAAGGTTGTTATGGTTCTCTAACGTCTGTTGTCTAACACTTTCATTAGAGGTTGAAACCAGGTCCCTCATAACACTTGTGTTGTAGATTGGCGTAGGACTGTGGCAATCTGTAAAATAAATGGATTTCAGAGAGTATTGTCAGAAGTTTTACTTATTGGTTACAGAGTTCCAGCAAAGATAATGTTATGGTAAGTAGATTGGCATAGATGCCACATGGCTGAGGTAGGAAAATCAACATAGTCGCGGCAGCCCAAGCACAGATAGCGCTTAGCATCTCTTGCCTTCTTTATTCTCCCCCTCCTAATCGACATGCTCAAGTTAATCCGATGTCAATGACTTAAATGTGAACAAATCGTGGGATTTTCGAACAATTTTGCGTGTGTGTCAGTAGCTCCACATGAGACTCTTAAAAGAATTCCCTCGCAGCACTATTTGTGCTTGGGCTGCCGAACTATGTTTATTTTCTTGCCTCAGTCATATGGTATTCATGCACAATCTATCTACCATAACATTATCTTTGGTTCCAGCCACAGAATTGAGCAGCATGTGGAGTTAATTTTCACAACTACTTTATAGGATTGTGTGACAGTGACAACTGTTAATGAGAGGGATGTAGGCGACCAGGCAGACGCTAGAACTCGGCAACAAACTCACTGCCTCCTCCGACTACGTGGTGCAGGCTCCAATTTATTTCAACAATTACGAGAGGCTTTGTGTTAAAGTGAGAAAGGATCCAGAACTTCGTGCTTCTTCGTTCAAATTTTAAAATGAAAACCATGTAACCGAAATTCCATTTACTTTCAAGGAACTTTTTATGACGAAGGTAGAACCAAGGACACCAGCTGTATCCTTGGTCCTGTTTTGCAACAAGATCTAAGGATTTTAACTAAATTTCACAGTTTGAATTACCATTGAAACTGGATTTAAAATGTTATTACGGATGTTTTCCATTATTTTTTTAGTAAACAAGCTAGCTCTTTTCTTAATGTTCTGTGTTATGTTTTAGGTAACTTTTCTCCTGAAGACAGGATCAGATTCCAGATCCCCAAACATTGTGTTCTTTTTCACTAAAAAGTAATTAAATACAAGGGAAAACATCCATAATAATATTTCAACCTCTGAAGATTGAAATAGTTGCACCAGTTGAAGATGCACCATCGTCAACTTCAAACAAAGAATAGATTTACAACTTTATACTCTAAGAAGAACTACTAACCTTCCGTTTTCCCTGCAGTAAGCCAGGACTCTCTGATGTTGTTTTTGGCCGGAGTGAACCTGGACAGCTTGAATGCGCTGGCGTGTGGCACAGCTGATACGTAGACGGTGACGTTGCTCAGTTTGCCGCTAGGGTGCAGCACGAGTCGTGGACTCAGTTCACAGCTGCACCCGTGCAGGTCCAGGAGACTCCTGACTGCTGGTCTACCAAGTCACTGCCGCTCAGCTCACTCGCCAGGTGACTCAGGTACACAGCTCGCTTCTGGTGGTACCGTGCGTTCAGGAAGTCCTCTTTCAAGAAACACTTCTGCACTTGTCAAAAAGGGCAAGATTTTAGTGTGATGTCAAGTGACGGTTGGAGTTGTTATTCTGGGACCAGTTTTAAACTTCTTGGTTACCACAGACCAATAGCACGTAACATGGTTGATTGAACTTAACTGTTCTTTTACTGAGAAACCAGGATTATTTTAATTCCCAGAAAGCATTAAACTTGCATACAATGTATTTTTACACTCTTAGTCTGTTTCTAACGAGATCAAATTTGGTCGGTAAACAACAAGAGATAAGTAAACACGTACCATGCAACCGTATTAATAAAACCAAAATCTTTAAATAGTGGAAATCAAAATAATTACCTTAGGCATAGTGACGACTACATCGATGCTCAGAGTGGGGCCGAGAGAACACCCGGCACTGTATGACCCTGACACACTAACGTCTTCCGGCTTGAGGAACACCGTGGTTGTACCTTTGGCTTGTTTCGGCAATGGAGGCAGAGGAAAACACACCCCAGCAGGCAGAGAGTTTACAGAAAGCTTGAAAAGAATACATGTTCGGAAGTTTCAGGTTGTTAGCAAATTTCTATAGGAAATAGAGCTATTCATTTCTATTACCAGAAAGAACAAAAGGTTGTTAGTGTAACATATACGAAATATTCAAAGCGTTCAGAGACGAAGACACAAGTAAACATCTGTTGAATGAAAAGCTTGCTTTCAAATCACGCGTAATTTACAAGCTCGTGAGTAAGAGTATTATTGCATTAAATATTAGGCCTATACATTATTATCTAAGGTACTGTATGACTCATGATACTTGAAATTGTGAAATATTACAATAATAATAATGTGTACAAAATGAAAGAAGATATAAAAAAACAATCTACAATAAAACTACAAACTTCTCTGCATCTGCTATGATAAAAACATTCGAAAAGGATATAAAACAAACTGGGTCTTTATTCCTCTCTGAGACAGTTAGATTTGAAAAACAAATTTTAGAGACACTATTTAATTATACTTTTAATTTGAGAATGATTATCTATTTCTCCCTAATACTTACTTAATTGTGCCACTTACCTCAGATTTATCTGAAACTTTCATATTCAAAAACAGCCCCTTTAAACTTTCTAGCCATGATTTCATTTGCTTCCTTTCAGACTTTTTCGGCCTAACTTCTTTGATCATCTCTTCTATTTGCATTCTGAATAAATTTGAATGAAATAAATTTTCTGTTTCACGTAATCTAATCATTTCTTCAGCAGTTGGTGGTTTCATATCCTTAATAGCTGACTTCTTTCTCTTTTTTTTCTTCTTACTAGGTTCTTGTCCCTCATTTTCTTCCGTCTGTTCATCAACATCATCTTCAACCTAGATCAAAATATATGCACTATTGAGAAGGCCTAAAATAATTATCGATTCATAGACTTAACCTTAACTTAGTCTTAAACTTCAATAGATTTAATGAAGCAAATTTGTAATATTATGTGCATTACTACTACTTTTACCTCATCAATTTTACGTTTATTCGTAGAACTTTGATTCACTTGCTCTAAGAAGTCATTTCCGCCTTCGTGATCCAATGATTCGTCTCCACAACTGCTGTTATCATCGTTACTACTCTCACCATTTTCACTGTCCTGAAAATATTCCCATAATTATTATAAATTGAATGAGCGGATGAAAATAAACGGGTTTATCCATTGGCTTGACAAGTTAAAAGCACTAGCTTTTACAGGGGATATGTCTCATAATCAACAAAGCACATTTTGTGATCACAAGTGTAAGTAAATCAGGTATCGGAGGAGATTTAAGTTAGGATTATTTGTCAACAATTTTGCCAAATTAAATGAAACAATTAGTTATGTAAATTCTTCTTTCACTTCACATGAAATTAATCACAGCTATAAACATAGTAATTTGTTTACATCAATGTTGACATGTCTGTAGAGCAAGTTGGTAGCAGCTGATATGCTACTGTTGGGGTACTGAGTCAGTCACATATTGCGCTCAAGCTATGAATCCAAACACTACACGGTGTTTTGACATAAGATTAATGGTATTGCATACTGAGGTACCCCTTCAAACATGCTCCAACGTTGCATGTCCCTTACAAGTAATTAGCACCCAAATCGTTGGGCTACAGCAGGAGTTTACTGTATGTGCCTACTATTTTCAAAACCCTGACAAGTGGAAGACAAAAATAGGACTGCACATTTCACTAATATTTACTCTTTGAGGTGAAACCACCAGTAACTAGCCTGTCATGTGTAATCAGCTCTTGTTTAATTCATTAAGATATTTAACATGGCTGGGAGCAATAACTTGTCCTAAGTTACAGTATATAACGAAGGTAATATGAATTTTCACGCACAGTTTAGACTGGATATTTTAAAGTAGTTAACACAGCAACTGTCATTTGAGTACAATATTTACCGTGCAGACATATATCAAAATAATGGTTGTTCTTAGTTATAGCAATTATTGGTTACGTTTGATTATTATGGTATTCATGCATTATGTAGTTAACTTACCATTGTATTTTCGGTACTATCCTCAACATTAAATTTAGGAACCATGGTATAAATACTAGGACAGAAATGGAGAATTCACGTTAGCGAATTAACGAAGTTATCACGTTAGCTAGCATGATAACCTGATATTACAAAGCATCTAGCACAGATTTTCTTCTATATCTATTGAAATTGCGGCATGAATAACAATGAGCTATGTATTTACAATTCTTAGATTAGCTAACGATATATTCATAACCTTACTTTTCTGGCCACACCACACTGTGTTGTGTATTTTTAATTATAGGTTAGGTTTCGTTTCGGCTGCAGTTTCCTTCTGTGTAAACGAAGCAAACAGAAAAGAAAACACTTGACGGTAAAGCTGAGGGAAGTTAAAGTAACAGCCAATTGCTATTAGCCTTACGACGATATGTATAATCATTGAAAACAACACTGTTTAAAGTCAACAGAAATATTTCAAGTAAATACGGTAAATTTGTTCGTGTTACTTTTTTTTCTACACCACAACTGTCTTTGAACCGAATGGACTAAAGATTGTAGTTGTGACAATAGCCTTGAAAACTTAGAATTTTAGACCCACTGATATCTGTTTGGTAAAAAAACATGGTCAGTGCCCATAATTATAAATCTATATATTTGAAAGTTAAATGTCTCAAGTATGATATTTTCATAATTATGTTAATACATTTTCCACTAGTTAAAAATCATAAAAATTATGAAGTTATAGTTCTTTATGTATGGCAAGCACACATTTATCACCGTATATAGTAATACAAACGGTCCTAAGGACTTTTTACTCTTTGGTGTTCATTAGACGTCACGAAAAATCGATAAACCATTTAAAATGGTTTCATTTCAAGTGTCATTGGCGGCCGCCCCCGGACTGCCAACTGCCACGCCGACCTTGCATCATAGTGCGCTTCAAGTTTGCGATGTTCTGTTCGATATCAATCAACATCTGCTGCAGACACGCCGTCGGTGGGCAGTATGTCACCTCGAACTCCACTGTCGCCTGAAACTCACCGAGTCACACCAAAGCGCACACTTTGATCAACATTCCGAGCAAAAAAAAGTGACAAGATGTAAAGGCAAAGCTTATGTTATGGTAGGTAGATTGCCCATAGATGCCGTACCTGGCTGAGGCAGGAAAATCAACATATAGTTATGAACGATTGCCTTCACAGGCAAGATGTTCTTTTGGTCAATAGACTTCCAAATTAGATTAAAGGTGCCACTATGTCAAAGGCATTTAAATCTCGTCTCAAAACAATACTAGGTCAGGAAGCATTTTACAGCACAGACGAGTACATGGCGCATAACTGGGAGACCTCGTAAAACTGACAGATAGACAATGAGGCTAAAGTGGGAATAATCCGAATGAATGAATGAATACCTCTGTATGACTGAAAGATACTTACATGTGAATAAATGGAACATTTTAGATAACTTATATTATTCACAATTGTCTATATATGCAATAAAAGATGTACATTTATTTATTTACCTACCAAGGAAAGAATAGGTACCTGATTAAAAACTAAAAAGCAATCTTAAACAGGAAAATTTGACATTCTTAATAGGGAGGGAAGCCCCCAAAATTGCCTATGCACAGCCAAGTCTCTTGCAGTCTAGTAATAAAAATTCCAAATATCTTAGGATATTTCAGCAGATTGACCCTATTAATCTATTTTAAAATAAATGAGAAAGTTATTTAATTTAAAAACAAGTATAATAAAATTGAAACAGCATATACATGTAAATTAATAATGCGAATAAATTGTATTAAATATTGTCAACACTTGTTAATTTTGACTTCACCACTTTAGTTTAACATTCATTTCTATCTTGAAGCACTTTATATCTATCAGAAAGATTCAACTTGATTGCAACATTATGACCAGGTTTGGAGATTTCACATGACTTATCTAGGTTGTGAGTCATACGGTTGTTTGACAAACGAAAGTTTGAGCCCAAATCAGGAAACATCTCTTTGTCGGATATTTTTATTTCTTTCGCTTTTTCATTTTTACCTTTTATCGGCTGGTTCCGACAATTCTGGAGTGGAGCAGGCTTGTTCCGCAAATGGGGTGGGATGTATGCTGGTTTTTTTATTAATGACGCTTCACTGTTGGAGTTAGAGCTTGATTCGTGGGATATTGTCTTCCAAGGGCACACAGGTGGGATGTATTCCTGGTTCTCATTAGACAATTCGTTTTCATCATCATCTTCCTGCTCAATTACGGTTGTGTTTTGGATTTTTAAACCTGTGAAGTCTGTTTTCCTTTCCTCAAATTCTCTCCAGTCTTTGTCTTCTAGTTTCTTGATTTGATATTCTCGTTTTTTGTCCGTTTCTACTAATTTCTTGCCTATATCGTTCAAAGTATTAAATTTATCTCCTTTACTTCTCTTCTTGTCTTTCTTTTCGAAAAAATCATTGAGGTTTGACATAATAAATTATTTGTTTTTATTTAAACTTCATATACAATTTTTAGTAGACAAATTCTTTGTTTTTGTTTATGTTACTGTCAATAACAGCTGCTCTTATTGTTTTTTTAATACCCGTAGATTAATTTTACAGTAAATACTAATACATTTACAATATAAATAATTTTGTAATAACTTATGTATGTGCCTGAAGATCCTACTACAGTATTTCGAGATTGTGTTTCATACTTTGATCCATAATAGAAATAGCCAGGATAAACTATCAAAAGGAATGGAAAGGAGAGCAGGCTCACCTGGATTAAGTAAAAACAGAGGATACCATCTAGTATTTCGGTTATTCTCGAATCTGGCTGGGGTAATTCAGTTTTTGAATAGTTCCTTAGTGTGGAGGGTGAAACTAATAAATCAAGAAGAATTTTACTTACAACCAAATGTTTTAAACCTACCTCAAATCAATATTAAAATTAGTTTTCCCTGAGACCACAAAACTCTGTTAATGGTCATATGAATTTAAAACCAAGCCTTGGAATTACAAAACTTGGAAAATAATGACAGTTTGTGATCTCTTATGTGTTTCTACGTGTTCCAGGTGAGCCTGTTCTCCTTTCTATTCATTTAAAGTCTTAGCTAAACATTAGGGACATTCTAAAAATATTAACTTTGGTCATTGGTCCTAAAAAATGAGAAAAGTTGTATGTAAGCCACTCAAGAGAAAACTGTATTGTAACAAATTAATGAAATACACAAAGGAAACTGTATTATAATTTTGTATTCTTTATTATAATAACTTTATTGTAACTCTGATTCCTCTTAATATGTTGTTTAACCCAAAAGTCCTCATTTTTAATTTGACAAATTATTATTTCTATTTAAAACACCCTTACTTTAAAACCAGGTTTTACTTAGGAATTAGAAATAAAACAAATGCTTTTTAGTTTCATACATATAATTATATTAAAAAATAACATACAAAATAAACAATTAAGTAGAGTTAACAAGTATTACTTCTAAGTGTAAATAATGTGTATAATCAATAATTATTATTTACAAAGAAACAAAGAGGCCCAAGATTAAAGGAGATACAGTATTGTTAAATATTAACTACCAGTATTAACAACAGATGAAAATGGGATGAAACACTTTCGTTGTGGTGTTACAAATTTTACAAGTGTCACTAACAATATTATCTAAAGATCAAAATCAATTTCATCCAAGTTTTCCTCTCCATCTATCAAACTGAAAGGTTGAGAAAAACTTCCACAAGAAACTGAGTTGGCTTGAGAATTTTCCTTAGAGTTTTCCTTTTCTGATTTTGTAGTTTCAGCCTCAAAAGCCTGATCAACTTTCAAATCACATAAAGTAGTAATATCTGAACTCATATCTTTTACACCAGAGACTAAGATTGAATCCGTCTTTGTTACAGGAGGATTCGAACTGGCTTTCACTGAAGGTTTAGAAAACATTTTAAGCTTTTCTAGAGTTTTTGAGCTAATATTAACTTTACTTTTAACATTGGACAATATCGGCGAAGAACTCTCTTTTGATAGACAAACATTGCTTGTGTTACATTTGGTTGACATATTCAAATCTTCTGTATTTTCAATACTTGTAGTTTCTAAGTTGTTTGGATTTAAAGCTGATTCTAGTGACTCTGCAACATTGTTAAGAATGGGCGTATTTTCTTGAACATTCTCTGACGTATGTTTGAATTTTTTATTTAGATTCGTAGGTTTGAATTCAAATTTCCTTTTTAGAAAAACATTTAGTTTTTCACCAATACAGGTTTTACTAGCTCCCGTAGCGTAGACTTCTTCGAATTTTGAATCTAAGATACTTTTGTCTAAACTCGTTTTCTTTGTGGACAAATTGGTGGTATTTTCACAGTTTGAGTTGTTATCACCTATAGAAAGCTGTTTACTTGAAACATCTCGCTTAGAGTTTGTGGTATAGCTAGTGCTACATTCATCTTCCTGGTTATCAATAAGATTAAGTGTAGATACGTCATTAGAGGAAGATGACTTGGGAGATTCAGTGAAAGATGTTGTTGCCGCTGTATCTGTTTCTTCACACAGTATTTTCTTTTTTGCTATTTTCTTGCAAGTCTTGTTTGTTTTGTTGCAAGATTTTTTACGTTTTACTATTTCTTTAGGGATTTCAAAATTGTTAATTTCCTCTTCTTCTCCTGAAGAAAGAGAAGTTGAAGCATTGAGGTTGCTTTTATTTTTAGGTGTTATTTTGGTGTTATTAGTAATTTTTTAGTTGATTTTGTGTCTGATCCGTCGAGAAATTTTGAACATTTTTCAGGAGTGATTGAAATATCAAGAAAGTTTGTGCTAAAATTTTCAGAACTATCAGAACTGTCTATGGACTTTTCGGGTGTTGTTTTTGCTACACCCTTTTTCTTTTTCACTGATTTTGTTTCTTTCTTACTTTTCGAAGCAACTTTAGCCCTCCCTACATTCAAACGTTGCGTTGCCTCAAAAGCATTCTTTTCTCTTGCTCTCCTAATACTAGCTAAAACCTCACTAAGCTTTTCTGAGACTTTAGACGTGGAAGGAAGTATAATATCTTTAAATTTATCTTCATCCTGAACAACGGATGTCCTGAAAAGAGACGTACTTTCTTCTATCTCTTGAGCATTTTCATGACAACTTGATGACTGTTTCTCCTTTGGCAAAATCTGTGAGTCATCAGGGTGTCCCGTGTTGGTAAATTTTACTGATTTAGAGACATGGTTTTATTCATACTTCTTTTGATTAGTTGAATTTTACTTTTCTCTTCTTCTAATTCATCGAAAAGACTTAACCGCCTCAAAATAAGATCAGCTGTAACAGAAAGACCACAAAAGTCTTAGGAAACATGGTTAAATTAATTTTAGTGTAGAGTACTAATTTTAAGGCAATAATTTATTCCTGATTTTTCTGTGATACAGTTTTGTGAGCTTGCGTGCTCAATAAACATAAACATAGCAACGTGCTACTGTGAATCCTAGCGAATTTACTATAACTGGGTAATAAAAGCCAGACCAAGATGGCAGTTGAAATTTGTTTTTTACCGCCATCTTGGTCTGCTTAAAGATTTTTTGAAATTTGGTACACTTGTCAGGTACAGTGCTGTAAATGATTATACCAAGTCTTATTAAAATCAGTTCAAAAATACAGTTTTTTCTAAATTTTGTTCTATTTGGTGACAGAAATGAATAGCTGGAATGAATGGTTTAAAGTGTTACAAATCTCACTAAATGATTTATTTACTCTGCTTTAACAAAAGTAGCTTTGGTTGAAGGTACCTTGGCGTGCATACTCGTCGATAGGGTCCTGGGGGAAGGTCGTGTGAAGCACGTTGACTTGGCCGATCAGGGCAGAACTCTGCATGCTCGACTCTACCAGCGCCACCGTGATCACAGCGTCCTGCACCGTCACCTCCTCCCGGAACATCAACTTCGCGTGAGCTTGTGACAGCCTGTACACACGTGACGATAGAACAGTCTAGTTACTCAGAGTAAATAGACAATCCTCTAAAGCGGATCCGTGGCGGATTGGTATCGCACGCGACTCCGGAGCTCATCACTCCGGTGGCGCGGGTTCGATCCCCCAGTCACCACTTACATTTGTAATGTGACTAATACGGTGACGCTAGGTAAAGGTCGAGGTTGAGTGGTAGAACTTCACCTCGTTAAACAAGACAAACTTTACCTTTAACAATCCTCAACAAGGTTTATTATATAAGTTATAATAAAATAAAATATATCAAGTTATGGTCAAGTACTTTTTGAGTGGTCACACGGACACAAGAACAAAAGAAAAAACTGGTTGAACCCAAAAAATAGGATATTGCTGCAGCTAACTTAACTAGGAAAGATTGAATTACATGGCTTTTTCAAATGTATAGTTTTTTGCATTTAAAATATATAATGCACAGAGTTTCCGAACCTTCCGAAACACAGTATGTATTTGATAATCTTGAACTCATTAAAAAAGTCTAACAAGTTTACAGCAACAACCTCCAGAATTACACATTTTCAATTGTATGGTAAATATGTATGGTTTACAGATACAATACAATTCACAGAAAGTTCATCATTAGTTCTCAATGATTTTTTTCTATTGATTTCCGACAAACCTGACTAGACTTTCCAACAGTCGGACTGTAGTTCTCGCCACATTTCTTGCCGCTAGACTCCTTTGCTCCTGATAGTATCGGCTCAGTATCTTATTAGCTCCTACGCTGAAGCGAGGTTGTAGGGTTTTATGATGCTGAAATATGCTTGAAGTTTCTCTAGGCCCCATAAAGATGATGACTTGAAATCCTTTCCAGGGTCCTTACCCTCTAGGATAAAACCTGATATTATCCTGGAACAAAATGAGAGATGCCTTTGTTAGTAATGTTATTTAAGTGTGTACTAAGTGTAATCCACTGTTCAGTCTTTCCACATAAGGTTATTACTGTACTTTTTGAAAACATCGATTTGTTCCCCCAACCAACAAAAGACTCTAGTAATGTGTCTTCAATCACCAAATAAGCTGGCGAAAAAGAAACCACTACTGCACTTTAGGTTGAAATTATTTTACTTCAACTAAACAATTTGTTTGAATCTTTTGAAGAAATGAACAGTTTGTTCCAGCCTTTAAAAGGGGTTTAAAAATCTTATCTGGACAAAAGTAAAATGAACATTTCGAATGGCTTCACTTAATTTTACAAATGCTATGTTAGCCACGGATAAACCTTTTAAAAGTAAAGACTAGGAAAATCATTCCAAAATTTAATTTTTTATGCGTTTCTGTTGAAAAGAACGTTTAGTCTAACTTTGTTGTTGATTCAGCCAGAAATACAGAAGGACCCCAACCTCTTTTCCATGGGGACACCTCCACCTCCACGGTGAGTCTCCCCCTACAAAAGGTATCCTAGCATGTGTGATGACAAAACTGAAGTATCCTGGTTCTTGAATTCTCTTAGAGATTAGATTGTAGTAGGGCTGGTAATGTACCAGTAATCAGTTGTACGTCAACCAAAGGTTAATGTACTACCCCAGTTATCTTAGCCTGGGAGATCCACCCCCAGGGGACCATAGAGCCTCAAGATGACTCCCCCAAGCTCAGACATGTAAACTTCATTTCAATTACACCCCTTAAGTTGACTCTTTATCCTGATCTCCAGGGAGGGACAGTTTAATAGGATGTGCCTAGCAGTTTCTACTGACTGTTCACAAAGTCTACAAAAGTATTACCATTGTGCAAGCCATTTTCGGTCAAGTGCCCATGACCGGTTAAGTATGATATTAATAATATGATATCAGAGCGTTTTAATTTTAAGGTGCCACTGGAGAACGCCCTGCTAGGTCCTCTTAAAAGTAGGTTAGCGGTTGAGCTAAATCTGTAGTACAGTACGGGCCATGAGATGTTGCAAAAACGTTACTTTGACAGTAGGCAATGTGTGATTTTAAAAGATTAGAAAGCGGTGATAACCTAGCTACTCTATCCAAGGAATTTAACATCAACAGATAAAAAATTGGTAGACACAAAGAAGAAAAAGAATGAAATCGAATTAGGTGTTCTTTAAGAGCAATGAATCATCCTTCAATGTAAAAAAATATTTCTGGCAAATTGAGTCTTTTTAGTGAACTTCCACTAAACCGGCGTTTCCGCTAGTTTGGCGCTTTCGATTCCGATATAGGGCCGGATCAGTGAGATCATACTGTACCTGTCCCAATCAGAGTTGCAAGAGTCCAGCAGCACCATGACAAGGTCGAAGCGACTGAGCAGTGGACTGGCGATAGCGATGTTGACACTGAGAGGTTGACTCGAGTCGTAGTGACCCTTCGGGTTTGTGGCAGCGAGGATACTACACCTGGTGTTCAGCTTGCAGACCAACCCTGCCTGACACAACACACTGTTAGAACAAATAGCTCAGTGGTATAGTGCCTGCTTCGTAACAAATCGGCCTGGGTTCAACTCCGGGAGCTGCAGTAACAACTTTTTCACGATGGCTACTCTCCGTCGGTCGGAAGTCACGTTAAGCGTTGGGTTATTAATTAATGACCCAATCTGGGAAACAGTTGACCGTAGTTTTTAACAATTCTACACCTCATCATCCATCAAAAACACTCACACTCATTATTAATCCCATATTTACCTCAAAACACTTTAAGAGTGATCAGTGTCTCAAATCAAAGTAACAATGAGATCTAACTGCTGTGATCACTTTGTAGGATTTACTTATAACAGCAACATGGTAGGGCACCTTATTAGCCCAAATTATGACACGGAACAAGAAATGTATAATATTTAACTATTTATTTTATAAATAGTTTTTCAATTTTAAAAATGAGAAGCAGTTATTGGATTTTTGTTTCTATTTTTAACACTGGACCAATTGAGTAAGTGGATTAAGTTTTTCTTCTCTTATTTGCCCAATATTTCTTCATTCGCTCGGACCACGCTTTTTCTACTTCCCCTAAAATCACCACTCCCAGTCTCTGCTTGTTGATTTATATTGGTAGTGTGGAGTGCTTATCTTTAAGAAGAGTTTTGGTCTTCTTCTTCAAATATTCCATTTTAATTTTCAATTTCTTCATAACTTCCTTAGTTTTTGTAATCATATGTTGTTGCTTTTACTGACCCATGACTTCTAATGATCTGCAGGTGGTAAAACTAAATTTGCAGCATTTTCCCCCTTAATAACCACATGTTGAGCCATTAACAATTTTATTTTGGCCGTCATTTTGGGCACAGCCTAAAATCCATTGAAACTCTTCCCTTATTGAATATTTAGCACAAGTTCAATGTATCCAAATATTAGTTTGTTACCTTGGCCACACTGATGGTCTGCTGTTCCATCGCCTCGTGGATGGAGGTTCGGTCGTGTTCTCGGATAGAGTTGAACTCGTCGATACAACAGATGCCTCCGTCGGACAGCACCAGAGCTCCCGCCTCCAGCTGCCACTCCCCCCCTTCCTGCACAGGACAGCTCATTTTACATGTCAAGAACCAGGACTTGAACTAGTAAAGCTTAATAAATAAATAAAAATGCCTTTTTATTCAAGCGTTTCTCAGGATTACAACTGTTTTACAGACCAACTCACGTCTAATAATTATTCTTAATGCAATGTCTATAAACTTAACTAAATTCAATCATTTACAAAACTAACACTATCTATACCTCACTAAGACTGGCTTTAAGCTGTTTCTAAAATTATCTAAATTAAGTTTATTTTTGAGTTTATCAGGGAGGTCATTGTACCTTCAAGACTCACTCTAGGGAGGTGAAGACCTCTTCCGTGTCGGGAGGCTCTTTGTGACACTTGATCCCGATACAGCAGTCTTTCCCTGAGGTATTGGGGCTCCTCAAGGGTAAGGATCTTGTGGACCATGCATGCAGTCAGTAGCATCCATAGGCATCATGTTTGCAGCATCACGATGTAATACATGCTCAAATTTGTGGAGGCAAAAGACAAAGCAAACAGCAGAGTTTTGAACTCGCTGGACTCTGGCAGCATTTCCTCGAGATGCTGTTCCCATACGCCAGGTAACAGTAGTAGAACACTGACAGCACTAAAGATACCACAATCTCCAACTTTGCAGTCTCTGGTAATAGTGATCTGAATCTATAGAGACCCCGCAGAAGCTTCTGAAAGCCAATTCAAAAGCTTCTATGAATGCCATGTGCAGAATGAGTAAAACAGAAATGAACCAAAGAATGATTCATAATGTGAATCTAGTGAGACAATCACGGTAGATTCTATGAAAGTAAGTACAGTAGATTCCCTCTTGTTCAGCCTGCTTGGTTCGGCCAGCCACCTGATGCCTAAAATCAGGCTTCATATAAAATTGTTTGATAATTTGAGTGGTTTTTTTAAATTAGTTCCAAATCCTAAGGTTTTGCTAAATGATATATGCGTGTTTGACCATGTTAATTCACTTATAGGCTTAAATTAAGTCAGTTTTGGAGCTATAAAGGGCCTTCAAACGTTTTATTTTCAGATAGTTCAGCATTTTTTTACAGCCGAGAGTCCGTAAAGAGAGGAGTCTACATTAAATCCAAAATGAAGGATTTAAAGCTAACCCTGACAGCAGTAACAGTGAGGCCGGCCGAGGTGGAGCCGACCCCAGTCGTCATGACCGAACGAGGGCACACTCTGGCGGCGAAGTTGAGCAAATGTGACTTGCCGGTCCCGGGATCACCGACGAGCAGAAGATGCGACTCCCCACGCACTCGTGTCCCTCCCTCCTGGCGCTGCACACCTCCTGCCAGCACCAGCGCTACGGCCAGCTTCACTATGTACAGCCCGTACACCTGCACAATCAAACAAACATGAACACGACCCAAAGACAAAGAGGAAAGCTTCTTCCAACCCTGGAGCGTAAATCACCTTAGAACGTAGAGCGTTGGCTTCATTTAGTATTAAATAAATTTGTTTTACAAGTTATTTTTTCGGGACCCTTATTTGTTGTCCATATGGTGGCGTTTTGCTCACTAACGATGGAAAATGTCTGCAATAATAGTTCAACTTCTGAAATCCTCCCATCGTCAATGGTTTTCTACGAGCGATCATTTCTTCTCCAATTGAGAATCGGTTTTACATAATATAATATTGCACTGTTTCAATGAAACCAGCTATTTAACCTTTGTTTTATCTGCTAAACCATAGGTTTGTGGCGGTTTACTAGTTGGTTCATTGAACCTATGGAATTATCCAGCAGTGTTCTGATGCTACCAAAACGAAAGAAGTTTACACCAGGGAAAGGAATGGAGCAATCGACCAGACTATAATAAGAGAAAGCAACAAGCACGCCCATTGAGAGAAGTTTTTAACACTCAATCAAAGCTAGAAGCGCTAACTCACTTCACTCTAGCAAATGACACCTCTCAACTCACCTGTGGACAGACGGAAGCGAGAATTAGGTTGCGAGCGTGCAGGGGTCGGTGAGCGTTATCCCGCCAGAACGCGGAGAACGCCTCGCGCACCTCCTGCGTGATGAGGACAGCTGACCGCTGGTCGTTGCACACTTCCAGGTGGTTGGCGGACAGCACGAGCTCGATGTCAGAGCGTGTTCCCGCGTTCAGCGGTTTCCACCGGCGCATTACCGCCCCACTTCAACATGCACAAGTAAGTCAGTGCAGTGAGGCAAGTAGTTTGCTTGGTTACGATGCTAAGAGTAAATCTTCACAATTTAACAACTTAGCTATCTTAATCCTGTATCGGGCTCTTAAACTTTATAACACCATCGGTTGCTCATGGAGGTTACCTCCGGATGCACACAAACATATATAATTATGTATAATGATATTTTTCCACATACAGTACAGTCTCTATAATCTGGCCGTTCGCCACTATGACACGTCCAGTAATCCGGCGCTGTGACCGCGTCATTTAGCTCCTGTTTTCAAGTCTCTACTTGTAAAGCGTGTGTTGTTTATTGCTAATTTGTGCTTCCGTTCAGTACAGGCCGTGAGATGTCGCAAAAACGTAATCACGTTACTTTGACATGGATTAAAAGTATGTGATTTTAAAAAGATTAGAAGGTGGTGATAAGTTAACATCGGCAGATCAAAAATTCACAGACATAAGGAAGAATAGGAGTGAAATTGAATCATTCTTTAAGAATACTGAATCATCCTCCAACGTAAGAAAGATTATTCCTGGCAAATTGAGTCTTTTTCAGTGAACCTCCACTAATCCAGCATTTCCGCTAATCCGGCGCTTCCGATCCCGATATAGGGCCGGATTAGTGAGATCGTACTGTAAAACTAACAAGTTATACATATATAAATGATTTCCAACTTATTTCATTACTACAAATGTATTAATTCATATTCAATAAAGTAATATTAAAATTCATAATTTGTACTTCAACAAAAATGAGTTCTAGAGGGAATTTGTAGAATGTATAACTTAATTATTTCAAACCAATATATTTAATTGAAATTTACATATCAACTTTATAACAAACGATTTATCCTCTAGCGCTCACGAAGATTTTTGCCAGGTAAGTATCAAGTTTTAAGTTTCACTTTGTTTCTAAGTTTGAGAACGGCAAATCAGCAATTGATTAACAGTCTTAGATGTGTATATTAGAAAGGTACTGACTGTGTTGGCTTTGATAAAGATAAGAACTTGGATTAATGTATCTAGCTCAATCACTTCTAAGCAACATGAAAAATAAACATGTTAGCAAGTCATGTATGTTTGTAACACTAAGTCTAGTTTTTCAGGTCTGATCTTAATATTTTTCCCAGGTCAGTATTTTTCTCTATAACAGAGACCAAGTCGAATAACCGAAAATTAATTTAAAACCTAATGCGATTCACTACTTTGGAAACTCCTCATATAATTCAGATTACATTACATTTTTTTAAATTGGAAGAAAAATTTGAAATATTTTATTAAACTCTACATTAAATGTGCAGTCGTGCACAGCATTTAAATGGTTGAAAGCTTCAAATACATAAGGTATCTAACGGTTTACCATATGACAACATCGTCGCCAGGTTTGCAGGAGTCGACCAGGTCGTCTTCCAGCGTGACCCACATGGAGCGAGGTATTGTCCCCATCCCCAGCTTGGCCACTTGTTCCTGTCAATGTCAGATTTAAGTTAGCTAATCAGGCGTACATTGTATTGAGCCACATATCGGGATGAGCACTTAAATAAATAAATATATATTTCATTGAATTGACATGTTTACCAGCATGTATCTCAATCGTCCACTATTTGATCTAAAATTTTGCATTCATCCACATCTAGATCCTTTTCAAACATACATAACTCACATTCGTACTATTCCCATTTACTCAAATTTTTCCAGTCCTACCCCTGTTAGTCTGGTTCTCCAATAATTGTGTGCCAAAAACTAACTCGTTTGAACTGTAAATAGCTTCTGTGACCAAAACTGGTTTTAGACGAGCTTTGAAAGCCTTTGGCTCTGTAGCACTTTTGATTGAATTTGGAAGTCTATTGACGAACTGAACTCCTGCCTGTGAGGGCAAACGTTCATGAACCATCGTTCTGTGTCTCCCAGTTCGATAGTTCTCCCTGTCTCTGGTTTGTAAGAGTGTACATCAATTCCTCTTAAAAGGTCGCATTTACATTTGAAAAAAAGACACGTTTCTAAAATGTAGAGACAGGGTAAAGTCAACAGTTTTAATCTTTTGAATGCTGGTCTGCACGACTCTCTCCATTGCAGTTTTGCAATTGTTCGCACTGCTTGTTTTTGAAGAATGAACACTCTGGAAAAGTTTGTGCTTGAGCAGCCTCCCCACAACGTTAGTCCGTAGGCCAGGTGTGGGTAGATTAGTCCATAATAAGCCGTCATCAGTACCAATTGTACCATCTTGTCATCCGTACCATTGTCATCAGTACCAGTTGCTTGTAAACGTAACCTGCGTAACAACAGAGCAGATATTGTGAGGCTGTTTACTCCGCTCATGGCCAGTTTTAAGAGCAATACACCTCTGGCGTAAAGAGGCTGTCCACAAAGCTTAGACACAACGTTTAGAATATTGATGTGTATACAATTTTTGTTTCTGGGTTTGAAAACACTCACTTACAAATAAACAAAACAAGTTTTTATCTGTAAGGATAAGACTTCGCTAATCCAAATAAACACTAATCTTCTAATATGAAACAATATATCTTTACCATACAATGATATTTCAGATTAGTAACAATCACTTATTGTAAACTGAACAGCAAACGTTATAATTGACTAACAAGTATAAGTAAAATGATAGTGAAATTAAATTCAATCTACAAGGTTTTTACAGACGGATGATGATCATTTGTAGACATTTTTTAGGCTACGTCTGTTAGTAATAAACATGTATACATTTAAAAATTCAATATATTTCGATACCGAATTTTTCTGGTATTGTCATTAGTCAACAAGAAAATAATAATAAACATGAACAGATACAAAAAGATAAAACAGATACAAATATTGTATTTTATACTTTTTGTCATATGGTTTTTGTATCTGTTAATGTTTATTATTATTTTCTTGTTGACTGATGAAGATACCAGAAAATTTCGGTATCGAAATATATTGCATTTTTAAATTTATACATGTTTATTACTAACAGACGTAGCCTAAAAAATGTCCATAAATGATTAAATTGAATCAAGTTGTATTTAATTTTTAACCATGAGAATACCAAAATATTGTAAAGATTTGTTTTGTAGTGTTGTTGTATTGGTAATCTAAAAATAAGCAGCTCGCCCTCTTTTATCTGTAATTGTGAAAATCTTTTAAAAATAGATTTTAATTTGTATAAACGCTAAGTAGCTAATTTACTACTAAAAAACCTTTGAAGACAAAATGGAGGGTTTAAACCAGGATCTCTTGAAATTTTACTATTAAAAATATACATATTGATTATAGAAAAATAAAAAGATTAAACACTAGAAGCAGGGTAACTTAAAACTTAAGTTATTTTAAAATGTCTTAGGTTAACATAAACTATATAATCAAGTTTCTTGGGTTTGCCCAATACCTCTGGCCCAAACTGAAAATAGAATAAGATCTAATTTTTATATACCTTTATTCAATAACGTTTTGTCTAAACAATATGTGCAAACCTAGACACAAGTCAGCCCAGAGGCTGTTTTAAAGCGATTAGGAACGCAAAATTTATTGAAATATTTTTGTAATACTTAGTTAAGGAAGTTACTTGAACCAATAAGAAAGTTCATTAATCTATTGAACCCTAACAATCAATATAACTTATGAAGTGGAAAATTGAAAGCTTGAACTTGGAAGTACAAACTCAAGTTGATAGATAAGACAACAACGCTTAGAAAGATAAGACAGAATTTCTCAACAAGCTATCTCTGAGCTGTACTCAGATAAAGATTACACATAGCACATACACTAATGTTACTTCGCATAGTTTATAATGAGACACCGAAGTAATGGCACGCATTGAAACATTCAAAGAAGAAATTCTTCCAGCCACGATTCTTTCCGGAGCTTTCGGGGAAGATATTGAGTTTTTAAAATGTGACACCCACGAAAGTTCCCACGGAGAAGACCAGTTTGCTTCTGTCGTCATGTTTAGCTCGGTGGTGATTCAGAAGCAGGGGAAAACGGAAGAGACGCACCTCGTAGTGAAGTTCAACCAGGAGAGTGAAGTATTCAGGAAGTGTGTTCTAACCGATAGTCAGTTTCAAAATGAGGTTTTCATGTACAAAGACTTCTTCCCGTTTCTTAAACTCAGTGATGACATTCCGAAATGTTTCTACGGAGTCGCGACCGGAGGCAAGTTACCAGACTCGGATGCGATACTCTTGAACGATCTGTGCAAAGAGAACTATCACGTGCGAAAAGACATTTTACACTTGGATAAAGCCCACGTTTCGGTCGCGCTGCAAAAACTCGCTAGATTTCACGCGGCCTCTTACATAGCTAAGCATAACGAAGAAGAACTTTTCGCAGAAAAAATCTACCAACTGAAAGAATCTCAACTGGTGAGTGAAAAATTCATAAACTTTAACACTGCGATAAAACCGGTTGTCGACAAAGTTGTGCAATCTTTGATGAACAACCCGAAATATAGTAGTGCTCTTAAGAAATTTCAAGATAAATTTGTAGATCCGCTAAATTATCTGAAGACATTGGTTTTACCCTCCGAACCGATTTCTGTACTATGCCATGGAGATTTTTGTAAAGACAACATTTTATTCAAGTACGACAAAGAAGAAACACCTGTCGACGCCAAATTAGTAGACTTCGGTACAATTCGCTACAGTTCACCAATCGTGGACTTGTCGTTTTTTCTGTTCTTTAACACCTCATCTTCGTTGAGAAGAAAGCACCTTGATGATTTCTTGACGGAATACTACAACGTCCTGAAGTCTAGCGTGCAAGATATACGGATTCCTGACATCGAAGCGTTCGAGAAAGAGTTTTTCCAGAAGGCAGTTTACGGATTTCTCTACTGCTGCGTACAAATGCCGATCGCACTGACAGGCCCGGCCGATTGGGAAGAGTTGGCAACACTTTCTCGTGAGAAACTTGCTCAGTATTACAGTGACAGATGCAATGAGAGTACAACTGGTTTACTCAAAGATATCCTTAAAGACCTGGTTCGATTTAAATGTGAACTTTAGTATCGTATACCCACAATCACATATTTTTCTCTGGACTGAAAATCTTTTCCTTTTCGGTGGAATAATTCTGAACCTTTTTTCACTAAGACAAGATATACACTTCAGGAATAAGGAAAAGTCTATTGTATTCCTGTATGGAGTGACCAAAGTAGGTTCATCTCACAAGGTGAACTGTATCTTTTTTAACTTGACGATACATCTCAAACCGCTTCTGTGACAGTTTTAAACAAATAACTACATTGGTTGATAAACTACGACTTCTTACACCATGATATATATTTAATATTTTAAATTTAATGCAAAAAATTTGATATTTTTCATAGTACCATACCTTTGTAAAAGTATTGTTAGAATATACTGTTGAGTTAAATTGAAAAATATACAGTTTTATCTTGAAATCCATTTATATTCAAGTAAATTGGTTATTGATGTTACATTTATTTTAAATTGACACCACTGCTAGTTAGTTGTACTCTTAATTAATTAATTTATTATATAACTGCTATTTGCTATTTATCAAATTGCTATTTGATCATCAATGGTAATAAAGATTATGAATTACAAATTAATGTATGTATTGTTCAGCATTTTACTTTGATTTGTGATATTATATGTACACTTTGTAATGCTAATATTGTCAAATAAAAATATGTGACATTTTAAATGTTGAAATTAATTTATAGCCAAATATTCAACTCAACTGATGACAAACAGGAAACGAGTTAACAAGTTTTAGATTACAAAGTACTGTCAAAAATTATCTATCGGCTAGTGTTACTTGCAAAAATGTTTCTATTTTATTTTGATAAAAACACTTACTTCATCTAAAATAAAAAAAAAAAGGTTTTATTAGTCATAATCTCCAGTATTGCGTAGTATACTCAAAATAAAACTTAATGCTTTTTATTTCTACAACTTAGTGTGTTATTTTTATTTTTAAAATAAAATGTGGTTTTCACCGCTGACTTAGCAAAGTTGAATAATGTAGTTTACCATACCAAAATAAGTGAGGAATTTTATGTTACAATACCTGAATTTTAACTTCTTGATAATCCTTGAAACTAATATGGTCCAAACTTTTTACTAACGTTAATGTAGTACTCTTGCATTTTTCTGGATTACTGCAAACAGTGGGTAGTGGGATTATATAGTACTTTTCGTAATCAGCCTGAAAACCAATCAAGAATTAAAGTAAAACATACTGTTTGAGTTTTGTTGACAAATAAACTGCATTCTTCTAACAAAAACAAGAAGAATTCTTAGGAAACTATGGAAGCAAACCAAGCGATGGAGTGCTGATTTTTTCTAGGAACTGTTTGTTGTCCCACTTGACTGGGACTCGTGGCGTGGTCCTGTAATCCAGCTTCATGGAGGTCAGGTTTTGAGGATGATATAGGTCTAAAGCGGCTCAGATAGTCTCAGTGATCATCTGATGATACCCGCATCAACTCCCACCATCGTTTAGACATATCAGACCATCACCTGCGTGGTTCGGAAGTCACGTTGGTCCTTGTATTTCCATTGGTCATTGGGCTATTAATTAATGACCCATTCTAAGGAAGAGTCGGCCTTAGTTTGTAACAAGACTACACCTCATAACTCATTACTACCACTCATCACACTCATCCTTCACCACATATTTGCCTTAAAATACCCTCATGAGAGTGGTCGGCATCTCAAATAGTGATATAGTGATAGTGAGTGAAAACTGTGTTGACTAAAAACCAGACCATACTATACTTAAGATTGAGAAGGCCACCTGTCGAGGCAACTTTAGTGTACTGCGGTAATTTTTGCCGTTTTCATTTTTTTTGCAGCGAGCCTGCTGCGGCAGACGGTGGCGTTCTCTAGCCGGACCCGTCTGTAGCCCTCCGAGCCCTTCTTGTCTCTGTTTGCTGCTCTACGCCCAAACGGCAAAGAAATAACTCCTTAGTTATTTTTTTCTGTATTCTACAGACATGTCTCTACAATCTGACATACTTTTATTTCAAATAAACTAAAAGGTAAACCCTAAAATTATTACAAAACATATTCTTCTATGTTTGAAAATTATGTAAATTCAAATATGTCAGTTTGTAGAAGGGTGTTTTAGAAGAATTTTAAGTATCTTCTGTTTTTTTAGTCAACACCGTTTTCAAGTTGGGCAGCAAACGGTTTATCAAACGTCAGCACTTTAACACCTCATAGCTCGGTCAAGAAATGTCTTAAAATTTCAGATATAGCTTTTTCTTACTCCAATAAAGAATTAACTAAACAAAAATTTAAAACTGTCAATTTAAATAGTGATTTTCTTGATCAAACAGCCTTAACCGCGTAAAATACCGAGAATTGACAGCTCGGTCTGCTGAATGGGTTGGCTCCCAGCCTAAGAGATATTTAACTCAGAATCAGAATAATTTATTGTCATTAAACACAATACAATCCAATAGACGTAATCAAGGGTTTACATTGCTGGTAACTTACAAATATAACTAGGTTACTTTACGAATATTAACTTAACTTGATGATAATGTAACTGTACTTATCTTGATGGTAATGTAACGACACTGTACTTATCTTGATGGTAATGTAACGACACTGTACTTATCTTGATGATAATGTAATAAAGATACTTTGACGTGACTATATCAGAAGAAACTTAACTGTTTCCGAGCCTACCTTGACAGTGGTCTCGTATTTGCACTTTGCACAGCGATAGACTCTTTGATACTCCAACATCTTCGGAGCTGTCGACCTGACAACGGTCCCAGTCACTCTCAGAAACGACCCGACATCGTCACTTCGAGGGAATATTGTTCTGTGGAGTTCTGGGCAGACAGGCAAGGCTGGAAAGAAAATCACACCTTACATCACTAATTAAACTAGTAAAGTTTTGAGTAATTAAACATTTTCTACGAGTAATGCATTACTTGTTTTTCCAAAGCAGAGTGTAAACCGCCTAGTATGGGGGTGGTGGTTTACATAAGCAAAAACCTAACTCTCAAAACATTTTTAAATGTTCAATGACTAATTAAACTGGTAACTTAAATAGTAATTTAAAATATTTCTGATTGTTATGCTTTTGCTTGTTTCTTCAGGACAGAGGGTTAACTGCCTAGCAAGGTGGGGCAAGAGTGGTGGAGTTTACACCCTGCCCTAGAGAAACAAGCAAAAGCATAACTCTCAGAAAATCTTTTTATGTTGAAGCCTCCGACCACCTTTATTAATCACAAATGGCGCACTGCGTTTATAGTGAGTCATTATGAGTGATGGTTCGTTATTTAACACATGCAGTATGACATAACTTGGAATACTAGTTTTATTTATTTTACTGACTCAACAATTTTAAGAATTTTTCTCCCTAACAGTGTTTGGATTAGGCGGATTTTCAGATTAAGGGGTTCGATTGGCGGGACTCTAGTGTAGTTTAATAAGTCATACTTTAAACATGCAAATCATTGCTTTTTTGGTTTTTGAGTTTGCTTTCCCAAAGGGTGTTACATTATTTCAATCCAGTAATAAAGACTTTAATACAAAATACTCAACTCTTCCCTACTTTTCAAAGTTCTATTACTCAGTGCTGACCACCAAAAAAGTATTTTTTAAGTATAAATTGGCCCATTAATTGTATTTATCCAAACATTCAAATGCAAAAGTCCCAAATATGTTAAGCAACAAACCAGTCATCCTTGTGTGTATTTTCCTCTTGATGATGAACTCTTCTGGAGTAGACTGCTTCTTCCGAAGTTCTGCCTGAGCGACAACCAACGCTTTATCGCAGAGGGCAACACTTCAGAGGGTTTCGAGAGAATGCCATCTCCCAGTTCTGTACTGGTCTCGAACAAAGTAACGAAACTGAAATCATTAAAAAATAAAGCCTTCTATTTTTTCTTGAACCATTCTATCAGAAAATAAATCACATACAATTTGACTATTGTAACACTTTCTTAAATAATGGTAACCAGCCCTATCACAAATTTTTCAAATACACCAGAGGACTTCACTGTCAGGCATCACCTTCTTCGTTGCTCAGTAGATTTTCATCAAGCGGAGTTCACCGACCAACCATTGATCGACCAATTAAGGAAGGACATTGGTGTGGACAAGCAATGAGATGGCAGCTTGGGGAATTTGGCGGTGGGAAGGGAGAGAAGTGCGAAGTTGAGTAAGTTGATGAGTGCGTTGCGTCATGGCGTCTATTGAGCAAACTGTGGCAAGTTTGTAGTAAAGTGTACGTTGAAGTCCTGATTTTTTAGAAACTGTTTGTTGACCAACTTGAAAATAGTGTTTTTTATATCACTATTTGAGATGCCGACCACTCTCATGAGGGTATTTTAAGGCAAATATGTGGTGAAGGATGAGTGTGATGAGTGGTAGTAATGAGGTTATGAGGTGTAGTCTTGTTACAAACTAAGGCCGACTCTTCCTTAGAATGGGTCATTAATTAATAGACCAATGACCAATGGAAATAAAAGGACCAACGGCTTAACAGGACTTCCAAACCACGCAGGTGATGGTCTGATATGTCTAAACGATGGTGGGAGTTGATGCGGGTATCATCAGATGATCACTGAGACTATCTGAGCCGCTTTAGACATATATCAGCCTCAAAACCTGACCTCCATGAAGCTGGATTACAGGACCACGCCACGAGTCCCAGTCTACTAAACAAACTAGACCATATTTAAAATTCTTCCAAAACACCACTTTCCAAACTGACATAATAAAAGTTACATAATTTTAAATAAACTAATTGATTAGTTTTTAGTTTATTGCAAATAAAAATATGTCAGTTTGTAGAGGCATAGAGCAGAAAGCGGAGACAAGAAAGGCTCGGAAGTGCTTCAGACGAGTCAACCTAGAGAACGCCACCGCCTGCCGCAGCTGTGGTGTTGTAGCAAGCTCTGTAGCCACCTTCACGGTGGAAAATACTGCGGTACAAAAGAGTCGCCTGGACATGTAGCATGTCAGCCTTAAACAAAAATAAAAGTTGACTGGTGTTTGGCTATTCCAACTAGACATTTAAAATGTGTTAACAATAAAATACAAATGTGGGACTACATACTTGACAACCACAGAGAAATGATTGTTTTCTTCTTTTTCTTTCATCAATAATATCAATTCTTCCTCATGGTGCTTGATAGTATACTTCTTGAATAGTTCTAAAACAAGTACAATTTCAGTTAAATCAAAATGCTTAATGGTTTGAACCTGGGCAAAACTTGTGACTATGTTGCCTAGTGGCAATAAGTAGTGCCGGCAACATTTTGTAAGGTGTGAAAACTCCATACAATTTAAAATTTGGCTCACGGAAGATATCATTGTTTTGTAAAACCAATACCAAATTATGCTTTAAATATGAAACTGTAGCTCTCAGTAGGAATCATGTGAAAATTAGGTGCAAGCGGAAGAACGGGTTAAAGAATACAGGCTCTATACACGTGTCAGAACTCCTGTAGTTTCTAAATGTATCATGTTTATTCATCACTAAGATCTAAGGCTCCCGGTTTACACCGTGTCACATTTGAAATATAATTACTGCTAAACGTTTCAACCTCGCTGTGGAGAGTCATTCTCAGTAGCTGCAAGGTCGAAACGTTTAGCAGTAATTATATTTCAACTGCAACACAGTGTAAACCGGAAGCCTTAGATCTTAGTGATGACACCGGCCGCGAAAGCCTAAGAGTTAAGATGTTTATTCATGTAAAAATGATTTTGAAAGGTGAAAAACAGGCCGCTAATAACTCTTCCACGCACTTGATTTGACAGTTATGCTGCAGGCACAGTTGAAAGAAGGCCCATTGTTTAGCCAGTTGTTGTGTACTTGATGTCCTTTGTTCCTTCGGCGGACAAATAGAGTCTTTCTCTGAGGCGGACCTTTAAGGTAGGTAGTATAATATTGTTCTTTTGTAACTTAATAGGGATTTGATGACGATAAAACTATACTTCACAGAGATTTCTAGCTCTATACAGGATTCCTAGCTCTAAGGCCTTAATTCAATTTCCCCGAAACTCTGTATATTTTTAGACCTAATAAAGACTAGTTGCTAAAATAAGTTAAGCTTAATCCACCTTTGGTTGTGCTCAATAATTGGAGGCCTAAATTTGTCAACTATTAACATAATATAGTGTATTGCTTACCTTTAAGGTTGTTTTTAGCTTCTAAATTCATCATAATATAAATATCGGTATACACTAGCAAGGACCTTTTTTAAATTTGAAAAAGGCCTAGCTTAATACTTAGTTCAGAATTCATAGTCCTAATTGGAAAAAGTAAAAACTCAATGGCTATTATGTCAACTATATATTTTCGTCCACTTAATTAAGTGGTTCTTTTGAGCCACAGGCATTAAAATTTGTAAAAGTTGATCTACCAAATGGTATATTCTTTGAACCACGATTCGTCTGTCTCGGTTAGGAGGATGGAGAATTGAAGATTTGAATTATGAAATAGTATTTTATTTACAAACATCAAAGAGGTTACAAACAGATATAACCTCAAATAGCCGCCCAACAGACAGGCCATACAGCTGAGCTGTCTTTTCATGGCAGAATTTTTGTAAAACCAAAGAGTAACAGGTATTAAAGATTAAACCTTCTACCTACACTATGTATAAAACTTTTTTCTATTTTTCTGTTTGTTTTGAATAAAGTATAATTATGATTATAAATAAAAGTGATATATATTAAGTTGACTAGAAGCTCAACGTACCACCATGACACCCGTACACCTTTGGACCTGGAAATGAGAAGATGCAGGCTGGTGAGGACCCAGAACTGTTACCCGACGGCAGCAAAAAGCTCTCCCCAGCAATAGACTCCCCAGTGCAGTGAAGAAGATGAATGATAACAACTTTGGAAGCCACATCCGGAGAGAGTTACTGTGCTGGCCGCTGTACTCATCTACTAAGTAAGTAAGTTTTACTCTATGAGAGAAGTTGAGGAGACTCCCCTCTTATATCTTACATATGTCCTTTTCTCCGTAGTCGTGAATACCAGAGAATCGTCAGTTTTTTCCTCTTCTACATACAGTGGTAGTTGTTTTCCTCGTAGTATTCGGATATTTTGTAGTAAGGTCTTTCTTGCAGGTATAGTTTAAGTTTCTTGATAAAAGTTTTGCTGTCTTTTATCAAGAAACTTAAACTCTTGTCCTCTTGTTGAGATGACATGGCAGAGACTACATATGATGATATGACGCAGTCAATCCCCTCGGTGTTACAGACGAAGAATTCAAGTATCAAGTAAGTAAGTCAATGTAAAGGGGTTAAAACCCATAATATGATTCCTTGAGATCTTTAGATACTCTGTGGTTGCACCGCTCAAGTGATTCTTTTTCCCTTTTTTCCAAGGCCGTAAGTGAAAAAGCAAAACTGTCATAACTCATAATTTTAAGGTTAACGTTCAGGCTTGACAATATATCTAAAAGTTTCATCATTTTCAAGCATTTAATCGTATTTTCTTATTAATAATATAATATTTCACTATGTATAACATAAGAAATATACAACGCCATTCCTTATCACTTGCGCTTAACTTCAAGAGAGTCAATATTAGTGAATCAAGTTTATTGTTTAAGGTTAGAAATGCTGGTATCAGGCATAACTCAAGAGCTTTGTCAGGAGTTCTCCCTATCGATTCACGACTGGAAAAATCTCCAGAGAAGGACTTTTTATCCAATTATTACAGACGTAACACTGTTCAAAATTTTACACACATAGGCCTACGTCAGTTTAGTCAAAAGGCTGGCTCAAACAACAATGATAATGATGAACCCAAGAATGCAGAAGACCCTGCAGCAGCAGATGATTATATTGTTCCTCAACATTTACCCGCAACGGTAGTTGTACCAGAAGTTTGGCCTCATGTTCCGTTGATTGCAGTCAATCGTAATCCTCTGTTTCCTCGATTTATCAAGCTGATTGATGTAAGTATCCTGACTATGAGTAAATTAAGGGTGCTGAAAATTAGTAAATTAGGGTTAATTAGTTGGCACATCAGAAGCCAACTATAATGTATACTGGCTGTTGCCGTTAATAAATAAAATGTTTGATGTAAAGAAACCCAATATTTAGTTTTGAGCTAACCTAATACGTTTCTTGCATCTAATACAGTATTTAATATACTCTGGCCATGGTATCGGTTTGATAACTTATTCAATTTAGAGCATAGGCTCCACGAAATAGACCAAAACGCACCTTATTGTAACCTACCATGCATCCATCCAGAGTTATCTTCAAAGAAGAATTCTTTGAAGGAGTATAGTGGTCTTGTCTCGAGTTGTTCGTTAACTTGTAAACTTCTTTGTTGATAGACTCTCAGTTTCCTCATCCAAGTTGTTGTACAGTTATTGGCCAGAACTGGATAGTATTCTCTTTGCTTGTCCAGGTTTGAAGTTTTGTCCTTTGTCCGCGCGTGTGTTACGAATTTATACTGTTTCCCAACTTTTCAGCTTGATCAGTTCACGATAAACGGCATTCTTTGAATAACTCTTTTTATTGTTACATATATGGTTTGCAATATATTTTAACAGTCTGTTTAGTAGGAATTTAATTAATTTTTTTGAGCGCTGCACTGTTGTTACAGTGTTTGAAACTTCTAACGTGGAGATTTTTTAAATTTACAAACTTGTCATAGTTCAAGGTGAAAGGGTTTAGTTATATAAATCATTGTACTGTCTAAACAAAGATTTATAATTACATGGTAGGTTTAGACCTGTATTAAAAAATGTATAACTCATGATTATCTTTTTTTAGATAACAAACCAACAATTGGTTGACTTAATTAGAAGAAAAGTGAAGCTGAACCATCCGTACTGTGGAATATTCCTGAAACGTAGCGAAGAGTAAGTTATGTAAATCAATAGAATCACACTATGAGAAAGTAGGCTGAAGAATTATTGTTTATGCAAATCAATTATTATTATTGTTATGTTTGAACATAACATGTCAATTGTTTTTTAAACAATTTTTTGTTACTTAAACCTGGTTGATCAGTTTCTTGAACAGAGTTGTTTTTTGACCAACCAGTAGCTTAGTTTCCCGTAGATACAAGTTGATCATTATTACACACATTTTCCGCAGGAATGACAGTCAAGTGGTGAATGATGTGAGTGAGGTGTACCCGGTAGGCACCTTCGCTCAGATACAAGAGCTGCACGACATGGGAGACAAGCTGAGACTGGTCGTCTTGGCTCACCGCAGAATCAAGCTACTCGGCCCTATTCAAGACATAGAAGAGCCTATCCCTGGTAGTTATACGTAGAACAAGACTGGCTTATTGTTGGCATGAGTAAAAATAAGTTAATACCATTCATTCATTGAGTAGGGGGGCGCTTTTAATAATATTAGAAAAATAAATTGAGTAATTTATGGACATTTTGTTTGAGATACTAGTTTTCAGCACTAGCCTAACCTTGTTTCGAGCGAAACTAAAGCTAAAACTAATGAAAAATAGCCTGCTACTATAGCTCGCTGCAACCCAACACTGTGCGTAATAGTAGTGTGTTGTAGTAGAATACTGAAATTTCATATGACAGTTCTTGCTTGATTTCTCTCTTCCTGCTATTTTCCTTAAAATGCTTAAATGAGATTAATATAACTAGCTTTTATATGAAATCAATCGATATTTTCCTTTCAAAATCTAAATCAACAGTAACTTACCGCTAACATCTCTAACCAAAAGGAATATTACTACACAATATCTTATACAAGGAAAATATCTGTACATAATATCCCTTTTGTTGTAGAGATGACAGTGAAGTATCCAATGTTAAAAACCGAGATAAACGTATCTGTTGAAGAGTCGGATGTGAGGCGGAGAAAGGCTCGTAACCGAAAACCAAAGCCCCCGCCCACGGAACCGGCGGAGGAGCCTGTAGAAGGAGAGAAGAAGGAAGCAGGACCCGTCCCTGCTCCTGTGTTGATGGTTGAGGTGGAAAACATTGTTCATGAGAAGTTCCGACAAACCGAAGAAGTAAAGGTCGGTGGTTTTAAATATTTGGAATCCAGTAGATTTTAATTTAGAGTTTTTAAAAGTACTATTTCATGTATCTCATTATTGGTATTGCACGTGACTCCAGAGCTCATCACTCCGGTGGCGCGAGTTCAATCCCTGTAGTCACCACTAACAATTTGTTAAGTGACTTTGAGGTCACGCTAGGTAAAGGTTGAAGTTGAGTAGTAGAGAGGCCTTTGTAGGCCTAACTTCGCCTCGTTAGACAAACTTTGCCTATTTTTACTTTCATGTAAACTATAAATACTTGGTCTTTTCACACATTAAATAATTACAGTTGAGCCTTGTTAACTGAAAACTTGAATAACACAAATTCCTCAATAACAATTCCTCAATCAACAGTTTTTTGAAATCTTCATTTCAAATTTTACAAAATTAGATCCTTAATAAGTTGAATTTTGGAACGCATAGGCATATCATAGGCCTGTACATGGATGAATTGGGTCTGTGTTTGAGTTACAGTCAACTCCGATTAATCGCGATAAAGTCGGGTTGAGGCTTCCCGGATAAGCAATAATCGCTTAACCTCAAAACCAAAATAATGTATAGATCGCAAACAACTAAAATGAGGATTTTTCGCCGCTTGCACGAGTGGGTTTGATTACAATGGCAAGCGTACGCCAGAACAGCTCCATATGATTGCATTGTAATAAAACTCACTCCGCGTCGCATCTGGCACACGGTGAAAAGTCGTAACGCCTGAAAACGGCCTTATCCTCATTTTTAGTTGTTTAGGTCTTAAATACCTTATTATACATTGATTTTCACGCTTCATTCTTTGTCGCGGTTAATCCACAACGCGGTTAACCCGATCACGTTAATCGGGAGTTGACTGTATAGACAAAACAGCCGTTATAGTTTGATGGATAAGAATTTAAAACAGTAGGAATACAATATATTTTAAAATATAAAAATACAGTTTGTTATATTGGCCTACTGTTTTCTTATTGATCAAAAGTCAACATCTCCTGAAGTAAATTCTACTTCTATGGGCCCTTGGCATTTTATGGACCCATAAAGCTCCGAGATATAGAGGTCACCAAGAAACACAAAAATAAGCAAAGGAAAAGGACTGAACCTTGAATTTTCAAATAGTTGGTAGTTTTTTTACCTTAATAACTTGAACTTTGCTCGCTCAAAAATCTTGACATCTTAAATTTTTAAATCTTCTTTAAGTTCAAGATATTCTGGTTCTATTGTAAAATATGAATAATTGTCAACAAAGGCTACTACTAGCTAGTAGTTAAGTTGTAAATTACATACGAAGATTACATTTTGAGCCTAAATAATTATTTCTTCCCTCAATTTACAGGCTTTGACCCAAGAGGTGATCAAGACGATACGGGATATCATAGCACTGAATCCTCTGTATCGAGAGTCATTGCAGCAGATGTTGCATCAAGGCCAGAGAGTCGTGGATAACCCGGTGTATCTGTCCGACCTAGGAGCGGTCCTGACGGGGGCAGAGCCTGCCGAACTACAGGCAGTCCTGGAGGAGATGGACGTAAGTAAACATTTCAAGTGTCCTGCTATCAAAGAGGAATAGAGGGAGAGCAGGCTCACCTTGATAAAGTAGAAACGCATAAAAGAACACAAACTGTCAAATTTTCTTTTAGTCAAGACAAAAAGAGAGCATATTGTCTTGACAAAGACTCTGAAACTTACTTGAATATTCATTTGAACAGTTTCTTTTGAAATTAGATATAATTTCACTTGGGCCTAAACTAGCCCTCTTACATTTACTGACATTATGTGTGCTTCTAAAGGAAAAGATCTGAGAATGTAAACAATACATTTACATTGTCTGAATGTCATTTTTTATCTGTCTGATCAGATTCCAAAGAGATTGATGCTATCTCTCTCGCTGCTGAAGAAAGAGTACGAGCTGAGCAAACTGCAGCAGAAGATCGGCAGAGAAGTCGAGGAGAAAGTGAAGCAGCAACATCGTAAATACATCCTTCACGAACAACTCAAGGTGATCAAGAAAGAACTCGGCATGGAGAAAGATGACAAGGACGCAATCGGGGATAAGTTCCGAGAACGGATCAAGGTTAGTTTGGCTGTTTCCTTTTACATTTTACACTGTTTTCTACAATTTTTACCAATTTTTCTTACCACTTTTACAGTCACGAACATTTCTAAGTTTCATACTTTAGTTTCAACCTTATATTTTCACTTTAACATAGGGTGTTTAAATGACCTCTGTCAATTTCTAAAACTGTTTTTGAGAGTTTTAAATCCCCGGGATGTTTTGATGTGTTGTCAGATGTACAGTTTTTGAAGATATCCACCTGAGGAAATACTTGTAATATTTTTAACGTTGAAGCATGTATTAACCCCGACACAATTTATAATATTGATGGAAGTAGTTTTAAATGTATTTAAATATTTTATACTCAAATGATACCCCAGGTCTCCTTCAACTAACAGCTGTTGTATTTTCAGGAGTTAAAAGTACCTCCGGCAGTAATGGAAGTGTTAGAAGAAGAACTGAACAAACTGAGTCTACTAGAAAGCCAGTCTTCTGAATTCAAGTAAGTTTCCCAAGTAATCTTAGAACTATTTTCATAATTTTAAAACCTTTGAAAAGTTATCTCCACACCTTTGAATACCTCAAAGGCTCTGGTTCTGATGCAGGAGCGTATTTAAGTGTCTGCCGCCTCTAGGCAGTAAAGTTTGCCCCCTCCCCTTGTCAGCACACTCCCATGTCACTTAACATCACCCCAATACATGCCCTGTCAGCTGATTATGTAGAAAAGTTATCGGAAAATGCCTACTCCATCAACAGTCCAATAACTGTTTGGACCCCTTTTTATAGACGATTTTGCTGCGTCAAATTTTCATATAAATTGCAATTCTGACTTTGATTGGATCTTTGGCGTGCAACATTGTTCAGTTGTATCCAATCAGAAGCCAGAATCACGTTTTGTGGGGTCAAAACTGCACGGAAAAACTAGAGCTTTATATTAAACACTTTCAGTCAAATCCACTGGATGAACTTTCAAGTCAACTAAAACTAACTTATAGTAACATTTTAAAATAAACTTATAGCAAATAGCTTTTAATAACTCAACATTATTTGTTAAACTTTCATTTTTGTAAGATCAAAACTGTAGGGCCTATCCCAAAATTTCACTGCCACTAAAATTTGCCACCCTAGCCTAGAAAATGGTCACAAATTAAGTGCTATTGAATTTTTGACTTTAGTAATTACTTTTGAACATAGTCAATGTATTTTAAATAATTGAATGTTGTCAGCGTGACTCGAAACTACCTGGATTGGCTGACATCACTGCCCTGGGGAATCATGAGTGAGGAGAACCTCGACTTGGCGCAGGCGGCAAAAACTCTCGATGAAGACCATTACGGCATGGACGATGTGAAGAAAAGGATTTTAGGTTAGAAAACTCTTATGTTAACGTTAAGAATGAATTTTATTGATGCATTGTAAACAATACTTTATTTAGAAATATAGATAACTTAAAATAGTCTAATAATAAAAGATTCTGAGAGTGTCTGACGATCTTAGTTTTATGAAAACATGCTTTAACTTCTTGTATTTATTCTTTATATCTGTGTTGGCACATTTTCATAGAAAATATTTAGTTTTAAATTCAAAAAATGAATCCTATGCACAAAATAATTTTTTTTAAGTAAGAAAATGTTTAAATGCTTTTGGAACTATTTACAGAATTTATTGCTGTTAGTCAGTTGAAGGGTACAACACAAGGAAAGATTTTATGTTTTTACGGACCTCCCGGCGTTGGAAAAACAAGCATAGCAAGGTCCATTGCAAAAGCACTTAACAGAAAGGTAAGTCACAGCTGAAAAAGTTGCTCATAAACTACATGATTTTAATTTATCACTTAAAGTGTAATTTTTCTCATACCTGGATGACATTGGTTTTGTCCAGCATCTTTCTTTTAAACAGATACAGTAGAATCACTCTTGTTTAGCCACCTTGGGACCGAACCCTCAGCCAATCTAAAAAACATGGCCAGACTATCCGAAAATAAGAGGAAAAGACAAAAATGTTGCCTTACAGTTTGTTTGACAACGTATCAAAAGCTTATCAGTTTTTAACACAAGTATTTAAGAATAAGAATGAATTTATTTTTCAAAGTATGTACAAAATAGTTGTTTACAATATTAATCCAAAATGAACATTCTTGTTACACATATTCATACGTTATATATGCATTTTCATAATTAATACAATTTAATATATACATATAACATAGTTCTAAAATACATATAATAATAAAAAGAAAATACATAGTTATTTGAGAAAGATATAGGCTACCCTCAAAAAAAAGCCTGAGTATCAGAAGTGTTCCTTCAAAAAAAAGAAAAAACTTCAACTTTTAGCTTAAAAGAGTGCAAATTATTTGAGGGCTATCCAGAAAAAAATTACGCTTTTGAATAAAACCAATGTATGAAGCGAATAGGAAAAGATTTTACCATACATTTGAAAGCAACACTAAAATAATGACTTTTGTCTACATAATCGCATTTACAAATTTAGGGCAATATATCATCAAACGATGGATCTCTTTTAAAATTTCAATACACCTTGTCAACCGTTCCTTCAACTATTTTTGGTTACATTTCTTCCCAAGTAGACATTCATCATCTGCCAGAACGCCAGCACTTTTCAATTCATTGTTGGGAACAAGTATAGTCGCTATGCAAGATCCGACTGTACGGTGGATGAAACAACTCCCCACTCGCGTCGATGTCGTGATCGTCATAATCTTCCTAATGCATCGCCACACCGCTTGCACTGCACTTTTTTGTTTCTGAGGGAAATTTGTAGTGTCCCTCCACTGCATTGATTACTCTCGAAACCTTTCACACTGTTAACATGTTTCATCACCATTAACAATCCCATTAAGTAGTGAATGCCTATATTTGTGGTAATAACTTGTTAGTAACCCAACCAACGTTACGCTGCACCCATTCGCTGATTTTTGTGATTTCAACTTTCTTTCCGCCAGTTCGGCATTTAAGCTGTTGGTCTTCCACCAGCTTTTTCAAGCACAAATTTGTTCGGCCATTTTAAAGCCCAATGGCTAATGCTCCATTGACGAACTCCACCTTCAGTGATATATTGTCCCACTACACAAAGCTGTCGAGCAGATTTCAACGGTTACACGTTTACGTTTTGACAGCCCACCTAAAAACCTTTTTTACTGCACGATTTACAGCTCGCTGGATTTTCAATTGACAAAGGCAGTTCATTTCTGCTTACACTGTAACGCAGTGCAATGCAGTCACTACAATGAACCGAGGATCGCTAGATGCAGACCGAACTCACTGGAACTCATCAAACCACATATCAAGAGGGAGGCCACGCTATCTTCTCAGCCTCTAGCTGGAAAGGAAGTAACCGAAAATCACTTACTTTCTGTTCTGAAAACCCTCTAATACGCAAAATTTAAAACACAGACATTCCCTTCATTTAAACATTATGACTTTCTCACTAAATAAAAACTCAACCCTGATTCAGTATTTCAGGTTCAGCGTTGGTGGAATGACTGATGTTGCTGAAATCAAGGGTCACAGACGCACATACGTCGGAGCAATGCCTGGCAAGCTTATACAGTGTCTGAAGAAAACCAAGACGGAAAACCCATTGGTACTCTATTGACGAAGTGGACAAAATCGGCAAGTATGTAAATCTTATAAATGAAACAGTATTAAAACAACACGAATGAGTGTATTTGTGACTAAAATGTGATTAGTATAGCAAATCCGTGGCAGTTTGGTATCGCGACTCCGGAGCTCATCACTCTGGTGGTGAGGTTCGATCCCCGAAGTCACTACTTATACTTTGTAAAGTGACTATACGGTGACGCCAAATAAAGGTCGAGGTTAAGTGGTAGAGAGAACTTTGTCGTCCTAACTTCGCCTTGTTAAACCAGCTTGTAAGACCAACATAATGTTATATTTCAAGAAATTAAGGAATCATGGACAGAGTAGATACATTTACCAACTTGATTTAACATTTCATAGATTAAGTTAGATCAACATGAAAAATTTTACCTTTAGGCTTAAGAAAAGAGCGGCTACAGGTCCAACTATGAGTATCGCTTATAACTTTGGGTAAAAACTGCAAATGACATTTTTTTGCAAGTTAATTTACTTTGTTGTGGAGGTTTTTTTCTGGAAGCATATTTCTATTGATGTTGCTGCATAAAAATACTAACACTTTTACTTTTATCATAAAATAAATTTAGGATTAAAAACTCCTTAGTTAACCCTTATGTCTCATTTTTAATTTTAAATTTTTGTAGAAAAGCTCCTCAGATAAGTTTCCCGTCCCCTAAGCAAAATTCTCAGCAAAAACCTCTGGTAACGGTGCATTACCAGTCATTGAACCACACCTCTAAGCTGATTTATGCCTTTCAAAGCTCAAAAGTGCCACCTCACTGGATTTGATGAGAGCTATTTTCTTCAGTGATCCAGTGGACAATGTGGCCCGCGAAATGATCCAATGCTCAGCATTGCACCTTACAAGCGCATCCGGTGGGATTCGAATCTGAAGCTAGACAGACAAAATGCCAGCTGTCAGGTACTAACCACTAAAAAGCACCGGATGGTCCGGGCGTCAAACCTGCAATTTGAAGCTCTGGCGAGGGGAAGGAGTGTAGTTTCGCTCTTCTGCTAGGCTTAGTGTTGCTATTCCTTTCAAGATATCAGAGTGCGTTTCAACCGGGCTCTATACTGCACACATCCTTGTTCAAAGGAAATAGCGCTTGTCGACTTAAACACCTCAAAGCGTTAAAACTATATATTATAACCAAAATAATTTTTTTTAAATTTTTATATGCAGCAGTACTATGCTTCCAGAAAAACTTTCCAAGTTTTAATTCATTAACTTGCCTAAAAAATATTGCAAATTTTTCCATGTTAAATTATTTATTCCATTTAAACTATTTTCTGCTTTCCCACCTGTGGCCTCATAACATTTAGCTAGCTATCTTTAATTTGCAGAGGCTACCAGGGAGATCCGGCCTCCGCCTTGTTGGAAATGCTGGACCCGAACAAAGTCCATCAACTGTATCACTACTCTTTTCTGAGATGTAGCAGTGATCTTTCCAAGGTGAGCGTAGGAAGTGTGTTAAGAAAGCAAAATGTAACTTGTAACAATTAAGGAAAACACATCTCTTTGAAGAGGCTTTCATACCATATTCACATTTTAGAAACGTAAATTAGAGAGGTATATTTCAGTATTTACAACTTATTTTTGTTCACCAAGAATTCGCCAAAGGAACATTTTTATAGAATCATGATTGGTCAGTTTCTAGTCTAGGTTTATACAGACCTGATAAACCTGGAATTTCATAGGTTGTCCTGGAACCAACCTTGAATTTTTTGTGCCGCATACTGAAAAATTGAGATTTTGTCAAGGAATTTTCCTTTTGACAGAATCGTCCAAATTGTTGTCAGAATTGTCCAGGTTGCACCATTAAAAAAAGGTGCTCCTTTCAATAATATTTCTTACGTTCTTGAAAAGATTCTCCTCCTAAATTTTCCACGACATGAGTTTTTGTGCTTGAAATTTTAAACAAACAACCTAGTACTGTTCAGTAATGACAAAATTGTTTCTATCTTTTGATCCCTTAAGATGCCTTATAGGATGTTTCTATGATTTCATTCCAAAAAGTCAAAAACCATGTATGATCATCTAAAAAGTGGATAAGTAACAAATTGTTATTTTTGTTGACTATTGTATCGGCAGGACAACTTGAGATCAAATATCATATAAGCATATAATTGAATTTTTTTTTGTTTTACGGCCAATATTGGATTATTTGAGTCAATAGATTAGGATTTTCTTCTCTTATTTGACCGATATTTCTTCATTCGCTCGGATCTTTCTTCTGCTGAAATCACCCTTGCTAGACTCTGCTCTTTGATTTTTCTAAGTAGTGTCGTGTGTTTATTATATCGCATTGTAATAATAAAAAAAAACATATTATATAATGTGTAACTTCAACTGATTACAGGTTCTGTTCATTTGCACTGCCAACGTTATCGACACGATTCCGGAGCCTCTGAGAGACCGCATGGAGATGATCGATGTGTCAGGATATGTGGCAGAGGAGAAGATGGCGATCGCCAAACAGTATCTGATTCCAAGCTATGCAAAACTCTGGCCTTAAACTAAACAAAAGGTGATGTGTTAAGCATCAGTTTGGTAAATTTTGTCCATTTGTCCAGTTGTGGCTAAGTCCATTTTGTACATAAATGAATAAACTTTGTAATTGCTTTTCCCAGTTAAAGTTAAAATAGCAGACATCTTTTTTTCCTATTAACACATTGATTGTTATGATGATGAAAATTGCAATTGATTCTGTGTAATAGCTCCTAGTATCTGTACGTCCAATGCAGTGGATGCATTAAGTAAATAAATAAATGATCAATTTATTTGCCCTATCAATATTAATATAATATACATCAACAGCAAAGTCACATCTTAGCCCAAACAAATTATTATAAAGACTACATCATACTTTTCAGTGAAAAGGCTCCTCCTTACAAACCTAACAAAACCATAGTTTCGTTTGGATAGTTAACACACTCGTTTGTTTGCAGATTTTGATTCAAGATCCTTCTTTGCAATCTCTGATAAAAAGTTATTGCAGAGAAAGTGGAGTGCGAATCTACAAAAGCATATTGAAAAGGTAAACTTTTGTGCTTAATTTAGATTTAGGAAATAGGGCCCTAGGCCAGGATATGCTATCAAAAAAGAACAGAAAAGAGAGCAGGCTCACCTGGATATAGTAGAAACACATAGAAGAACAATAATTGTCAAATTGACTTCTGACTTCACTGTTGGCAACACTGCTTCCATCTTTTTGCTTTGTTTTGTTGTTATGCCTCCTTTGCTTTTACTACTGTTTTAGTCTTGACAAATGCCCTAGTAGGGTTGAACATTTGCTCTCCTTTCTATTCCTTTTGTAAAGCATTTGGTATACTTTGCGACCGATTTCAATTTTTATGTTATCTCCTCGGTGAGTTCAACAAACAAAATATTATTTAAATAAATAAATAAATATATCTTTATTTGTCATTAGGATTTTACAATCATTGACAATTGTCATGCTTAAGGCTACTTACTTTAACTGGTTAGACCTCAAACTGTTTATTAGAATAAGTGTCTAATAGATGTTATATTGAGTTAAAGATTTTTAAACTGATGACCATATGACTATTTGTCGTCTTACTTAGTCTGTGGAATTTAATGTACAAGTATTGTTTTTCCCTCTTGTATGATAGCTATGAATTTCATGGATTTCTTAGTATGGATAAAATAATAATAGAAATGGTATAAAATAAGAATTGTTAGTAAATTTGTAGAGGATACAGTTTAAAATATTTCTAATTTATATGTAAAACATGTTCATGAAGAATTCTTCTCATTTCTTATTTTACTTATTTTGTCAGTTATTGAATTTCCGGTATGTATTTTGGTTGTATTTAGTATATTTCCTGTTTTTTAAAATTACTTAGGTAGATGTGTAAATCCTCCCTTGCAGTTCATCAGCCTACCTTTCCTTCCTTTTAAAACTCACAAATGAAACACAAGATTGGTATTTGTAGGGTAAATTTACTTTTTTTTCACTGTAAACAAAATTCTTTTTCAATTTTACAACCTTTTCTTTTTAATTTGTAATGACTGAAATAAGCTTTTAATCCCGCCCAAAAATTTCTTGATATCAAGCAAGAAAAAATGTTTCTCACACGATTTTGCCCGAAGGAAAAATCCAACCCCCTCCCCTAGTTATTGTAAATCTTTACACCTCCCACCAAACATCTCCTTTACACCAAAGATAGCACTGCTGTACTAGACAGTAGGAACAGAGCAGGCCTTTTAGTAAAAGGAAAGAACGGACCTTCCCCTTGCCACTGGAGAAAAAACTACTAACAATTGGTAGTTAAAACTCCACCCGTTCCTCAGAGGACTACACTAATCTAGGAACTACATTTAATTACTATCTTAACTTAAGATCTAACCTAAGACTATTCTAACCAATATTTGAAAATAATCAGCTACATCATAAAAAAAATTGATGGCTTGTCAAATTACACCAAATAATACTCATCAAGTAAAATGAGGACACGTTATAGGAATAAAAACTACATGTTAGTCTTAACATAAAAGAAATAGCTGAAAAAAGAGCAGGCTTTTCCTGAATGTGTGTTATGGGTTTAGGTGGCACGTAAGGTGGCGTTCAAGGTGGTGAAGAAGGAGGCGGAGAAGGTTGAAGTGACTCCGGAGAACTTGCAAGACTTTGTCGGCAAGCCAGTGTTCACACATGATCGGATGTATGAGGAGACGCCGCCCGGTGTTGTCATGGGGCTGGCGTGGACAGCTATGGGTTAGTGAATTTTACGTCATTTTATTTTTACTTGCTGCAAGTATATGTTAGATTTTGCCGGTATGAGTAAATTTAACAGAGAAAAACACCCCTTACCTATAGAGCAAGTTATTAAAGTCACAATGTTGTAAATTAGTTACTGGTACATTTAAAACTAGCTTTGTATTTGAATTGTCTCCCGTGTTTGCCACGGATAAAATATTATAGTATCATGACTTTAAAGTCGTTTTGTAAAAATGCAGGCTGTTGCTCGGGTACTGGCATCAAACTACCGATCCTTACACCTGCTCCTTCATTTTGAAAGTGGGCTTAAAGTTTCTAGTGCCGCAATCTGCTTTTCGTAAGGTTGTGTTTTTTGTGGCGATACAGTTTAGATGAAGCCTAGATAAGGTTTGTAGTAGTTGGATGTAATTGTAAACTCAATACTTCTTGAAATTGCATGACACCTGCTGTACCATACGTTATCATTTGTCAATACATTGGTTACAGGGGGCTCAACCTTGTTTATTGAGACAGCTTTACGCCAACACGCGGCAGAGAGCTCAGCTGACGGGAAGACAACACCGATCAGTGGTTCTCTGGAAGCCACCGGCCACCTGGGAGATGTCATGAAGGAGTCGTGTCGAATCGCACTAACTGTCGCGAGAAACGAACTCAGCGAAATCGACCCCACAAACAAATATTTAATGACCAATCACATTCATTTACACGTACCTGAGGTGAGGTTCTTCTAGTAACTAATTATATTTTGATTACTTATTCCCACTGATAATCACTAATAATCTAAAATGCTGGTTAACCCTCCAGAGGGCGCATGGGTTTTCAAAACGTAAGGGTGCACATGGAGGTTACTTCCAGGTGGGTTAAAACCTTAGTGAAAATTGCAAAACATCATTGTTCTTACAGTATGACATTTTTATCTACATTTTACCTAAATAAAATGCAATAGGTGAAGTGAAACACAAAAACTAGAGAACTACAGAAATAGTACAATGAGTTCAACTCCGGGTTGCCTCGTAACGAGGAAGGCATCACGGAAGTTACCTCCGGCCCTAATATAAACAGTTAAAACTAATGACATCAAAGCTGTAAGTGGCTAAATTATATTTTATCGTGTTCTAAAAAGAGAGCGGAAGGCACACAAATTCACAGGGTTTTGGCTCATGTGTAGGCGATTTGATTAACAAACACTGGAGGTAACCTCCGTGATGCGACCTCTGGAAGGTTAAATAAGTCATACTACTTACACATGGCTGATACAAGTAACGGATACCAACAATTGCTACTTACTGTCTTCACAATCCAAATGCAGTTTTTGTCTACTACGGTTGTTTTGAAGCTAACTTCATCGACAGGTATATAGTTATAAAGCACTTAACATCAATACCTATATAGGTTTAGGTTACCTTGTTGATCTGTCAAGTAATATTTATTGTAGTTATGAGTACTACAGCTGTTTCTGCCATCCTAGGCTTCAGGTAATGAGGACGGTAGTTATATAGGTACCTCATATACGTGGCCAAGCAGTGTTTTTTTGTAACTGTTTTAAATCTTCAATGCGCTGTCTATTTATTCTTTTATTTATTTATGTATTTATTTAATCAACTTGACACCTCTATGAGTGATACAACTACACGATTCTGAAGAAGCAGATGAAACAGCTGTAGTACTCATAACTACAATAAAGATTACTCGACAGAACAACAAGGTAACCTAAACCTATATTGATTCATAGTAATCTGGTGGCTATCATCATGAAGAAAAAAAAAAAAAACACTTAACATTGTTAAATGTAGCACAAGCACAATAATCAATATCTTCTTATCTTCATTTTCATCATGTCAAGGTTTAAAGTAATATATAAACACAAAACATAAAAAAGTATAATGGTTACTGCTATGTAACTATGTACTCGTCAATGAAGTTAATTTCAAAACTGCTGTAGTACCCAAAAACTACAGTTAGATTGTAATGATGACAGCACATAGCAATTTCTATATTTTGATGAACACAGTCCGCCACATTCTTATTATAGATGAGGCTATAAATTTAAAAAATATTTTTCATCTTACTGTATTATTGTCAATAGTTTTTTAGGACCTTAAGTAATAGATACAAGTTATATATGTTAATATTTTGCAAAATAGTGTTCTCAATCTATTTTTGCATTAAGGAGAAAACAACCGGTTAAATTGTCGATATTCCAGGGGGCAACTCCTAAAGACGGACCAAGCGCAGGCTGTACCATAGTGACCGCTCTGCTGTCCCTGGCTCTGAACAAACCTATCAGACAGAATGTAGCCATGACTGGAGAAGTCTCGTTACGAGGGAAAGTTCTTCCCGTGGGCGGCATCAAAGAGAAAACCATTGCGGTGAGTTTTAGTGTGTAATTGCAATTAGTAAGTGCGTTTCGCATCAAATCGGCTCGGGTTGAACTCCCTGCAGTTACAACTTTTTCACGATGGGCACTCCCCGTGGTTTAAAAGTCACGTTAAGCAGTTGGTCCATTCCATTGGTCATTGGGCTATTAATTAATGACCCAATCTGGACAACTGTCAGTCCTAGTTTGTAACAAGACTACTTTAAGATTCCGTTTACACCGCGTCACAGTTGAAATATAATTACTGCTAAACGCTCGTATGGAGAGTCATCCTCAGTAGCTTGAGCTCAGCCAGTCAACAAGCTACTGAGGATGACTCTCCACAGCGGTCGTAAACGCTTTAGCAGTAATTATATTTCAACTGTGACGGTAAACCGAAGCCTTAGATCTTAGTGATGACACCGGCCGCGAAAGCCTAAGAGTTAAGAAGATTACACTTCATCAAACATTAAAAATACTCATTTAACTCACTCTTCATCCCATATTCACCTTAAAATACGCTCTAAGAGTAACCAGTGTCTCAAATCAAGGTATCAAAATATTTCTTTTCCTTTGATTGTTATTTATTGTTGGTTTGTGTTCACAGGCAAAAAGAGTTGGAGTAAATTGCATTTTGTTACCAGAAGAGAACAAAAAAGACTTTGACGACTTGCCAAAGTTCATCACAGAGGGTCTAGAAGTCCACTTTGTTAGTCATTGCAAAGATGTGTTCAAAATCGTTGGTTTAGTTCCTCCAACATCGTGAAACAGTTAGAAGTAGTTTTAGCTAAGGTTAATTAATTTTTGTACAGAAATTATTATTATTAAGGCTGCGACTTAATTGTTTTGTTGCCAAAGGTTACGTAAAAAATAAATGACTAAACAGCCCTTTGATATGTTATTATCTTTCCTTTTCTTATTCAAGGTGTCCTTTAGATGTTAGATTGAGGGGATCAAGTGGTTAGGGACTGGTTACCCTTATGCACGTCTGCCTCGTCTGTTGGGCATATTGCGCTACCACCGGAATGAAAGGAAGTCTGGATTCAGGAGAGGAATGGGACTGGGTTTGGCTGACCAGACAATCATGAGAGGGCGCGACAAGCAAGCCCGCTGACAACCACTTAGGGGACTCTAACCCCCAAGACATAGAGAGCCTTGCCAACACTTGAGGGACCTTTCCCCCAAGATTATGGCAAGCCTCTCCTGAAGTCGCGGTCTACCCTGCTGCCGCATCCCCCTAAAATGATATCTGATCAAACCTCCCCTGGTAAGGAACGGAGCGTGTTCAACATCTGGACAACTACAAAGCAGCCCAGTAATTTTGTGAACAACTCTTTTTTTATGTACCCCAGCATAAAGTAATCTGAGCAGGTAATAACCAGACAGATACTGACCGGGGGAAGGTGTCCTTTAAGTTAAGTGTTAAACTTGGGGGATGGTTTTTAAAAATCAAAATAAAATGTAATTTCAACAAATATTTTATACACGGCTGAAGATGAGATTAATCTCAAACCGTTTCTGTGTAAATTAAAAATTGTTCAAGGATATTAATGTTTTATTTGTTACATCTTATCTTAGTTTCAACAAATTTGGCAATAGGTAGATAAAGTGAGCTCCAATAGGAGAAAACAAACCACCGTTCTCTCAGACCGAAATGCCTTTAAGGAGCTCAGGATACTGACAGTGGTTTCACTCTACATCCTGGAAATCGGTTCTCTACACTGTCAACTCCGGCAAAACCAGAACGGGGAACACCATTATCATACGAGGCACAGACGTAACTTCCTGCTTGACACACATCACCTTAGTCCTTTTAAGAAAACCTTCTCATTGTGGGGCAACTTTCTACAACTGCCTGCTGCAAGAATTGAAAACCCCTTAAGAAGACTTAAGCGGACTGGTTTATCATGGAGAGATTATTTTACTCTATCAAAAAGTACCTCAGCAGGCCCAGACTTGAGGAAAGAAGACGAAGAAACCTTTTTATTGTAAATTAAAATTGAGGCAATACTGTACGTACTCCATGTACGTGTAAATAAAGATTATTTGTATTTGTACAGAAAATGTTGATGGTAAAAAGATGGATTAAACCAAAGTTAATAATTAACAAGGAAGACTTTAATGCCACTCGGTAATTATTATTCAAGTAATTACACTAATATTATTTCTTTAAATTTTTAAAGAGTTTTAAAATGTATTCAAATTTGTAGTCTAGCTTTTTTAACATTTTATATATTTACATTGATAGTCGTGGTAGAAACCTTTCACCATCAGTTTAGTATTATATGAGTATTTTATGTATCATATGAGATGTAGTTATGTAAAAAAAATACTGTATGACCTAACCTTTGTTTAATATTGAAAAGTAAACAGAATTTATAATGCCAATTGATAGCAGCTGTTTTACTTTAAATATTTAGATTTTCACAAATAAAAACAAAGTTTGTTGTAAATTACATAAATTAAAATTATTTCTTGTGAACTTCCATGAACTCACCTAATTTATCCAGTCGGGACCGCAACACCAGTCTTTCTGTGAACGAACGAGGTTTAACCGGACTACCAAACATCGGTAACACATGTTTCCTGAACTCCGTAGTCCAGTGTTTAAGCAACACAAAGCCCATCATGGAGTATATTTTGACCCAAGATTATGTGAATGACATCAGGGACTTGTCAAAATCATTATTGATCAAACGATTTGCAGAACTGATTCTCAGCATGTGGGCAGAACATAGGCTCAAGTCTTCTTTGAACACGTACTCGTTGAAGTCTGCCGTCACTCATCTACGCGCCTCGGTTCAACGGCTACAACCAACACGACGCACAAGAGTTCTTCAGATATCTGTTGGAAGGATTGCACGAAGAAACGAATCGTGTGGGTAAGCAGGATAGATCGAGTAGTAAAGACAGAAAGCACAATGAACCTTTAAATGCGGAAGAGTCTTGGAAAAATTATTTGAACACTAACAACAGTAAAATAGTAGATATATTTGGCGGTTTACTGAAATCTACTTTGAAATGTATACAGTGCGGATTCTCGTCTACAGTTTTCGAACCGTTCTGGGACCTTTCTTTGCCGATTCCTCTTGACACCACGGAAACTCGATTATACAAATTAAATCTCACCAATTGCTTAGACTTGTTCACGAAAGAAGAAACACTAACTGGCAACGAAAAGCCAACGTGTACAAGATGTCAAACGAAGCAAACTTGCACAAAGCGAATTTGGATACAAAAGTTTCCACAGATACTTGTAATTCATTTAAAAAGATTTTCCAACGGTGGATTCTCACGTAAAATCGATGCTTTGATCGACTTTCCCATCATTGGGCTGAACTTGAGCGAATATTCCACCGGGACAGAACACAGAAGTATCTTGTACAACTTGTACGCTGTTGTTAATCACTACGGAGCTTGCAACTTCGGACACTACACTGCACTTTGTAAACACCCTTTCTCCAATCAATGGCACCGGTTCAGTGATAAACTAGTTTCCAAAGTTGACGACATGAATGACAAGTCTGAAGCATATATTTTGTTTTATGAAACTAACAAATAATAGTTTTAAATTATTATCGTGAAATGTATTAAATTTAATACGGTCCAAGTTTCACAATATTTTTGTGATGTAGGAGAAAAATAGTTGTATAAAACCCTAAATTGGTACCAATGCTTTAGTAGTACATTCTCAAGACACAGTACATTCTAATTACAGTAGTACACTGTATTCTTGATGTTACAGATAGCCATTTACACAATTTTTCTGAATAAACATCAAAATAAAGTATGGAAATTAGGTATTTTATTTTTTAGATACTTTTGTTTAAAACTACAGTATTATTTAAAATCATAGTATAATGAAGAAATATGGTCAACGTCAGAGTAGAGTAGTAAAATAAGATATCAAGAAAGATAAAAACAGGCATTTATGTGCAAAATGCATTTTTGGTATAATTGGAAAATGGGCTGCAATGCACCAAAAGGGGCTGCTTGGCCCCAGTACAAAGGTTGCCAAATCATCCTCAGTTTGGAGCTCACCAACTTCGGTAAAAATAAACCTGAAAGTAACTTTTTTCTAGAGTTTTTATTAGCAAATGTTTTATGAAAATAGAGCTACAGTATTCATTTCTCTCGCCCAACAGAACAAAACGTCGTAGAGAGATGAGGTTTTGCAGTTTTTGCTGTCCATCACTTCCTGATGGCTAAACTTTACTTGTATATGTGTGACCACTCTACAGATCGCATTTTTGGTCTGATTTTCACGAAATTTGGAACAAATGTTCCTTTTGCAACTCTCTAGGTTAACCAGCTTGGTCGGATCATACATTTCAAAATGGTGGCCATTCAAAGTTTTGTTTTCCCTATAAGATTGTAGTAGTGCCGTAAACGAACACAAAGTTCACCCTGTATAGTAGAGTTTTACTCTATCAATCGATCAAAACAACTCCCGATGCTCTAGAACCTACTGTTTTAACTTTTAAAGTAATTTCTGTTTAGTTATTTAATCCGAATTTCTGCACTTTGATATTCAGATCACTGGGCATAAATTAATCTGTTATATAATTTACTAGCCTATGTTTCCTTGGATACAGAAATTAAAAGGTAAAGTTTGTCTTGCTTAATAAGGCGAAGTTAGGACTACAAAGTTCCCTTTACCACTCAACCTCGACCTTTCCCTAGCGTTACCGTATAGTCACATTACAAATGTAAGTGGTACCAGAAATATATCCTATCAAAATGGGTAAATTTCAGACAATTTGATTTCATATACATATTAACACAGATGACATACAGATGGACAACGCTTATATGCCTCGGTAATCAGCGCGTGCCAAAGGTAACATTATGGTAAGTAGATTACGCATAGATGCCGAATGGCTGAGGCAGGTATAATTAACATAGTTGGGCAGCTCAAGCACAGATAGCGCTGCGAGGGAATTCTTTGAATGGTCTCAAGTAGAGCCACTGACGGACGTGCAAGTTAGTTCGTTCTCAAATATCGCACGGTTTGGTTACATTAAAGTTATTGACATCGGATAAACTCGAGCATGTGGAGCTGAGGGGAGAGAAAATAGGCAAGGGATGGTAGCACGATCTGTGCTTGGGCTACCGAACTATGTTGATTTTCCTGCCTCAGCCATTCAGAATCTATACGCAATCTACTTACCATAACATTATCTCTGCGCATACCTACTTGTGGAGAGGGTAGAGTGACGAAGTGCAGGATAGAGGCCCTGCACCCCTCCCTTACAGGTTCATTGGAGAAGATTGCTTACAATACTAAATAGAACCCGACAAACAATAAACATGCAACCGAAGTATTTTTGTTTATAAAAGCTGGTATATTTATAAACCCCTTTTAATACAAACACTTCAGAAATGTCCCCATAAGGATTGCATTGGAACTTAGATTAAATGAATCACATCAATTCTAAACTAATTATACTATGAACTAAGCAATTTTCAACAATTATACATTATATGCATAGGAGGTTGAATCATTTTTAAGCAAAAACAGATTTAGCCAGTTTTTAATTGTGATTAGTTTTAATTACACTATCGTCAACCTTTTGGCTATAATAAGATAAACCCTAATCATAAGGAAATAAATCATAATTAAATAAGAATTATGCGATACTGAAAGTCGAGAAGACAATAATTATTATTAATAATCCTATTTATATAGTACTATAACGTAAAAGTTAAAACAATCAAATCATTTAGGAATTTGTTGGCTGGTTCATTTCCAATTTTCCCGATCAGCTGTTCTTCGCATAACAACATAAGCAAAGAGAACCGGCCGGCTAAATATTATTAACCTCGCGTTTCGTCTAGGATTCATTTGTTAATTTTCCAAGAGTTTCAAGCAAAACAGTTCTTTTGCACTATTCCAGGTTAGCCATGTTATTCGGTGTTGTAATATCGGTGTTAATTTTATATAGTGCGAGCTCTGCTTTTGCAAATATAGATCGTTAGTCCGCCATATTGGGAAATTGATTTTTGGTGATTCATCGGAATGTTGTGAGTAACTTCAGTCAGTCAGTGGTATTCGTGTCGTGGTCAGTGATAGTGCGTTTCGTGTGTGTGTGCCGATGGACATCCTCCTTCCTTGATGGGTGTTGGAGTGTTGCTGTGTATGGAGTGTATGGTGTATTGGTGAGTGTTTATGTTGGCTTACTAACAATCTCGCTTTCAGTATGTGTGTTCTACGACTCGCCGAGTCAGCGAACGTCTCTACGGCAGTTATCAGTTTACAAGTTAGGTTTAGGTTGCCTGCACAATTATGTGCTGGTGTATTTGGTCCAAATTGTCTAGGTTTGAATGTTTTGTAACTCGAACAGTTCGTAATATTTAAAGCCTTTCACCAAAATTTAATTTTAAGAGATTGGGATTTTTTGGAGCACGCGTAGGGATAGGTCTCAGGTCATTGATACCGGCAGGATTTGTATAGTTATTAGTTAAAGCTTGTATAGCAATAATTACTCATGGTAAAAAGGTTTAAAATGTTTATAATTATTTGAGTTTATTTATCTGAAGCCTACATTGTAGTCACATATCCATCAGCTCTTTACAACTTTCTACATTGTTGCCCAGCCCTGTATATTAGTTAAGTCTCCACAATAATTAACTAGTTGAAAAATTGACAAAATACTTTATTTTAATTAGAGGTTTAGGTAAGGCAGGGGCCACGGTGCCCGGTCAAATGAAGTCATAACCCCTCCCCCCCCACCCCGGCCACATTCAAATAATACTACCAACACTTTTAAGTAAATTCGCAAAAAATTGAGTCCGGACACACAAAATTTGTTCATGAAATAACTGAGTATTTGCATCACACAGAAAAAACAAACCTAAAATAAAACCTTAAACCCAATGTGCTACCGATTTAAAAAGTTCTTCATTAGTGGAAAATATGATTGTTTGACCGTACTTGCGTTGAAACTAGGTAATTAAATATTTTAAAACTAAAGTACAACTCATATTTTCTTTCGGAAGAGTACTTCAACCCCCCCCCCCTTCCTTGGCTGAGTTTACCTCCAAGACTCATCTCAATTCGTTCCATTTCTAACAGATTGTCCTTGCAGAAGGCAGTGGTTCTTGGCGAAAGTTAACTTTTGGGTAGCGTTGAAATAAATTAAAATTAAGTCTTGTGAATAGTACTTGTTTAGTCTAGTCTGTGTTATTCATGCCCGGTGCCATACTTCTTTACGGTAGAGTTAGTTAACAAATCGCTATTCATACGACAACAAAACTATTTCAGTTGTATAGTCAACTTTTTATAGGTTCGAATATGAAATTTTCAGTTTAGGGAGTAATTTCAAACCGGGTATTGTTTTCAAATTTTAAAACGATTAATACAATTAAATGTAAACGACTCATGTGCTGTGAGATGTGCGAGAGCGACAGCTGGAACTGTTATCATGTTATCAAAGCAATGCTGGCCAGATTGTCTTGACAACATATAAAAGTTGAGTAAATAAATCAAACTTATAAATCAACTCGCTTAGCTTTCTGGATCACTGACAATGGACGGTGATCATGTGAGTTAAGTATTTTCTTATATTTCCAAAAATTAAAAGTTTGTGTATACAGTAATTATTTGCTCAACCTGACGGACCCTACCTGTCGCAGCAGTCTCTTTAAAATTTAAAATTGTATTAAACCTGCTTCAATTGTAAGCGTGTTTTGTTCTATTTGTTACACGGTATTCAATTATTGTTCGGTATTAGGGAAGCCTACTGCAAATAATTACTTATGAAATGAAAAAGAATTTTAGGATACAATATTCTAAACATATTTACGTACTTCAAAGTCTGTGGGGCTGTTAGGTTAATTCAGTAGACAATATGTTATCCTAGCTGGTAGATTTTGTACATAAAATTCAATTATTAGGATTAAAATATGCTATAAATGTGAAAGCTGTAGCTGTAGGGGTATTAGGTAGAATATTTATTCAGTATGATAGCTTTTACAGGGAAGGTTTTTAACATCGCAATGAATATATTTATTCAGTGGGATAGCATTTACAGGGTAGGTCTTTAACATCACAATTTATAGTTAGGAAGAAATATGTCGTACAAATTGAGGATGAAAACTGTAGGACTGTTAGGTTATAATATATATTGTTTTAGTAGGATAGCTTTTACAGAATAGGTCTTCAAGATCACAATTAATAATAAGGAAGAAATGTGTAAAACACATTTCGTATGAAAGCTATATATTTATTTGGTAGGACTGCTTAAACAGGGTAGGTCTATAACTTCACAATTTTTGATTAGGAAAAGATTGATTGTACAAATTTAGTACGAAAGCTGTTGGGCAGTTAGGTAAAATTAGTAAGCAGTACGTTAGACTTTACAGGGTATGTCTTCAACATGACAACTTAGTATTAGGATTTAATGCGTTATACATATTTAGTATCAGATCTGTGGGACTGTTAGATCAAATTATCAATCTGTAGGAGAGGTTTTTCAGGGGAGGTCTTCAACATCAAAATTTATTATAAGGAAGAATTACGAGTTATTACTATGAATAAACTGTGGGCTGTTGTTAGGTTGAATATTGAATATCAGGAAAACATATGTTATACAAATTTAGTATGAATAATGTAGGGCAGTTAGAATAAATGATAATTCAGTAGGATAGGGTTTTCAGGGTAGGTCTTCAACATCACAATTTAATATTGTAACACAATATGTAAAACAAAATTAGCTTGAAAATTTGACATGAGTAGGACAGTTTCCAGGGTAGGCTGCAGGAACTTCCAGATGCCTCGTAGATCTTCCAGAGTAGTGTAGTGCATGGTGTGATGTGTCTTGTAGACTCTCTTGTGTTCAGACCACATTGCGTTTTGCGTGCGTTTTATCTTCAGAAGAAAGAAGACAGTTGCAAGTTGTTTGTTCATTCAACAAAGAGTATCTTCAGCTCCTGACGTGTTTCTCGCGCTTCGATTTCTGCATGTTCATTTTGCTAGTTGTAGATTTTTAGATAAGGTTTAGTTTAAGCTATATATTTAAATCGATGAAACATGTGAATATAGTGTTTGTTTGCAAAATGTGTCATTTTGAATGTTTTTGATTGTCAAAACAAGTGTGATCTGGTTTTTTCTCTGTTAGATACCGGGGGTGCCTTTAAACATTTTGTTAGCTCATCCACAAATTCAAATTTCCAAGCACCAGAGCCTTTCATGAGAGTTGATAAATTCAATTTTATAAACTATTCTAGCTCATTTCAAGTCCCCTGGTGTACTTTAATGTCAAAACCATCTTCTTTAATTACAGAAAGACTGTTCATCTGGTTGGATTTCACAGGTACCAAATGTAGCAATTTCAATAATTTCTTAACCAGTGCTTGCTGCATATTTTCCATTTTAAAGATTTTTATATTTTTAACAGAAGAGAAGTTGACGTATAACTTGTTTTTTGTTTAAAGCAAATCAGCGTTCAGGCATTCATCAAGTTATGTTGTTCATGAATTTAAAATGCTTCAATTATTAATTCTTCTTCCATTATGTTATCGCCACAGCTCATTTTTATCCCAGTAAAGTAATGTCTTGCACTACCACTTTTTAAGTGCATTATCAAAATAAATATTAATTATCATATTATGAACCAATCAGATCACACTTGTACACTTTCAGCTGAAGCCAACCAAAGGTGGGAACTGCATGTTTGTATATTACACTTTCACTAGCAAATCTGAACACAAGAGAGTTATATCCTGTCAGTCGTATACACAACTGTACCAAAAACTACCCTCCCAGGTTTAACAAAAATTTAACTAAGGTCGAAATTACTCTCAACGGGCGTATTGTAAAAATATTAAATTCAATATTTTTGCGAACACTAACGCCAATTTTCTCCAATTTCAGAGTCAGCGCATACGATTGGCAGGGTCTTTTTGATTGCATGATTGTGTTTTGCATGTTTGTATTGCCATACTAACAATATTTTTCGAGTATAAGTGATTTCATGCGGTCGTTTATCATGTTTTCAATATATTGTTATGCGGTAATATGATCTCCAGTTGAACAAGGTTAAATGTTGCTTTAGTGCAGTTGTTGAAATTGTTTTGAAACGGATAGAAAACAACGTGGACATCCTAGTTGAGGAAGAAGACACCGTCGAGCTCGTCAAAGGTAACAACATCAATTTGAATTTTTAAATTTTATTGATAGGAAAGTTTTATAATAATTTAAAGTAATAGAATATTTAAAAATGTTTCAATAGCCTCGTCTGAAGTAGGTACTTGGCTAGTTTTATAATGATTTAAAGTAATAGAACATTTTAAAAATGTTTCAATAGCCTCGTCTGCAGAACTTGGCTATTGATAATTTAATTTAGACTTAAATGTTTAGTGTAACCTTTTAGATACTAGAAGTAGGTAAGTTAGGTAAAATTGTTCAATTAACCTTTAATTTAATGGTTAAATGAACAACTTTAAATCTTGCGTAGTTACAAAGCCTACTAATCAATACTTAAATAGACGCTTTACATATATTCAATTTTCCAAGTGGGCGTATGTAAAATTCAAATTATGAAATTTATAGTATTTTGTACGAATGTGTAAGAGTTTACAATGAAGGTTACAATATTTATTTCGTTGAGTTGCGCATGTAACCGCTTTAATGTATCAAAGCTAAACAAAATGTATCAAAACTTATCCAAATTATTTCAAAATTTAGATTGTTTACAAAGTTTATTGTTGAAATAGTGCCGGTAAACGTGTAGGTCCCGTGCAATTATTTATTGCAGAGGGCATCCAGGGCAGATCGGCACTATGACACCCAGGTGTGAGTGATTGTGTCAACCTGGGCTTGATGTAATGCGGTATGAGAGGTGTTTACTTGTCTTCTCATAGCGGTCCCAACCCCGCAGTCGACTTCAAACCTAGGAATATCTTACAGTACTGAGTAGGAATACTACTCTATAATAATTATTAATTTTTATTTGTAACTTACCTAGTTTTAAAACTCGGTTTAATTAACGAATTTCCATAAGCTATAACCTTTGATAATTGACAATACAATGTAAAATATTTCAATGACAAATAAAGATTCTTGATTCTTTCCTGTATTACGTATAGTATTGGTTGTATTGACCAGTTATGGTGGGATATCAGCTGAAGGCTGGGTGGGGGGAACGGGGGGTGTAACAGATTGTGAGATTGAACATGACCCGGATCATGGCAGATATATGATTCTGCTAAATCAACATGACACCAGACATAATCAACACCAACGTTCAACTCAAATGAAAGTTGTGTATTATTTCCGTGAAGCTAAGTACATACATACATTGTATGTTGAAGTTAATATATAATGTAAAAAGTACAAGTTTTGTTAACTGCAAAAGATTTGAGCAAAAAACTAAAAGCAACTGAATCAAGTGAAGTTGCAGTAATAGTACATTAAAATAACTTTTTTCTGTTTAAAACAATAAAATAAATAAGCCTGAACTAATCAAATTTATTTGTTTCAGATTGTGTTGCTGGTCTTAGAGCAAAAATGAGCATGATCAAAAAGAAGATGATCCTGTCAAGGTCTAACAAAGAACAGGCAAGAAAGGACTGTTTGTGGACCACCAAACATTCCAGGTCCGAATTTCCAACTACCTTACAAACATGTACCATAACTTTCGTGGATTTCCAACAAATAAATGTCATGCTGGATTAGCATAAATTGTGTTTTAGGTCTGCATTTTTCCAGGGGAGGATCCTATACCTTCTTCCCCGGGAGGGGAAGAGGGGTATTCCATGCCCCCAAGATCCCCCGGTAATGGTACCTCCCACCTCTAGCACCACCATCCTGGTCCTGTAAACGTCTACGATTACGATAATGAGCTTTATTAGGTTAAGGGTACGCCTCAGTGGTCACCTCAGAGAAAGGCTAAATTCGTCCGCCCAAGCAACACACGACACCGCGCACGTAACAACTGGCTAAACATCTGGGTATTTTCATGCGGTCTTAACTCTCAAATCAAGCACTTGCAAGGGTTTACAGCGGCCAGTTTATCACCTTTAAAAATAATGTGTACGTAATACATATGATATATTTGGAAACTAGAAACTAGAGGAGTTTTCCGACCGACACTTGTATAGCGCCCGATTTATCATAAATTGTTTAATATTTTCACAAATAAAATTACCAAGAGTGTGCTTTTAATTTACACACTCGTGGAGTGGTCCTGTAATCCAGCTTCATGGAGGTCAGGTTTTGAGGATGATATAGGTCTAAAGCGGCTCAGATAGTCTCAGTGATCATCTGATGATACCCGCATCATCACTCCCACCATCGTTTAGACGTATCAGACCATCACCTGCGTGGTTCGGAAGTCACGTTAAGCAGTTGGTCCTTATATTTCCATTGGTCATTGGGCTATTAATTAATGACCCATTCTAAGGAGGAGTCGGCCTCAGTTTGTAACAAGACTACACCTCATAACTCATTACTACCACTCATCACACTCATCCTTCACCACATATTTGCCTTAAAATACCCTCATGAGAGTGGTCGGCATCTCAAATAGTGGTTTAGTGAGTGATATAGTGTCCCTTAACATCATAACATTTCTGTGCATTTCTACGCACCTAGAGTATTTGTTTACTCTACGATCACAATTGTTATCAATTGAGTTGTTATCAGTTGTATAACTGTTCATTGACGAGTGACTACGCAACAGCTGTTCTAGAGACAACGTACTGCGTGATTTGTTTTGACGTATCTCATTGTCTCATCGCTCTCGGTCTTGGCACCCGCTCTGGACGTCAGTTAGATCTGCAACTTTATCCTCTATCTTCAAAACAAACGAGTTTGTTTTTCGGCCTTGCGTGCTCCCGCGGTCAAACGTCAAAACATGCTTTAGTTAATTCTGTTGTGGGAGTAGTGGACTCTCTAAAACGTTTTAAACATTCTGACATGTACGTGATTGATCCGAACGTATCACTGTCACTATTTGAGATGCCGACCACTCTCATGAGGGTATTTTAAGGCAAATATGTGGTGAAGGATGAGTGTGATGAGTGGTAGTAATGAGTTATGAGGTGTAGTCTTGTTACAAACTAAGGCCGACTCTTCCTTAGAATGGGTCATTAATTAATAGCCCAATGACCAATGGAAATACAAGGACCAACGGCTTAACGTGACTTCCGAACCACGCAGGTGATGGTCTGATATGTCTAAACGATGGTGGAGTTGATGCGGGTATCATCAGATGATCACTGAGACTATCTGAGCCGCTTTAGACCTATATCATCCTCAAAACCTGTCCGCCTCAACTGCACGGCGACGCTCAATGCAAAGGTCTAAAATAATCCAAAATACACCGACACTATACAAGTTAAGACTAAGTATTTCATTAGTTTAGAGCTAAGAAGGGTTATTTATACGAAATAAAAAAGGTTAAGTTTGTCTTGTTTAACGAGGCGAAGTTAGGACTACAAAGTCCTCTCTACCACTCAACCTCGACCTTTACCTATAGCGTCACCGTATAGTCACATTACAAATTGTATGTGACTGCGGGGATCGAACCCGCGCCACCATAGTGACTAGCTTAGAAGTCGCGATACCAATCCGCCACGGATCCACTAAATCATGCATTTTAAGAGGTCAAATTGAAAATACCTAACACTTAAATAGTTTTAAAGCTTATTTGTGAAACTATTCAACAAATTATGAGAAATGTCGTCTAGTTTCAAAATATATCACGTTTATTCTGTGAAAAATATTTTGAAAGGTACAAAACGTACCCGCTTAAACCCTTGCAAACGCTTGGTTTGACAGTTAGGCCGCATCAGTTGAAAGAAGGTCCGTTGTTTAGCCAGTTGTTACGTGCGCGATGTCGTGTGTTCCTTGTGCGGACGAATTTAGACTTTATCTGATGCAGATCCTCTGTTGTGGGAGTGTAGACACATTAAAACGGGTTTAAACATGTTGAGACATTTTTTAATATCTCATTCTATCTACTTTTGCATTTTGACTTCCATAATCTACTTTGACCAGTAGCCTATCCTGGATTTCGGAATACTGGAGGTTTTCAAGGAGCAAGAGGCCGTTTTTAAGTATGACCTACCGGGGGCCTGGGGGTAGGAGTACCCACAGCCAACAAGGGGTCCGGGGGTTCTCAACAGGAAAATTAGTTAAATCTTGATGCAAAATTGAGAGTTTTGGGGGTCATTTCGTTGTAAAACCAAAATGTTAAATACGTTGAATTCGTAACAACACAGTACTAGTTATGTGACCATTATATAAGTCATAGTTATATATCATTATAGTCATAGTCATTATCAGTCATAGTCATAGATCATTATATAAGTCATAGTTACTTACTCCCGTCGTTTTGGGTCAGAAATATTTTTATATTGATTTTGCTTATTATTAAAGAGTAGTGTTTAGTGCTTTTTGCTTTGGGAATAGTATTATTTAATGAACAGTTCAGAATATTGAACGCAATTTCTATAACATAAAATCTACTATTTATACACTACGAGTATATTATCCCAAAAGGGCTGTTTAAGAGTTTAACTCCCTTCCCCACCGGTGACTTTGACCTACACAATAGACATTTCTCAAACTAAATCGATTCCATGTTCTTCTCAAACGTTTAGAACTAATTTCTTTTCTAAAAAAACCATTTTCGCCGTCAAACCGTAATCAGCCGTTTGATTGATTTTTAATTAGTAAAGTTAACAAACTTTCCTCTCGTTATAATTGGGAATTATACGCCGCTGAGAAGCTAGCAACGCCACGAAACTTTTCCAATCAATAATGAAAACTTTCACAATAAGAAGAGCTCAGTGTCCGACGTATTTCAACAAACTTCGTCAGCTCTACCTGCCACGATACTTGGATACTTTGCATTGAGACGTCGACCACTCTCAGAGGGTACTCGTGGCGTGGTCCTGTAATCCAGCGGAGGTCAGGTTTTGAGGATGATATAGGTCTAACGCGGCTCAGATAGTCTCAGTGATCATCTGATGATACCCGCATCAACTCCCACCATCGTTTAGACATATCAGACCATCACCTGCGTGGTTCGGAAGTCACGTTAAGCCGTTGGTCCTTGTATTTCCGTTGGTCATTGGGCTATCAATTAATGACCCATTCTAAGGAAGATTCGGCCTTAGTTTGTAACAAGACTACACCTCATAACTCATTACTACCACTCATCACACTCATCCTTCACCACATATTCGCCTTATAATACCCTCATGAGAGTGGTCGGCATCTCAAATAGTGATTTAGTGATTTATTTTAAGGTGAATATGAGATGATGATGAGTGTTTTGATGGGTGATGAGGTATAGCCTTGTTAAAAACTAGAGCCGACCGTTCCCCAGATTGGGTCTTTAATTAAAATCCCAACGACCAATGGAATGGACCAACGGCTTACCGTGACTTCCAAAGCACGGGGTGTGGCCATCGTGAAAAGTTATCTCTGCAGCCGGGAATCGAACCCACAACTTACCTCATGTGTTTCAGTCTAGGACACTGAATTTAACGAGTTTGACTTTTTAGATGTCCTGTACATACTGTAACAGGGGGTTAGTTTCATTAATAATTTATTACTGAAAATACAACCTTTTATTACTCAAAATTACTGGACCTAATCATATCAATAACATCATTCTATGACTTGAAATTCCAAATTCGATGTCTTCCTTTCGAAGCTACAGCGAATATACACCCTCTAGTTCAGTTCCAGACTTCAGTCACTGAGTGTACGTCATACCTTGTGCGTGAACTACCGTAGGATACTGTAAGCACCATGATACTATAACATATTTTATTCGTGGCGAATCACGTGCGCACAGCTAGTCAGCTGATAAAAAACACCGCTTTAGCCGCTGTTGACGCTCCCATGTACCACCCCCTTATTATTGAACAGAGACAACAGTGACTTTGACATTCAGCTGATATAGATTATGTGTTAATCCAATAACAATGGGATTGACATGGACAGCTGATTCAGCAGCCAGCACGGATCAGCTGGGTGGCGCGGCGACGCGTCGTCTGCTCTGAGATCAGTCGGTGTTTGGCAGTCTTGCCGAGCGGTTGTGTGTGTCAGTGTGCTGTGTGTCCACCTTTCTGACTCGCTCTTGGATAACGAATCTTATTTTGATAACTTTCCAGTCTTTGCAAGGTAGGTAGTAAACAGAAAATTTTGTTTGTAAATAGATAATTATTTAGTGGAATTTAAAAAATTATATATGTTAATGTGAAACTAAAGTTTTTCCGCGTCTGTCTAAAAAACGTTTGGTGAAAATTTTACCCTGTTATAAAGAATTCCTTCGGATTCTCGGTAGCGCTTGGGGTTATTCGTCGGTTATGTTTAAATACTTTCATAGAGCTAAACGCAAAGCCCACGTAATGAGTAAATGAGTTTATTCCAACAATAAAATAATATTACAATATTTGACACAATAGTATATGCTTGGAACAAAGCTGACCACTTTTACAAGTAGTGTGGCCAGGTTATTACTGTACAAACATAGTGGATTTCAAGTCCAGTATTTACTTGTCACTATTGTTGAGGTGATCCCTGTGGCGTCCTTTGTCCGTTACACTGGCATTATTATCAGTAGGCGTACAGATAACAGGCTTGTACATATTTCAAAGAAAGACAAATCAAGGGTCAGGTTTTGATGAAAGTTAAGTTGCTATTCTGGAAATTACTACTATTTGTTTGAAATATTGTTTGAAATCATGAGCACGTAAACATACAAGGATATAAAAGCAAGAGACTTATTAAGATAAGGGGTTCCATTTATACTGAGTCCTTTAAAATTACATTGCTGCGAAATTACAAAAAGACCACAAGGAGAATCTGCACTTTTCCTTCTTTGACGACAGTTGTAAAAGAAACTCTAGACGTCTATAGAAACCTAATTAAATAAATTCTTCCAATTATTCAAGTACGAATCCTTTTCCAATTTGCTGAAACATTAAGCTCCTGAAGCAATTACGGGATAATTGACACTTGATTGCAGAGCCATTTAGATGTTACGTTTTCAATTAGATGGGAAAGCTTGTAACGGAATTCGGAAGGAAAATCAATTCAATTTAATCACTAAATCACTATTTGAGATGCCGACCACTCTCATGAGGGTATTTTAAGGCAAATATGTGGTGAAGGATGAGTGTGATGAGTGGTAGTAATGAGTTATGAGGTGTAGTCTTGTTACAAAGTAAGGCCAACTCTTCCTTAGAATGGGTCATTAATTAATAGCCCAATGACCAATGGAAATACAAGGACCAACGGCTTAACGTGACTTCCGAACCACGCAGGTGATGGTCTGATATGTCTAAACGATGGTGGGAGTTGATGCGGGTATCATCAGATGATCACTGAGACTATCTGAGCCGCTTTAGACCTATATCATCCTCAAAACCTGACCTCCATGAAGCTGGATTACAGGACCACGCCACGAGTCCCAGTAAAGTGGGGTAAGAACTATATTTCAGGAGATGTAGTTAGTGAAGAAGTGGTTTAATGTTAAATTATTAAACCTACATAGTAACAAATATTTAGTAACCCTACTATGGCAGTAGGTTTGAGAGCACCAATATGAGTCTACAGATAAAGATGTAATTAATGAAATGTACACAATATTATTGCGGTATTGATAATTCACGAGTACTATTATGACTGATATTAAATGTTATACTGCAGAGACAACGATATACCCACGGCTTTGATTTATTATAGGAGTGTACCAGTACTATACTTTTAAGCTTATAGATGATGTCTAAAAAGCTCTTATACAGGGTTCCTATTTTATCTGACATTTCCAAAGTGGGTTTCATTTTTAAGGTAGTTTTATAAAATTCAAAAGTGTCAAAAAGACCTTCCGCCTCCCAAGCTTGTACAACAAGTTGTCGTCTTACAAAATCTGTTCAGTGATTCAAGCTGTAGTCCTGACAACGTCCGATAGAAGGGACTTGTGGCGTGGTCCTGTAATCCAGTTTCATGGAGGTCAGGTTTTGAGGATGATATAGGTCTAAAGCGGCTCAGATAGTCTCAGTGATCATCTGATGATACCCTCATCAACTCCCACCATCGTTTAGACATATCAGACCATCATCTGCGTGGTTCGGAAGTCACGTTAAGCCGTTGGTCCTTGTATTTCCATTGGTCATGAGGCTATTAATTAATGACCCATTCTAAGAAGAGTCGGCCTTAGTTTGTAACAAGACTACACCTCATAACTCATTACTACCACTCATCACACTCATCCTTCACCACATATTTGCCTTAAAATACCCTCATGAGAGTGGTCGGCATCTCAAATAGTGATTTAGTGATTCAAACCGGAACTATAATACACTCAGGCATCATTCTGCTTGTGTTTTTTGACTTGGCTGGGTGGAACACTACAGTGTTGTTTAATTTATTGTTGACAGCAAATCAAATCCTTTTATTCGTAAAATAAATTTAATAATAATCCGAGGTCAGAACCGGTAGGACTGGATAGTATTAGAATGGGGACGAGTCGTTAGCCGTGGTTCGGAAGTCACGTTAAGCCGTTGGTTCATTCCATTGGTCGTTGGGCTATTAATAATAATAATGATTTATTGTCAGACAAACAAGTTTGCTTAGGCTAGTTAACAATAATAAAACAAATATAAATATTAAACCTAATCAACCACATAAGTTTTGAATTCTGTTTGAAGCTGGTAATTCTTCTCTTCGAAAAAGTCTTCAATTGTATAATATGTTTTTTAATTAAGTGGTTTTTAAAACCTTTTAAATTTGTTCTGATTATTTTCTTCTTTTATGGAATTTGGTAAATAATTATAAAGCTTGATCATGTTGTATAAAGGAATTTTTGAAAAACTAGTATTGTGATTGGGAATTTTGAATTTATTGCGTGTTCTCAATTCAAATATAAGGTTATCGTCCAAAAGTGATTGCAGGTTGTTTTTAATTAATTAATTAACCCAATCTGGGGAACAGTCGGCCCTAGTTTATAACAAGACTACATCTTATCATCCATCAAAAACACTCTCCATCATTACAAATTCACCTTAAAATAACCTCTAAGAGTGGTTCGGTGTGAACCCGACTCATTTTGATTCCAGTGTTCGTTACCAGGATGTGCCTCACGTAGTTGAGGGTATACTTCAGGTGCAAAAACCAAATTCCTGAAAGGGGAACTGATCCGCAACCTCAAGCTCCAGAGTCATTGGCATGATCACCGAGACCCAAATTTCACTATTTTAGCAAGGAAACTGTAGCAATACAAGAATCTCGGTTATGGAAGCCCTGTATACAACTGCTGGTTGTGGTATGAATGTTCAATGTCGGTTTGGCGTGTGAAGGTGAAGGATTCGGTTTCGGAGGAAAGTGGTCCTTCGTGAAGGTCGTCTCAGTCAGTCAGCATTCGGTCAAGGTCTTTCCTAGATCAGCTGGCATTGCTACAACCACTCATTCACTCAGTCAGTGTATGAATCAGTCCTATGTGTTCACGAGGTGTTAGTGAGCTATACCAAAGATAATGTTATGGTAGGTAGATTGCGCATAGATGCCAAATGGTTGAGGCAGGAAAATCTACATAGTTCAGCAGCTCAAGCAGAGATAGCGCTGCCGTCTCTCGCCGTCTTTCTTCTTCCTTGGCTCCACATGCTTAAGTTTGTCCGATGTCGATGACTTAAATGTGACCAAAACGAGCGATTTTAGAGAACGAACGAACTTGCGCGTGCGTCAGTGGCTCTACTTGAGACTTAAAAGAATTCACTCGCAGCGCTATCTATGCTTGGGCTGCTGAACTATGTTGATTTTCCTGACTTCAGCCATTCGGCATCCATGTGCAATCTACTGACCATAACATTATCTTTGGCAATACCAAAACCTATACAGTAAAACGCGATCGAGGGCGATAAATGAGCGAGTAAAACTAATGTGAAAGGCCTTTAAGGAGATGATCTTTTTTGTTTGTTGTTGATCTCTATATTGGCCGTTGCAGTGGTGTTGTTCGATCGGAATGATTAATATATTGTATAGAAGTCGACTGTTGTAAATAGAACTATTTTAACCGTCGATCTTAATAGGGTTTAGTTTATTTGAGAAATAATGTATTCCAAATCGCTAAGCACTAAGTGGTAATCAGTCAGATGAACTAGCGTAACAACAACAGCTGTTCGTTCAAACAAACATTACATCTCAAACTGTTAAGTTAAAATGAGTATTTAAATTTAAATAATTTAAAATTATAATGCAATTTAATAGACACATTTGTTGATATTACACGCATCGTGACAAAATGAAGCGTTCAAAACTCGGTTATAAACACACGTCTTTTTTATCCTCGCTCATTTGACGTGAGCTCGTAAAAACCCCTTCACTTTGGGATTTAGTGATGAAAATATACCATTTTCTCCTTATCATCAAAACAAACCTTTATTTCTCTTGGAATACAAGTACAGCTTTACATCCTTCAAAATGGCAAACAACGTTTTATTATTGAAAGTTTTATCGAAATGTATTGAAAATAAATATTACAAGTTACCTTTTTGGCGCCTGTAGATCCTACTGTAGTTTCTTCAATCAGATGTACATTTCGGGACTGGGGTGTCCCATCATCAGTGTACCTTCACTATTGTTCATTATGTTAAAATATATACACTATATACACACACAAACGGTCACTTAGTTTGTATCGCGGGATGTCACACGCGGAACTCACGGGCCGTGCACTATGAGACGTAATTGGGCGACCCCGGCGGCGATGACGGAGCGACATGGTTTTCCGCGTGTGACATCCCGCGATACAAACTAAGTGACCGTTTGTGTGTTTATATAGTGTATATATTTCCTTAACATAATGAACAATAGTAAAGGTACACTGATGATGGGACACTCAGTCCCGAAATGTACATCTGAAAGAAGAAACTACAGTAGGATCTACAGGCGCCAAAAAGGTAACTTGTAATAACACAAAGTCCTACAGCTGGGAAAATTAAATATTTTAATAAATTAAATTGTTCTTTGTCTGGAAATATTGAGTGGAAAGGTTGTTTTTATTCAGTGAAGAGGAACTCGTAGAAACACAAGCCACGTACTGTTTGTTTCTTGATAAGAGACTCTAATCAAGTTTTCTACCATATTTGTATTCGATGGTTTCATCAGTCGAAATGTATAATCAAATTATTAATATAATCTATAGTTTTTCAGTTCCCACCGCGTCAAAACATCATAATAATTTTAAATCTCATCGTGTTTTGACTTGGTGCTTTGAACCGGAAGAACTAGATTGCAGTTGTGATCCCGCCCGCGAAAATTTAAGAGTTAAATTATTACTTTTGTCGTTTTTGGTTAGTTAAGGGTTTACAGCTATGGATAATGTTATTGTCTCAAAGAATATGTTTCGTTGAAGCTCCCTAACATAATCAAACAATGATGTCATAAATAGTTTACGAATATTCTTTGAGAATATGAACTGTTTAATTTCTCATTCCCCGTAAATTAAACGACAACTGAAGGTCGTTAGAGAAAATCGTTAATCCAATATAAAAGTATAATTTGCTAAAATCAACTGGCCTTAAATTGATCGTTAAATAATTTCAAAACCCGATTTGGTTTTTAACAAAAGAAATCTTTCATTCCCTTAACAAAACGAGACATAAAACTCAAGTACCTAGCAAAACCCTTGTTTTATTGCAGACACATAAACTAAATAGTAATAAAATCAACCATTGTTGGATAAAGCATACAGATTCATCGTTATTTTTATAGTCACATTAAGATTGTTCCGCAAATTGAAACTAAACTGTAAGTCTTACACCATTCGGTCGATAAAGTTCTTGAGTTGTTTCTTTCTCTTTTAGTGTTTTTGTGATTTTATTACGTTTGAAATAGAGGTTCAATGTTATTTATTTGCTATCACGTTTTAGTTATTGAGAATTACTTTTCGAATCAAATCAGGCAACAGGGGTTTTGTGTAAGATTAAAGTTACGCTATATTCAAATAACCTATAATTTGTTCACCAACTTTCTTCAAGAACGTGTGTTCAGACAGGGAAATAGTAACACATACATGGTACATTCATGGGGTTTATGGTATACACATACATGTCCAAGGTACATTATTTAATATATCTAAAACTCTTTAAATAATTTCCCAGAAAGGATTAGTGGAATAGAACATAAGCGGTTAGTAGTCAATTTCATCACGAGGTTTTAAATGAAGCCTTTTCATACGAGCCTACACAATCGTGTTTGCCATTTTGCTCGTAAAGAGCCAGTTGTGACTCATTTAATTATTTACTAAAGTTGTATTTTTATCCCAGGGAAATAAAGGTTTGTTTTTATTCTTACACTCTAAAAAGAAGGAGTGAAGGCAACTCAGAAAGGGTGAAATTTCGCTTTTGGGTGTTGAAACCCAGCCACTCTCATTAAAGAGAGGCTCGATGTTCACTCTTTTGGGAGTGGTTCTCACTCTTTCATATTAGAGTGTAGATCATCAAGATGATCCATATGTTGCAGGGGCATCAATATTTCAATATTTGAGATGCCGACCACTCTCATGAGGGTATTTTAAGGCAAATATGTGGTAAAGGATGATTGTGATGAGTGGTAGTAATGAGTTATGAGGTGTAGTCTTGTTACAAACTAAGGCCGACTCTTCCTTAGAATGGGTCATTAATTAATAGCCCAATGACCGATGGAAATACAAAGACCAACGGCTTAACGTGACTTCCGAACCACGCAGGTGATGGTCTGATATGTCTAAACGATGGGGGAGTTGATGCGGGTATCATCAGATGATCACTGAGATTATCTGAGCCGCTTTAGACCTATATCATCCTCAAAACCTGACCTCCATGAAGCTGGATTACAGGACCACGCCACGAGTCCCAGTCAGCTGTGTCAATGAGTTTGTAAAGAATCAAATAGTAAACGTCAAAGTATAACGAGCTAAAAATATTGTTTACTTTCAGTTTATTTATAAATATGAAATAAATTAACACAACTGAAGTTTATTTATAAATATGACTTGCCATGACAAACAATATCGTTCACCACTCATCCCAAAAGTTACTTTGTGATTTTCACTCATTTAACGTCCTCGATATTACCCCAAATTACTCTCGTATACTAAAAAGGTCAAGTTTGTCTTGTTTAACGAGGCGAAGTTAGGACTACAAAGTCCTCTCTATCACACAACCTCGACCTTTACCTAGCGTTACCCTAAAGTCACATTACAAATGTAAATGGTGACTGCGGGAATCGAACCCACGCCAGCGGAGTGATCAGCACCAGAGTCGCGCACGATCCCCCAACCCGCCACGGGTCCCTGAGGTTTAAATATTAATACGGACGTTTTCCACTTTTTTGAGTGAACAAACAAGCACGACGTTTCGTAATGTGGAATCTAACCTCGTCTTCAGGTTAAAAGTAACCTGAAACATAACACAGAACATTAGGAATAATCTAGCCTAAAGTAATCAGCACAAGCTGACCAGCCTCTTACCACCAAATAACCTTAACAACATGTGGTTATTACTGACTTTCCTTGGTTTTGGTACACTACACTACCAATTGAGTTTATATTTGAACAATACAGTCTTACATTTGTTTTATGGTGCATTTTACGACGTTGTTTATGGTTTCACGTTCCCGGTCTGTTATACAGTGTGTTCAATTTACTGTGCCTCTGACTCATGTTTGTTGAGCATGACCTTGGTGTGACTGGTAGATTCAATTGAATGAGTCAAATATGAGTAGAGCTGACTAAGTAGTTAAATAGATTATACTAATTTTATTTGGCATTACCTTTAAATACTAATTGTCAAAGCTAGGCCAAGAAGGTTTTAATGTATACCTAACCCCACACATGTTATACTATAACAAATATTCTACTATAGTTCTCACTTTTAATGTGTTTAGTTTTAGTGCATTGAAGTACTGTGGTCTTAAAAATACTCGCAAATATGATTCTTGATACAGATTGGCTATTTTATCTGAGCTTCCTTTTTAATTTCCAAAAAGGCTGAACGACATTTAAGAGGATGGCGTAGGAACGTCAAACGTGATACAGAAATAGACCCTAATACAAACTAATTTTGTTTTTTATACGAGTTGTCAATGCCTTCAAGGCAAACTGAGTTATCATTAAAAACGTGCACCATTTAGATATTTTAGGTTGTAGCAAATTAACGAGTGGTCAGATCCTAAATCTGAACCAAAATCGTCAGTGTGGATAAAGTTATCTACATTAGTTTTGTTAGTCATTTTCGTCTTACCTCCGATGGGTATTGAGCTAATTGTATTTTAAGTTATAATTTGAGAGGTCTTTAACATTTGTACTGTTAACATGTACAAGTAAATTAAGATATTTAGCGAATTTCCTTTCAACAAGTGAGATATTCAAGCAGTGAGCATGGTAAGATCCAGAGCCGGTACCACGAAACTAGCCCCGATCCTAACCCCCAAAATACGTGTTGAGAATTTTTCAAAACGTTATATACCGGGTCTTTCTAAATGAATATCGGGGTTTTAACGCTCCATAATATCTATTACATTAAACTTACAGCTATGAATGATGTGTCAAATGAAAAAGCAACTCAAACAGTTTTACCCAAAATCTTACAAGTGTTCAATATGAGAACCATTTATCCCCCGGCACACATCAAGTCTATATTCGAGTTCTTCCCAAACATTGTAGAGTTAAAACAGCCGCTTCAATCCTGTTTCTTAATTCGGGGAGGTCAGCTGGTAGCGGAGGCACATACACACGATCTTTTATAAAGCCCCAAAGGTAAGAAATAGCGTGGCGTGAGATCGGGTGACCGTAGATGCCATGCTAAACAAGCTATGTCTTTGCGGCCAATCCAGCAATCGGGTAGAGTGTTGCTAAACCAATTGCATCTTTAATTGCACGAAACGTTGAGTGTACATGCGCACTGGTGCAAACAAACAAAACTGTATACTGTAAACAAACCTCGAAAGGCTAATAGAGCACGAAAGCTGAGGCCGAAGGCCGAAGCGATGCTGTGAGCGTAACACATTGTGAGGAGAATTCGCTTCACTAAGGCGCTTTAGTGCTTAGCTGCGTGTCAGTCTGGTACAGATACAAGTTTCTGTAAAATAGGTAATTAATTAGGCTGACTTTAAAAACTTGTACGCAAAATCTATACAGAATACAAGATTAATTTAGTCGTTGTACGGTTATAAGCCGCATGATGTATCATCTTAACGTTGACCCCATGTGACAAAGTGTCCTTGTCTAATGGGTTTCTGATGACAGTGGTGTTGGTGTATGAGTGTGTGTTGACTATGGCACTATCTGTTAGAGTGTGAGTGTAGGCGACGTGTTGGGTGTCAAAGTTGTTTGACAACCAATCACCTAAAACACTCTCTTTGACGCCCCCAGAAATTTGTGCACTGTATCATTTTCATATACACAGTATGTCTGAAACTTTTTATATGAAACTTTTTATGTATGGACACAAATGATGATGCTATCTAGTAAAACAGCATATAGTTCAACAGCTGTGTATTTCCTCTAACAATTAAGACTTAAGTTGTTGAAATCGGTTGACAAATGATATAGTTATTCTGGTCCATTCGTCTGTGGTTTTTGTTTACTCGTAAACGACGAATTGGAGGAAAGAGCTAATGTTAAATTTTTAAACTTGGCAGAATTTTCACGAAAATATTTGCGTTGATGAAAAAGATCTATGGTGTAGATTGTGTATAGAACACGTTTTTAGTAATATAAACGTTTCAAAGATGTTCGTGAAAATTTAGAACATCACCCAAAGCCAGGTCGACCAAAAATGAAAATCATTTTCACGAACAGCTGTTAACGGTTTTCATTTTTGTCGACCTTGCCGTGGGTTGTCTTTAAAATGTTACACCATTCAAATTTCATTTACACCATTCAAAAAGTGTTCTGTACGAAATCTGCACGATAGACCTTTCCGTCAACTCAAATTTTGAAAATGGATGTAACCTTACCCAACATAACTATTAAAACAATACCCAGGTTTCATCGGAATTCGACAGTTGTGTGGCTTTCAGAAGAGCATACTTTGCCCTTATTTATGCTTACATAAACTATAATTTCAAAATAGCACAGTTACTATTAGTTTCGAACCATTGCCACTGTGAGGTGAACAATTGGACATTATATTCTTCCATTTTTGGTATTATTTAAAACTAAAGTATTTTCAGAAAGCTTTGAACATTAGTGTTATATAAAACTAATATAAGTAGAAGTCTCAAATTACGTATAACAAACATTAAAAAAGGTAATGGTAAAGTTTGTCTTGTTTAAGGAGGCGAAGTTAGGACTACAAAGTCCTCTCTAACACTCAACCTCGACCTTTCCATAGCGTCACCGTATAGTCACATTGTAAGTGGTGTCTGCGGGGATCGAACCCGCGCCACCGGAGTGATCAGCTCCGGAGTCGCTCGCGATACCAATCCGCCAATACATGTGAAGTTCACTGAATGGTAAACTCTATAGATGTTGAATTGTTCCAAGTTTGATCTTCCTAGTAAATCCTTCTGACAGAGAAGGAGTTAAGCCGACATCAATAAACCCCTTAAATAGAAGCTGATCGGTTTACGATGATTTGGTCCTGGATTAAGACCATTATAGTCGTTTTCAGTGGATGACTTTATCGTCTCTGATCCATGTATTGTTGGACCCTTTCTACATCATGTGGTCTTATGGCTGTTATACTAAATAATTGTTGTTACATTCAGTTGTTTGCCTCCTTTTTTATGTGGTAAGGGGAAAGAGATGGGAATGTTACATGCTTTCCCTACCCAGCCACTAACCTCGAAGCGTAAAGTTTATTTTCAAGTAACACTACATAAAGCTCCAACAGTTTTAGGCGTTGCTCTTGTGTTAAAACCCAGAACAAGTGTCGTAATTTAATCACTAAATCACTATTTGAGATGCCGACCACTCTCATGAGGGTATTTTAAGGCAAATATGTGGTGAAGGATGAGTGTGATGAGTGGTAGTAATGAGCTATGAGGTGTAGTCTTGTTACAAACTAAGGCCGACTCTTCCTTAGAATGGGTCATTAATTAATAGCCCAATGGCCAATGGAAATGCAAGGACCAACGGCTTAACGTGACTTCCGAACCACGCAGGTGATGGTCTGATATGTCTAAACGATGGTGGGGGTTGACGCGGGTATCATCAGATGATCACTGAGACTATCTGAGCCGCTTTAGACCTATATCATCCTCAAAACCTGACCTCCATGAAGCTGGATTACAGGACCACGCCACGAGTCCCAGTCTTTCATCGTCTCTGGTTACTCGGGCTTCCACCACTTAGTTTATTTATTCTTTATTTTGTTATGAAATAACTTCGATTCCCTCACACCCTCAGTCTTGCATCTTTTACGGGCGTTAATTACGCCTTACGGCATCAAGCTCACAGCCTCACTTTGGCCTTTATCCTTAAATGTCAATGTTCTTTTATTGCAAGTTTCAATACACTTCATACAAGAAAAACTCGTTTCAAATCGTAATAAAATCGGAATACTCATTCTGCTGTTATGATGAAATATGATGTACGTTTTCACCAGCGGATCCGTGGCGGATTGGTATCGCGCGTGACTCCGGAGCTCATCACTCCGGTGGCGCAGGTTCGATCCCCGCAGTCACCACTTACAATTTGTAATGTGACTATACGGTGAAGCTAAGTAAAGGTCGAGGTTGAGTGGCAGAGAGAACTTTGTAGTCCTAGCTTCGCCTCGTTAAACAAGACAAACTTTACCGTTTTAAGATCTAAGGCTTCCGGTTTACACCGCGTCACAGTTGAAATATAATTACTGCTAAACGTTTCGACCTCGCTGTGGAGAGTCATCCTCAGTAGCTTGTTGACTGGCTGAGAGTTTAAGAGTTAAGAAGATATAAGTTTTGTTGCCACCACTTTCAAACGGTACAATAGATTTTTATAGTTTGTTAGTTTATTAATAAATAGCATATCTTTATTAAATTTAAAAAGTGCTCAAAACGTGTTCTGGATCTGTGCTGAATTAACGGTTCCGGTTGTGGGTCTCCTGCACACGGACTTACACTACTACTAGTGTGTACATCAATGTGAGATGCACTGCATGGAGAGAAGGCGGTGAGCCCAGTCCATTTGTTCGCAAGAGAAGATGGTCAATGGATCTGCAGTATTTGCTGAGAACAATCAATCTTGCTGTGGAGCAAGAACCATTCTCTTCTCAATGCAATGCGGCAAACCAGCTGATATCTTCACCCGAGACAACAAATCCATTATAAACATTTTGATTAAAAGTCAAAATCTATTTTTTATCGAATTTCTTTTGGAAATGAAATGAGATATTCAAGCCGTCAGCATGGTAAGACTCAGGCCCGGGACCATGAAATGACCCCTAGAACACGTTTTTAGCATTTCTTCAAATCTTTGTATACATATATGTGAATCATCTCTACAGGTCACATTTTGTCTGAATTGCACTAACTTTGGTACAATTGTCCATTTTGTAAATACCTCTGTCAAGTTTGTCAACCAGCGAAATCGGACTACCGGAACCCCCTTTGGGGGAGGGACTTTTCACCAAAAAGGGGTTTCAATGATGTTAAAACAGTAAACTTCATCATATTTTGATGAATTTTAAAATAGATATGTATTTTATTAGTCAGTATACATCAATATACTAAAAATTGTGAAAACCGTCAAGTCGTTTCAAAATAACATCCAAAAATTGATTTCATTAAAATTTAAAATGTGATTTCGTTTCACGATATGAATATAACTATCTAAAACCCCATAAATGTGAGGCCGAAGGCCGAAGAAAGGCTGTGAGCTCAGCGCACAGCCTCGTAACCTTTTCATTCGGCTTCAGCTAGGCCGTGAGCGTAGTGAACTAGTGTATTAAATTGCCAGGAAAATTCCATTCACTCATGCCAGCGGCGTTTTTTTAGTTAAAACTATCAACTTCAATGAAGTAACGTTGACTTCCTTACAAACGGAACTAACCCCGAAACTGTCAGCTGAAATGTGACATATGAGACATGAGTCCTTGGAAGCTTCACTGATAGAGAGAGCGTCAGCTTGACAAGTTACATCGTACAGGTTTCTACTGACTGTGATAGTAAAATACGTTAATTTGTAATAGTCTCACTTTAAAACGTTACTAAGTAGCCTAACTAGGGACTTTTACAACCAATGAAATTAAAAACTAATTGTAAGTCTAATTCACTTCACCTTCGCTTCAGTCTCAGCGGACTACTCATTTTGCTGTTATAGTGAAGAACTGCTTTTTGCCGCCATTTGGGAACGGCGGAAGGGATGTTCATAATGTTTAGATATTTGATGAGTCAAATTAAAATAATTCATATATTTATTTGATCTTACGTCAAAATTAGGTGCAACTTCACAGTTTCAAAATAATAAATATCCGCGCTTTTTGGTGGAAGCTCCCCTTTCAAAAAGGGTACTTTCGTTATTTCGATTTTGCTGGCTGACGAGCTCGAGCAAAATATTTACAAACAGAAAATTTGGACTACATTTTGTACAATGGGATAAAATGCGACAAACCGTGTTTGGGGATCAGGATCGGTGCTCATTACATAATACCGGACCTGGGTCTTACCGTGTTGACGGCATAAATATCTAATTTTCCAAGGAAAATTCGCAAATAACACACTTTTTACGAGATTCACTATAGTACCGCTACTTTTTACCACCAACATAAAACTAGCTTTAATGACGCCAATCATTTTAATAATTTCCACTCTTGAATTTCGAATAGATTTAATATTCACTTGTGGTTAGGAGTAGGTAAAGCCAACGGATGAATGATTAACTTGTCCAAACACACAATAATGCATCCATTACGTCAATAGATGAACAATGGCTCTAAGCCGACTTTCATTTGATTTGCGGAATACGGATTAGAGTTTCAGTTGTTTCAAACAATTTGCACTCAAGGGATAATCCATTCCACGTGTATAGCAATCCAATCCACTAACTGGAAAGTGCTCCATATTTAGCAGATGTACAGGGTAAGACCTTTAGACATAGGGGTCACTAAATCACTATTTGAGATGTCAACCACTCTCATGAGGGTATTTTAAGGAAAATATGTGGTGAGGGATGAGTGTGATGAGTGGTAGTAATGAGTTATGAGGTGTAGTCTTGTTACAAATTAAGGCCGACTCTTCTTTAGAATAAGTCATTAATTAAAAGCCCAATGACCAATGGAAATACAAGGACCAACGGCTTAACGTGACTTCCGAACCACGCAGGTGATGGTCTGATATGTCTAAACGATGGTGGGAGTTGATGCGGGTATCATCAGATGATCACTGAGACTATCTGAGCCGCTTTAACCCTATATCATCCTCAAAACCTGACCTCCATGAAGCTGGATTACAGGACCACGCCACGAGTCCCAGTCAACGTTTTGTGTTTCGTGGACATAAAGTGTTTCGTGACCTCATGGACGAAATGTTATCGTGTTTGAGCTGGTCCGCCGCAGATTGCCGTCCTGCTGAGATCAAACCTTTGTTTCTATTTTTTAGGTTTTTGTGTGTAAATATTTCCCTCCTGTGTAGCTGTTAATATTTTATTTTGTCTTGTCTTCTTAGCTTAAGGTTAGGCTAAGTATTATCTATAATGTAGCGTAAGTTTAGGTTAGGCCCTTGAGCACGGGTGGATTTTCCCAAATTCCCGAAACGTAGGGAGTAACGTTTCTTCCTGAAGTGGCCGGAAAAGTCCGTTTTTCTTATTAAATTAAGGTTCAAGTGTTAAATGTCTACCTAAAAATTTTGAAATTTCGAGCCTTGCCAAAAATTGCCGAAAGGTAGTCTTTCACGTTAACGATTAAAGAGAGAAAACAATGTCAAATACAAATTATGTCGTTAATTTAAACGATATCGTCAGATTTAAGATCTGACCACTCAGTCAGTAGCCATATCCAAAAATATTAAACTAGTACACACTTTATATTGTGACTTAATTTTCCTTAAATGGTAACTTTATACCATGTTTTAAGCTATTAATGACTCAAAACCCAAAACGCAATTTTGTATCCTGGTTATGCCAAAGAACCTATATGGCCAGTGGGTTGAGAGCCATATCGAATGCGTTTGGTTGATTATGACAATTAAACACTTAGTAAATCGTGTTCTCAGCTGCTAATACAGAAATTGAAACACAAACACTTTACTTCATGTCGCTTTCTGTCCACCTTGACTTACTTGGCAAGTTTATCTCCATTGTTGTCTTGCTGAACGCTTTTGTCTTGTTGTTATTATTTTTATCTCCGTTATTTCGGTTGGCCGAGCGCCACCACTGCTTTTAATCTACACACACCTGTTTCTACTTTGATTAATGCCTCTACTTTTGATCGGTCCATCTTTAAAGTGAATGTGTTATTTCAGACTTGGATGTTGTCCATAACACAGTGCTGGGAAGTGGAAAGGGAAAGTTTATTTTCTCTTTTCATATCAACGTTCAAAGAGTTTATTTTAATTGGATATTTTCAACGTTAACGTAGACATTATTTAAATGATACTATGATGTGTTACATCGTTATAATCTGCGGTTAAAATATTACTCGTCCTTCGGACTCGCTGGGGGGCTACGCCTTCCAGACCCCCTTTCGGCCTGTGGCCTCGCTTGATAAAATCAGGCCATTCGCTGTGCTCATGACATTGCTTGGCATCTGGAGTCTGATCCCGTCTTCAGGTGAAAAGTAACCTAAAACATAACACAAAACATTAGGAAAAGAGCTAGGCTAAAGGTAATTAGCGCATGCTGACCAGTAACCCACCAAAACCCTTTTTTCTTAATTTTATAACAGTTACCCTAGAAAACAATTCAACATGTACAAAAACGTTAGGAAATTAAAAACAGAAATAGAGAAATCAAGCACGCCCAGTGCTAGTGGCAGCTGCACACTGACTGACCCCATTGGTTGGCTCGGAGCAGTGGACGACCAATCACAGCCGTGGATCAGACTGACCAACTGTAACAGAGAACACAAAAATACCAATTTAGAGCCTATGGAGGAGGAGTATCTTTGCAGTCGAATGAATCAAAACGTCGTGTTCAGGCTTTGAGGATGATATAGGTCTAAAGCGGCTCAGATAGTCTCAGTGATCATCTCATGATACCCGCATCAACTCCCACCATCGTTTAGACATATCAGACCATCACCTGCGTGGTTCGGAAGTCACGTTAAGCCGTTGGTCCTTGTATTTCCATTAGTCATTGGGCTATTAATTAATGACCCATTCTAAGGAAGAGTCGGCCTTAGTTTGTAACAAGACTACACCTCATAACTCATTACTACCACTCATCACAACCACATATCCTTCACCACATATTTGCCTTAAAATACCCTCATGAGAGTGGTCGGCATCTCAAGTAGAAATTTAATGATTTTAACCTCAGAAATTGTACCATCGCCAACAACAAACTCCAAACAAAGAACCAAAGTGATTTTATGAAACAGTATATTGGATATTATTTTCCAAACAACTAAAATAAAACCAAGTGTATTTTCTTTGTCGTGATAGCTAGAGATAGCGAACCGGAGAAAACAAACTTTGACAAAGTTAGTTTCAAGACACCGTTAGTCAAACTTAGTGCCATGCAACTTTGGGAACATTGCCACCAAGTTCAATATCCTCAACTTATTTAACTTAACAATCTGACTATGTAGGGAATGAAAATTATATTCACTATTCACTATTTGAGATGCCGACCACTCTCATGAGGGTATTTTAAGGCAAATATGTGGTGAAGGATGAGTGTGATGAGTGGTAGTAATGAGTTATGAGGTGTAGTCTTGTTACAAACTAAGGCCGACTCTTCCTTAGAATGGGTAATTAATTAATAGCCCAATGACCAATGGAAATACAAGGACCAACGGCTTCCGAACCACACAGATGATGGTCTGATATGTCTAAACGATGGTGGGAGTAGATGCGGGTATCATCAGATGATCACTGAGACTATCTGAGCCGCTGTAGACCTATATCATCCTCAAAACCTGACCTCCATGAAGCTGGATTACAGGACCACGCCACGAGTCAACAATATTATATTATATATAGGGATTTTTTCAAAATATACATGTCATGTACAAATTTACAAAAATAAATTATTTTACGTAATGGCATTGCAGACATCGCAATAGTGCTTAAATGATATTCTGGTCGTTTGAGAACATGTTGTTTATAACTGAGATCGATTTGTATGTTAAGAAATACAAGCACTATGGACCCTAATTAACGAATTTCAATAATTAAGTAAAGTTATAATACAAAACGAGAGTTGTCAAGAAACATTCGACTATGTCTTTCAAGTAAGTACCACATGATTAAGACAAGAGTTTAAAGTGATTTGACTGCCGAAACTAATCGTGAAATAAAATGTTCAAACTATGATTTAGTGTGTATAATAATAGCTATTTATAATTTAGTTTATTGGTTTCATGAATAATTAGAAAATTAAATAAATAAGTAAAGTTCGAAAAGTTGAAAATAAAAGACAACGATGCATCTAGGAATGTTTGCTTTTAACTAGAGGTACAGAAAGTAAAATAATTTTTATGAAGTCATTTGACACCTCAAGTAAATAGCTTTTGGGGTTTTGGGAGATTCAAAGATGGTATCGATTGTAGAAAAGCCCCTCACTGTTTGTATTAAAACCACTCAGACTTTTCAATACCATTCAATAAAATCTCGAAGTGATGTTCCCCAAAACCAAACTAAGGTCAAGGACGAAGCAAGCCTAAGGACAGACTGGCAGCCGGATAAACCTGATGAAATTACACTGGAAACAAGGTTACACCAAGTTTGCTGCGGAGCCCTACACTTCTAAGCCAATCTTGAACCTTGTCAATTAGTCAGAAGCTACTTTAAAGTGCAAGAACTTCAATGGATTATAAAAAATAATAATAATAAAAACATAGTCAAGGTGTAACGCACGTGATCATACAGCAGGCCAAGCTGAGGCCGAAGGCCGAAGCGGAGCTGTGAGTGTAGCGAGTAAAGTTACAAATTGCAAGGTAAATTCGATTCGCTCATGTCAGCGGCACTTTAGCGCATTGCTGCGTGTCGGCCTGGTTAAATAACAGTATAGCAGAGGCGTAGCCACAGACGCTAACGTGAATCCTTCGTGAATTTCGATTACTGGGGATAATTTATCAAACAAGTGGGTTTAACTTTTGATTATATTTTGATGAAACCAGCATATTGGTGTCTTAGTCCCGGATTTTACGAATTTTTACCTCTATCACTTTAAACCCAATCTAAATCACTAAACCACTATTTGAAATGCCGACCACTCTCATGAGGGTATTCTAAGGCAAATATGAGGTGAAGGATGAGTGTGATGAGTGGTAGTAATGAGTTATGAGGTGTAGTCTTGTTACAAACTAAGGCCGACTCTTCCTTAGAATGGGTCATTAATTAATAGCCCAATGACCAATGGAAATACAAGGACCAACGGGTTAACGTAACTTCCGAACCACGCAGGTGATGGTCTGATATGTCTAAACGATGGTGGGAGTTGATGCGGGTATCATTAGATGATCACTGAGACTATCTGACCCGCTTGTAAAATGGCTACACCTCATCATCCATCAAAAACACTCAACACACTCACCCTTCATCCCATATTCACCTTAAAATACCCCTCGAAGTGGTCGGTGTATCAAATCAAATAAGTATCAAAGTGACATAAACGTGCATATCATTTTATAAAACCGTATTATAAATACAGTTTTAGCATGGAAACCTTTTTCTGGGAGAAACTCCCCCGACCATTAAGGGCACTTTCTATAGATAGGTTTTGATGGTCAACGAACTTAACCTAGATATTGCCAAAAAGAACGATTTATTAAATTTCGTAAACATCTTCGATTAATTAGACCTCGTTAAGCAAAACAAACTTTACCTTTTAAACAAGCTGATCATTTTTAGGATATACAACTTAATCACGTTGTCTCAAAACATGATTCATAGTTCAAGATGAACCCTTTAAGTTTCATTTCATGTTCAGGATAAACTGGAGAAAATCAGAGAGATTGAATATGCTTAAAACATTCAGCAGAGAACAAAGGATGATGCGGATGTATATTGCCCGACTCAATGGAGAAGAACTGAGTTGAATCACTGATTGTTCTTTACAAAGTTGCCTTTACCTTTTAAGAATCTATTTTCGGAGCATCGGCAATTATTTGGTGAAGAGCCAATCGCTTTCAATTTGGACACAAATTTCAATCGCTTTTAACGAACGCTTAAGAAAGCTGCTAGCAAGATGGCTTTTTAACGAAGCATTTTAATGAGGTTTTTATAGAAGCTTTTTAACGAGCTGCTATAAAATTATTGTTTTATCTATTTGCGTAGACGGTTGAAGCTCTTCATCATTGGTACTTTATTTGGTTTTCTTCTCAATACTCTCAACTTACTTTTCTACCACACTTGTAAGTATTCATTAGTTAAAGTTATTTCTAATTCTAGAGTGCGCTGTAGTGGCCATGATATATCATGAATTTCGTCCCTTAAGAGTGCACAGTACCTGGCGGCCATTTTGTTTTTCATCCTATAAGAACAATGTAAAAACATGCATTTTTTGGTACACTTCACACCTACAGTCTTTATCGGATTTTTATGAAATAAACTTATAAACTCAAATAGTGTTTTTGAATTTTTGAGGTTATCTGGTGAAGACAGCTTTGCTGATCGAAAGGCCTCATGAATTAAAATTTTAAATATTGGTTTTATATGATTTTAAATTTCTTTCTTTAACAGTACAATATTGAGCTTATACCTCAAGATCAAAATAAACTTTGTTTTAAAGTGCATTAAATATTTAAGTGTCTCCGCTGAGCCGAATTTCCGATTTCTCATTCATAAAACCATGAAATAAATCCAAAAATTTAAGAAATTTATGAATGAGAAATATTTGAATTGAAATAGTATTTGAAAATTGTATTTGAAATCCTAAATTGTATTTGAATTCCTTGGTTTTACTATTAAACTAATACAATGTTCAAAAGTGGTCAGTAAAGACACTGCAATACACTGTCATTTTTCAAATAAAACGTATTTCAAAAATATCTGTTGAAAATTGTGGGCGTGAAGTGTTTCAAGAAAATGCTTGTTTTTACATTGTTCTTATGGGACAAAAAACAAAATGGCCGCCAGGTACTGTGTACTCTTAATAACAATGTAAAACACGAATTGTCTTAAGACACCTCATACCAGCATTACAGACTAGAGACTCTACCAACTCTATAGAGTCCTTTAATCCAGCAGTTTTCAACGGATTTGTATAAAATAAACTTTGTACTTGAAGTAAATTAATTGTGTGAGTGACTCCACTAAGCAGAATGTCCATTTTCTTATTTATGACATCCAAAAGTTGACGAAATGTTGTATTTTAACAGGACGTTTATTTGTACCATTATATTGCACTAAGCTGTTATCACTTAGTTTAATTTTGTTTTCGTTTTTAGATATTACATTTTAGTGGTTACTAACCTTTTTAGCATAGGATATCTTTGTATATTTTATTATTATCTATAGAAATAAAATGGATTTCGACTTTGATCCGGCCACTAAAGAGACGGTGTTTCATACTTATTTCTCTAGCCACTCGGTGCACTTTCCTGATAAAAATTCAAGTTGCTAAGCACATAAAAAGGACGCACGTTTTGTTTAAAGTGGTGTAATTCAATATCGGAGTTTTATTAAGGTCGAAGCAATAAAACTCGATGTCTGGGCAATAAATTGTGAGCAGGACAAACTGGGTCCGACTGCAACTGTTGTATAGGATCGAACACTGATGTCTCTTTTAATAAAAAGAAAACTTTGTATTCTACTTTCATTCTTTCTTTATAATAAAACTGAGTTGACACATAAAATAAAATTAGGTTAGCCAACTGGTAAAACTTATCAGAACTCTACGAAATATCCTACAGTAAACTGAGCAAGATCTTTTTACAATTGTACTACAGTAACTATTAGTAAATATCTTTTGGAAGAATTATATATTCATGCCGTCAGCATAGTGACCCAGACCCGGGACCATGAAATAAGCACCGATCCTGACCCCCAGAACACGTTTTGAGTATTTTCTCAAAACGTTGTATACAAATTTATGTGTGTACCCTCTACAGGTCGCTTTTTTGTACATTATTCATACACTTTGATACATATGTTCCTTTCTAAAATATCTCGGTCAAGTTCGTTAGCCAGTATAATCGGACTTTAACTGTGGGAGTTGAAAAGTAAAAAACGTTTACAGTTTCAAAGTGTTTTTGTGAAAACTTTCAATCACTTATGAGAAATCGATTTAATCGGGCTCTACGTACGTGTTGGAATCTCCTCTCAAATGTATCATGTTTATTAACGTGAAAACTATTTTTTAACGTGAAAAGTATCTTCGTAAAACTTTTGCAACGGTTTGAAGACCGAAAGAAGGCCTGTCGTTTAGTCAGTTGTTACGTGTGCGGTGTCGTGTGTTGAATTTAGACCTTTTCTGAAGTGACCACTGAGGCGGCGACCTTAAGTCGTGAAATCACAAACACAAATGTATCCTTTGAACAGCTAAGTGAAGACTTTTAAAAGATGTAGGTCATTTGCTTTCAGTGAGTTGAAGAACCCTCAATCAGTCAAGTACCCCAAACCCCTTCCCCACTCCACCACTTGGCGGTAAACTGGGTGACGAGTTGTTTGTCTGGTTCGTGGATTTGCATTTGTAGTGGCCTTTGTCTCATCTTGCCTGACGTCTTTCCATTACCTTGAGACAGTTCAACACTCGGTTTGCACAGAAATGTGAGCTTGTTCGGTCGCACCTAGTTGGAGGCTGGAATACAAGTAGATTGCGCATAGTTGTCCGAATGTCTTAGGCAGAAAAATACACATAGTTCGGCAGCCCGAGCACAGATAGCGCTGCGAGGGGATTTTTAAGTCTCAAGTAGAGCCACTGACGCACGCGCTAGTTAGTTCGTTCTCGAAGATCGCACGATTTGGTCACATTTAAGTCATCGAGATTGGACAAACTCGAGCATGTCGAGCAGAGGGGAAAAGACGGCGAGAGACGGCAGCGCTATCTGTGCTTGGGCTGCTGAACTACGTTGATTTTGCTGCTTCAACCATGTGACACCTATGCGCAATCTAGTAACCATAACATTATCTTTGCTATTTGTCTGTGTAGGTAACATGATAATAGCTTAGTGGATTGTAGCTTCCTAGCTATCCGGAAGTAAATTTCCTCCGTTCCCCGCCGTGGAAGACTAAAGGAACCGCCAAAGTGGCAGTCTGTGACTTGAGGTGCGGAAGTGTAATCTATTGCGACTGGGACTCGTGGCGTGGTCCTGTAATCCAGCTTCATGGAGGTCAGGTTTTGAGGATGATATAGGTCTAAAGCGGCTCAGATAGTCTCAGTGATCATCTGATGATACCCGCATCAACTCCCACCATCGTTTAGACATATCAGACCATCACCTGCGTGGTTCGGAAGTCACGTTAAGCCGTTGGTCCTTGTATTTCCATTGGTCATTGGGCTATTAATTAATGACCCATTCTAAGGAAGAGTCGGCCTTAGTTTGTAACAAGACTACACCTCATAACTCATTACTACCACTCATCACACTCATCCTTCACCACATATTTGCCTTAAAATACCCTCATGAGAGTGGTCGGCATCTCAAATAGTGATTTAGTGATTTTGTGTCAATACTCAGCCAAAGTTAAGCCTATTGCTATAAACATTTAAAATAGTCTAAAAAGATTCTGAACGCGAAAGCATTCTATTGTCCTGAAAATTTTATAGCACATTACTGGGAGAACTTGCAACTCGCTAACTTACAATCGGGCGAGTGGTATAATTCGAATGAATGATCGTATGCGTGGAAAAAATTTCTTTTAATAACGCTTTATGTAAGAACGAGAAAAAATTTGAAAAAACAAAATTTAGGACATATTGTTTACAAAATTTTAGCGCAATCAGCAATTTATATACTTATCCCAAAATTTTATTTGTTTACACCCATCAAAACACATGCTCAAAATCTTTGAACAAATCTTCGACACGAAAATTTATAAACAAATCACAACATTCATTTCCATCCTCACAAGTAACTTTAAAAGTGTGGACAGTCAAACTCCGATACAGACATCCCACAAACCATATCCAGTAGCTAGAGTGTCATCGTAAAACGCGGAACTGCCACATAAACCACTCTAACAGCCGGTGACGTCACAAGCACGAGCTTGTGTGATCGTGTAAATCTCTGGTGGAACTTGTAAATGATGCATAAATCTTGCAAATGGCAATGACACAGTTGTAAATGCGGTGCGGTGCGGTGAGATAGAATCTTGTAGGTAGGCCCGCACTCGCTGCGGCCTCCGGTTCACCTTGACACCTGAGTCTAGTGTGACTAGGGCTTACCGCAATCGGGGTGAAAGTGCAATTAGCAGACCAATAAGAAGTGTAGCTAAGGTGTTTTCAGGAGTGGTTTGGATGCGTGAGAATGTAGCTCTTGTTTGTGGTGATTAGCGCTTAAATGAAATATCGGGGAATTGAAGTTGTAATTGAATTGTTCTAGTCATAGTCACTAATATCACTATTTGGGTGACCAATCACGGAATATCGTGAAAACTCGTGGTGTGGTCCTGTAATCCAGCTTCATGGAGGTCAGGTTTTGAGGATGATATAGGTCTAAAGCGGCCCAGATAGTCTCAGTGATCATCTAATGATACCCGCATCAACTCCCATCATCGTTTAGACATAGACCATCACGTGCGTGGTTCGGAAGTCACGTTAAGCCGTTGGTCCTTGTATTTACATTGGTCATTGGGCTATTAATTAATGACCCATTCTAAGGAAGAGTCGGCCTTAGTTTGTAACAAGACTAAACCTCATAACTCATTACTACCACTCATCACACTCATCCCTCACCACTTATTTGCCAAATACCCTCATGAGAGTGGAAATAGTGATTTAGTGATCAAGATTAAAACTAATTTTATGATATATTGTTTACAAAATGTCTAGCGCAATCAGCAATTTATATATTTATCGCAACGAACCATACTGTTGTAAGATTTCCTCTTTTTCCGTTGAATACAACTTGACCACTTATTTAAAGGTGTGCAGATGTTTACCATTGCAAAACAGTAACTTTTTCCTAAATTAAAACTTAATTATTGGGAAACTTTGAGGTATAAAACAGGTGTTTAAGGTCAACAATTATTAGTTAATGTTTTACCTATATCCATTACACTAAGATCGTAAAAAATAATTGACGAACTGCAGGGGAAAAACAAGGTGTTAAGTAGCATCGTTGTAGCCATAGTTTATTTTCTGTACAACTCCGTTGTTTTTCCATTGAATTCCGAAAATATGTGTATAGACAAAGTAATTTACAAAAGAACAAGACTCTCTACAACTGTTTGTACTCTTCCCCGTTTTCTACTAATAATTAACACCATCGCTGTGTCAAATGCCTATTGGGACTTTGCAATTTACATCGAAACAAAAAATGTAATTTTCAGTTTCAACGTTTTCTCCACAGTGTGGTATGGATTTTAAAGATTACTAAATGTATAAATTTAAGAGACATCTGCAAATATTACTAACAGTATCATAAAATAGTTTCTTTATAAAAAGTTGGATCATGATAACAATATTTATCTTAGATGTTCCTACTTAGGTACAACACCTATTGAAGCTAATCCCTCAAGTTGCGTGACAGATAAAAACAATTACTGAAACAAAACAGCTGATATCAGCTAAAATAAGCATTTCGGATCTATGTTTATAGACATTCTTTCATTGTTTTGCACAAGGAACTCACCCGTGAAGTTTCGCGCTCTATCACTCCGTAGATAAGGTCTGGTGAGTGTGGCTAAGTTTAATGAGCGCGACGTGTCGATGACAGTGAAGTGAGCCTCAGAAGTGAAGCTTACTTCACTCACGTCTAATGAGGTGAACCTAGCAACTTTTCTAGAGCTCGTCAGAAACTGATGTAATCTTGTGAATAGAGTAGTTTTTATTTCTCAGAAAAATTAGAAATAAAAGAAATACGAGTATAACGACCGAATATAAATCCATCGAAAAGGTGTACGGGATTTGAAAGTCAAATACAAATTTTAATATAATTGGTAGAATGTTGATTTTTGCATCAAAAGACACAACAAATTTAAATTTTTTTATGTAATTCAAGAAAGTTTCAATGTGAGCTCTTATAGTCAACCTTCCCTCCCGCCAGGTGTTTTGGAGCATTTCAGGAGTCACCGTTGAAATGGCTACGTTGATACTTCTTCTCAGGTGCTGTAAATGAGTTAGATAACGTATTTTCTCAGCATAAACTAAGTTTTAATGTAACCCCAAAAGAAGAAATCTAAAGGCGTCAAATCAGGACTCCTAGGTGGCCACAAAACAGGACCATTCCTCCCAATCCAACTATCAGGAAATCTGTTGTTGAGAACTTCTTGGACGATTAGACTGTAGTGACATGGAGCTCCATCCTGCTGGAAAATGACATTAATGCCCTTTTCCTTTCAATTTCTTCAACTTGAGGGAACACATACATTTCTAACATGTCCAAATAATCAACGTAGACATTTCAACGGTGACTCCTGAAATGCTCCAAAACACCTGGCGGGAGGTTGACTATCGGCTAGATGTCTGTCGTGCAACGGGGGGAGCTCACATTGAAACTTTAAAATTACTTAAAAATTTAAGATTGTCTGTGTTTTTTTATGTAAAATCAACATTCTACCAATTATATTAAAATTCCTAATTGACTTTCAAATCCCGTACACCTTTTTCGATGACCCTGTATAAGTCTGGCCGACGGAATCCTTTGGGGTCAGTAAAAGGGCTCAATCGCCGTGGCTCGGAAGTCACGTTAAGCCGTTGGTCCATTCCATTGATCGTTGGGCTATTAATTAATGACCCAGGCTGGGGAGCAGTCAGCCCCAGTTTGTTACAAGGCTACATCTCATCGCCCATCAGAACATCACTCCACATTCACCCTCTAAGAGCTAGTGGTCGGTGTCTCAAAGCAAAGTATCAAAGAAATTACAGTTATATGGACCACACATCTTATAGAGGTGAATCAAAACCACTTTAGTCACATACGTCATTGAGTTCTCTGCAATGCGCAGTATGGAAACAAGAAATGCACATTTGAGACATTTGCAGGGATGTTTAAACAATGGACCGACCCCTCAACTTTAAGCCTTATCTGCCCAGTGAAACAAAACCTCTCTTGTTCCATTTCTCATCAAACTAAAATGCTAAGCACTTTCTAAAAAAAGGTAACTGAGCTAATGTTGTACTGTACAGTATTTTTAAGCCGTCTTAAAAGTGCTGTTCGATTTTTAAAGTATTCAAAATAATATAAAGAAAGGGGTTTCATACCATAACACTGCGTTCAAAATAAATGGATTTTATATCAATAAAAGTTACTTTTCATAGTTTTATTTCATTTCAAAAACCGCACAACCAAAAAAGAAACACTCTATATAACCTAATCTCGTATTAATGATAACATGCAATTGTATTGAAATCGTCAATTATTTTGAAAGCTAAAATTTTGTCACTCATACTTAGATTGAGAACTCATTAATACATACAATGTTTACAATCATACTGACTCATTCATTGGAATTCTCCCACTTAAGCATCCGTAGGCCGGTAGCCATTTCTCACTAGGTCTCCCATTGGTGTGCCAAGAACTCGTCTGAACTATGGAAGGTTTTCGCGGTCAAAACTGCTTTCAAACGAGATTTGAACGCTTGTGGCGTTGGATCACTTTTATCGAATTTGGTAATATGTTGACAAAACGGGCTCCTTCCTGAAAAGGCAAATGCTCGTACACCACCGTTCTGTGTCGCCCAGTCCGTTAGTTTCCCTGTCTCTAGTTTCATAAGTGTTATGTCTACACCTCTTATGAGATCGCATCAGGGTTTGAAGAAAACGCATGTCTCAAGAATGTAGAGACATGGAAGTGTCAACAGATTGAACGCTGGTCTGCACGATTCTCCCCATAAAATTTTTGCAACGGATCACACTGTTTTTTTTTAGAATGATCGGTTCTCCGTATCGAATTGGGCAGTGAAACATTGATACACCCACCAAATATTGCTTTAAAAAACCACCAGAAATTTGATGTTGAAATGGAAAAGTGTAATGACAAGATTCAGATCCACTGACGCGTGAATTCTGTGAAAAGTTGCCCATTCGTGCGGAAACTTAACTTAGGGGTTGTTGTGGGGGGGGGTGAAGTGGGGGTTGGAGAACTGCCAGAAATGTGGCGCGGGGCTTGGCCTACATTCAAACCCTTAGAAGGCAAATCTGTGTTCGGTATTTACAAATCATATCACTACTATAAATCACTATTTGAGATGCCGACCACTCTCATGAGGGTATTTCAAGGCAAATATGTGGTGAAGGATGAGTGTGATGAGTGGTAGTAATGAGTTATGAGGTTTAGTCTTGTTACAAACTAAGGCCGACTCTTCCTTAGAATGGGTCATTAATTAATAGCCCAATGGCCAATGGAAATACAACGGCTTAACGTGACTTCCGAACCACGCAGGTGATGGTCTGATATGTCTAAACGATGGTGGGAGTTGATGCGGGTACCATCAGATGATCACTGAGACTATCTGAGCCGCTTTAGACCTATATCATTCTCAAAACCTGACCTCCATGAAGCTGGATTACAGGACCACGCCACGAGTCCCAGATCTGTTAATAATATTACCTTCTGGTTTGGCCTTTAGGCCTACATACTACAATTGGTTGATCAGATGCGCATTTTCTAACTCTTGGACCACGAGGAGCGGCCATGGTAAAAAGTTGTTACTTCGCCTCCGGGGACCGAAACCGAATCATTGGGGTGGAAAGCATTGAGTTATGACCACCCCACATAAGTAATACCAAATATAATGTTACGGTAGGTACATTGTGCATAAATGTCGAATAGCTGAGGCAAGAAAATCAACATAGTTCGGCAGCCCAAGCACAGATAGCGCTGACATCTCTCGCTGTCTTTCTCCCCTCGGTCACGCATGCTCAAGTTTATCCAATTTCGATGACTTAAATGTGACCAAAGTCGTCGGTCGATTTTCGAGAACGACCGAACAAATTTGCGGGTGCGTCAGTGGATCCACTTGAGACTTTTAAAATAAATCTCTCCACGCAATCTGTGTTTGGGCTTCCGCAACTATCTTCTTGCCCCAGCCAATCGACATATATGCGCAATCTACCATAATATTATAATCTTTGGCTATACGTATTTAAACGTTTTGAAATCTAAACTTTTGTGTGCTGTTAATTTGTTGCAAAACAGTTAAATCCTTTACCGAATGTATAAACTACCCCACCCCACCACCCTTCCCCATACTGTACAGTTGTAACGGAACGTACGTCTGTCCGTGACGAGTGACAGGCGGGTTAACATGGTTACCTCATGTCATGTTAACAGTTAACATGTGTAATGTTCATGTTCATGTTACCAGCTGATGTCTCCCTCAAAGCTCTAACTTCTCGTAAATACTGCTTTTTCAGAAGTATTAAAGGTTAGACCTTTTAGTGGATCTTCATGTCAGTGCATTTAAATTGTACATTTATAAGCATGCGCATTTATTTTCTAAGAAAGTGTTGTGACAGGTGTTTTTATATAATCATTATACATGTTTTGTAACTGAGGGCTAATTGCTAGAAAACATCTAGGAGAGCTGCTTATTAAATTTAGAACTATATTAGATAAAAAAACAATCAAAACAATAATTGTATTTGTGTAATGGTCCTCGAAATGCCTGTGATAATAGAGCACGTAAAACTATTCTCGAAGGCCGAATCAAAGGGTGAATTGAAATTACTTAATCGCAAAGAAAATTCGCCAATGGCATCGGTCTGGTTTCTGTTTAACCTTTTTCACTCTACATATTTTATACAGGTGAGTTTAAATTTCCCCCTCGTACGTTAACTTTTGAAAAAGGAAATATTTTTTTAAAACCCTTTAGAGTATGTTTTTATAAAATTCTGAAGTTTTAAACCTGATTTTGCGTGATCTTTAAATTGGTATAACAAAAACAAGATTTTTTTAGCGTTGTCGAATTTATGTTGAAATGTCCTTTCTTTTAAAGTGCCACACGGGGGTCGTTGTATGTAAAAACATTTGGGGGCTCTCCCCTATCCCCGGATTTTGGCTGGGGGTTAGTGACACAAAGTATGTCAAATCAAACTTCAGAATCCTATAAAACATTCCCCAAAGGTTTTAAAAAAGATTTACCTCTTCAAAAGTTAAGGTGGGGGCATTTAAAACTCACCCTGTATAAAGGAAACACAATTTAGAAAGAAATTGATTACCAGTGTTTCTAACGTGTTGTTATTCACGGATAATGGATCGATGGATGTAAACAGACCTCAGATACGCAAATATAGGAATATCTCATTAGAATATTGCAAATGCGTTTGACTTTGAGGAGAGCAGAGGGAGACAGAAATACCGATATGGGATTGCCACGTGCGCATAACATTGTGCATGAACTTTCCTGCTCGCCAATGGTTGGTATTACCTTGAATCAATGGCAAGCTTCCAAGGTAAATTTATTATTGAATTTCCTGTGGAAAATAAGATATTCATGCCGACAGCATGATACGATCCAGACCCGGGACCATAGAATGAGCACCGATCCTGACCCCTAGAACAGGTGTTGAGCGTTTTTTTAACTGTTGTGTATGTATATGTTTTGGGGTATCATCTCGACAGGTCAGATTTTTGTCCAATTTGCACCAAATTTATTGCAAATGTTCCTTTGTTAAATATATCAGTCGAGTTTGTTAACCAGCAAAATCGCACTACAGAACCCCTCTGTCTGGAGGGACTTTTCACCAAAAAAAGGGTTTTATGATTTCGACTTTGATGCAACTTTACATAAACATGTATTTTGTGTATTACACATCCATATATGAAATCCATTAAGTCGTTTTAAAAAACGGCCTAAAAAGTAAAAATGTGTTTTCCTTTTACGTTATGTAATGAAACTCCCCACTCCACTGAAAAAGAGCGTTAGATTCCGTAAAGCTGTTTTGTTCAAGAATGTCCTTACTAGAATGTGACAGTATCAGGGACGTGTCATCGGCAAAGAGACAGGTTTTAGCCACACTCAAACACGATGGAAGATTCTTTATAAAAAGGAGGAATAGTAAAGGACCTAAAATAGATCCTTGGGGTACACCATTTTCAATTAGAGGTTTAGAAGGAGAAATATTCCTAATATACTCCCTGGAGTCAACTGAAGGTAGTACCACAAACTATCTTCTTTCATGTAGGTAAGAGGTGAACCAATCCAATGCAGTCCCTCTGATTCCCAAGGAGTACATCTTATCCAATAACATTTCATGGTTGACCATATCAAAGGCCTTACTAAGGTCGAAGAAGAGACCAAAGGCAAACTGCCCCCTTATCCATATCCCTTACAGTGCTGTTAATCAAACTGAGTAGACCTTTTCTTGATGAAACCATGTTGATTTTCAAAAAAGTACTCGGTTATTCTCTAGAAAACTCCATAGTCGGACTAACTAAAGTTCCACTTTATGATCTAAAGATTAAATATTATATTTTTAAATGTTTTGCTACTTACATTCACATAAATATTTTAGTACGGTGCGTACCATATTTTAACTTAAGTTATTAGTAAATTCCCAACCTTGCTTTGATTGTTAATTGAAAATTTTAAACCCAGGTACCATCAGTACGAAATGAATAAATTGAATAAATGATTTGAAACGCTGTGTGTTGAGAGACGCTGACGCTCACTGAGGCGGTTTGTATTGTGAAATCCTGAATGCAAATTTATTCATTTGAATATTTCATGAATACTCATTATTGGTTAATATTTAGCCCAGCTATATTTACCTAATGCACTGGTTCGTATTTGCTGTTACCTGCTCTTTGCAATTACTGTGGGCTTTGTGGCAATTAACAATAGTTTTATGCAATACATAGTTAACGTACACAAAAAAGCTGAGCTCACGCTTCGGTAAAAGTGTACATTCACAAATGGAAATTTTAAATATTTTGGAAAAGCAATTTTTTAAATTAAAAATGAGAAACACTCTTAACACAAAATTCACTACGTTTCGACTAGAAACTCTAGTCCTCTTCAGGTAGAAAAATTTAAAATTAAGACTAGAGCAAAAACCAAAATTATTATTGTTTACAAAATTAATATAAATATTAATTGTAGTATTATTAATTTTGTAAACAATAACTTGGTGTTTGCTCTAGTCTTATTTTTAAATGTTTCTATCTAAATAGGGCTAGAGTTTCTAGTTGAAATATAGTGAATGTTGTGTTGAGTGTTTCTATTTCTTAATCTGAAGATGTGTTTTACCAACAATTTAAAATTTCGAATATGAACTTACCACTTTCTTCTCCTACAGATATTCATTAACATTCACAGTATTTATTTTAAACAGTTAGAAAAATGTCCATAGGAAATAGAAATATTTATGAAAACCACAATATACAATTTTAAGCAGCTTTGATCTTTCCAACACCTAATAGACTTAAATAGAATACAACAATTTTCAAATGCCCGGTATATTTTGCCATAGCCTTTTTCAACTGTTAATAGAAAACAAGTAAAATAATATTTATTTATTAGGATTTATATGTAACCACGGTACAAGTCTCATTTTTGCCTAACGTCCACGAATTTTGGTATAAATGTTCCTTTTGCAGATCTCTGGGTTAGGTTCGTCAACAGTTAAATAAGTTCCATTGTAAGTGCCTTTTTTGGGGAGAGCACCCTCCAAAAGGACACTTGCGGTTAAATCATCTCTTCCCTTGTAGTAAATTCAAAAGCACTCACGTTAGCACGTGTGGCTACTTGTGTTTTTTTTCAAATTTACCTGATTTAACTGATTGTGTCAACGCATTTACAACTCCACATTAAATCCCAGACATTATTGAATTTTCAATTTACAGTACATAATGTAAGATATGCGATGTGCAAACAAGACAAAGTACTTTGAAATGTTCAATTGCGTTCTGATAATAGAATTCAGTTCGTGAGTCGTGACTATGAATTAAATAGCACGAGATGGCTGGCGTTCAATAAACAAATGAACAACAGTAGATTGTATAGTGTATAGTTGTGTATAGTAGTGTATAGTTGTATAGTGTATAGTTGTGGACTACAATATGTATGCTTTCAGCTTGATTAGCACCGCATGCTTCTGTAATCTATTACATTATTGTACCCTTGTGATCTTTCTCCTTTGAAGTTCGTTGTTGACGATGGTACATTTTCTGAGGTCAAATTATTATTACGGACGTTTTTGAGTGAACACAAAGTACACGACGTTTTGTGATCTGGAATCTGACCTCGTCTTCAGGTGAAAAGGAACCTAAAACATAACACATTAGGAAAAGACCTAGCCTAAAAGTAATCAGCGCAAGCTGACCAGTCTTCTGACCACCAAACATCCTGTTTTCTCTGAATCTGGTTTATTTTATAACAAATAGTCTAGAAAACAATATAACATGTACAACAGCATTGCGAAATTAAAACAACAAATTGAACAATTAAGCACGTCCACGGACAGTGACAGCTGCATACTGACTGACTGCCTAACCAGCCAACAGACGGCCCTTTTGGCCTGCTCGGAGCAGCGAACAACCAATCACAGCCGTGAATCATACTGACCAACTGTAACAGAAAAATACCTATTAATGCACGAGAATGGAAGGGAAATTCTTTAAAATTTAAATGAATGAATCAGATTCTCTCGTATGCTTACGCTTGAGTTCATTTTTTATTCTTGAGTTTTATCTGTGGTGTATTGCTACCTGGAAAACACCTTTTGATCTTCTCATCATTATAATAAATACTAACTGCATGTTAAGTATTTTTATATGCTGTATTTTGAACTAGACATTAATATTGTGGTAACCTGAGGGGAAAAAGACAAGGAAAGGTTTTTATAACTAATTTATGACCATCATTCTCAGTAGTATGACTTAGCTGTAATCGGTTTTAGTTGTCTGGGCTAAATGAAATGATTCCAGCGTTTCAATTCTCAAAGTTAGAATTTTCTCGGATGAAACTTGAATAGTAGAAGAACAATAGCCACTACAGAGTTAAACTAAGCAAAAACGAAACATTTAAAACGCAAATCGTTACAAAGACTAAACCGTGTCCAATTTGAACTTTACTGCCAGCGGCAATGTTCTATCACTGACGTTTTCATTTAGTTTATTCAATTAAATGCCAGACAATTAATGTTCAGTAAACCTTTAATTTCTAAATTATTATCGGTGCACATATGTGCCAAATGAAACAGTACGACGGTAGCAAGGTGTTACAATCTAGTCTTGGGCAGGAAACTTTATTAAAATATTTCTCTCTCACAAAGTGTTTCTGGAATTCCTTGTCTCTGTGAAATGCACAAATTTAAGCTTACTTTTGTCAAAACTTCACTCTCTGAATTAAATTGTGTTGAGCCCTAGTTTATTAAAAGTTGTTAACAATTCGTATAGGTTTTATTTATTAAGAATATATTTTATTCCATCAAAAATACATGAATAATAACATATGTACATAAGGAACAATTTTGCCACCAAAAACTAGTTGTAGGTGGAAACAATAAAATAAAACAACAGATTACTGTCCAGTCTTCCAGATAACGACATAATCAGTGCGGCAACTGTAGCAATCAATGAGTTGACGTTATCTTACAAACAAAAGGTACACGTCTTATTTACCAATGTACAGTTAAGATATTAAGTTACCTGTTATTGTAGCCTGTAGACCTTATGGGTGTTGTATCCCGATGTACATTTCGGCCTATAGGTAGGCCATCCTCACGGGGCTATTGTCTATTTACACTATTTACACTAAAAACACTAAACACTAAAAAACACTATGTACACATGTTGGTCCATTGTATGTTATGGTAGCGCGACGCGGTTGGACCCTCCGGCGAGGGGGTTTGCGGGCGTAGCGCGCGGTGGCACATTTTTAACTGGTCTTCCAAAAACAACTAGTTATAGGTACAGTTAAGGTTAGCATTAGGCCTAAATTCACTAACAAATTAAATTTACGTTACAATAATAATTACATAAATTTAATTTGTTAGTGAATTTAGGCCTAATGCTAACCTTAACTGTACATTGGTAAATTGTACCTTTTGTTTGTAAGATAACGTTAACTCATTGATTATGTCGTTATCTGGAAGACTATTATTTGTATTAGCTGAAATTTGAATGTTTTACAGAGGGATTGATTTAACTCATAGACATTAGTTAGGTACGTCTCTCAATGATAACATTTTTAATTTAAATTAAAACCTTTTATCATTGATACAAGTTTTATTGTATGAGTTATGTGTATTCAGTACAACCAATTGTGATGGTAAATTTGAACATAACAGTCAAAATAAAACTCATTTCGGATTATTTGTTCTTGATTATTCTGCTAGCATGACGTGAAATGGGTGTTATAAAATGTATAATCCCTGGTTCAATTCTATATCTATATCCTGTCTCATTGTGTCTATACATATCTGTTTCCTGACTCACTCACTCATGATCAGACTACAGCTCAAACTTCTAGACCTACAGACTTGAAACTTTGCACACCTATTTTTAGGTAGCCCAAAATCACTCACTAAGAAACGGTTTTGAAAAATTTTAACTTTAAGGGTGGTTTTACCGCGGAAGTAACTATGACTCTTGCAAGGTAGCAAACACCGAAAAGGAACGATCCGGTTTGCGTAGGTGAATGTGGTTAGGTTCTTGGCTGTCCATACAAAGTCTACAGGTGACATCTAACAATGTAAAAAACATTTCAAGAGTGTTTGGAACATCGTTAATTTTAAAAATCATAAAAATCAAATGGATTACATAATTCTCTAAAACTAATTGCTTCACAAGAATTACGAATATCAGGTTCTGTTTAAACTACTTTGTTGCTATGAAATCAGCGTATTAAATCCTTTAAGGGGGATTTAATTGGATGAAAACTTCCTCCAAAACGCCTCAAAAATCACCATTTCGCATCAAAATGTATGCAAATTTTGCGGGAGAGAGACCCGGATCCCCCTTTTCACGGGGGGAGGGGGTACTCCATGTTGTTTATAGTTCAAGGACTAACCTTCTTAACAATGAGAACGTTTTATAAACTGAACCTTTTTATTTGGGTTTTACAAAACAGCAAACAGAGTTTGGAAAGTTGAGAGTTGAGACCTTGTTTTCGAAGGGTTGTGGAGTGCCATGAATAGAACCCAAGTTTCTTTTGTTCAATCCTCTCCTCCCCTCCCTCAATACCAACACGCTTCCAGTTTACAATCCCCCTCATCATTTCTTGATATTACTCTCTTTGCTGATTACTTTGATATAATTTTTAATGCAGTGCACAATTTTTTATTAGGATTGGTTTAGTTTACTAAAAAGGTTTTTTCCTGTCATTACGTATACTTTTGCAAACATACACTCCAAAACCCCACCAAGACTTTACGGACACACTGTATAGTGTAGGAAATTACTAATGTTATCATGGTGGTTCCAGATGGCCCAGGAGGAGAGGCCTGAAGAAGGCAAGATGCTGACCACTTGCACTGGTAAACTGGAGGACTCCTACATCGTCGGTGTGCTGATTGGAAGGTAAACACTTCTTGTACATTAGTACACAAGGCAGTTGGCAACTAGAAATTGCTGTAAAGAATGGTTAAATCTTAAAAAATTACTTCAGTTGAATTGAGCTGCTGAAGTTGATTTTATGTTGAATTTTAGGTTGGGGTAGCTCAAAATGTTTAAATTTGAAGATCCACTAGGTAACACTTCAGTGGGCTGCCAATTTGTATTGGGTTGAGATAGAAAGCTTAGTTTCCAGGCTTCAAATCGAGGCGTCACTGAAGGACTGGGACTCGTGGCGTGGTCCTGTAATCCAGCTTCATGGAGGTCAGGTTTTGAGGATGATTTAGGTCTAAAGCGGCTCAGATAGTCTCAGTGATCATCTGATGATACCCGCATCATCTCCCACCATCGTTTAGACATATCAGGCAATCACCTGCGTGGTTCGGAAGTCACGTTAAGCCGTTGGTCCTTGTATTTCCTTGGTCATTGGGCTACTAATTAATGACCCATTCTAAGGAAGAGTCGGCCTTAGTTTGTAACAAGACTACACCTCATAACTCATTACTACCACTCATCACACTCATTCTTCACCACATATTTGCCTTAAAATACCCTCATGAGAGTGGTCGGCATCTCAAATACATTACATTCAAACACTTCGAGCTGACGCCAAAATTCCATTTTGGATAAATGGTAAAGTTGTAATACTGACTAAAAAGTTCACTTTTATGTCCCAAAAAACGTGTCCTGTGTTTAATTTTTCTACCTTTATCCATTTAGAGCTCTACAGGGTGTATCCGTACTTTAAACTCACCCTGTATAAACTCTGGGATGCGGGCGTCAAACTCGTATCAGCTGTTTACAGCTTGCTTCAACTAATTTGCTGCACATCAACATTGTTTCACTAACCACGTAGAGTTTCACATATTCAAGAGTTTATTGCTTGAAGTTGTCGGTTCAGATATCTTCCCCGAGATACAAAGTATGTAAGCATCATTAGTTATGGTTTGTTAGGTATAATGTTTCCTAAAACTAACAAATTATACGGTGTTTATTGCTGTTATTTTTACTTTTTTTGTAGTCGACTGTACTGGGCCTAGTTGTTATTAAATCATAATTAAGCTGAATCAAAATCGTTTCACTGGAAGTGCCGTTGTAGAGAAGGGTTCCAAAAAAACGTAAAATGTTTCGGCGAACATAAATAAACAAATTTATGTTCTGATTTAAATGAAACTCGGTATATAAATTTATGTTATTATATCTATTACAAATACCAAAAGTCAGCCAATTCCGTTCAGCCAGACCAAGATAAATAAAATAAATATATATATTTTATTGCGTGAACATTTACAATAAATGCATAGCCATCGTCAGATTAATCGCTAAAGTTTTCCACTCATTCTTACATCGAAAACACATTCAAACATACAGATTAGTTACATTCACTCTCTCCCATTCATCCGAGTGTCTCCCAATTAAATGCCAAGAACTCGTCTGTGCTATAGAATGCTTGAGATATCAAAATAGCTTTCAGACGAGCTTTGAATGCCTTGGGCATATGGCCATATTTGAACGAGTTTGGTAATCTGTTGACGAAATGAACTCAAACGTTTATTGAACTACCGTTCTGTGTCTCCCAGTTCTGTAGTTGTCCTTGCCTCTAGTTTCATAAGAGTGTATGTCACTACCTCTTATGGCATTACATTATGAGTTGAAAAAAGGCATGTCTCCAAAATATAGAGGCACGGTAGTGTCAACAGTTTCAGATCTTTGAATGCTTCCCTACACGACTCTCTTCTACGCAATTTCGCGATTATTCGAACAGCTTTTTTCTGAAGAATGAACATTTTTGAAAAGTTTGCGTTTGTGCAACCTCCCCACAAAGTCAATCCGTAAGAGAGATGTGGATAGATTACTCCGTAGTACGCCGTCATCAGTATCTGAGTCGGGCAATACTCTGATAGTTTCCTCAAAACATAGATTCCTGAGGATAGTTTTGAGCAAACGTGGTCTACGTGAGTGCTCCAGGTCAACCATAGATCAAGGTGTATTCCAAGGAACTTTCTTGTGTAGACCTCTTCGATCTTAGAGTCGTCCAACATGACTGTGGGACTTTCTGAGTCGTTTTCGCGCAAGCAAAACTTGATGAAGTTTTATTTTGATGAATTCGTTTTGAGATGGTGGTGAAAACCATTTGTTTTGTGATTTGTGTTTTTTTCTACATATTGAGTTGTACGTACGTTGACATAAATTTTTAAACTGTAGTTTATTGAAATGGGATCATGAATATAGTTTGAATAGCCTAGCCCCCGTTTATGGGGGAAACTACCCTAAGAGATCGACTGAGGGTACACTATCTCTCTCTCTCTTACAACAAATTCGCTAGGATTCACGGTAGCACTTGTGGCTGCGCATCGGCTATAATATAACAGCAATCTGGCAAAACTTAGTATAGCTCTTTTGTGGGCTTGAATGTAGTGGTTCCAAAATATACAATTATCACTAGATCACTATTTGAGATGGCGACCACTGTCATGAGGGTATTTTAAGGCAAATATGTGGTGAAGGATGAGTGTGATGAGTGGTAGTAATGAGTTATGAGGTTTAGTCTTGTTACAAACTAAGGCCGACTCTTCCTTAGAATGGGTCATTAATTAGCCCAATGACCAATGGAAATAATTAGAAAATAGTTCGAATTTCCAGCAACGAGTAAATACGAGTAGTTACAAATAACTACATTTTTCTCGAACCTTGTTTTAAATATTTTCTAAAAAAATAATGATTTTCCCAATTTAACATCGGATACATAGCATCTTTTTGCTGAACAACAACGTTATTGTACGGACACAAGAAAAACCTATCGCCAAGGGCGAAGAAATGACAATACTTGCCATTAGAAAGAACGAGGGTGTCCTCTACTGTGCATTGTCCACGAGATGAACCATAGTGTGGCCTTCTTTACACCCCTCTAGAGTTCTTCTCAACAACACTTGACAGTACATCCAATATCCCTTCAATGGATTTTTTACTGTGTGAATAGCTTCCTTTCTCATTATGGCTCGACAGTATTAGAGAAGTATTCCAAGCTCTAAAATTCACAATTGAGTGGTTTTCAACAATGCTGATGTGATTACTGTTCCTAAAGACTGATTTTAAAACTAATAACATGACTGGGACTCGTGGCGTGGTCCTGTAATCCAGCTTCATGGAGGTCAGGTTTTGAGGATGATATAGGTCTAAAGCGGCTCAGATAGTCTCAGTGATCATCTGATGATACCCGCATCAACTCCCACCATCGTTTAGACATATCAGACCATCACCTGCGTGGTTCGGAAGTCACGTTAAGCCATTGGTCCTTGTATTTCCATTGGTCATTGGGCTATTAATTAATGACTCATTCTAAGGAAGAGTCGGCCTTAGTTTGTAACAAGACTACACCTCATAACTCATTACTACCACTCATCACACTCATCCTTCACCACATATTTGCCTTAAAATACCCTCAAAGGAGTGGTCGGCATCTCAAATAGTGATTTAAAACTAATAACAGCAACAACAAATGTGTATTGTTTACAATTTCCTTTGTTATATTGTATGGGAGCTTAATGCTTGAATGAACACTAGTTTAGATGAGTTTCTGTTTCAATAGCAAGTTTAACCTTTAGAGTATTACAGCTTATACTTTAATCATTTTAGTTTATTGTATAATGGGTAAACTAAGTTTGTTAAGCAGTAAAATTGGTCCCCTGGAAACTCTTTTTAGGGGGTTCTCCAAAATGGGGTTTTGTGCTGTAAAAACTGTATAAACTTAGTATAAACGTGTGTAACGCTATACCTAATCTAAATTTATATAAAACACTAGCTGACAATACCCGTGCTACGCTACGGAATTTAAATATTAAATGTTTGTGATTATATTTGGAAAATAGTTTGTTCGCTGCAGCATTGGTCTGGCGAATGGATTTTGTTGATTTCTGGTACACGTTTTTTATTGTCCCACACGTTTCTTATTTTGGGGGAAACGCACCTCAATAGGACACTTCTGGTGTGAAATTTCCCCGTTACAGGGAATTCTCTAGTATTCACGGTAGAGATTGTTGGTAAGGCTATGTTTTAATACCAAGTTTGGCAGCTATAGTCTCAGAGAGTATTGTTTATATTCAAGATGTTTTATGCTCGCAATGTGTTAGTCAGGTGCAAGAACAGTTCAACAAAAACAAACAAGCTCAGATAAATTAACGAGACCAAAATAGAACAAAGGCTTTACCGTTTTGATGAGCAATGCACAAACATAAACATAACTTGATGTCTGCCTGTTTCCAAGTATTTCCTGTTTACCTAAACAAGGAAGATAATAGTTGGATTATGGGAGAAAATAACACATATTTACATACACCACTAGTGGCAGTGTTTTAAGTATTTGACAATCTGGAATGACGTTTCTATAAAGTACATTACCAGGGTTCGATCTGTACACCTGACACCTATGGGTTTACTTTTGGTAATGTCAATAACCCATCACGAAATAAATCACTATTTGAGATTGTCATGAGGGTTTTTAAGGCAAATATGTGGTGAAGGATGAGTGTGATGAGTGGTAGTAATGAGTTATGAGGTGTGTCTTGTTACAAACGGCCGACTCTTCCTTGAATGGGTCATTACCCAATGACCAATGGAAATACAAGGACCAACGGCTTGTGCGATGATGGTCTGAGAAACGATGGTGGGATCGGGTATCATCAGATGATCACTGAGACTATCTGAGCCGCTTTAGACATATCATCCTCAAACCTGTCCATGAAGCTGGATTAGACGAGTCCCAGTCGTAGAAAGCGATAACGTCAGTGACTCCTGAAATCCTACAAAGACTAATCGTTGGATGCTGGGCGACCAATGGTGCACACATAGAGCCCGTTGAAAAATATTAGAGTTACAGAATTTGTGTTTATGGTTAGTTGTCCTGTTCATGTTTCCTTTGCAAACATACCACTCATTCCAAAACTCGACCAAGACTTAGTGGACACTGTACTTTAAAAGTAGTACAAAAGCACATGCCAAACTCTCCTTCCCAGACTGCTCGAAAATTTTAGCCTATGATTAAGCTCTCTCATATAATGTGTTTTTTCTGGTATTGGCTACAGCTCTGATACGGTTCCGCAGGTCAACTAGAGTTTTAACAGAGGTGGTACGCAAACTTTCTCTTTAACATAGTCCCAGTATCACGACGAAATAAAAATGTAAACTTACTGGCTTTTTGAACGTTCAAAAACGAGCTCTTGTTGAAGTTAATAGGCCTCAATGTATGATTGCAAACACAACATTAAAACTTATTCTTTTTCAACCGTTTGTAAATTATTCGTGGAGCACTCATTATATCAAAGTTTCAGAAGAATTAAAGTGGGACTTTTTTTTAATAACCTCAAACTACGTTTCGTTAAATTGCGGTAGAAATGAAGAGCTCTATTTCCTAAGAAAATTCACCAAAGAGAAACTGGTTAAACACCCACCAGTCACCCCAGTTAAGAAAAACACTCCTTAAAACCCACTCTTCAGCTAACACACGAGGTGAAGCCTTACACATTCTGGTTGATTACACAATTATGCATGTAATGCCGCGAAGTGTGATTGATTAGTGGTGACGGGAATCTAGAAAACTGCAGGAGTAAACATGAATCTGTAGAGATTTAGTTACTTGATCTAATAAAACCTAGACTCATTAGCGTTACATAGTTTCAACATGTTGCGCTCACTTGTTTGAGCTCAGCTTCAGGAATGTAAGTGTGTAGGGTTTATTACTGATATTAGACTCTTTTAATGAACTTGACTACATTCATTGAGTAGCAGGAACACAGAAGTTCAAGGAAGACAAAATAGACAGAAGTTTATTCAAACATAACGTAACGATTTTCAAGCTAGCTAAAAAATTTAAGAACTGTCTGGCACCTCTGAAGGACTGGATGCCATTGTGCACGTCAGGAGTCTACGAAATTCCTTGCAGTTGCGGTTGGGTTTGCTCGTTAATTTGCGAGACTAAAAAATTGATTTCAATGGCAGTCTAGGAAAAGATGATACACCCAAAACAGATGTTGAAAAGTCGGCCATAGCAGAACACAGGTACAACACGAAATATGGAGTAGAATTTTACAAAGCCAAAGTATTTGCAAACATTTTGCATTATATTACTAGGCAGTCATCCGAGAAACCATTGAAATAATTAAAAATTATAATAACTTCAACAAAGAAACAGCCTTTAACTTTCAAGAAGCTGGCAACCAATGAGAACATCGACAGTTGGCATCCCTGCTCCAATGGACGGTTGGCAGCCCTGTCACAAATAGGACATCAGACAGCTAGTCTCTCAGTTTCTGCCAATCAGTGACTGAAAAAAGATGGTACTCCTCAGCGAAAGCGAAATATTTCAAGCATATTATAATGATGTTTTGACGCGGTGTGAACCGGAAGATCTAGATTATAGTTGTGACACCGGCCGCGAAAGACTAAGAGGTGAATATTGAATGTGTATTTGAAAAGTCAACGATGCTGGGAGGAGTAAAAAAAGGTAAAGTTTGTCTTGTTTAACGGAGAGTTAGGACTACAAAGTCCTCTCTACCACTCAATCTCGACCTTTACCTAGCGTCACCGTATAGTCACATTACAAATAAGTGGTGACAGCGCCACCGGGTGATGAGCTCTTCCGCCACAGATCACGTAAGAGCATCGTGTGGTTTTCCAACTACAGCGTTTCTTTCACAAAAAGGAAATTTCAAAACACTAACGTTCTACATTTTTGAAAAGTTGGTTGATTGCAATGTACCCGGTCTAGTTATCCTCCTGCAGCTAAATATCAAGTCAGGATTCACGGTTAAGTTTGATAGCCTCCGTCATGATTCAATCCTATTGTCATTGATTGCGGTGCGCGGTTGGCTTCCCGCGAAACCCTCGAACTAACAACAAACACTTCACCTAAACTAACTTAGAGAAGCAGTGGTCAATGGTTAGCACGATCAGAAACAAAATCAAAATAACCACGTCAGAAATTTTTACAATGCCTGTATAAAATTCCATTAAGAAAACACATCATAACCCACCTGTAGTAAAGAATGCTCTCAGCGATATAAGCTACCCACACCGTTTTATTTCCAAGGCAATAGGTTCATAACAGTTACTGGGTTAAAGGTTAGAGTTGAGCTGCTGACTCTGGGGTTTTTAGCTAAGGACATAAATTATCTGGAATTACGCCCGTAACGCCTGTCCCGGCCATATCTCCCCCTCACCACCTCACCCCCTCGCACCGCTTCTGTTTTGAGCTCGTGAGCTCTGGGTTTTAATAGTACAGGGTGGTTATAAATTCTTGGACACAATTTGGGATTGAGTAAGTAAAGAAATTGACTCGAAAACGTTGTTTTATTAGGTAGCAGATTGAAAATAGTTGGGCTACTAACAAAGGAAACAAAATTACTGGCACTTTTACAAGTATTGTTACGAGGAAAACTAAATTATTTCCACGTTCTCTCCGTGGATTGCACGCTTTGTGGCCTAAATTCAACCTTCAACATCTCACCATGTTTTCTTAGAAATGCTGGAGTTATTAAAGTTTGAGGAGAAATAAACTAACAAGTGCTTAAGTGCTTTGAGGAACTTTAGAGAAGAGTTCGAGAAGAGTATTGATAGCATAAATCCATATCTCCAGCGATTCCCTGAAAAACCACCTTTGACGTTAAATTTAGACTACAAGCTTTACTTGACACTTTATACTTTGCTTTGAAACACCGACCACTTACCTTAGGATAAATGATCTTATTTTTAACACAGTACCTAATAAACTTGTTGTTTGTTTTAGAGGATCGTACTCCATGGTTCACAAATGCTTACACAAAGGGAAAACAGAAAGAGCTTGCAAAGTTTACAAAAAGGTAAGTTTGACTCGGTTTTGCACTTTTTATCTTTGCCGATATTTCTACGATCGTGTATTTGTGTATGTGACCAAGAAAGGGGTGAAGGTGATAACAACAAATAAAATGTTATGTTTATATTTTTATGTGGAATTGAAAGATATTAAAAATAAATTAATGCCAAAAATAAAAATAATTGTAAAATTTAAATTTGGTTCTTCGAACTTTTTGAAAGATAAGCTTTTAATCGTATGTGATATGTATTTTGAAAACTAGAGTTTCGACCGGAAGTGGCATTTTTCTCAAGTAAGCAAAATCTATCTAGCTTTGGCCACCCAAAAACCTATTCTGAGTTTGTGTATTTGGAAAACTACAGGGACGGCGTCCATCTATCTGCTCAAGCAATGAAATTCGTTTTAGACCACAATTTTGAACAGGGCCATTTGTTAATAGTACCAATGAATTTGTTTATTTTACTCTTTTTCAAATGAGGGGCCACATGATGGAGTAATTAAAGATTTCTGCGGGTCAGTCACCACTATTCCCATTTCTGTGTGCAAAAAGATAAGCTAAACGGTTTTCAGTTGCCCCTTAATATATGCCAAAGCTCGTTAAAAAATTTCATTCATCAAAATTTAAGGGAAAGGGAAGGGTTCGGACTTTTTGGGCACCTGGTATACATTTTCAATCTCAGAACATTTACTAAAAAATGTATTAAATTATACTTAACCACTATTTGAGATGCCGACCACTCTCATGAGGGTATTTTAAGGCAAATATGTGGTGAAGGATGAGTGTGATGAGTGGTAGTAATGAGTTATGAGGTGTAGTCTTGTTACAAACTAAGGCCGACTCTTCCTTAGAATGGGTCATTAATTAATAGGCCCAATGACCAATGGAAATACAAGGACCAACGGCTTAACGTGACTTCCGAACCACGCAGGTGATGGTCTGATATGTCTAAACGATGGTGGGAGCTGATGATCAGATGATCACTGAGACTATCTGAGCCGCTTTAGACCTATATCATCCTCAAAACCTGACCTCCATGAAGCTGGATTACAGGACCACGCCACTATTCACAGAGTAACCCATGTTGCATGATCAGCAACAGATTACAAACGCACCATACCATGTACCACCACAGACCCATCAATCATGTTCGGTTGGCAGAAGTGAGTTTCGAATTTCGATTCCTCATCTGTCAACAACATTATTTATCCTGAGAGCAATATACAAATCCATCACGGAAAGAGCAAATCCGCCTCAAATGTCCAATACTCAAATGTCAACAAGACTTATTTGGATTGTAAATTTGATCCTGCGTCGTTTTATAGCTGTTCTGCTTCGCATGACAAGCTGTGACTGTACACGGTGATTGTATTGATTTATTTTTATTTATGTTTGTTAGGTGAATACACATGTTAAAACATAGGTGACACGTAGCCACAAGCGGTAATGTGAATCATAGAATTTTCTATGATGGGGTAAACTTATCCCCGGAAGTGCTCTATGAGGGCGTTTTTCCAAAATAAGTTTGTATGCTTTAAAAACTAGATTTATTATTCGATTTTAATTCAACTTGGTATACACATTGATTACACTTTGTCAAATATATGTACCAAAGATTAACTATCAGCCAAACAAGGATAGCGGCGCTATTCCTTTTCCCCTCCCCGCCGACCTATACTAAGGAGGTGTTAGGAAAATCAAAACTGCAAACCGGTTCGTTCTATTGAATTCGGTTCGTTCGGCCGATAGAATTGAATAGCTCTATTTCCTAAAGAAATTCACTGATATATTTTATTGCGTAGTTGGTTTACTATTCTTAAAAATGCATTGTCTCTGTTTCTTATTAGATATTACTTTGTTATTAATGGAACCGATGAAGCCATGTACGACTGGGACTCGTGGCGTGGTCCTGTTATCCAGCTTCATGGAGGTCAGGTTTTGAGGATGATATAGGTCTAAAGCGGCTCAGATAGTCTCAGTGATCATCTGATGATACCCGCATCAACTCTCAACATCGTTTAGACATATCAGACCATCACCTGCTTAGTTCGGAAGTCACGTTGGTTCTTGTATTTTCGGTGGTCATTTGGCTATTAATTAATGACCCATTCTAAGGAAGAGTCGGCCTTAGTTTGTAACAAGACTACACCTCATAACTCATTACTACCACTCATCACACTCATCCTTCACCACATATTTGCCTTAAAATACCCTCATGAGAGTGGTCGGAATCTCAAATAGTGATTTAGTGAATAATGCACAGAAAAAATGCAATTGTCACAATTTACAAACATGCCAACCGCCATTTACAAATAAAGTCATGTTCATTCATTTATTTTCATTAACAAAAATTAAGTATGAGTTTGTTAAACAAAATTTTAATAGTCTTAACTGTTAGACAATTTTTTTGTTAGCCATCAATAAAAAATTGGGGAAGAGAAAAGGTAAGGCATGGACAAAAAGGATGCTACTGGGGACAACTACTTACGACTATACATAACACATTTCACTCTAATATAATAAATTTAGCATTTTTAAATAGCTCGTTTCAAAGTTGTTTTGGGGCTATCGTCTGGCTGAACAAGAACATGAAATTTAAAGAACAAAAGTATCAGAAAACACCGGACAAACCTTTCAACGCGAAAACACAACAGATGTTATTTTATGAAAGCATTAAGCAAGACTAAACTTCGTTATGAAATCCATTAATTATAATTTATTCAAGAGGATTATATTTGCGATAGGATAACACGCGCTGGGAGTGGTAAATTAACTGGGATGATGTTTAACATAAAGTTAAAGAGGATCTGGGGCCGACACTGAGGGGATTCGGTTACCTAGCTCAGAACAGTGCCCCAGGGCTCTCTCTCTCTCTCTCTCTCCCTCTCTCTCCCCTTCCATGTGATAGTGTATCTACATTTAATGCTCACCCTGTTGAAGAAAATTCGTTAGGATTCACGGTAGCGCTTGTGGAAATACTTGAGTCAAGTTCTTACTAAACGTGAGAACCTGCTGTTTTATCGGGCTCTGTTCTGACCTAAAAAAAAGAAAAAGGTAAAGTTTGTCTTGTTTAACGAGGCGAAGTTAGGACTACAAAGTCCTCTATACCACTCAACCTCGACCTTTACCTAGCGTCACCGTATAGTCACATTACAAATTGTAAGTGGTGACTGCGGGGATCGAACCCGCGCCGCCGGAGTGATGAGCTCCGGAGTCGCGTGCGATACAATCCGCCACGGATCCGCTAATTTGTAGTAACGGACCTACGCACAATTTGTAGTAACGTTTAGTAATTTACTTTTGTGTAAGTATTTCGTCCCAAATTAAAAATGTATCAATATTAATGTAGTGTTTTTATTCGGACATATTGATGCGTTTGTTAGGTCTGATTCCCAGCGTGCAAACAATAACGTAGCTAAAAATGGCGGTTTCCGGTCATAAGTTTGAAAGCTGTGAATTAAAACATTACAAACTAATTAAATACTATGACTGTATTCAGTTTTAACAGTAATTCGATTATATTATTAACTAAAAAATTTCAGCAAAAGTATTGGCATTACCAAAGAATCTAAACATATTTATCAAATGACCGGTTTTGTAGGTCATACAAACCACCGGTCAGTAAACCACCTACATATACTGTATGTAGGTTACTTGCTTAATATCTTCATCCGAGTGCCTATAAAACGCCTGATTACAACATTACTACTGTATATAATAATTATGAAATCATCGTATCAAATCTTTTAAAATTAAAATGTCCCCAAAAATATCTCGAAACTAACAATTTTTAATCAAAATTTAGCACATTTTCTGGAGGAGCTCCTCTAGATTCCTCTTTCCTAACCCCCAGGTCTCCCCGTAGCTCACGCTCTGAAAGGACCTCATGATCCTAAAAACCCCTTCTAAAATCCTATCTACGCTTCTGTTGAGCGTATAAGTTTAATCCCTTCTACGTTAAGTCGTGTTTGGACTACGTTTTCATGTTGAATTTTCCAAAAGAAACTCAAGACCGACTGTTTTTATTGTCACCCGTTTTATGTCCACACTTCTTATAAAAACACGTTAGTGGCACAACATATAGGCCTGCTCATTAATTCAGTTTGTATCCACCTAATTCAGGGCGTTACAAAACCCGAAAACTTGAGGTTTCATACTCATGTAAAAGCACCCTTCAAATGAGTTTTCACATATCAAAGGAAGAATTTCCGCGTGAAATGTTTTCAACCTCTCGCTTCAGATGTTTAGTCGCTTTGATCTTGTGTTACTGTAAGCTAATGTTGATCTAGAGAATGAGATATTTCTCAACAGCGTTAATCACCTTTCCTAAATAGAAATTTAGTTTGAACTATTTATTATATCTGTAAGAAACGCGAACATACTTGTATAAAGGGTTCAAATCCCGGAACTGAATCCATCAATTTTTCACGATAGCCAGAAGCCACTCCCTTGGATTCGGAAGTCACGTGGTCGAAGTTCGTATTCACAGTTTAATTCCGCTAGATAGCGTCCAAGTACCCAATATTATATTCAAGCGAGAACTTAACTATACAAATTGAAATAAAACCCAGAAATATTGAACGTATTTTACTTAAAATGAATATAGACCGAGGGCTAGTTACAGGTTTGCCGTTTAATTATGGTAAAGTTTCCAACTATTTGGCTCCAATCACCTTACGCAATTAGTTATTGCAAATCAAAATCACTACTCAAATTAATTGTCATGTTTACATTCCATTTATTGTTCAATTCATTACAATATCAATCATAGGGGTAAAGCTTAAGTTTTCATCAATAGTTCATGTAAATTATTACAGTATTAGGCAAACAAAATATGGTTTAGCGCTAGGTAAAGGTCATGGTCGAGTGGTGTGGGAGAAAGGACTTCATATCACTATATCACTATTTGAGATGCCGACCACTCTCATGAGGGTGTTTTAAGGCAAATATGTGGTGAAGGATGAGTGTGATGAGTGGTAGTAATGAGTTATGAGGTGTAGTCTTGTTACAAACTAAGGCCGACTCTTCCTTAGAATGGGTCCATTAATTAATAGCCCAATGACCAATGGAAATACCAACAGCTTAACGTGACTTCCGAACCACGCAGGTGATGGTCTGATATGTCTAAACGATGGTGGGAGTTGATGCGGGTATCACCAGATGATCACTGAGACTATCTGAGCCGCTTTAGACCTATATCATCCTCAAAACCTGACCTCCATGAAGCTGGATTACAGGACCACGCCACGAGTCCCAGTCAATATATTTGATGTTGTCAATATTTATTACGTTTTTCTGGCATAAAGTCACTGATGCATTTTTAAGAGGCACCGTTGTGCCTCTACTGGTTAATACTGTCAAAGCACAGTCTTGTAAAAATAATAATAATTTTTAAAGAGTACGCAATACAATAACTCAGAGAATGTCGTACAGGTGTCCTGTAAGAAATCTACTAAAATAAGTATTATCAACAAAAATGCATTGATTTATTTTGCCATCTAAGCTTTTCTTCAAGTTTTATCTTACGCTGTCTCCCGAGTTGCTGAACTAAATTCTGTACAGTCACCTTTCTGTTATGTTTTCTGTTCTCTACAGAACTTGTTTCTTTATAATTGTTAACAAGTTTGTGAATGCTAGATTAGCTAGAATATTCACTCCTGCAAACTTGATTCAAACGCCTCTTGACTAAAAGAAATTTTGTCTTAAGTATTCTTCAACAATTAAAACGCTTTTGATCTTTGCTAAGCCCCATGATCGCGTTTGTTTCACAATAACATCAAATTAGGAAACCAAACCACAACATTACTGCAACAATACAGATCAGTTAATAATTATTGAAGCGAACAAACTAGTGATATATAAACTTATGAGCATATATTGCTCGTAAAGAATGACTTACTATAGCTTGAAAATTGGGTTGCGTTTAAAAAAACACCTGTACATTATTTAAAACAAAAAGCTATTAAACTATTCCAGGTAAACGATACAAAAATAAGTCGAGTATCTTTTCACTGGTTCACTTTTTGTTACCTTGCAAAGTTACATGAAACAAACTCTTTGATCCCTTCTGTCAAAGTTTGCCTTTTATTTACTCAACACAAAAAGTATATCGAAACTATCGTTCACTTTGTACTTTGTGTGATGAACTACAGTCTGTGTATGGCTACGTATTCATACAGAGTTGTATATTTTTATTACATTTAGAAATATGGAAAACCAGAAGAGATATACAGGAGTACAGTAATTGTCTGACAAGGACCTACGCTTGATAGACGGGTTTGAGCCTTGAGGAATACTGTAAGGATAACAATGATTTAAACATGATAAGGGGAGATCTACCTTGTTACACAGACAACGAACCATCTTGTTGGTATCGGGTGGCCATTACACTGAGACCTTTGCCACCTCCTTTACCCTTCATTACTCTGTAAACAACCCTATCATAACACACAGATTCATCTAGGAATGATGAAGCTCAAAGTCTGTCTGTGACTATCTTTAGCAAAAGTTAATTGATTATTACCTTTCGGTTTGGCTGTTGATTTGGATTTCGTAGCGGTTGTGCTACATCATCAGTGAAAGTCTATTATCTATTTACATGAAGAAAAAACATAGATACACGGCACAGTCGTGGCGGATTGGTATCGCACGCGACTCCGGAGCTCATCACTCCGGTGGCGCGGGTTCGATCCCCGCAGTCACCACTTACATTTGTAATGTGACTAATACGGTGACCCTAGGTAAAGGTCGAGGTTGAGTGGTGGAGAGGACGTTGTAGACTTTGTAGTCCTAACTTCGCCTCGTTAAACAAGACAAACTTTACCTTTTTTACAGTCACTTCTTGTTATTATTTACACTCGTGGTTTGCAAACTTGAACTTGATCTTTCAAGAACACTATCCTGCCTCTAATCTTTTGAATCAAATGCGATCTCGTGAGAGGTGTATATTTACATTAATACGAATCAGGAGGCAGGAAGAACTGCCGAACTGGGAGAAACAGAACGGTAGTTCATCAACGTTTACCTTCGCAGGAGTTCATCTCGTCAACAGCTTGCTAGTTCGTTTAAAAGTTCCCCAATGCTCAAGACTTTTAAAGTTTGCGTCAAAAAATTGTTGCCTCGCAAAAGCACTAATTAGCACCAGTGAGTTTATGGCACACGACTGGAAGAAGAATATTTCTAACTGACCATGGAACTTAAGCCGTTGGTCCATTCCATTGGTCGTTGGGCTATTAATTAATGTTCCAATCTGGGGAACAGTCGGCTCTAGTTTGTAACAAGACTACACACCTTCTCATCGAACAAAACACTCACCTTAAATTACCCTCTAAGAGTTGTTGGTGTTACAAATCAAAACATCAAATTAAATTGAGGAAAGGAAATTCGAATAAATGAGTGGTGTGAATGAAAAGTTCTGTTTGTTAGAAAGATATATTTAGCTAGGCCTATATGAGAGTGAATCGTTTTCACCTGCTAACTGAAGATGGTGATGCATGGAAATTGAACTTCTGCTGTACACGATTTATGTATTTATTTTATTAGTTAAAACTTGTTACTCTTTGCAGGCCCTGCTCGCTCAGTCAGCTGTCTCGCCCCATGTCGAGACATTACTCAGTCTCAGCCACCCTAACCTTGTAAGTAGTTACTCAAATCAATTAAACACGTGCTACTGTCAATCTTAGCGAACAAACTGAGCCAGGCCAGTATGGCGGCTAAAAAACTATTTGTCATCATAAATACAGTTTAATATAAGACAATCTCATTATTGTGGGTGGAATCGCACCCTCAAAAGTTCTCTTCCGTTGGACCGATTTTGGTTGTTAGCAAAAGAGATTGACAAAAGGAACATTCATAGGCCTGCAAAGATTTCCTGGAAAAGATCCTGGAACCCCCCTCTTCCTTAGATAGTAAAAAGGTTGTAGGATATTTCCACAAGTATTTTGCTCAGGAAAACGCCTTGAAATATTGGTCGAGTTCTGTAACACTTTATAACTTATAGTAAGAGACCTTGTTCTTGATATCGAGTACCCATCATTGAGAACTTCTCCCTCCGCTCAAAGAAGGGTATTAGCATTATTGGTTTACTGCCTGCCAATTGATCAAGGGAGGAGATTGGCCTCATTGTCAAGCGGAAAAGATCAACTCAAAAAGTCAAAGTTGAAGAAAGTTTATCATCATCAAAAACATAACATGCGGTGTTCCTCGAGGATCAATACTTGGACCATTTTTGTTTTTGATATATTTTAACGCGATGTAGGAACAACTTCAGGCGAACCTCTCATTATCTTTGTCTTTTTGAAAAGCTACCCTCTCAGACAGGAATTAAACGATTGCTTCAAGCACTTCCTGATGAAAGAAAATCGCTAAGAAATTCAACAAACTTCAAATCAAAACTAGCACCATCTAATTGATTATTCGTTTTACAGTGTATGTGAGTTTATGAACCCAAATATGTAATCATATTATGGGTTTAGTTTCCTTTAAAATTGACACATGTTTAGTGATTTCCATAGTTGGTTGTTGTTAGTGACTTTGTCCTTTTTTACTTTTGTCAACACAAATTTATGTTTACTATATTGATCAATAAAGTATTAACATGCCGAGATTTACAAGCTCCTTCAAACTATAAACTGCACGAGTCAACTGCATCGTACTTTGCGTTTACTTTTAGACTGGCGTCTCAAAGCACAAAGTCTAAATTTCTCAACGTCCTTATTCTATATCAATCTCCCTACCATTCCCAACAAATAAGTGTGCACATAAGGTTCAGTTCCATCAAAGACCATGTTATGATAGGCAGATTGCCCATAGATACCCCATGGGTGAGGCAGGAAAATCAATATAGTTGCGGCAGCCCAAGCACAAATAGCGAGGGAATTTTTTAGGAGTCTGGCGCATGTGCAAGTTTGTTCATTCTCGAAAATCGCACGATTTGGTCACTTTTGTCATTGACATCGGATAAACTCCAGAATGTGGAGCGGAGGGGGGAGAAAGACGGCAAGAGACGGCAGAGCTATCTGTGCTTGGGCGCCGCAACTATGTTATGATAGGCAGATTGCGCATGGATGCCCCATGGGTGAGGCAGGAAAATCAACATAGTTGCGGCAGCCCAAGCACAGATAGCGAGGAAATTCTTTTAGGAGTCTCATTTAGAGCCACTGACGCGCAATTTGGTAACTCAAAGTCATCAAAATCGGGTAAACTCCAGCATGTCGAGCCGAGAGAGGAGAAAAACGTGACAGCGCTATCAGTGCTTGGGCTGCCGCAACTATCTTGATTTTCCTTTCTCAACCATGTGGCATCCATGCGAAATCTGCCTATCATAACATAGTCTTTGATGGAACTGAACATTCTGTACTCTTATTTTTTGGGAGGGGGAAAGGGATCAAAAATCTATACGCAATCTACCTACCATAACATTATCTTTGGTCCCATCCTCTGTGTGTTGACGTGTAGCAAAGTCCACTGCCCTAGCTTGACCAGGGCGATCCATCACTGAGCTAGAGGATGTTGTTATCAATCAAGTCTGCACAGCTCACTACATTTCACTTCACTAAGATTTATTGAGATTGATTACGTACAAAACTGCTTTTGTATAGCCAACATAGCTGAGAAACTAACTCTGAGAGCTATATCTCAAAGGCAGTGGGTTAGAAACATCTCTAAATTGTTCAAAAATACCTATTTGATTTATTCTTTCTTGAAATAAGTTCGAGATATGTTTTGTTGTTTATTTGATCTACACTACTATGATGAACTTTGGATCTAACAAATACTTTCCAGGCACAGCATTACTTACATACTATTTAAAAGATAATCAATTAATACTTGCGGTCAGTTCTTTAAAAACTTGAAACTTAAAATAAAACAAATATTGAAAAATCAAAGTTAATGTATTTTAATGTTGTTTCAAAAGCTACCGCTGGAACCTATTCTGTGTTTTTAAATATCAATCAAATGGAACATGGATAACATTTTAAGTTTCTAGGTATTCACTTAGACAGGATACTTAGCTATGATTTTCATATTTTCATACATATGTAAAAGGGTTTTTTATGAGGAGTATTTTGGTTTTGCAGTTTATCTGGGTACTGTACTACAGAGGGTTTAAAAATGGCTTGTTACGGCATAATATATCTCCACTTAAATATGACATATCTATAATCTAGTTCTTGCGGATCACACCGTGTCAAAACATCATTGTGATTTTCTTGAAATATTTTGGTCTCGCTGTGGAGTACTCTTAATATCTTTAGTTACTGATTGGCTGAAACTTTATCTCTGCTATCCTATTGGTCATGGGACTGCCAAGTGCCAACCGCCCATTGGAGCAGGGATGCCGTGTCAACACTCTCGAATTGGCAGCCCTGTGCCGAGTGAGATACACTTGTAAAAAACTTGTATCTATTCATGAATAAATTATTTATGACCAATAAGATAGCAGACAGCAAGTATCTCGGTTTCAGCCAATCAGTGACTGAAGATAGTACTCCACAGCGAGACCAAAATATTTCAAGACAATTATAATGATTTTTTGATACGGTGTGAGTGTGAACCAGAAGAACTAGATTATAGTTGTGATAACGGCCGCGAAAGCCAAAGAATTAAATATGGCACATGTTTATGGGAAAACTGTGCTCAAACAAAAATTTACTAGACATGTATTTGTTTTTCAAAAATATGTTATTAGAATCCTGGCAATTTATATGCCAGAGACTCGTGTTGCTATTATTTAAAACAATTCAACATTCTAACCTTTTCTTCACTTAAAGTGGCGTGGTCCTGTAATCCCAGCTTCATGGAGGTCAGGTTTTGAGGATGATATAGGTCTAAAGCGGCTCAGATAGTCTCAGTGATCCTCTGATGATACCCGCATCAACTCTCACCATCGTTTAGACATATCAGACCATCACATGCGTGGTTCGGAAGTCACGTTGGTCCTTGTATTTCCATTGGTCATTGGGCTATTAATTAATGGCCCATTCTAAGGAAGAGTCGGCCTTAGTTTGTAACAAGACAACACCTCATAACTCATTACTACCACTCATCCTTCACCACATATTTGCCTTATAATACCCTCATGAGAGTGGTCGGCATCTCAAAATAGTGATTTAGTGATTTACATTTGTGATTCCACTTTATTTTGCCTCAGTGAATGCAGTTTAGTACAATACATAGTTCATAGTCTTGTGGAACTCTAAGAGGATGTTTAATGATAGAAAACAAGGGTATGAAAGTTCATACCTATTCGTTCTTCAAATTTAAGTTCTCCTATTACAGTTGATTTACATTGCTAATTTCACAGTCAGGTGGTTGCAGAACTTGTTGTAATATGGATGTTGAATTAGTTCAATATATATCCCCTCCCCCCCACCATCACCGATCCCTAGAGATGTGCATCAGCTGTTATTGGTTTACTGCCTGTCACTCGATCAGAGAGGAGATTGGCAATAACATATTGCTACCAGGAAACCAGAATGTTCAATTTCCTAGATACATATGTTTGAAAATAGCATACATGAGTATACTGTATGAAAATAAACATCTTTAACAAATTCTTTGTAATCATTCATTATTAATTACTACGTTTATTGATGGTTTATACAATTTGAGGTTTAAATGTTTCCAACCAAAATGTTTGAAAAAGGAAAAGCTTTGGAGAATGTTTTATAGGATCCTGATGATTGTTTTGGGGTACTTTGCGTCACCCACCCCACTAAATAAACAGAGGGGGAGCGCCCCTTACATTTTTAAATACAAATCCCCCCCTTGTGAAACTTCAAAAGATAGGGAATTTTAACACAAATTCAAGGACGTAAAGAAAATTTTTATTTAAACTCATTTTTTGTTATATTTATTTAAAGATTAGAAGAATCAGATTTAAATGCCTCATTTCATAAACACTTTATTTTGACTGACACATTTTTCTTCAAATCCTCGGAAGGAAACGCCACAGCCCCATAAAACTAAATCACTAAATCACTATTTGAGATGCCGGCCACTCTCATGAGGGTATTTTAAGGCAAATATGTGGTGAAGGATGAGTTTGATGAGTGGTAGTAATGAGTTATGAGGTGTAGTCTTGTTAAAACTCCCATGGAAGATTCGAAGAAATATGTTTAACAATGTTTACAGATATCCGTCCACGACGTGTTTGAGACAGAGGCAGAGCTGCAGGTAGTGGTGGATTTGTGCTCTGGGGAGGAGCTCCTGGAGAGGATAGAGCGCAGCGAGCACTACAGTGAGAGAGAGGCTGCACAAGCTGTCAGTGTTGTGCTTTCAGTGTATCAATGTTTACAGATATCCGTCCACGACGTGTTTGAGACAGAGGCAGAGCTGCAGGTAGTGGTGGTTTTGTAGGGAGTGTAGTTTACAGATAGCGCAGCGAGCACTACACTGCACAAGCTGTCAGAGTGTATCAATGTTTACAGATATCCGTCCACGACGTGTTTGAGACAGAGGCAGAGCTGCAGGTAGTGGTGGATTTGTGCTCTGGGGAGGAGCTCCTGGAGAGGATAGAGCGCAGCGAGCACTACAGTGAGTGCACAAGCTGTCAGTGTTGTGCTTTCAGTGTATCAATGTTTACAGATATCCGTCCACGACGTGTTTGAGACAGAGGCAGAGCTGCAGGTAGTGGTGGATTTGTGCTCTGGGAGGAGCTCCTGGACAGTGATGCACAAGCTGTCAGTGTTGTGCTTTCAGTGTATCAATGTTTACAGATATCCGTCCACGACGTGTTTGAGACAGAGGCAGAGCTGCAGGTAGTGGTGGATTTGTGCTCTGGGGAGGAGCTCCTGGAGAGGATAGAGCGCAGCGAGCACTACAGTGAGAGAGAGGCTGCACAAGCTGTCAGTGTTGTGCTTTCAGTGTATCAATGTTTACAGATATCCGTCCACGACGTGTTTGAGACAGAGGCAGAGCTGCAGGTAGTGGTGGATTTGTGCTCTGGGGAGGAGAGAGGATAGAGCGCAGCGAGCACTACAGTGAGAGAGAGGCTGCACAAGCTGTCAGTGTTGTGCTTTCAGTGTATCAATGTTTACAGATATCCGTCCACGACGTGTTTGAGACAGAGGCAGAGCTGCAGGTAGTGGTGGATTTGTGCTCTGGGAGGAAGAGGATAGAGCGCAGCGAGCACTACAGTGAGAGAGAGGCTGCACAAGCTGTCAGTGTTGTGCCAGTGTATCAATGTTTACAGATATCCGTCCACGACGTGTTTGAGACAGAGGCAGAGCTGCAGCAGGAGATAGTGTGCTAGCGCTGTGCTCTCAGCGTTACAGGTGCAGGTACAGTCCCCACCACTGGCTTCAGGTTTTATACAAACTATATTTTAGAACAAAATGTTAACAATTTAATTCTTTGGTACTTGAAAATTTCAAGTAAATGAATACTTTTGAATGGGTGGTGGAAGAGAATGCAAGTGGTACAAACAACTGTGTTATACAAGGTGATTAAAAAGACCTCTTGTATTTAAGAAAAGACTGTAACTTGAATTAATTTAATTTGAATTTATTTCATTTTATTTATTACCAATATACAAAGTTGTTCGTAGTGGTATTTAAAAAATACAATAACTAATGAAATCAGAAAACTGCAAGCCACTACAGTAATTTATAAATTCATAATTACTAAATTACTATTTGAGATGCCGACCACTCTTATGAGGGTATTTTAAGGCAAATATGTGGTGAAGGATGAGTGTGATGAGTGGTAGTAATGAGCTATGAGGTGTAGTCTTACTGTACTGTTGATTTGATTCTTCTGAAAATGTTTATCACAAATGAATTACTCATGTGAGTGCTGGCCTCAAACCTAATGGTAGCGTCTTTGGAAAACCAAACATTGGTGTAGCCCAATTATAAAAAAGGATATGAAAGCTACAGAAGCAAGTTTAGTACTAATAGGTAGATGACATCTTGTATTTCCTAAAGCTACTTGACTGGGACTCGTGACGTGGTCCTGTAATCCAGCTTCATGGAGGTCAGGTTTTGAGTATGATATAGGTCTAAAGCGGCTCAGAAAGTCTCAGTGATCATCTGATGATACCCGCATCAACTTCCACCATCGTTTAGATTTATCAGACAAGCACCTGCATGGTTCGGAAGTCAAGTTAAGCCGTTGGTCCTTGTATTTCCATTGGTCATTGGGCTATTAATTAATGACCCATTCTAAGGAAGAGTCGGCCTTAGTTTGTAACAAAACTACACCTCATAACTCATTACTACCACTCATCACACACATCCTTCACCACATATTTGCCTTAAAATACCCTCATGAGAGTCTGTGGTTGGCATCTCGAATAGTGATTTAGTGATTGAGACGCTTGACATGATTTTAGTACCTCCACGGACAGCAACTGGCGCACAGGAGTGTGTTACCTGAGAACCTGGTGTACGAGTCAGAGTCCCCGAGAGCAAAGCTGAGACTGTCCGAGCTCTCCATGCCAAGACTGAGCCAGTCCCCCACCTCCTCGCCCATCTACTCAGGTACAGTGCTATACAGGGTGTTTACAAAGTGGTTTTGTGCACTTAAGGAAATGTTTCATATTTAAGAAAGATAGACGCATAGAAGAATTGAAGCTAAAAAGCATTTCTAAAATGCTTCACAATAAAAAGTTTGTTTTCAAATCTTTGTCACTTACAAAAATATCTCTGAAACAAACTGCTTTACCGACTTTCTTGAAACTCAGGTTAGACCCTTTCACAGAAAAATAACCATCACAAAAAACCTAAAGTTTTACCTAAAAACCTAAAGTGGTGGCCTTTTTAAGAAGTTTTAGATAAAAGCTGAATCGCAAAAACAGATTTAAGGGATTTAACAGCTGTGTACTTTACTTTAGTAAATACAAACTTAATTTATGAGCTTTGTGGTTGAGACTATTTTGACACTATTTCAGTCTTAAAGTCTATAAAAAAGATATTCTCTCACGCTCTCTTTGCAAGTAAGTGCAGAAAGACCTTCAGTTAAAATATTTTACCTTAAAAACTAGTTAGGTTTTGTACTGTTTGTTATAATGGTCTAAAAAATGTCACTAAATGTGTTGATTTTCAGCGCCACTGTTTGACACAGAATTGTCAGCCACAGCCACCAGGTGTGCCGGGGATATGTGGAGCTTAGGAATACTTATTTACATCATGTAAGTAAAATTAAAACTTTTCTACACTCTAGGATAAGAAATCTATGATTGCCATCAGTTGAATTTTACAGGATCTGGTAGTGAAACGGAAAGAGTAATTAATTTGTTTAATCACTTTTCACACCCAAAGTCTAAATTAGTAAAACTTTAAAGTAACATATGAACATTTTCATTGTTTGAAAATTGTTTCGGTCGGGTGGCCTCCTTTATAATTTGCATTTCCCAGTCGCTTTACAAAAGAAACCGTGATATTCCTTGGCCGCCCTGATCAACAGACCTAACGGCTCCTGACTTTTCCTTTTAGATTATTTGAAATTTAATGTTTTTGCAGTGAGTTCCTTTAGAGTAGAGACGAAGACAAGGAAAGAATTTGATAAGAAATCAACCACATTACATATGCTACATAGATGTTAATTTGTATAACGCTTAATAGCTAATTTATTACTAAAGACATTTAAAGGCAAAATGTAGACGGAACCGAGACATGAACCCGGGTCTATATATGCTATGTAGAGTAAGTTAAGGAAACCCTCACAATTTCACCAAGAAGCTTCAAGAATGTGTTTAAAACAAAGGAGGACTCCTGACCAAAACGGATTAAATAATTTCAATTTCATACGTTACCATAAAATGTTACTAATTTAAACTTCAAAAACTTTTAAACTGTGTAAGAAATATTTAAAAATAAATTGATAAGGAGATCGTGGTATGTCACTAGTAAAGTACTAGTTTTGAAAATATATATATTTATTGCATAATACATAATGTAGTTATGTGTAGCAAAGTTTATAAAACAGGTAATTTGGGTTAAAATTACTCATATTCATGGTTCATTTTGAAACATGTCTTCTATTTTGAAAAGTTTTGTTTTAATAAGTAGATTTTTAATAGTTTCTAAGTGTTCGCAAACTATATTTTTCTCTAACTTCGTTTAGTAATTTTTTAAATATTTATAATCCCATTTTAGTTGGTAGTTTTTTTGTAGATTATGTTGGTTCTGTCGAAAGCTGTTTTTAAATCTAGTGTTGTGTTCATGATAGTCCGGTATTTAATTTGGATTTGAATTTAGCGAATGTGCAAGTCTATAAAATGTAAATATTGGTTAATATTTCATTGTTCTTAAAAAAGCTTTTGCATGATTCACATATCTTGAAGAGCTGGATCTTATTAGATGATTCAGAAATTTAAAACATCAAACCGTCTAATAAAAAAAAAAAAAATGTTTAATTCTGAGGCCTTTCAATTCCTTTTCTTTCTTTTGCATGATTGTTTAAAATGAAGTTTGGCAATAATACGTAGTCCTCTTTTTGTAATATAAAAAGTCTTTTAAATACTTTTTGAACATTCTTCCCAAGTGTTTGCAATTCCATAAGTAGGTAGAGCTTTATTCAATTTGTACAGCTTTAGTCAATGAAAAGCATTATTTCTATTTGAGTCTTACCAGTGGTAATATAAGAGTTTTTAACTTTATGTTTTATTTAATGCAAAAAACAATTTGTTCTGTAAAATTTGGCAATGAACTATGTTATGTTATGTTAAGTAGGGGAAAGATAAGTCCATAGTAAGCTGTTGTTCAGTTGAAATGTTATACTGGTTACTGGTTAGGCTTTGAGGGACGGAGCCGACTATGGAAGACTTGACGGCTCAGATCAATGGGGAGTTGGACGGAGAACTGACGGAAATATCGGCCGCCGCACGCAACTTGATCACACGGGTAATATTTTATTCACTGCTACAGACTTTAAGCTATAAAGTTCATGTACAGAGCAATTTATAGTTGAGTTCAGAATATAGAACTTTTACGCCAATACTAATCTCCAATACTAATACTAATTTGACTGGGACTCGTAACGTGGTCCTGTAGTTTAGCTTCATGGAGGTCAGGTTTTGAGGATGATATAGGTCTAAAGCGGCTTAGATAGTCTCGGTGATCATCTGATGATACCATCAACTCCCACCATCGTTTAGACATATCAGACCATAAGTCATTAAGCCGTTGGTCCTTGTATTTCCATTGGTCATTGGGCTATTAATTAGTGACCCATTCTAAGGAAGAGTCGGCCTTAGTTTGTAACAAGACTACACCTCATAACTCATTACTACTACTCATCACACTCATCCTTCATCACATATTTGCCTTAAAATACCCTCATGAGAGTGGTCGGCATCTTAAATAGTGATTTAGTGATTTAATGATCCTGAAAAATAAGAATTCAATAAATTTAATTCAAAATATCTTTATTTAAGAAGAATACAAACATAATATAGGTATATTAGAATAAAAATCGAAACATAGTACCCTTTAAGAATTTTATAATTGCACGACTAGATTCGGCGGTCATGCCATTTTCTTGGTGCGATCAATACAAATTACAAGTTAAAAATTATTAGTATAAATATTTACATAATAAAACCTCTGGTCTTGATCATATGATATAAAACAGTATAAAAATTAAACCTATTTCTTTAACAATTCTTATTTTGTACTATAATTTTTTCTTAATTTTTGAAATTTTGTTAAAAATAGGGTTGTATACATTTACATGGGTTGAATTCAACATGGTTTGGGGATTTTCTTTATAATGCAAATAAATTTGCAAATCCTCCTTGCATGACAACTTTTCTCCTTTGAATTATAAAATTCTTAAAGGGTACTATGTTTCGATTTTTATTCTAATATACAATAAAGTAGCCCTATTTGAATCTCCTTCTGTAAAATGAATAATATAGGTAATAACAGATTGTGTTTACTAAGAGCACAACCAATCCCAATGGATCCCCGCAATTTAAAAAAAAAAAAAATATTATATAACATATTCCAATGGAAAATGGAATCAAACCTGGACTTACTGATGATTTAATTAAGAAGAAAAGAGAAAATAAAAACCAACCCCAACTAGATGAAAAATGTTTTGTATTGGACTGTCATCGTGATACTGAACATAGAATACATGCCATTATAACAAATTTGTTAACAGAATAGAATCATTTATTGTCATTAAACATACAATGTAATAGGCATGGTAAGATAATATATTAATTTAGACATAATCTTTTAGTTTCACAGTCAAGTTACAGTCAAAATATTCTTGGATAGAATACATTGGATGTTTTATTAAAAACTACGTCAACATTAATTTAAATCTACACATTTTGTTAATGTTTCTTAATCCTATTGTTAATATATTGTACATTTAAATTTGGCTCCAGATTAGATCCTGACAGCGTTCTTTGGAATTATCAACATGTCACTCACCCCGCTAGAACTTCCCCACAAACAGATACCGTATAAAAGTATACTTTGGAAAAAGCTGTTATATACTTCTTTCAAGTAGTCTTTAGGGACATTGTAGCTTAAGGCCCTTAACAGATAATCTACTCTAGACAACTATATTCTAGGCTTCCGGTATCATACCGCGTCATAACACTAACAATAAGGTTGTCGGACGTTTCGCCGATTCCAAGATGTGGCATCCTCAGTGACACACAAATTGTCTATTAGATTATTTGTACCAAACAGCATTCAGAACAAAATCACCCGTAAAACAAATATCTTACGTATTATTGAATGTTCTAAACCCGGCTTCAACTCGGGACACCTGGTCTCAGCTGTTACAGGAGGACCCGCAGTTCCGACTGACGGCTGCGGAAGCACTTGATGATCCATGGGTCCGGGGCTCCAGCGTCGCCACCAGACACATGGTAGACGCCCAGGAGCGGCTCAAGACATTCAATGCTCGGAGAAAACTGAAGGTACCATGTAGTAGCTTTCATAGAAGTGTCAATCTATATAAGTAAAATACAAATAGCAAGTCTTGGAATTATAAATTTTCTACAAAGACAAGTTTTTTAAATAATTACTCGTACTGTATATATATTTCAAAAAAGTGCTCTTGAGTCCTTGGGGACAGAAAGTATTAACACCCTACAAAATTGCAAAAAGTCTCTCTCATTACTTATGTTCATTATTATTTTTTGACTGACCAAGATACCAGAATTACACCAAAATATACTAACTTTTAAATTTCTAATTCTATTAACAAAAAGTAGCCATTCTATTTAGCGGATCCGTGGCGGATTGGCGCGACTCCGTAGCTCATCACTCCAGTGGCGCAGGTTCGATCCCCGCAGTCACCACTTACAATTAATTTTGTAATGTGACTATACGGTGACGCTAGGTAAAGGTCGAGGTTGAGTGGTATAGAGAGGACTTTGTAGTCCTAACTTCGCCTCGTTAAACAAGCCAAACTTTACCTTTTTTACCTTTTAGCCAACCAATTTTGACCTTACTATCCCTGTACATTTATGAAACAATAGTTTATTGTCTTTCTAAATGTAATATGGTTCAAGGTAGAGAACTTCATTTCCATGGGACAAGATTCGCAAACTCCTTCCGCATAAACCAACACAGATATAAATTATATTCCCTGCTACCTTCACAGGCGGGTGCCATGCTATTTAATAAACTTCCAATTGAAATACAAAATTACAAAAATTTCAACATGTTTAAAACTAAATTAAAAAACTTTCTTCTTTCAAAAGTTTTTATAGCGTAGAGGAATTTATTGATGGTTCCTGGAAAAATTAGCAATTCTCATTTGATCTATGGACTGTAGTGTTGTTACTGGTGGCTCCTTATTCTTAGTTCAAAATTTTGTTTATTTTAAATCAAATACACTTATAACACATACTTTATTCCAACGTGTAGGTTATTGAATTGCTGCTATACCTTAAACAATTTTTTTGTAAAGGTTAAGTAAATAAATAAATAAATACCAACCTGACTGTAATAACATTCAAATTTCAGACAAAACTTTCATTGTAAAGGCAAAAATGCTTAGCTTCAAAGTTATGGTAATTTTGTGATTTTCTTATGCGTGTACTTCCGCAAAAGAATATTTCAAATGTAAAAGCTTTCATAGCGGATGCGCTATGTAATGTTGTATGAATGATAGTTTTACATTTGTATCATGACACTTTTACTACATTTCTATCTTTTACTACTGAGTTTTAATTCATTCAATTGAAGTAATGGCGGTCTGGTTCTAGCTAGACATAAAAACTCCATTCATTCCATTCTATTAGCAAGCTAACCTTGAGAATGAAGGGTTTGAAAACATGTTTCGATGGAAGAAACAAGTGTTTTTCGGATGTTTGTGTTCACAGGCTACAACCTACGCCATCATCGCAACTCGGCGGGCTATGACGATGAGCATCTACAAGTATCACTAAAACGTAAAAACTTGTCAGCATTAAGAATACTTTCAAGAAATCACCTGTAACCATCAAAACTGCCTTGTCTAGGTGTATTCACTTGACTGTTTGAAATCTTCTCTATATTGTACTGTATCTCCACAATTCATTGGAAGTAATAGAAACATTTTACGTTATTAAGTAAGATTAACAATTTGGTTTTTTGTTTACAGTAGTTCATGGAAGTTTATTTCTTTTCAAAGATCCAGTTACAATTATAATAATTTTAACACTTGAATATAGTTTCACTGATGTAATTGGTTCCCTATTACTAATGATTTATGGTTTGGGTTTGCTTTTTGTTTTTACTACGCTTTTAAACCATTTAAAGCACTAATAAAAGCCTAATATACTGTAGTTCTTCCCGTTTAAAGATCAACAGGATTAATTTTCTATCTACATTTTTAATTAACAACAATTAACTTTTCCCAATTCAATGTTGAAGTCAGTAGATTTGCACAGAGAATAGAACATACATAACTTTCAGTTTAGAAAAGAATTTGGGATTTGGAAATTAACTGTTGTGTAAAAAAACCTTTTATCTATTCAGAATACTTGCCAATAAATAAAATGTTTATTGCATAAACATTAATACATGGATCGCAATCGTCACAATAATTATTAATTGCTCAACACTAAAATGTTCTATTCATACTTCCATCTAGATTGCATTCGGACATACAGTGTTTTACGTTCACTCTCTCCCATTCATTCGAATTGTTTCACTCCAGACTCCGGTCAGTCATCCACTCAACTAGCCTCCCAATTGTATGCATAAATACTCGTCTGCATTGTAAAATATTTCCCTAACCAAGATTATTTTCAGATACATTTTGAGTGCCTTCGACATTGTGGAATTTTTGATAGAATTTGGCAACATGTCGACTAGTTAAATTCCTGTTTGTGACAGGTGTGAAAGGTTCATGAACTTATCGTGTTACATTGAGGATGATATAGGTCTAAAGCAGCTCAGATAGTCTCAGTGATCATCTGATGATACCCGCATCAACTCCCACCATCGTTTAGACATATCAGACTACCACCTGCGTGGTTCGGAAGTCACGTTAAGCCGTTGGTCCTTGTATTTCCATTGGTCATTGGGCTATTAATTACCCATTCTAAGGAAGAGTCGGCCTTAGTTTGTAACAAGACTACACCTCATAACTCATTACTACCACTCATCACACTCATCCCTCACCACATATTTGCCTTAAAATACCCTCATGAGAGTGGTCGGCATCTCAAATAGTAATTTGATTTAAAAAAGAGACTTGTCTACAAAATTTAGAAGAAATGCCGCCCCTATTGAATTGCTACTCCAGTTACTAGAGCGATTTCCACTTAAGATTTCCAATGTGTAATTGACATGTTAAAACATGAAAATTGTATTTGTTTTTGGGTTGATATTGCAGGGTTAAATGAGTGATAGTGTAAAGCAGTAGCACACTTGAATAAATTAAAGTGATTAAAACAGTGATTAGCTACACCTAGTAGCGCATCCTGGTAACGAACACTAAAATCAACACAATCATTCAAAATCAGCTGATTCAGCAAACATTCTCAGCAACAGGGGCGTTCTACTGAAAAATTGTTGGCAGAAGATGCTCAATATCGCATACAAAAAACCCCAATACTAAAACTTGGATTGCCAAAAAATGGCACTGCCACTGGAAAGCCTCGTGCTGAATACAAAATATCTATGTTGGTGTTTTGACATTCTTTTCTGAAAACTAAAGTATTTTATACAATCAATTATTATAAATAGTAGTTACTAAAACAAAGTTGGAGTTTTTAAGGGTTTCCCTTTTAGCGGTTTTCAAATGGAATTCGGAGAAAAGTATTAAAGATGAAGACAAGGGATAAACAAAAACTGTTGAGAAAAAACGTGTTTTTTTAGTTTGCGGTTTATAAATAAATAAATAATATTTTTATTGTAGAAACAAAAGAGAACATCGTTTGTATTACAATCGTCACAATTATTAAGTATCACATACAGTAGTTATCACAGTAACATACAGTTTACAAAGTCAATTTCAAAAAAATCATTAATGTCATACAGGCAATAACTAGTTAAAACTTGATACAGATATCGCTTAAATTTAGGTATTGGCAACTGCCCTACATACAAAGGAAGCACATATAGTAAAAAGACTTTTGCGTTTTTGTGTGGTTACATTTAAAATAACCTATAATATTCTTATTCCTAGTGTCATGTCTGTGCTTACAACCTAGAAGATCATATGAACTAACATTTTCTTTCATGTATATAAGAGTTTGATAAACAAATAGTGCAGGAACTGTCGTGATACCCAACTTAATAAAACTTGACTTACAATGAGCTTGATCAGGAAGTCCACAAATTAATCTTATACATCTTTTCTGTAATATAAAAAGTCTATTACTGGAATACTGGTGGCCCCAAAGAAGTGTGCCATAACTTAAATGGCTATGTATTTGTGCAAAATAGACAGTTTTCAAGACTCTCAAGCTCACAGATAACCTAAGTCTGCGTATCAAATAAATGAAATAAAGCTATGAAATATAACTTGTATTAACATAAAAGTGCATTAACCATAGTGTTATGGCATTTGTTTTTAAACATGATTTCTGGCAAATGAGTTCTGTGGGGTGCTTGTAGACGGTCCAATCTAACAGTCTGATCTTCAAACACACTTTCCAGCAGCTTGGGGTGAATTCCATCAATAATTCCACTAATGTTGACTTCCATGTCATGTAGAATCTGTGGCTAGTCAGCTTGAGACCTCAAGGCTAAGGAAAATTTCAGAGGAATTAGAAGAGATGTGGTTCCAAGAAGAAGGTGTGACGTGCCACAAAAGTCACAACAAATGTCACAATTGCGATCTTGGGAGAATCGTGTTTTGGTGAACGTATAGTCCCCTATACTGGCAATGTGATCAGTAATACCAGTTATATTTCAAGGTTTTATTTAATTTTAAAACCCGCACAACTAAAAAAACCTTACTGTTTCAATGGTTTTGATTGATGTTAAACTAATTACTACATTTTGTGTTACAGGCAACAACTCATGCCATAATTGCAACTCAACGAGCGATGAGCATTGTCAAGCCATTCAAAAACTGCCAAGCAATCAGATAAACACCAGAAACCAGCTGTGGTCAAATACTGCCCTACACTTGAAATCTTTGGGCATACAGTATTATGCTGACGGCAAATTGCAAGGGTCTGGTATAAAACGGAAAGATTTAAAAACACTCTCACTATTAGAGTGATCAATGTTTAATTTGTTTTAACTCATGAAGTCAAATGTAATGTAATGTTGTTGATTTCTTGTGGAATTCTTTCTTTCAATTTATTCCAAAAACCTAAAATTTTAAATAATCTCAAAGAAAACAGTCAAGAACCATTAAGTCTGGTGAACAGGCCGGCCAAAAATTATCAATTCATTATTTTCTCCTTGGATATCAATTTGACTTAAAATAGGTTTTATTTTCCTCGTCAATATCCAAAAAAGTTGTCTTGAGGGTTTTTACATCCCCGAGACGAATTTCTAGTGAAGATAGTGTTTGTGTTTTTAGGTATTTCCGTTTCACTGCCGGACTCTGTATATGTTCAAACAAAACTTTCTCTCTTTGCCAAGTATTTTTGAAATGTGATTACACTAGAAAATAAAATAAATGTATTATATCTTTGTTATACAAAGTAAAATATCGTTCGTGTGACATTTATCATGAGCTAAGATTGTTAAAGGAACACTACAAATCTGAGTTTTTTATGTGCACTTCAATTGAAAAATGCTTGTGGAAAAATGTTGGCATTTGAGTTCATCTACTTACTTTTTTACAACTTGTAATAAAACATACAGTCACAAAAACCTAGTTAATAAGCTGACAGTAAAAACTGTGTCATGCTATATTTTTATTGCAACTGTCATTCAAGGTTTTTGATTACTCTAACTGAATCGATTCTTAACTTATAAAGTTGCCTAACTAGAAGTCTTTTGATTTGACTCAAAAAACAATTATTGAAGATCTTTTAGCATAATAAAAATGAAAACAAAGATATCTGCTAGTCTAAGTTGAAGCCTGCAATATACAATTTCTAAATTATAAAATCATGATTGTAACGTTTATTCTGTGACTCTCAACAAATTGTTGTCAAACTTCTTATAAATAACTCAGAACACCTGGAATTTTCCACAAGTTTAAGTTAGCAGGAGGTACTGTATATATTTTTCATGTTTGAGGTTTTTGTCGTTGCTCTTTGTAACTTTATTATTAAACAGTCTAATTGTAAAAAGTTGAAATACAATAGGGTTGCCACACTTTTTAAGACAAAACTCCCTGTTCTTTCTAGATTTTCCGGAATATTTTCCAAACTCTCCAGTAGTTTTTACAAAAATACACAGTGCATTTTACTTTTGATCTACATTCTGGTGAAAAAGGAATTAAGCACTGTGACTGATTTACAACGGATGAATCAAGAGAATTATTGGGTTTGATGGAATTTTTCGCTCGGAGCTTGCGTAAATGAGTATTAACCCAAAGGAAACTGAATGCCTACAAGAAATTGCTTGAGTAAACAAATTTTGTACACTTTTCTGAAGGATTCAGTTTTTTCAAACATTCCCGATTTTGACTTTTCCTTGACAGACCGTGGCAACCTTCTTTAGAGTGTTACCACCTAATATCATCTGTTTACTCTTTTTATATCTATTAAATCTTTAAAGATTATCTAGATGTTGTATGATGATAAATGAAGATGTGAATAAACAATAATATGATTGTATACAAAATATAATGTTTAAATCCAGCTCTTTGAAGTTTTATTTAACACAACAGCCAAATCTATAAAAACACTGTACAGAGTGAGGGACAGGTCCTGGTAAAAAATGTGCAGCCATTTTGAATAATGTCACAAGCCAAAAATGTTGAGCTTGATACTACCAAAGTAATCATACAAGAGCTTCCCAAAAAATTTTGTAGCAAAGTACTGTAAATCTAATGAAGTTTTAAGGTTTTGTTTTCTGATCAATTCAGTAAACATATTTTAGGCTTGTGGCATTGAACAAATTATTAACACTAACAGAATGAATTAGGGAATGTTCGGTGTATCCCAATATACAGGGTAATTATTACAAATGATGTGACCGATTTTGATAGATAATTAGATCTATGGATTAATTTGTTTTAATGCCAATTACCATTGGAAAGTAAAGCCATTGATTTTAAATGTATTTAAAGTCAATGGTAAAGCTCAAAAAGTTTTATCCTCTGTGAAAAAATGAATACAGTAAGTGTTCAATGTGCGAACCACTCATGACAAGACAGATGTCGAGCCTGTAATCAAGCTTATTTAACACTTTGTGCAGAGTGTCTAATTGTTTAATATTGTTTCAATGGCAGTGATTGTTCATCACTGTATCTCAGGGATATTTTCTGGTGGTGAATACACGTTCTTTAATGTATCCACACAAGAAACAATCCCAAGGTGTGATGTCTGGAGATCTTGGAGTCCAGTTCAACAGCCAACCATCATATTTCATCATTTGGTCAAACACAACCAATCCATCTATCGAGCAGCCGATTTTTAAGTTCAGTTCTAACATCCGAGTGGTAATTATTTTGGAGGGTATACATTAAAGATAATGTCTATCCACCACCATTGTCAGAAAATATCCCTGAGATACAGTGACAAATAATCACGGACATAGAAACAATTGACCAAGACACTCTAAACAAAGTATGGCTTGAGTTTAATTGCATGGCTCAACATAAGCTCCCCATCTCTTTACGCGATGTTGCTGTCGCCCATGTGGGCTACGGGCAATTTTGCAGCCTCTGCGCCCTCGACTGACTCAACAGCTGACTGACTAGCAGGCAACAGCACTCTCATTCATTAGTGGAGCATTGTTAAAGCAGTCAGGTTTTGTCATAATGTTTGACGTGGAGAAGTTCATACTTTGTCTTGAGGGTCGCCCTCCTCTTTCTCTCACGGGTAGTTTTGTGAGGGAGTTTCGAAAAGCTAACAAAACTGAGACAGTATCTGTTTCTAAAAGGAAAAACACCTTTACAGTACATGTTTGTTCAACAGCTTTTATTTTCCCTTCCATCGACTGATTTTTACTTCAACGGAAACAAAAATATAGCAACTAATACTTTGCCACTTCAATGAAGGTGACGATGAAAATTAGGTGACCTTGATGATATCGAATTTGGTCATCAAAACAGAAGCCAGGATAGCAATGTTTTTTATTCATCCATCAAAAGCTTCAGAGGAGATAAGGAGGAATTTTTGCCCCCTCAAGATAGGTTTCTAATGAGTGTTGGAAACAAGCACCTCTCATAATTACAGTAGTTAAAAAATTGTTAGTGTTGTGTTAAAATTTATTTATAATATTTAGTAAAAGAAAATGTTAAAATTCAATAGACTATACATACTTATTTACATATATTTGGTTGAAGTGCCTGAAGAAGAAGCCCCACATTGGACTTTTAACGTAGTTTAACTGCTTCAGTGTAACTGGTTGTTTAACTGTATTGGAGCATGAAAAAAAATACAGGCATATGTGAATTGGGCGGACCAACTTCACTCGTGCCTGCCCACCAAATTAGAATCAGATCATTTTATTTTAATAACAAAATTATTCTTTTTTTACAGTTTCATAAAATTCGATTTCAAGAGCGCTTTTGCCGGATTAGCATTATCCCTTGCAATAGCGCTCGCTCCCTTAAAATTTAACGTTGTGACAAATTTAAAAAAAAGAACATATATTCATCCTATACAATATCATCAAGCATTTAACGCAGAAAATACTATGTTTTGCGGAACAAGTTACACCAACGATAATTTTGTATGAATTCACAAGCTTTGTTGAGTGTTGGCCTAGATCAGATAGTTCACAGTTTTCTCACCAGGCACCAGCACAAAGCAGAGATACTTTTTTTTATACTTAGTTCACCAGTTGGTCACATTTGTCAGCAGCAGCACTGAACAGACACAATATTTGGGCCAGCTGTAGCTGTGGACTTTTCCGCTAGATAGCAGAGGCATACACTTTTCAAAATATTTATGACCCCTGTCATTATTTACCGAGTACAGTTGCGGGTTTCCCCGCTAGGTGGCATGCCAATGCACTTTTTGAGTATCTTGAACTAAGTGCTAGTTCCGGATTTCCCCGCTAGATAGCAGAGGCATACACTTTTCAAAATATTTATGACCCCTGTCATTATTTACCGAGTTAAAGTACAGTTGCGGGTTTCCCCGCTAGGTGGCATGCCAATGCACTTTTTGAGTATCTTGAACTAAGTGCTAGTTCGATTTCCCCTAGATAGCAGAGGCATACACTTTTCAAAATATTTATGACCCCTGTCATTATTTACCGAGTTAAAGTACAGTTGCGGGTTTCCCCGCTAGGTGGCATGCCAATGCACTTTTTGAGTATCTTGAACTAAGCGCTAGTTCCGGATTTCCCCGCTAGATAGGAGTGAAATGTACTTTTGGTCTCCTGCGTCCTGTAGCTGAATAGTTGGGAATTGTGATTTGTGAATATCTGACAGGTGACGACTGAGCATAGACTTGTAATAATGATGCATCGAGTAATTTTTATTTTTCTAGTGTGACATTTTTTCATATCGAGCGACGATCATTACCACAAAACTCATTCAATAGTTTTCATTCTATAAGTTTTTAGAAAAGGTAATATTAGAGAGTAAACGCGATGTGAGATAGTATTGATAAATGTTCTATTTGCAGTATATTTAGGTTTGAGTTTTTGCAAGGTCTAGGCCTATACTCTAATTATTTGTGGACACAAAGAAGGCCTACTTTGGACAAGGTTGAAGTAAGTATCCCTAGTACTAAAAGTAAAAATATGACTTGATAATTTTGATGTTGCAGCCTAGATTAGGTTTATTTGGGATTGTGGTTCGAGACCACGTTTTGCTGCCTAATCTCATTTGTATGCTCTTATTTTAGCTATTTTATATACTAGCTTATTTACATTCCACTCCAGGCCTAGTCTCAAAAGGAGATGTGGCAGATATTGGCTTTCCCTTGCCTAGAATAAACCTACTAATAGTCTCCATCCACTTAAGTCTTATCCTTTAGTCTTAAGGACCAAGTTACCATATTTAGTTTTAAGTTGACTTGTCCAATCGCTAAATTACATAAAGGAAATCAACGTTTGTCATTTGCCACTAATCCTACATATTCAGAATAGGCTAGCCTAGACCATTTCATTATCTTAACACATTACATGGATAGCTAATGTCATGTTAGTTTTTTAAAATTAAAAACATCCACACTATATTCTATTCATACATTCAAAACTCTCATCCATAGCCGATTTCTCTAAGGCCTAGCGCACACAAGTGACTTTTGAGTCTAGCAACAGTTGCTCTACTATGTTCAGCATAGTTTAAGATTTGAGCACACACACTAAGTAAACAGTTGGGTGACAATCACACAACTGTTGCATCTCTTGTTCCCGGACCCGTTTTGCCAGCGACTAAACTGTTGCTGACCGGCCTGAAACTACGCAAATTAGTAACAGTCGCCAGTATTCAGTAAAACAAAGCCAGGTTTTTTAAGCAAATGTAAAATAAGTTTTTCCTACTAAATCTTTAGCACATTCAATGTCATCTTATTTATCAACTAGCTGTGTACCCGCACTGGATAAAATATTATAGGACTTTGGACAAAGGCAGGCTGTTGCTCGGGTACTGGCATCAAAGTACCTCTTTCATTTTGTACATTTGTTTTAAAACGTGTTCATTTGCGGTCCCTCTCCATTTATTTTGTAGATGTTGTATGGATACAGCTAAAGACACCAATAGTTAAAGACACACTGGGTAATTAAACCCTGAACAAAGTTTCACTATCATAGCTTCTCAAGATGCCTTAAAAACATTACAGTTACAGGAATTACAATTACAGAAAATTCTTATATTCCCTTTAGGAATACAAAGAGGCAATACAAATACCTTGCTCAACCTTATATCTATTAGAATGACATCACATGACAAATGCCACTGCATTTAGAATAAGGGAAGTTAGAAGGTAATTACTGTTTATGAGTCAAGTATTCTAGGTCTTATCCAAATTTGGATTTAGGAGACTGGTGTGAAAGATGAGATTTATTTATTTATTTTACATAGAAGATATATTTTACAAAAATTGCCAGTCTGTTCGGTTGTATCAAGATGGCTTATACACAAAGCCAATTAGTATTAATTAATAAATTATGAAATAATCAAATTTGATGTGATAGTAATTAACGGACCTCTCAATTAAAAGGCATATATGCGTATATAAATAAATAAATAAAGTAAGTCCATCCAAATGGATTTTGTATCCGACAGTAAGTCAGGCTTAACCTATTACATTATATTCTGCTTTTGGAATACCCTTTCGCATAAAAAGAAATGAACAGTTGACGGCTGGATACTAGTATTTAATATGGTGTTTTATGTCTTTAATTTTATTTTACAAATTAACCAATGATGTGAGTAATCATCAAGGTAGGTGGGCCAAGAAAGCTGACTTAGTTGTTTCAAATTCATCAAGCAAATATCAAATGTTGTTTATTAGTTTGACTAAAAGTTAAGCTCCCCTTATCAATTCCAAAAGTCTTCAAAAAACTAATTTAAACATTTAATATCTGGAGTTTATCTAGATTTGTGCCAGAAGTAGCCTACCTATCGAGGGCTTTGTATCTAACATGTTTATCTCTGTTTTAAACAGGTGCATCATGCTACTCTCAGAGATTCAGACGTACACTCTCTCTCACAAAGCAAATATTCCATTCTCTTCTGCCGCCTCAGCAGAAAATAGCTTTTCTTTCATTACTGACAAGGGAATTGATATTTTGGTGAGTAATAGAGCTAATTTGATTACAAACTATCCCAATAAATGAACACCCAAACCAAACCTGCTTAAGGCATTTAAGCTGATCATTTACATCAGTTTGCACCCTAATGGTCCCCTAGTTTGAGTTCGCAACAATATCTAAATTCTCCCAAGCATTTGCAATGACCCAATCACTCTCATGATTTCTAAGATCTAAGAAAGCACATACAACGGACAAAGTCAGTCAGCAAGGCAATTCCACGGCGGGAGTTCTGACTGGACAGTTCAGACGGTGGCCTCGTTTAAATAATTTATTGCCAAAAATGTACATAATTGACATTTTAGGGGGAGAAAATCTCCCAATGAGAACTGTGATCCTGGAAAATCACACTACTGTTCGGAAAATCTTAGCCGAGCTGGATCATTCAAGAGTTTAGGGTCAAACTGGATGTTCGACACGGTCGATTTGGTATTATTTTGAGGGAGTCACTAAACCAGGTCAGGCCCCCGTCCCTCAGAATTATATTTGACCTTTTTTACTTGTTCTCAATTCAGTAGTAATATTTACGAGCCTATCCTCATGTACGAATGGTTTCTAAAATACCAGCAGCCTTGTTAGATTGTAAAATAAAGCTTTACATTTTTTGCTGATAATATCTTTCTATCCTTAAGTTACTTGAGAACACCCAAAGTTATTGACACACAAGCCTGCGCTTAAACAGGACACAGCCCACAAGTGTCAGTCTTCTGTCTTTGTGAACAAACTCTTGTCACCCTTCCTCTTAATTTCCTCAGTGCTTCTTGCCTTGCTAAACTTGCTTATCAATCAGAACATTTGCCTGATAGTTTTCCTGGTTAATACCTCGGGAAAAATAAACCGGGTCGGATTTGTTTTTATGTTAAATAATTCTTGACTGCAAGTTCATTGATTAAGTCATTCATATCCGAACAGTGTCAAAATCAAAAATTTTTTAGAGTTGTCAAGTCGATTATTAGGCATTTTTCATTAAAATTAAACCTACAATTTTAAAACACCTTACAACATTAAAATAATTAGTTTGAGATATTTTTGTCTCGTTGTGGAGTACCATCTTCAGTCACTGATTGGCTGAGACTGTTTCAGTCAGAAATATCTCAAACCAATAATTATTATGGCATTTTGACACAGTGTGAACTGGAAGAACTAGATTATAGTTTTAATATTGGCTGCAAAAAGTTACCCAAAATACAATGAAATTTGGGTTAGCTGCTTTACATCATTAAATTATAAACTTCAGTATGAATGCGCCTTTTGTCAGTTCACTTCTGTCTTTTGGTCTAATATCTGTTATAGTTTGCAATCGTAAACATGCCAGCTGTTTTTACAATTCGGTATGGTTTTAAATTTAAAATACTCAAAAAAATACTTAAATTAACTTAGACGAACTAATAAGATCTCTATAATACACTCTGATGAAAATGTATATTGGTTTTAGCGGAACACTTTAAAGTTTAAATCTTGAATAATTTATTACCAGAGGGCTAATGATGTTCTGATTTGTCAGCAGGTTGGCAGGAAGAGGTGCTTATGGTGGCTTACCTGTCTGCTGCTAGTCATTTCACTTAACCCTGCGTCAGCGGACGATGCGACATCTCAAGTGTTCGGCGATCGGACCGACGGACTTCCCGCCGCCTTCGGAGACTTTAACTCTGATGAACTCACAGACATGTTCGTTATTCTAAACAAGAACACACTTCAAATCCTACTCGGTTCGGATAAAGAACCCACCATGTATGCGGATCCAGGCTTGAAGTGCAAGTTTAACAGCACTCTTTCCAGTGTAGTACCGGGCGATTTTAACGGGGACGCTTTGATGGATGTGATGGTGACCCTGCTCGACCAGAATGACAGATATAACATTGTCATATTGTGGGGGGAGATCAACAAAATAAACTGTAGTGAAACTGCTCTGTTCAAGACGATCGGACAACCGTTAGCGATAGATTACAATAAGGACATGATCATTGACCTTTTTGGACTGGATGAAAGTAGATCTAGGTCGTTTTGGCTGTTCAACCAGAATGGTACGTTTGTTAGGGTAGCCATGAAAGAGGTCGACGGATTCAAAAATGTCACGAGATACCCTCATTCACATGCGTTTTTGGATCTCAACGATGACAATTTAGCCGACTTGTACATAACTACTGAAGACAATTTTGAAATTTGGTCAGGAAATTTGAAAGGTCCGGAAGGTTATTCTCCTTTGCAGACTATCCCTCTACCGATCCCTAAGAGTGATAAGAATCACATTGGCCAAACTGTTTTCTTGGATGTTGAACTCAAGGGAGAATTAGATCACGTTGTGCCGGTTTGTTTGGATTCAGCTTGTTCGGATAGCACAATATTTCTCTGGTCCAACAACACGTGGAAGGATTTAAAGATTGATTTCAAGGAACCGGGAACATCAAATACTTGGCACTTCCCTACAAGTTCTACAAGTCATCCGTACACAGGTACCATAACTCTGAGGCCGGGAGACTTCAACATGGACGGTTACCCGGATTTGATGGTCACCTTGGTGTCTGAGAAGAACATCAAGTCCGTTTTCCTGGAGAATGTTCCCTGCAAGTCACGCCCCGCTTGTGAACGCTTCTCTCGCACTTTCGAGGTGCAGTGGACACGGTTCGGTTCATTCAACAACAACACAGTTCTCGGAGTGTTCTACGATTTCCATCAAGACGGTGTCTTGGACATCATCTTCGTTCACAATAAAGGAAACATGTACAATGTGTCTGCCTTTGTAAATCCGGATAAGTACGATGCCAACTTTGTCAAAGTCATGGTAGTCACCGGTTTGACTAATCCGACTCATCCGTTAGTTGCCGGGCCTCTAAGAAAGTCCGCCAGTGTCTACGGGACGAACCTCCCGGGTCCTAAGGTTTTCTACGTAACAACCACTCAAGAAGGTGACCCCAGGAAAGCCGTCGCAACTCAGATTCCTCAATCAGCTCATTTTTCACTTAATCTTCCTTACGTTATTTTCGGATTAGGAAGAACGCCGAATTTTATCGACACGTTAACAGTGCAAATTTACGGAAAGGATCGACAATGGACACAACTAATACCGAATTCTCAGATGGTCGTCATCCCGTATCCTATAAAAGATCCGTACAGTTGGAAAGTACAGTTATTTGTAACTCCGAGTAAACTGATTGTGCAAAGTGTCCTTGCCCTCCTAGCGACTTGTATCCTCATATCCTTCATCATTGCTGCTTTGTATTGGAAGGAAAGGAAAGAAGATCACTTGGAGAGATTGCAGGAAGCCCACAGGTTCCATTTTGACGCAATGTAAAGATTTGTTTCTACAACTTTATAGTCATTTATTTTTCTCAAAATTAATTATTTGTAAACACTATTTCAACTGTTAGTAAAGTTATAGAGTAAAAATTAGTGTTAAATATTAGTTTTTAACTTTAAATTTTTTGAACCATTCGGTTGAAAGCTGTTTAGTTCCACTTGAATTCTTCCATTTATTAACAATATTTTTTATTTGTAAATATTGTATTATAGGTGTAAAGAATAAGGCTTTTAAGAAATACTACCAAAGTGAACATCTGATTTAAGATAAAATTTTAGTCTTATATAAAAAATTGTGTGAGTTTTTAGTTATAAAATATATTATACTGTATAAGAAATAGTTAGCTGTAGAAAATGACAAGTTTTAACAATTTGACTGTAGAAAAAGTTTAAATGCATTACTACAAATATGTCCTATAGAATCATTTCACACATAGTTTACAAAAGATTGTACTGATCCTACTTTAGTTTATTTTTTGAAGAAGAAAGACGTCCTGTTAACAATGTTATATTTTCTTAACACAACTTCATTTTTAGTATACCTGAACTGAATTTTACTTTTATTATTTTTTGTACTACAGAGTTCCATTTGTGATTGACCTAAATTTGGTGCTTTGTTATATTACTTTAAATATTTGTGATACTTTAGTTAATAAACGTTAGTAGTTTTAAGTAAATTTGTTTGGAATAATAAATATTAAAATTATAGTAATGACGGATTGTTTCTTTTCAATTTTAATCCTTCAAAGTTTTAAAATAAAAAATAGTTATAGTGTAGACTTACGATTAACAAATCCCTGGTAAATTGAGCTAATGAATTAAACAAGCTAGCTATTAGGCGAAAATCACTTAAGAATGCTTGATAAAGGAAGAGTAATTACCAAACTCCTAGAGGCTTGATAAATATAATTTACAAAACAAAGACATAGTCGATGCTTAGGGCTATCGTAAACCTTAGTAAACTTCTGTTGGGGGGAGGATGATGATCGAAAAAAGTGGTCTTTTATGTTTGTAACCGGCAAAATCTGTCCACGGACGCGCCCTTTTGGGGGAGGGGGCTTCTCTCCACTACCCCCATAAAAAGAAGGGTTTTATACTCTAAAAACTGTGTTGATGATCCAATTTTGATGCAGTTTGATATGGGAATTTACGTTACTGTAGCCAATAAGTGTACCATAAATCAAACAAACTAAACTGAAATAATAATAGCAGCAAAAAAACTAGTTTTGTTTGGCTTTGTGAGTTGCCAATTAAGAAGTCCTGAATACACTCTAAAAAGCCTTTAGAACTGAATCTACTCTGAAAATTTGAATTATAAGCTATTGTAGTCTTTTAATCATATAGGGAGTTTGTGTTTATCTTGCTAGCGGTTTCTTTTAGTTTAAAGTCCAATGGTTCAAAAGTTAAGCCCCAAAAAAGAAAGAATAAAATAAACTGAAACGGTCCAGGAGTTTGCACCGGATCTACGCAGCCTGTCACCTAACCTCGGGTGTCGTCGATACGTGGTGAAGATACCTCCCGAACTGCCTACTAGTGATGTGGGTATTCAGCCCAGTAAACTGCTGGCGTACTTAGACAAGAGTGAAGCCTACTCACTCCTCACCGATGTGACGGCGTCGCCTCTAGTCACCAAGACCATGACTCCCAGCCCGGCTCCCAAGTGCGTGGACTGGTCCCCTCTCGGCATTCTGCGTAATCACAGGTCAGTACGATATCACTCTTTGACAGGTTAGATCAGAGGTTTCAACAAGGCGACGCATTTTGTTTTTTTTCAGGCTGAGAATTTTAAAACCCCTACTAGTAAAGTACATTGTAAAGTTAAAAGACTCGTATACATTTTGTTGAACTATTTAACAACTTATGAAAAATCAAGCTCTATACATTTGTCGGAAAATTCCTCTAGTTTCCAAATTTATCATACAGTACAATTTTTTCCTACAAATTTTCCAGTCTATAATCTGGCCGTTCGCCACTCCGACCGACCCAGTAATCCGTTGACCCGTCATTTAGCCACCTGTTTTCAAGTCTCTACTTGTCTGTAAAGCTTGTGGTATGCCTGTCAGTTCACTTCAGGCAGCCAGAGAAGTGTGCTGTTTATTGCTAATCTGTGATTCCATTCAGTACAATCCTAAGATGCACAAATTAGCTACTCTATTCAAGGAATTTAACATCGGTAGATCATAAACTCACAGACATAATGAAAAAAAATTTAATTCAATAATATTTTTAAGAGTAATGAATCATTTTCAACGTAAATTATTCCTGGCCAATTGAGTCTTTTAGTGGGCATCTCAAAATCTATAGGGCGGATTTGAAGAAAGGTGAAAAACCAGCCGCCGTAAACCCTTGCAACCCCTTTGGTTGGCAGTTACGCCGCATCAGTTGAAAGAAGGCCTGTTGTTTAGCAGTTGTTACGTACGCAATGTTGTGTGTTCCTTGAGCGGACGAATTCAACCTTTCTCGGAGGTAACCACTGAGGCGGACCTTAAATTTCTAATTTTCCGATCTCATATTAAAATCTGTATACATTGGCCAGCTTGTAGGCCTCACAGCTTATAATCAATTCATAACTTTCATTGAAACAATTATTTTTCAATCTTCAATTAAAAGTAAATTGAAATTGGTTCGTGTTTGAAATTTGATTCTATTTCGATTTCAGGTGTGTCTTCTCAGTGCTGACGGATATCGGGGTTTCTTCTTGTACTGCTTGGAGAACTACGAATACTGCAAGAAGACCAGCGTGAGTGAAGCGTGGCTGCGGCACTGCGCACAAAAGTGGAACAAAAAAACCAACAAACTCGATTCCAGCGAGAAACTGGCTGAGCTCAAAGCCAGAACCAGCCAAGTCAAACTAACCGGTTGGTTTACTTGATATATCTACACTAGAGTCCCGCTAATTTGAACTAATTGGGACTGGACCGGGTTTGGATTAGCAAAAATTCGGATTAGGCAGATTTTTGGCATATTTTGGTGCATTTGTTATATATTGACCTTAAATATTGGCTTTGAGGGACTAATAGAGACTTTGACTGGGACTCGTATTTCATAAATGATTCTAAAGATAGTAGTGATCATCTGATGATACAATCAAACTCCCACCATTGTTTAGACATATCAGACCATCACCTGTGGTTCGATTTAAGCATTTCCATTGGTCATTGGGCTTTTAGACGTTCTAAGGAAGAGTCTGCCTTAGTTTGTAAAAGACTACACCTCATAACTCATTACTACCACTCATCACACTCATCCTTCACAACATATTTGCCTTAAAATACCTCATGAGAGTGGTCGGCATCTCAAACATCCTGTAGTACTCTGCAGTAATATTGTATCCGGATGGCTGCGGCAGTAGGGCTTATCTGCGTAACACCAGGACACTGACCTTTCCACCCCAACCCCCGCGCCAAGGTCTGAAATTCCAGGTAGAAAACAGTACGGTCATCCGTTCTAAAAACAAACGATGACTCACCGTGGCATTCTGTCAGTGTGTTTTGTTCAAAGCTATTTTTTGAGTGCATACCTGCGTGATTAATGCGGCATTAAGAGTGCTGGTTCGTTATTAAACACATACAGTATGACATAACTTGGAAAACTAGTTTTATTTATTTTACCGACTCAACAATTTTATAAATGTTTTCACCCCTCACAGTGTTTGTATTAGGCCGATTTTCGGATTAATGGTGTTTGGATTAGCGGGACTCTAGTGTAATTGTAAACTAAGGGCTGTTTTTAATTCACACTTAATCTGATATTAAGGATATCCAAAAAATTAACCTATAGAAACTTTTATAGGTTAAGTTTTATTTGTCTAGCATTTTAGTGTAAAAATGTTTCTATTATTTAGTTAGCAGTATTTATGAGTGTTAAATATGTTAAAGAACGGACATGTAGAGTTTTACTAAGTTAAAAGTTTTCAATATTCCATGAGTGATACTGACAGTTGTGTAAAAATATAAACAATACAGATTGTAAACAACTTAATTTTGGATTAGTTAATCTCCATTTAAGCTTAGAAATGAAAAAAACTGCCATAAATATTGTTTAATCACGCTAATAGTCGAACTTCCCCAGTCTGGTCAGTACCTGCTCAGATTACTTTATACTGGGGAACATCAAAAAATAGTTGTTCACAAAATTACTGGGCAGCTTTGTAGTTGTCCGGATGTTGAAAACCCTCCGTTTCCCACCAGGGTAGGTCGGATCAGATGTCATTTTAAGGGGACGCGGCAGCAAGGTAGACCGCAACTTCAGGAGAGGCTTGCCATAATCTTGAAGGGTAAGGTCCCTTGAGAGTGTTAGCAAGGCTCTCCATGTCTTGGGGGTTTGCTTGCCGCCCTCATGATTGTCTGGTCAGCCGAATCCAGTTCAATTCCTCTCCTGAATCCAGACTTCCTTTCATTCCGGTGGTAGTGCGGTATGCCCAACAGACTTGCTGCATAAGGGTAACCAGTCTCTAACCACTTGATCCCCTCAATCTAACATCTAACAACAGTTGAATAAATACTGGAATTTATTGAAAATTAACAAAGCATTTAAAAAATACACTTGATTAAATTGTGTTATAAAATTGTTTACAAGTGTAAATTACTATTAATAAAAAAATAATTTTCCCATAAACTAATGTAGGAAAATTTTGCCGTGTACCGAAAGAACCTACAACCTATTATGTTTACGTTTGGCTAACTAAAAATTAAAAACATTGTAGAACTATGACGCAAGTTTGTACAGTAGCAAAATTTGACATAAACTAAGCCAAGGGGTGCAGCTGTCAGGTGAATATGCAATCATAATGGTAGGGCATCTGCACTGGCCGTGATGCGCTAATTTCCTTACCTTCTGAATGCCCCGTAAGTTAGTTAACTAGGAGTTTAAGAGCTCACTTATAACAAAACATATGGTTGAAATGAGATGCTTGACTTTGCAGCAGTGTGTTGGTTGAACATGTCTACTAGTGGAGTCGGATGGTTGGCAACGGCTAGCAAGAGTGGGTTGGTAGCCTTGTGGAAGGTGGAAGCCAACGACGTTGTCCATCAAGACCTGACTGTTACGTTGATCACAGAGATCAACACGTCACTCAAGCAAATAGTGAGACTCCATTGGACAACTCTCGCCTCCGGCAATAGTAAGTTTTAGTTATTTTGATTAGACAAAGACAGGGATATATTTAAGTAATGGTCCTGTAATCCAGCTTCATGGAGGTCACGTTTTGAGGATGATATGGGTCTAAAGCGGCTCAGATAGTCTCAGTGATCATCTGATGATACCCAGATCAACTCCCACCATCGTTTAGACATATCAGACCATCACCTGTGTGGTTCGAAGTCACGTTAAGCCGTTGGTCCTTGTATTTCCATTGGTCATTGGGCTATGAATTAATGACCCATTCTAAGGATGAGTTGGCCTTAGTTTGTAACAAGACTACACCTCATAACTCATTACTACCACTCATCACACTCATCACCACATATTTGCCTTAAAATACCCTCATGAGAGTGGTCGGCATCTCAAATAGTGATTTAGTGAAGTATCTATTGCCCCTAGGCAGCAAAGTTCGCCCCCCTCTGGTCAGCGTCCTCCGTCTCCAATGTTACCAAGATCACCCCCGTGAGCATGTAGAAAAGTTAATGGCAAATGCTTACTGCATCAACAATTCCAGTAACTTTCTAGATTGTTATTTACGGACGTTTGTTGCGCTGTTTTCACGTAAAACGTGACTCTGACTTCTGATCAAGTCTAAGGAATGCAACATGTAAAAACAAAAGTCACATAACCACATTGAAATAATTTTATTATAACTAATATTACAATGCAATGTGGAAAGAAAGCATCACTTTTACTTCAACCACTTAATTTTTTGTCATCTTACAGTTATGATTACAAAATGTACTTTTATCTGGCTTTTATTCTACATCAGCATATATGCGAATACGAACTCTTCCATTTCTTGCTCCGTTATGGCCTTGGACAATCAGTTTAACACAGTTTCCATGAGGTTCAACGTCGATTTGTCTGATAGCCACCAGGTCGGCGATGTTATCAAACGGAGTGTACCAGCCTTGGATCACTTTGCTCGACGTGCAGAAAGTTGTCATCGCTTTTGCGTTGTTAGGAACTGAAACATAGCATTTTCTTTAAAACTTATTCATTGAAAGTTATGAACCAAAGTATTCATGTAAAATATAATCAACGGCAATAAAGTTTATTCTATTAACTTTACTTTTGGTGGATGTTTCATTTGGCACCCTAAAATGTTGTGTTTAGAGACGCATGCTTATAACGAAAACAAAACTGCCCAAACTAAACAAAACTAGGCCAACACGCAGCTAAGCGCTGAAGCACCGCTGGCATGAGTGAAGTTCATTATTGTCATAGGAGTTAAAAGGCTACAACTTCGGCCTCAGCCCTACATTCTTCATTATCACGGGTGTTACGAGGCCTGTTACTGCACATTTTGCTACGTATCGGAATATTTGTTTCAAATTTCTTTAAAATTGGACTACTTGTAACACTGTTAAAGCCAATTTTTTGGCCCCCATTCTGAAACGACTCAATGGATTTTGATAGTTTTTGGTTTATTGATGGAATATATATTTATTTTAGAATACATACTTATTTCAAATAGCATCAAAATTGGATGAAATTTGGTCTTTTTAGATCATTATATACTTGGTAAAGGAAGAGTAATTATCAAAACTCAAATTCTCAGAGGCTTGATAAATATAATTTACAAAACAAAAACATAACCAATGCTTAGGGCTACAGTAAACCTTAGTGAATTTCTGTTGGGGGAAGGATAATGATCCAAAAAAAGTGGTCTTTATTTTTGTAACCAGCTAAATCTGCCCACCACTCATGTTTAAACTCATTGGCACAATTTTAAACTGCTGCAAATGAAGGAAAAGATATGACTTCAACTGCATCCAACTCAGTTTTAACCTTTCAACTAAAAGTGTTTTATAACCGCTCAAATTTTGTCTTTCCGTTTTAAAACTAACCACATTTTTGTTGCTTCTATCAACAATAACGCAAAAATCAAGCGAACCATAACTTGGAAAACATAAACAGCTGTTTTTAAGTTAATATATGACATAAAATGTATCCTAATTGTCCTAAGGACTTATTGAACCACCCTTGTATTTACCTTTTAATTCCACCCATAATATCAAACAAAGTTAGTCATAGGGCCGTTTTTTCAATTCAGCCTTAACCGGCGGTTAAAATTAGGACAGGGAGCTAACCAATAGGAAAGCTGGATATTTTTTAGGTTAAGTTTTACTTTGTCTGTTTTGATTTTGCATTTTGGTGTTACAGTTTGTATTGATCTATATTAGCATAAAGTGTACATGTTAAATTCAATACAAATGGTAAAACTATACCTTTATTACACTAATGATCTTCAAATCATTCATTTAAGTACTTTGAACGTTGCGTTAAAATGTAAACATTGCAGACTGTAAACAACTTAACCGGCGGTTAGTTAACCAGCTGCTAACCAGACAATTGAAAAAACGACCCTTTGTGTAAAAAACAAATGATGTAAATAATCCAACTCACTACGCTAACCTTGAATTTCATCTTGTCCTCCTCCTGCGTTGTTTGTAAACAAAACCGGAGTTGCCAAAGAAATAACTCGGCTTTGAACATTGTGCACTGAAATTGAGAAAACAGCCATAGAAATCAGCACACAATTTAACCAAGCCATTTTTGCAGAAACCAGAACAAAGTAACAACTGTTTTGCTCTACAGTTTACTTTAAATAATCAGGAAAGTTTAATCAGTGGTGTGCTGAAAGCTTAACCTGGTTGATAACCTTAGTATCGAAACATTGTAAGCTAGAAAAAGATGTTAGAGGTCTTATCAATAAGCTCAGTAAGGGAAATATATCGAAATTGTGGTATCTGATTATGGTATACCAACTGAAAAATTTAACTAAAATTTCTTCTCTCGAAATGTTTTTTACTAAGAGTATTATTGTTGCATATTCATTATTTCTTCAATTCCTTAACATACCTTTAATTTCACATTCTGGCTTAAAATTGTATTGTGATAAAATATGTGTGTATTAAACATTGCAAAATAGCAGTGATCTTTGTTACACAATGTCAAACTGATAAATACAGTTTTAACTACTTCCTCCTCTGGTTGAATTTATGAAAAAAGTCAAACATTACTGTAATAAATTCAAAAAATATACACTGCTATCAAGTTAAAACCAGGCTGACACACAGGCTCAGCATGAGTGGCGAATTTTCTTCGCTATGCTCACAGCCTAGCTTCAGCATTCTCCTTCAGTCTTACGTGGTCTTATGTTGTAAGTTATACAATGTATGATTAAGGGAAAACTCGTTTAAAATTTTATTAAAATTAAACTACTTATTCCATAGGTTGTAGCAAAAAATGACCTTTTTGGCTTCTATTTTGAAACGATTTAGTAAATCTTTATAATTTTGGAAGGTTGTTACATAATACATATTTATTTTAAATTTCATACAAATCTGATGACTTTTACTGGTTTGATAGTTAAAACCACCTTTTTTTGAAAACTCCCTACCAAAGGGTGGTTCCGGTAGTCTGATTTTGGTAGGTTGACGAAAAACATTTAAATACATACATATTTCAAATTTCATCAAAACCTGATGACACTGTTTTCAGTTAATTAAAACCACTTTTGTTGTTGAAAACTCTTCTCCAAAAGAGAAGTTCCGGGCGGTAGTCTGATTTTGCTGGCTAACAAACTTAACCGAGATATTTACAGATATTTAGAATCAAATTTCATAAAAATCCGTCATAAAATGTGACTTGTAGAAAGAATATACACGTACACACATCCGTTCAGCGGATCCGTGGCGGATTGGTATCGCGTACTCCGGAGCTCATCACTCTGGTGGCAGGTTCGATTCCTTGCAGTCACCACTTACAATTTGTAATGTGACTATGCGGTGACGCTAGGTAAAGGTCGAGGTTGATTGGTAGAGAGGACTTTGTAGTCCTAGCTTCGCCTCGTTAAACAAGAAAAACTTTTACACGTGTAAGTTAAGTTTCAAAAAAATGGTCACAACGTATTCTGAGGGTCAGGATTGGTGCTCATTTCAAGGTCCTTGATCTTGCTGGGTCTAACCATGCTGGCTGCATGAATATGTCATTTTTGCATAATATTTTCGCTAAAGATTAGATTAGAGCTTTAACTTCTATAGACAGTGAGTAATTCACACTGCTGACTAGCCCAATCAAAGGTCAGAGATAAGGCCATCGTAGCCACACTACTTGTGCTCAGCTGATTGGAATCAGCAGACAGCGAACTGTCTATGTAAACAACCACTCTGTCCTTGTACAATACATTCTACAAATGCGTGCACAAAAAGATAGAAAAAACATCAATTGTTTTAGATGATATGACTGAAATAAGTGAAACACAAGTAACTAAGTTTTTAGGGGTTTCAATTCAGAATGACATGAAATGGCATGAACATATTAACCTACTAGCAAAAAGACTCAACAGTGCTTTATATGCTATAAGATGTATAGCTCGTATTGGAGATCTTGAACAGGCCCTTAAAGTTTACCACGGATATTTTATGAGCATAGCTAGATATGCCATAGTCAGCTGGGGAAATTCATCACTAGCCAATAAAATTTGTATTCTTCAGGAGAATGCTGTAAGAGCTTTAAAAAAACTTCAACAGAACTTCAAAGAACTAAATCTTTTAACATTGCCAAGTATATATATCCTTGAGTTGGCTGTATATACTTGGAAAAATCAATTAAAATAATTATAGTGAAGAAAATTCAAGCATAAAGGAAAGATGACTTTCAATACCCAAGGCATAGACTTACAATGTATGAACAGGGACCATACTATATGGGATTGAAACTTTTCAATTTTTTTCCCAAAACTATTAAAAAAGAAGAAAATTTAAACATTTTTAAACATAAATTAAGAACTAAAATAGTAGACTGTTGCCCGTTTTCTATTAAAAATTTTGTTGAAAATTGTAAATTTGTTGAAATTTAATTGGTTATTGTAATTTATTGTAAATATTAGACTATAATGTAGCACTAAATATTCTGTTCTGTGACATATCATATGTTTACTGTACAAAATTGTTATATGTAAACTTTTATGATAAATAAATGAATTGAATTGTAACTCTGATTATTGAAAGTTTTATCATGTTGAAACCATCCATACTTGCAACATGCCGGCTTGGTGGATGTCATTGGGCATAATTAATGATTCTAAGGAAGAGTTTAGTTTGAACACCTCATAACTCATTAACACTCATCACGCCTTAGCTTTAGCAGCTCAGGTTCAATATTTGTCTAAGAATTAATCTGCCAATATACAATAGACTCTTTGTGTTGATAATAAAACTAATGAACAAAAAACAGAACCCACAAAACCTACTTACTACTACATTTACATACAAGTTACAGTTGTTTTCTCCATTGTTTTTGAGTGAAGAAAAAAGTACACAACGTTTTGGGAACTGGAATCTGACCCCATCTTCAGGTGAAAAGTAACCTAAAACATAACACAAAACATTAGTAAAAGAGCTAGCCTAAAAATAATCAGCGTAAGCTGACAGGTCACCAGGTTAATATATTTTTTCTTTTTTGTTAATTGTATAACAGCTAGCCTAGAAAACAATACAACACGTGGTGTTTTCTAGGCTAGTTGTGATAAAATTTACAAGTTTAACAAGGAAAAAAGTATTGAGGTTACTTGTCGGTTGACTAATCTGCTTGCGCTGATTACTTGTAGGCTAGCTCTTTTACTAATGTTTTGTCTTTGAGTTTTAGATTACTTTTCATCTGAAGAAGCAATCACCTTCCAGATCCCGAAACGTCGTGTAATTTTGTTCACTCAAAAACAATAGAAAACTACAGACGTTTTTTCTACTGTAAAAATGTTTTCATAAATAATGTTTTAACCTCAGAAATTGTACCATCGTCAACAACAAATTTCAAACAAAGAATTTACTTACTTTTAGTTTGGCGGATTGGTATCGCACGCGACTCCGGAGCTCATCACTACGGTGCACGAGTTCGATCCTTGCAGTCACCACTTACATTTGTAACGTGACTAATACGGTGACGCTAGGTAAAGGTCGAGGTTGAGTGGGTGGTAGAGAGGACTTTGTAGTCCTAACTTCGCCTCGTTAAACAAGACAAACTTTACCTTTTAAACTTTTACCTATGTTTGGTTAACTAAGAATGATCTTGAAACAGGTTTACTGGTGGTGGCTGCTCTGGATGGCCGGATTGACAGTTTCCTCCTCTCCTCGTTGGATGGCAGTGTGTCAGTGTTGAGCACACAAGCAGTGTGGGCGAAGCAGGACCGTATCGCCCCCTCTTACCTCACCAGCTGGGCCTGGGGCACTGGCCACGTACTCGTTGCTGCCAAGGGTGCTTACGTCATCGGCTTCTACCTGACTCAGGGCGGGGAGAAGGTTAGCTACGCCGCCTACAGAAGTTGCGATGTCGCCGTCAATGGTAACTATTCCTAACCGGTTTTCTAACTGGCTCCACACACATAATTTTATAACAGACACTTTTTTAAAATTTAGTTTTATTGATGTTTTTTTTGAGATGAGGGGGAAAAAGTCTTTTGGGATTTCTCATAGGGACCGCACAATGGGGGTATGTGGTAACTTTACTAAAAAACCTTCCTCTTATTCTCATCCTCTGCATCTTGATACTGCCTATTAGAATTTCTTCAAGGTGAGAGAGAAATTGTCTACTTGTCTTTTTAATATACAGTAGGATGTTGATAATCCGAACTAATTGGGACTAAGGGTGGTTCGGATTTTCAAACAAAAGGCAAAACAAGACGTGTGTGCTTTAATTTTGTTATTTCATTCGATTTAAATAGGTTAACTGCAAATACATGACCTATAGAACATCTTACATTATTTTGAATTGTAAGGCAAACATGTTTCCTTTTCAATTTCTTTGACGTCGCCATTGGGAGAAACTCTCACACCACGTGATAACAAGCCGAAACAATAAAAACGCACTAAACTGTACACCATACCTAGCGTAAAACGACTTCGTCACTGTTTTTATGGCAGGGTACAGACTAGTGTGTTGCTAGTGGAAAGGGAGGACGGATGGGGTAGGGGGCAAGCTAAAATAGCTCTTGGAGGTTGCTGCCACAATACACTGCATGAGTCACCCTACGTACATCGCACACCTGTGGACTGTTCGGGTGAGTCACCACTACGCATGTAAACAACTTATTGTTGCTTATGGAGCGTTCCAGTTCTTAACACACATATATTTTAATCTCGCTCGCAAAAATATTGTTCTGGTGTCCATCCTTAGTGATATTTAAATAAAATTTTTCAAAAAACATTTTTTTTGCATTTTCTTCGAAAGGCGTTTGGACTTTTGACGTTTCGCTTTGAATAATTGACATTCGGATTAAAGCAGAAACTAGAAACACATAAGAGCACACAAACTGTAGAATTTCCAGCCTTACTGGGGCTTGTCTGCTCTCTTTTCTATTAATTTTGATAGTATATATTAACTATGCTGGAATCAGAAGAAGAATGCTAAAAAAAGAAACGTTGAATTCAAAGTATTTAATATTCATAACAATGTTTTGTATTAAAATGAAATACTCTCTAACAAAAGGCAGCTAATGTTTACATTTACAGGTTTGACGAAGGTGACAGACGTTGAGATAATAGTGGCGACTCGCAGTTGCAAGTTATCTCGCTTGGTTCTATCACTGACAGAACAGACGAAACTGCAGTTTACCGTCAAGGACGTGGAGAGCTACATCAACATCTCTCACATGGGCTGTTACAGCGTCAACCTCTCTTCAAACTCGGTTCTGTGCTTTATCATGCTCAGGTATGTTCTACGTCAGCCTGGCTATTGCGGATCCGTGGCGGATTGGTATCACACGCGACTCCAGAGCTCATCACTCCGGTAGCGCGGGTTCAATCCCCAACAACTATTTGTAATGTGTCTATTCGGTGACGCTAGGTAAAGGTCGAGGTTGAGTGGTAGAGAAGTCTTTGTAGTCCTAACTTTGCCTTGTTAAACAAGACAAAATGTGGCTTTGCCTTTCGGCCACGGGTGAAAGCTTGAGCGCTTTTGATCTTTGAGGTTTTGCTAATGTAGGTTTTCAACTGCTGGTGAGTGAAATTTGATGATGCGGTGATGACCAGCTGAGAAGTAGATTAGTTTCAAGTAGGCCAAAGTAGAAGTCTGGTCTCCTTTTTACCCGGCTTGAACCCGAGAATTCTTTTATAAAATAGTATTAAAATCTTATAATAGATGGTTTTGAAAGTAAAAAGCATATTAGATTAGATTAAGTAGGGCTGGTAGGGAACCAGTTGTACGTCAACCAAAGGTTTATTGCACTACCCCGGTTATCTTAGCCTGGGAGACCCACCCTGTGGGACCATAAAGCCTCGACTCCTCCAAGCTCAGACAAGTGAACTTCATCCCAATTACACCCCTCTAGTAGACATCTTCTCCTAATCTCCAAAAAGTATATTAACAAATTAAAGTACACTGATAAATTTCAGTTGATAGACTACCCTGTATGGGTTTTGTACAAAGTTGCTAAACATGTTTCCCCAAGTTAAACTTAAAGCAAAGATTATAAACAAAAAACATTTTCTTGGTTTCATTTTGTAAATCTTCCTAGCCTTAAACTATTCAACCGCTTAGACATACTAAAACTTTTAGATTTTTTTTACTAAAACATAATTAAGTCAACCTTAAAAGAAATTGATGAAACACTCCATTCAAATATATTTCTAACTCAAAAGCAAAATAAAAAGCGTGACTTGATTTGATCTGAAAACTCACTCATGCCAAGTTTTTTAAATTCCAAGAAACATGACTTTCAGTTTTTCACTATTGATAATGCGGGGTATTTTTTTGTTTAGTGTGAATCAAGCTTACGACCACCTGCTGCTGAGAGAGCCTACACAAGTTGTGATTTGTTCCTTGGCAGAACGTGAAGCACTCCTAGAAACCCTCAATAAGCCTGCCGCACTTCTCCCTGACTCTCTCGAGCTGCTCAGGTTATTCTAATACTAATCAACGTATGAAGCATTTAATTTGACCTTAGTAAAACTGTTCGGATTAAGAAAATGGGATCTCGCAAACTACACAGTTTTCAAATACGGTTAACCCTCTGTGGTCTCATTTTATTTTAAAATTTTCATTAAAAGCCTACTGTATGGGTTGCCCCTGTCCCTGTAGCAAAGTTTCAGCAAAACCTCTCTCTCTGGTTCGGTGCATTACCAGTAATAGAACCACTCCTTTAAGCGCGGGGATTTAGCGCCTCCCTAAGCTCAAAAAGTGCCACTCACCGACTCATTCGATTTGATGAGCCATTTTCTCTTCAGTGATTCCTCAGCCCCCGCGGTCATTGTGGCCCCCGGGCCGAATGATTCAATGACTAGCATTGCACTGTACCAGAGCGCACCCGGGTGGACCCACGCTGTGACAAATAGGGGTCAACTGTCCGTCACTATAACCACTAAATCACCAGGCTGTTTGTCATGGGCTGTCAAACTCACATGAGTTGGGGGGGGGGAGTTAGTGGTTGTTTCGGTGTTCTCTGCTGGTTGCTGTTAGTGTAGTGTAGTCCTTACACATCAGAGACTGTTTCAACCATAACCTATAGTGGACATCCAAGCATTCAAAGGGAAAATAGCGTTTGTCGACCTATACTCGACACGCGACCTCATAGGGTTAAAAATGAAAACTATTTAAAAAGTAAAATGCCTATTCAAAAAATTGTTTCGTGTACCTCTTAGTTAGCTCTAATGAATAAAGTGTTTTTTGTCAAAAACTTCATTTCAGTCCTGCTCCTTTAAAACAAAAGGTTATATGAAATATTAAACCACATTTGTCTTGTTTTAGTCTACACTTTTGGAGAAAAATATCAAAATCCTTTTTGAAGCCTGTCAATGTCAAACTTTGGGGTTAAGTTGATATTTTCTCATAGGGAGCAGTACTTTTGTTTTGTACTCTTATAGAAAATAATTATCTGATTTCAACAATACCACACAAGGCATACTTTGCATAAAGATTCTTTTGAAAGTATTAAAACATGGTTCTTTTGGGGGCAGGCTCCCTTGTGGTGGCGTGTAGATGAGACTGTGCCAGTGCCTGCGCCTCGTTTCAGAAATGAAGCTAAACTGGTTATTTATTTTATTCTTGGTTTGAAAAAAACTAAAGACTGGCCTTAAATTATCGCATTTTCTCATTTTTGACCATATGTGAAAGTTGTTTAGTTTGCGAGATCCCCATTGTGAGCATAAAATTTGGAACAGACTGTATACATATGTACATAACATTTAAAAAAATGCTCAAAACGTGTTCTGGGGTCAGGATTGGTGCTCGTTTCATAGTCCCAGGTCTGGATCTTGCCATGCTGATGGCACGAATATCTCCTTTTCAATAACAATATTTTGTAGTAAATCAATTTGATTTGTTTTTCAACAGGGTGCAAATTTTGAGGAAAGTCTATCCGAATGATGTTCCCTTTTGCCAAGCGGATCTAGACAGTTTGACCAAGGACCAACTTGTGGTTGCTCTCTGGCAGGTGATATTTTCTCTAAATGTAGAAGAAGACGAATCCCAACAGAGAAGATTGGTATGTGTACTTGTATCTGTACTTTTCTGAAGAATCAAGTTGTAGTGTACTAACAAAGAATCATCACAAATATCTACAGTTATCAACAATATTAGACAATAGACAATATTTTATTCACATATTCATGGAGAACAGTACATGCGTCAAACAAGATTGTCATGTCAAACAAGATTGTTATCAATGAGACTTTATATAGTCAACCTTTATGACTTTGAATCAGAAATTAAGAGTTTGATAGCAAACATAATAATAAGTATTAAGTACTAAGATTTAAGGCTTCCGGTTTACACCGTGTCACAGTTGAATCAGCCAGTCAACCAGCTACTGAGGATGACTCTCCACAGCGAGGTTGAAACGTTTAGCAGTATTGTTGATTGTCAAACAAGATGTCGGCCTATTAAACAAGATTGTCTGCCTTGGAGAGTACCCAATTTCTTCCTAAGTTTAAATAGTTTACAAACATAAACTATTTTTAGTGCTAAATGTTTCAGGTGGATTTACAACATCAAATTGAAACTTTAGTTGTGTCTTGCCAGTTTTTCAAAAGAATAGCTTTTCTTTTGGAGTCTTCAATGGATTCAGTGCTTCACCGTATAAGTCTTGGTAAGGTAATATGCTAATTATAGCAGTATCTCTAATTAAATTTATAAACAAGCTTCAAAACGGTTGTAAAATCTATATTTTAAGATACTTTTAAAACTAAAATTATGGCCAAACTTAATTATCCGTCTAATTTTGAGGTTTTGTCATTTTACATTTATTAAATATGGAAAGTTGAAGTAAATTGAAGTAATTACCACTTCACAGACCGGGCCTAAAATTAATTGTATGGGTCATTATACTTCATTTATTTAATTCATCAAGTTAATACTACAAAAATAATTTTATATATTTTGTATAGAGTAAAATCTTAATTGGTTATGTAAGCTGTTAACGACTGTACACCAATACGTGTACTTTGTAATGGGACAAAAGCATTGATTTCTTTTATAACTGGTGGACATTGTTTCCGAAAATCCACTTTTATGTCTCCACTAATTTGTTAGAAGCTAAAAACGTTTTTGTTTTTAAACAAATATTGATTTTGTTTTTTCTAGGACTGCTAAGTTGTTGGCTGAGAAAACTCCAAGACCTGCCCGAAGAATTTTCAAATGTTTTAAACACTGGAAAAATTTTATATCTCCAAGTTGAAGAAAAAGCAAAACAGTTGTCTCTAGACTTGAATCACATGGAAACTTGTGATATTTGTGGAGATGATATCCTTTATGACTTTGAAACAGAAATTTTGATAGCAAACATAATAATAAATACTAAGATCTAAGGCTTCCGGTTTACACCGTGTCACAGTTGAATCAGCCGGTCAACCAGCTACTGAGGATGACTCTCCACAGCGAGGTTGAAACGTTTAGCAGTATTTGTAATTCAACTGTGACGTCGAAAACCGGAAGCTTTAGATCTTAGTGATGACATCGGCCGCGAATGCTCAATAGTTAAGATAATGGGATATTATAAACTAATTTTCATTGCTAGAAAAACTTAAAAAATTATATTGTGTTGTTATAAGCTGAAAGTTTTAAACTACTAAGCATGGTTTGAAGCATGCATCTAGGGTGGTATTTACAGAGGTTTGTAGCAGCAAACTTTATTACAAATTCCGCTGCCAATTAGATTTGCCGCTGACTTCTCGGTTTGAATTGTCACCGAGGCTTTTGAAACCTGATGTTTTCCACAGATGTCTTCTAAATCAATCAATATTTTACTAGGGAAACAGAGCGTGCAATAGTCAATATTATGTTTAATAGCCAACATTTTCATACATTCTGACAATTAATTAAGTTTTCAATCAATAGAATAGGTTTGTTTGCCTTCTGCTAAGGCCAAGTTCTTTAAACAAACCATATAATGATTTGGCGGGAAGTCCTCTAGCTCCCACCTCAACTGCATAACAGTGTCATTTAAACCCCTTTTGTCTGATCGCAGAACAGAAATCAGAGTATTTATTCAATATGGCTTCATGTTGTTTTGGGATGAAGGTATCCCAGGGGACTGTCAGTTCTATCAGAATTATTGTTTTAATTTTCCTAGAGATAGCAGTTATGTCGGGACACTTTGGTGTAACTACAATACCCGAAGGGAATTCATAATGACGATTCCCTTTATCCATGAGAATGATCCAAAACATTTTAGTACTCCAGATCCAAATCAATTTAAAAATAGCCCTCGTGAATTGAATCCTGTTTTCAAAAATACTTCATTATAGTACTAGTGGAAATTCCTGAGTATGTTCCTGAACTGTAGCTTAAGTATGGGGGAGCAGCAGGAGTTGTTCTTCTCGTATTGCAAGCAAGGACATCGCTTGCCGAGGTGCTCGCTGAGCTTGGTGCAATGCAGCGAAGTGCCGTACTTTGTGTGTTCACGATGTGGCGTGGTGGCTCACCGATCAGCAGGTGCGTCAGTTCCTTCACAGTCAGTGTCTGTCTGGTTAAAAAAAAAGGTAAAGTTTGTCTAGTTTAACGAGGCGAAGTTAGGACTACAAAGTCCTCTCTGCCACTCAACCTCGACCTTTACCTAGCGTCACCGTATTAGTCACATCACAAATGTAAGTGGTGACTGCGGGGATCGAACCCGCGCCATCGGAGTGATGAGCTCCAAAGTCGCGTGCGAAACCAATCCGCCACGGATCCGAGGAGAAGAGAGGATCTGGTTAGTGCCTGCTCAGAAGAGTTAACACTGGGGTACATAAATAAAGAGTGGTTTGCTCCATTTCCCACCAGGGGAGATTGAATGAGATATCAATGCGAAGAGAAGCGACATCAGGAGATACTTGCCATGTTTTGGGAATTACGGTGCTTTGAGCGGTTGTAATAACTCTTGCTTTTCGCCTTTCATTTCGGTGCTAGCGCAATGTGTCCAATCAGAAGTGCGTAAGTGACTTACGTCAATATTTATGATTGACTGGGACTCAGGGTGTGGTCCTGTAATCCAGCTTCATGGAGGTCAGGTTTTGAGGATGATATAGGTCTAAAGCGGCTCAGATAGTCTCAACGATCATCTGATGATACCCGCATCAACTCCCACCATCGTTTAGACATATCAGACCATCACCTGTGTGGTTCGGACGTCTAGTTAAGCCGTTGGTCCTTGTATTTCCATTGGTCATTGGGCTATGAATTATTGACCCATTCTAAGGAAGAGTCGGCCTTAGTTTGTAACAAGACTACACCTCATAAGTCATAACTCACTACCACTCATCAAACTCATCCTTCACCACATATTTGCCTTAAAATACCCTCATGAGAGTGGTCGCCAACTCAAATAGTGATTTAGTGTCTTTTTTCTTGTTCCTTTTGTCAACACAAAGTACTTTTTTAAATTGACCAATAAGTTTGTATTAACTTGTGTGTTTGTTTCAGTGGAGGAAGAGAACAGCATTGACTGTATTCTGTGCTGTGGAGTTCTGAGGTTGGACACAGATATTTTATAGTTCTAATGAAAATACAATCGCTTTCTTATATTTATACTTGTATTCTGTTTTACATGATTTCCCCTGAAAATATTTAGTTTTTAAAACCAACAACAGTACATGTTTGTTGGTATATTTCTCCTGGCCTATGTATTAAAGGGTCAAGTGTTTAATTTAGTGTTACTCTTGAGGGACGTGTGACTAACACTTTTTCAGTTCAAGCGAGTTGTAGAAAGATACTCACCTTTTGATTTCAGTCAAGTAGCAAAGCCTGTTGGGTTAGAAACAATTAAAAGACCACAAGTTGTTTTGCCTTCCGGGTCCTATCGGTTTACTAGTATTAGCTTAGATCATTAGTATTCGCGTTGTGTGGGGCTCCTTAAGTGACTTTGTGGTAACGCTAGATAAAGGTCGAGGCTGAGGTGTTGAGAGAACTGCATAGTCCTAACCTGTTTCCTGTGGCAAACTTTACCTTTTACTTGCAAGAGTAGGGCTGTGTAATTCTTAAGTATTTTGCCTCATAAACATTTTACATCATTTATTGTCAGAATAAATCATTATTTCTCAACTTTGGAGGAAAGGAAAACTCCCGATCAAACCCAAAAAGACTGAAATATACAACCTGTGCAAAAATGCATTTTAAAACTTTCAATACTCTCTGTACACTATAAGCTCTAAACGAGTAATTACCTTGGAAATATTTATGATTGAAACACAGCTGATGGATTGCTGCAGAAAGTGACAAAAACAGCTGAATCTGTAATATGTGACCAATTCATCTGAAGTTAATCCCTGGACTTTGCGACGTTTCAATTTATCAAGCGATCCTTCTTGTTTTTGTAACACAATCATACGTGTCCTGAAATGTTCTATTATCAATTATTTGTCTTAATGCTTACTACTTGATAGGAAAATGAAATGTAGGGCACTAAACTGTATTGCCTTGTCCACTTTGTATTTGAATGTTTTGCTATAAAAGCATTGCTAGCAAAGCCAATTTTATTGGTTTGACTAAAAAACCTGACCAATTTGTGCCAACAAATAACTAAGCAATGACTTAAATGTGACCAAATCGCGGCAATTTTAAGAGTGAACAACTTAAGGCGGTAAGGCCAGTGGCTCTTACTTGAGACGCTTTTAGAATAATTCCCTCAAGCAGTGCTATCTGTGCTTGGGCTACCAAACTATGTTGATTTGCCTACCTTAGCCATTCGGCTTCTATGCGCTATCTACTTAATATAACACTGTCTTTGGTGGAGGCAATCAAGAAAACAAAACTTCTGTATTCAACAATCGCCAAATATTATTCAGACTATAATTTCTTATATTTATACCTTGTACAACATTTTGTTTTTGCTGGTTTAGTTTTTACAATAATTTACTCACATTCAACAGTCAAAATATATATGTCTAATATTTGAAGATTACTGTTCTTAATGCATTCTAGAACAAGTTGATATATTTTGTCTTTGACTCTAAGCTGTGATGTTGCTTGATACATTGGACGACTGAAAGTTGTCATTTCTTCCTCCTTTGACCCGTTTCATTCCATCAAATTGCAGAATGACGATGAGGTAAGTGACTGCCATTCCGAAGTACTGTAAACATAGGAATCCAATAAGTAAACAGAAGGAAGGCAGGAGATTATTGGATATAGTAGATTATTATTTATTGACGTTGAAACAAACTGTCTAATGACAAGCAGGAGTTTTAGAAACGATGCTTTGATCTCAGAACAAACACCAATCGTCTGGTAGTAGAGTTGGTGTTTTGGTCTGAAGATAGAAACATCGTTTCTGAAAGGCCTCACCAAGAAAATAAAACATTTATTGGACAGTTTGTTTTCCAACTTGTATTAATTATAAATTCCAATAAGAAGCTGTCTCCTGATAGTGGATTATAGTTTAGAAATTAGATTTCAAGAAACTTTCATCGTAAAAATCTTTATCGAGGCCGTTTGTACAGTCGTTAAATGTTCATTTTTTGAATATGTTTTAGATTGCCTTGGAGAATTTGTTTTGAAGCATTACCAGACTATTCCATTACATTCACTGTACCTTAATCATTTCGATAAACCACTGAAGATAATATCTAGAAAGAAAAGCACTAATTGGTTAAGACTTAACTAATTGGTATAAGACTTAATTGTTAAGACTTATATAGAATAATATGAATTTTATTCATCAGTAAAAATATAAATGTATTAAGTAAACACAAGGAAAGCAGGATATTTTGGATACCGGTATAGTGGAGTAGATTATAGTTTAGAAATTAGAATTAGATTTCAAGAAACTTTCATCGTAAAAATCTTTATCAAAGCGGTTTGTATAGTTGGTTGAATCTTTATTTTTGACTAATTATGTTTATTATGTTTTAAATTGCCTTGGAGAATTTGGTTTGGAGCATGAATATTTGAAAGTCGCTGATTTAATTTGTCCTTGTATTTCCATTGGTCATTGGGCTACACCATGACCCATTCTAAGGAAGAAATGGCCTTAGTTTGTAACAAGACTACACCTCATAACTCATTACTACCACTCATCACACTCATCCTTCACCACAATGTCTTTAAAATACCCCTCATGGAGTGATCGGGCATCTATCAATAGTGATTTAGTGTACAGTCGATATTTGACAAATAAACTGGGCGGATCACTGCAGTGTTCATGATAATATAACAAACTACATACTGGTGGATTGTATGCCGATGACTAAACTTTTACAAGACTCAAACATGATTCTATTCTACTGTATACATTATGAAACTTAAATGACTTTGTGGAAGTTGGAAAATATGTAATATCGCCTTATTTGTTCTCCAACGAAGAGTCTACAACTCAGTTGCATAAATTCCATGCAATCGAGTTGCAGGCACAAAGTTGCAGCCTATAATAGAGGCCTTCAGTTCAAAATTCTTGAAAGTAGAAAACACCTGAACATTAAAATAATACAAATGTATTAGGTTAGACTTACCGATGTTATTATATTCAAATCCACCTGGAACAAGCTGAGAACTGAAAACCCAGGAGCATTCTTTGCGATCTCTAACAGAGAGTATTTCACCTAGAAATCAACAATACGTCATAGAATTGAAAAAATAAACTAAATTGATAGTTTATTTTTCGGTACAATAAATTGGGTTTTTAAAAAGTAGGTACCAATAGCTGCCTAAAATGTAATCTAGTCTTTGAATATATTAGTTAGGCGACTTTGTCAAATAAAAGAAAACCCAAGCCGACACCAGGCTAAGCGCTTGGCTGACGTGAGTAGAGCAATTTATTACTTTAGTTGTAACTCTTATTCGATTGCTTACTTCGACTTTAGCTTTTCGTACACTATTACCAGAAGCGTTAAGAGGCCTGTGCAATTTCTAGACTATTAAATTCTACAAGATTTGAAATAGTTACAAAATAAGTGTTTCTAGGGCTTGTTTTATACCTTTTTCCGTTGCTCCTTTGATAACTCTAGGTCCAGCATCAAGCTGACAACCAGAGCAGTTTTCTTTCCCTGTAATTAATATGTTTATCAATTAACATTAAAAGATAGAATTCAAAAAACAAAGTCCCTATGCACTAGTTTGACTGTGCGTCTATTTAGTTAGTTAATTATAATATTGTTACTTGCGTTCATAGATCAAATATGTATGTTATGTTAAAATTTATTTTATAAAACCTAATGAGGAAGTTAAAACTGAATAGGTTATACATGTATACAATTGAGGAGTTTTAATGAATGTCCCTTAACTTTTGAAAAAGGAAATATTTTTCAAAACCCTTTGGGGAATGTTTTTGTATAATTCTGAAGTTGGTTTTGACGTACTTTTCATCACCCACCCCCCACCTAAAATCCGAGGGGGGCCCCAATTGTTTTAATACAAACCTCCCCTTTGTGGTACCCCAAAAGAAATGGAATTTCAACACAGATTCAACGGCGTAAAGAAAAATCTTTTATCTCGTCTTGTTTTTTTGTTTTACCAATTTAAAAATTACAGGTAATCAGGTTTAAAATGTCACATTTCACACACAATTTATTTTGAATGACAACATTTTCTTCAAAATACTCTGAGGGAAACATAACAACCCTATGACATAATCCCATAGAGTATTTTGAAGAACATTTTGTCTATCAAAATAAGTTGTACAGTATGATTTCCTGTAATATTTAAATTGCTATAACAAAAAAACAAGTTGAGATAAAAGATTTTTCTTTGAGGTGTTAAAACTCCCTTTCTTTTAAATTGCCACAAAGGGGGAAGGGTTTGTATTTGTATTTAAAATTTTGTTCTCCCAGAATTTTGGGTTGGGGTGGGTGATGCAAAACATACTACAGAATATATAAAAATATTCCCAAAGGGTTTTAACAAATATTTCCTTTTTCAAATGTTAAGTTGGGGGACATTTAAAACTCACCCTAAATAGTAGTTTTTAAGAATTTACTTTTAATAAGATAAAAATATATTGTTTGGTTGTGTTTGCCTGGTCAGCTTACGCTGAATACTTTGGTATACTTAGCTCAGTGTCTAACTTTTATGTTTTGTTCTAGGTTACTTTCCTCCTAAAGATGGGGCCTGAAGTTTAAGGTCTCATGGGAACCTCATCTAAACCTACTTTGCAAAAAACTTAGCTCCAGCACTTTTGTGATAAGAAGAATAAAACAGATAAGCAACAGTAAGACAGCCGTAACAGCTTACTTTTTGAATAACACATAATTGATGGATTAGTAGTCCATGGGAAGGGGCCAGTGCCACACTGCTACAAAAAATATTGATAGTAGGTACAAAAAAGAGCTATAAGGACGTTAAATGTTTAAGTCCTAGAAATACTTGCTGAAATACCTTTAAGGAACTCAGGATACTGACAGTGGTTTCACTATAAGTCTTGGAAACAATTCTCTACTCTGTCAAGTCCGGCAAACACACTCACATGATAAGAAGCCGAAGATAATGCCCAGGCGAACACAAACGTTCTTGTTAACGAAAACAAAAACCATAGCAGCTCTATGTAAAACTTCCAGCCAGGTGACACGCCTGGGTTGCCCATGACGACATCGATCATGTTATAAGTGGTGACCACAATGTGTATGAGTGTATGTAGACAAACACAGAGCAGCTGTAGTCCGAACTCTGAAGTAGTGGTCTCTATAGTCCGGCAGATCAGACCGTGCAGTCTCCGCACCTCGTCTATGTTGATCTCAGGAGCTGCAAACATAAATACATACATAATTATTATTTGTATTTATTTTCACAAAAAATACTTTGGTTTGAAACACCGACCACTCCTAGAGGGTATTCAAAGATGAAAATTGTGGAATGAATGGTGAGTGTGATGAAAGTTTTGCTGGATGATGAGGTGTAAACAAATTAGGGCCGCCTGTTCCCCGATTGGATCATTGAATAATAGCCCAATGGAATATAGAAAAATAAAAATAAATAAAAAGGCAAATAAATAAGTTACAGTAATAAAAACACATGTTAAAAATTAATAATCTTCAAGAAATAGTCCAGTTGAGAAAAATGATTTTATAACTTAAATATTTCTACATTCAAATTTAAATTTATTAATATTTTGCTCTTCTTTAAATTTGGTTGGTTAGTGTCCAATTGATTTATATTTACAATTGTTCTTAAAACATGAGGCACTATGATTTGAAATGTTAAAAAATATGGCGCTTTTTTATTTTTCTAAAATGTATGAAGTTTTTTTAGTGATCGATTTAAAAATATAAGCAGAATGTTAAATGATATAATTTCTAAACAAATTTCGACATGGGAATTAAACAGGTTTTCGGTTATACAGGGTGTCCCATAAGTAAAGTGCCGGACTCTAGGAAAAGGTTATATAAGTCAAAATAAAGAGAAAATTTAGAATAACAATTTTTCCAAAAACGCTTAGTTAACCAGATATTTTCCATTTAAAAAAATGTCACTTATTATTTATTATCTTCCACACCACTTATCAGATTTGACTCAAACTTCGGATAAATTTGTATATAAGTAAAACCATTTATGGGAAAAATTACCAGGATGATCTAACTTGTCAATTTAAAACGGTGGCTATTTTATGGTATTTTTAAGGGATTTTCGACGTTACACCTTAAATAGCGAGTAAACGGTGAGTTTTACGATACAATGTACAGAATACTGTTTTGTAGCGCAATTTGTTACCTATCCATTGACACCAGGGTCAAAGAAATCAATAAAGAATTAACAAAGTTACTGTGGAAACCGTTGGCAAACATCAAGATAATAAGGTGGAGAGTTGTCTGTTTTCAGCCAAAGTTTCCCCTAAAGCTTCGTTGTTTCCCAATAGATTTTTATAACCTTGGTGTCAATAGATAGGTAATACAATTCACTACAAAACGTTATTCCTTGCATCTTATCGTTAAACTCACCGTTTATTTGTTATGTAAGGTGTAACGCCAAAAATGCCATAAAATGAACATAAAATAACCGTTTTAAAATTATATGTTAGATCATCCTGGTAATTTTTTCCATGAATGGTCTTACTTAGATACAAATTAATGTCAAGTTTGAGTCGAATCCGATAAATGGTGTCGGAGATAATAAATAATTAGTGAAAAATATAAAATTGCGAATATCTGGTTAACTAAGCGTTTTTGGAAAAAGTTGTATTCTTAATTTTCTCTTTATTTTGACTCATATAACCTTTTCCCAAAGTCTGGCACTTTTTTAAGGGACACCCTGTATATGATCCGAATTGCTGGTTTCTGTAATACGAACGACCTTTTTGCGTCAGAGCTTCCCCATATCGATATACCGTAGACATGGGAGTGAGCCTGTTCGTACTGCGATGGTCTTCTGCAGACCAGCTGAGCTGGGTACTCGGGTCTGCTATTGATTTGACTAGATGCGCGCGCCGCTCACTGAGCTACAGACACCGGTCCCTCCTTCCTCAGCTTCTGACGTGACACTCAACTCCTGAAGTCATACGTAGCCTTAGCCTCTGCTGCTCGAGCTGCTCCGTGAGAGCAGAGACAGAGGTTGTGTTCATAATACTTTAGTACTCTTCAAACAAACAGTTGTAAATGTATGGTCATTTGAAAAATAAATCAGTGTTCAAAATGCAACCATTGAAATTTTTATTGAAAATAACGTAGTCTAAATTCTTAAGGGTCCGCTGCTCCAAAATGCGTCGTTGGAGAAGCGTCGTTGCAGAGGTTTGCGCGAAATAAAATTGAGGCTTTATTATTTGCAATTTCAACGAAACAACTCTTAAATGAAAGATAAACATATTATCTAGGTTTGCCTGTATTTCATTTTTAAAGTGTGTTTTAGTTTTTATGCTATTAACGGTTAAAATTAGAAAATATAGAGTGTTTTAAGACCTTATTTAAGAAGCTAAAAATAGTTATAAGAAGCTAAAAATAGCAAATATTAATAGCTAAGAATAAGCCAGTCAAACTCAACCAAACAAAATGTGAAATTACCAGTGGTAGTAGGTTAAAAAATGTATTATTTGATGTCAAAAACAATTTTACATGGTAAGAAATTGACAAAAATTATTTACTATTATTTATATATTTTAAAAGAAATATGTTTGTAAAAATACACATTTAAAACCACACAACATGCACAAAAAGTATTGGAACCCGCATTTAGAGAAACTAAACACGTACGCGGCATGTGACAGCTGCTCACTGGATGACGGTAGTAGATTCCTGATCCCGAAACGTTGTGTTCTTCTTGTTCACGTTGAAAAAAACGCCCGCAAAATTATGCTCACTGATAAATTCTCCCCTCGTCATTATTACGGTCTCATAGTTAAGTATATGTTGTTTAATAATAAACCAAAGTCGTACCTTTGATAATTTTCATGCTGAAAGTTACGTCTGTGTCCTCTTCTCTTAGTTCTAAGAAGCAGTATCTGACACAGTGATTCAGTTTCTTGAAAGCTTTGCGAATAAGCAGAGCTATCCTTATCAGTATGAGCTCGTAGGAAACCACGTGCCAGTGGCATAGGTAAAACAAAGTGCAGGTTTTCATTTCAGAGTGGAAAGACAAACTAAATGATTGGCCCGAAATGGCAAGAATTGCGAATACCAAGAACGAGTAGTAAGTAAGGGTTAGTATATCTGCAAGTTTGTTTTTTGAGATGTCCCGAATCTGTTTGGAAATGAAGAACTTTTCAATTTTCACGAGGTTGCGGAATATCTTCCCGGGCTGGCCGTTTTTGCAGCACCAGACCGTGGCGAGAAAACTTACCGCGAACTCGAAAAAGTTGGTGAGTTGGTTGAAAATGACTCCAATCTTCCGGAAATGAGTGTTCCAATCAGACAAGATACTGGCCAAGAGGTAGGGGATCACAATGAGCACGTATACGAGGAGTAAGACTAGCGGGAAAAATATTGCTTTCGGGTGAAAAATAAATCCCCAGATTCTTTTGGCTTCAGAAATAAAACGCCTAAGGGAGAGTAAAACGGGAAAAACCATGATGGGATCAAAGTGTTGATGATTTTCTGGAACTCGAGGTCGTTCATGGTTAACTGGTGGCTTATGCGGGGTAACTGTTCGAGGTCACACTGTCAAATTTGTGTATGTCAAACGAAAAAGAACTATTTGTCAATAATTCGACAATAAATTAAATTGTGTTCTGTTCAAGTTGGATTTAATGAGGCAGATCTGTCCTCTTGTATATGTGACTGGCATGAACCTTTCAAAACTAACCAGTACCGAATTAATGAGGTCTTTTTCTTCTTCATGACAAATAAAGAAGAAGGCTTCGAGAGGTTTTTGTAGTTCTAACTTCGCCTCGTTAAACAAGGCAAACAAACTTTTCAAAAGTAGGTCAAATGCTTCGTTTTGACAACAAAGTGTACAATACTACGTTTTGAATTTAGAGTTTGCATAATATAATATTTTATAAGAGTTGATTATAAACTAAATCTACATTTTCTATTGGCACACCCTAGTAAACATGGTTTATTTTGTACCCGGGTATGTTTACCCCAGGAACACAATTTCATTCTGAGCCTGTATTGTTAAAAGAATAAGCATATTCGTTAATGAAACAAATTTTAGCCTACCTTACTAATGAATATTTATCGGAGTGGTCTGGATTGATGAAAGACAAAGAAAATATATAGTTCCGAAAGAATGAAGCTTGTCTGGGCACATAGGAAATCGAACTTTTCAAGATAGCGAAAACGTACTTAACGCAACCCGTCTTGACCTAACGAGTATTGTATGCACATTTGTTGATTCATTTCAAAAGGAAACCACTGAAGGTTATTTTTTGTACATTATAATGAGTTGTTGGGTTTAAATTTTCATAAAATTTGGAATGGATTTTGCTTTATCACCCTTATTACCACTTGTACTAAAATGTCGATAAATTTGAGTTCAAAGCTCCAAGTTATAATTAAAAGTAATACATCGCAAATTAAATAAATTATAAAATTTTTATCTCGTACTTTTCCAATTACTTCTAGAGGAAACTACTCCCTACGTTTTGGGCAGTTGGGCAAATCCACCCGTTGTCAAAGGTCTAAGCGCGTTGTTAAAGGGCGTACATATCCTTACACTACGTCATTACAGTAATAACTTAATGGTGGTCCTGTAATCCAGCTTCATGGAGGTCAGGTTTTGAGGATGATATAGGTCTAAAGCGGCTCAGATAGTCTCAGTGATCATCTGATGATACCCGCATCAACTACCACCATCGTTTAGACATATCAGACCATCACCTGCGTGGTTCGGAAGTCACGTTAAGCCGTTGGTCCTTGTATTTCCATTGGTCATTGGGCTATTAATTAATGACCCATTCTAAGGAAGTTTGTAACAAGACGGCAAGACGGTTTGTAACGGCCTTAGTTTGTAACAAGACTACACCTCATAACTCATTACTACCACTCATCACACTCATCCTTCACCACATATTTGCCTTAAAATACCCTCATGAGAGTGGTCGGCGTCTCAAATAGTGATTTAGTGATCTTAATTTAGGACCTAGTCTAAGTAACATGAAACAATGTGAAAATTAACATAGGCTTGTAACCTGAAAACACAAAGATCTCTTACTTAAAACAACTAAAAACCTAGGACACGAAAAAAGAAAGATTCACCCAGGACTCCGTTCCCTCTGTTTTTTCTTGTAGGGAGTATAGTTTTCCTTCTAAAGTGGCCGGAAAAGTCAGAATAAACAAATTTAAAATTAGTTTCATTCACGTCACTGGTGCTTTAGTGCTTACCTGATTGTTAATATGGTTAATTTACTAAGTCGTAAAATAAATGCACTCAATAATAAGGACTTTTTAGGTATCGTATCCCTATCTAGTAATTTAGATGTATACGTTGTGATCACTTCAGTAATGTTGAACTTCTCAGATACAAATATCGAGCTACAAAAAAGTCGTCCAGACAACTAACGATTGAACATTTTACGTAAAGGAAAATTCGTATATATTTGTCGCAAAGAAAAGTTAGAATTGCACTATTGGAAAGCGAAGGGAACTGGATGTTGCGTCAAAGCAAGAATTCAATCGATTCGCCGTGGAATCTATTTGAGACTCTCGACAGTTCTGTTTACTGATCTTATACAGGGTGTCCCATAAGTAAAGTGCCAAACTCTGGGAAAAGGTTATATGGGTCAAAATGAAGAGAAAATCAAGAATAAAATTGTTCCAAAAACTCTCAGTTAACCAGATATTTGCCATTTTATATTTTTCACTAATTATTTATTATCTCCCACACTACTTATCGGATTTGACTCAAACTGAGCATAAATTTGTATCTTAGTAAGACCATTCAGGGGAAAGATTACCAGCATGATCTAACTTATCATTTTAAAACGGTGGCTATTTTATGGTATTTTTAGAGCACTTTTGGCGTTACACCTTAAATAGCGGATAAACAGGTGAGTTTTAAGATAAAATGTAAAGAAAACACATTTTATTACCTATCTATTAACACCAAGGTCAAAAGAATCGATAAAGAATCAACAAAGTTACGGTGGAAACCGTGGCAAACATCAAGATAATAAGGTGGAAAGTTGTCTGTTTTCAGCCAGAGTTTCCCCTAAAGCTTCGTCATTTCCCAAAAGATTTTTATGACCTTGGTGTCAATAGATAGGTAACAAAGTTCACCACAAAACGTTACTTCACATTTTATCGTTAAACTCACCGTTTATTCGCTATTTGAGGTATAACGCCAAAAATGCCCTAAAATTACCATACAATAACAACCGTTTTAAAATGATACGTTCATGCTGGTAATTTTTTCCTTAACTGGTCTTATTTTAATAAAAACTTATGTGAAGTTTGAGTCAAAGCCGATTAATGGTGTGGGAGATAATAAATAATTAGTGAAAAATATAAAATGGCGAATATCTGGTTAACGAAGCGTTTTTGGAAAAATGTTTCCTCATAATTTTCTCTCTATTTTGACCCATTTAAGCGTTTCCCAGATTCTGGCACTTTACTTATGGGACACCCTGTGTATTATTGTACGTTGTTCACAATATTTACTCTTGTGACAAAAACTCATCAACAGAGTAAACTGCGATAACAGAGATATTCTTTTATTAAAACTTTGAACTTGTTTGGTCTATTTTCAAATCTAATATTTCTTGGTGATTTATTCAATGATTTTGGTCCTAGGTTTTGGAGTAGCGCGGCAGTAAGATAATGATTTTTATCACATCATTACCAAAATTTTCCCTTAAAGTTTTTAGTTTTACCATTCCTTTACAAATCACCCCATAAATTTACTTTCATTTCTAGAAAGTGAGTTTTAAATGTCCCCTTCTCCACCGTAACTTAAAGGGGAAAAATTAAAATCCTTTGGGAATGTTTTATAGGAGTCTGAACTTTGTTTTGACGTACTTTGCGTCACCAAAAGTACTTTGCGTACTTTCCCACCCAAAAACCGGAGGGAAGAGTCCCCCAAAATCTTTTAAATACAAACCCTCTTTTTGGGACTTCAAAAGAAAGGAAACTTTAATACAAATCCAACGACGAAAAGAAAATCCGTTTTATCTGGACTCGTTGTTTTGTAATACTTATTTAAAGATTGCAAGAAATCAGCTTCAAAATGCCACATTTCGATACAATTCTTTTATTGACACAATTTTCTTGAAAATCTTTTGAGAGAAACATCACAACCCCCTCAATGCCCTCCCCTCCCGGTACGTCAAAACAAACTTCAGAATCCTATAAAACCATTCCCCAAAGGGTTAAAAATTTCCTTTATCAAAAATTAAGGTTGGGTGGGGGCATTTAAAACTCACCCTGTATAATGGATTTGATAGATTGTACATTACTGCTCAGCCGATGTGAAAAGGAATATGGAATACAGAAGCGGGATGTTCACTGACAAAGAAGCTCAGCTCAGACATCAAGATTGATTGAACATTCTCGCTTTCCGATGTGAAATCCTATATGATTCACGTCTCTGGCTGACAACGAGTTTCTGATTATTCGAGTATTCAGTATACAGGATGGTTATAAATTCTAGGACACATTTTTTTGAAATTGAGTGAGTGATCGGCCAATTTTTTCAAAAACACGGGAACTTTTGTATTTGTTAGAAAATTTAAATCAGTTTCTAACATTACTGGTACTTGTTTTGTCAAGTTATGATATAAATAACTAAACTTTTCCACGTGCTTTCAGTGGTTTGCACGGAAAGTTTGTAATCATTCAACCTCACACAAAGTTTTCCTGAGCATTGCCCGAGTTATGTTTCCAATAACCTCTCGAACTCAAGTTCCTCAAAGTCTTGAACTTTATTTGTGAACACTGTTTCCTTGACATAACCTAAAACAATCCTAATTCCTTCGCCTTTACCCCACGAACTTACACCCTTAGACCTTTTTTGGGAGGGGAGGGGTATGTCATGGACAGGGTATTCACAAAGAAAGTTCGATGCGCCCGAGAGGTTATTGGAAGGATAACTCCAGCAATGCCCAGAATCCAACACAAGGGAAGCGCAATAAGTCCTAAGGACTGACGTGCATCAGGATCAGACCGCCCCTTCTCAATGTAATCTAATGCTCAGAGATCATGGTGTGAAGTTGAATTTAGACTCCTTACAAATTTTGCGTAGGAACCACGGACATTTCGTGGAAATGGTTTAGTTTCGTTGTAATACTCGTATAACTTGTCAAATAATGAGTACCAGGAATGGTTTGTCATTTGTTAGTAATAAAACTTGTGAAAGTTTGCTATCCATTAAAACAACTCCCACGTGTATACGTCGATTTGCCATCAACTCATTCAATATCAAAATGTGCCCAACAATTTATAGCCTACAATAGTACATCGTGTAGATGAAAGGTGTGGCCATTTTGACCCCCCCGTGGGACAACAAAGCCTCAAGATGACTCCCCTAAGCTTAAACAATTACGTCCCTCTAGTAGACACCTAACCTCCAGATAGGAACTGTCTATTAGGATGTGCCTAGCAGTTTATACTGACTGCTCACAAATTCTACATAAAGTATTATAGTGCAACCCCATTTTTTGTAGACGATACCTGAAATTCCCATGTCCAGTTAAATATTTCAATGAACTAAATCACTAAGTCACTATTTGAGATGCCTACCACTCTCATGAGGGTATTTTAAGGCAAATATGTGGTGAGGGATGAGTGTGATGAGTGATAGTAATGAGTTATGAGGTGTAGTCTTGTTACAAACTAAGGCCGACTCTTCCTTAGAATGGGTCATTAATTAATAGCCCAATGACCAATGGAAATACAAGGACCAACGGCTTAACGTGACTTCCGAACCACGCAGGTGATGGTCTGATATGTCTAAACGATGGTGGGAGTTGATGCGGGTATCATCAGATGATCACTATCTGAGCCGCTTTAGACCTATATCATCCTCAAAACCTGACCTTCATGAAGCTGGATTACAGAACCACGAGTCCCAGTCAAAAAATGTATAAATGGTATAAATGTGCTTCCACCAAAATGTCTGTGTTTGTATCACTTACCTTTATTTCTACATACTAATATTACGTTTTGTATACTACACCTCAGTTATGTCTTGACGTATGCAGTAAGACCTATTAATCAATTTCGTAGTAAACAACTCAGGTTGAATCACTTGTTAAAACAATTATGCAGTTTCATACTGACTACTTCTTTAAAACCAACAACGCGTGTTTTCGATGTAAAACTCGTTTTGCGTGGAATAACAAATTTAAATATTTCCTTAATTCTAAGAAAAAGCAACAGTACGTTTTGTCAGTTCAGAAAAAGGATTGAAAGAAAACGAAGACAATAAAGACGGCCTGAGCGATCTTATTTGAATGTTTTGAAATTCTTCCGAAGCATCCAATATTCATGAGCTTAAAACGGTCATCTTAAAACTCGTTTAGCTTTTTTGTAGTTTCTTCTCGAGAGAATTGTTTGTATAAAGGATTCCTTTAACGTTGAATTTTATCAATTGTGTATTTTTAATTGCGTTGACTGGGACTCGTGGCGTGGTCCTGTAATCCAGTTTCATGGAGGTCAGGTTTTGAGGATGATATAGGTCTAAAGCGGCTCAGATAGTCTCAGCGATCATCTGATGATACCTGCATCAACTCCCACCATCGTTTAGACATATCAGACCATCACCTGCGTGGTTCGGTAAGTCACGTTAAGCCGTTGGTCCTTGTATTTCATTGGTCATTGGGCTATTAATTAATGACCCATTCTAAGGAAGAGTCGGCCTTAGTTTGTAACAAGACTACACCTCATAACTCATTACTACCACTCATCACACTCATCCTTCACCACATATTTGCCTTAAAATACCCCCATGAGAGTGGTCGGCATCTCAAAAGTGATATAGTCTGATTTAGCGTAAGTGATCTGGGGCCTTTTTACTGCTTTGTATAGCCAAAGCGCCATGTGTGGCTTAAGTCCCCATGTTTTCCCTATGAAGCGTCTGGTTCTCTGGAAAAGTCGGTATGAAGCTCTAGAGGTGACCATTAATGAATGAGAATTTGGGTGAGTGTAATTTATATCGTATGTTTGATTTGGTTTCAATGTTAGAAGTAAATACTACATTTTAACTTCCTATTCCTAATCTTTTGACAAATACAATGCAAAACGGTTTTGTAATTTTTCAATATAATATTTCATTATTATTATTACCGCCTTACGATGGAGTGAAAATAGAAAAAGTGACATCTGAATTATCAATTGCTGAGTAACTTAACTATCAGAAAGAGTTATTCCCGCTTTCCAAGTGTCAAAACCTAACACTGAAAAGCAATAAATGGTTCTTTATGCACGTGACACTTCTTTCGATTGAACTTCAAACTGCAGGTTATATTTCAATTCTCACTCACAAACAAGTTTTATTTTCATAAAAATTGGTTTCATTACGATATTACGTTGTTATTGGTTTCAAACTTCAAAGAAATCAGAAGACTTTTTTGCTAACATATGATAACAGTACGAACATTATCGTTTGACACTGTGTCTAAGTTTATACTTTCAATCAGTAGCCTATGGATAGTTGGATTGGGACTCGTGGCGTGGTCCTGTAATCCAGCTTCATCGAGGTCAGGTTTTGAGGATGATATAGGTCTAAAGCGGCTCAGATAGTCTCAGTGATCATCTGATGATACCCGCATCAACTCCCACCATCGTTTAGACATATCACCTGCGTGGTTCAGAAGTCACGTTAAGCCGTTGGTCCTTGTATTTCCATTGGTCATTTGGCTATTAATTAATGACCCATTCTGAGGAAGAGTCGGCCTTAGTTTGTAACAAGACTACACCTCATAACTCATTACTACCACTCATCACACTCATCCTTCACACATATTTGCCTTAAAATACCCTCATGAGAGTGGTCGGCATCTCAAATAGTGATTTAGTGAAATCCGGAAATCTAATAGATGAAGGGAAGTACGTAAGTTGCATGTAACGGGGTGCTGAATTTATGGTCACAATTGAACTGAAATTGTATTACGAAAAAACATATTTGAGCTGAGGGAGGGAGAGAAAAATAGAATAAGGCGACGTGCTACCAAAAGTGCTACCGTGAATTCTAGCGAATTTCCTATAAAAGGGTATAAATTATACCGAAAGTGCCTTTTTTGTGGGAGGTGGGGGAGTTTCGCCCAAAAATGGGGTTTATAGCATAACAACTCATTTTTGCGGGGAAACGCCCTCCCAAAAGGTCACTCTGTTGGTCACATCTTTTGGCCGAGTGTCACAAATTTCCTTTTGGAAATATCTAGATAAAGTTCGTTAACTACCAACATCGGCCATTGAAAGTTATTTTGTTTTAGGTATGGTGGTGGGAGGAAGGGTATTTTGGAAAATTTTGATGATCGAAATTCATTGCCTTGTTTTTTGCGGTAGAACATAGGAGAGAAATACACAAATTTAGTTAGTTTGGCTGGTAGACGTTTTAAACGAGTTTAATGGTACACCCTGTATAGGGTGCATAAGCTCTTTAATACACAATTTTCATCTAAATTCAAACCATCATGTTCGTCAACCTTTCCAGGATGAATAAATTCATCGTACTTATAAAACGACGTATTTTTGCGTAAACAATATATTGAACGAAAAATAAATTCTAACATTTTACTAAGGTTTTGAGTAAAACAGGACTAAAATAATTGCAGTTCATACTATTCGTAATCAATATGTTTTAAGCTTGCTTCATTAGTAACAGCACTTGTATGACAGCTCTTCGAAATTACGTCACAATAAAAATATAACATTAACAGTCACAAGTAATGAGATGTCACTCTTCAAATTTCGAATGTAATTATCAGACTTATACTTATTGTTGTGCAGTACTTCTTTGCGACCTCAACATGATGGACCGCGAGTTTCAGGATATCCTTCATACTCTGATTCCCTCTTGGTTTTTCCCGGCCTACTCCTACCTGGGTGTGCTCTTCCTGCAGCTTAAAGGTTCTGAACTTATCTTCCGGCCGAAATCTACCTTGTTTCCGCTGGCAATACTTTCCGTCTACTCTCTAATAGTCTTTCCCTTCTACATGACAGGGATCTTGAACGATTGGAAATCTGTGTCTCGAATGATCGGCACCATTTTCAATCAGCTGACCAACTTTGCAGAATTCGCCCTGAGCATTGTAGCAACGATCTGGTGTTGCAAGTACGGTCAGCCTGGGCAAATATTCTCAAATTTGGTCAAGATTGAAAAGTTTTTCATCTTCAAAAAGATTCAGGATTTGAAAAGGAACAACTTGGCAGATGTGTTGACACTTGGGTATTACGGTTTCTTGCTGGTTAACATTGCTTACGTATTGTCTGTGAAAAGGCCTCTTTCTCCTGAAATCAAGATTCAGGATTTGTACCTCATGTGCCATTTTCATATATTTTCCTATGAGCTCATTTTGATGAGAATTGCGCTCCTTATTCGCACATCGTTCAGGGTATTGAACAGACATGTTAAATACTGCTACTTGGAATTGAGGGAAGATGAACCGGATGTGCAGGCTTCAAAAGAAAACACGCTTACAGGTAAGCAAATATTAGTTTAAACTCTTTTCCATCATAAGTCTCATTACAACCAAAGTTCAACGTAGAACTAACGTTCAAGGGCTTTAGGTTGTACATACAGAATGGCCATAGACTAAAATCCCAAATAAGTGGTTTAATTCTCATCTTTTATTTAAATGACCCCTGTTTTATATTGGAATACATGTACAAATTAACCGAAAAAGATTTACCTAGGACAAAAGGTGGACAAAAATCTAGGACAGGTTTTCTACCTAGACAAATTTAGTTCAAGATTTATTTTATTCGTTTCCAATTAACTGTCATCTATTGTGCACTAATTTATCCATAAGGCACCGAACTGCCATCTATAGTTTAATTGTTTAATAGATTAACGTAGAGTTCATTCAAGTTTTATAACTAAGTACTACTTTAAATACAATTGTATGCTCGTGAGTACGAATAATATTCTGTTAATGTATAAAAAGGGGTTTCCTGAAGTCACCATCTTAATGTTATTTCGAAAAACTTCTTTTCCATGGTCTTTTAGGTCTTGAGGAGCGTAAGTTGGTTTTGGCTTTAAGATGATGGACTAGAATGACTTCCGCAAACGCTGATCGATATGATTATCACTCTTTCCTACATTTAAATGAAAATTCATCGAATGACTCCTGCAGATGACTATTGAGGATGCCGAAAAGGGAACCCCTTCATAGTTTTCCTTTTTTTTTTTGTTTAAAGTATAACTGTTTAGAAGAAACCCTACTATGGACTTTTGAACTAATTGAACCGATTCAGTGTAATTAGTTTTGTAACTGTATTAAGTTATGTAAATAAAATATAATTAAAAAAATCATCATCCCTCCATTTCTTGTTCAATAAATCGAATCATATAATTATCACAATTTAAAATAATTCTCTCAGAATGAAAACGTTTTTCAAATCTTCTAACCCATTTACGACGAGCAATATACAAAACAAGATGAACTACTTTCAAGGCGAACTATTCGTCACTTACTTTTGAAGGAAAAACTCTCAAGATTTTAAGACGTTGCAGGCCTGACGATGAGGGCATAATGACTTCAAAACGGCCGTAATCTTTATAAAAAACTTTAAAAAAATAATTTTAACTTAATTTGTGTTTAAAAAGTAATCCGGAGGATCTTATCATAAAAATACATTTTAAATTAAATATAATCATGCTTTTTTAACAACTCCCTCCTAAACTTTTTTCAACAGTTCTTTAAGACTTCAAGCAATTGTACCCATGGTTATTCACAACTAAGCTATACAATTTATACAATGAAAGCATTTTTGTACTTTTACCACATAAATACAATAAGTTATACAATTTAGTTATACTTCCAGCCATAGTGCATTTTGTAGCTATTTTATAGGAAAAACGCGATTTCATTTATTTATGTTTGCAGCTCCTGAGATCAACATAGACGAGGTGCGGAGACTGCACGGTCTGATCTGCCGGACTATAGAGACCACTACTTCAGAGTTCGGACTACAGCTGCTCTGTGTTTGTCTACACACACTCATACACATTGTCGTCACCACTTATAACATGATCGACGTCGTCATGGGCAACCCAGGATCTTCTACCGGCATGAAACTCGCCAATGAGATCTTATGGTTCGTGTTCTCTATTTTGAGAACATTCGTTTTCGCATGGGCACTGTCCTCGGCTACTTACCACGTAAGTTTGCGTGGTTCGGAAGTCACGTTAAGCCGTTGGTCCTTGTATTTCCATTGGTCATTGGGCTATTAATTAATGACCCATTCTAAGGAAGAGTAGCCCTTAGTTTGTAACAAGACTACACCTCATAACTCATTACTACCACTCATCACACTCTTCCTTCACCACATATTTGCCTTAAAATGCCCTCATGAGAGTGGTCGGCATCTCGAATAGATAGTAATAGTGACTTCAAAGTTCCTTTGAATGTAAATAGTGATTTAGTGTAGACTGTAGTTTGGTCTCTACTTAACTTTTCACTTCTGCGTTGAACTGCAGAGTTTAAACTGTTATTGCGGACATTTTCCATCGTTAGTGAGCAAGATGATCACGGCGTTTCGGGATCTGCATCCGATCGCGTCTTCAGGTGAAAAGTAAAATAAAACATAACACAGAGTATTAGACCATGAGCTAGCCTAAAGTAATCAGCGTAAACTGACCGCTCAAGCACAACCAAACAACATGTAGCTGTTAAAATCAAAATACTGAAACTTATTAAATTAATTTGTACTATTTTCTAACTAATTCTTTTCTTTTCTTGTAGGGAAAGAAAACTGCCCTTGTTGTGAGCAAGATGCTGGAACTTGAGTTATCTAAAGTGGAACGGAAAAAGGTTAGTGATATAGAAAACGATAAATACTTTACAAGTTCGAGTATGCTAGTCAAATTTAAATTCTTATCCTTAGTAATTTCATTAGTACACCTCTTAACTTAACTCTTTTATTTTGAAAGCCTAACGACATATTTTCCTTGTAACATTAAATGTCATTGTTTACATTTTATTCCTTTTATCACAACCTGGACCTTTTTCTTAGTGATAATAAAATAATTACACATTTTCCCAGATTATGGGGCAAAGACGGCCGACTATATTGAGAAATCTTAAGGCAGATGGTGATTTTCTTAATTATCATTTGAAAAATAATCGAAACATATTGTGGGTTCGATTCTTGCTGTTACCACTTTTGCTATGTGGGCCTTCCAAAGGTAAGGCTAGGTTGAGGTGAGCTTGATTTATTGTCTGCAGACTATAGTAAATATATATATTAAACAATTAAAGTGCTGGCGTTACAACTTTCTTAACAGGAAATGGCTGTGGCGACTTGCAAGAAATATTAGAATATTACCTAAATTTATACAGGAAGATTGTGCGTTTCGGCGATTAACGAATTAGCTAAAAGAAAACATGTTTGGGAGGGGGCAGAGCCCCTAGACGAAAATAATTATATCATAATGAAATCTAAGATACTTAAGTGAATTGGAGAAGACCGGTGGTTACTCCTCGCCTTGCTCTCGACACACACTGCTTCCCTTACCGGCGCGGCGTGCGTGGGGGAACAGCTGATGTGGACTTTGATTTGATTTGGGCGGTCTGTGATTGGTCGTGCTGGCCGCGTACTTATATACCAGTGAGCCCGTGCAGTGACGTCATGATCCACAGATCATGACAGCGTGGTACAGAGGATTTTGTAGTCCTACTTTCACTTCGATACACGTACAATACAAAATTGACACTTACCTTCGATGTCCAAGATTAATATAATGTGTATTTTGCCCTCACGGGGTTGTTTTAGGTGAAATACTCCCTGTTGGAGATTGCAGCAAACAGAACTGAGTTTTCAGTCTTCAGTTTGTTTCAAGTCGACTTGACTATAATAACCTCGGTACGTATAGTTATATGTATTCTTAATTCTAAATATTGGGTTTTCGCCAAGGATAATTCAAAGTCATGTCAAAGTCAAATCTTTTATTGCCATTTGATACAATGTACATGGGCACAGGTCAAATATATACAAAATACTGTACATCCTTTTGCTTAGTTTAATTTACCATACATGGGCCAGAAATTCGCTAACTTTATAAAAGGCATGGTCGAGCAAAACTTGTCTGAGTCGCCTTTTGAATGAATTGTTGTTGGGTTCCAGTTTCAAGGAGATAGGAAGAGCATTGTAGAGACGTACTCCACAAAGCAAGAGGTGGTGTTCGGAAAAGGCTGTGTGGTGTCTTGGGATTTGGAGATTGTGTCTGTTGCGCAAGTTGTAATTAGGATTTGCTGCGGGAATAGGAAACAGGGAAAGGTTTCTTTTGACGAAGAATAGTGTTTCCAGGATGTAAATTGAAGGAAGTGTCAGGATTTTCTGACTTCGGAGAAAACTACTTAGAACGTTAGTTACCTTCTTTGTAGCCTGGAGATCCTGATGAAACTTAGATGCTAGATGTGGTGCTGACGATAGTTTCGGTCTAATAAGACCATCTTCAGAGCACAACACTAAACTAACACTATAACTGATTATATACACTGTTTATTTACACTTTACACGGGGCAAACTTTATATTTATTGAGGGGCAACGCGGGGGGATGGTAGAGATGACGACACATTATTGTTTACGCGGAGGCGGCGCGGCACTGACTGCGGTCCTGCTGGCGGTGAGGGTTGAGCGAGGTGTCCTTGGGGAATTGTTGTCGTGGGTGTTTCCAGGCTTTCTCGAATTGGGTGACAAAAAATATTTAATTCTCTGGATTCTAATAAATTTTGATTTCCGTAATTATTCAATCTCTTAATACGACGGCTTTCTTGTTTCATTTCTGTTTTTAATATGGTGTTGTAAATTATTGAATTTCGGATATCTTCTTTTTGTTTAACAGTTTATTTTGATTATGCACTGATTGTTTGTATATGTGGTGTGCTTCATGGGCTTAGGCTTTTTGTTTATTATTGGCTTTTACTAATACTTGTAGAGAATCTGGGAATTTTATTGTGTGGTTCGGATTGTTCTTTAGGTGGATTGCAACCATTGATTCGTGGGGTTTGTAGCGTGCAGTGTTATGTTCATTAAATCTAGTTTTAAAATGTCTATTTGTATACCATATGTACCGCATTTGGTATGTTGGTTCTGCACAGTTGGTATGGTAAACTCCTTTGCCATGTTCTAGATCTGTAGCGGTACTTTGGGTGGGTGCATGTTGGTATAGTGTGGTGGGATTGGTTTTAACTTTGTAGGCTGGTGTGTTCCCGGCTTTTTTGAAGATGTGATATATTTTTTGTGATTTCTAGTCTGTATGATTTCTGAAATATTCCTTGTCAAATAGGTCCTGAAACCGGAATCATAATACTAAGAACGGGTGGAGTTTCCCAACTGCCGGAAACGAAAGGAGTAGTTTTCTTCCTGAAATGGCCGGAAAAGTCCGGTTTCCTAATCAAAAAGACAATTCATGATTGTACGTTCTTAACGGTTATATAACAGTTTTTCAAAGATTAAAAATTTCAATAATTATGTAAACCTGCATTCAAGTTACAGACGGAGCTCTTCTAATGTGTTAACGATAATCTTTAACGATGTCTAACAACAAAAGCATTATCGTTTTCACATAAAATAATAACTAAAGTCACCACTGACGTTTTTGTAATTTGACTTTACGGTAACGCTAGGTAAAGGTCGAGGTTGAGTAGTAGAGAGGACTAACTTCGCCTTGTTAAATAAGACAAACTTTACCTTTTTGCTTTCTGTATCCAAACAAACATAAGCTAATAAATTATATAACAGCTTAATTTATGCCCAGAGCTCTGAATGTCAAAGTGCAGAAATCCGGATTGAATATTTAAGCAGAAATTACTTTAAAACTAGAGCAACAGGTTTGTTTTGATCGATTGAGGAAGTAAAACTCTACTATACAGGGTGAATTTAGTATTCAATTATGGTACTCCTACAATTTGATAGGTAAATTAAAATTTTGAATGCCCACCATTTTCAAACGGACTGTCTGATCTTGCTGGTTAACGTTTGCAAAAGGAACATGTGTTCAAGATTTCGTGAAAATCAGTCCAAAAATGCGTTTTGCCATTTAACTCAGGATGTGTTGGGAAGCAAAAAACTGCAAACCGCACCTTTCTACGACGTTTCGTTCTATTTGGCAAGATATATGAATAGCTCTATTTTTAAAGACAATTCGCTAACAAGATATTCTTTCTTTGTTTTCCAGTACTTCGGAATGGCAGTCACCTATCTCATTGTTATTCTGCAGTTTGAAGGTAGGAAACAGGTCAACAGAGGACGAACTGACAACTCCCCGTCTCTCAATGTTTCAAGCAACATAACAGAGTAAAATTGAACATTCTGTAGTAGTAATTATGTAGAAATGTGTGCTACAAATCGTGTTTCACGTAGATTCATAGTTCATTCAAGACGCGAATACAAGCGTTCAACACCTGTTTGTGTTACAACTATTACATATTGATGTTGAAAATAATAATATTCAACAGTATTGTTATACCTATTGTTGAAATAAATGCATTGCAGTGACAGCATGTTGTTTGATTTAATTTTGAACAACAAGGTGTGCTGTGTAGGTTTCTAAACTACCGACATACTATGTGAGGAAAGGAGGTCGTTGTTATTACCCAGGGTAACCGTTTAAAATGTCATACATACATTAAACAGGTAAAGTTTGTCTTGTTTAACGAAGCGAAGTTAGGACTACAAAGTCCTTTCTGCCACACAACCTTGACCTTTGCCTAGCGTTACGTCAAATTTTCAAATAAACCAACCTGTCAAACCAGGTTTATACTCTCAAAATTAAATACATTTATAATTTTTTAAAATATTTAGGTGTAGATTGACTGGGACGATCGTAGCGTGTGTAATCCAGCTTCATGGAGGTCAGGTTTTGAGGATGATATAGGTCTAAAGCGGCTCAGATAGTCCCAGTGATCATCTGATGATACCCGCATCAACTCCCACCATCGTTTAGACATATCAGACCATCACCTGCGTGGTTCGGAAGTCACGTTAAGCCGTTGGTCCTTGTATTTCCATTGGTCATTGGGCTATTAATTAATGACCCATTCTAAGGAAGAGTCGGCCTTAGTTTGTAACAAGACTACACTTCATAACTCATTACTACCACTCATCACACTCATCCTTCACCACATATTTGCCTTAAAATACCCTCATGAAAGTGGTCGGCATCTCGAATAGTGATAGTGACTTCAAAGTTCCTTTGAATGTAAAGTATTTTTGATTTATAAGCCAGACATTACGATTTAATCGTATTTCTGCCGGTGAAGTGCTGATGACTTGTTTTAGTTTTATTTTCATAGTTTAAACAGACACAGCACCAATAAATCGCCTGAATCACGTCAGCTCCTATCTATCTTATCCAAGGGAATATTTGATGGGTCTGAAGGATCTTAAAACTAATTTGCTAGGGTCGGCACAAGGGACGTTTCCCTTCAAATTGTATACACTTTATTTTGTAACGACTAATGAAATGTTGTAACTCTGACTGTATATTGTTAGCTAATTTTATTTCAGGCCATTAATTCATTTTAATGAAATATACCAAAGAAATCTAGGAATTTTAAGTTTGAATATTTATTGGTCACTAATCGAATTGTATGTTGAATCTTAGTTAAAAAAGAAATGTTATTTTTGAATATATGATGATTTGATATGATTTAACACTATAGTTTAGAACTTTAACAATGAATATTTATTACGTTAAATTAACTTTTGATAGTGTTTTACTGGTGTTTAATCCGCGGTATAGAAATTAAAAAATTACCTACGTTTTAGCGTATTGAAAATTAATAGTATTCATGGTGCATTACATGGCGAGCCACTTTTAACGGAAATAACCAATAGTTATTGTTCAACTTGAATATTGGATGACTACTGTGTTGCAGGAAAAGTCCGTTTCTTCTTTTTACTAAATAGCTCTCCGCCACTATTATGAACTTCCAAACTAACACTACAGTGTTGTAAATGACCTTTCCCATATAAATCAATTGTAGTAAACTATAACTAATCGAAAAAATTAATTTCTCATTACATGATAGTTCTTTTATGTTTTGGCTAAACTCTTTTAGTTTAACCTTCATTTTAAGTACGAGGAGTATTTTCTTTGTGCCAAGTTAGTTATTTCATTAAAAGTTTACAAAATGAAAAGTAAAGTTTGTCTTGTTTGACGAGGTGAATTTAGGACAACGAAGTCTTCCCTACAACTCAACATTGACTTTGTGGGACTCGAACCCGCGACATTGGAGTGATGAGCTCCGAAGTCGCGCGCGGTACCAAACCGCCACGGATCCGCTACCATCTGTACCTCTGTTAATAAATTAAATAGATGACACAATTACGCGAAAAGGGCTAATATCAAGGCTCGTTTAAAATCCTACAGGACAAATCTTCTAAAAATGAACAGAAATACTCACATGGTTATATTTTTCCCTTTATATTATTATAAAACTAAACATAAACATACTACAATCATTCTAAGTGCTTCTTCGAGGAAGAAACAGGTTAATAATAAACACTTTGCCTTGTTTTGAGTTCGTGTTGACACCTGAGAAGTTGATTTGACATCCAAGCTCTCTCAAGCTTTACTCTGACACTTCTTTCAACAAGTAAACAACAAAACATCAACATTTTCCTTAGACATTTCAAGCTGTTTAGACAAGTTGAGAGTATTTTCCATTGTATGATGTACCATATATCAGTAGTTAGAGGGTACGCTATTTTTCAACTAATATTATGTACTTTCGAAAACACCTTTGGAGAAATACACAGTTGAAGGAACTATGAGATGTGATAGTCAAGTATCAGGACCGACTTATTTTTAAAATATTCATCAATTATCTGTCCCATTCAAAAGTGATTCTTCGCAGCTGAAAACTTCTCAAAGGGAAAAATGAAACTCCAACATACAGGCATAATATAATTTTGCTACAACAGTGGTGTTAGTGACCATAGCAGACAAGCTATTGGTTTGAAATTTCCCAAGTACCTTGACCATTGAGTAAAGTAAGTAGATTTTGTGTCAAGCGCCAAAGATTATATTATAGTAGGTAGATGGTGCATAGATGCTGGCTAAGGTAGGGAACTCGACGTAGTTGAGGCAGCCCACGCACAGAGTGCGCTGCGAGTGAATCCTTTTAAGTCTCAAGTAGAGCCATTGACGCACGCGCAAGTTCTTTCATCCGCGAAAATTACACGACCTGGTCATATTTAAGTCATCGACATCGGACCAACTCGAGCATGTGGAGCCGAGAGGGAGAAAGGCAGCGCTCGCAGCGCTATCTGTACGTGGGCAGCGCAACCTCAACTAGCGCATCGTGCGCTATCTACCAACATTAACATTGTCTTTGCAGACGCTTTTGATAACACCTCGTATACTTCTATTTGAATAAGTTTCTAGTGAAAGTATTGCATAGTAACCAAGGTTCTCGCCAGAACAAGGAAGATACACAAAGGTAAAGTGTGGCGAAGGACTCAAGCGTTGAGAAATGTTTGTCAGTTTGTGTTTTCAGGCGAGAAATTGCTTCCCTCGCAATCAAATTAAACACCTGCTTTGACTCAACACCTGTCACTAATTGCTTTACTGATTGAAACCTCACCACGTGTATAAACACACAGATTAATCATTTAGCAAAATTGTTTACAATATACAGTTCTTGTGTTTGAAACAATGCAAGTTTTGAATGGATTACTAACTGCGTACAACAGTACTTTAACGCGCTTTAGCAATAAGGGTAGTTTGAACAATACTTTAGCTCTGTTTCCTTAAAATTAGGTAAGTCTTTTGAGGCTTAAAGTCACGAGTTATACAAAAGTGTTTTCAAAGATGTTGAGAAGACAACAGAAGCTATATCAAAACTTCGGTTTTATCATGATAGGAAAATAATCGGGCCTCATTTTATAGTTTCCATCATTAAAAATGAACCAACCATAATAGGTGAATAAAAACTCATAGCATTAGTAGTCTCCCATTGGCTGTGCATAAATAGGATTTTTTAAGACACACACACTTGTTTCCCTTCCAGCTACGCTGACGTTTGTACAACTCCAACGGCGTCTAGAGGAAGGCAATAATAGTTCACCTTCAGTCTTCTGTCGGTTCTGGTGGTATTGGTGAGATCAATAGAATGTCCATCGAAATTCACAAATCGGATGAGTCATCAGGGATCTTGAGTATGTTTTATACAGGGTGTCACAGCAGTGTGTAGCAGAATCGGATTCTACACATAAAAGGAAAAAGTTGTAACATTTTTTTTAGTTTAGCCCCTATGGTCCAACATTTTGTAAATGGCGTTAGAAAATAATAAATAATTGAGATATTTTGTTTGGCACCTTAATTGTTTTCTTAATAACATTTTCCGAAAATGTTTGTTATCTAACTTGTCAAATTTAAAAATGGTGGCCATTTAAAATGTCAACGTTAAATTCCAATTTGATACTGTTTGACTTTGAATTTTTAAATGGCCGCCGTTTTAAAGTTCAATTAGTTTGATGAAAAAATATTTGTGAAAAACGTTATTAGGAACACTGTTAAGAATTATACCTAATTCAAAAATTTACAAAATGGTGGATTACGGCTAAACTAACTAAGCTGAAATAAAAAAAAGGATACAAGACATTTTCGACTTATTAATGTATGTAGAATCCGATTCTGCATAGAGCGCTATCAATTCTTGTGACATCCTGTATATTGCTGTACTCGTATGCCAAATTTGACTGGACCAAGACAGAATGCTAAAAGTATTTTTTCAATTAGTTTGTCAATTTAATTGTTTTAATGATTTTAAGACGAACAAAACGTTACGTCTAAACTGTGTTAGACATCATCAGTTGTAGACAAGAAGAGTATAAAAAATATAAGGCTAATATGGATAAAAATTAAAAATGTATAAGAGTATACAAATTTAAAGTTAAAATAATTCTTTTTTGAAAAAGTGTTGAGTTTTTATACTTCTTATGCATTTTTAATTTTGATTTCTAATACAGGAGAAACGTTTGTGTTTAAAATCGTTAAAGCAACTGCAGCGCTTCAGTGTGGGTACATGAATAACATCAACATTTTAGAAACAGCTTAACATTATTTACTGTTTGTCCAGGTACATCAACCAATAAAATAAATCGGTTAGTTCCTGACTGGACCATAGAGGATATTTCAATAAATAATGTGTTCGGAACGTTCTCAAAGAACTCGACGGCTTTAGCTTCAGTGAGATGTTTAACAGTATTGATGCCAATTGTCTACATACAATAGCAACACAAACTAGAATCCATGTCTAACATTTCACCTAAGTGGATCCTCAAACCCGAAACTTCATTCATTCAAGTTTAGTGTCGGTCTATTAATGAGTTAACTGAGTTAGGAAGTTTGTGGAGGAATGCTCCCGCCCTTTCAACTCTCTAAGTAGCCATCACCATTCCTTTGTACTTGATTATACACGTTATTACTTATTAGGCTACTATTATACTACGGCTTGTTACCTGTTTAATGTGTTCCTTTAAGGGTGCGCCTCAGCTCTGCGGCGACGGTTTGCAAGATCTAGATGCAAGGGTTAAAGGTAAAGTTTGACTTGTTTAACGAGGTGAAGTTAGGACTATACAAAGTCGTCTCTACCAATCAACCTCGACCTTTACCTAGCGTCACCGTATAGTTACATTATAAATTGTAAGTGGTGAATGCGGGGATCGAACCCGCAGTGATGTGCTCCGAGTCGCGCGCGATACCAATCCGCCACGGATCCGCTCGCTGTTGGCAATAATAAAAAAAACGCCGACACAACTAAAGTTAAGATTAAATATTTACATTATTTTTATATCTTATAAAAGGTAGTTATGCTTTTAAGTGTACAAATTGCAAAAAGACTTGGAAATATTCTATTTCTAAAGAATCGTATTGACTGGTGGCCATCGTGAAAGAAGATTTCAATGCTAAGCCTGAGAATCGAACCCGGGCTGATTTGGTGATGAACCCGCACGAACTGTTTAGAGGTGGTTAAACGTTACTTAGAGTTGTACCTATTTTTAATTTTAAACGTTTTTTATATTTAATATATTTTACTTTATAGTACATGAGTGGAAATTTATGTTTTACTATAGAAACAATATTTCTTGAATATGGTGTCACTAAGGTGGCGTTTTTGGTTTTGCCCCATTGTCAGAGTCTGAGAACAAATCCACCCACTACGCTCACTAAATCACTATTTGAGATGCCGACCACTCTCATGAGGGTATTTTAAGGCAACTATGTGGTGAAGGATGAGTGTGATGAGTGGTAGTAATGAGTTAAGAGGTGTAGTCTTGTTACAAACTAAGGCCGACTCTTCCTTAGAATGGGTCATTTTATTAATAGCCCAATGACCAATGGAAATACAAGGACAAACGGCTTAACGTGACTTCCGAACCACGCAGGTGATGGTCTGATATGTCTAAACGATGGTGGGAGTTGATGCGGGTATCATCAGATGATCACTGAGACTATCTGAGCCGCTTTAGACTATATCATCATCAACACCTGACCTCCATGAAGCTGGATTACAGGACCACGCCACGAGTCCCAGTCAAAATGTTTGGACCGAACCTGAAGTATCTGCAATGAAATGTTGTTTATTCCAGATTTTCTTGGAAGACTTTGCATTATAGATAGTCCCAGAGAAAGAAATCTGGAGGAAGAGCTGGCCAAGGGATGTCACTATTCCTGCTGATAAGAAGTCCGGGAAATGCAAGTCTCAGCAAATCCATTGAGACGTTAGCAGTACGGCTTGTCGCACCATCTTGCTGGAAGAATGTTTCTCCATCGGGATCATAGTGATCGACTCCAGGAAGACCAAACGTTGCCAACATGTCAGCATAACATGGTGCAACACCAGAAGGATAATTTGCTGGTTATTGTAATTGTTACCAATCGTGCAGTTTCACTGCCTCACCCTGTACAAGTATCAAACTTGTAATTTTCTACAGTTTTAGGCTATATTTTGTTCATTTCTGTGTCAGGTTATGGCAAAAATGTTTCCATAAGGATAAAAGGTTCAAAAAGTATAGAAATGTCACCCTGCATATTGAATGAACCAGTCCCTAGCTGTAAGTAAAGAAAGGGTGAGAATATGGCAAGTGAACCTCGCTGAGAAATCAACTGCTACTTACTACAGACTCCGGAGTGGACATTTGCTATTCCTTCAGTGTTGAAAGGATACGGGTTGAGTGCCGCGTCATGCCTTGCTAGTCTCAACTTGACCGGTACAGTCCCTTCCAAGTCTGGACAATCTAGGAACCTAAGGTGGGGAGTACAACAGTTATCTAATACAAGAAACACACATTCCTTTACTTTACACAAATTAAGATTGAAAAATTGAGTAATATTATAAGTTATACAGAACAGTCTTTTTCTAATTTGTTAAGTTCACCATTCCTCCAGGAGAAGAATGCTACTACGCTGTACAACGGCCTTTCTTCCAACCAGAGCTTCAGTTTTGACATCAGCAGCTTTGAGTCCAGGGTCTCTAAGGTCATTTGGGAGAACCTTGCAACGGCGTAAGATGGTTTACCTTAAAAAGTTCGACTGTGATGCACTGGTAGATTCTATTTGTTGGAGTGCCTCGTTTGGTAATACACGACTAGCGGATCCGTGGCGGTTTGATATCGCCCGCGACTTCGGATCTGATCACTATGGTGGCGCGGGTTCGATCCCCATGCATTTACATCCTTGAATACTTGTCATTTCTTGTGAAAAACCGTAAGAACTTTTTTGACCTAAGAACCCGATCAAATTTACCAATACCCCCATCATAAGACAGCTTTTTCCGAGAGATTTTTGACGAGTCAAATAGTAAATTTAAACAACACTCTCCCAGCTTGTTTAAAACAAATTCAAAATTGTCAAAAGTTCATATATGAAGTAAAAAATATTAATGGTAAATGGTTTTTACTGTGTGGAGGAATTTAAAGATTAGTTTGAAAAATGATGTTTCACTAGTTTAACAATTTTAAGCTTTAACTATTTATTGAAATTACGAGTGCTCATGTACTGTAAATATGTATTTATGGTATAATAAAGATGATTTGATTTGATCCCCACAGTCACCACTTATAAATTGTAAAGTAACTATACGCTAGGTAAAGGTCGGGTCGAGTAATAGAGAGGACTTCGCAGTCCTAACTTCGCCTAGTTAAACAAGACAAATTTACCTGTTACATTTTCTACACCCTACCTGACTATTGGATTAAAACTTGAAAGATCAAGTTCCAATCGGGGTGTTATTATTGTTCCTGAGTCAAAAAGTTACTGCCGACCAGCATTAGAACTCGTAATATTAATATTAGTAACAATCTTCTCCCCCGATTTCAAATAATACAACTCTACTCAGGGTTAAGCAGACTGAAAGAGTTATTTCTTTATTTAGAGTTTTATTTTTCATATTTATTGTTTGAGAGAGAATAATTTCATTAATTTACACACACTCGTGTTTCCAAAATTTACCCTTTTGTAATCGACGAAGAATCAATTTTAATGGCAAACTAATGTAATACAGCCATCTGCAGCTTTTACTAATTGATCAAGGCCCCAAATCGTTGACCTTAGTAAATTAGTATACTCTTCATTCCAATCGATATTGCTTTCAAGGCCCGAATACACCCCTTAACTAATACACGGTAAGCGGATCCATGGATTTTTGTTATCGAGCTATTCACAAATGGAGTTAAAAATCACTAAAACTTGGACAGTTTCAAACTTTATTTGTGGAACTATTAAAGCACTTACGAAAAATTTGGGCTACATATACGTGTCAGAAATCTCCTCTAGCTTTGAAATATATCAGGTTCATTAATGTAAAAATGATTTTGAAAGGCAAAAAACGGGTCCGCTTCAGCTGCTCGCAGATGTTTGCGGGAAATAAAAGATACTTTTGTATTTATGCCATTTTGACAAAACAACTCTTAAATGAAAGATAAACATATTATCTAGGTTTGCCTGTAGTTTATGTTTTAAAATGCCTTTTAGTTGTTAACGGTTAAAGCTAGAAAATATAGTGTGTTTTCAAGACCTTTTTAAGACACTATAAAAATAGTTTTATCTAAAATGTAATCACAGACAAACAGAGATATAATCTTTCTTTCCACAAATTTAACATTTCTCAATTTAACCTTCAAATAAGAGTGCTATCTACTTTCTACGAACCCTTGCAAGCGGAGGTTTGACAGTTAGGCCGCATCAGTTGAAAGAAGGCTCGTTGTTTAACCAGTTGTTACGTGCGGTGTCATGTGTTCCTTGAACGGACGAATTCAGCCTTTCTCTGCGGTGACCACGGAGGCGGGCCCATACCTCTGAAGCGAAAGGGTTTGACAGTTAGGCCGCATCAGTTGAAAGAAGGCTCGTTGTTTAGCCAGTTGTTACGTGTGCGGTGTCATGTGTTCCTTGAACGGACGAATTCAGCCTTTCTCTGCGGTGACCACGGAGGCGGACCCATGAACCTCTGCAAGCGAAGGGTTTGACAGTTAGGCCGCATCAGTTGAAAGAAGGCTCGTTGTTTAACCAGTTGTTACGTGTGCGGTGTCGTGTGTTCCTTGGAACGGACGAATTCAGCCTTTCTCTGCGGTGACCACGGAGAAGCGTTGACCCATATGAACAAGCGAAGGGTTTGACAGTTAGGCCGCATCAGTTGAAAGAAGGCTCGTTGTTTAGCCAGTTGTTACGTGCGCGCTGTCGTGTGTTCCTTATAGACGGACGCTTAAAACTACGTTACGTTTATAGGCCATTGCGTCTTACAAAACCTACTTCAAAACATTTCGTAATTTGTTTGTATTTGAGTAAAACACCTGAAAAGCGTTACATTCTGTACATGTGTTTAAGTACTGTTTGTAATGAAACAGGTCTGACGTAAAGTGGCTGCTTACAAGACATTAACAACACAAGTTTCGCAAACTTGGCCAATCCCAGAACCTACCAACTCTAATTTATCGTTCCTCTTCAATTCTACAACGTTCCGTAGTTGTAAATCTGATACTGGAGAAACGGCAATACAAAGAAAACATGTCGTATTGTTTTAATGATACACAATAGTTAATTGACATGATTTGAATTGTTCTTGTCCGTTTTTAAACTAATTCGACAGTAAACGAAAAGCGTTCACAAAATCATACTATTTACTAACTTATATTGTCATCATTAAAATTTAACCTATAAATAATTACAGTCTTTTCTTATTTTTAAATATTAGTTTAAATCAAAATACTAAAATAAGCGTCCACGACTTAAAATAATTAAAACGCAGGGTAACATTATTGTTTGGTAGCTAAAAACTTATTGTATACTTCGTATTTACAGCTGACTCAATTGTAAATAAACTTTGCCTATAAAAATAATATAAAACATTTTCTTATTTTTAAATATCAGTGGAAATCAAAATACTAAAATAAACGTCTCGCTTTAAAGTAATTAAAACGCAAGGTAACATTAAAGTTTACCATTAAATAGTTATTGCACACTTTGTACAATAGTTTAAAAAGATGTGGTCAGTTTTATTCCTCCCGGTCTGTCTGCAGTTACTACTCCATGCTGCCTGCGTAGCTGAAACCAGCTGATCGATAAATATTGAGTCATGTCTTTACAAGTCTTGTTATCGGTAGTAAAATATGTCGTGTCGGTTATTCGGGAGTGTTTTAAGTGCGTATTATTGTGTTTAAGTGTGTCTTGTGTTGAGTTTCAAGAATATAGTTCTGTATGGATATTGGGTAAGTGTTACAATTTGCTTGTAGCTTCTAATAGAATACTAGAAATAATGTAATGTTTGTTGTTTTAGCCTTGGTCCAAAAGGGACTCTAGGCTGATCGATATTCATGAGATTCGCAGTTGACTGAATGGTACATAAATGTATATTTTGTCGTGAATTATTGACTTGTCGTGGAATATTGTTTTGTAAGTAATTACAGTAAGTTAAGTAAGTTGTGCTGCCTTTCGATAATAGAACCGCTTTAGATCTAATGTTTGACTTAACTAGTTGACTAAACCGATTCGCCTATTACCCACAGCTAATGAAATAACTGTTCAACCTAATTCTTTGTTACAACCTATAGAGTTTATTTTTGTTATCACGGAATTCGACGTGTAAGTTTACAGTTTGACCTTTTACAATATATAACCTCTTTCCAGCTCGTTTTGATCTAGGCTAGATAATTTTCCAAAACCAATTACTGACGTATTACAATAATTTTGATAGTACTGTAAAATCATAATCAGCGCAGTGGGTTTAACACAGAGGGGAATATTATAACAAATAAACAATTCCCCCTGTTAGCACTCACGAACTGTCAGAGCTATGCTACCTGACCTGATGAAACACTTTTATTTCGAAGTCTAGGTTAAACCACCAAATAAACTGTGGGATAGCCTTTGACTTGTAACTTACAACAGTTTAATTGACAATTTTGTTAACTTTCGGCTTCCAAACACCTTATTATCTTTAGCCTTAGTATTGTCGTTAGAGGGTTACCGAGTCATGACTTCTTTTTGGTCCTTGATAAATGCCCCAAAAGGATGAATGCCTCTTTCGGGATATAATGTATAACAGTCGAATTAATGTGAGAGAGGTTTTGTTCTTCTGAACAGCAAATGTAATTTTTAAAGCACAAAACTATACTAAAGATATGCCCTAAAAAGTGTAATAGTTTCATGTACGTAATTTCCTTAATATTTATATGGAGATATAACAATTTTTGTATTCCAGACTATTTACCCATCTTTGAATAATAAATTTACCGTACAAGACATGAGACAGTATTTTTACACTAATGCATTACAACATGCAGACCCGTGACGGATTGGTATCGCGCGCGACTACGGAGCTCGTCAGTCCCGTGTTCGATCCCCGCAGTCACCACTATCAATAAAAGTGATTTTGAGGTAACACTAGGTAAAGGTAGAGGTTGCGTGGTAGATAGGGCTTTGTAGTCCTAACTCCACCTAGTTATACAAGACTAACTTTACCTTTTTTATTCACACAGTATGCTAGATTATACAAAGTTTACAAAACATCTAGCGTATAAAGAAAATAAAGCCCCACCTCCTATAAAATGATCAACTAATTTTCCATATATAAGCCGACACGTAGCCACACGTACTATGGTGAATCTTAGTGAATTTCCAGTAAAACAGTTCAAGTTTTCATTTGTCTATTTAAAATTGATTGAAATTCTTTATACACCATCCCTACAGTTACCACTTACGGGACTATACGGTAACGCTAGGTAAAGGTAGAGGTTGAGTGGTAGAGAGGACTTTGTAGTCCTAACTTGGCCTTGTTAAACAAGACAAACCTTTCCTTTTACCTTCTGTACCCAAGGAAACGTAGGCTAGTAGTCATATAACAGCTTAACTTATGCCCAGTGCTCTGAATGTCAAAGTGCAGAAGTTCAAACTAAATAATCAAACAGAAATTACTGTAAAACGGCAGGTTCTAGAGCAACAAGAGTGGTTTTGATCGGTTGAAAAAATAAAACTCTACGATACAGGGTGAACTTTGTATTCAATTATGGTATTGCTACAATTTGATAGGTAAATTAAAACTTTGAATGACCACCATTTTGAAATCGACTGTCCGATATAGCTGGTATAACAAACTTAACCTAGAGATTTGCAAAAGGAAGATTTGTACCAAACGTCGTGAAAACCGGGCCAAAATACGACCTGTAGAGTGGTCACACACATATATATTTATAACGTTATATACAGGGTGTTTTTAAAACGCAACCCAACTTTCAAACTATAGCAAGTCATCTTTTACGAGCGCTATCTGGTCATACATTGTATCGTTGGTTTGTTCACTTCAATATCTATCATATGGTATGTATTGTATTGTATGTCTAAGTATTGCTCCAGGGACATTTTAAAAATAGCTGATTACGGCATCATCTATCCTCACTTGAAGTATGGCATTTGTTTGTGGGGGAATTGTGTCCATACTAAAGTTAAAAGGATATTTATTTTACAAAATTTGTCATTAGAATCTTATGCAATTTGAGGGCCAGAGACTCATGTCGTGATGCTTTCAAACAATTAGACATTTTAACCTTTCCATCCCTTTATATTTATGATTCTATTCTTTTCTGCCTTAATAAATGCAGTTTAACACAAGGCATTGAAATTCATAGTCATGATACTCATCAGTAACTAGTTATAGAATTGACTATCATCGACTTGAATTATAAAAACTGCCATCTCAGGCAGGAATAATATTGTTTCAAAATCTTTCGAACAAAATTCAAAATGAAACTTATTTCAAAAGAGCTTAGAACTTATCTGGTCACCAGTGGGTTTTACAGTGTTCAGGAATTTATGGACCAATCACTTGCCATTAAAGTCTGTTGATTAAATGTTATTATAAAAATTACCCATAATTATATTTTAAACGGTGGCTATGTAGTTTTATGGTAATTAGGATTTTTGTATTAAAAAACAAACAAACAATTTTTGTATATTGGTGATAAAATGAAGAGTTGTAATGGTTTTTGTGATTTCCAATTTGATATTATTGTGAAATAAACAATCATGGTTTTAGCAAGGAAAGCGTGTTTATTGTTGATTCTTAATGATTTTGTTTTGTAACTTTGTGTCAATTTATGTTTCAAATGTTCAAAGATTTAACAAAGGGTTATCCGTAGGGAACAGAAAACATAACAGAAAGAGGAATGTACTAAATGAAGAAGTGATGGAGGATGTAGGGTTAGCTTAGAAAATTCTCCTAAGAACTCTCTAAGAATTTTGAAATAACAAAAGCAAATAATCTAATTGTGCCTGGAAACTTGATCTTAATCACCTTTTGACAAAGAAAATATCTTTCTCTTAAGTTTTCTTCAACAATAAACACTCTTTGATCTTTGCTAGTAACGATAAGTGCGTTTATTTCAATAACATCAAATTAGGAAATAAAAACCACTATATTACTGCAACAATACATACCATCTGATAGATATTGAAGTGAACAAACCAATGATACAATGTATGACCATATAGCGCTCGTAAAAATGACTTACTATAGTTTGAAAGTTGGGTTGCGTTTAAACAAAACACCCTGTATATAAAACGTTATCCATATAATTATAAAGTACTCTAACTCATGAACGGATTTTGGGAAAAAATAAGTAATAAGTAATGCTTGGTAAACGTACACGGATACTTATAGTTGCACTAGAGTGGGATGAGATTGATGTTTTGACAGCTACAAAGGAGTGAAAGGGAACACGGAATGTAGAAGCAGGGCAGGATGGTGCACAGACAAAGCTCAACTCAGACACAGAGATTGATTGAACATTCCCGCTTTCTCATGTAGAATCCGACTTGATCTGTGCATTGTAACAACATTGTTAGTGCGAATGTTATATGGTGATTTAGCAGACTCGTGGCGTGTTGGTATCGCGCGCGACTCCGGTGGCGCGTTCGAACTCCGCAGTCACCACCGACATTTTTCGGTGACGCTAGGTAAAGGTCGAGGTTGATTGGTAGGGAGAAATTCGTAGTCCTAACTTCACATTGTTAAACAAGACAAACGTTAAAATTTTAAAAAAATACTTCACTTTATCTAAGAATCTGTATCTAAAATTTTAATTATTTTTCCTTCAGTTTGGGTGCCTCTGAGATGAATACCTAGTATTTGAAAGACCTCAGAGCAATTAAACAATTTTATTAGATAAAGTGAATTAATTTTTTAAATTATATACATCTAATAAGAAGAGCTTCATCTCTCCAAGACAAACGTTACCTTTTTTATACAGTAGTCTACATTATCTACAAAAAATAAAGGTAAAGTTTGTCTTGTTTAAAAAGCCGACGTTAGGACTACAAAATCCTCTCTACAACTCAACCTCGACCTTTATCTAACGTTACCGTATAGTCACATTACAAATCTAAGTGGTGACTGCGGGGATAGATAAAAAATCGTCTAATTTAAAATGGACAAATAAAAAATTGTTCGGTTTTATTGAAGATTCACAGTAGTGCTTGTGACTATATGTCGGCTATGTTTATAAGCTATTTTATATAGTTTGACAGTCCCCATTATCTTTTTGTTATTGGACAGTAAAATGTCGGTTATTGTCGTGTTAACCGCGGCATAATGTTATTAAAACACCTTTCCAGTTCATACCTTCTGTAAATTAAAAGAATAAACCCTGAAACCTGAAAAACGAACTGGTACTTGTACAAATAGCGAATGAGATTTGGACTAAATAAATAAATAGTTAAAGGTAAAGTTTGTCTTGTTTAACGAGGCTAAGTTAGGGCTACAAAGTCGCGCACGATTCCAACCCGCCACGGATCCACTTAAAATATAAATATGCTGTTTATATAAACACCCGGTAACCCAACTCTATAATATTTATTAGAATATTTGAAGAAAAGAACTTTTAAACAGAACTTTGGAATCATCACAACTGCCATACAACAACAGTTGAAAGTTTTTCCTTGTTGTGTCTTCCGAGATAGCCACATCAATATTTATACGAACATCGTATGTATTCTGTTGACTTAAACGTACTGTCAAACTTTTACCTGCATTACTCAAACGTGTCTTCTTGAATAGCTTCACCCATGTTGTAAGGCTAAATTGTTTCTTACTCTTAAATATTTATTTTGTGGTGTCTCCCAAAGTTGTCGAAATAACTACAACATTTTATATTAACGAATATAACACGAGTAAATGTAGTTTTCACTATATTTTAGTAGTTTGCTACTGACATGAACTACTAATATTGCATGGACTACTCCTAATAACAGTTAAATACTTTCGGCTGGAAATCTTGCCTTATTTTCAGCTCCTGAAAATACTTAAAAGAAACGTTTGGGAGAAAATCGGTTTAAATTGATCTTATTTGAATGCGTTAAAATTCTTCTGAAGCACCCGATATTCATGAGCAGCCATTTTAAAACTCGCTTAAGTTTTTATCACCGTTTACTCGATGTAATGGCTTTACTTAAGTAATAATATATTTGAATTTTAATTGTTTCTGTTAAGGGCTCTAATCAAACTTAATGTGAATAGTCCCAATTTAACCAAGGAAGTACTTTTTATACAGGGCTATTCAAAAAGAAAGTTTTGTTAATATATACTGAGAGGTAATTTCCGCTTTTAATTACCAACAAGATGGCTGCCCATTCAATGCAAGATATTTTGCGTTCTTGAATTTACAAAGAGGTAGTCAATTCAGTTCAGCGAGAGTTTCGTCATAGATTTGTGATTTCCTTGTAAATTTCTTTTGTGGGGCTATGTAAGGGTGAAGGTTTACATATCCTCTCTGAAAAAATATATATGACCTGCGGAACCGTATCAGAGCTGCAGTCAATTCCATAAATCAATATTATCTTCGTGATCTACGGGAGAAGGGTTTGATTACCGGCTATATTTTTGCCGAGCAGTCAAGGGGACATGATGAGCATTTATAGAAGTGTACCGGGGAATACAAACTTTGAAAAGTGCTCTTTTTACTAGTATTTAATTTATGTAAATCTAAGTAATAATTAATGAAGGAGAGTTTTTGAAAGTAGGACATTATTTTTGAATAACCTTGTAAAGTTTTGTTACTGTATCTAGTATAGTCAGCTATTGGGTGAAATAACCACTACGTGGCAAGACAACACAGTTAATTCTTTGAAAACGGATGTTTGGATTCAAATTTTATGGGCCAAGTCATAATAACCTTTACGGTTTTATTTTTACGTATGATAACTGAGCACTAAAGTCATTTTGAACAGTGCACGATATATTTTCTTTTGTATTTCCATGTACTTTGCCATAAGAGTAACGCGATAAGACATGACGAAATTTTTAACTATCTTCAAAGCCCGTCTTTAACATTTTACTGTTTATTATAAAAACGTAACGTTTAACAATATTCCTTAGTCAATGACTGCTGTGACTGGGACTCGTGGCGTGGTCCTGTAATCCAGCACCATGAAGGTCAGGTTTTGAGGATGACATAGGTCTAAAGCGGCTCAGATAGTCTCAGTGATCATCTGATGATACCTGCATCAACTCCCACCATCGTTTAGACGTATCAGACCATCACCTGCGTGGTTCGGAAGTCACGTTAAGCCGTTGGTCCTTGTATTTCCATTGGTCATTGGGTCATTATTAATGACCCATTCTAAGGAAGAGTCGGCCTTAGTTTGTAACAAGACTACACCTCATAACTCATTACTACCACTTCATCACACTCATCCTTCACCACATATTTGTCTTAAAATACTCTCATGAGAGTGGTCGGCATCTCAAATAGTGATTTAGTGATAGTGTATACATAAGCGTATACATTGTTATCCATTCATAGGAGTAGTGCATGCATTTCGAAGGAGTTGCTCCACTGAAGGGAATTCTAATCTGTTATACAAATAGGTCACGTGACTGTTAATGTCAGCTGATTGCTTTTATAATCCCTGACGTCACAGCTGATTGCCAAGTTGACACTTTCTGGGAGTTACTCTGCCTGTGCAAGTATACAGGGTGGTTTTAAGTTTTTGAACACAAAAAGAGAATGATGTTTCGAATAATCTCTCAAACTCTTTCTTTAAGTTCCTTCATGTGTTGAACTTAATTTGTGGACACTTTGTCCTTGACATAACCCAAAGAAATGGCTAATTTCTTCATATTGCTAAATTCTGAAACGTAACTTAGTCGTAGATTTCAGTATATTGATGGGTAACATTAAAATACATTTTTAAGTTTCATAAAACTTCTTAAAACGTACAGTTTTTTAACTACTGTATTAAAACAGCTCTGTTGATGAAAATCTCCACCTAAAAAGGACATTAATTTTGTCAATATTTATTTTGCTGGCAAACTTGACTGAAATAAAAGGAACATTTGGACCAAATTTAAATAAAATCGGACGGAAATTGCGACGACAAAAATATGTGTAAACAGTTGTGAAAAAGTGAGATTAAAAGACGTGTTCTGGGGGTCAGGATCGGTGCTCATTTCATGGTCCTGGGTTCGGGGTTTTCACGGTCACTGCATGAATATCTCACTTTACGAGAAAGTAAATACAATTTTACTATTTATACCAAAGTGAATTTAGTATTTTAACTTTAAGTGCACAACCATCGCTTTCAGATTTTCCAAAGGTCACGTGGAAAAATACTATAAATAATTTGGGTCTTTTAATTTGTGTGGGTAACACTAAAACTAAAGTGAAAAAAAGGTTTCTAGCAGATAAACTAAGCATTTTCGAACCCATACGGATCCGTGGCGGATTGGAATCGTGCGCGACTCTGGAGCTCATTACCCCGCTGGCGCGGGTTCAAATACTGCAGTCACAACTTACATTTGGAATGTGACTATACGGTAACGCTAGGTAAAGGTCGAGGTTGAGTGGTAGAGAGGACTTTGTAGTCCTAGCTTCGCCTCGTTAAACAAGACAAACTTTGCCTCTTTTTACCTTTTACCCATGAGAAAAGGCACCTTTTCACCGCTTTTGCTTCAGACCCACCTGTAAAGTTTGATGCCCTATTTTGGAACAACCCTGTATATATCGCTGAAGTTACGTAATTAAATATATTCTAGGGGAGGGATGGGTTTCAAGCGATTGGTCAACAGAGATCACATTCTGTATTTTCAACACTCCACCTTTGTTTCTTTACAATATCCGACAATATCATTCGCTACACGCATACTAACGTCAATCCTTATAACTTAAATGTAAATAGTTTGAATTTAAAAATATTAATAGTTTGTCCTGTAAAACTTTTAATTACTATTATAGACGTTTGATTTATTCCTTAATTTTGTCATTTAATCTGCCACTGAATTAACTAATATGATCTGAGTGTTAACAATCATGTACTGGTCTTACATTAATCAATTCTAAAGCTATAGTTTCTCAGGAAAGCGGTGACTTTTTATGACCATAATATTACAGTGATTATTTATAAAAGGTATTAAACGGATGAGACTTTTGACTAGAGGAAAAATCAGTGGTTTCAAAAACACGAGAGCCTTTTGTGAGTATTTCGGTTCAATTAAATACTCGTGCATCAATATATTGTCAGTTTGAAGATTTAGGGTAGTGGACAGATTTGTACCATTGGTTTTGTTGGTTCGCAGTGGCGTCCATTTTGTTTGTTTTGGAACGTACGAAACAGGTCGGAGGTTTTACAGTGAGTAGACTTTTTGTGGCAGGCTTATATTTTTGGAATGGCGAGAACGACGATTAAAAGTTTAGGTCGATTTACAAGAAACATGTTGTCAAAATATAACAAAATGAGCGTGTGTGTTTTGACACATGTTTTGAAACGGAATTGTTTTTAATCGATTATTGTCTTGTCGGTGGCAAATATTGGAAAGTGCAGAGGCTACTGCAAATTTAATTGGCACATAAATGTAGGTTGTCAGTGGCAAATGCTTTAATTGGCTGTAGGTAATAAACATTGTTCTAGCAGCTTTTTTGTATTTGGCGATTGAAGGACTGCTACTACCCTAGTCATATACAATTTCTATTAACTTTTAGTCCATAGTCAATAGTCAAATTCAAATAGAATACAATATATACGTGTACACTCAATAATCAGTAGTTCAATATCAATGAAAATCTTAATACAATAATACAAACAAAATACAAGTTACGACAATACACATATTAAAACAAGTTTAGTGGAATATTAATGGTGATCGTTCTCAGCCAGGAGGATGAATAAGCTGGAAATTTGATAACTACGGTTGGAGGCAGGACCTCGAGATCCAGAGAATTCAATCTGCGGAAGCGCACCTATAAAACGAACCAGCGCACATGGGTCCTCCGGCACATGGGATCCCGGTCGCGGCGTGGACGCCAAGTGACAACTGGAGGACTAGATCGAACCGTGACGTGTTGGGAATCTTGCCAAGAGCCGACAAATGGTTCAATTAAATCTGAACCGCTTATGCTGGAAGTCTCGTAGGAACAAGTAAGGATCAAGGTACGACTCTGTAGTTATGTAGAGACAAGTTAAGGTCAGAAGGTTTAAAACAGTTGCTACATGAAAACACAGGTGGAGGAGCCGCTACACGAACTCAAGAGCTCCTTAAGAATCGATCAATCGCTTCCTAGGCTTCTGCCATTACGAAAAGGCTGAAAGGACTTGAAGCAAACGAAGAGGCACCAAACCTCACCCCTTACCATGGTTAAACAAATGAGACTATCTAAATCAAGTAAAAGGTATAACGTTCTAAGGGCAAAGCTGATTCGACTGAGTCTACTACAAAGTTGATTTTAATTGTGTATATCTGATAATTTAAGGGTTTACTTAAGGGCTTTCTTTCAGTCAACTTAATGATTCTTTTATTTTGCTATACAGCTTAAAATACATGACACAAATTTCACACTAAAGTTTTCAGCAACTTTATCAAATGAAATCAACCCAAAGTTCTGTACAATCATCCATCACGAAGACAAAACTGCGTGGTTCTGAACTCTGTACTTTGAAAACATTTTCAGTGCAGAAATATTTAGTAAAATCATTGTCAAAAGATTTGTTCCTTTCCAACTAATAACTTTTACCTTCTGCGTTTTCCTACTTTTACCCAGTGAATCGCTTCAAATTCATTGTCGAGAAGGATAAACGAGCCTCGACCAAGTTGAAAATGTGTCGTAAGCTCGCTATAGAAAATCACTACTAAATGTAAAGTAACAAAACAACATCAGCAATCAGATCTGTTGTCGAGATTGCTGACGCTCGCTTCGTCGCTGATTCTGTCCCTGAGGAAATAGACTTGCAGTTTTGTTTGTGTTGTACAATCAGCGTTAGATTCAACATTATCTGCAGTTTGCTGTTCGTTCTCTATCAAGACTTCGAATCTAATACAGATTTTGTAGTGGGAGAAAGAAATATTGTGTTTGTCGTACGTAAATAATGTGAACCTGGAGTGGAAGTCATTCACATTTAAATAAACATGTTACGGTTAAAGTTTACAGGGATTAGCATGCACGAACTGAAACTAGGCTGACACGCAGGTAATCAATGTTTTTAATAAAATAAAAACTGTAACGTTCGATTTTAATGAAATTTGACGGATTGATTAAATTAAATGAAAGTTGATATTTGTTGTCGCTATACATCGTTATACACAAAATTATGGCAATTCGTCAAGTCGTTTCAAAATATCGACCAAAAAAGTGTTTTTCGCCTTAACATCGGGATAAGTGGTCCGATTTTTTGAAATTCAAAATGTGATTTCCTTTCATGATATGTAGTATAACTTCCAATAACAACCCGGCCCGTAAATGAGGCGGAAGACTGAGATGAGGCTGTGATCGTCGGGAATTGGAGTAACAAATTGCAAAGGAAATTCGATTCACTCATACCAGCGGTTTTAACGCATAGCTGTGTCGGCCTGGTTTTATTTTTAAAACGAATATAAACTTAATCTTAATAGTGTCGGCGTTCTTTGGATGATTGCAGATCTTTGCATTGAAGCGTCCCGGAGCTGAGGACGACAAATCATTTAAAGCCGCTCTTATGGTTGCGTCCAATGTTTCGTAGGATTGTATGGCTGAATTTCAACTGCCACCCCTAAAAGCGAAAGTTCAAGGTGATCCGAATTGCCACCCCGTGAACATCGATGAAAAAAAGATATGTTGAGATATGTTGTTGGTCGATTGTTGAGGTGTATTAATTATCGTACGCTTCACCTCACCGTTGACAGGCGGTCCTGACAGCTATCCGGCACTTTTTGGACAATTTTGGAGTTGCGGGAAGGTATGCAAGATGGTGAACAAATGAAAACTTAAACACTTATAGTTGTTTTTTTAATATTGTAGCAGTCGAGTTTGTCTACATGTGTTGTTTTTTTCCAATTCGTTCCACTTTTCTTGTTTGTATTTCAAAAACATGTATACAGTTTATACAACAGCCACGAGTAATAGCACAGTGTTTAAAGTTGTGTTTGAAAATATCTAAGAAGCTAGCATGGGGACTATATAATTAGCTGCTGCAAGGCAAAGGTGTCAATAAATTTTCAATAATTTAGAAACATAATAAGGCATAAATGTCTAATTTTTAAACCAAAACAGAATGAAGACCCGTTCCATAAATTGTATCTATCGTTCAACCAAATAAACACGGGTTTAAACGCTTTGGTGCATCATGGCTATCTTAAACACAAACTCAGCTAGCAATCTCATAAACTGTATAACAAATTTGAAAATGTTAACAAAATCGTAAGAAATCAACATTTTCAACAACTATTGTACCGTAATACAATTGATACATTATTTTTGTCGATATGTTGTTGAAGGTGGTTTATTCATTATTAAAGACTGATTGGCAGCACACCTTCTTTTATAATAAAAACTATTAGGCATAAATGTTTCAATTATATTTCGGTTTCTGAACAGAAACCCTCTTCAGATTACAAAAAATAACAATATAAACAATTATAAAACCAAATAGTTTAAAATTAAAATCATATGGCTATACACATAGAAAAAGAAATATCAATAGAAAAGAAAAAAAAATAGCTATAAATTCCCAAATTCACATTTTAAACAAACCTCACAGACCATAAACCCTATTTGGAATAATTTGTTGAAAGAAAATTTAAAATTATAAACATACATATTATTGTGTACTAACTATAGGATATTTCTTTTCTATGTGTATAGCCATATGATTTTAATTTTAAACTATTTGGTTTTATAATTGTTTATATTGTTATTTTTTGTAATCTGAAGAAGGGTTTCTGTTCAGAAACCGAAATATTTTAAACATTGTAAAATAGTTTATGACTGAAGACTCGTGGCGTGGTCCAATCCATGCTTTATGGAGGTCAGGTTTTGAGGATGATATAGGTCTAAAGCGGCTCAGAAGTCTCCAGTTCGTCTGAGATACCCGCATCAACTCCCACCATCGTTTGAGACAATCAGAACCTCACCTGAGTGCTGTTCGGAGTCACGTTAACGTTGGTCCGTATTTCCATTGGTAGGCTATTGGGCTATTAATTAATGACCCATTCTAAGGAAGTGTCGGCCTTAGTTTGTAAGACTACACCTCATAACTCATTACTACCACTCAGACCACCTTCATTCACATATTTGCCTTAAAATACCCTCATGAGTGGTCGGCATCTATGCCAGTGAACTAGTGATTTGACGCAATTATAAAGAAGGTGTGCTGCCAATCAGTCTTTAAAGATGATAGTAAGGATATTCATATAATGGGTTGAGTTAGGGTAAATCAGGGAGAGTTGCCGTGTGTGGGGCCGCGTGTCAAAGATGTAGCGATGCGTACTGTAATTGCTCATCCATGTTCACGGGGTGGCAATTCGGATCACCTTAAACTTTCACTTTCAAGGGTGGCAATTGGAATCCACCCGTATTGTATACAACAAGGAGATACACAAGGTAAAGTGTGGCGAAGGACTCAAGCGTTGAGAAATGTTTGTCAGTTTGTGTTTTCAGGCGAGAAATTGCTTCCCTCGCAATCAAATTAAACACCTGCTTTGACTCAACACCTGTCACTAATTGCTTTACTGATTGAAACCTCACCACGTGTACAAACACACAGATTAATCATTTAGCAAAATTGTTTACAATACTTATGTAATAAAATACTCGTACATAATAGTAGTCGAAGATAAGTGGAATTTGTAGGGTAGTGGCGTCTATTTTGTTTGTTTCTATAAATACACACTCGGACGTTTTACAGTGAGTCTTTTGGTGGCAGGACTACAATTTTAGGTCGAAGAACGTAAAAACATTACAAGAAACATGTTGTGTAAAATCGCTAACTAAACGTTTTGAGATTGACTCGGATTATAGTTTCATTTATTAAAAGTGGGATAGAGCCCCGATGTTTTGACTAGATAGGGGTTTTTAACACAGGGTAGTTTTGCAAACTATGTTTTAAGTAGTTTCATCGAGGACATTGTTATGGTAGGTTGATAGCGCATGGATGAGGCAGGAAACTCAACATAGTTAGGCAGCCTACGTATAGGTAGCGCTGCGAGCAGTCTATCGCCGTTCCTCTCCCCTCGGCTCCACATGCTCGAGTTTGTCCGATGTCGATTACTTACGCGTACATGTCAGTAAAACGTGCGATTTTCCAGAACAAGCAAACTTGGCGGGATGCACACTGGGGAAACGCGTTTCTTGCAACTGGTTTCATGAAACGTGAAACTTAAGTTGCGTGAAACTGATAGATTAGATTAACACAGGGTTGTGCACACTGCGTTTCATGAAACTGTAGTTTCGTTCTTTTCATGCAACTTGTTTCAACGAAATCCAAAAAACAGGTTTCATCTTGGTTTGGTTTCACGTTGCAGGTGGTTGTATTGACTTGACGTATATTTAATTAACGTTTTTAAAGTGTTAGCACTCAAAGCTAACCTCCAGTTGGTGTCCTTCCTTGTTATTAGTGGGCTAACTAAATCCACCAAATTATCAAAAAGAGGCTTCGATATTCTAAAAAATCCTTAAATTTGTCAGGATCACTGCAAAATTGACGAGCTACAACGTAAGTACCATGTTGACAATCCTTAATCAACGGGTGAACCCAAAACACCACCACAAAAAATCATTTCATCATCGTCTGAATCCATCATGAAACTGACAACCCGTTTCCTATGTGTGCATGTCAAACGAAAAACAGTTTTTTTGAAACCAATTTCATGAAACCAGTTGCAAGAAACGCGTTTCTCCAGTGTGCACCCTGCCTTACGCGCTCTTGTTTCAGTGGCTCTACTTGAGAGTCTCATAAGGGTTTCCTTTTTCCCCCTTCGCCTGTTTGCTAACCTAACCTTCCGGTATAATTTTTACTGTTGGTGAAAGGTCTATCAGTTGTTAATAAGGTAGGAGAACATCTCATAATATACGAAATTATACTTTAGATACAAATTGTTTTGAGTAGAGTCTGGGAAACACACAGCAAATTACAAGCATATTTACAAATTTTCAGCGTATAGGTTACTAATAGTTTTTTCTTTACTGTACTTTATTATTATAAAATCTACGTAAGTTCCAAACAGAGAGTGCACACAACCGAGTTCAATAACATCAGTTGAGCAATAACTGAGCCAGCCTTTCATTCGAGACCGGAAACCGGTTTATTAAAATCTTCTCAGCCGTCCATTTCAAACCTTTCTGTGACGTCATCAAAATAAAAACTAAAAAGAACAGAACGAGATGTGAGATAATTCTAGTTCTCCATGGAATTATTTTGTGATTTCATACTATTCCAATGTTTAATCGTGTTAAAATATGTATTTTCGAATTTTTAACAAATTAACTTAAAGGTTCAAAACTACCTGTCATAGATTTTCTCAAAGAAATAAACAAAGTTTCCCGACATACACACGTTACAAGAGTATATTTATGTTTAACTGACCCCTTGTAATGTTTTTGTTGTTGTTAAACTCGTTACTACATCAAGATTACGATGAGACAGAGGTTACAGAAAATAGTTAAAAATAAGTCCGTATGAACAAAGTCTTAAGAGGATCGATCACCGCAGAAAAAGTTGCTTAAAATATGTTCTCGTTGTCCCCCGCTTAGGGCGCTAATATTTGGTGCAGAGATTAGAAAAGTTGTTTTCCATGTTCTCAAAGGTTATCTCTAGGTTTGTATAACCTGCCTTTTTTTAAATCCTACGCTATTATTAGGACAAAAGTTAAAGTTGGCTAAAATAGGCTATTTTGAAAATGTGCTAGATTATTTTCACTAGCAGTTTTTGCATTTTTCGTGTATAAGGAACATAGAACCACTCCCACCCTATAATATAAACCCACATTTGTACGTTTGGGTTCATTAAAGGCGTCGGAAACAGGGGAATTCGAAACCATGTTTTGCCACTTTTTGAGTGAGCGGAGAAAAAGTTGGAATATCGCTACTACCATTTCTCTTGACTGGCAAGGTCGGCGGCACGCGCGACTCTTCAAAGAACTGAGCCAGACAAGACAACCCTATTAGAGCCGATGATTTTTAAACGAATAAACTTGCATTTCCACCTACCCTTGTCAACCGGAGTTAAATAATCAATACGCCGCTATATCAGTGGTAAACATGGGTTCTTGTTTGTTTGACTAAATTTAAAACCCTACGTTTTAAAATCATATAAATATGAATAATTTGTTAAAATTAAAATTATTTGAAAGAAATGTATTACGAATAATAATAAGTAAAATATGTATTGCTGTTTTGGCGTTAAATATTAATTTTAGTGCTTTAGTAACCATATTTAACAAAACACCACATCACAAGTGAAATAAAATTCATAGTAGGCCCTATATAATGTAATTAAATTAAACGTTGTATCATATTAGTGTTATTTATTGCTATCCAACGTTTTAAAAAGTTCAAGAACAGGCAACATTATTCTTGTGATCACAGCAGTTTCAGAAACCATTATTCAAATTAGTCACTCGAGCATTGAACAGCTTCTCACTGCCGCATTCTTGTTCAAAACCAATTTACTCTCGTCAAACGCGTTTCTTGATACTCACAAGTTGAGTAAAGTATTTGTATTTACAACATAAAATCACCTATTGTTGAAAATGTTTTTGAAACAGATTTTAAGCCAAGACTTTTCGTCGTTTAGCTCCAAGAATGTATGTTTTGAAATAATATATGTCTTGCGCTGAAGTTGCACTTTAATTTACTGAGTGAAAGGTTTTGTTTTGGTAATATTTTTACTGAAGAATTCAGCTGTTTCAATAATTGTATACAGAGTGCCACAAAAATGTGTAGCGCGTTAGGAAGAACCGGATTCTACATACAAAAGAAATTCAGAATAACATTTTTTAGATTTCAGCTTAGTTGAGCCGTAATCCACCATTTTGTAAATAGTTGAAAATAATGAATAATTTAAAAACGTTAGTGATTTTTTGTGAAAATTGGTATAAAACCCTAATTTTTCAATGGTTTTAAACATTTAAAATAGCTATTTGACTTTGAAATAAAATTTAAATCCACTATTTGAATTTTAAATTTGAAAACATGTTTTAGAACACAATAAAAATTAAAATTTAAATAAATTTTTTCTTTAATCTATTATTATTTGTCTTAATAATGATTTGGTCATTCGACATTTTCTTCCAAACCTTTCATGTTTTAGAATCAGCACATAGGCTATCAAACTTTGTCTATTTAAACAAAATGGGCAAGAATTAGTGATTTTCGCTACTGGATTCTGGGTCCATTTCCACGAGCGGGTAAAACGCGACCGTTTGCCGGCGCAGTGTTCTATTTCTCCTTGCAAAACATTGGCGAAACCCATCTCCCATCACATTGAAATTTTTGCCACTGAAAAGCAAACTCTGAATCGAAACATTATTGGGATTATGCTCGACCCAGTAGGTTCTGTTACTTGCTCTTCCCAGAATGGGCCTAATCTCGACTGCGTGTATGTTGCCGGGCGGTTAGAGCACTGATTACTACAAATTATTTGTTTTAAATATTCCAAGCAGTATTGACTCGCATCAAGAGATGGCCACTGATGCGTTGTTAGAGCAAGTTCTGAATAAAGGCATAAATTGGTGTAACACAGGTAAATTTGACTTTATTTACAATTTAAATTTAATATTATATTGAAATGTATCAACATAATACCATCGTCAAAATAAATTGACAGGGTAACCTAGGAGTACCATAACCCCTCCCCAAAATGTATTCTGATTATGATTCTGAATTTATAACTAACTTTTATTTTTTTTGTTATTTTTGTGAAATATATTTCTCTTTCACAATAATACATTCAGTGACTTTTCTAGAATGAATGTTAGTCTTTTTGATTAAAGCTTTTTGCTGACAAACTCAAGTAAGCACATTTTGTGGTTAGATCTTGAAATACCGATTATTTCCCCAGTCCAAAGAGTAAACTTTCGAAATCTGCACCCCTCCCCAAAATTTTTTTCAAAGTGCCTTTGGCGTAGATTCCACTAGTTTATCTGAGATTCACAGTCCTGTGTCTCGAAAACTGAATGTAACCTTTGACCACATTCTTGTTCAAGTTAACAAGTGATGGCTGCTAAAATTTACTGTGATGTTTATTTTTCAACTTGACAAAACACAAAAATAGTTGAGGATTAAGAAGTTTCTTTCGAGAAGGTTTTGACGTTGTGGCTACTAGTGTTGTATTTTCACAGACCTGAAGGTTCATAACTAAATCTAGGCTATCTTTTTTAAATTATGAGTTTTGTTTTTTTTTATGAAGATGTTCTATTTTAAAATTCTAGTCAACTTGTTAATGATGAATGAAGATAACATAAATTTAAATACAAAATAAAAATAAGAAATCTTCTAATTTGTAAGTGGGGTGTTGGATAATGTGATAACAATATAATAATTTCTTTAGTTATAAGATAATAATTGATAGTTAATTGTCATGTTAAGTTTGGTTGAAAACTGCCTCAATTGTTCTAACAGATCTGAGAATACTATGACAATTACTACGGACAAAATGATTTAATCTAGGATATGTTATGAGTGTTTTCATGATTTAAACAAAAAGTAAGATCATACAAACCGTAAGGTGGTTGTGAATAAAACTTAAGGACGGAAGAAGAACACTTTAAACTTATTATTGTTGTTTGAAGAACTTCCAAGTAGCTAAAGTTAGAAGTCTGTTTCTTTACATTTCCTCTTTTTAGCGAATTTTCTTTAGAACAATGAGATATTCATATCGTCAGCAATGGTAAGACCCGGACCCGTGACCATGAAATGAGCACCCATCCTGACCCCCAGAAGACGTTTTGAGCATTTTCAACACTTTACATACTTTCAGTTGAGACTCACCCTGTTGTGATGTATATTAATAGTATGTGTGTACTGTATACAAATCACATTTTCGTCAGAATTTCATGGAATTTGTTACAAATATTTCATTAGTAAATTATCTCGGTCGAATTCGTTAGCCAGTAAAATCGAGCTACCGGTACCCTTTTAGGGAGGGGAGGGTAGGGAGTTTTGAATAAAAAATGTGAGTTTGATGGTTTAAAAACAGTATCATATGATTTTGATTACAATTTCAAATACATATGTATCGTAATGATATCTACTAACACAACACAAGTTTAAAAAATCCATTTAGTCGTTTCAAAATGGCGGCCAAAAAAGTGATTTTTGTCTTATAACAGTGGAATGAGTAATCCAATTTTAATGAAATTTGCGATTTCCTTCATGTAATACGCATTAAGTTTAAGTTGCTACAAAAGACCACGTTGGTCTAAAACTGTAGACTGAAACAAGGCTGTGAGCGTAGCGAATGGTACTAAAAAACGCCTATGGTACTAAAAAATTTCAGTTCACTCATGCCAGCGGCGCTTTAGCGCTTAGCTGCGTGTCGGGCTGGTCTTACATTTCTCATGCTGAAGCAAAGTTTCTCCTTAAAACTTCTGTGAATGCTTAGCTGAAATATAAATGTAATATTAAAGATTACTAGACTATACGACGGTTAACAGCCTATGAGAAAGATTTTGTGTTAGAGTTTTGGAGATATCAGATAAATAACAGGGCAGTAAGTCACTGCTGACAGGCGTTATTAACACTTTATCATTACCTCCCAGTCGTTTATCAGCATGTACAAGTTTACAAACATTACAACGTGAAACATCCTGTTCCTGTTAGTTTTATCATTTTATAAAAAATAAATCGATATTTTCCTTATTTGTATGTGAGCTAATGGTAACTACTTAACCAAATCTTAAATAATTAACTAGTTATAGTCAAAACGAGCTAAACTTGGTTTTATTTAAGAAATGGTCTAATTTAATAGTATTTTTATTTTTTGCCTTTCTGTAAGAACCAGAAAGTTATTTCATTAATATTGTTCTCAAAGTGAAAGGAATTTAACACGTAGATTTTGAGCAAGAAATTGTCTGGCTAGACTTAAATTAAAAGGATAAAAGACCATTCGGCCACTTTTTGTTATAGGTATTTTGTGGTAAATGCTCCATAATTATATTTTTCTTCTCTTTGCCCATTTTCCTAGTCTGGCCTAATAGTTTTGTGTGTTTTTAAAACTAGCTAGGCAAGTAACAGAGGCCTGTACAATAAAACAGTTTTGTCCGTCTTTACATAATACACACAGTTTTGAATTGTGCAGTAATATTTTTACTAGCTAGGCTAAGTCTACTAACAAATTATTAAGTATCTAAGGTTTCAAGAACTGTAATTAAAAATGAAAACTCTTTACATTTTTAGGAAGAACAATCAACAGGCTATGAATAAAAATTTCCTTTAAACAGAAATTAATAATTATACTATAACGGCAAGGATTTGGTAGCGTCTTTTGAAAAACAAGCAAAGTACAAACCGACCTAATTGATAAAATAAATACCAAATGAGTATATAAATGTGTGCTAAATTTCCTGTTTGTATCACACAAACACATTTTTGCCAAACTTTTAAACGCTAAATTGCCGTAGCAGGCAACAAATAGTACAGAGATACTCCCCACACACCCAGAGAAACGTATGCTTCCTTTCCGTACAGCAAGGCACATCTATATAAATAAAATAAGACTTTGTGTGTATACATAAAGAATCAATCAGTTTTTAGTTATTTGGTGTTCATATACTTTGCATAGACCGAAACTGGTGTAAAAAATTCCTGTCTGTAAACGTTAAGGCACCTTGGACTTGTTTGAGGGTTAGCCCATTGCGCAGTGTGTCTTTAGCTATACTTTATATTCATACAACATCCACAAAATAAATAGCAAGGGATCAAAGTGAAATGTTTAGGCTTTTTGGAAAGTTTTTAAAGTTAAAATCGGCTGAAACTATAGCAATGAAACTTTGTTTGAGGCTAATCACTCAGTGTGTCTTTAGCTACATTTTATGTCCATAAACATCCTCAAAAACTGGCGGAACGGCGCGAAACTATGACTCACAAGGTAGCTAACACTTATCTATATAAATAAAGGCTTTTGTCTGTACATTGCAGAATCCATTCGGTTTTGGTTCTATTTGAGTGTATATACTTTGGATGACCGAACTGGTGTCAAAAATCCTGTCTGTAACGCTTTTAAGGCATAATGCTGCTTATAACCCAAAATTGGACAAACAATGACGGTGAAACTAAGGGTTTAGCTCATTACGCAGTGTGTTTTAGCTGTATTTTATACCCATACATCATCCAAAAACGTGGCGAGTTCAAAGTGTGCACTGAACACGTTTGTTAGGCAGGTTTTACAAAACTGGCTAAAAAGTATGGCGGTCAAACTATGTTTAAGGGTTAAGCCCATCACGCAGTGTTGTACCCATACAACATCCACAATAAATGGCAACACTTATAACGAGAAGATGGTGAACTAACAGGCAAACTAAATGGTTTTCTAAGGCTATATAGGAAACTTTTTGTTTATTTTAAACAATTTTCTTAAAATATACACACAGCTATGTTAATCATAAAATCACTAATTGAGATGCCGACCACTCTCATGAGGGTATTTTAAGGCGAATATGTGGTGAAGGATGTGATGAGTGGTAGTAATGAGTTATGAGGTGTAGTCTTGTTACAAACTAAGGCCGACTCTTCTTTAGAATGGGTCATTAATTAATAGCCCAATGACCAATGGAAATACAAGGACTAACGGCGCGGGTACTCTCAGCTACAATGATGCCACGCAGTAACTGAGTGGCTGCTGAGAGGTTATGAGCGCCTGATACACGCGGTCGCAGTTTTCTCCGCTCACTGTCGTCGAGAGTGGGACATAACCTCCTCCGTTCACTCCGATCTCACTACTGAGCTCGGATAGGTTTATCTCGTCCCACCAACAACTTCAGAGTGTGAAGGTATAAGTGTTTCCTGTGTGTCGATGCTCTCCTGATACCGTCCAACTCCAAGCGGCTAACTGACCGCGTGGGAACAAGTTGCAGATGTTTTGGGTATGAACAGTTTCGTGAGGAACTGTAACTGAGTTCAATATTGTGAATTCAATTAATTTAATTATTTATTATAAAGAATTTATGGATTCATAGCCGTGTAGGTGATTATGTACAAAACGTTGTAAATATATTAACTCCTACTGTATTTAATATGAGTTTTAAATAATAAATAATCCACGGTCGAGGCCGGTAGGAACACTTGACTAGACGGTGTTTGAATCATTCGTTTTAAAGTTATTTCAGTTGAATTATTTAGTTTGAATTTCTTCACTTTTACATTCAGAGCACTGGGCAGAAATTAATTTTAAAACTAGTTAAATACATTTACTAGCCCAGGTTGCTTAGGATACAGAAAGTAAACAACTTTCTTATTTCAAAACAAACACAACTATTAACAGCTATTGTTTGTTAACTATACAAAACCATAGAGTAAATAAAAAAGGCAAATCTTGAAAAAGAAATTGTAAAAATTACTAATAGTGTATAAAAGAACTCTGTCTTTTCAAAATAGATACATGAAAACATTTTCGTTTTATTGGAAGTCCCTAAGATGCACAGTAGCGCTTGCAGCTATGTTTTATTGCAATTTTTGTCCCCCCCCCCCCGTTGTAAGTTCCGCTAGCTGTACTCGCATGTTGCAATCTGGAACGTATTGTAAAATCCCCCGTAACAAGTTAGACTCATCACTCAACACAACAATGAAGAGGCAGATTACCTCTTTACACCTCTCAGCCCTTGTACAGTACACATAACAATGCCACGTCACAGTACAATAGTACACAACCCCTAGGGACACATCTGTACAGTGTACTACACTCTTCATTCAAACCCTGATTGTCATTGTGTACAGACAAGGCAATATCATTCTAGAGCGTACTTGATTCAATGTGGGATAGTTTCTTCTTGTTGTGAAAATGAAATTTACTAACCGGAACGTCCCTACGCAAGGACTAGACCGATCACTTAAGGGGGCGTTCTACTGGCTTAGGAGAGTGTCGTTGCAGAGGCTTGCGCGAAATAAAATTGAGACGTTATTAATGGTATTTTAACGAAACAGCTTTTAAATAAAAATAAACATATTATTTAGGATTGCACTTTTATTTTTAATATGTTTTAGTTTTCATGCAATCAGCGGTGAAAGTTAGAAGAAATAGTGTTTAGAGGATACTGATATGCTAACACAGGTGGTTTCCTGATAATGTCTCCTCGCTTCTCCGGTCCTGGTTACTTTCATGACAAGTACGGCTGGCGAAAGCCGGCTGTCCTTCACAGCGTTCGTGTTGGCGTCCAGCCCAGAACGCATGAGTGCCTTGGTTCGAAAGTGGGCTGAGAATTCTGCTTTCTAGGCTAGGTTAATTTGTATATGTAATTGTAATGTAAATTTAATTTGTTAGTGAATTTAGGCCTAATGCTAACTTTTAACTGTACATTGGTAAATAAGTACCTTTTGTTTAAGGATAACGTCAACTCATTGATTGCTACAGTTGCCGCACTGATTATGTCGTTATCTGGAAGACTGTAATTGTTGTTTTAAGTTTCCACCACAACTATTTTGTGGCAAAATTGTTTCATATGTACATATGTTATTATTCATGTATTTTGATGAAATAAAATATATTCTTATTCTTTTAAGACCTTATTAAGAAAATAAAAATAGATTTATAAAAAATCTTGAAACAGGCAAACACAGATAAATTCTTTGTAATTACCATATTTGAATTTAACCTTCACATAAGAGTGCTACTTCTACGAAACCCTTGCAGGCGCTAGGTTTGACAGTTAGGTCGCATCAGTTGAAATAAGGCCCGTTGTTCAGCCAGTTACGCTCCGTGCGCCGTGTCTTCCCCGGGTGTCTTCCTTGCCCGGACGAATTCAGCCTTTCTGACTACTGAGGCGGACCCTTAGATGTTAAATTGAGGAGATCAAGTGGTTAGGGACTGGTTACCTTTATGCACGTCTGCCTCGTATGTTGGGCATATTGCGCTACCACCGGAATGAAAGGAAGTCTGGATTCAGGAGAGGAATGGGACTGGGTTCGGCTGTCCAGACAATCATGAGAGAGCGCGACAAACAAGCCCGCTGACAACCACTAGGGAGGTCTCTAACCCCCAAGACATAGAGAGCTTTGCCAACTCTCGGTGGACCTTTCCCCCCAAGATTATGGCAGGCCTCTTCTGAAAATTCTTTTAAACGTCTCACGTAGAGTCACTGACACACGCGTAAGTTCGTACTTTCTCTAAAATTGCATAGTTTTTCACAATTAAGTCTTCGACTTAGGCAAACTTGGAGTCGAGGGGAGAGAAAGACGGCGAGAGATATCAGCGCTCGCAGCGCTATCTGTGCTTAGGCTGCCGCAACTATGTTGATTTTCCTGCCAGAGTCATTCGGTATATATGTGAAGGCTGCCTCAACTGTATTGAGTTTCCAGCCTCAGCCATGTGGCATCTATGCGCAATCTATCATAACATAATCTTTGGTTCAAACCACTTACTGAAATTATAAATTTTATTTTGATAACGTCTGAATAAAGCTTGAAATAATAGTAATACTTACATATTAGCACGTCAATATTTGATCAGTGTCCTCATAAATAAGTGAAGAGAGGAGGCAGATTTATCGGAATAAAGGGAAGCATCCATATTTACTTCATACATAATAGATCTTGGTCGCACCAGATGTGTCTCATGTGTGAACATCATCTACATGCTGCTGCGATCATCATATCTAAAATTAAAATTTTAAGGATATTTTTTATAGTTTTGAGTTAACAAAAAATACATGACGTTTCGGGATTTGAATTCTGACACCGTCTTCAGGTGAAAAGTAACACAACCTCTCACAAAATACTAGAAAAGAGCTAACCCAAAATAAAATTAGGTTTTTATTTTGATTAAATAAAATCAACCAGCAAGCTAACCAGTCACCCAAGCAAACTTAATTTTATTCGTTAAATGAGAAAATTATATAACGGCTAGTCTAGAAAACAATACAACATGTACAAAAATTCAGAAAATTAACAAAAAAAATTTAAATCAAGCACCACACGGGAGGTTGCCCACGGCCTTTTCCTAATGTTTTGGTATATATTTTAAGTTACTTTTCATCTAAAGACGTCATCAGATTCCAAATGCCGCAACGTCGTGTATTTTCGTTCACTGAAAAACGATGGAAAACGTCCTTAATAATATTTTAACCTCAGAAATTGTACCATAGGCAACAACAAATAAACACAGAATCAATAATGATGCACTCATTTATTAATTTAAATATATTTGAGGTGTATTAAAAGAACATGTACACCAACATTGGGTGAAAATTATATTTACGTCTGAGTATTTTTAATCTAACATGTTGTACTGTGTACTATGTTATGAGCGTCTTTAAAACATTTAAACACCTTGCTTTTCACAATTGAAAATAATAATATTGGTTCTAATAGTAAGAAAGTAATTACAAGTTGATGCAATTTAAAGTTGAAGTTTGTGATTAAATGTTGGACTTGACACGAGTAACTTTTTATATAAACTCAGGAGTTTGTTTCATTAGTAAGTTATTTAAACTTGAGTCTCTTAAGTCAAACATATCAATTCCCTTCAAAGCTGTATTTGTTTCTTTAACACAATTTAAATAACTGGATTTATACGGATCAGGTTACTGATAGGATATGTAAATCAACAAGAAAATTGTGTTTATACGTTAAGTTTATTGTGTGTTTGTAGGTTTTATTTTTGTATCGCTAGTAATCATATTTTAGTGTGCGATAATTACCGGCGTTTCTAAAAAGAACTCCTTGATTTAAATTGTAAGTTAAAATAATGGTTATTAAACATATATATATATATTATTAAAGAGAAGTCTCTCTCAAAATTTTTTTTGATACCGAATAAGTTCTATATGAACTCATTTGTTGCCCGGCCACCAACGATAATTACTACTTTTCTTCCTACAGATATTCAACAGCATATCAGGCGTAACGGATGCTACAGTTCGAACAATCATCTTCTATTCTCTTAGAAGATTCCCTTTTAATAATATATATGTTTATCAACTATTATTTTAACTATACTGTATACTAATAACACTTTTAAATCAAGGAGTTCTTTAGAAACACCCGGTATTTCCGGTGGCACATATCTACAACCTAGTTGAGTCCCAATTATTTAAACGCCATAAAATTCTAGGTAATTCGGACGCAAAGTTTAGAGAAACTCAATAAGCGTATCTATTTTGTTTTAAACCACTAGTGCAACTGGTTATATAGGAGGTGCAACCGGGTTTGTACCATTTTTCAAGAATGAAAACTGTACTACATTTAATGTGAAACTTCGGCCAGCGAAAACTACAATTTTCAGTCCTTAGCTTCATAAAGGTTTACAAGTAATATAATTATTAACCTTAGATTGCTTAAAGTTAGTAAACGTATTGTGTTGTCGTCAATGATCAAAACATTAAACTGTGTTCTTTAGGCGTCCGAGTAAAAGTATACAACTTCAAAAGGTGGTTGGATAAATGTACCGAGGGAATTCTTTGGGACCAGTCCAAAATCTAGTACTGTATTCCTAATTGTTCAACCTTTGGGTATTTAACATATTATAGCCGTTGAAAAATACCATGTTCGCATTTCGATATAGGTAGTTAAGAGTGCGCAGTAGTGATCGTGACCTTGAATTTCATCTCATAAGGGCAATGTAAAACATGCATTTTATAGAGACACCTCCTACAGTCTTTGATTTTATGAAATAAACTTTGTTTTAAAGTGCATTAAATGTTACAGTGGCTCCGTTGAGCAGAGTTTTCATTTGCAAATTTACTCGTACCAAACCGTGACATTAATCCAAAACATTGAGAAACGTTGTATTTTAATTTCTTGCTTTTACGTTTAATCTAATGCAGTTTTCAAAAAGTGCTCAGCGAAGACATTACTTACATTATCATCTTTTAAACAAAACTCATTTCAAAAAGATCTGATGAATATCGCGGGCGTAAAGTGTCTCAAGAAAATGCTTGTTTTTACATTGTTCAAAACCGATTGTAGCACTCTTAACGAGCCGAATGGTTTGGATATTATTATATCTCAAAAACTGAAATCACCGTCTCGTAGTAACCTAGAATTATCAAAAACAGAGCCACTTGTATTCAAGTTTGTCACTTTTCTTTTTCAATGTATACACAAAATTATTATACATTTTGCTCAAGTATATTTCACTAAACTAAAGTTTTAAATACGTAATGATCAAAATATTCTCACCATATATTTTTTGTACCTACATTCAATTCAAATTCAAAATTATTTATTGTAGGAGACAATTTTACATTGCATTACAAAAGTCAATAAAATAATCTAGATCCTTACAAAAAACTTAAACTACTAGTAAAACAATTCAAATTGTATAGCTATCTACATAGTATGATTTAATATTTTAACATTGGTTTAAAAACTCAGCTACAGAGTAACAAGCTTGTCCTAGAAGAAATTTGGTTAACAATGATTTAAATTTTGGTTTCGAATTTTCATGTTTTATATGCAGTGGCAATTTATTAAACAATTTAAACCCAATGTTCTGAGGTAATTTAGATGCAAGTTCTAATCGATGAGGGTGTTGTCTGTGGCCAAACTGGTGCCGGGTTGTATAGTTATGCGTCTCTACACCAGTGAGAACAGTTTCTGATTTAAATTTGTATAACAACAAAATTTCCAAAATATATATTGATGCTAGTGTTAAAACCCCAATGATTTGAATAAGTTTCTACAATGCGCTCTTCTGTATGTTCCTGAAATTATACGGATAGCTCTTTTTTCTAAACGGAAAACACGCAAAAAGATTGTTTGGGATGTCAAGCCCCAAAGAACGATTCCATATCTTAAACGTGATTCTATTAGAGAAGAGTAAATTAACCGCATTAAAACAAATTTTGATATTTATAAAATCTACTTAGCAAAATAATTGGGAAGAAAGTTTTGAGCATAGCGTAGTTACATGTGGAGTCCATTAGAATGATTCGTCGAATATTACACCCAAATACTTGATTTCGGTTTCTAAAGGAATCTCAAAATCATTCATAAATATAACGGGGCTTTGTTCGCTGTGATTTGATTTTGAAAACTGAATGCAGTTTGATTCATTAGGACTTCACATGTAGGTTGTTACTGTTGAAGTATTGGTAAAGACTGGTTAATTAAAAAAACTATCAATTTCTAAACCGTGTATCGTACTGTTTTCGAAAATGAGAGCCACGTCATCAGCATACATAGTAATATTTAAGTTTTTGAATGTTTTAGTTATACTGTTTGTATACAGAATGTATAAAATGGGTCCAAGAATTGAGCCTTTACATAAATCTCCCTCGAAATGAGGGCTTCACACTTACGAGCTGAACTCTATGAGTATATACTCGGCAGGGTTTTAGATGTTATGGATTGGGATTACAAGGTACTCAGCTGGTGCAAGACACAATTTACGACGCAAGGTTAACCTTTAGTTAAACCTTTAGGAGGATAAGTTGTTTCGCAGTCCCAATATTACTAAAGTTGATGAAAAATACAAGGCGGTATTTAAATATTACCATCACTAAACTATACGTTTATATACAGGGTGTCAATTAAGTTTGAAGACGGTTTAGTAATTTTGAACTGCGAATGATGAACACAGCAAATTGTACAGACCTATAATTCTAGCAGCTAAAAACTACTTACGTGGTTGTTGGCCCGATGGCACCAGTGGGCTGCCGGGTGCGCCCCACTGGGGGTTTGTATGACGGGCTTTGCAGATGGCTATAGGACATTGCATATCGTTGAAAAGGTATTTCTTTAACACAAATAATGCCACAAACCGCACTTCTGAGAAATTGTTAAATCAAAAGTTATTGACGTTTGATTTTAACTGTTATAACTTTTGATGGAACAGTTCTACTAACTCCCAGCGGGCGCACCCCACTGTCCCAGCGGGGCTACAAATATGTAGAAAGGTTACTTTTTAGTCCCTAGAAAAGGTCTGTAAAATTTGGCACGTTTATCCTGCGCTGTTCAAAAGTTATTGTAATTGACACCCTGTATATACCCACAAAGTAATAAACTCAATTATCTTGGGACCTCTAGGGGTTTAAGTAATTAAACAGTTTTATCAAGTCTTAAAATTAATCAGATTGCGTCAATAAAAAAGAACGTCGTGTATACGACTGCCATACTATTTACTCTTATCATAATAACAAATATACACAAGATATCGATTCCTCTATTTGTCGATTCCTACTGAGCATACCAGCATAATGTTGTGATGAGAAATGCGCATAAATGCCACGTGGTCAAGGCAGCAAAAACCACGTGGTCAAGGCAGCAAAATCAACCATGTGGAATCTATGCGCAATCTATTCATCATAACATTATCTTTGATTGAACCAATTGGGGGGTTTTAACTTAGCCTACAAAGTTTTAGGAAACTACAGATACATAACGAATTACATTATGGTTCGACTAGAACACTCCATCATGTCATATGTTCACCATGGCTAGGTGCGGCCTATACAGGGTGTCACAAAAATGTGTAGCGCGCTATGCAGAATCGGATTCTGGCCATGTGAAATCTATAAAGTAAGTCTGCCGAGTAACATTTTTGATTTAGCCGTAATCTGCCATTTTGTAATATGAATAAAAAACCCTGAGATATTTTTAGTGAAACTTGTTATAAACCCTTAGTGCTTTTCATTAAATACTGACAAAATTATTATTTATCTAATTTTATCAAATTTCAAAATGGCGATCATTTTGAAAATTGATAAGTTTACCACCATCAAGATTGCCATTTTGAAATTCAACAAGTTGGATAAAAAATATGTTTGAGAATTGTTATTAGGAACTCAATCAAGGTTTATACTTTAGTTTTACAAAATATCTCAAAGGGTTTTGAATTATTTAATATTTTCAAAATTTTACAAAATGGCGGATTACGGCTAAACTAAGCAGAAATTAAAATAATGTTATTCGGCATTTTCAACTTACTTTTGTATGTGGAATACGGTTTGCATAGCGCACTGCACATTTTTGTGACACCCTGTATGATTTTTATTTTATTGTTATTGTAACGTACCAATACAATTTTATATTGTTCGGTAATAAAGATTGTTAATAAAAACTGTGTTCACACAACTGACGAACAGTGTTCGAAATAAAAGTTTGTCACCATTTACTTGTATCATTGACTAGCAGAGGCTTGAGATGGAGTCATGATTGACACGCTATAATTAACCACGTTCACAAGCTAGACAATAGGGTTTCACAAGGTATCATTCACAAGCTAATGTAATAGGGTTTCAATAAGGTATCATACGTCAAGCCAGAAAAGCTGCCTTCGAGGGTGGGGCACAGATTACCCCTGCATCCACAGTATAAGCACTCATCATAACAATGATACAACCTGAAGTTCATCCCTCCGGCCTTGGTCTAATAAATCTTAAGTCAAGTTGTTGTTGTTAGTTGTGTAATCTTTGGAATTTCTGTTGTAAGTCTCATCATCTCCTCCCTTGCTACACAGTACACACTATCTAGTCACACATTGCTATAGTAATCAATAACGTGAAGATCTGCTGTACCAAGGCCATGTTAACAGTTTGAAGTGTGTCAAGCCTGGAGCTGAGTTTAACCGGTCAAGTTGGTGTTGACAAAGTTGTGTTAAGTCTCGTGTCGGTTCATTAAACTTTGTAAGTCTCATCATCTCCTCCATCACTCCTTTTCCTCCTTCTCCCCCTTTCTACGTGGTACACGATAGTTTCATCCAACGATAATTTTACTAATAGATTTGCACATCATGATAGTGATTTCGTTTGGAGATGCCTTATTACCAAGCAAGTTATAAGTATATTATTTATGACCTTAACAACTTATATTTTACTAAATTAACCCATATAAACAATTCATAAAATCTGAAATTCTTTATGTTATTGATCTGATCAGAGATTATTCTATATTGATCAGAAAAAAGTTTATTATTATTGCGTATACTTGTTTTGGGAAGTTTATAAACATAATTTATACAGACCTCCGTTTTATATAAAAATCTGTTCAACAGCCATCAACCTCAAGAAAGTCAACGCTAAATAGAAAAGCGTTCAGAAATGTGAACAAAATGGTTTTTGGCAAGAAATGTACTATATAGACTGACTGTTAAATACAACAAACGATCTAGAGGTAGTTTAAAAGTTTGTTATGTACTTACTAGACACTCTTACAAACTAGGGTGCAGTAAAGGTGTCTACAAAGAAACTATTGTTAATACATTAATGAAACTTTGAATTTTGATAAAGTTGTATTTCTATTCAAACAATATTTGAAATAAACTGAAAGATAGTAAGTTGCCAAAATGGACTGTTGCGGTAGTTTCCACACAGGCACTGTGTCTATTGGATGCAGCTTGGAAACAAACAAGTAACGGTAACGGTTCCACAGAAGCGTGAAACTGTTGTGTTCCATAACTGTTACCGTATCAGTAACGGTTTCAATCAGAACCGCAGCCACAGTTTGTAGACATCTATTGTGTATACTGGACAATAGTAGTAATACATTGTTAGTGGCGGTATCGTTAACATGCTGATAAGGCTTTAAACTTAAGTCATTAATTCACCTGCCGAGAGCAAACTATACTTGAGCTCAAGTTTAAAAGCTGAACTTTGGGCAAAATCATGAACTATTCAATATTTTCACAAAGTTCGAGCACTTACAATGAAAGTTGTTCAATGTATTGTTGACAATGTGGTAACGCTTTGAAGAAATGCGCTGTTCGGCAAAGTAATATGTTGTTAACGATTAAAAAACACACACTATTCAGCTAAACTAAACTATATAGGTTCAAAGCGACTCAGATAGTCTCAGTGATCATCTGATGATACCCGCATCAACTCCCCATCGTTTAGACATCACTACAGACCATCACTTCGAAGTCACGTTAAGTCGTTGGTCTTGTATTTCCATTGGTCATTGGGCTATTAATTACCACCATTCTACAGGAAATGGCCCTAGTTTGTGGTACAAGACTACACCTTATAACTCATTACTACCACTCATCACACTCATCCTTCACCACATATTATTGCCTTAAAATCCTCATGAGAGTGGTTGGCATCCGCAGTGATTTAGTGTTTTAAACTTTGGCCTTAAGTAGAATATTTATAGAAATTGGGAAACAATGAATGCTAATATTGTTCTCATACACTTTCTTATTCTCTACCATGCTTCGGTGGATTCCATCTTCAAAGACCTTGGTTATTTACTGTCAGTAAAAAGACTGCAATAGTTCCTAAACTAATTGATTTTATTTTCCAGGTTTACCAGTCTTGCTGGACACGCAGGTCCTCCTTTGGAAACTAAGAAGGTACGTTACTTTGATTTAATTATAGTTTATAAAACACAATTGTTTATTAATGTAATACTTTTCTTGCTTTAAAAAAGGTAAAAGAATATTACAACAATACAGTATTTATAAAATGTATTTCGGGATCGGAGCACATCACTCGTGCACCTCATCACCGGCGCACCTAGCAAAGTTCACGAAATCTGCCATTTTGATGAGCAGTTGTCATGGTTACCGAATGGTGTGAAAAGCAGGTTGTCCAACCTAAGATACAAATACGTTGGTTAAAGGAGGGTAAAACTACCCTTTCGGGAATTTCTTTAAATTCAATTCTATTGTGTTTAATCACTCTTAATTTTCACTCTTTGTAAATATTTATTGAAGCCATAGAAAACAAAACATCAATGACAAAGAAATCGTAAACATTCAGAGAGCAACACAAGAAAATATGACATTGGAAAACAAGAGAAGTGCCAAAATATTTTGGTTAAATTGTAAAGAAGAGGCTAAAACAAGCCTTTAAAGTCCATCACCCTTTTTACTATTTCAGCATTTACTCTGTAATCAATTACCGAAGATATTCTTTTGTTTTTAAACGTTATAGTTTTGCAATTTTCAATATCAAAATACATTTTGTGTCTTGGCCCAAAGCAACATTGGTCTTCCAACGCGTCTGTAACGCAAGAGTATCGCAATTAGTTCTCATTTCCCTACGCAGTTTCACCTGAGTAAAGAAGAACTTTTGAGTTTGTTAAACACCTAGCATTACCAATAGCCTAACCCATATTTTAGAGAAACATGGACTTCCAATCCTTGTGGTGCTTGATATCATAATGTTTATTTTAATCACAGCTTGTGAAACTTGTTCAATTCTGTCATGGAAAAGTGTAGTAGGTCCCAGATTTAAACAACTACGTAATGCAATCAGTAAAGATCGTGTAACGCAACTATTGAAAGATATGAAAAAATATAATGAGCCTTCAGATTCATGTATTATTATAGATACTGGGACTCGTGGCGTGGTCCTGTAATCCAGCTTCATGGAGGTCAGGTTTTGAGGATGATATAGGTCTAAAGCGGCTCAGATAGTCAGTGATCATCTGATGATACCCGCATCAACTCCCACCATCGTTTAGACATATCAGACCATCACCTGCGTGGTTCGGAAGTCACGTTTAGCCGTTGGTCCTTGTATTTCCATTGGTCATTGGGCTATTAATTAATGACCCATTCTAAGGAAGAGTCAGCCTTAGTTTTAACAACATTCTACACCTCATAACTCATTACTGCCACTCATCACACTCATCCTTTACCACATATTTGCCTTAAAATACCCTCATGAGAGTGGTCGGCATCTCAAATAGTGATTTTAGTGATTTAGTGATTCATGTTGAATGATTTTAGAGGAAATAGTTCACATCTGCTTTACTAAACCGAACAAAAAATGCGCGAAATTTTAACATTGATAAAAGTGACTTTAACCATCGCTCGTATTGGACGTTGAACCTTAGCTTGTATCAAAATAATTCACTTTAAAACCTAGTGATAACGTACAGGAGGTCACAAAAATTGGAAGCGTGATATGCAGAGCCGGGTTCTACATACAAAAGTAAGTCGAATATGACTTGTAACATTTTTTGATTTCGGCTTAGTTTAGCCGTAATCCGTCATTTTGTAAATGATTGTCAAAATAATTAAAAACCCTGATATGTTTTTTTTTAAACTTGGTATAAACCTTAATTGGTTTCCTAATAACATTTCCAAACATATTTTTATCTAACAACGTGAAATTTACGTCACTAGACATTTTCGAGTTACTTTTTTATGTACGAGTAAAATCCGGTTCTGCATGGCGCTACACATTTTTGTGACACCCTGTATATTTTGAAATAATCTATTGAAAATTATGTGATGTCACAGGATAAAGGCGTACAGTATAATTTAGTAATTTAGGATACCTAATGCTTGTACAATTAACTTGGGTAAGACATTAATAATCGAAACTTGAGTAGCAACGTGTACTGTTTTGTGTCTAGATAATATAATGAATCTTATCTTAAAATGCCTTATTACTACAATAAATACACTTTTGTTAAAAAAAAGGATACGGGAACGTTTTTAGGATTTTCCTAGTTTCTGTTGTTTATACAGTATGTATTTAAAATTAATACACATAAATTAATACAACCTATTTATTATATTGCAAACAGTTTTGCTAAATAATTAATCTGCGTATTTGTACACGTGGTGAGGTTTCAATCAGTAAAGCAATTAGTGACAGGTGTTGAGTCAAAGCAGGTGTTTAATTTGATTGCGAGGGAAGCACTGCCTGAAAAACAAACTGACAAACATTTTCAACGCTTGAGTCCTCGCCACACTTTACCTTTGTGTATCTTCCTTGTTCTGGCGAGAACCTTGGGTTACTATGCAATACTTTCACTAGTAACTTATTCAAATAGAAGTATACGAGGTGTTATCAAAAGCGTCTGCAAAGACAATGTTAATGTAGGTAGATAGCGCACGTGCGCTAGTTGAGGCTGCGCTGCCCACGTACAGATAGCGCTGCGAGGTAGTCTCAAGTAGAGCCAATGACGTACGCGCAAGTTTGATTGTTCTCGGGAATTCAGTCACATTTAAGTTATCGACATCTTACAAACTCTAGCATGTGGAACCAAGGGAAGAGAGAGACGACAGCGCTCGCAGCACATTCTGGGTATGAGCTGTCCAACTACGTTGGGTTTCCTGCCTCAGTAATGAGGCATCTATCTACCATAACATTGTCTTTGGTATCAGGATTAGTGCTCCAAGTTTGACCGCCCAATTTGATAGCAACCCAAATTCGTATCAATTTACTCAATAGTCAAGGTAGGCGTACTAAGAAAATGTCAAACCACCAGCTCAGTGGTGTACCTAGGACTTTTTTTCGGGAGGGGATTCTAAAAGTATTTGGCAAGGAAGGTTTGAGGGGTATTACAGAAGGGCATAGAGGGTCAAAAGTACTCCCCCTGAAGTTTGTTAAGTATTTGGTGACTGAAATAAAGGTTTTAACTAAACTGTTAATGCTATATTACCATAGCTTTTTAAAACATACATTCTTTTCCAAAAGCCTCTGAAGACTTTTCAAAATAATTGGGCCATTTCGGTAATGTAGCATAAAGCATTGACTGTCGATCTTCTGTTCATCCGAGGTGTCTACCATTTGCTCAGGCAGAAGGAACTGTATCGTTCTTCGTAAGTTACTAAATCACTATTTGAGATGCCGACCACTCCCATGAGGGTATTTTAAGGCAAATATGTGGTAAATGATGAGTGTGATGAGTGGTAGTAATGAGTTATGAGGTGTAGTCCCATACAAACTGGCCGACTCTTCTTAGAATGGGTCATTAATTAATCAATACGAGTTGAATAAACAATCATTTATAATTGATAGTGGAATTTTAGAGTTTGCCTTGTTCATTGACAATTTAGCTTGTTTTTTTTATTTTCAAATCGTTATCGGGTCCAAAAATTCTGTCCAGATGTCTTCTTCGTCCACATATCATTCCTTCGCACAGATCCCCAATGCAGTGACCTCATGATAGACCCTACATCTTTTCTTCTTTCTAAATTCATCACCGATGAGGGTCCTTATTCGGTATGTCAAGTGATGTATGTCCTTACACCTGCCTACTCTTTACAGAAAAGAGCCCCAAAAGGACACTATCCAAGGACGTGTGGCAGTGTTTTCAATAACGTAACTCCCGGACCTGATGCCATATTTTAACCTTTCCTGACTCCTTAACCGGGGCTTCTCCGACTAATTTTAAGTATCTTCAAATTTTGAATTAAGGCCTCTCTAATGTTACTGATATTTTATTATTCTTGACACCTCCAAAGAAGCTCTTCTTTTCTTTTCGGGTAAAAATCACCCCATTTATATTCGTTTCTATAAATCGAATCGTAATTTTTATCTTGAAAAATCAATTTTAATATTATTGTTAACTATTGATGTATGGTACATCACATACCTGAAAATACTTAACTTGTCTAAACAGCTTGAAATGTCCAAGGAAAATGTTGATGTTTGTTGTTTACTTGTTGGTTAGTGTCAGAGTAAAGCTTGATGGGATGTCAAATCAACTTCTCAGGTGTCAACACGGAATCAAAACAAGGCAAAGTGTTTATTATTAACCTGTTTCTTTTCCTCGACCAGTAAGGACTTAGGAAGCTTATCTTACATTATTTGTTTTGTTCAGTTTTACGATGAAAGTACTTCTGTTCACTTCCGTGTTCGTTTTCTTTTAAATTGTTTCTAAAGAATTATAATGTTCTTTGTTATGTAGGTTCTTCCGACTAATTTGATAACCATTATTTAAAAAAAGTATTTAAATTGTTTGTAATATTTCCAAACAATAGCGTTTTGAAATTTAGGGCGGCCAAGCCACCGGATGGTGGGTATCTCATTCTTGCCCACGTGCCAGAAAGCCCGATTCAAGTATATTTGTTTTATTTGTAGGAGAAACACCTGCAATTTTAGCGTACCGACACGTGAATTACCCCATAGCCCATGATCAAATTCTGCCGCACGGCGCGCGCGCTAAGGACCATTAAATCAGCCGCGCATGTTTCAACGTAGGGCTGCAAGGTGCGAGCCTCGTGTGAAAGAGCAAATGACACCACAAACCACTGGATCGCTTCTATTATATTTTATTTATACAGCTTTTTTAAGTTCCTGTTTCTGATATCTCAACCAGAATGTAGTGTAATTTTCAAGTACAATTCAATATAGTAAAAAACTCACGTAAGTAGTAATTTACATTGAGCTGACTGAAAAGTACCGAATTGATATTTGTAGACATTTTATACGTTCGAATGAGTTTACTTAAAAAGTTTAACAAAATCAAAATACCACGGTATTAAAACAAATGCAAAACGGATCAAAATGTTCTTGAATACAACACATTAATCTTCAAATTCTTGAACTGTAAGGCTCCTCTCACGTTAATGATATTTTATTTAAATCTAAAGAGCTCCGTCTTCCTTTTGGCAAATATTATATTCCTTTATCTTGAAAATAATTTACCATAGCTGGAGATGCGTACCACTCTAATAATGAGGCACACTCATTACAGGAAAATATTTTAGGCAACTTGTCTAACACAGGCTATGGGAAATGTCTAAGGTGAACGGTAGTATGTTTTCTGTTTACTTGAGTGTCAATCTTGTTTTAAACCCAAACAAGGCAAAGTGTTATTAACCTGTTTCTTCAATCAGTAAGGAATAGGAAGCTTATCTTACATTATTTGTTTTGTTCAGTTTTACGATGAAAGTACTTCTGTTCACTTCCAAAACATTACTTTGTTATGTAGGTTCTTCCGACTAATTTCAAATTAAACAATAGCGTTTTGAAATTTAGGATCTTATTCGTGGTTTTATTTGTAGCAATTTTAAAGCTGAATTACAACATTATTTTATTTAATTAGAAAATATTCATATTGCTTTATTTTTTAAATTTAGGCAATGGAGATCAATGACATAATTAATATAGTAAAAAGTAAGTAGTACTTGTACATTGAGCTGACTTAAAACAGTATTTTCGAAAATACCTTTCTGAAATAGTTAAAACCTCTTTTAGTAAATACTACTATTCGCCATACGGTTACTTCCAGCTGTCCGATTTTGCTGGCTAACGATCTTGACTAAGATATTTAGAAAAGAACATTTGTACTAAATTCTATCAAAATCCGACATAAAAAATTACACGAGAAAGTACACACACAAAATTGTTTTGGGGGTTAGGATCGGTGCTTGTTTCATAACCCCGGGTCTGGGTCTTACCATGCGGACAGCATGAATATCTCATTTGCCCCAAGGAAATTTGTTAATCTAGATTTTTTTGTTACCCTAAACTATAGATAACTATAGGACTGGGACTCGTGGCGTGGTCCTGTAATCCAGCTTCATGGAAGTCAGGTTTTGAGGATGATATAGGTCTAAAGCGGCTCAGATAGTCTCAGTGATCATCTGATGATACCCGCATCAACTCCCACCATCGTTTAGACATATCAGACCATCACCTGCGTGGTTCGGAAGTCACGATAAGCCATTGGTCCTTGTATTTCCATTGGTCATTGGGCTATTAATTAATGACCCATTCTAAGGAAGAGTCGGCCTTAGTTTGTAACAAGACTACACCTCATAACTCATTACTACCACTCATCACACTCATCCTTCACCACATATTTGCCTTAAAATACCCTCATGAGAGTGGTCGGCGTCTCAAATAGTGATATAATGATATAAATAAGATTGATACTTTGAAGGAAACTTAAGACAATCCTACTTGAACAAAAGACAGGTAAGTTTGCAGTATTGTTACATAATAAAGTCAGCGGGTTTGCTGCATTTACATTGCACAAAGGAATGGTAATGGCTACTTACACAGTTGAAGCACTACGGGCATTCCTTTACTAACTTTGCAACACAGTTGGTTTAGTGATAGACTGACTTTAACCGAGTTTGAATGAATAAGAAATTTAATAGTAGAAAGTTTAATATACAGTATAATGTATATGAAAGGAGAAATCACTTCAGGGTGTTTTTTAAGTGGGCCATTATTAAACATCGTTAACTATAGGCTTTACAGGAAAGTTTAAATAGGGAACATTACCTAGTTTTGTCCCAGTATTAAAAATACGTGAGAAAGTTTTTTTTCAAAATAGCCGCCATTTTCAAATATGGCGGCCAACATTAAAATATCCTATGAAAACCCGTATTTTTTATGATGATTTTGGATTAGTGGTTCATTTTAAGGCGTTTGATTTTTTGACATTTTATGGTGTCTAAAATATTTGGAGAGATATAAGCATTTACAACTGCAGCAAACGTCATAGAAAATTCACATATTTTAAACTCTGGATACTCATATCTTTAAAACGGATGGGTTAATCGTAAAAAGTTCAAGAATAAAAACGTCTTACAATCTAGTTTTGAACATACGCAAATCAAACAGAAAATTAAACATTGCGTAAAAAATATCTTCCCCACGTTTTTTATGTACCGGTAAAATTGATTTTTTAACTGGGCCATTGTGTATAGTGTCAGTTAGTGGAATAGTTTATTCCGATAGTGGAAGTTTCGTTTGTTATACAGGTGTCTACTGAGAATTCATTTGTATTATTCCTTTTTATTATGTGATTTTTATTGTTTATACTTATTGAAAACGAATGAGCAATCTAACAGTTAATTACTATGGACACTCGGGCAGGGTCAGTATGATAGCTGATAATTTCGTTTTTGTGTGGGACGTTTTTAGAGTGGTTTATCAGCCTTCGTGTAAACATATCCTATGAAAAATTCTTTTAAGCTTCGAGTCAAGATAACCTACAAAAACAATCTTACCTACTAAGAGACCTCTTTATTATACGCTACAACTTTAGTAATTGATTCCATCTACTAACTCCTAACTAAATACTAATTCATCTAGTAAAATTAGGCCTACTACTATTAAGTAGATCTACTGTTAAGAATTAGGTTTGGATTCGCACAAAGCAAACACTAAGCAACGATGGAAAGTGATTAGGATCTGTTTGATACAACCAAATAGCAAAGCAATATGTTTGATGCAATACACATTGCATGCATATCGAACATACCATCTATTCATAATAGGGATTTATTAAACGTTTCAAGTTTCAATTTCAGAAGGCCTACTCAGCAATACATTCTGTTTAAGCAATATTGATATTAATCGGGAATGATAATCCCAATTAATATTCCCGTGATTAAAAGGGATTAAGGGATCTTAAGCTAAGCAGCCGTACCACGATTTTTGGTGCTCACAGCCTCGCTTCGGCCTTCAACCTCAGCTTTTCGTGCCCTCTTACGATGAGCGTTACGGGGCTGTTCGCTACACTCACTGTTTTGCTTTTACTTTAGGTTTCAGAACTACTGGGTGTTTTACTGCATGTTTTACAAATACATACAAGGAAAAGTGCATTTTAAATTCCATAAAAGTCCAACCTACTCATTCCGCTGTTATAGTGAAACATCACTTTCTTGACCGCCATTTTTAACATAGGCCTACTGAAATGATTTTAATACATTTTAGTTTATTGACGGCTAACGCTAAAATACTTATATTTTTAAAATTTAATAAAAATTGACTAAAGTCTACTGCTTTTAGATAATTTAAACAGCATTTTTGGTGACCTTCCCACGAATAGAGCACTACCGGTAGTCTGATTTCGCTGGTTAACGAACTTGGCCAAAATATTTACGAGAGAAAAATGTATACCAAATTGTATAAAATCGTACAAAAATGCGACCTTTAGAGATTAAACGCATAACTATATACATGTGTATATAAAGGTTTGAAGCAATTCCCGAAACGTGTTCTGGGGGACAGAATCGATTCGCATTTCATGGTCCCGGGTCTGGGACTTGCTGGCGCATGAGTTCTATGCTGACGACATGAATACCTCTTTTTTCTCATAGCGAAGGAAATTCGCTAAAAATGATGATTCCAAGTCTAAATACGTAGGCTTGAGCGGCCAGAGTCATTACTAGATTCTAGGCTTCCGGTATCACACCGCGGCAAAGACTACGCTCGCCGCACGGCGTCACATACTCCCATAGCCCATCGCCGCATCAGGCACCCGCCGCACGGCGCGCATGACCGTGTGAAAACACTCACATACTCCCATAGCCCATCGCCGCATCAGGCACCCGCCGCACGGCGCGCGCCGGACCGTGTGAAAGAGCACTTGACACTACAAACGTCGGACGTTTCGTCCATTCTATGATGTGACATCCTCAGTGACCATACAGCGTTTTTGTAGTTAGTTCTCTGACACTGTTTGATATCAGAAGCCTAGAATGTAGTGAGATGCCAAGTGTTACACTACAGTTGACACATTTAACACACATGCACAACATACATCACTGCAGCTGTCTCACTCCATCACATGTAACTGCAGTGACGTCATGTACTGGACTAGTACCCATGTGACACTACATTGGTGTTGCATTCATTTTTATGTATGTAAATAAATAATGGAAGGGAGTCAAATGATTTCATTTAACGTTTGTCGTGTTTAACAACGTGAAGTTTGTGCTACGGAGTTCTCTCTACTACTCAACCTTGACCATTACCTAGAGTCATCGTATGGTCACTTTACAAATTGTAAGTGGTGTCTGCGGGGTTCGAACCCGCGTCATCGGAGGGATGAGCTCCGGAGTCGCGCGCGCTACCAAATCGTTACGTATCCTACAATATGTGCATTTTTTAAAGCAATTTACGCAGTTTTGAACATTTATCCCAACGTTTACAAGTTTCTTGTTTCGTTTAATCTTTCATTTTTTCTTATAGCTACTGTAAAATATTGGTATTGTTTGTGAGCTGTTTTCTAAAGCTATTTATAAATCGTAAGTATGTTGTTAAATAATATAAACATCTTAAAAATTGCAGAATGTAGCTTTAATATTGGAATTGATCAGAAATTAAGCTGATTTAGAAGTTCAAAACCAAAAAACTTGATTTTAAAGTACTCGTAATTAAGACGTTTAACCTACGATGTGGTATGTACTCTCTGTTGCAGAGAAGTAAGAATTGTATAAAAAGGAATTAATTCATTAATATTACTTAATACACTATAGGGCCGGTTCAATGGTGACTGAACGAGTAAATGTTTAGAAACTTCCAGGCATGCTACTCTCTTCAGATACCTAGCCACAAAACTTGATTTGTACTAGAACCAATCAAGAACCACAGCTTTTAGTAAAATCCAGATATGTTAATGTATTGCTTTAACGCGTTTTTTAAAAGTAAGGCAACGTCTCAACAAATGTACAAAAAGAGAGAGAGCTAGAAATACAGGGTCAGGCAAAAGTGTGGAAACACCTTTATAACTTTTCAACCAGTTTTTTCATTGCAACCGAACTCGGTACATTTTATCGTAGGAACCAAAAGTACCTTTTAATGCATACTGACACTTTGCCCCAGTTTTCAAAATGGGGGATTGGAGGGGTAGTCCCATAATTTTTATAGGGAAGCCCCATCGAGTGACACCTCATTTTGAAGGTCTTAGAAAATGTTGATGAATGCTGAAAACTAGAAGTCTCTATATTAACCCAGAAAAAAATGGCGTCGATTTTAAGTTACACAGATTTGTATAGCGTTAAAACGCCTTTATAACTTTTTAGCCAGTTTTTCCAGCGCAACCGAACACGGTACATTTTATCAGAGGAAGCAAAAGTACCTTTAAATGCTTACTGACACTTTGCCCCAGATTTCAAAATGGTGGATTGGTGGTGGGGGTTATTTACAATTTAACTGTTTATTCTCATATTTAAATACTCTTATGACTAATATACACAAGTAAAATACACAATACCAATATTAATACCGTGCAATTTATGCACCATTATATGAACCTTTCAAACGCCAATGATTGTAAATTATTTTACCAAGCGGAATTCCCTACACAACCAAATGCTCTGGTATATTATTGAGAATATCCATTTGCATATCTCCGGTACGAATACAGATGTGAATTCAGCAACACAGCTTTTACATAGCTTTTATTTAAGTAGTGAAGCCGGTGAAAACCTTTTAAGAATATTACAGGGAAGCGATGTGGAAGCGTATGGCTAGATGCAGGGTTTATTTGCAGTTGAAAGTTTCTTCAGTGATTTGATTACGTAAAGACGTGTTCTTTTTTAAATTGTTTTGTAAGAATTATATCGTGAATGAAATCTAATAACAGTTCTTGAAATAACTCAGTGTTCTCAAAGAACCCATTGGCTCTTCTTTTGAAGTTGTTGACGATGGTAGAATTATACAGTCAACTCCCGATTAACCACGATAACGTAGGGTTGAAGCTTCCCGGATGAGCAAAATCGCGGTTAATCCGCAAAACTCAAAACTAATGTACAGTGTACAACAATAACCTAAGTGTTTTAGTTAGGTAATGCTGGTTAAAGTTAGGTGAAACCTTTTAAGAATATTACAGGAAAATGAAAATGAAAAAAATGAAAAAAAGTCTTTATTTACGTGGTGAAGTTAGGACTTAAAGTCCTCTCTACCACTTAACCACGTTAAATATATACAATAAAATCATACTAATTACAAATATACAATACAGTAATTGGAAATTAGATATTTTAACTTAACTTAAGTGTATAAAGGTTTACAAATAAATTGATTTAATATATAGCACTAAACCTAAAAACAATCACACTAACCTTTCATACAATCCACTCCCGTAAACGCACAACAACGATCCCGACGTTCCGTCCCTGACCAACGCAAAGCGAGCCCGAGATTCGATCGATTTAACATTATCAGGAAGAGCGTTCCAAAGGCGACATGATGAGACAATGAACGATTTTCCAAAACTGATGATCTATGCAGAGGAATCGACAACAGAAGAGCTCCAGTGTTACGGGAAACTTATTTGTGACATAAATGTGGCAGAAAGATAAGCAGGATTTTTTAGTCTGATGATAGTGTATAGTAGAGTTAAATGTGGAACTCTCGGAGAGGTTTTATTTTCAATATGGACAGCTGTTCAAAGTAAGGAGTAATGTGGTCAACACGTCGTAAGTTAAAAATAAAACGGATGCAGTAATTTTGAACACGCTGCAGTCTGTCGGACAGTTCAATTGTCATGTCGTTTGAGACGACGTCACAGTAGTAAAGTGGGGTAGCGCCAAAGTCTTTACCAGCATCACTTTCACGTTGAATGGAAGAAATAAAGCAAAGCGCTTCAAGCTGTGAATGCAGGCAAAGACTCTGTTGCAGGTAACAGTAACGGTTTCGTTCCAAGTCAGTGATTCGTTAATTATCAGACCAAGGTTTTTGACTTTGTCTGAGTAGTTTAGTTCGACATCGTTGAGTTTAAGTCTTGGGAACGTGAGCAGGTCGATTTGTGAACGTAAACGAGTAGTACCTATCAGTATGGTATCAGGGAAGCGATGTGGGAGCGTATGGCTAGATGCAAGGTTTATTTGCCATGGGTTTTCTTCCGTGATTTGATTACGTGAAACGTGTTCGTTTTCTTTTTTAAATTGTTTCTGGAAGGAATTATAATGTGAAATATTTCTAATAACACAGTTATTTTAATAACTTACTTGTGTCCTCAAAGAACCTATTGATGATTGACAACTAATAGTTAAAAAAAGTATTTAAATTCTGTTTGTAATATTTCCAGCTTGTTGATTAAATAGACGCTATTGACAGTAACATGTTTCGGATAAACATTCAGATTTAAGTACTTCTCTAAATTTGAAGGCGTAAATAGTTGGGCCGGATGGTGTAGTCGTCAGCATAATCGCCCGGCGTGCGAGAAACCGGATTCAAGTATAACTTGGTGAATTGAATGTTGTCAGTCCAATTCAATAATTGTTTCTCAAATATAAATATTTCAAATATTTGCTTAAACATGTGTACTTCCTTATTGAACGAAGTGAATTTAAAAAATCTCAAGTAGTTAAAACCGGATTTATTAGGTTTGAAGACAGAGGAAAAATACTTCCCCGTATCTCATGGTATATGCATTGTCTCAGGTAATAGAGTTTGAACAGTAATGTACTTCTTGGAAGTCTCTTCTTGCGTCAACGCTTAATTTGAATAATGGCGAGGAAATCGATTCCACGATGTAAATATTCTTCCACGTAATTTCAACACCGTACATGAAAAACATAAAGTAGATGAGCGGTTATTCAGAATATACTTATGTTTATTTTATGTAAAGCTAACCGTGTCTGAGATAATTAATATTATTACGGACGTTTCCCATAGTTTTCGAGTGAACAAAAAGTACTCGACGTTTCGGGATCTGACCTCGTCATCAGGTGAAAATTAACCTACATCATAACCAAAAACATTAGGTGACGAGCTAGCCTAGAAGTAATCAGCGCAAAATAACTAGTCACCCACCACCGAAATTCTAAATTTATGTTTCTTCTTTTCACCTGTTAAACTTTTTAATTTTATAACGGCTAGCCTAGAAAACGTTAATTTTAAAACGTGTTTGTACATTTTATACAACATGTACAAAAACGTTACAAAATAAAAAAAGAAAAGAGAAATCAAGCACGTCCACGGCTAGTGACAGCTGCACACTGACTGACTTCTTGGCCAGTCAACTAGTCACCAGACCCCTTGGCTGGTTCGGAGCAGTGGACGACCAATCACAACACCATGATCAGAATGATACAATAATACACTCCTTATGATTGTGATTATTAAAGGGCCGTTTTATGAATCTAACTTTAAATAGCATCACCTAACTGTGAAACACTTAGGTTAATGTTGTACACTGTACATTATTTTTGAGTGTTGTGGATTAACCGCGATTTCGCTTATCCGGGAAACTTCAACCCTACGTTATTGCGGTTAATCGGGAGTTGACTGTATAATTCTACCATCGTCAACAACAACTTTAAAAGAAGAGCCAATGAGTTCTTTGAGGACACTGTTATTTAAAAAACTGTTATTAGATTTCATTCACGATATAATTCTTGCAAAACAATTTTAAAATGGAAAAGAACACGTCATACGTAATCAAATCACTGAAGAAACTTTCAACTGCAAATAAACCCTGCATCTAGCCATACGCTTCCACATCGCTTCCCTGTAATATTCTTAAAGGTTTTCACCGGCTTCACTACTTAAATAAAAGCTATGTAAAAGCTGTGTTGCTGAATTCACATCTGTATTCGTACCGGAGATATGCAAATGGATATTCTCAATAATATACCAGAGCATTTGGTTGTGTAGGGGAATTCTGATTGGGTAAAATATTTTCAATCATTGGTGTTGCATACATAGCCTGGTATTAGTATTCTGCTTACTTTTATTTGTTCCTTTTATTTTTCAAGCACAGAAAATACTTCCTCGTATCTCGCGGTATACGCATTGTCTCAGGTAATAGAGGTTGAACAGTAATGTAGTTCTTGGAAGTCTCTTCTTGCGTCAACGCATAATTTGAATAATGGCGATGAAATCGATTCCGCGATGTAAATATTCCTTCACGTCTCCAAGGAGCTTTGAAGAACTTATCGTATTTTTAAGAACACCGTATACGACGCGTAGCCATGAACGCTAACGTGAATCCTAGCGAATTTCTTATAAGCAATGGTATAGCTGCAACAGCCCTTTTGGTGGGCGTTTCCCCCGAAACATTTGTATTTGAAGGATACTTGGTTACGTGATTTAAATTAGGTTCAGCATAATTGTAACCAAATTATGTTGCAATACTAATGTTTTGATATTGATTACATCAGATATGTATTGATATTTAGAAGAAAAATAGTGTTTTGTGTATGTAATTTAGTTTGTAAAAAATGATTTAGACCTAGTATTTAAACTTATGAGTGCAACCAACCAAAAGACTAATGGAAATTAATTAAATTGTACTCTGAAACAAACAATATTGTACATGATATAGCCATATGGGAATAATCAATGAAGAGTTTGAATTTGAGTTTAAATTACATGTGAATAGTAGGAAAATAAAAACTATTAGGTTTCCGAATTTTTCTTTCCTAACTCTTTAGTTGGTATTCCATTATGTCTATGTAATCTTGTCAGTATTTAGCGCATAAGACAAAAATCCTTTTGCGTTTGAACATTAAAATAGCTTTCAAGCTATAACTGAATAAAAATACTAAACGATGCTATGGATACACTTTTTATGAAATTCCTAAACATTTATTTAGGTGATCTTCAAGTACAGACTGGTTGACTTGAAATAATAAGAGACGTCAACACGTACTATTTCACCGATCAGGCTTTTGCGAGAAGGTTATATCTCTTATATTTCTTGACACTGACAGTGACTTAATACAACAGCTGTGAGAGGCAGATGACGTCACTGATGTTTATACAGAGCTCCTGCCATCTGGTGTCAAAATATTGGAACTATTCTTTATTCCGAATATTCACCCTCCTTTTTTCAATATTGTTGTTTTAACAATAAGAAATAATACAAGGTGTCCCATAAGTAAAGTGCCAGACTCTGGGAAAAGGTTTTATGGGTCAAAATAAAGAGAAAATCAAGAATAAAGCTTTTTCAAAAACGCTTAGTTAACTAGATATTTGCCATTTTATATTGTTCACTAATTATTTATTATCAGGCACACCACTCATCGAATTTGACTCATACTTAACATACATTTGTATCTTAGTAAGACCATTTATGGAAAAATTACCAGGATGATCTAACGTATCATTTTAAAATGGTGGCTATTTTATGGTAACTTTAGGGCATTTTTGACGTTACGCCTTAAATAGCGAATAAACGGTGAGTTTAACGATAAAATGTAAAGAATAACGTTTTGTAGTAAACTTTATAACCTATCTATTAACATCAATGTCATCAATTGAGAAACAACGAAGCTTTAGGGGAAACTATGGCTGAAAACAGACAACCAGAAAGAATTCCATAATATGACAATGGTGTCATAATGGTGTCAACATAATATGGTGGACAACCTTCCACCTTATTATCATGATTTTTGCCACGGTTTCCATTGTAACTTTGTTGATTCTTAATAGATTTTTTTGACCTTGGTTTTAATAGATAGGTAACAAAATTTGCTATAGAACATTTTATCATAAAACTCACCGTTTATTCGCTATTTAAGGTGTAACGCCAAAAATGCCTTAAAATACCCACAGTTTTAAAATGATAAGTTAGATCATTCTGGTAATTTTTTCCATAAATGGTCTTACTTAGATACAAATGTATGCTAAGTTTGAGTCAAATCCGATAAGTGGTGAGGGAGAGGATAAATAATTAGCGAAAAATATAAAATGGCAAATATCTGGTTAACTAAGCGTTTTTAAAAAAACGTTTATTCATAACTTTCTTTTTATTTTGACGCATAAGTCTTTTCCAAGAGTCTGGCACTTTACTTATGGGACACTTTGTATATGGATCATATGATTTTAATTATCTTTGGGAAAGCAATAAGCATCAGAAGTTGGGAGATCATAATTTTGAAATTCCTAGTCTTAAGGAATTATACAGTTATGACCGACAAAAAATCGATAAAAACCAGTCCTACCAAATAACGAAAAGTAAACGACAAGCTGATACCGGTACTAAGTTGAGAAAAGGTAGACTACTCATGAAACTAACATTGCGGAAAAAGAAAAGTTGTATAAAACAACTACATTTTAACTACAATACCCAGCCATTTGCATTCCATTCTCGTTTATATGTTAAAGACCACTTTGTAAAACAGTTTGAACATATTTTCTGTTCGTTTCATTTATGTTTCATCGGGTAAAATGTGTAAATCACTTTTGAATTATTATGTAAAACGCTTTATTATAAGATTTCCTGTGGTTTACTGGATTTTGCTTATTTACATATTTTGTGTCGGATTCAAATAAATGCATTCAAAGGAACACTTTCTCCCGAAGCTGCAGAGAGATGCTCGGAATATTAAACGTTTGAAGGAAGTTAAAGTATTGACTGATTTCCTGATTTTAAAGTATCTTTTTTACTATAAAGGGGTGAAATACATTTTTGTCGCTCAAGGCGTGTTTTGTTTATAAATGTATAAACTAAAATGTATGTACATATATAATCTAGTTCTTCCGGTTAACACCGCGTATAAACATCATTATAATTATCTTAAAACATTTCGGGCTCGCTATGGAGTACCATCTTAAGTCACTGATTGGCTGAAACTGAGATACTTGCTGTCTGCTATTCTATTGGTCACATGGCTGTAAACGAATGCCTAAGAGTTACTTTATATTTTATATGAAGTTTAACCCAGAACATAAAAGGAAATGTAAGTTTAATTCCATAGTTGTTCTACGGCGTTTCGTTCTAAATAGCTTAGAACTAAAATAACTCTGTTTTCTATCAATATCAGTAAATAATAAAACATACATTTTGTTAGTGTATTTAATGGTGTAATAAAAACGAGGAATTATACACATTTATTTTTCAAACTTTGCTTGAAACTTGTAACTAGATAGACTATTGAATGTACGTTACTTGATGACTGACGGAGACACTCAAAATAGAAATATATTGACTTTTAAATTAATTATTTTATTATTGACAAACGCGGTCACCGGCTGACGACTACAAAATTAATAATGGATAGGCAATTGTTCATATGTAAGTTAAATTATTCACAAATAACACATTATAATTTTTTAAGTATTTAATTGACTCTGACTTATTCTGGTTCTGTAACATTTATTGAAGAAAGCAGACGAAAGATATATTAAATTCAATTTGTATTGGAACATAGAGAGAGAACTAGTTGCATTTACTCATATACATTTTCTTAGATACATACTTTCTTGAAGTGTCCTCAAACTTGTTAGTTTTAAAGTCACAATTATTATTCGACATCATAACTATACCACGAGTGTTGACATGAATTCCCATCACGTAGTTAAAATTTACACAATCCAAATCGTCCTCTAAATTTACAACTACAATAACCTTTCTAACAAGTTACAAGCTCGTAATATTAACAATTGTAAGTAACATAAGGTGAGCTTCTATGAGTGAAACTTACTTTGTAGCGTGCTTAACAACTGAACTTACTTGACAAGGTAGTTGTAAGCATAACAAGCTCACTGGAATAAATACTTTCTCAAGTTGTAGAGCCCATGCGTTTCTTCGTGGCGCTTGGTGAGGGGACAGAGTGGGGGAACAAATCGATGTTTTCAAAAAGTACAGTAATAGCCTTTTTTCACAGTATGAGTGCCATAGAAAGACTGAACAGTTGGTTACCCCCACCCTAAGAATTCCAGTTATAACTGGTTTTAGTCGTCAAGGTCAAGCGCCACGAAGAAACGCACGGACTCTAGAAAAAACAAGAAAATATGAGCAATAAATAATTAAGTCTTGCTTGTTAAAGATTAAAAGTGTGTCACCCTTTTCACTGGATGGTTACTCAATTTTAATTGGCCGGTTTTGGTTTAGTTGAAAATAAGATATTAATGTACTATAAAGCTAATTGTACAGGTGACTGAACGAGTAAATGTTTAGGCACTTCCCGGCATACTACCCCCTCAACCACGTACTCTTTTTGAAGCTCTTTGTGTGAAACCTTCGGGAAAAATCTAAAATCATTGTTTTTCAAGGCACTGACAAGTTGGGGGCCAGCAAGATGGCGTCTGAAAATTGACTCTAGTACTTAGTTAAATTTTGATAGTACGTTCACCCATTATTATTGTTTTGCCTAAGCTCTTTACTAGTGATGTATCAAAGTATCTTTTTGAGAACAACGTATGAGCTTAAGCTTCCACTCAAAGTTCTATTTAAATTAGTGATTTCTAGCTTTTTTGTGACTTCAGTCTTGATGTAGGCCTAAGCGATCGGAATCCAAATGGCTTCATAACTTAGATTAGATAATGACCGATTAACTAACCAATTACTGTTAGTGACCAATCAACGCACAGCAAAGAGTTTTAGATTTAGTTGTGCTTTACAGCAAAATTTAAAAAGATCCCCTCCCCCAAAAACGAAAATGAAAAATTAAAGAAAGTTGAAATCGAAACTAAGACCCAAGTAACGCCAACTGACCCTAATGTCCTCCGATCATAAATAAATCATGTATAACTATTAAAAGAAACGACAGCTTATACTGAGACCTGTATTAAGCTTGTAAACTAGCGCTACTTAGCTAAACTATGTAACCTAAATACATAATCTAGTAAGTACCCTCATGTGTACACTGCATGACCGGTACGATCTTTCAACGAAACCCAATAAGATTTACTTCATACTAATTATATATTCGGGCCCGGTTTCCCATAAATTTTAATGCTTAAATTTCCATAAATCTTTATGTATACATTTTGTGCTAGGGATAAAACCACCATATATTAATAAGATATTTTCTTCGACCTGTCAAGGACAGAATTTCACAGAGTACTCCAGGTGTGAATGAAAATCCATGTATCTGAGAATCTTTATACATAAGCGAGACGAGGAGGTGGATTTCTATCAGAATTAAGGAACACATCAGACATACGAAAATTAAGATTCTAAGTCAGAAGTAGCTGAACACGGATCAGCAACAAGTCATGGAATCATATTTGATTAAATTAAATTGCTCGACAAAATACCATACTACTTTCCGCGGATCATGAGATAGTCTATAGAAATCTGCAAGAAAGAAAAAAACAACTTCAACTGCGATGATAGTTACAAACTTCCTAGAGGCTGGCAGCCAGTTATAAACTAGATTAAATCTATGCTTAATTAGAGCACAGTTGAGTCATTGGGAGTGCAGAGACTCCTTAAGAGTGCACAGTACATGTCGGCCATTTTGTTTTTTGTCCCATAAGAACAGTGTAAAAACAAGCTGTTTCTTGTTTTTGTCGACAATTTTAATCAGATTTCTTTGAAAGCGTTATTAGAAAGATGACGATGTATAGCAGTGACTCTGCTGACCGCTTTTTCGAACATTCTAGACCTACTAGTTTCATTAAAAACAAGAAATTTGTCATGAGGGACAAAAATAGAAATTCGGCTCAGCGGAGCCAGTAAAACATTTAATACAATTTAAAAAAAATTATTTCTTGAAAATAAGATGAAAACAGTAGGCGTGAAGTGTCCCATTCGTGAAGAAAATGCATGTTTTACATTGCTCTTATGGAACGAAATTCAAAGAGCGACCAATAAAGTAAGTCGGCGTCTATTGGTGAATAGTGTAGCTTCGCTCAATCGAGTTCGCTGCGCCTTATTACGTAAGCCGATCTCACAGCCGTTGGTACACCTGACGCAAGAAGGAATCAGTTGGCAGCATTGCGACAGAAAATATACAGGGTGTCCCATAGGTAAAGTGCCAGACTCTAGGAAAAGGTTATATGGGTCAAAATAAAGAGAAAATCAAGAATACAAATTTTTCCAAAAACGCTTAGTTAACCAGATATTTAACATTTTATATTTTTCACTAATTATTTATTATCTCCCACACCATTAATCGAATTTGACTCAAACTTAACATAAATTTGTATCTAAGACCATTTAGGGGTAAACTACCAGCCAGGGTCTGTTCAGCCGGAGTTTCCACTATAACTTGATTGATTCCTAATAGATCTTTATAAACTTAAAGTCAATAGATAGGTGATACAATTTGCTACAAAACGGTATTCTTTACATTTTATCGTAAAACTCACCGTTTATTCGCTATTTAAGGTGTAACGCCAAAAGTACCATAAAATAGCCACCGTTTTAAAATGATAAGTTAGATCATGCTGGTAATTTTTTCCCTAAATGGTCTTACTAAGATACAAATTTATGGTAAGTTTGAGTCAAATCCGATAAGTAGTGTGGGAGATAATAAATAATTAGTGACAATATAAAATGGCGAATATCTGGTTAACTAAGCGTTTATGGAAAAGTTTTATTCTTAATTTTCTCTTTATTTTAACCCATATAACCTTGTCCCAGAGTCTGGCACTTTACTTATGGGACACCCTGTATACATAAGAGCTACAGACACCTAAACCAGTCTCAGCAAGTCCACTGAGGATTCTCGAGGATGAGCAAAACGTTTGACACTGTAAATAGTATAAATAGTTTGTACCGGAAGCCTTATATGCTAGCGTTAGATTGTGACTGCCTTAAGCCCTAATCAACGATAAACATTATAGAATATACAAATTTTATTGTACTTTGCCGTAAAATTGGCAATGAATGGATTACCAAGCATGTTTTAGTTTGAACAACTAAACAAAACTCTCATACTTAGCTACTAGTGCTATAAGCACCTAAGTATGCTGGAGATGGGGAAGGTAAGCCAAAGAGCTTAGAGTAAGGGTTAAGTATGTGTACGCAAGGGACAAGTTAACGTTATGTATCGGGCTTTCAAGGTGATTAACCTAAACTGCTAGTTTACCCTTAAACCCGCAACACTCCTTAAAAATCCTCCTTTCATGCCCATGTTCACACTTGGTCTAAGTCATCATCTACTGATTAGGTTATGTACGTCATTGCAACGACGTGTATATACCGATATAGGCTATTCGTCAGTATTTTATAATCTTATTAAATTTATAATTGAAAGTAATTTTAGCTTGATTCTAGTACTTTCACTCATGCCAGCGGCGCTTTAACGCTTAGCTGCGTGTCGGCCTGGTTTTGTAAGTTTTTAGGGTTACTTAAAAGATGTTAACGTCCGGGATTCTGAAATAGTTGAAAGATAGATTTGAAACTAGTGACTTTGGGAAAAACCTGACAAAGTATTAACCTATTTTACAAAGAATGTTTTGGCAAAACACAATGCCTAATACATGCAAAAGGTGGCTCAAAATGAATAGACTAATTTAGAACAGGTTGTTGCTAGTTTAACATTACAAAATTAAAGTTATGTTGTTTTGAATAAGTTGTATTAGTTCATTCTGAGTAAAGGTAAAGGTTAGTCTTGTTTAACGAGGCGAAATTAAGACTAAAAAGTCCTCTCTACCACTCAACCTCGACCTTTACCTAGCATTACCGTATAGTCGCATTACAAATGTAAGTGGTGACTGCGGGGATCGAACGCGCGCCAGCGGAGTGATGAGCTATAGAGTCGCGCACAATTCCAACCCGCCAAGGGTCCGCTAAACAATTCACTCTATTAATCCTTTAGTTAATGCAAATAGTTTATAACTATAACGCTCTGGTTTACTCTCAGGTTAGAAGCTATTTACGAGGCTTTTCATGACAGACTCTGTAAATAAGTGAAGAGAGGAGGCAGATCCATATTTACTTGATACATAATAGATCTCCGTGGCACCAGATGTGTCTCATGTGTGAACATCATCTACATGCTGCAACTTTGTGTGATATGCTGCATTATTGAACTTGCAAGATGTGACAACTTTGCCAACAAACACAAACACTTCTTTGTTTCAACTTTGTTGTTGACAATGGGAGAAGTTCTGGAATTGAAATGTTGTTGTTGACGTTTTCAATTTTTAGTAACCACGAAGAACCTGACATTTTGAGATCTATTGTTCAAATGCGCTAAAGATAAAACGGTTTAATGTTCTAACTCATTTCTGCGTTGATTCAAAGTTTTGTGATGAGGTTTAGGTTAAATTTCACGTGAAGACGGGATCAGATTGCAGATGCCAAAACATCAGATTCTTCTGGTCCACTAAGAAGAAAAGCTACCGAATTCAAACTCAGAAAGGCAGAACAGTTTTGAGTTTCTTACCAAACACGCAGTACACTATTTTGATAAGTTACAAAACTTAAGCTTTGCAAGGTTTTCGAGGATTCGAATGGATCTGAAATTAATTTCGACGGAAACAAAAGAACTTCAGGAAGAAGCTTCAACAATCTTTCTCATCTTCCTCCTTCCGCTCTAGAAATTCACTTCCGGCCTTTCAGCTGGCTTTATTATTGAATATCCGTTAAAAACTACTTTTAGAAAATTGGTTTAAGGGATATTTCTTGAACAGAGAAAATGGATAGTGCTATGTCTTTCGCCAAAGTTCTGTCAACTTGTATTACTCGTACATTAATATCACCAGGCCGTTCTACAATGAATAAACGAAACGTTTTATTAATTTCATACCTCTTTAAAGATGAACAACGTATGAGAACAAGCAAGCACGCTAATATTGGATTAAATGCACCATGACGATAATCATCATTTAAAATCCTACAAATTAAACTTTATATTTTAAAGTACAATAATTCTCTAAAACAGAAGACCTTACTCAACAAAGCTAGTGTAACAAGTAAACAAGTAACAATATGGAAACTAACAACGATGAAGTTGTTGGTGAAAACGTTATAATGTAGCCCCAAAGTTGTCTGGTCACAATGAGTTACAACTACTTGTATAGGTAGAAGAGGTGATGACTTCTCATATTGTGAAGCCTAGTTGATATCACTATATCACTATTTGAGATGCCGACCACTCTCATGACGGTACTTTAAGGCAAATATGTGGTGAAGGATGAGTGGTAGTAATGAGTCATGAGGTGTAGTCTTGTTACAAACTAAGGCCGACTCTTCCTTAGAATGGGTCATTAATTAATAGCCCAATGACCAATGGAAATACAAGCACCAACGGCTTAACGTGACTTCCGAACCACGCAGGTGATGGTCTGATATGTCTAAACGATGGTGGGAGTTGATGCGGGTATCATCAGATGATCACTGAGACTATCTGAGCCGCTTTAGACCTATATCATCCTCAAAACCTGACCTCCATGAAGCTGGATTACAGGACCACGCCACGAGTCCCAGTCATTGAATTATGTTGAGTAAAAGACCTAGTAAATCATTGAGAATATAGGCTACGCTGTTTTCAATGAAAGTGGCAACGGTTGCTTTTTACGACTATACATTTACAACTGTACAACTTTCTTTACAACTATTTTAAAAGAGTAATTAGGTGAATGTGGAGGTTTTACTGGATTTTACTACTTAATATGTTTACGGACGTAATTTAATCATTTTGGTTAACTTTAAATTAAAAAGTTTCTTTAGACAAATTATAATTTATAAAGCTAACAAAACAAAAGACCAATACTTGCATATGTTTAAATAAAATTCTGTAGGATTGTTACTAGTAACAATTAAAGACTTTTCACCTGAACTAGTTAAACTTAAAAGCGTGTTTGACGGATTTTAAACAACAAATATAAGTGTTAGGTATTGATATTCCACCAGAGACGTCTGCTGCTTGAAAGGAAAGACATTATCTCTAGATTTATGAGCCATAAAACCAGTTCCCAGTCACATATTTATTGAGTGTTTAAAGTATATTTGAATAGTTTGGATCAAAAGACATGAAAACCATCAAACTGTCATCAGGATCTTGGAAGTATAGTTCTTAGCTGTAACATTAACTAAAATTTCACTTTTATTTCCTATATAGGTATCCTTAGTTTGATTTTCTATTTGTATCCGTTCAAAATTTAACTGGGTGCTTCCATACTTTTAACTCAATCGTCTTCATTAAGTTTTCCTTAATTTTAATGAGGTGCCATTTTGTACTGGGTTGAGATAGAGAGCTCTCAATTCCACTGTTCTACTTCTTTTACCCAGAACTTTAAACGAAGTGTCACTTAATGGGTCTTGCTATTTAAAATTTAACAGTGTATATTAATACTTTTAACCCTACTTCAACTTCAGTATACATACTTTTTATATACTATTTTGTACCAAGATGTGAGATGAAACGTTTCACTAATGTATCCGAATTCAAAATCAGGAAGGCAAGCTGCTATATCCGCGGTTTCTGCTGTTTGAGAGAAAACATTGCTGGAAAATACTTACCAGCCTGATATGTATGTTGATGACCTCTTTCTTCTATTGTAATAATAAATTCCGACTGATTCTTTCGTCTTCCATTATTGTATTTGATACATGATCCATCCTATACTTTCTTCTAGATACGCATTTTATATGTTTTGTATACAGGGTGGCCACAATAAAGTGTCCTAAACGGATTACTGGAGTACTATAAGAGCTAGAAAGACGAAACAAACTTTTTCTCTGGAAATCGTACATGGAGATCTCAGGAAAAATATTTTTTAAATTCTCAGTATACAGGGTGTGTCAATACTGAGACTCATGGGGTCAAAGCTCAAGGTTATCAAATACAAATGTGGGCCATACAGTACATAATTCTTAATAGAAGACAATTCTCGACATTTTGACAAAAAATCTTTTAGATATGTTGCCTCGTTACCAAACTAGAGCTATAAACGTGAATTGCGTAAGCTTTTACGGTACGCCCTGTAGTCAAATTGTCAGTTCGATTAAAAATATGGTGTTTACATATTATTACTCAAAATTAGACGAGCTTTTCAACGGTATGTCATGTAAAACCATGTTATTGAAACATTTCTAACCTCAAAATGGATGTAAACATTGAAGTTGCTTTTATCATGAACGACATGTAACATGTCATTCGTGGCGTTTACATGTTTTTTGTGCCAGTGACACTTGTAAGTGTCAACGTACATCATTGTACCGTGTTTAACGTTGATCAGTTTTGCACGGACAAGTGTTAGTTATGCATGTAACACAACGTGTACATTTCATGCAGTGACACTTCAAACGTGTGTCAACGTCACTGCGACATCATTGTACCGTGTTGCAGTAACGTTGATCAGTTTTGCACGGACAAGTGTTAGTTATGCATGTAACACAACGTGTACATTATGCAGTGACACTTGTGCAAGTGTGTCAACGTCACTGCGACATCATTGTACCGTGTTGCAGTAACGTTGATCAGTTTTGCACGGACAAGTGTTAGTTATGCATGTAACACAACGTGTACATTATGCAGTGACACTTGTGCAAGTGTGTCAACGTCACTGCGACATCATTGTACCGTGTTGCAGTAACGTTGATCAGTTTTGCACGGACAAGTGTTAGTTATGCATGTAACACAACGTGTACATTATGCAGTGACACTTGTGCAAGTGTGTCAACGTCACTGCGACATCATTGTACCGTGTTGCAGTAACGTTGATCAGTTTTGCACGGACAAGTGTTAGTTATGCATGTAACACAACGTGTACATTATGCAGTGACACTTGTGCAAGTGTGTCAACGTCACTGCGACATCATTGTACCGTGTTGCAGTAACGTTGATCAGTTTTGCACGGACAAGTGTTAGTTATGCATGTAACACAACGTGTACATTATGCAGTGACACTTGTGCAAGTGTGTCAACGTCACTGCGACATCATTGTACCGTGTTGCAGTAACGTTGATCAGTTTTGCACGGACAAGTGTTAGTTATGCATGTAACACAACGTGTACATTATGCAGTGACACTTGTGCAAGTGTGTCAACGTCACTGCGACATCATTGTACCGTGTTGCAGTAACGTTGATCAGTTTTGCACGGACAAGTGTTAGTTATGCATGTAACACAACGTGTACATTATGCAGTGACACTTGTGCAAGTGTGTCAACGTCACTGCGACATCATTGTACCGTGTTGCAGTAACGTTGATCAGTTTTGCACGGACAAGTGTTAGTTATGCATGTAACACAACGTGTACATTATGCAGTGACACTTGTGCAAGTGTGTCAACGTCACTGCGACATCATTGTACCGTGTTGCAGTAACGTTGATCAGTTTTGCACGGACAAGTGTTAGTTATGCATGTAACACAACGTGTACATTATGCAGTGACACTTGTGCAAGTGTGTCAACGTCACTGCGACATCATTGTACCGTGTTGCAGTAACGTTGATCAGTTTTGCACGGACAAGTGTTAGTTATGCATGTAACACAACGTGTACATTATGCAGTGACACTTTTGTGTCAACGTCACTGCGACATCATTGTGTGTTGCAGTACGTTGATCAGTTTTGCACGGACAAGTGCGACATCATTGTACCGTGTTGCAGTAACGTTGAATTCTTTTACATGTAACAACTATTTGATGTTAACCTTTTCCACCAGATTTAACGAACACAACTATATATACATTCACTAAGCTTTGAAGTAGACCGAAATGATAAACCATTTAATTTACATGACTATCAAGAGATTTTAAATTCTACATAGATTTTGCTAGCATGTAAAGTGTGCTGGTAGTTTTCTACTTAGTTCCTCCGGCTTTGATGTACAATGTGATTCAGGCTAGCGTGAAATTAAAACGGTCGAGCCATTGTGGGTGTCTTTATCTCCTTCTAAGATAATGTCTTAATTGCAACCCAATGTGGCATGTAAGGTGTGTTAATCTTACAATTTTGACGATATAAGATTTATTTAAATTGTCATAGCATATTTTGGACTGATCTACCTACACTTTTTTCTTACGAATTAGCTCTGAAGGGCAGTTACTCAAAAAAAACTTTCTACAATGTTTTTCTAAAAATTAAAAATCCAAGTAGAACAGTTGTTAATACAAAATACTGATAAACTGTCTAAAATCAGCGTCATAAGTTTTTACAGATCTAATAAAAACATCCAGCACACACATTTTCAGAATTTTTCTTCCTCACAAAAATGCTATTAGGATTATTGCAAAACTGCACAAAAGAGGGTCGTGCATACTTTAATTTCAAAATTTAAAATAGTTCACATTACATTGTATTTGGAGACGTGTCTTTTTATCAAAGCCCGTCAGAGGAAGTGTTGTTCATTCTCATGAGACTAGGGTCACGGAAGACTACCAAACTGGGCGACAGAGAACCGTGGTTTTTAAACGTTTGCTTTCGCAAACAGGAGTTCATTTTGAAAACAGGTCACAAAATTTGAATAAAAATGCTTCAATGCCCAGTGCGTTTTAAACTCTTTTTATTTTATTCATTAAACCTTTACAAAAAAACTTTGTTTCAGGTAACACAACAATTAAAAAATCTACACGTTGGAAATAAATGTTAAAATATGGTGTATTTGGTTTAAACTATATAAAATTTTGAACTAAGAATAAGGAGCCACCAGTAACAACACTGTAGTCATGGATCAAATAAGAGTATTGCTAATTTTCCAGGAACCATCAATAAATTCCTCTACGCTATAAAACACTTTTGAAAGAAGAAAGTTTTTTAATTTTGTTTTAAACATGTTGAAATTTTCATAATTTTGTATTTCAATTGGGAGTTTATTAAATAGCATGGCACCTGTGAAGGTATCAGGAATATAATTTAGATCTGTGTTGGTTTATGCGGAAGGAGTTTGCGAATCTTGTCTCATGGAAATGAATTTCTCTACCTTGAACCATATGACATTTAGAAAGACAATACATTATTGTTTCATAAATGTACAGGGATGGTAAGGTCAAAATTCTAAGGGTTTCAAAAGCATTTTTGCAAGAATCTCTGTAACCTAGATGATAAATTATTCTTATCGCAGACTTTTGCAAGATAAAAATTCTCAATATTTTACTTTTGGAACAATTCAAAACATACTCCATAAGACATAAGAGAATGTATCAAGCCATAATATGCAGTTTTTAAAATATCAATCGTGCAGTATTGTGATAACTGCCTTAAAAGGAATACACAGGAACTCATTTTCTTGCTAAGATAATCAATGTGTGATTCCCATGTTAAATGACTGTCTAAATTTAATCCTAAAAATTTGACACTATCAGCTTCCTCTATAATGTAATTTTTCAATATAACTAGTGGCGAATCTTTAATGTTTGATCGACCAATATCAAACATAATAAAATTTGTTTTTGGAAATTGGTTTTCAAATTTAGTGATTCAAAATACTGAACACAAATGTTTGCAGATGTATATGTGGTTTCTTCTAACAATGAGATTGTTGATGCTGATTGAATTAATGTCGTATCATCAGCATATTGAACAATATTATGCAAGTTATTTAATGAATGCAGATGATTAACGTACAGTATAAATAATACAGGACCTAATACTGACCCTTGTGGAACTCCACATTTGACTTTAATTGGGCTTGATTCTCTATTTGAACTTGTTGATATCGGTTGTTTAAGTAAGATTTTACTGGTAACCCTCTTACTCCATAGTTGTTTAGAATGTTCAACACAATCAAAAGCTTTTGTCAAATCTAGGAAGATTCTAGGGGTTTTGACGATTTTCTAACGCTTCTGAGACTCTTTCTAATAAACTATTTATAGCATCTAATGAACATTTATTTTCTCTAAAACCAAATTGATCATTAGATAAAATGTTGTAGTTTGAAACAAAATTGAGTCTAGCTAGAAAGGCTTTTTCAAATATTTTACTGATTGTAGGAAGCAATGAAATTGGACGATAATTTGTCATTTCATTGGCGTTTCCTTTATAAATGGGAATAATTTTAGCTGGTTTTAAATCATCAGGAAATATTCCATTTTCAAAGGAAATCAATGGTTTAATCAGACTTGAATGGCATTGTTTTAATAACCATGAGGAAACTCCATTTTTTAATTTAAAAACATTAAGCATGGACAAGCCTTTTTTAATTCAGAGGAGTTTATGGTACCAAACTGAGGGAACGCGTACTAACTGACTGAACATTAGGCTAATAGTGGCATGATTCGATTGAATGGAGCGATAATGGAAATATTTATGTTTCAAATGACCAAGATGTGAGAAGAAATGAATCATTTCAGGTTTACAATATGACAATTGCGATACATGTAATATATTTAGTAATACATTACTTATTGGAATAAAATAGTAAAACAAATTTAAAATGTATACAACATGATAATACTAAAGTGAAGCTCAATAAACGAAATGAACATAAAGTGTGTGTAAAAGATATTATAGGAATCATCTGTATAATAAACACAATTGAAAGCTGTTGAAGCAAGTGAATTGAGTTTGAGCAAGAATGTTACTGAGAGAAGCCATTTTGCGCAACGTTGAATAATTTGAATAATGGTCCAAGAAACTGAAGAATTACTCTTGCTTTTGAATCAACCGGGGGTACGAAATATTGTGTAATTTCCTTCATGTTCTATTTGATAAAGTAACTATAGGTTAATGCAAAGACAAACGTAAATTGTACTTAAACAGAAAACGTATCTTTTGAGCTTTAAACACCTTTTGACCATTGACATATCTTTAACATACCTTTTGAACATTCTGAAAACTTTGTTTCAGAGCTATATACTCTTATACCATTGCTCATATTGTATATACAAAAGTAAAATTGCTAACTTAGTTATTGAAACTCCAATTCACTTCCAAAACTTTATGTATTTGTTGTTGAAAAACAATTGGCGAGAACATAGCTTTATCAATTTAATTGTGGTAATAAACGGCTATCACAAATTGGACAATCTACGTTTATTTCAATAACAAAAACACTACAAAATTGTTGCTAGAATTTAAGTTTTATTTACTTTGTGATGTTTTATTAAATATTAAATTACTAAAATACCATTTTTCAATTGTTTTTAAGTTCCTAACACTTTGTAGAGCACATCGTAATATCTACAAACATTTAACGTTTGCATACAACGTTATCACAAAACCTGTCGTAAATAGTATTTTAGAATGTAATACATACTATTTTTTTACCTATAACCTTGATGTATATCAAGTTTCAAATAGTTAAAATCTTAAAAGTACTTTTAACAGCATCAAAGTCACTTGTAGGGTAAATTTTCCCCTATTTGACTGGGACTCGTGGCGTGGTCCTGTAATCCAGCTTCATGGAGGTCAGGTTTTGAGGATGATATAGGTCTAAAGCGGCTCAGATAGTCTCAGTGATCATCTGATGATACCCGCATCAACTCCCACCATCGTTTAGACATATCAGACCATCACCTGCGTGGTTCGGAAGTTCACGTTGAGCCGTTGGTTCTTGTATTTCCATTGGCCATTGGGCTATTAATTAATGACCCTTTCTAAGGAAGAGTCGGCCTTAGTTTGTAACAAGACTACACCTCATAACTCATTACTACCACTCATCACACTCATCCTTCACCACATATTTGCCTTAAAATACCCTCATGAGAGTGGTCGGCATCTCAAATAGTGATCTAGTGATTTATTGTTGTAGGAAATTCACTTGGCAACGTGCATCGGCTATGTTCAATTCGTTTAGGTATCTACAGGTTATTCTGGCTGAACCACTGTCAGCGTATAAAAGTTAACAACTACGCAGAGAAGGAAGGATACAGTTTCGACTCCTGAACTCGCCGCAGGGAGGTTTATTCACACAATCATTGTATTAACGCACTCTTGGGAAATTATGTGTTAACCGCATAATGTACAGTCATACCCTTACCCAGCTTTGTACTGCACAAGTGGCTTACATAATTGTTTCATCAGTATAAATAATCAAGCTTTATTCCTTTCTGTGGCTGATATGGAATACGTGTCTGCAGTATTATTAGCGAATTTCTTTTGGACCATGAATTAAGCACCGATCCTGACCCCAAAATACGTTTTGAGCATTTTTCAAAACTTGATATACATGTGTATATATTTGTATCATCTCTACAGGTCACAGTTTTGTCCGATTTTCACCAAAATTGGTACAAATGTTCCTTTTGTAAATATCTCGGTCAAATTAGCGTTAGCTAACATAATCGGGTAACCGGAAGTTACCTTTCAAGGGGAGTTTTGGTAAAAAGGGTTTTAATAATCTAAAAAGAGTACATTACATTAAATTTTGATGACTATTTAAATACATTTGCATTTTGACAGTATCCATCAATGTACTACAAACATTCATTGATTCGTTTCGAAATTGTGGAAAAAATATTTTTGCTATAACAGCGTTATGAGAGGTCCGTTTTCAATAAAATTTGAAATACGTTTTACTTTTACGGTATGTAATAAAACCTGCACGTAAGTTTGAGGCCGAAGTGAGGCTATGAGCGAAGCGAACAGTCTCGTACCGCCCGTGGCAATAGAACGGCTAAAACGAGGCTGTGAACGAAGTGAATAATTCGATTCACTAATGCAAGCGGCGCTTTAGCTCTTAGCTGCGTGTCGGCCTTGTATTTACCAATAAAGTCACAGTCCTCACTAACTTAAAGCTGTTTCTGCCTTTTCTAACTTCCTTCCAAAGGCTTTGGCAACGTTCAAAGTTATTTTGACGTAAAATTGAGTTGAATGTATCACAATGTTGGAATTAATGGCCAACTCTAACTAGCAAACTGTTTCTAACAGTCTACTGCGTAAATGATGTCGGATAATTAAGGTGATTGTTTCTACACTGATTAGCCACCAAACTTTACCCAATTAGGGTGTCATTGGTTGAACACTGTAAATGAAGTTTAATAGCTGATAATTAATATTTTTCCAGAAGAATGAAATCATCAAAAATGTTAACGACGCGGAAACAAACATCTTTTACGTAGAACGATCATAATACAGTTTATATAGTATTTAAAGAGTAGCTAAGTATTGAGAAACGGATAAATTCGTAAGTGAGCCGGTATGCTCAGTAGATCAAAGGTTTAAATGTATTAATCAACCTATCTATTAGAGCCTGCTTTTGTATTAAATGTGTAAATTTTCCGATGTTTTGCTTATGATTTGGAACAATCACGACCATGAAGAAGTCAGCTGCTTCATATGGAGTAAAATGTATTTTGAATTTTCCACGTTAGTCACATTGATAACAAGATTTCCTCAAAAGTACCTTCTTAAATACCTGTGTCAATGTATAAGAACTCACAATATACTTGGATTTGTCTACTTTAGGCTCCTGCAACCATGTATATCATTGGGGTCATGACAAGAATATAAAACCCTTTGGAATCTACAGGAAAACCCCAAAACTACTCTTCCAGTGCAAAATTTAATACACTCTCAGGCCCCCTTCTCAAGCAGTTAATTCTTCTATGAATGGAGGATAGTGATGTCGTATGAATTCATATTGTTGTAATAGATATCTTCGAATTGTTAAGCTATAAAAATGAACAAGCGAAGGGTCACTCAGAAAGAGTGAAATTTCGCTCTTTTGGATGTTGAAACCCAGTCACTCTCATTAAAGAGTGGCTCAATTTTCACTCTTTGGGAGTGGTTTTCACTCTTTCATATTTTGAGTGTAAGGCATGCGAGAAGGCACATTTTGTAAACAGGAAGAAACAAAACAGGGCTAAAACAGACCCCTGTGGAACACCCCGGTTTACAGTGATTACCTCCAATGGTATGCTGTAGACTCAACCTTTTAAGGGTTTTGACTTCTATCAGTTAGTTTTGTTATTCCAGTTATTGAACCAGTTGAATAAAGTCCCTCTACTAACTAGGTTGTAATTTTTTATGATTAGGTTGTGCCCAAGAAATTTTAATGCTTTAATGAAGCCCAGTACTTTAGCTGTTACTAGCTGTTTATCCTCTAGGTTGTCTATGATGGATATGTACTTTTTCGATTTTTTTCTATGGACTGATGATATTCTCTTAAGGACGAAACATGTCTTTAATTTAAATAAAAAAGGTGGATGTATACAAATTACACAATCTATAAGTATTTCATACCTAACAATTACACAAAGTACAATCAACAGGATATAGACTACTTAACTGTGGGTAGTTAACATTTAACTTGGATATTTGGTCAGATATTTCTAGTGTTCCCTCCTGATACAATAATAATTAATAAACAAAAGCTCACAAACAACATAAAAACCTAGGCACGTTCAAATGCATCGTTTTCCTATCGAGTTTATGTTAGTATTAATTCCCAATAGTATTCATGTTCAAAGTTAAACTATTTACAATAAAGCTGGGAAATCGGGAAACCTTTGTTCCACTTTTAATTCGCTACTGGAAGCGCGCGCGGCTAACGCAATAAGTGCATTAGGGCTCTCTTGGGAAATAAGCCGTTAACCTCAGTATAATTAGCAATTGTCTCTTTTTTGTTGCGGTGCTTGTAAATATAAAACCGCCTTTCTGCTCCTATGAACTAATTAGTAAAAGCTCTATCACTATTCTGGAACTGAATATTTAACCTTTTTTGTTTTTGAATGAGAATGAGAGAGAAAGAGATATATTTATTTTCCTGAAAATACCAGACATTTGCAAAGTGTTGCGGAAAATATCCATCTGTACACTTTGGTTGGTTCAATTTAAGAAACACACATATTCCACTTATAGCCTGCAAAATTATTACACTTAATGCGACGCACTGTGGGATGTATGGCTTTCCTAACCAAGGGGTCTGTGCTTAGGAACTAAAACTTAAAAATATAGTACATTAACATCTGTAGTAAATTAAATTACTATATTTAAAATTAATTTACATTATTTTCTACAACTAAAGTTTTATTAGCTCAGCTTCCCGGACCGTGGTATCCAAGCGTTCCTGGGCTGGACGCCAACACATACGCTTCCCTTATATAAAAGGCAGCCGGCTTTTCGCCAGCCCGTACTGATAATGAATAACCAAGGACCGGAGAGCGAGCTCAAGGAAACACAAAAGGCAATACATAATTTTTTGGAAAGGTTTTACTATAAGCATTAGGTAAACATGTTATTCTTAGCAAACTTAAACGGACGACACTACAAATGGCTCGTTTCAATGATTGCATCTTATACAAAAAGATCATAATAGTGGCGGACAACAAGTACCAACTCCAACTAGTTTGTCGTATGTCTTGGATATTTTTCGTGAACGTTCGGCGACAAGTCGCATTTAAGCAAATAACAGCTAGATGGTGGCTCTTGTGTATTGTCCAATGAAGGACGACTTAGTCTAATGGCTGATAGTGGCAGCTTCGCTCAATCGTTTTCGCCGTACCTGATTACGTATACCGATTTCAAAACTACGGTTGGTACACCTGACGCAAGAAAGAAGCAGTGCAGCACTGCGACTGAAGGTTTTATAACGAGGAGCTACAGTCTCCTAAACCAGTCTTAGCAAGTCCACTGAAGATGCTCGGTAGTAAAATGAATGAACGATTGACGGTGTCTGTACCGGTAGCTTTAGATAATAAAGATAAAAAGGTAGAGTTTGTCTTGTGTAACGAGGTGACGTTAGGACTACAAAGTCCTCTCTACCACTCAACCTCGACCTTTACCTAGCGTTACTGTATAGTCACAAATGTAATCACTAAGATCTAAGGCTGCCGGTTTACACCGCGTCACAGTTGAAATATAATTACTGCTAAACGTTTCGACCTCGCTGTGGAGAGTCATCCTCAGTAGCTTGTTGACTGGCTGAGACTGGATTGGCCGGCCGTGGCGTCTTCTTATATACCCAATGGGTGTAAAACGGAAGCCTTAGATCTTAGTGATGACACCGGCCGCGAAAGCCTAAGAGTTAAGATCACAAATGTAAGTTGTAACTGCGGATCGAACCCCGCTAGCGAGTGATGAGCTCCGGGGTCGCGCACGATTCCAACCCGCCACGGGTCCGCTAACGATAGATTATCTGTAACTAGATAGAAAGTAGATTAACGTGTTGTACGAAAGAACCAAATGGTAGTAGTTATGTCGTAATTCTACCCAAAGTCCGAAGTCGATATCTACTGAAAGGGAGAAGCTGAAATGGACTGTCGCGGTAGTTTCCCACACAAGCTTCACTGTGTCTATTGGATGCAGCTTGGAAACAAACAAGTAACGGTAACGGTTCCACAGAAGCGTGAAACTGTTGTGTTCTATAACTGTTACCGTATCAGTAACGGTTTCAATCAGAACCGCAGCCACAGTTTCAGACATCTATTGTGTACAACGGAATTCATAGTTGGTGGTGAAACTGTTAACTTGCTGATTAGGCTCTAAACTACATACACACGAGTAGTACACCTACTGAAAGTTTTTAGTGAATTTTCTTTGAAAATTGAGCTTTTATTTATCTCACTAAATAGAACGAAACTCCGTAGAAAGGTGCGGTTTGCAGTTTTTTGCTTCCCAACACCTCCTGAGTTAAATAGCAATACTTGGCAAATGTGTATATGTTATAGTATATAGTGTGTGTGACCACTCTACAGGTCGCACTTTGGTTCCGATTTTAACGAAATTTAGAAAATAATTTCTTTTTGCAAATCTCTAGGTTAAGTTCGTTAACCAGCTTGGTCGGATCATACGTTTCAAAATGGTGGCCGTTTAAAGTTTTGTTTTCCTTATAAAATTGTTGCGATACCATAAACGAACAAGACACCCTGTATACCAGAGTTTTATTCTTTGAATCTATCAAAACAATCCCCGTTGCTCGAGAACCTTGTGTTGTAAAGTAATTTCTGTTAAATTATTTTACCCGAATTTCTTCACTTTGACATTCAAAGCACTGCTTTATTTTATAACCAAAAAATATAAGAGTAAAAAAGTGGACCTCAGGCCTCGACCCTGAGGCTGGACCCTGGACCCCAGGCCTCGACCCTGGACCCATGACCCTGGGCTGGACCCCAGGCCTGACCCTTCGGCTGGACCCTGGGGCTTGACCCTGAGGCTGGACCCCAGGCCTCGACCTTTCGGCTGGACCCTGGGGCTTGACCCTAGGCCTGGACCCTGGGGCTTGACCCTGAGGCTAGACCCCAGGCCTGAGGCTGGACCCTGGGGCACCCTGAGTCATACCTCTTAGTATAGCTGTAGAAGGTCTTTCTATGAGCTATATTTTCTAAATTTTGGAAAACTCGGGCTAAAGTTAACATAAACGGAGACATTTACCAATCTTATCCTATCTCAACATAGATTGTATTGTGTCTTGTCTTAGTTGTGAATCTGCAAGTCAACTTTGTCTGTGGTCAGAACTCTGAGGTGTTTGTTGTTTGTACTCAGCCTAAGTCTTGAATAGCAAACGAGTCATGAATACAACCAAGACGATCAAGTGCTTTAGTTCTCAGTAGAGATAAGATAACAAGACTACACCTCATAACTCATTACTACCACTCATCACACTCATCCTTCACCACATATTTGCCTTAAAATACCCTCATGAGAGTGGTCGGCATCTCAAATAGTGATTTAGTGATAAAAATGTATTGCCGACAGCTAGTAGTTTGTTCATTCAATAAACAGAGTTCATAGAATCAGATGTTTTCTTCATGAGCTGAGAAATTTGGTAAGTTTTCCCGAGTCTCTGTCTGGTTTTAGCGAATATCCTTTGGAAAAATGAGATACTCATGCCTTCCTCATGGTAAAACCCAGACCCGGGAGCATGAAATGTGCACCGATCCTAACCCCCAGAACACGTTTTAAGCATTTTTTCAAAACTTTATAAGAATATTTATATATTCGTGTGTAATCTCTAGAGGTCGAAATTTTGCCAGATTTTCATGAAATTCGGACAAATGTTCCTTTTTGTAATTACCTCAATCAAGTTATGTAGCCAGCAAAATCGGATTACTGAAAGTACCCTTTGGGAGGAGTTGTTGTCAAAAAGTGGTTTTAATTATCTAAAAACAGTAAATGCCATTTGATTTTGACGAAATTTAAATAAAGATGTATTTTTAAAGTATCCGTCACTATACCAAAAATATGACATCCATAAAGCCGTTTCAAAATGGCGGCCAAAACGTTATTTTTCGATCTAAATGCGTTACAACTAGTCCAATTTTAATTGAATTTGAAACACATGTCCATTTGTGATACGTAGTAAAACTTGCAGTAAAAGCCGAAGTGAGGCCATGAGCGTTGTTAACAGCCTTGTTATACCCGTGATAATGCAAAGATAAGGCCGAAGCGAGGCTGTGAGCGTAGCGAACAGCCTCCTAACTCCTATGGTAGGCCTAATAAGCTAATAAGGAAATTCGCTTCTCTCATGCCAGTGGCACTTTAGTGCTTAGCTGCGTGTTGGCCTGGTTTTTATGAACTGTTCAAGTTGTGTACTTTATTGAAATATTAGTGCGGATATTGAATATTACACCCTTGCTCTGTAGCTCAGTGGAAGAGTTAATAGACGCGTCAAGGATTTCTGTTTGTAGTCTTAGAGGCCGAATTCTCGATGTAAATAACTTAAATCACTATATTACTATCACTATATCACTATTTGAAATGCCGACCACTCTCATGAGGGTTTTTTAAGGCAAATATGTGGTGAAGGATGAGTGTGATGAGTTGTAGTAATGAGTTATGAGGTGTAGTCTTGCTACACACTAAGGCCGAATCTTCCTTAGAATGGGTCTTTAATTAATAGCCCAATGACCAATGGAAATACAAGGACCAGCGGCTTAACGTGACTTCCGAACCACGCAGGTGATGGTCTGATATGTCTAAACGATGGTGTGAGTATATCATCCTCAAAACCTGACCTCGGTGAAGCTGGATTACAGGACCACGCCACGAGTCCCAGTAACATAATTATATGTTCCAAACGTTTTGAAAACACAAAACAGAAGCGGCTGTGCGTTTCGGTTTCATTTAAACATGTTCCTTCTTAAAACCTAGTAGCCTAAAACTAATCTGTCCAATTTGTTTATGACTTAGGTCTTTGCTTTACTAAAATTCCTTAAATAAATAGGCTAACTACATTATAAATCCATTAAAGTAATTCAAACACCAACTTCTAAGGTAGTTAGCCTGTAATTCAATCAAAGCATTTAATCAATATTAATATTCGTGTCATACTGAAGCCAGTATTCAGCAATCAACCAATCAAATTAGAAGCCTCAGATAGTGACGAAGGACCGCTGTGGTCAGGCAATATCAGCTCTTGACAACTATTGACTTAGACAATGTCAATATTGAGACACCAAGAATGTGCATTATCTGTGATTAAACCTCAACGTAACACCCTGTAGAAACCCTGCACACTATACATGAGAATAAAGGGATTCTCACATAACCCAAAGTTGGAATGTCATCAATATGGTCGTGTTTGATGATATTGAAACTTATTTGTTTACGGAATATCTATTGCTAAAGTTGAATAACTATTTATAATTACTAAATAACGAATACATAGAGGAAACACTGTTTAATGGTCTTGGCTCTGGCGGGAGTCTCTGGGGCGGGTGGCTAGTGTGGCGGCGCGCGTGGTCGGGGCGAACCTTATGGTCCTGAATATGAGCGTGTAAATGCTAGTGTAAGATATTTAGTAATCAAAGCATTACATTTCTTAACTTTAGTAACGTTCTTACATTTCTTAACGTTAAGGTTCTACGGTCAAAACAGTAAACCTCTATACACCTGGATTTTGGGCTATTTTAAAACCCCCAAAACGGGCCCCAAGTTGAATTTTTAATTTGTTGGCATTTCCTGTCGGTTACAAGCCAAGACCAGCGTACACGCCGAATTTCAAATTTCTAGCTCATCTGTAAGTACCCAAACATTTATGTCAGTGAGCGGGTCAGCCAGTAATCACGCCGTTCGAGCTTTTTAGTGTAGAGATTCTAGCTTTACAGTATAGAGATTAATTAATTAAATGTTCCTCTAGTCAAAGATGTGTTTGTGGAAACACACCACGTAGTAGTGTAATTGTTTCCGCTCTAGAGGCCTAATACAAAGGGTCAGAACCGTGTGCACTATTGTTGTGCTGTTTGCTGTTTTGCCAATCAGTAGTAATTCGAAACAGTGAGAGCTGAAGCGTAATAGTTACAGCAATAATAATTGTATAGTTCCAAAATAGGTTATGCATACTTCCAATCATATATTAAAACGAAACAAATTCACATAGAACGATGGCAGTCAATTTGATGTGTTGTGTTTTAAATGGTTTTAACAGCATACTAAACATTAAACATAGTAAGTTAAAATATTAGGTCTATATTTTGTTCTAAAAATCATTTACGCTATAAAAAGAATTTATAAGGAGCCAAGCCGAAAATGTATTTTTAAAGAATTTTACTGGAATGGTTCGAGCAGAATCGTGAATTTATTGAACAATTTTAGACAGTTTACCTGATGCGAGGTTTTTGATGTGGGATGTCCATTTGTCTTCTATTACGAGTAAAATGAGAATGAATGTCCTGCACGGTTGAACACTGTTTTAAATCACTTTTAGCAAAAGTGAGGATGACAAAAAATCAAGATTAAAAACAATTAAAATTGCAATCTGAATAAAGAGTGGCCTGCAGTGTGCCAACGGGTTAACTCTGCACATTGTTCTAATTGCCCTTTTCTGAGTAATGAGAATTTCTATAACACAAGTGGCATGATCCCACAGAATTAGACCATAGGAAATGTGTTATTGAAAAAGCCCAAAGTGAGCTGTTCTTAAGCACTCTGAAGAAAGCATGTTCCTTAACTTCCAGAAGATATAGCACACACGAGATATCCTAGTAGAAGTCCGTGCGTTTCTTCGTGGCGCTTGACCTTGACGACTAAAACCAGTTATAACTGGGTTTCAGAGGGTGGGGTAACCAACTGTTCAGTCTTTCCATGGCACTCGTACTGTGAGGAAAGGCTATTACTGTACTTTTGAAAACATCGATTTGTTCCCCCACTCTGTCCCCTCACTTCCCCTCACCGAGCGCCACGAAGAAACGCACGGACTCTACAAACATTGTTTATATGAGCTGCCCAGCTTAATTAAATTTCTAAGAAGAATCCTAATAATTTTACTGTGAGTCTAGATTTTGCGTTTTGATTATTTTCCTGATTACACATGAGTTTGTTAGAAGAGAACCAATTAAGTGCCTCGCCCTCTGCCAATTCGATTAGGTTTTGAAGAAGTTAAATTTGTATTTGTTGAAAAGAGTGAAGTTTCATTAGCAAAATTACAGTTAAGACTTTAGGTAAACCATTAATGAAAACTATAAAGAAGAAGGGTCCAAGAACAGAACCCTGTGGTACAGACATGTTGTGTAAAGTAGAGATAACATGTCAATATTTGTTTTGTGGTTTGGGAGTTTTTCGGATGTCATCCACAAAATATAATAAAGGACAGTAAATCAGCTGAGTTTTGTATTTGCTAACTCAGGACAATCATTTTTAACTTCTCTGATTATGTCCCCTAGGACAATATTTGGTTCTTTCATACGAAATCGATGATGTCGGTAGTTTCGCTCTTACATTTTAAGTAGCCTTCTCATGTTTTCTTCTTATCTTATCTTTTCCTATTGTGAGATTAAAAGTTAAGAGTGGCCAACCTTTGATCATGTTTATACATTTTATAGTGCGCATCCTGGTAATGCCGTTAGTTTTTGGTTTCTTTAGCCACTGGAACATAATTTAAATTGTGTTTAGGGTGAATATCGAATACAGTTTTGAAAAGAACAGATATGTTTGAGTTAAGAGGCTCAAGTTTAAATAGCTAACTTACTCATGTGCTGTCCTATGCTTTAGGTTATTTTTCACCTGAAGACAGGGCCAGATCCCAAAATCCCGAAACGTTTGTTCATAATATTATCAATCATTCATAATATTATTTTAACCTTAGATATGATGATCGCAGCAGCATGTAGATGATGTTCACACATGAGACACATCTGGTGCGACCAAGATCTATTATGTATGAAGTAAATATGGATGCTTCCCTTTACTCCGATAAATCTGCCTCCTCTCTTCACTTATTTATGAGGACACTGATCAAATATTGACGTGCTAATATGCAAGTATTACTATTATTTCAAGCTTTGTTCAGACGTTTTCAAAATAAAAATTTGATAACATCAGTAAGTGGTTTGGTGTGTTTGAACCAAAGATTATGTTATGGTGGGTAGATTAGTTCACTAATTTTTATAGTTCACTGTGAACCCAAAACCGTTTTACTTTAGGTTTCGGTAGGTTTATATTTTCTATCAGTAACCTGATCCGTTTAAATCCAGTTATTTAAATTGTGTTTAAAGATAAACTCAAATACAGCTTTGAAGGGAACAGATATGTTTGACTTAAGAGACTCAAGTTTAAATAGCTAACTTACTAATGAAGCAAACTCCTGAGTTTATATAAGAAGTTACTCGTGTCAAGTCCAACATTTAATCACAGACTTCAACTTTAAATTGCATCAACTTGTAATTACTTTCGTTTTAAACTGGATGTTTTTCTTTAAAATTATTTAGTACAATTGTTCAAACTTAGCATGACCTGTTTTGGAACAGAACAACCGGTAGAAAAATTCAAAGGTATTTAAGTAATATCGTGTTTATAAAAATAATGGGTTTAATGAGTTTCAAAAGAAAAAATTGACAAAAACAATAATTATTTAAATAATTCCGTTGGATTAAACTAAAAGAACGAATAGTTTGGGAAACGTTGATGAAAAACTGTAGTTTATAATATGTGCCAAGTTTAGCACGCCATTAAATTTTTAAACAAATTCCAACTGGTTTAAAATTAAATGACTAAAACAACTCTGATAACTAAAAGAATAAATTTTAAAGTTTAAAGCTGTTTCCAACTAAGGCATAATAAAGGCATAGCAATATAGAATTAATCTTAAAAAGAAACTTTAAATTAACTTGTTTCTCTAATAGTTATATTTTATACATAATATATGATTATGGCTAAATTATTTTATTTTTGAAAGTCAAACCTCAACAAATAACACACAACTAGGAAACAACGAAGTTAATTAATTTTCTACTAATGTAAAACCACGAAAGGCTGAAGTTGTAAACAAATATCACAAGTTCGAATTTAAAACTTGGTAACCAATATAAGGAGAAAAACATTTGATTTGCTACTAAATATCCATGACAAATCACTGGAAAAGCACTAAGCCAAGTACATGTGGGTCTGTAGGTTACAGTGGTTAACATGCAATTTCCCACGGGCAGCATTGGCGAGCTGATTGTGTTAGATATCTTCCTAGTGTTAAATTAAGTGTTATATCCTCCGTATTCTTATTGAAAACAAACAAAAGCCACAAATATAAAACCTTTTTGAGTTACGTTTTGTAAATATTTGATAAACATATTTATTGCCATAGTACAAAATTCTTTTGCGTTGACAAACAAAAACAATTAACAAAACAAATTAATAACAGATATAGTCGAAATAAGCAGCCAAACAAAGAACTCAAATGGGGGCATCTTTATTTGATCCGTCTAATTTGTTTTGAAAAGTTGTGGGCCCTCAATAGAAATGAAATTTTAACACAAATACACATGTTTTGTCTCAACTCGTCTTTTGCCTTAATTCAGAACTTATTTAGAATATATTTTAAATTTATAATTCATTTAGAACGAAAGTTTTTTTTGAAAATCATCTGAGAGAAACATTATATGAGAGAAATGTGGTATGTTAAACCTCATTTATTGTAATCTTTAAAAATTCCTTTGTGACGTTGAACTTGTGTTGAAATTTCCTTTCTTTTGAAGTTTCACAAAGGGGTTTGTATTTTTTTTAAATCGGGCGGGCCTTCCTTCCCCCATTTTAGGGGGGTAACGCAAAATACCTCAAAACAAACTTCAGGATCCTATAAAACATTTCCCAAAAGGGTTTTAAAAAGTTTCCTTTTTTTAGAAGTTAAGGGGGGACATTTAAAACTCACCCTGTATAACTAGATACCACAATGCTAGTCACGATAAACTACATTACTGTTAAGACTATTTATGTTCTACAGAAAGTTGAAAACGTGGTATAATTGTTCTCATAAAAACATTCCATAGTTTACTTCTTGTTTTTGTTTTTAATCGTATCATACTAATTTTATTTATTTGTTTCAGGTACACCACTGATATTTATTCTGGTGTTGGTGATAGCTAAGTCAGTAGATGAATACAATTCCTATCAAAACAATGCACCTCAGGTATATATGAGAATCATTTTATAATAGTTCTATAAATACTGCTTATAATGCTATGCTATAATGCTTATAATGTACAAACGTTTGTCTTGTTTAACGAGGCGAAGTTAGGACTTTATTCATAACGACCACTGATTGTCCTCTCTACTGAAAACAAAACTCAACCACGACATGTTAACCTAGCGTAACCTTGAAGTTAGTCACATTACAAATTGTCAAGAGTTGGTGACTGCGACGTTGAATATGTGTTGAAATTCCCGCGCCACCGAAGTGATGAGCTCCCTTTATTTTGAGTCGCGCGGGATTTTACCAAATTTTGAGGGGCCCTTCCCCACGGATCCTGACGCAGTAGCACAAGCTACTAAACAACGTTATTTGAATTTAGTTGGCGCGAATCAATTTACTTGAGGCTTTCAGAAACGATGTTTCTCTCCGAGCCAAACGAATAATAAAACATATTCACTAAAGCGGTCATTAAAAATAAATTGTATGTGAAATGTGGCATGTTAAACCTGATTTAAACCTGGCATTGTATAAAACAACATAATAATACCTATTTGTATCGAGCCCATAGCCAAACATCTTACTACGTCATCTGATTACTGTACGAGTACACGCGCTCTTGCGGAAAATCTTACATACAAACAAGACAAGACGGTAATAGATTGTTAATCAACTCCTCTTCTTGTAATCTGCCTAACTGAAGTTGCAATTCACACAGATTGTTCCTTAATTGTGTCTTCCATAATCTTATTACTGAAGACACGTAAAATAAGCAAAGTATCTTATCCATACTACTTTGCTGGTTGTACCAACCCGCCTGCAGCATCAAAGGTAAAATATTATATCTGAAAATCTTTATTGTATCACTATATTACTTTTTGAGATGCCGACCACTCTCATGAGGGTATTTTAAGGCAAATATGTGGTGAAGGATGAGTGTGATGAGTGGAAGTAATGAGTTATGAGGTGTAGTCTTGTTACAAACTAAGGCCGACTCTTCCTTAATATTGGAATTGGTAATGTTAGGTTTGCTTTTCAGTTCAAATCACTTATGATTCCAAAAGAGTTCTCAACGTTAAAAACAAGATCAGAGGAGAGGGTTTATATAAAGTCCGAAGTAAACGTGCAAAGGTTTATGTTATTTGTGTGACTCAGATTGTAATCTTGTTTGCCCGGAGTAAAGCCAAAGTCTCGTTTCTGAACCAACCTTTCGACATTAATTTTATAATAATATAGAATTTACCTGACGTAATGTACATAGATAAACTTTATGTTCTTAAGCAAAAAAACTAATGAGGGAATATGTTGTTGTTTGCAAAAGTAGTTGAAAAATTTGAAAATTGGCTTTTATGTTCGATTATTTTTGCTTAAGAGTGCATTATGTTGGCCATTTTTCCCCATAAGACCGATGTAAAAATATCATATTATTGAGACATCTCATGCCTACAGTTTCCTTCAGATTTTTTAAAATGTGTTTTATTTCAAAGAAACAAAGTACTGCAGTGACTTTGTTGATCACGTTTTTGAAAACGTTATTAGTTTAAGTAAGAATTAAGTAGAAGCAAAAAGTTCAAGTTCAATGTCTCTTCAATTGTTGGATTTATGTCACGGTTTAATAAAGGCGAAAATAAAAATTCAGTTTAAAGGTTATTTTATAAAAATCCGATGACCATTTTAGGGGTGAGATGTTCTAAGAAAATATTCTATGAATGTCCATAAAAATTCTTAAAACGTGTCCTGGGATTCAGAAATGTTGCTCATGTTATGGATTCGGGCCTGGGTCTTACCATGCTGACGGCATGAATATATCATTTTTCCAAAGGAAATTCGTTAATAACGACGTAATAGTTGAAGCTTATATCCTGAAAAATATTGTCAATAAAGAAGAGCTGAAGACGATATAAAGATCAACAAAAATGTAATAACTGAAGCGGCCGGTTTACTTTACGAGGAGGATATTATTAAAGCACTTTGTCCGTTTGTTCCTGTTTCATAACTGTTACTGGTCTTCTCAAACTCAACTCACAGAACTCACAACCCAAGTTTCATCAAGCCACGTCCCTACACGAGCAATATGTTTCATAGTATTAATATAAAAACTTTACACTGCATGTTAAGAAATACAGGTTTTGAGGATGATATAGGTCTAAAGCGTCTCAGTGATCATCTGATGATACCCGCAACAACTCCCACCATCGTTTAGACATATCAGACCATCATCTGCGTGGTTTGGAAGTCACGTTAAGCCGTTGGTCCTTGTATTTCCATTGGTCATTGGGCTATTAATTAATGACCCATTCTAAGGAAGAGTTGGCATTAGTTTGTAACAAGACTACACCTCATAACTCATTACTACCACTCATTACACTCATCCTTCACCACATATTTGCCTTAAAATACCCTCATGAGAGAGGTCGGCATCTCAAATAGTGATTTAGTGATACTTCTTTCTGTGAATCCAATGTTTTAGGTACGAGATTATTTAGAAATAATTTCGTGTGAATATTAAAATCTGTAACAGACAGTAGACTTTCAAGTTCAGTTTCAAACCACTTTAACTGTGAATATTCTTTTGCATACTACAAAACTTAAGTCGGTGTGGTAAAAGTATGAGGTCCCCAAACTAGATATATGTGTCTAGCTTGTTGGAACTGAACATATATATTTCTCTAATCTGGTTCTTCCGGTTCACACCCCGTCAAAACATCACAATAATTAGCTTGATACATTTAAGTCTCCCTGTGGAGTCACTTATTAGCTACTCTCATTGGCTGAGACACTATCGAAAAGACTTCTTCGGGACTGGTTGCCAGCTTCTGGACAATTCAACGTTGTCTCTTTTATGAGTTATTATAATTTTTAATTATTTCAATGGTGTCTCTGATGATTTTCGGGTATAACACAGTGAAACTTTTGCCAATACTTTCGCTTTGTCAAAGTCTAATTTTGAAGAAGTCTTTTCGATAGTTATACAGCCAATGAGAATATCGACAGTTGCATCCTTGCTCTAATGAACGACAGCCCTGTTACCAATAGGATAGCAGACAGCAAGTAGCTTAGTTTCAGCGGTACTCCACAGCGAGACCGAAATATGTCAAGTTAGTTTTTAGGATGTTTTGACGCGGTACGAACAGGAAGAACTAGATTTTATAGTTGTGACACCAACCACGAAAGCCTAAGAGTTACATAAATTATTTTGTCAATTCTTCACCAACTATTTAACCGCTTGCTCTCCTTGTTTTTGAATGTGATAGACCTGTATCAAAGATGGGATGGTAATTATTTTAAGAACGCTGAAAGAAAACAAAAAAGTTACTTTAATTCCCGAAATCGTTGAATGTGTCAAAGATAAATTTTAAATAAACCAATTCACTCCTTTAACACACTATTTCAATATTAAAGACATCTACCAGCCAAGAAACACCTCTAACTCGTAAAACATAGCCGACGCGTAGCCCCAAGCGCTAACGTGAATCCTAGCGAATTTCCAATAACGAGGTAAACACTACACCAAACATGCCTTTTTAGATTATTTTTCTGATTATTTTGACCATTGTACAGGTTAAACTAACTTTAATATTGGTGCACATGTGCAAGACAAGAATACTCATATCTAGCCATTATCGGCACGTCTCTTCAAATGACTGACCATGTTAAATTCTTGGGTCTTTTCATAGACGAAAAGCTGTCTTGGGGTCACTATGTTGATTTTGTCTGTAGCAAAGTGTCAAAAGGACTATTTTTATTAAGAAAACTTTCACTTTAGTGCAGTCAAGATGTTTTGATGATGGCATATTATGGAACCATTCATCCCCATTTATCTTACGGATTATGCTTATGGGGTAGTTGATCCTACAAAAGAGAGCAATTGGAATAATTGGTAAGGTAAAATTTAAGGAAACCTGCAGGAACATTTCAAATCCCTATATAATTATATTGCCTTTATCCTCTCTGTACGTTTTGGAAACGTTGCTGTTTTAGGGCTAAGTGTACTATCATCGAGAACATTAATCAATACAATACAAGGAATCAAAATTTTATCCCACCAAACTACCATAGGCTTCAACTGTACGATAAACTTCCTGTTGAAGCCGGTAGAAAATTATACAATAAACTTCCCGATAATGTTAAAATTACTACTGTACGACAAAATTCAAAACCAACCTTCAAAACTACCTGGCTCAAAATTCATTTTATAGTTTTGCGGAATTCATAAATATTTAAAACTCAACTCAAGTATTATTTAATTACGATTCGAGGTCTTACTTGTGGTATATAGACAAGTTGGTCATAGACAAGTTTATGACTGTAAAAAAAACAATTGTATTGTACAAGTTTTGACATTAAACGTATTGTTGTTGTTGTAAATTGTCCGATTCTAAAAAAAACTTGGTACAAATGTTTCTCTTGTAAATGTATAGGTTATGTTCGTTGACCATGAAAAATTTAACCAGAAGTGGTTTTTGGGGGGCGTTCACCTGCTTAATTATAATAGATAAAGTACGCATTTAGTCAACTAAATGCGTGAATATAAACGTTTAAAATTAAAGAATTCTTTTGTTCTCCTATAAATTTGACCGTGTTTATAAACAAATTTATATGTCTTTATTCAAAGCAAAAAGGGTCACGATCTTCTAAAGTAAAGGTAGAGTGACTTAAGTCCCAGGTGGTTGTCCTTGACAAATCTGCTGACGAATCTTTGAGAGTGGACATCTAATATTCCCTTAGAGCTTGAGAGAACATATGGCTTGAAATCTGGGGTGGGCTTGAACCTGACCGACAAACACTATGAGACAAACTTGTGAGGGAGGGAGCTTAATAATAATGTAGGTGTAGAGTGATCAGCCATTATACTAACATTTCTTCTGAACAGCATAAGCTTGAAGAATCCCCAGAAATTATACTAATCTAAATGAACTAACCAGAAATCACTAAGAACTCACCAAGAAGGAATCACTAATGAAAGAATCAAAAGTGACTAAGCTTTAGGGCGCAGACACGTTTTCCAATATTTTCCGGTTGGAAAAATTTGTTGGTTTCAAAATTCCTTGGAAAGGTTTCAGAGACTTTACACTCACTGGCAACTACTTTTTGTCGGTTAAAATGCAAATTAAAGCAACGTTTTCACGGCCAGCAAATGTGTTGAGCTCTTATTTTCACATTTAGTTTTGTGTTTTCTTTGCATTGTTTTTATCTACTGTATAATGTCTCAATATCATAACAATTGTTAAAATCTTAGAATCTTTTGAAATTGATAGAACTTTTTCCATTAAACAGTGCACAATTGTATACCGTCCTTATTTTGTTGAAACAACTTAGGAATGACGCTGTAAGTTATTTAAATTATCAGTCAAACGACACCAAGGTTTGAACCCAGTTTGTGAACAGCTATGAGCTAAAGCAAGAAGTGTGGAAGTGTGTCTGAGAAGCTGGATGAAATTCACCAATAAAGTAGGTAATAGAGAGTTATAGATCCTCATAAAAAATATAACTATGTAAAGTTCTCTGAAGCTGACTGGTCCCTTGATACCCCTGAAAATTTTGCCGTCACCCTGTTTGCAAGTAGTATAAAGTTTTGTTTTGAGGTGTGAAAACCGATACGAAAACAGCTAATGCCCCTCGGTGCATTACACTTTTGCCGCAGACCCGAGCGTCTGCCGAACTTCCATTTATTAACAGACGTTACACCGCAGCGGGTGGAGGATTGCTACTGTTACAAACAGGTGTCCTTTTTAATTTTGAAATTACCATTTATGTGTTATATTGTTGTTTGTTTTGAATTAGTATAATAAAGAAGTAAATGAATTCCGTTTTGTTGTGTTTGTTAATAACTAAATAGTTTTAACTAATATTAAACAAACCTTTTCACGTTCAAACTCGTATAAGTTATAAATAGTTCTTATGATTTATTTCACATTTTCCTCCAAACTTGATTCGCTTCTTTGAAGAAAGTAAATGTCAAGACGTAAATGTAATTAAAGAGTCAAGACTTTAAATTCTAATAGGATAAAAGCCAAGGTTAGTAAACTTAGGAGACAGTAACAGGATTACAATCCAAGTCACACAACCAACATAAACAAATGTACGATTACCTGCAACTCTCTATAAACCCTGTCCTCTTTTCTCTTTTCTTAACGTTTGAAGTCATATGTGAATACAAGATCAATAACTAGTGGTACAAATGTGTGATATAGCTAAGTCACTTCTCCAGTGGTTTGGAAGTCCTGTTAAACGTGCGTAGCAAACTTACGGAAGTAAAACGTAGCGAGGTAGTGGATTACAGTCAGTTTTAAATGTTACGTTATAAATGGTTGTTATTTAAGTGTTGAATGTCCAAATGCTAAGCCAATGAGAAATTATGGTTAAGAACTAAACGATCGATTTTTAAATACGGTTCTTTACAATTAACATCCGGTTTCTTCTATTTCATTAAGAATAGCAAGAAGGAATGTAATGCAGTATTGTCTTGTATTGTTTTTTTGTAACACTTAACAAGGGAGCTGGTGTACACTACTCAGTTGTCATGGTGACCACAGTCACTAAATCACTATTTGAGATGCCGACCACTCTCATGAGAGTATTTTAAGGCAAATATGTGGTGAAGGATGAGTGTGATGAGTGGTAGTAATGAGTTATGAGGAGTAGTCTTGTTACAAACTAAGGCCGACTCTTCCTTAGAATGGGTCAATTAATTAATATCCCAATGACCAATGGAAATACAAGGACCAACGACTTAACTTGACTTCCGAACCACGCAGGTGATGGCCTGATATGTCTAAACGATGGTGGGAGTTGATGCGGGTATCATCAGATGATCACGAGACTATCTGAGCCGCTTTAGACCTATATCATACTCAAAACCAATTAGAGGACCACGCCACGAGTCCCAGTCTAACCTGACCTCCATGAAGCTGGATTACAGGACCACGCCATGAGTCAATGGTCGTTATCCTATTAATAACAGTATTTATATTCTTATTGTCCCCTTAAGTATGTTTTTACTCATAAGATATCAAGATCAATACAACTTTATAAAAGAGCACCTGGCCGACACGCAGCTAAGCACCACTGGCATGAGTGAAACGAATTCACATAATTCACAGCTTCGCTTCGACCTCGCCCTCAGACTTACATGTTCTTTTAATATAATTTTTCTTACGCATCCTGAAGCGATAATTGTATTCCGCCGTTATAGAGAAAATCCTTTTTGGCCGCCATGCGTAGAAAATAATCAATGGATTTTAATAGTTTTTGGTAAATTTATGGATACTTATAATGTACTATTTTCAGTGTACTGTTTTTTAAGCATTTAAACCATTTTTTTACTCCCCTTCCTGAAATGGGCTTGCCGATCTCATTGGGGGGGGGTCCGATCTTTTCTGGTTAAAGAACCAAAATATTCACAAAAAGGAACATTTGTTCCAAATTTTATGCAAATTGGAAAAAAGAAACCTGTAGAGAGAACACACATAATTATATACATAAGTATATAAAGTCTTGTAAAAATGCTCAAAACGCATTCTGGGGGTTAGGATTGGTGCCCATTTCATGGTCCCGGGGTTGGGTCTTAACAGCAGCCGGCATGAATATCTCATATTTCCTAAGGAAATTCTATAAGTTTTAATAGTGCAGTCATAAATGGGTTCAAATGTTTACTTTTATATGTACAATATGGAAATGGTAACATACTAAACATATTAGAAAGCTCCAAAAACTCAGTGAACAGGGACTACGTTGGACCACGTTGGGGATTAATCACAGATGTTGCATTCTGTGGTTCGCCAATATTGACATGGATGGAGCCAATAATTGTCCAGAGCCAATATTGGCTGACCACTGCGTCGAAGTCAACCCTTATCATTCAAGATACAGTGGTAATTTTAGAATTTTGTAAATTGACTTAACTTTTAGGGTTTTGCGGCCGGTTTTACACTATGAGCTACTTCTTCTGGTTCACACCACGTAAAATAATTAGCTTGATTTATTAATGATAATGATACAAATACATTTTGTTAACAGCCTAATTACTTTGCTACTGACGCGCATATTCCTTTTGTAAATATCTCGGTCAAGTTTGTTAACCTGCAAAATCGGGTTACCGGAAATACCCTTTGGGGAGTTTTGGTAAAAACTATGAAAATTCATTGAGTCGTTTCAAAATGGCGACCAAAAGCGATCAAGCCTTAACAATGTTATGAGTAGTTCGATTTCAATAAAATTTGAAATGCGTTTTCCCGTCATGATATGTAATAACACTTGCTGTAAAATATCACGTCTGAGGCCGAAGACCGAAGCGAGGCTGTAAGCGTAGCGAATAAGAGTAACAAATTGCTAAGGAAATGCAAGCGGCACTTTAGCGCTTAGCTGCGTGTCGGCCTGGCTTATTTTTCCAAGTAGCTCAGCAATGCAAGTCATTGGTGCGCCAAATGTTTTTCTTTTACGACTAGTCATTATACTATTCAATACATCATGTTGCCCATGGACTAGGCTACACCTTCAAATGTTCCGTATATGCATTTGAGTAATCATATCGGTACGGCAAAACATATTATACCACTAAGTTGACTTTCGATAACGTACATATTCAAAATATTATCCATAATGCTAACTTTTCTGTCTTTGAACCCCTAATTTGTGAACGACTACAAGGTATCGATTAACTTGCTAAACTTTACAATGTATAGCGTGTTAAGTGAAGCTACTTTCGCCGCAAGAATTTCATTACCAGAACACAAGAGCTCCTGAAGCGTTGTATTATGAGCAAGTTAAGTAACAGTTGATAAATATTATTTAGTTGATATAATTAACCACAAACAGGGTGTCAATTAAGTCTGGAGAGAGTTTATTAACTATTTAGGCAGAGAACTATTTAGGCTTAGTTTTTAGGGACTTTAAACTACTTTTTTATGTAGTTGTAAGCCCGATTGCGCCAGTAAGGTACGCCCTGCTGGGGTTAGTAGAACGAATTTTACAGAACATTGAATATCGTTCAAAAGGTACTTTTTGAACACAAATCACATTTCTTTAAAAATCAAGTTGAATTTTTTAACGGACAGGTTTAGTAAAGGTGAAGTTTGTCTTGTTTAACAAGGCCAAGTTAGGACTAAAATGTCCTCTCTAACACTCAATTTCGACCTCTACCTAGCGTTACTGTATAGTCACATCACAAAATATGTAAGTGGTGACTGTGGGGATAGTGAATAAAGGAATTTCATCTAATTTAAAATAGATCAATGAAAACTTGTCCTGTTTTATTGGAAATTCGCTAAGATTCACCGCAGCGCTTGAGGCTACGTGTCGGCTTTGTTATTATTTCCAAACATAGCTCTACTTTTCTAAACTAATTATATGAAAATTGGTATAATTTAGTTGTTATTAAACATTACACAAAGAAACGTACTTATAATAAAAATAAGAAGTTTTGTATCCTTTACAGGTCTTTATCCAACCTGATAACTACAATGTTTTAAATGGTCGTAATTTTGACATTAACAAGTTTGCTTTATTTTAAATATTCATTTCAACCTGAGAAAGAACATTGAGTTTTAACTTAATTGATTTATTCTTTATGGAGAAAACATTATGACGAGCGAGTAAATAAGGTGTTTGGTATTTGTGCAATTAAGGTTTTTCTTATTTCAATGTCATCAATCGTTGAATATTAGTTACTAAAGAGCCTGCCCACTTAGAAAAAATTGTTTTATGATGTTAATTACCAAAATAGTCATATACCTTGAGTGGTTCTTCTATAAGTTACTCTTTCATGCACGCTTAAATGTATTCATTTCAAACTAGTTTCTAGATTATGTACAGTTTTCATTTCTCCCACATTTTGGATTTGACAACTCCCCTCACTACTGATGTAGGCCTAAGAAGGTCAAGTAAAAAACTACTGACAACAAAACAAAAACGTCGACTCCGATCTCACAGACACAACGTTGAGCGTGGTCCAAGTTCAAGCGATTATCAAGTTTCGACGCAGTTTGCGGTGTCCAGAAAACTTTGTTAGCACTTCTTGAGACTCCAGTTCCAAGTTAAACTCTGGTAAATCTTTCACTTTCGCAGCAAAACTCTCAAACTTGTGTTTAAAAAATACATGGATATCATAGTTCTTGTAGAAGGACTTGGTTTCATCGTTAGATCCACAGGTACGGTCGAAAACGCAAGTATAAGAATCGGTAAAATTGGGTGTTGGATAAAACGTCACAACTACCTTAAGGAAAGCTATTTCACGTTGAATAATTAATTCCGTCAAATAATACCCTTATAATTAATTTAAAATGGAATCAACCATGTATACAAAGTATGCTCTTAGTTCAGATTCGTAGGTTCAAATCTTAGAATTTTCAAATGTAAACCCTATTCAAGCTGTAGGCCTCATAATTTTAAACGTCCTTATCTTCCCGAAATTTTGGTGAAAAAATCAATTTGTGGCAATCATGTATATAAACAACATAGACGATTACGGAACATTCTGTTTCTTCCTTAAAACGTCTGTTGGAAAACTGTTTTGACAATTACTTCTTTAAACTAGCTAAATACCCGTTCTACGCACGGAAAACTCTACCATCGACTGTATTCTATCCTGCTTCCTTACCCAAGGATGCTTTTGCCAGTACCGGTTCAAACGTCGAATATGGAAATGCCGCATATCCTACTTTTTGCAAGACTTTGCACGAAAAATTGTATAGTTCAAAAATAGGTTTATAAATAGGTACTGTGTTTTCGTATACGGATCCGTGGCAGATTGGTATCGTGCGCGACTCCGGAGCTCATCACAGAAGTGGTGCGGGTTAGATCCCCGCAGTCACCACTTACAATGTGTAATGTGACTAATACGGTGACGCTAGGTAAAGGTCGAGGTTGAGTGGTAGAGAGGACTTTGTAGTCCTAACTTCGCCTCGTTAAACAAGACAAACTTTTATATAGTTTCTGCTGCAAGTAGCGTTATGAAGGTGTTTACAGCGTCTGTCCGGGTCATAAGTCACCTTGTTCAGACGTTATTGCGTTTCATCATCAGCTTCAGATCTGTACGTGTTTTCATCAAGAACACTCAGTGTGTAACAATATACAGCAGTTTCATTTTGAATACATTTTTCTCTGTGAAAATATCTAGTTCATATTTGACGGAGACAATAAAAGGTTTTTGAGTCAATATAATAAACTTAATGCTCTTAGTTTAGTCGAAACAGTTTTTTATATTATTCAATATTTAAGTTGGTTGGGTTAGTAATTTTTAATTACTTCGTGATAAAGAACGTTTTTGTATTTGTCACTTATCGTCACTAAAGATTATCTTATGGTTGGTAAGTAGCGCATGGATGCCCAATGGCTGAGGTAAGAAAATCAACATAACTGTGGCAGCCCAAGCACAGATGGCTTTAAGAGTTTCAAGTAGAGCCACTGACGCACGCGCAAATTCGTTCGTTCTCGAAAATCGCACGATTTGGTCACATTAAGTCATCGACATCAGAAAAACTCGAGCATGTCGAGCCGAGGGAGAAAAGTGGCAAGAGATATGGCAGGCTCACAGCGCTATCTGTGCTTGGGCTGCCGCAACTATGTTATTTTCCTGTTTCAGCCATGTGGCATCTATGCGCAATCTACCAACGATACCATAATATTTGGGATATAGTTTACCATATTTACAATCTTCGAGTGAAACTTCTTAGAACTGTTTGGTTTCACAGCACCTTGTTATGTTCAATCAAATGATATGAAGAAGCTTAACATGGAATTTGTTCGTCCTTTCCGGAAAAGGTATTCGATCCTACGATACCCTGACTGGGACTCGTGGCGTGGTCCTGTAATCCAGCTTCATAGAGGTCAGGTTTTGAGGATGATATAGGTCTAAAGCGGCTCAGATAGCCTCAGTGATCATCTGATGATACCCGCATCAACTCCCACCATCGTTTAGACATATCAGACCATCACCTGCGTGGTTCGGAAGTCACGTTAAGCCGTTGGTCCTTGTATTCCCATTGGTCATTGGGCTATTAATTAATGACCCATTCTAAGGAAGAGTCGGCCTTAGTTTGTAACAAGACTACACCTCATAACTCATAACTACCACTCATCACACTCATCCTTCACCACATATTTGCCTTAAAATACCCTCATGAGAGTGGTTGGCATCTCAAATAGTGATTTAGTGATTTACCCGGATATTTTACGTATTGGATACTAAAAAATTATAAAACTAAAATTTCTCATAAGCCTCATAATAATACGCATCTGTAGAGCGTGAGGCTGGTGAACGGCAGATTCACGGAATAAAAGCAATTGAAAGCTAGTGAAGTGAGCAAATTGAGTTTGAACAAGAATGTTGCTGTGAGAAGCTGCTGCGTTCTCGCGCCACTGAGTAATCTGAATAATGGTTCTTGAAACTGAGACAATGTTTTCACCCCTCACACTGAACACAATTTCAAAACACGTTCTACTTTTAAGTCAAATTGCTCAAATCTCAAATAGGTAGTATAATTGATCACTAAAATGTCTTTTATAAAAGAATTACAACTGTTTTACAGAACAACTCACGTCTGATAATTATTCTTAATGCAATGTCTAAGACTGGCTTTAATGTTTCCTAAAAATTATCTGAATTAAGTATATTTTTGAGTTTATCAGGGAGGTCATTGTACACTTTTGGCGAAATAGCTCTAGACTCACTCTAGGGAGGTTAAGACCTCTCTTCCGTGTCGGGATTGATCCCGATACAGCAGTCTTTCCCTGAGGTATTGGGCTCCTCAAGGTAAGGATCTTGTGGACCATGCAGTCAGTACCCTACAAACTGCATCCATAGGCCATGTTTGCAGCATCACGATGTAGGATCAGGCAAAAGACAAAGCGAACAGCAGAGTTTTGAACTCGCTGGATATCACAATAACTTTGCAGTCTCTGGTAATATTGAATCTATAGAGACCCCGCAGTCTCCCAAAGCATGCGTGACATGATCAGAGAACGAGAGCTCACGGTCAAGAACGACACCTGTTGGGCCTCCATCACGTGGTGTGCTATACTGAGTTAATCACTGAATTGATCACTTTAAAAGACAATTTTGGGACGAGTAATGAACGGTAATTACGTTAAAAATAAATAACTTTTTAAAGATAAAATTTACGTTACCTACATTAAATAACGTGCAAATTTAGTCGAAAATGAACAATACCGTACATCTTGTTATGAATGCTTACGTCTCCAAGGCCTCGGTGGAATTGATAGTTTGTAAGGAATCATTCAGCCTTTGGCTTCGGCGTTTGTTTGTTGCCAGAAGTTTGGACGCAATTATTTTCTTTCAACCCATATTACAGTCAATTAGTTTTTCTTCGGTCTTAGGTCGTAGTAAATCATAATAAACTCAGATTATAGTTTTCTCCCGGTGCCCTTTGCACATTGACTGCGCAAAGTAAACAAAACTCGTCCGTTACAAACTTTACCTACTAATAAATGTTGTTACGTTTTTCTCGGCCCTCGGAGCCTAGTCTATTTTACTGCCATTTCCCCCTTCTTTCGGTTTCTTATTCAAACTAATAATAAATTCTTTCCTCGGCCTTCAACTCCTACTTTATAGGTTTACAATCGACTCATAAAATACAACCGTTACTATCGCATTAACTGTACCAAATAGTTGGTATAAATTAACAGTGAACTCAAGAGTTTTGTAATTAAAGCTAATTACTAAAGGTTCTTATCCGGAAGTATATTGTACTGTAGAATTGAAGAGGAACGATAAATTAGAGTTGGTAAGTTCTGGGATTGGCCAAGTTTGCGTAACTTGTGTTGTTAATGTCACTTTACCTAAGAACTGTTTCATTACAAATAGTTTTAGCTTAAAGGTACATTTTGTACTGTGTACATTTGTATGATAAGTAAAAAATACAATAAGTTTGATGTAATTTTAAGATCAGTACACAACTCAGTTGGTGATTTGTGAAATGTTTACCAATTTTGAGAAATGCCAGGTAAATTGCAAATGTAAATTTTGTGTTTCTTAAATTTAAATATCTTGGAGTCTTGTTTGATAAACGTTTAAAATGGGATGCTCATATAGAATACCTAGCAAACTACGGAAGTTCAACAATATATGTTTAGCGTTCTCAACCAAATTTTAACCTTTGACTTGTTAAAAGCTGTGTATTATGCCTATGTACAATCTCTGTTACAATATGAATCATTTGCTTGGGAGGTGCCCTCAAAACGATAAAACAACCTTTAGAGATAACTCAAAAATGTATAATAAAGACAGCATTACGGAAACCTATTTAGATATCCAACAGATCTTATTTTTAATGACATTTTAGTTTTAATATTACACAACTTTATGTACGAGTGTTAACAATGTTTATTCATGGAAATAAACACAACATCTCTTCAAAAATAGAAAAATACTACAAGGTCCTTTACTGAAAATCCAATGGTTATTATAAAGGTCAATGATTATATTATTACCCTTGCTTCAAAATTTAATATCCAAAATATAATGTGGCGGAATGCATTTCAATGTGGCAAATACCGTACAAAGCAATACCTTCTTGTGGATCCGGATCCGTGGCGGAATGGTATCGCGCGCGAGCTCATCACTCCGGTGGCATGGAATCGATCACCGCAGTCACCACTTACAATTTGTAATGTGACTATACCGTGACGCTAGGTAAAGGTGGAGGTTGAGTGGCAGAGAGGATCTTTTAGTCCTAACTTCGCCTCGTTAAACAAGACAAACTTTACCTTGTTGTGGAATATTTTTATATTAATACTATGAAACATATTGCTCGTGTAGGGACGTGGCTTGATGAAACTTGGGTTGTGAGTTCTGTGAGTTTGAGTTTGAGAAGACCAGTAACAGTTATGAAACAGGAACAAACGGACAAAGTGCTTTAATAATATCCTCCTCGTAAAGTAAACCGGCCGCTTCAGTTATTACATTTTTGTTGATCTTTATATCGTCTTCAGCTCTTCTTTATTGACAATATTTTCCACGATATAAGCTTCAACTATCACGTCGTTATTCTAGTTTAATCAAGTTCAATTTGAACTTATTTTCTTACATATGAACTACTTAATGCAGAAGAATCGATTATAAGCTTGATGCATAATGCATAATTATTATTTGATGCATAGTTTCAGATTATTCTACAACCTAATATAGGTTGTGCAGTTCGCGTATTACTGTTGGCGTTACAGATTTGCGTATCACCCCGATAAGTTATAACCTTTATCTCTCCAATAAAATTGTTTGTTTGTGGTTTCGACGAGGTTTGTAAGTATTGGTCATCATGACCAGCGTTTTGGAGGCCAAACAGCTATTGTTTTTTCATCTTTTACTAAAGGTTTTACTACTAGATTGTGTATTATTAATCACCTTCCTATTCCTACCAAAGTGACCAAGGCCAATTGCAGAACGGATCGATATGATTTATCTTTCCAGTTATAGATTCAAGATCCAACACAATGCGATTGGTGAATCTCCAGAAAACGCGCAGGGTCTTGTATTTCCTTAAATAAAAAATATAGTTTTCTGCGGAAACATAATTATGAACATGTTATGTAACCGCCATTGATTTTTCTCTCTGAACACTTTCATGCATTCTGCCATAGAAGTCCCATTCAAACATACATTTTGTTCATTCCTTCTCTCCCATTCATTTTAATTGTTCCACTCCATCCCTGTCGTAGGTCGGTAGGTTTTGCGGTCTCCCAGTTATAAACTCGTCTGTACTGAAAACGCCTTTGTGACCAAGATTTGTTTTAAACGAGCTTTCAACGCCTTCGGAACTTTTGGGCACTTTTGATCAAATTTGGCAACCGGTTGACTAGTTGAACTCTTGCTTGAGAAGGGAAATGGTCTTTCCCAGCAATTTTATTTTTGGCACGCAGATAGTTTAGAACTTCTATACTTCCTTTCATTTACCACAAGACACAGAAACATAGGTTGATTCTGATCAAAGACAAAGAACCTCTCTGTAATGATACGGGTTAAAGCTTTGTTTTAAACCCACAAACCTCGAACTACGGTCAAGTATCTCAGTAGCATGGATTGTGTAAAGTTATTTTTAGACTACAACTTTGGTAGACACTTCTAAACGTAGAAGGCCACAGAGCACTTATTTCATAAGCGAATACAAAGTTCAAATTGTTAATCCAACATAACTGAACTAATCCCAAAATGAAATGTTGATCAAAACTGAACACAACAAGATTTGATAAGCTTATCTTTTATCACTTTACAAAGGTACGCAGTAGAAGTTGTATCTTTGAGCAGAAACTGTTTGTAATGAAACAGGTCTGACGTAAAGTGGCTGCTTACAAGACATTAACAACACAAGTTACGCAAACTTGGCCAATCCCAGAACCTACCAACTCTAATTTATCGTTCCTCTTCAATTCTACAGTACAATATACTTCCGGATAAGAACCTATCGGTTTTAACTTTAAGTATGGACACGCTTTAATGTATTGTTAAATTACACCAATTTGGGACGGCTAATGATTGTTATGAATGCTGTTTAGGTCCATTTTAATGTTGTTAACTTGTGCATATAGATTTTTACAACACAGTTTTACAACATAAATATTGAAAGTTATGACCAATGCTCAAAATATATTCGGGGTCAAGATCAGTGTTCATTAGGCTCACATGGTTCCCGATGCTGCGTTTTACCATGGTAATGACGTAAATAGCACAGGTTCCTAGGATATGGGCTGAAAATAATGGTTTATTACATAAAAAGAATTTCAGTTTGACCTGACAGCATCCACTAAACAAAACCTCCAGGATACATGCATATACAGGGTGATTCTAAAATAGGGCGCCAAATTTCAGGGGTGGGTTCCTTATGCAAAAACAATGAAAAAGGTTCCTATAAATATGGGTCCTAAGATTCTTCGTTACCCCGGTAGCCACCATTTTGTATTTTTACTTAAAAATTTATATCTCCAGAACGGTTTGACCGATTGCATTCAAACTTGGTATGGTGTTTATGTGTCACAAGGTCAATTAGAGAAAAAAAATTATTTCATAAAACCCCACAGAAAAAGTATGGCAGCTGTTTAAATTTTTCAAATTGAAATACCATGAAAATGGCGCATAACCGGGCTAATGAAGAATTTTAGGGCCATGTTTATAGGAACTTTTTCCTTGTTTTTGCATAAGGAACCTACCCCTGAAATTTGGCGCCCTATTTTAGAACCACCCTGTATATTTATTTACCTTAAAGCTAACCTTTATATCTTAGTCTTCTTTCGCTTCCCGGCGCTCTAGTTACAACTTTTCCACTGTCCACTCCCCGTGGTTTGGAAAGCACGTTAAGACGTTTTTGTTGGTAATTGCGCTATTCATTAACAACCCAATCCGGGGAACAGTCGACCCTGGTTTGTAGGACTACACTCACCATTCATCCCATAAAATACCCTCTAGGAGTAGTTGGGGTGGCCATAGCTCAGTGTTTCGACTCGGTATCGATTCTCGGACGTAGGGATAACTTTTCACGATAGCCACTTTCCGTGGTTCAGAGGTCACGTTAAGACGTAGGTCCATTTCGTTGGGCTATTCATTAAAATCCAATCTGGGGAACAGTAGACCCTAGTTTGTAACAATATCATCATCCATCAAAACACTTAGTATTCATCCAATATTTACCTTAAAATACCCTTTGGAATGTTCGGTGTTTAATTTAAAGTAGTTTTGCAATACTAGAGGTCCTTATCCTACCACACACATCGAGTTCCATTTCAAACATACAGTTCTGTAACATATCAACATCGCTCAGAAATTAAGTTTAGATTTAATTTGACTGCTTACTCCGTACTACAAAGGCATGAGATTGCTACCATTTCTGCTTCTGTTGATGATGACTAGCCTCTCTTCTCTATTGTCATCAGCTTGAGTGATGACTCTAGCTACAAGCGCCTCTCCAGTACAATACAGACTGTATATTACTAGCTGGCAGGCTCCAGGCGCTCATATAGTGTTAGTAGGCAGACCTTGTGTGTGAACGTCTGAGTGGGGTTTCTACACTGGCTTGTTTAGTGTTTAAAATAAAGTTAGTAAAACTCAATTATTGTTATGGTATAAAACGTTAAAAACTCGATTTCATGAAGTTAACAGATTGAACTTCTATTTTATTTATAAATTTTAAGGTTTTGGTTTTCCGAATATTTGATTAATAGATGAAATACCTGTTGGGTGCCTGTAGACCTTGTGAAGAAAATGGAAAGTCCCTATGTATATTTCGCCACGTTTGTCGCATCTTCTGGTGGGAGGGGGAGGGGTTACTGTTTACATGAAAGAACACTTTTACACACTATTTACACTTATATACATTTAAATTAGTCACTTTGTGGTCGCGGCGCGGCTGGCATCCCCGGTGGGTGGGACTTGATGCGCACGATGCGTAGTCACATGTTGCACATATTAAAATTTGACGTTTTACTTGGAAACACCGACCATTGTAGAGTGTATTTTAAAGTGAATATTGGAAGAATAGTAAGTCTGATAAGTGTTTCGATGGCTGTTAAAGGGTGAGGTGTAGTCTTGTACGAGGTGGGGAAAACTCCTTTCGAATTTTCTATCTTTCGGAAAAAAACTTTTTGGATCTATCTTTTCGAAAGTTGGGATCATTTTCTATTGGGACCACACAATGGGGCACGTGGGGACTAAAAATCCTCCATCTTAATCTCATCATCTGCATCTGAGTACTGCATTTCAGCATTTCTTAAAGGTTGAGAAGGACACAGTTACTGTATATTTGTAACAATCTAGTGCCGACTGTTCCACGACTGGGACTCGTGGCGTGGTCCTGTAATCCAGCTTCATGGAGGTCAGGTTTGAGGATGATATAGGTCTAAAGCGGCTCAGATAGTCTCAGTGATCATCTGATGATACCCGCATCAACTCCCACCATCGTTTAGACATATCAGACCATCACCTGCGTGGTTCGGAAGTCACGTTAAGCCGTTGGTCCTTGTATTTCCATTGGTCATTGGGCTATTAATTAATGACCCATTCTAAGGAAGAGTCGGCCTTAGTTTGTAACAAGACTACACCTCATAACTCATTACTACCACTCATCACACTCATCCTTCACCACATATTTGCCTTAAAATACCTTCATGAGAGTGGTCGGCATCTCAAAATAGTGATTTAGTGATTTAGCCTAACGACCAATGGAAATTGACCAACGACTTAATGTAAATTTTGAACCACGGGTAGCGGCCAGGGTAAAAGTTGTTACTGCGGCCCCGAGAGGGTGGTTTTGACTTCCCATTGCTATCACCACATACATTCAAGGAGGTTGTTTAACAGTTCAATTTTCTTCAACTAACATGTAGTAGAGTTACACAAGACAATAACTATTGATATGTTTAACAATTTCAGTGCAAAGGAACACGGAATGTAGAAGCAGGGCAGGATGGTTCACAGACAAAGCTCAACTCAGACACAGAGATTGATTGAACATTCCCGCTTTCTGATGTAGAATCCGACTTCAATTACGATTTGTTATGAATGCATGCAATGGAAACCGGTTTGCTTTTACCTTTTGCAAGCATTACCCCAATAGTTGATAGAAACCCGTTCTGGGATGTACGAGTGAATCTTATATTAAAGTTTATCTTCGGAAGAGATTTTTGTTAGTAGTTAGTTTTTAGTTATGTGGATCAATTTGTGTCTTACAGGGTGTCACAAAAATGTGTAGCAAGCTGTACAGAACCGGATTCTACATACAAAAGTAAGTCGAAAATGTCTCTTAACATTTTTTATTTCGGCTTAGTTTAGCCGTAATCCACCGTTTTCATATTTCATATTCAAAAGCTTGTTGAGATATTTTTGTAAAACTTCGTAAAACCTTAACTGTTTTCCTTATAAAATTTTCCAAAATTTGTTTGATCTAACTTATCAAATTTCAAAATGGCGGCCATTTAAAAGTGTCAAAGTCGAATTTCAATTTTATTATATTTAACTTTGAAATTTCAAAACTGCCGCCATTTTGAAATGTAATAAGTTAGATAACACATACTTTTAGGAAATGTTATTACGAAAACAATTAGGTTTATAATAAGTTTCACAAAAACTACTCAAAGAATTATTAAATTAATACTTATTTTCAAAATTTACAAAATATCGGAGTACGGCTAAATTAAGCCAAAATAAAAAAATTTTACAAGATATTTTCGACTTACTTTTGTATGTAGAATCCAGTTCTGCATAGCGCGCTACACATTTTTGTGACACCCTGTATAGTGTATATTTAATTACACTTTTAAAGGTTTAAATTTTCCACCAAAGATTTTGTTACTGCAACCACATTAACGTCACATTAGGTTAGTAGTAGTTTTCCAAACTTTTAATAGTTGGTAAAAAGTATTTTGTATTTCCCATAAGATAAACATAGTTACCTGTGTACTTAAGTTCATATTTACAACTCTATCGGTGTAGGTCAGCAGGCAATGTGAAAATCTAACATGGAAGCTCTTCTGGCCAGCGACAAAATTGTCACCCTGTGTACACTCGTTAGCTCACAAGTAAATTTCCTTTAGTAATAGTACTTATTATTTAGCCCAACATCTGCAAACGAATAAAACCGCTACTTAAAACTACTCGTACTTTAAAATTTTAATAGAGATTTTAATAAGCTACGACGTGAGATCTACCTTTTAGATACACATTGCGTGTAAAAACACTAGTTGATTACCCATTTTATCGGTTTTTCATTCGTCCACCAAAGTTATGCGTAAAAATATGATATAAACAACGGCTGTTCTTTATATATACACTTACTACAGTTTTATCGTGGAAACTGCTATGAAACAACAGTCTCAACTTTCTACATTGAAGTCTTAGTCTGAGATAACTTCATAAATATTGATAGCTACCTAGCAATCTCAAACATGCTATAAAAAGTTTGTACATTATATATTTGCTTACCGGATGGTGCATTTAGGTATATAGACACAACTTTATCAATTATTAGGATCTACGGCTTCCGGCTTACACCGCGTCACAGTTGAAATATAAATACTGCTAAACGTTTCAGCAAGGAGAATCATCCTCAGTAGCTGGTTGACTGGCTGAGACTGGATTGGCCGGCCGTGGGGTCATCTTATTTGACTCTCTGACACCGGCCGCGAAAGCTTAAGAGTTAAGATTTTTCTTTTTTTACTGTTTACGCCAATGGCATTTTTATTTTGAGACTTTACCTAGGATTTTTGTGGGCATTACCAAACGCTTTTTGGGAAAGCGGTCCAACTCCATGTGCCTGGCCGGGAATCGAACCCGCGACCTTGCGCTTTGCAATCCGTGACTACCCACTGAGCCACGGACGCTGGCAAAATAATAAGATTTATTAATTATTATGTAATATTTTGTAAAACGAGTATTATCTATTTTAAAATTACCCTGTAGAGGTTATTTAGTTTTCGATTGATTCCATCAGGATGTTGAGGAAATAGTTCTTCACTGCCATCTTGGTTGGGTTTGATGGGTTTTACTGATTTTTCGTACGCATGTTGGTAACTGTTACACAAATTGCCTGGCAGTATTTTAATCGGATCATAAATGCACTTTTGTTTAGCATAAACCCCTTTTGAGTTTTATGCTCCTCCTGTTTTAGAAATTCTTAAGAACTTACGGAAGCGCTTGTGGCTACCCGACGGTTATGTTTACAGAGCAAGTCGTTGGACTAATTCCAAAGAATCCATGTTTTCTGAAATAAGATCTCAACCTTAATTAGAACTCTTACACACACCATGCACTCTAAATAAGAAAGAGTGAAAACGATTCCCAAAAGAATGAAAATCGAGCCACCCTTTGATGAAAGTGGCTGGGTTTCAACTGTGGCCTCCCCTCCTTCATTTTAGAGTTTGGTAATTTAGAACCAATACACAATGTTAATTAAAAAAAGTGTTAATCAGCTCTGAACTTGCGTTTGACGATACAACTAACAAAAGAAATAATTATTCTGTAATCAGACTTTAAATGTTATGTTTTAATTTTCTGTATTCGTCTATAAACAAAGAAAACAGCACTCATTTGAGCGAAATGTGTTAACAAATCATACGAATTTTAACAGTTGAGTAAAGTGAGAAGGAGACAAGAGGCCACTTTACGTTCTGTTGTCAACCAAACTTTAGCAATATTGGCACAAACTTGGAGCAAGACATTGTTCACACTTGTACCATATGGCACTTGCCAGCTGCTCAGTCAGGGAAGTGATAAGATGCCTCTTAGAAATCTATGTCCAATGGAACTTAACCTTCTTACCTAATAAGGTGAGTTATCTCACCCACAAGCCTATAAATGATGATCTTCAGGCTCGAAGAACAATGTCTCATTAAATGTGCGTGGAATGTGGCATTTTAAACCTGATGTATTGTAAACATGTCGCCATTTATAGTTTAAGACAGTTTAAAAGAAATGAATATTTTCTCCAAAAGTTTCGAGAGAACCATAGCGATTCTGACGTTATTTACATATTTAGTGCGCAAATATTTTTTCTTTCATAACTTGACCCGGTAACAGGACACTGAAAAAGTCGTACCTTTTGTGAAAATACTTTAAAAACTTAAATATCAAGAGTGTTATTCTGTAAACTTTATAGTTTGGAATAGTTTAAGTTTGAGTAGTTTTAGGTTCAAATAAGTTTATATTATATCAAAAGTAAAATGGTAATATGAAGATTGAAAATAAATAAGAATGAAATAGTTTTAAGTTGAACAGTTTAACTGTGTATTCAGTTTTTACTGCTTATTCTATTTATAAAAATTAAAGCCTACGTTGCAGTTTAAAATCATGTGAGCATAAAAGAAAATAATAGTAAGTTTGTAACTATTGAATGTTTAAAAGTTAACATATTATAGCAAATAATAAAAAAAAAATGGCTGCATTACGTTTAGCCACACCTTTCTTCAGCATCCGTTGATATATACCCCATTTCGAAGACATTAGATAGTACAGGTGTGTTTTTTTTAAACGCAACCCAACTTTCAAACTTTTGTAGGTCATTCTTTACGATCGTTATAAGGTCGAAAGTTGTATAATTGGTTTGTTCACTTCAATATATATCAGATTGTGTGTATTGTTGCAGTAATATAGTGGTTTTGATTTGTTAAATTGTCGTTATTGTAAAATAAACGCAATAATGGTTTTTAGCAAAGATCAATGAGTGCTTATTGTTGAAGAACGCTTGAGAGCAAGATAATATTTTTTGTCAAGATGCGTTTAAGATACAGTATCCAGGCGTTAGTAGACTATATGCTTTTGTTGTTTCAAAATGTTGAAAGATTTTTTAGGATAATTATCTAATTTTACCCATTGTCCGTACAGTCCGCCTTCAGTTTTGTTTTTCGTTCCCTACAGAACCTATTTTGTTAAATTTGTTTACAAATCTGAGAATTTTAGATTTGTCTTCATTGAATTCTTGATGAAACTTGTTTGGATTTAAATAAGTATTCATTTTTAAAAGTTTCATACAATTTATTTTTAAGAGCGCTTTCGCCGGTCAAGGCATCATCAGTTAGTTGTTTATAAGACAAATGCAAATGTTACTGTCTGGATTTTTCAAACTCACTGTGGCGGTGTACTCCACTAACTTGAATACTCAAATATAAGTATTACGTGAACTACCTGGTACATACACAGTCCAAGATGAGTTACTTTCACGGTAGTCTGCTTCCTGGAAATATTATACCAAAATAAAGGTAATAGTGATGTCTATAACTGCACAGTTTTGTTTTTTTTATTTATATATCTGGATATGTAAAATACATTTGATGTATCTTTACGATGACCTGTAATTCACATGAACGTGCTTAAATATGGGAGTAAGGGTCAGGTTTCTTCTTTTGAGTTGTTTCAAGCGTACTTCAAAATCATGGACAGAAAAATCTGTTTTGGAATTAGAAATATCGGTACTGTACTTGGAACCAAGCTTGCCTGCATCAAGTCTAACATGCAGTAGGTGACACCTAAACACTATCAACCTGTCAGTGTAATGGACAAACATACTTCTGGTCCTGTTCCTTGTAATGGAGGCAGTAAACATTGAATAGCCCAGCTCTTCTAATGTGTACTCAGTTCAACAGGCCTATGCGACAGGGTCTACACGTACATAGGTCAAATACGGAAGCCCAACACATAGTCGGCATGAATGAAAAGAAGAATTTTAAAGACGATATTTAATTATTGGTTTAAAAATGCTATTTGTTTTAACATGTATGTTGACTTAATTTTTAACTCAATTTTATTGTAAAAATGGACGAAAGTTAAGGGGTTGATTTTTAGGTAAAACGTCTTGTTGTACATAACACGCACTTACAATAATTGTTAAAAGTAGATAAAATACAAGATATGAAACAGTAAGATCTAAGGCTTCCAGTTTACAGTGCGTCACAGTTGAAACATAAGTATTGCTAAACGTGACCTCACTGTGGAGAGTCATCCTCAGTAGCTGATTGACATTAGCTGGTCTCTGTCAGTCAACAGCTGGAGAGTAAATTATTACTGTGGAGAGTCATCCTCAGTAATAATGGACTGTGAGATTAGCTGGTCTCTGTCAGTCAACAGCGGAGAGTGGTTCATATTAGTGGAGAGTCATCCTCAGTAGCTGATGACTGGCTGAGACCAGCTACCGTCAACCAGCTACTGAGGATGACTCTCAACAGCGAGCTCGACCCGTTTAGCAGTACTTACTGGTATGTTTAAACTGTGACGCGGTGTAAATCGGAAGCCTTAGATCTTATTGATGACACTGGCCGCGAAAGCTTAAGGTCTAAGATATGAAACAGTTCTTAACCGTCCAAAAAAGTTCTGTTAATTGATCAATAGTTGCACAATTCTATGAAAATGTGTGCTTCCTAACAATTTTGATCAAGGTTTTCATTCGTACTAAATCGTTTGTGTTATTTGGTAAATACAGTTGTTTCTAAAAATGTAGAATCTCAAATTAAATGGAATAGTTTCTCTTATTTACGTTACGTAACTTTCTTTTTTTTTTCGTAACCTTTTACAACTACAAGAGTCATGTTGGACTAGTTTTAAGCACAAAGCATCCTGTCAGTTTGTAAACTTAATTGTATCATAAGCGCACATAGATTCCTGTCAGTTTAAAGTTCTGAGATCTAAATGTTCGATGAACTAACATTTTTATTACATTTCTCGGTGAAAATAAACAAATGAAAAGTTCAAATAATTAATAACAGAGAGAAAGAATAATTCTTCTTAATAAGTTGAAATTGGAATTAAGCTGTCAAACATCCTCCAGGCGAATTACGAAATGGAAAGTATAATTTCCTGACAAACAGAGTCCAGCAATTTGAGAATGATTGCATGGAGTTATAATTTTATTAGTCTAGAGAGCTGTCCTAACCCTTTATATTCATTAGATATTCAATGATTCCCATCAAATAAAGAAAGAGGTACACACTGCTCTACGGTAAAGAGTGTTAACTATATCTATATTACAAGTTTAAATTCCGTATCTTAAACGGTTTTGTTCTGACATTATGTATGTAACTCTCCTTTAATAGACCTAGTATCAAGAAGGCTGTTGCACTCTACGAGTATAGCTCGAAGTGACACTCTAAGTGTCAAAATATATATTTCAAGCTACTGTGGAACAAAATATTGCAAAATGTACTTCTGGTTTCATACATTATAGATCAGAATCGCACCAGATGTGGCAGACTCATTTTCACAAGTATCTTCACAAGTTGAGCAATAAACTGTTTCTAGTGGTGAGTTAACCTTCACCTGAGAAATTGTGTTAACAAATTTTAAATGAAAAATCACATACAATCACAAGGTAGGTATAAAACGAACATCAACTTAGTTTGCTTATAAACAGAACATCATCACAACTATAATTTTCGTTCCTTGGTTTCGTCAAAACAACTAATATTAATTTTCCATATTTCACACCGCAAAACATTACCATCTAAGTTAGCACTGTTTCTAGTTGGCTTTAAACTGAGCTTGCCTAGTACTTTCATTTCTTAAGGCCTGGTTATTAAACTGATACTTGCTATATGCTATTGGTGCAGCCTGCCAAACGTCCATTGGGCAGGGACGCCAACTGTCACATATGCCATGCTAAATAATATGATGTAATGGCAGCGTGAACCAGAAGAACTAGATTGATGTAAGAATAATAGAAATATCTTATTGACTGGGACTCATTGGCGAGGTCCTGTAATCCAGCTTCATGGTCAGGTTTTGAGGATGATATAGGTCTAAAGCGGCTCAGATAGTCTCAGTGATCATCTGATGATACCCGCATCAACTCCCACCATCGTTTAGACATATCAGACCATCACCTGCGAGGTTCGGAAGTCACGTTAAATGCCGTTGGTCCTTGTATTTCCATTGGTCATTCGGCTATTAATTAATGACCCATTCTAAGGAAGAGTCGGCCTTAGTTTGTAACAAGACTACACCTCATAACTCATTACTACCACTCATCACACTCATCCTTCACCACATATTTTGCCTTAAATACCCTCATGAGAGTTCGGTCGGCATCTCAAATAATGATTTAGTGATTATGGTTAAACCTAACATTGTATAAACACCGCGACCAAACATTTTTTGTCACGTTTTCTAGCAAATATTAATTAGAGTTGATGTGAATCGGAATAGTAAATAGTAATTGTATCGGATTATAGCTTAACACGTCGTTATAGGAGTAACGACACACACTTTGACGCTACACATCCTGCCATTACACATGATTGAACCGAGGGCGGCATTGTAGCATGCGTAATAAGCTTGCATGTTTGTGACCGTGACAAATTGTCGATAGGTAATCTTTTAGTTACACGATACGTTTCTAAAAAATATTGTTTAATCGATTGGTTTTCAAATAATGGATTCAAAATTAATTCGTCAAAAACTAAATATTTAAATTTTTCTATCAACAAAAACAACTTAAAAATCAGATTAAAATCAAAATATTAGATTATAGTTTGACGGAAAGTAAAAAATGTCACTATTTAGGATTAATTATTGATGAACATATGAACTATAAAAGATCATATGGAATATATATCAAACAAATAATAAAACCTTATTTATAATCAAGACTATCTAGAATTTTTTGTTTCCAAGGAATTCTTGTTAATGTCTACCACTCATTTATTTATTTCAAATTTAAAATAAGCTAACTTATTTGGGGAAGAACTTACAATTTAAAAAATTATTTATTCTGCAGAAATTGCAATTAGGCAATTTTAATCTAAAAACTAGAAATTAGTAAATAAACTGTACTTCGTAAAATAATTATTAAATAAACGAAAATAAATAAATTAACTGTTCCAGACATATATATATTTTTAAACAATAAAATTTGCCAAGAAAATCCACAATATTTTACATTTGAAAACACAAAATTAAAACCTATATATCAGACCAGAAAATCTATAAGAAATATATTTCACAACAAAACCTTTTACGAAAACATTCAAAATTCAACGTCATCAAACTAATTAACAAGTTACCTCAAATAAAATTTGAAGACAACTTAAAATTCCAAAAGAAGTTAAAAAATTATCTGATTGGTAAGACTAATTACTCCACTAATGATTATTTGGAAGATAATGAAGACTACGTTAGTTTCTTCTTTTTTTTTAATTCCTTTGTAATTGCTTATACAATTTTATCGTCTACAGCAATAAATATTTATTTATTTAGCTTTTACTTTTTAATAGAATCGAGGATAACATAAGTTTTAACTATTATAGTCCTAAAACCTTTTAGGAATTTCCAATGCAAATTATTCATTTCTACTAACTGTTGAACATTCATAATGCCGGTTACATTAACATAGAAATAGGTGGACTTTTCTACCGTTTATTGTGTTTAAAACTGCACAACGTTTCGGAGGTATTAAAACTCCTCTCGTTATAAAGTGAACCTTACCCTTATTCATACTCTAATTATTAAAACTACAGAAACAGCATGCAATTTAATACAGAAGTAAATAACATAATCTACCTGTATTTGTAAGCGACATAAAAACATGAAACATTCACAACAATAATATTTACAACTACAAATTGTTCGACCCACCGAATATCCGCTGGTACGAGCCACCCGCGAGGTTGACTTGATGACGAGAGGAGTTTTCATACCTCTCGAAACGTTGTGTAGTTTTAAGCACAATAACAGGTAAAAAAGTCCGCCAAAAAGGAACGGAACGTCGTAGAAAAAACGGTTGCAGTTTTAAGATCTCCCAATGCCTTTTTGTGTCAAATAGCAAAACTGTACGTGTACATTTACGTTTTTCATTACCACAAGATTATATAGATACTAGCTGCGCCAGCTAGGGGCTTCGCCCCCAGACCCCGATGCTGCTCGCTTCGCTCGCGAGCCAAGCACCTCGGCCTACGGCCTCGGTGCCCGCTATTTAATTGTTAAATGTCGTGCCATTTTTAGATTTTTTAATGTTTTACCCCCACTTTTAACCCCCCTTCCTCCCCCAAACAATTTGGTAGACAACCAATATATTTTTCAAATCAGCAGAATATTCCCTTTTTTTATACCCCACATCGATTTGTATGATTTTTTATTTCTTGCCCCCTTTAACCCCCCCAAATCCATATATTGTGCCCCGAACCCTAAAATCAGTAGCGGTCTTTGGGTTAATGGTATACAACTATGTGTCGAGTTTCAAGCAAATCCGTTGATATTTACTAATAAATATTTACTAAAAAATAAATATAACATGGGGAATTGGGGACCCAAAACCCCATAAAAATAAAAAATCTATATAATTTTATTCGTTTCCCCACCCTCCACACACTAAGGACCATTTCTATTTAAAAATCTGAATTACCCCAGCCAGATTCCGATTTTAGTTTAAGAAAAATCTCAATTACAACACTCCGGACAACCCTAACCGAAATACTAATAGTATATTATTTATAACTCTGCAATCTTTGTGTGTCTGGTTTGATTTTTTAATTTTTGGGACATATGTTTGGTATGGTAATATCAGTGTTTATACTAAGTATCATCTAAATCGAGGGGCATTTCTAGTATATATTATCCCCCAGATACAGGAAGTTCATGCTTGTGGCTACGCATCGGCAATTTTGTTTCATGTTCAGTTTACGTTTTGAATGTTATATTCTGAGGACGGTTTTATGTTCAGATTTTTATACATACGACCAAAAGATAATAACAGTTTACCGTATGTAAGAACTGGTTTTGTAAACTGGTATTTCGTTTAGCGGAATTGAGTTTATAGATTTTCAATCAATCTTTATTAAAAATAAAATTTCACTAAAGAAAACAAAGGACAAGACAATTTAAGTTACTCATTACAATCTTGTATTAAATAGTAAATAAGGTTTTACATATGATATTGTCAGCGATAGTTTAAACAAGAAAAAAAACTATTTCTTTATATCATACAAGATCAGAGCTAGCTTTAAACAGTTGCAAATCACGTGATCTCTAAAGGGCAAGGGTGGGGAGAAGACTGAAGGGTTCTTCTGTTGAGAGACTCGAGAGCTTTCTTCAACTCATTCATTAACCTCGTCAGATCTCAACTTGAGAAGATTACGTAATCGTTACCACTGGGGTCTCCTACTGTTATTACAACTTTTAAACAATTGTTTTTGCCACATTATAATTTAACAGAACAAAATAAACAGTTAAATCTTGAAAAAATACGACTATTATGTAAAGAACACGTAAATTGTAATAGATTTTCCGGTAGAATTTCTTCCGTTGATCGAGGTCCAAGAAAAGTTATCACCAACTGCTTATGAGCTAGTCGAGCAGGATGATTGTAGCGCGGCGGGGAGGATTTGAGTGATGGTTAGGGATTAAATAAATGTTATTTATTTCTAAACTTTGCTCATCTAAATTACAAATTTAAATTAACCGAAGTAAATTTGGTTTTACTTATTCGCTACGAGGTTGCATCGCAACGTGCTTTCCAGCTTGACATGGTGTAGTCACTGATAAAGCAGATAATGTTCCATTAGTCCTAACAACGTAATATCGAACTCTAGTCGAGAGCTTTCAAAAGAGGCTAAATCACTATTTGAGATGGTGACCACTCTCATGAGGGTATTTTAAAGCAAATATGTGGTGAAGGATGAGTGTGATGAGTGGTAGTAATGAGTTATGAGGTGTAGTCTTGTTACAAACTAAGGCCGACTCTTCCTTAGAATGGGTCATTAATTAATAGCCCATTGACCAATGGAAATACAAGGACCAACGGCTTAGCGTGACTTCCGCATCACGCAGGTGATGGTCTGATATGTCTAAACGATGGTGGGAGTTCATGTGGGTATCATCAGATGATCACTGAGACTATCTGAGCCGCTTTAGACCTATATCATCCTCAAAACCTGACCTCCATGAAGCTGGATTACAACCACGCCACGAGTCCCAGTCAAGATACGTTTCACTGAAGTGAGATTATGGGCTAAAAGTTAAAGACTAACGTGACGAAAAATAGGCCTGTCAAAAAGTAATTTTAAAAAGGTAGAATACTACTTCGTAATAGTTGTTTAACCTTTTATGAAATAATCCTCATTGGGACACTGAAGACTCTAAATTCAAATAAGGAAATGACGAAGAGAACTCCTATTACAAATCATCATACTTGTGTGGCTGCAAATCCCTAACTAGCATTATGTAACTTTCCAATGCTTTTGAAATACTAAATCGACAGAATTTTTCAACGTTCTAAGAAAGTCCTTTTTTTTCGTTTGGTTCATACTAATTTTGGCATTTTATAACGCCAATAACTCAAAAATACTTTTTTGACTTAACATTACTTTTAGGCTTTTGAATACGGAAAGTGAGAGTAAACAAGACAGAGTTTGTGTTTGGGCAAAGTTGCACAGTTTCAGACGGAAGGAAGCAAGATAAGACCCAAGATTGTTCAAGTTGCTTCTTCCTGTTCCTTTATTTCCGTTCTCAGTTAATCTTGGAATTACTCCTGCTTTATTATTGTTAAGAACTCAGTTCGAATTTTATTTGTAACCTTATTTTGTTACGTAAATTCTGTTTAAATACGAGTATATAATATTTAGAGGGTAGCTATGGCTCTGTGGTATAGTGCGTGCCCGCACAAAATCAGCGTTTCCCGGGCTCAGTGATAACTTTTTACGATGGCCGCTCCCTATAGTTCGGAAGTTACGTTAAGCCGTTGGTCCATTACATTGGTCGTTGGGCTTTTAATTAATGACCCAAGCTGAGGAAAATGTGGTGGAATCTACGCGCAATCTACTCGTACTTACCATAATATTATCTTTGGTATCGCTTTGAAGTTTGCCTCACCATTGCTTATAAATATCAAATGTGTTGATTCCAAAAATGGCATTACAATTTTAAGCAAGGTTAGCACATACACTTTCCTCTGAAGCACAGACTCCTTTAAGTTGAGTAAAGTGAGAAGGAGACAAGAGGCCACTTTACGTTCTGTTGTCAACCAAACTTTAGCAATATTGGCACAAACTTGGAGCAAGACATTGTTCACACTTGTACCATATGGCACTTGCCAGCTGCTCAGTCAGGGAAGTGACAAGATGCTACCAACGATTATGTCATAATAGGTAGATGGCGCATAGATGCCGTATGGCTGAGGCAAGAAAACCAACATAGTTGTGGCAGCTCGAGCATAGATAGCGCTGCTGTATCTCGCGGTTTTCGCCGTCTTACTTCCCCTCGGCAAGACATGATCGAGTTTGTCTTCGCAAACCTTTACTTATAGCAGTTGAAATAAAATAATTTAAATAAAGAAATCCCACGCATTGCTATCTGTGCTCAATGCGCTGCCACAACTATGATTTTCTTGCCTCAGCTATTCGGCATCCATGCGCTATCTGCCTATTATAACATTATCGTTGATACTACATCAACAACCCAGGCTACGTTTCATATCTCTAACCATAGTTTTATGTAACCTGATAAAATGATAACATGAAAAACCACGTACCATCTTTGTACGCGCGTTACACGGTGCGTTTGTGTGATATTTAGTGTAAAAACTGTGCCATTGTACCAGTAATTTATAAATACTTGTAATAGAAATAAGTAAAAGGTAGCTGTTCTAAATTAGCCGTAAGAACATTTCAGTTAGTACATATTTTAACTTCTTTGAAACACCCTTTCGTGTAAACTTCATCTAGGTTGAATAAAATAAATAATTTTAAAACCTAATAAACTAATACATTTCATGTTGTGAGGCATTTCGCCAGCAAAGCTATTAATCTGAGACAACTTACAAATTTTATCTAGATTGGCACAGCAATAACATTGCTATGAACACATCTCAAAGTAGTTTTGTCATTTGTACAAATTTAAAAAATTGAGTTGAAAAGATCTACAGTGGTTACGTATGTATAAGACATTCGTAAGCTAAAAACTGAAAATTGTTTCTTCTACTAGGTTTTGTTCTATATTGTGGCGAATAAAAATAAATAACTACAATTCCTATCGACTGGGACTCGTGGCGTGGTCCTGTAATCCAGCTTCATGGAGGTCAGGTTTTGAGGATGATAGGTCTAAAGCGGCTCAGATAGTCTCAGTGATCATCTGATGATACCCGCATCAACTCCCACCATCGTTTAGACATATCAGACCATCACCTGCGTGGTTCGGAAGTCACGTTAAGGTCCTGTATTTCCTTGGTCATTGGGCTATTAATTAATGACCTATTCTAAGGAAGAGTCGGCCTTAGTTTGTAACAAGGCTACACCTTATAACTCATTACTACCACTCATCACCTTCACCACATATTTGCCTTAAAATACCCTCATGAGAGTGGTCGGCATCTCAAATAGTGATTTAGTGATATGGAAATTTTATAATACGAGAAACAAAATGGATGCTTGAATAATTTATAACAGAAAGAGAAGGCTCTCTGATCAAGTTGAAACAAGGAAGTAAGCTGTCAAATAACTTCCGGCTGAATAACGAAAGAGAAAGTTTGACTCTCCTGACAAAGAAAATTTAGTCATTTGTGAAGTTCTGCAAAGTGTCGTAATTAGTTTGCAGGTTGATGACTTTGTTTCCTGCAGTATTTATTCGTTTCTATTTACAAGTGTGTCTCATTTCATTGACGGATATCCATATGGATGTTTTATCGGTGAATATCAAGTATTTGTGTTTAACCAGAGTTTTTGCCAACATATTAAATTGCATCTCCATTTCTAGTGCAGCTTGTTACTTTGGACAAGATGTTGTAAAGGCAATTATAACTGGACATCAGTTTGTAGTTTTTGTAAAGCATGCACTTTTATAAAACTACAAAACCAGATTCCTAAACAATACAAGAATAAAGGCTTCAAGAGTTATTTGAAACTAGAATTACCTTGTTTGTAGCCTGAAGGTTATGTATAAGTATTAAGAATAAATATTCTACGGGATATTAAGGTAGTCAACATTCTGCTGAAAAACTCAGAAGGATAGGTAGAAAATTTAAAGTTAGAACCGCGTTCAAAACACAGATTACACTTAGGCAAAGTCTCGTAAAAACCAAACCCAAAAAAGGCACTCAGGAATCTAAAAACTGTATTAACAGTATTAAATGTAGTTGTGATAGGGAGTACATAGGTGAGACAAAAAGACCATTAAATGTAAGAGTTAAAGAACACAAAGACAACACGGGAAAGGGTTTAACAGAAACATCCAAAATTGCTCAACATTGTTGGTCTAAAAATCATGCAATGAACTGGAATGAGGCTAGTACGAGTATATTCATCGGGAACCTCACTTCTTAAAAAGAAAAATAATCTAGGCCTCATACATAAAATTAGCAGACCACCCAATCAGTCAAGCTTCAGTTGAAATAAGGCCCCTCTGGCTACCGCTCATTAAAAATGAACTTAAGCGTAGGGACAACCATAATATTCAAGTAAATGTTTAACAAGAAACAACTCAAAAAACTCATAGCATGGTATTAAGGACGCAAAACAGGCCACAGAGAACTTAACTCACGTAAGCTGCCCCCTTCTCCCATTGGCTGTGCATAAATAGGGATTTTTGTGTTTCTTTGTTACAATTGGCTAGCCTGCTGCTAGTGTGTGTGATTGGCCTGTCACCGGCCAACCAGTCAGTCTAGGGTTGTCGTTCAGTTAGTGGACGTGTTTGTGATTGTTTAATTAATTCCGGTAACTTGTTTACTTTCATAGTGTATTGTTTGTAATATTGTAGTTTTGTTTCTCTAGGCTATTCCTAAATTTTAAGATTTAATTTGTTGTTTTGACTTAACAACTTTATGTTGTTTGGTAGAGTTTAACTGGTCAGCTACGCTGACTACTTGAACTAGTTCATTTTCTTGTAATGCTGTGTTATGTTTTAGGTTATTTTCACCTGAAAACGGGATCAGATTGCGAATCCCGAAACGTCGTGATCCTTTTTTTCTACTAACGATGGAAAATGTCCGCAATAATAGTTCAACTTCTGATAATCAATCTGCAAACTAATTACAACACTTTAATACAAAAAAAAATTTACAAATGACTAAATTTTCTATGTCGATGAAGTCAAACTTTCTCTTTTGTTATTCAGCTGGAAGTTTCGACAGCTTACTTCCTTGTTTCAATTACATCAGAGAACCTTCTTTTTCTGTTATAAATTGTTCAAGCATAATTTTTTTTTTAAGAACATATTTTATAAAAACGTACTTTATGGCAAAACCTTATATTTTATACTTTGAAGTTTATTGTTGACGATTGTACGATCGTCACCTTTGTTTGATTTGATAACAAGTAATAATTTGGATATGCACTATAATTATTTAGTATGGACTTCAATTAGGAACTTCGTTTGTTTATTGTAAGCTATCAATTAGTGTAGACACAATTAGGAAGAGTAAATGTCACAGTTTAGTGCATAATCGATAACGTCATCCACTTGGATGTAGCGTTTCATACCATTACACATGATATAACGTTGGGCGGCATTGTAGCCTGCATAATCAGTTTGATTGAATGGCACAGAGTCGAATAATACATCGCAGCTGTCTTGTTGATGACGTCAAATGACGTCATGTACAAATTATTTATTCATCCATCTTTGTCAAAGATTAATAACCAATGGTAGCACAGATTGCGTTTAGATTCTACATGGCTGAGACTGGAAAATCAACATAGTTCGACAGCCAAGCACAGGTAGTGTTACCCAAGGGAGTTATTTTTTAAAAGGTTTCCAAATGAGTCACTGACGCACGCAAGTTTGTTCGTTCGAAAATCGCACGATTTGAGGTCACTTTTAAGTCCTCGGCATGGACAAACTCGAGCATGTGGAGTCGAGGGGTGAAAGACGGTTAGAAATGTTAGCGCTATCTGTGCTTAGGCTGCCTAACTATGTTGATTTTCTTCCTGACCCATGAATATTCTACCTACCATAACATTATCTTTGCTTACACTTTGAGTGTTCAGGTCTTTAAATAATGAGGGGTCATTAGTGAACCCTAAAGAGTATTTATACCAATTTGATTCAGTAACACATTGTGATTTTTTTAGTCAAAGTCAAATCGTTAAAATACATGGGTACACGTCAGCATATTTATACACTATTCAAATAGGTGACCTGAGATTTTTTCCCAAACACTCAGTCTTTACCATTCATGGTCCAGAGACTCACTGATGACTTTATAGGGCATGGTCTAGCAGAACCTTTTTGGTTGATTTTGAGATATGTAGGTTGTTGTTGGGTTCTTGTTTAAAGACAGGAAGAGCATTAAAAGTCCTCCACACTGCATAAGAGTGGAAATTTGAAAAGGTTGTCGGTGTCTTGGTATTGGCAGATTGCTTCTGTTACGTAAATTGAGATTAGAGTTACTGTTTTTTATTTTTTTTACGAAGTTAGCATTTCTAGGATGTAGATTGACGGAAGTGTTAGGTTTGTGACTTTAAGAACAACTCTCTCTACAATGATCACGACTCTTTAAATGGAAAATTGTCCGTATTGCTCTTTTTTTTGAAGGATAACACAAAACGCCCTATCCTAGCTCTAAAATATTCCACCAAAACGCTGACAGGATTGGTAACAAGATTGGTACTTCAATACTTTCTTTCGTCATGAGCCTGATATTCTGATCACTTAACAGAGCATGGCCAGAACAAGACAATATTTCTAATGTAAACTGACAGAAACTACAATCTTGTCGTCCTATTGCAGGAAGGAATTTTGAAAGGAGGTGTAGCTATGCTTACAAATGCAACGATTTGAATGTTGACTTTCATCAGCTTGATATCCAGAACTACAATTCCCTCTGGTATGCGAGCTTGCTGTAGTAGCAGGGCAACTAACTAAGAATACAAAAATCTGTATCATGGGGTGTACAGACTACAAGAGTACAGAGGATACAATGATTGGCTGCAAATAATTTCGGATACTTAAATGCTTTCCTACTAAAAACACTATCAGAATCGTAGCTGGTGATGTAAATATAGACAGCTTAAAGAAACCCTGAAGCCACTCTCTTCAATGAAATGCTGTTGGCCCAAGATGTTCTACGAATTTCACTTCCTCCTACGAAATAACGCTTGTCTAAGAGTTCCATTGACGCTGTTTGTATTGATGCAAACCACATCAATGATGTTAAAGTGCATGTGATTCACACAGGTCTATCGGACCATACAGGACAGCTATGTGAGCTAAACATACCAACCAGAAAGCATCTCTCTCATCTATGAGGCGGCATTTCAATACCGACAATATGGAATGCTTGAGATCCCTGCTGGCGGAAGAATCCTGGATGACGTGTTGGAGTCTCAAGATGTTAATAGATCTTTCAATACTTTATTTCATCCCTCACCTTAACTTTGAATGCGACATGCCCTCTTAAAAAAAAATCACGAATAAAGAATAATGAAAAGCAATTGTTCTATAAAAATGAAGATCTGATCATTACTGAAGGACGCTTTTTTTGAAAGCGGAGAACATATATCCTCAATGGAAAACGGGAAGACAAATTGACTGCTAACCAAGCTAAGAAAGAATATGATGACAAACTGAAACTGGCAAAAGCGGAGATAAACGAAGCTCATTATTAAGAGCTCAATCAATAAGACCAGGCGGTCTGGAACACAATCAATAAAGAACGTGTACAAACAAATCAGCTGTGGTGATATAAATTCCTTGGTCATCTCTGGAAACAAAGTAGAAGAGCCTATGTCAATTGCCAATCACTTCAATCAACATTTTACCAGTATTGCTGAAGAAACATTTACTTGGATTCTGAGACATCAGAGTAACATTATACAGACCAGCTCACTTCATCAATCCCAATGGCTTGTTTTGAACCTACATCACGTGCTGAAATCAGCAAGATCATTGATGGCCTAAAGGCTAAGAGCTCTGCGGGGCTTGATGAAGTGTCCAATCTAATTAAACACTGCAAGAACTATTCTGAGGCCACTTCTACACATAGCCAATCTTTCTCTTCAATACGGCATCTTTCCACGGAGACTAAAGATAGCAAAGTAATCCCGATACACAAGAAAGGATCAAAGACAAGCGTGGAAAACTATAGACCAATTTCCCTGATCTCAACATTTTCGAAGATCCTTGAAAGGTGGTTCTTTAGAGTCTTTAAACACCTGCAGGACAACAATCTTCTGACCAACAGACAACATGGTTTTCATAGGGCCAATCAACTCTCACAGCCTTGGTAGAATTGTTTGAGCACACTGATAGATAACAGAAGAAGGAAATAGCATGATAAGCATTTTATTGATCTAAGCAAGGCATTCGACTGCCTTGGTCATGGCTTGATATTGAACAAACTAGAGCTCCTTGGTTTCAGACATTGCCTAAAGATGGTTCTCTAGTTACCTTACAGACCGCTGCCAATTGGTTGAAATCTCAGTACAAAAAATGGTTGTAGATATAGGCGCAATCAGATGTCCTCCAAATCAGCAGGGGTCCCTCAGGGTCAGTACTGGGCCGGTATTGTTCATATTGTTTACCAATGACCTGCCTCAATATATGAACCTATAAGCCGGTGATTATGTATGCGGACGACTCAGTGCTACTTGACCTCTGGCAAGTCTGTGGAAGAGTTAGAAATCAACACATATGTGGCGGTTAACCTGGCTCTTGGAGTACTGTCATGCTAATGACTTAGTGTTAAATAGGTCTAAAAACAAAGCAGGTCTCTTTTTGGGGCCAAGAAAGACGTTGTTTCAGATCTACCCAATCTTCTCTCAGTTGTATCCACCAAACACCTGGGAGTCGTAATTGATGACAATCTTTCATGGGGCGATCATCTGGACTGCCTATGCAAAAAGTTGAGGGAGTTCCCTGTTTGCATTGAAAAGAATCATCTCAGTCAATACATAGAAGCTGCCCTCATAACCACCACCATGCTCTTTTTTGAGAGCCATCTCCGTTATGGCATGCTATCTGGGGCTCAACCTCTCAATGCAATAAAATCATTGGTGATGCCAGAAGAGCTGCATAAGGTATTGGCAGGCATCGGCTGGATGGATGACTTAAGCCCCATTTAAGTCAGATTCTGACGGCTGTTAACATGTATGTGCTTGAAACAATTCTTCTTGCATCCTCGTCAAATTACACAAAGCCGGCATCAGGACATCCACGTACAATACGGGCATGGGAAAACTTCGGCTATCTCCCACCGGAAGAAGATGTTTGAGAAGAAACCTACGTACGCAGGGAGACGTTTTACAACGTTCTGCCCAAAATCAAGAGGTCAAGTCCTGCAGCCCTGGACCCGTGTCAAAGACTGGTTGTTGGAAAAACCTTTTACAGGATTGAGAGTTCCTGGACTGGCAAACTATAAAACTGTTTGTTAAGCAAGCAAAGCGTCAAGATTGATATATGTAATTGACGCCTTTTCAGGTCTGATAGGACTCAAAATAAGTTTCTCTCTCTCTCTCTCTCTCTCTCTCTAAACAGATAGTCTGTCCTGGACGAACTGAACCCAGAATAGGAATGCTTTGTACGACAGATTGTGGAACGTGGCCACCATAGTAAGCTTGTTGAGGAGATTTTCGGTATGGAGTTGATTGACAATCTTCTCAGGAACGAGTTGCTGAGCCAACCAGATATCATACCTTTTCTACATGGTCTTAGAATTGTAAGGTGTTTGTCGATGATAGTGCTAAAAGTGCGGTGGAATCCTCAGGTTGACCTCTGATCTCCAAGATGACTTATGAAACCATCATTTCCTCTGTTATTTATAGAAAAACAACCAAGCTAGTCTTCTCCGCATTTACTTTTATTCGTTTAGAGTAAACCTGCACCGTAGAAGACATAAATTTTCAGCATCGAAAGGTTGTTTGCTCCAACAAGGTTTGACAGCACAGAGAATGTCACTGCTGTGTCATCAACTGAAAGACAGTCTTCCATTTTAGATACCATTGTTACGCGTTTGTTTTTTTATATCGCTAGCAAACATCAAAGAGCAGACATGATAGAGCCAGGTGAACTCCCAATGACATTTGCTTTTTTGAGTTCGAGATAAAACTGAAAAACTGAGCTCAGTACAAACTGAGTGAAGAAATTCACAGTTTCGGCCTTTGAACCGGAGAAATTTTTTAGGCTGTCTGGCCACTTGTTGCGTTGCCATTATTATTTGATATTGTTTCCAGAATTATGGTGAACGCTTTTAGTTTTATGTTTTCAGGGTTGAGGTGAAATTACACGTACTTCCAGATGAAACCTTACTGGGAAGTATGAATAATTTAAATCTCTTCCGAATGGGAACCATTTTACATATGAAGTTTGCCGTTCAAACAAAAACGATGGAACAGACTTATTTTGAACTTTAAAGAAAATCGTGGAAACTTACCATTTGAGGACCATTGACTTTAAACTAGTAGACTATCGACTTCTTTTTCAATAAGGCAGCATTCCATGAGAGTAGACTATCTTAATGACTGAGGCGGAAAACTTCTCATTGCTGTTTAATGACATTTTATAAATTTAGGGTAACTTTATTAAACCGTGATTAAAAGTATAATGCCGAGTTCTAAATATTCAAAACAATCTGTTCTAGCTGTTTTTATATATTGGTTTGTACATGGGCCTTGCAGTACAACGTGTGGAGGCAGAACACACCGACGATTTGATTGAAAGACAGGCTCGATATTAGTTTGAAGAGACTCGTGTGGAAACATAGAGGAAGAGTACTGATTCCTTCCTAAGTTGACGTTGCTGGCTGCTTCCTGACTCATTTGTGGTGATTTGGACTTGCGTATAGTTCATAATAGCATATCCTATCCAAAATAAAGATCTTTTTGTGAAACAAAAAGGCAAAACACCTCGTATGAGATCAGAGCTAGCTTTAAACAGTTGCAAATCACGTGATATCTAAAAGGCAGGGTGGGAGGAAGGCTGAAGGGTTCTTCTGTTGAGAGACTCAAGAGCTTTCTTCAACTCATCCATTAACCTCGTCAGATCTCAACTTGAGAAGATTACTTAATATTTACCACTGGGGTCAACATATTGTTTCGGGCCTTTTCCATCAATTTTGAGTAAACAAAAAATACATGACGTTTAAGGGTCTGAAAAATGACCCAGTCTCCAGGTGAAAAGTAACCTAAAATAGCCCACAAATAATTTGGTAATGACTAGCCTTTTAGGTAATTGTTACCTAAAAAACAATATAACATGTACAAACACTTTACGAAATTTAAAACAAATCGGGAAATAGAGCTCATCCACGGCTAGTAACAGCTTCACACTGACTGACTGCCCGCCATCGGCTGACTCGGAGCAGCAGACGACTAATCACATCCGTGAATCAGAATGACCACCTGTAACGGAAAACACACAAACCCCTTTTCATAAGCTTAACTCTTAGGCTTTCGCGGCCGGTGTCACAACTATAATCTAGTTCTTTTTGTTCACACCGCGTCCGAACTTCATAGTTAGGTTGATATATTTCGGCCTCGCTATGGAGTACCATCTTCAGTCAGGCTGAAATCGTTTCAGCCCGAACACACGAACTTCATAATTCGGTTGAAACACACGAGCTCGAAATATCTCAACCTAATTATGGAGTTTGGACGCGGTGTGAACCGGAAGAACTAGATTATACCTTCGTATAGTTTGAAACAGGAAAGGCAATTGCGAACCCACCAGAGTTTATGTTCCCTTTGAGTTTCTGCAAAGCCACACAATTTCAGACGGAAGGAAGCAAGATAAGACCCAAGATTGTTGAAGTTGCCTCTTCCTGTTCCTTTATTTGCGTTCAGAATTAATCTTGGAATTACTCCTGCTTCAATATTTCTTTGGTTACACTTTCTTTGTGTATCTTGAGTGTTTAAAATAATATTTGATAATTTAAACCTATATTTAACGATTTCTCTTAATTTTTTATTTTATTGTTTTTTGTTCATGTTATTAGTCACACATCTGCAGCAGTCAGTGCATAATCAGAAACAACCAGGCCACTGCGGGACCAAACCGCAGTGATTGTTAACCAGTGAATCCTGCCACAGAGCAAAATTAATGTTCTCGTCATATAACGACTGTAGTAGCTCTTAGCCATATACTAAAGTGTGAATAAAACTAGACAAATCTGCAGCAATCAGTGCATAATCAGAAGCAACGACGCCACTGCGGGACCAAACCGCAGTGATTGTTAACCAGTGAATCCTGCCACAGAGCAAAATTGATGTTCTCGTCATATAACGACTGTAGTAGCTCTTAGCCATATACTAAAGTGTGAATAAAACTAGACAAATCTGCAGCAATCAGTGCATAATCAGAAGCAACAACGCCACTGCGGGCCAGACCGCAGTGATTGTTAACCAGTGAATCCTGCCACAGAGCAAAATTGATGTTCTCGTCATATAACGACTGTAGTAGCTCTTAGCCATATACTAAAGTGTGAATAAAACTACACAAATGTGCAGCAATCAGTGCATAATCAAAAACGAAACGCCACTGCGGGCAGACCGCAGTGATTGTTAACCAGTGAATCCTGCCGCAGAGCAAAATTGATGTTCTCGTCATATAACGACTGTAATAGCTCTTAGCCATATACTAAAGTGTGAATAAAACTACACAAATGTGCAGCAATCAGTGCATAATCAAACAACGCCACTGCGGGGACCAGACCGCGAGTGATTGTTAACCAGTGAATCCTGCCACAGAGCAAAATTGATGTTCTCGTCATATAACGACTGTAGTAGCTCTTAGCCATATAATAAAGTGAATAAAACTACACAAATGTGCAGCAATCAGTGCATAATCAGAAGCAACGACGCCACTGCGGGGCAGACCGCGGGGATTGTTAACCAGTGAATCCTGCCACAGAGCAAAATTGATGTTCTCGTCATATAACGACTGTAATAGCTCTTACCCATATACTAAAGTGTGAATAAAACTACACAAATGTGCAGCAATCAGTGCATAATCAGAAGCAACGACGCCACTGCGGGGCAGACCGCGGGGATTGTTAACCAGTGAATCCTGCCGCAGAGCAAAATTAATGTTCTCGTCATGACTTGTGTCGACTGTAATAGCTCTCAGCCATCTACTAAAGTGTGAATAAAACCAAGTGTTACTTATCTGCAGCAATTAGTGCATAATCAAAAGTAACGAGGAAAAAATAAACGTTTTAGTGACGTGTCGACTGTAATATCTCTCAGCCATCTAATAAAGTAAGAATAAAACTAGACAAATCTGCAGCAATCAGTGCATAATCAGAAGAAGAATTTATTTCACGTCAGACGTCGACTGTAATATCTTTCAGCCATCTAATAAAGTAAGAATAAAACTATATCAAAAAGCAGTATGAGGGGGTTCTACAGGGTGTGACGTTGAGGTTTAATCACAGATAATGCACATTCTTGGTGTCTCAATATTGACATTGTCTAAGTCAATAGTTGTCAAGAGCTGATATTGCCTGACCACAGCGGTCCTTCGTCACTATCTGAGGCTTCTAATTTGATTGGTTGATTGCTGAATACTGGCTTCAGTATGACAGAAATATTAATTAGACAGTTTGAACAATAAATGGTTTTATTTACTTAGATTTTTGTCAAAGTACTCTTGTTTGGATAACTCTGACAGATTTCTAAAGTTTAAAATTTGTTCTTGACAATTGTCGACTTTTGAAGTTGAACACATTGCTGCGGGTGTTTTTTATCGTGCTCTCGTGAACAAGAAGAGCGAGACGTTTCGGATTCTGGTCCTTAATCTATTTTTCAGACGAAAAATAAGCTTAAGCTGACTAGTCAAACACCCTCGAGTACTGACAACAGATGAAGGTGACTTACAAATCAAGATCCAAGATACGATAAGATACCATACAACTAAAAGAATATTTGTCAACTACTCCAATTTCGGTGCATTCAGAAAGGTAGAAAATAAATCACTCAGAGAAAGAATACCTACCCAAACCTGATAAAATAAAAGATAGAGATACCGGAAAGTTCCTTACAACCTATCACAGCCTATTCTCAGATAGCGATATCTTTCTTTAAACTCTTCCGATTCACACCGCGTCAAAACATCATAATAATTCGGTCTCGCTGTGGTACCATCTTCAGTCACTGATTGGCTGAGACCGAAATATTCACCGAGACTGAATATCACTATGATGTTTTGAGACGGTGTGAACCAAAAGAACTAGATTATAGTTGTGACACCGGCCGCGAAAGCCAAAGAGTTAAACAAATGTATTCTGTTTATTCCACAGCAGCAGGATAAATCTGGATTATTTATACTGATGAAACAATTATGTAAGCCACTTGTGCAGTACAAAGCTGGGTAAGGGTATGACTGTACATTATGCGGTTAACACATAATTTCCCAAGAGTGCGTTAATACAATGATTGTGTGAATAAACCTCCCTGCGGCGAGTTCAGGAGTCGAAACTGTATCCTTCCTTCTCTGCGTAGTTGTTAACTTTTATATGCTTACATTTTGGTAAAAGAAAGGTTATGTTTGTCTTATTTAACAAGGCAAAGTTATGACTTCAAAGTCCTATATACCAAGAGGACTCTAAGGCTTCCGGCTTACACCGCGTCACAGTTGAAATAGTCAGCTAAAGCTACTGCTCTACAGCAAGGTCGAAACATTTAACAGTAATTCAACTATGACGAGGTGTAAACCGGAAGCCCTAGATCTTAGTGATGACACCGGCCGCAAAAGCTTAAGGGTAAGAACCTATCTACCACTCCACCTCGACCTTTACCTAGCGTTACGTAAGTGTGACTGCGGAGTCGTGACAAGCAAATTATTTAAACGTTATGGCACTCGTCATAAAGAAGCTAAACGTTTTGCTTTCATCCAAAGTATCAAAGTTCAATTCAAAATACAAAGTTATATTTATTTAAAATCTCCAAGTCATTCCGAATCATTCCATTCTTGCCCTAGGGTCAGGCAGCAGTCATTTACCGGGTCTTAAGTGTGAGCCATAAACGTGGTATTTAGACAAAAATTTAAATGTCTTGGGAATTTTAACTTAAATTTATTTTTAAATGGCTTAAAACTAGTTTAACAGCAACGATTAAATTACTATGAACTAAGGCTTCCGGTTTACACCGCGCCACAGTTGAAATATAATTACTGCTAAACGTTTCGACCTCGCTGTGGAGAGTCATCCTCAGTAGATTGACTGGCTGAGACTGGATTGGCCGGCCGTGGCGTCTTCTTATATACCCCATAGGTGGGAGGGGGTCCTGTCACCTGATTGGCCGAAGTGGGCGGAGCCTGTTGCTCGTTGTCGAACTGGATTGGCTGGCTTCAATAGGCCTTCTGAAGAACTGGCTGCCAAGTTTGATAATTTTATGCTGTCTTCTTTGTTAAAGTTGTCTTTATGCTTGATTATTTCAATGGTTTCTCTAATTTTCCTTGGATAATAGTGTGAAGGCCTATTGAAGCCAGCCAATCCAGTTCGACAACGAGCAACAGGCTCCGCCCATTTCGGCCAATCAAATGACAGGACCCCACCAATGGGGTATATAAGAAGACGCCACGGCCGGCCAATCCAGTCTCAGCCAGTCAACAAGCTACTGAGTATGACTCTCCACAGCGAGGTCGAAACGTTTAGCAGTAATTATATTTCAACTGTGACGCGGTGTAAACCGGAAGCCTTAGTTTTAGTGATGACACCGGCCACGAAAGTCCAAGGGTTAAGAACGAATAAATTATTGCAGTGCTAATAATGTTATGTTTTGTTTCAGGTATGTAACAAAAAACGGTTATTTACTCCTCAAATGCTCTGTAAGTAGACAGTATTATTTATACTAAGAATATTTTTAAAACTTTAATTTGATTGCACGCTATCAAGCATAAATGGTCGACAAGCACTGTCGGTTGTTCGAGTGAATCCTAGTAGGTCGGACCCAAGTAAGTACAAGGCATTTCGGAAATAAGTTCATGTTTAAATACAACTAAGATGTCAATTTTAATCAACAGATCCAAAAAATGAGCATAATATAAGAATATGAAGCTCTGAGTCTTTTAATTGGTTTGTTTTTATTTAAATAACTAACATTTACTCGTTGTCTTTACATTAAGGTTTACGAGTGTTTACTTTATCAGCTAATTGACTACAGAAATACATCTACCCAATTCTACTAACCTCTGAGTGATTCAAAAGCAAGGGTATTTCTTCAGTTTCTTGGACCATTATTCAAATTATTCAGCGGCGCGCAAAATGGCTTCTCTCAGTAACATTCTTGCTCAAACTCAATTCACTTTCACTTGCCTCAACAGCTTTCAACTGCGTTTATTATACAAATGATTCCTATAACATCTTTTACACTTACTTTATGTTCATTTCATTAACAGAGCTTCACTTTAAACTGATTACTATTTCTGTATAACCTGCTATACCACGTAAAGTTGCCATTGAGTAAGGAGCTTTTATTTGAGTAGAAATTAAAGACACTCACAATGGTTCAACTATTTCAGATCTTCGCTAGCCTAAAATCACACCGCGTATTGACGACGACAGATCGATGTAAGAAACTACCAACATACCCGTAAGTCCAAATAATATCAAACCCCTGCAATGTTTATTTTTTAATAGAATTATGTATGAATATTTTTATAGTTATTTCGGCCAATCTTAAAATAAAGTAAATGTAAAAAGTCGCGTTGGTTAAACCTAGTGTAAAAATAGTACACTATATTGTTGTTACATGCAAAACTGTTCAACGTCACTGCAACACGGTACAACAGTGACGCAGTGACGTTGACACACTTGCACAAGTGTCACGTCATAATGCATAAGTTGTGTTACATGCATAACTTACCATTGTCCGTGAAATGTGACGTTCATTTGTTCTGAAATGAATAATGGAAATAGTAAACCTCCCGTAGAATAACAGATTATTAATGTCCATTTAATTTGTTTTATCGATACTCAGATAAATGTACTTTAATACTACTGGCTTAGGAGACGTATCTTTTGACTGTTCTTATAGTTGGATTGATATTAAACGTTGGATACTAAAAAGATTTTAACTTTTTAAAATTATTTCAAAATTACAGTAGTACACGAAAATGTGTATAATAGTTGACTGTTATGAAACTCAGACATACAGTGCAATGATATCCTAGTCTAACAATCTTTAAAACTTTGCTAAACGGAATTTTGGGAGACATCCTACAACAAGGAGTAGTATTCGCTTTGCCTCATTAATGTGGAATTCTATTTAATTTAAATATTGTATGTTTAAGCAAGGAACCGTTCACAATAACGTTTTCTGGGACTGGGACTCGTGGCGTGGTCCTGTAATCCAGCTTCATGGAGGTCAGGTTTTGAGGATGATATAGGTCTAAAGCGGCTCAGATAGTCTCGGTGATCATCTGATGATACCCGCATCATCGTTTAGACATATCAGACCATCACCTGCGTGATTCGGAAGTCATTAAGCCGTTGGTCCTTGTATTTCCATTGGTCATTGGGCTATTAATTAATGACCCATTCTAAGGAAGAGTCGGCCTTAGTTTGTAACAAGACTACACCTCATAACTCATTACTACCACTCATCACACTCATCCTTCACCACATATTTGCCTTAAAATACCCTCATGAGAGTGGTCGGCATCTCAAATAGTGATTTAGTGATTTCCCCTAAACTCGTTTATATGCCTCGGTAGTTTATTGTAACCATTATCTGACTTTTGCTATGTATTTTTTAGTTGCGCAAATTTTGTTAAACACTTTGCCAATCAAATATTTGAAGACTTGTTAATTTGTATTCCTTATGTCAACGTTCTAAATACCACACAAAATACGGTTTGGGGATTAGTTAGGGACATTTTATTTATTAGAAATTAGTGGCCAAATTTCAAACTATTTGATAGCAACGCGAAAATACTAGATACAAACTATGTTAAACGGATAAAATGCTTATGTGGAAGATATATGATGATATTACATTATTACGTACAATAATGAAAGATGATAGAATCAGCGGAATGCATTCAACCATAATAGACTAATAGAAGGAAGAGGTCATCATCATACATATCAGACTGGAAAGTATTTCCCAGTAATGCTTTTGTTCAACCTGCCGAAACCGCAGAATGAAGCTGGCCTCATATTCTAGATACATTGATGTAATTTAGATGGAACATTCTCTTTCTTCATTTATGTACAACATAAAATATAAATGGTACGTATACCATGGTTGAAATTATATGAAACTACCCTAAGTTAAGCGAAAGACCAAACGTTTTTATGTAAGCAATCCAAATCCATGCCTGCAACGGGAATCGAACCCGTGACCCTCTGCACCGAAAGCCACAACTACGGACGCTGGCACCGTAGACACCGACTTCCTGTAATCCTAGTAGAAACGACGCGCAATAATGAACAATCTCTTACCATCTGACCTTCCGAATCTAAAAAGTTAGAACTACCAAGCCCTCTCTACTACACAACCTCGACCTGTACCTAGCGTCACCGTATTTTGTCCTTTACAAATTGTAAGTGGTGACTGCGGGGATCGAACCCGTGCTTCCGAAGTGTTTAGCTCCGGAGTCGCGCGCGATACCAAACAGCCACGGATCTGCTAAATCTATAATTTGACGATGTTTTACGTATATTTAATTATTTTAGAAGGGTGGAACTCTATATTATTCTTTATAATTAGTTTTAACAGGTAAGCTAAGAACTATACTTAAAGAACGTGAGGACAGCTTGATGGTTTTCATTTTTTCCAAACTATTAAACGAACTATTCAAATGTGCTTTAAACACTCAATAAATATGTGACTGGGAACTGGGTTTATGACTCATAAATCTAGAGATAATGTCTTTCCTTTCAAGCAGCAGACGTCTCTGGTGGAATATCAATATCAAACACTTATTTTGTATTGTTTTGAAGCCGTCACACACGCTTTTGGGTTCAACTTAAGTTAAAGGTGTGGTATATACCTAATGGGTTCTTTTACCAGGTCTTTTAGGCCACCTGGATTCAGACAAGGTGATTCTTTAAGCGAACATTTTTTAAACTATATCCAACCCACTTAACATTGAAATATTTGGAGCCTACATTAGATAGCTTTTAACAATAACTACCTTGACCTTTTTTTACTTACTGTTATGCTAGATGTATAATCAAGTGCTTTCGGTTCACACAGCATCGAAACATCGTGAGTTTTCTTAAAATGTTTCGGTCTCGTTGTAGAGTGCCATCTTTAGTCACTGATTGGCTGAAACCTTATGACCAATTTAAGATGACAACTTATAGTGACTGAAGATGGTACTCCACAGCGAGACTGAAATAGTTCAAGCTAGTTATATTTGTTTGCGCACGGTATGAACCGGAAGATCTAGCTTATACTTATTTGTAACACCGACCACAAAAACCTAAGAGTTAAGCTAGATTTGTCGAGTTAGTCCATGCTTTTTAATGTTCAAAAGAAGGGAACCACCCTTTCTAAAGGATTACACCACTATATGCATTTGGTCAGGTAAAGGCTACCATACTTGTTCACAATCAATAAGGCAAACAGGTTAACCGAAAGCGACAAAGTTTTGGAAATAGACAAACGAGTAACATTGTGCATTTTCTCCGTTTAAGAGATTTCCCTTTAACCAATTAATTCTAAAAGTAATCGTTAACGGATATTCAATAATAAAGCCAGCTGAAAGGCCGGAAGTGAAGTTCTAGAGCGGAAGGAGGAAGATGAGAAAGATTGTTGAAGCTTCTTCCTGAAGTTCTTTTGTTTCCGTCGAAATTAATTTCAGATCCATTCAAATCCTCGAAAACCTTGCGAAGTTAAAGTATTGTAACTTATCGAAATAGTGTAATGCATATATGACAAGAAACTTAAAACTGTTCTGCCTTTCTGAGTTTGATATATTAATTCGGTAGCATTCCTTCCTTAGTGAACAAGAAGAATTTGACGTTTTAGGATGTGCAATCAGATCCCGTCTTCAGGTGAAATGTAACCTAAACCACAACAGAAACCTTAAATCAACGCGCATTTGAACATTATATCCCAACATGTCGTGTTCTTTGCTCACTACTATTGAAAACGTCCACAACAACATTTCAATTCCAGAACTTCCCCCATTGTCAACAACAAAGTTGAAACAAAGAAGTGTTTGTGTTTGTTGGCAAAGTTGTCACATCTTGCAAGTTCAATAATGCAGCATATCACACAAAGTTGCAGCATGTAGATGATGTTCACACATGAGACACATCTGGTGCCACGGAGATCTATTATGTATCAAGTAAATATGGATGCTTCCCTTTACACCGATAAATCTGCCTCCTCTCTTCACTTATTTACAGAGTCTGTCATGAAAAGCCTCGTAAATAGCTTCTAGTAAACCAGAGTGTTAAACGATATTTTTATTCACTAAAACACACTTATACAGGGGCCCCAAAACGAACCAACAAGTTTTTACAAAACAACACAACTTCAACTGTGTAATGTCACACTAACTAACAACAAGCTGCTCTAAATTAGTCTGTTCATTTTTGAGCCACCCTGTACATGTATTAGGCAGAGTTTTTTTATCAAAACATTCGTTGTAAAATAAATAATACTTTGTCAGGCCTTTCTTCCAAGTCTCTTGTTTTCAATTTAACTTTCAACTGTTTCAGAAGTTGGGGAAAGATTATATATTTTTGAAGTAACCCCAAAACATATAAAACAAGTTGGCTACAATCTATAATGTTCAAACTAATTGCAAAAGTGGGTTGAAGGAATTGCTAGAATCATGCTAAAATCCCACATTACTTTAAAATAAAAGTTCAATATCATAAAATATTTTAAATCGGTAGATGACTTAGACCAAGTGTGAACATGGACATGAAAGGAGGATTTTTAAGGAGTGTTGCGGGTTTAAGGGTAAACTAGCAGTTTAGGTTAATCACCTTGAAAGCCCGATACATAACGTTAACTTGTCCCTTGCGTACACATACTTAACCCTTACTCTAAGCTCTTTGGCTTACCTTCCCCATCTCCAGCATACTTAGGTGCTTATAGCACTAGTAGCTAAGTATGAGAGTTTAGTTATATCAAGTAAGTAGGTTCTCAAACCATTACCTTTTTTTGTTATCCTATTTGACTGGGACTCGTGGCGTGGTCCTGTAATCCAGCTTCATGGAGGTCAGGTTTTAAGGATGATATAGGCCAAAAGCGGCTCAGATAGTCTCAGTGATCATCTGATGATACCCGCATCAACTCCCACCATCGTTTAGACATATCAGACCATCACCGCGTGGTTCGGAAGTCACGTTAAGCCGTTGGTCCTTGTATTTTCATTGGTCATTGGGCTATTAATTAATGACCCGTTCTAAGGAAGAGTCGGCCTTAGTTTGTGACAAGACTACACCTCATAACTCATTACTACCACTCATCACACTCATCCTTGATCACATATTTGCCTTAAAATACCCTCATGAGAGTGGTCGGCATCTCAAATAGTGATTTATTAAACTCAAACCCAAACTCACGATCTTTATTGTCAATTAGCAAATTATGCATGACAACGTCAAATATTACAAACATTTTTACAATTAAGGCGCAAATAAGTTATTTGAAGTTAAAAGCATTATAACCATATCATAATTTACACTAATCAATTTTAAAATTAAAAAGTCATCAACACAATAAAATTCCTGTTCGATAAGAAACAATTTTAGTTGTCTTTTATATTGTGAAAGTTGAAAGGCAGTTCAACAATAGAATATCTGGTGCTCAAAAAAGGTAGTTCTGTGACGAGGTAGGGCTAAGAAATTGGACCGCCGAAGATTGTACCCTGAATGGGCACAAGTTGGAAATGTGCTCAGATTGCTTTTCAAAAAGCTGAAACAACTAAAAATGTAAATAACGAAATGTTAACATTTTATTTTCCAGAAATTTACCTCGGCAGAAAGTTTTAAGACCTAGAACAATCCTAACTGCTCACATTTGAATATTAAAGATTGCCCTAACTAGAAAACTATCAAATCCCCATATAGAAACACCATAGTTCAAATAAGGGAAAAAGCATCCATAATATGTCAGAAAAGTATCTGTCTATTCGACAAAAAAGACAACCTCTTTAAAAGAAAGACAACGCAATTGAGTTTCTTCTGGACGGAGTCAATATGCTCATGAAAATTTAGATTTGAGTCAATGATGCCTAAATTTGTGATGCTAGCGGATGCCAAAATATCAAAATCACCCAACGAGATTTGACCAATTTCTGGATTCTGAAAACCTCTCAAAGAAAATGTACCACCTTTGTCTTATCAAAATTAATACACAGACAAATTTAATTCTCAGATAGCCACTTGTACGATGGATTTCCTCTATACAAAGACGTCTACCTTAACTGTCCAATCATCTGTCTATTAGACTTGTATTTCAAAATAATGTACCGATTCACCCCAACTTCATACATATCGTGTAGTTACCGGCACTACATCTAGTTTAGGATCTCACATTGTCGATGATAAATAGAAGCTGTTGTCAAAGACAGTTATAATAGGTAAGCCAGTGGAAACTATCTAAACTTTAATACTTTTGATACTTTGATTTGAGACACCGACCACTTCCTAGAGGGTATTTTAAGGTGAACTTGGGATGAAGGGTGAGAGTGTTTGTGATGGATGATGAGGTACAGCCTGTTACAAACTAGGGCCGACTGTTCCCCAGATTGGCACATTAATTAATAGCCCAACAACAATGGAATAGAACAACGGCTTAACGTGACTTCCGAACCATGGGGAGTGGCCATCGTGAAAAGTTATCACTGCGCCCGAGAATCGAACCCGGACTGATTTGGTGCGAAGCACCATATACCACTGAGCTATGACCACGCCCTAAACTCTGAGAAGGGTCTTGCTATGTTGATGTCGTGGCCGTCAAGTTATAAATTTAGAAGAACAGGTATGGTTAAATCTTTGGAATGCTCTTTCATAAGAACACGGTAATAATTGAAGGCTCAGGACAGAGAACCTTTTTGTAATCTTTCGAGGAATTGGCCTTCAATTTTGTTGGACAGCTCGAACAACAATGTTGTACAACCATTTTGTTTCATGACGTGTCATTGTTCTTTGCAAGAGAAATGAATAGCTCTATGTCCAATGTATATTTGTTAGGCCGACACGCAGCTAAGCACTAAAGTACCGCTAGTATGAGTGAAGCGAAATTCCCTTATTCACTAACTGTGGCTCTATTGTACTAAACTCACAGCCTCGCTCGGCTCTTTTGGCCTCAGCTTTGCTGATCACGCTGTGGCCTTTGGCCTCAGATTTACGTCTTCTTTTACTGCAAGTTTCAATACTTATCATCAGGAGTAAAACTTTATATTGCATTACAATTGGACTACGCATTACGCTGATATAACGAAAACCAGTTTTATAACCGTTATTACGAAACGGCACAAGCCTGAAACGGTTGTTTGATTAGAAACTGTTATCAATAACTCCATGGGCGTTGTGGTTGAGGCAATCACCACCCCGCTGTGTGCTGATAGCTCAGCATCAGCAAACTGTTGTCTTATCAATCATCACACTCTTTGTCTAATAATGGAGCCACAAGCAGAATCCTGGGTCTGATAACAAATAACTCACAGCATCAATGGTGGATCCGTGGTGTGTTGGTATCGTACGCGACTCCGGAGCTCATCACACAAGTGGCGCGGGTTCGATTCCCGCAGCCACTACTTACAATTTGTAAGGTAACTATATGGTTACACTAGGTAATGGTTGAGATTGTGTGGAAGAGAGAATTTTGTTGTCATATTTTCGCCCACTAAACAAGACAAAAATTACCTTTTCATGCTTGATATTTTGTCCGTTTTATTGCAAAGTGGAGTTGCTTACACACATAATCAGAAAACTTCATTTGCAGAACACGTTATATGCATACTTTAGACTTGGTCTATTTCCACCACGTTATGTCATGTTATTATTGTACGTGCTGCTGTAATGTAATCGGATCTAATCTGTTTTACGGCATGTAAACTAAATGAATAAATAAATGTACGGCAATCACCAGACCGGCTAACTGTTAAATTTTATTTGACGTAATTTCCCCAATTTAGTTTCTAAATTATAGAATAGTAGTAATTTAGTTTCTATAAAGTACTAAGATGAGTGTGTGAACTATAAGTTACACAATTCGCAAATGTTTGTCTGGCTGTCATATTTATAATTAATAGCTTTTAAGAAATCAAAAGATAATCTTGGATAAGTCACAGGTGCGTGCATTTTGCATATCGAATTCAAATGATAAAATAGTATACATAGATATGAGGGATGTGCAATGATTCTAAAATTATAGATTTTAAGTTTGGAAGCAATACCGTTTTACTTAGAATCCACATTCAATTTTAAATTTGGGGTAGTGAAATCAGTATACTGTTGGACACTAATAATTAGGTCTTAATAAAAATTCTCACTTTGTACCAAATTTGAATTAAGGAAAAGTTATGTTGTATTATCCCTTCTATGATACTTAACTGTAAGACAAATGTAATGGTTATCAAATATGAAAAGGCGCAGAAGAAAACTGTTATAATTTCCAGATCAACAACGCCAACGCGTAATTCATTTCCTTATCAAACAAAGTTTGGCTTGTTTCAAAACGTCTGACAATATAATTAATTTTTAAATTTAATTTTGTGAAAGAAACACAATATAAACTGATAATTCTTTAATAATTGGTCAACGTATAAAAGAGATAGTTCTTATCTATCGTTGTCTTTCACGAGGTTTTGTGTCTCTTGTTCTTTATGGTTCAAAACGTTTTTATAGCGTTTTAAATGTCTATTTTCAAAAAGGTTTCTGTATAATTTATGTCTTATTGGTAAATAGAACGACGAAATAACCATCTTTTAAAGCTCTTATGAAGTTGATATTTCGTGTAAGAATTTTGGGTCTTTTTATTAGAAAAGGTTTAAGGTAATTTCGTCCTTTCCTAATTCTCTAATCAAGGTCACTTGATGGGGCCATCATTTTTGAAACCCGAGCGTGATTAAAGTTGAAGCGTTGTTTAAAAGGTAAAACGTAAGGTTTGTCTTGTTTAACGAGACGAAGTTAGGACTACAAAGTCCTCTCAACCACTCAACCTCGGCCTTCACCTAGCGTTACCGTACAAATGGATATGGTGAGGGCGGGGTTGAAAGTGGTTGTTTAGTAGTTTCTAGCGGCTCGTAAACACATATTCATGTTATTTACGCCCGTAGATTTTATCGGTTAGTCAGTTTAAACCGTATTTTTACCGCCCTTACTGGACATACTTTAGGCTGCGTTCTGAAATTTTAACGCTTTCAAATTTTTAACTTTTCCTAGACAACATTTTGAGAGGAGTGGATCAATGAAATTTTTCGACCGGAAAGAATTTTATATGTCTGGGTGTTTGATAAGTACCGTAACTAAGAGCCCAGGCACACGAAAAGTTGAATTTTAGACAATTTAACTTCAAACTAATCTACCCTTAAAAAAGAATGTTTTAGATTTGTCCCGAAGGTTTCACACCAAGAGCTTCAAAATGCAAAAAGAGTATGTGGTCGAGGGAAGTAGCATGCCGGGAAGTGCCTTTTACTCGTTCAGTCACCAGTACAACCGGCTTTACAGTATATTAATAATACACGCAGCGTTAAAATAAAAAACTTGACCCAACTTGCAAGCTAAGAAACATTGAAGTCAAACACATTTCGGATTTCGGTTCCTCGTACCGTATTCCAGAAGAGAACACTAGTGGTTAGATAAAAGAAAATACTTTAAAGTCCTAACTTCACCTCGAATAAAGACGTGTTTCATTTTATTTCTGAAGAAAGACAGGGAAGAGTCAACGCTCAATGATCAGCTAATGGAACTGCCTTTGTCCGACTGTCACAGGCTTTACAGCCGCTAAGTCTTATTTGTGGCAGGTTATTGTTTGCCTTTAAGAACACCTCTATCTCTGTGAAAAGTTACGTTGGTGTATTTGTCATATCTTGTCCTAACGTTATCTAGTTTGATTCATGAGTGAACTGAGTGAACAAGCAGGTTATTCTGACGTTTTGATTGAAGTTCACTCTTTTTACTATAAATAGCAGTTGTCACAGACCTTTGAGAGCAGATATCTCAAAATATATACAAGATATCTGAAAACTTTAAAACGACGACTTGTAGCAAATTTAATCAGCTTCTATTTTTTACATCATGCTTACTTCGTTACAATGCATAGTTTTCTAGATATAAGCAAAAAACCTAAAATATTTTTTCAGACACCCTCTTTTCTACCGGCTTAATAACTACGGGCGGGGACTTTTGATATGGTCATCTCCTTGCTAGTCCGAACAAAGGTACGAAGTCAAAAATGTTGTTCCAATCATTACCCTCTTTTCGAGCATTCGTTGCCTGGACTATCACCCTCAGGACTGTTAAGGGCGTGTGTCAACACATTCAGCAGTTGGAGACTTCCAAACCCTGTCAACCTGTGTCGGTTTAATGGGCAAACCCTCTTACGGCAATAGTTCTCCCAATAGGGTAGCAAGAAGCATGGCTGCAAACTCCTCAGACCTTAGAAAAAATTCTACTGTTCTTAGATCTGAAGGTCGTTGAGACTTGTCTCGATCTAACTTTACTTGGCACCGTGAAGTTGTCATTACTGTATACGTTACAAGCCTAAGGAGCTGAAAAAAAAACAATCGTCCAGAATATTCAAAATAACCAACAACTAAGAGAAGCGTTAACCATCTTGTCAAGATAAAACAAGGAAGTAAGCTGTCAAACAACTTTCAGCTGATTAACGAAAAGGAAAGTTTGACTTTCTGACAAACAAAATTATGTCAGCGAAGAGTTGTACTGAGTTTCTAGAATTTTTTATCTTCTTTAAAATACATTTGTATTTAAACCAATATGGTAATGAATGCTATGATGAGTAATTGCACATAGACAAAATATCGCACATGGTTGAGGCAGTAAAATCAACACAGTAGCGGCAGCCTAAGCACAGATAGCGCTGCCATCTCTCACCGTATTCCTCCTACCTCGGCTCCACATGCTAAAGTTTGTCCAATGTCGATGACTTAAATGTAACCAAATTGTGCGATTTTCGAAATGGAACGAACTTGCTCGTGCGTCAGTTGCTCTACTTGTTCACTCGCAGCGCAAGATGTGCTTGGGCTGCCACAACTATGTTGCTTTTCCTGCTTCAATTATTCGAAATCTATGCGCAGCCTACCTACCATAATATTATCTTTGATTTAAACTGACGCAATACTACGTTGCACTCTTAGTGTCTTCAAATTGTTGTCACGAATGGCTCATTTTTCCTAAAGACATTTTCAACTAAATGTACCCCCAACTGCTTACTGTTTAAGTTTACTGAAATTACTTGATTATTTACTGCTGTGTGTGTCTGTATACTCGTAGACTGAAGTTTGTCAAGATATTGTATCCAAGTTACTGCGGAGCCGCGTGTTATCCATCTTTGTTTCATACATTATAGATCAGAGTCTCGCCAGATGTGGCGAACTCATCTGCATATTGCATCTGCACTACTTGAGCAAGAAACAATCTTTGTTGTTGTGTTGACATCGAATCTGCAGCATGCAGGTGTAAACAAACGTGTCAGTAGTTTTAAGATGCTTTTGAGTTTATTAACTTAATAGTTTGTTTTACGAATTCGAAACTAGAACTAGTTCGTGAGCGTTTGTCGGGGTTCTGTTTTAAAAATGTGTTTCACGGTGTAGTGGCTAAGTAGATAGCGCATGAGACTTTGGGTTCGAGCCCTGACTTAGACAACGGAACACTGCTCGTTAAGCAATAAATTATTAGTTAGATTAACACTTGGTTTTCCCATTTGAACATAAAACTCAAATCCTCATAATAAATATTCTGTTTGGATAGGGCGTTTTGTGTTTTTGCTTTTATATGCTGGAGTTTTTATTGGGTCTATGCTTCAATTTATTTGCTTTTACCATTTTAGTACGTTAATACACTTAAAATATCGTTTGCAAATCATCCCATGTTAAATTGCCCATCCCGGATAATTTCTCGCTAGGGTCAACGCATAAACTGCAAAGCCCCATCGTAACTGGCGAGCTAAAAATGTCTGAAAATGAGAGGTCATTACATTTTACCAAACGTTTTGAATAAGGTTTCTGATTTATCAGTTAAATTCCAACATCATCATAGAATGATGTAATGTTGTTACATATAACTAAGCAAGAAATCATTGCGGGCTGCATAATCAATTTGATTATTTCGCAAATGGCACATGATACATCTTGAATATGAAAATCTTTAAATGATTATATATATTGAAACAAAATGTAAAAGTTTCAAATACACCTTTAAAATAACTTAGTTTAAACTTTCTATATCATAGTCACTTACGATATTGTACTTCCATATGAACGAGTCATAAAGCTAAACTGGTGCAAATAAATAAACAGTTCTAGTTGCAATAATGTGTTTCAAACTGGCGTATTTAAATTTACAACGGGTTTGTGACCGCAATGAACCCAATTACGTGAAACATTGAATTTCAACCATATTCACGAGTAGGACAAGCTATTAAACCTGACCTCATTACGTTATTATAGCTTTTTTGATGAAGAGGCAATCCATATACATTATACAATGTTAGGCAAACCTATGAAACTAACAAACCTGTTTACTGTAAAGTTTTATTATTTGTTTCTATAACTGATTGCACATTTGAAATATTTTACCACGCAGAGTTCAGGGTCTGCATTAGCTGCGCGGCGACGCGTTCATGCAAGGGTTCGTTTTTCACTTTAAATATAATTTTCACATTAATAAACATGGTACATTTGGTAACTAGAGGAGTTTTCCGACACGCATTTAATGAACACATAGAGTTTCCCTTTTTCGTTTTGGAGTTGAAAAGCTCTACTCTTGAATAACTGATGAGATGTCGGGCTATATACATACACGCGTCAGGAAACTCCTCTAGTTTCCAAACAAATCATGTTAATAATGTAAAAAATATTTTGAAAGGAGAAATTGTGCTGTCGTTTACCCTTGTAAGTGTTTGGTTTGATAGTTAGGTCGCATCAGTTGAAAGAAGGCCCGTCGCTTTTGACCTGCCACTAATTTTAATAATTTTCTTTTAAATACTTGTTTTTATTTTAAACTTCATCAAAAACACCTTCTTTGGAGAAAGGTCCCTTCCCCAGTAAAGGGGGTGCCGAAAGTCCGATTTTGTTGGTTAACAAACCTAACTGAAATACTCACTAAGGGAATATTTGTACCAAATTTGGTGAACATCGGGCAAAAAATGCGGTCTGTAGAGATAATGCACATATAAAGTGTGAAAAAATGTTCAAAACGTGTTCTGGGGGGTCAGGATCGGCGCATTTCATAGTCCCGAGTCTGGGTCTTACCATGCTGACGGCATGAGTATATCTCATTTGTCAAAGGAAATGTGGTAAAACACAACGTAATAATGTAATAAACTAACGAATAGTAAAAACAACGCTTTTTGATAAAAGCTGAATAATTTTAACTTGATCTCAGATTTATATAGAAGGTCTACGGAAAGTGAGAGTAAACAAGACAGAGTTTGTGTTTGGGCAAAGTTGCACAGTTTCAGACGGAAGGAAGCAAGATAAGACCCAAGATTGTTCAAGTTGCCTCTTCCTGTTCCTTTATTTCCGTTCTCAGTTAATCTTGGAATTACTCCTGCTTTATTATCTCTTATATATTCGAACTGTATGATAATTGTTTTCCTTTAACTATTGTTAGCCGCTTAAACTACAAACATAGAATACTTAAACAATCAAGTTATTACTTCTAAAAAAAATTACGGGTTTAAAACAAATAGTAGATATTTCATACGGAAAAGTTAACAAAACTTTGATTGAAAGAACCTTACACATATGTATGGGATTACGGTTGACCATAATTATGTTTACACAATAAACTATTTATTAATTTATTCAAAATACTATATTACGAGTTAGTGAGGCCATCAGGATGGTTTAATCCTTTTTATGACTGGATTCGGCGATTCGTTTCCTGGATTCGCATCGCTTACTTTTGTGCTGCGGAGATATTTTCAATTTATAATTTAATTTTTCTGCCGGTTGACCTTTGGACAATGTTTGATTGGAAAGTAGGGCATAATAAATTAACTAAAAAAGGAAGAGGAACTTCAACTGATAAGAGAAAATAGTACCTAAACGATGAAGCAAGGTTTTATGCCTTTAACTCTCCATACTAAATCACTATTTGAGATGCCGACCACTCTCATGAGGGTATTTTAAGGCAAATATGTGGTGAAGGATGAGTGTGATGAGTGGTAGTAATGAGTTATGAAATGTAGTCTTGTTACAAACTAAGGCCGACTCTTCCTTAGAATGGGTCATTAATTATTAGCACAACGGCTTAATGTGACTTCCGAACCAGGCAGGTGATGGTCTGATATGTCTAAACGATGGTGGGAGTTGATGCGGGTATCATCAGATGATCACTGAGACTATCTGAGCCGCTTTAGACCTATATCATCCTCAAAACCTGACCTCCATGAAGCTGGATTACAGGACCACGCCACGAGTCCCAGTCGGTAGAGAGGGTCAAAAAGCTCAATAACATTCCACCAACAACTAACTTATTTACACCCTTCCGTTGTAAGGTATCGGTAAGAAAACAGCATATTTTGGCTATAAATACTCAACTACCTTTTATTTTTGCAAACACCTTTCACTTATCGGTAATATTAAAACTAATTTATCCAGCTAATAGCAACGAATTGATAAAAAAGTGACATCTACAGTGTTGATATAAAAGGCTTAAAATATTACTTCTATATATGACACGAGAGAGGTAGAGTTCTCACTGTTTATACACATCTCCTGACATCTGGTGTCAAAATATTGAACTTGATATCAGCTCTGCGTTACTTGACTCTGTTCTTTGAAACAATATGTTCAGTGAAGTATCGGTGAGGTTTTTAGTTTTTAGTCTTGTGATTTTAAATAATCTTAATGTCTTCAGGTTAGGCTGATAAAACTACTTTAAATTGTCCTGTTATTTTCTAAAATAGATTCTTACTTATTCAGTAGTAGGCCTAGTTAGAAAGTATTTATTCCAAAATAACTTAGTAAAGTTATAGCCTATTTGTTACCATACAATACAAATTGGGATATAAAAAATCAAACAAAATACATTGAACATAATAGGCTAATTGTATATCTATCAAATTGAAACTTAACATTAATTTGTTTTTGACAGCATTAAGTAGCAGTTCAGCCATTAGTAACAACAAAGAATTGAAAACCTAATGATTCGTCCAATTACCATTGATAAAATCTTCGACTCTGTAAAACGTCTTTAAAATTAAAATCAATTTTAAATAGTTTGAAATTTTCGTAATTTTTCAAGCTATTAGGGAGTTTGTTGAATAATGTTACGCCCGCTTGGGAAGGTAGCTGCGAATAAATGCTTAATCTATGCTGATTTGTACGAAACGAATCAGCTAATCTAGTCTTGTAACAATGAATTTTTCTACCTTGAACTAAATTACATTTTGATAGGCAATATATTATAGTCTCATAGATGTAAATGAAGGCAAAGTCCTGTTAGTGTTTCAAATGCTTGTCTACAAGAATCTCTGAAACCAAGTACGGCAAATTATTCTTATAGCAGACTTTTGTAAAATGAAGATTCCGCATTACCTTGTTTTGGAACAATTCCCCAAAAGCATACACCATAAGACATGTAAGGTTGAACTAAACCATAATTTGAGCAGTTGGGACAAAACTGCATCGGTGCGCGATAGACTTCGTAGGAGAAATATTGATGAACATATTTTTTACTCACAAAATCAATATGATTCCCAATTCAGTTTATTATCTAAATGTGTTCCTAGAAATTTAATACTATAAACTTCTTCTATTATATTTTTTCAATATAACTAAGATGGTGACTCATTCCTAACCATTGACCAATAATAGCAAGCTATATCATAAAGATTTGATCCAAATTGATTTTACCAATTCCATCGATTCAAAATATCGGTTAAAATACTCTTATCAACGTATTGGCAAGAGCTTGATTATAGGCTTGACATCTGTTGTAGCTACCCATATTAAAAATTTATATTTATGAGTACTTGTAACGAAACTTTTTGAAGTTTTTCTTAAAATGTAAACATTTTGTGTCTTTGTATCAACATATTGAAAACTGATTGCCTATTTTATATACAATATAACCTGAACATCATAATATGTTTTATCTCTGTAAATCAAATGTGTTAAATTGCAAATTCAATTGGATATTTATTGGAAGGAATCATTTCAGAACTGAACTTTATAATTAACTAAAACTCAATTAAGAAGAAAGATAAATGAAATCTGTCTCATTACAGTGTTTAAAAATTACTCCAAGTGAAGAGGAAACACGTTTCAACTTTATTTCTCACTTATAATTACTGAAGATTTCATCTTCCCAATAATCTTTTGAAACGCATTGAACCAGTGCCTAATTCTAAACACAATCGTTACCCAACTGAAGCTTTAAATGGTTTAGTTTGATTTTTTCTTGTAGTTTAAATCTTTATAATACAAAACATTGATACGCCATTGCCTTCAGATGGCAATAACTAGTATGGTTTTTATCGAACTTCCTGTGGAAAAATGAGATATTCATGCTGTCAGCATGGTAAGATTCAGGCCTGGGACCATATAATGAGCATCAATCCTGACCCCTTAAACACGTTTTGAGCACTTTTTCAAAACTTATTATTAGTGTATCATTTTTACAGGTCGTATTTCTTGTCCGACTTTCACCAAATTTAGTACAAACGTTCTTTTTGTAAATATATGGGCGAGTTTGTTAACCAGCAAAAGAGCAGCGAACATCACTAAATCACCTCAGAACATCACTAAATCACTATTTGAGATGCCGACCACTCTCATGAGGGTATTTTAAGGCAAATATGTGGTGAAGGATGAGTGTGATGAGTGGTAGTAATGAGTTATGAGGTGTAGTCTTGTTACAAACTAAGGCCGACTCTTCCTTAGAATGGGTCATTAATTAATAGCCCAATGACCAATGGATATACAAGGACCAACGGCTTAACGTGACTTCCGAACCACGCAGGTGATGGTCTGATAAGTCTAAACGATGGTGGGAGTTGATGCGGGTATCATCAGATGATCACTGAGACTATCTGAGACGCTTTAAACCTATATCATCCTCAAAACCTATATAATCTGTGATCATACAGGAGGGTGAAGGCCAAAGCGAGGCTGTGAGCCTAGCGAATTAGAGTGACAAATTGCAAAGGAAATGCGATTCGCTCAAAGCCAGCGGCACTTTAGCGCTTAGCTGCGTGTCGGCCTGGTTTATGGTTAAATTACTGTATGTTGAAAGTATGCTAGTGAGCAATAACAAACTTTCTTAAACTGGGATCAATGAAACTAAGCAAATAATGAACATTAAAGTCACTGGAAAATTTATACGGTATTAAAACTCAGCAGAAACTTATACTAACACTTACAATGGAATGTGTTAAGGTATTTCAATAATTCTGATTGTTTGATTATTGGAAAAACAGGGTGACAGGCAGCTAACCGCTAAAGAGCCGCTGGCTTGAGCTTAAGTACAGGAAATTTAATTCGCTACACTCTCATCCTAGCTTCGGCCTTCGGTCTCAACTTTTAGTTGTAAATTATGACGTACGTTATGTGGCTGTATGCTACACTCACTGTCTTTCCTCAGGGACAACCGATATAATATACAGGAGACAAAAATAAATGATGATAAGACAAGTCAAGCTGCCGCAATCAGTGAATAATCAGGAACAACGAGGCCACTGCGGGACATGATCACGTGATTGTGCCTCAGAGGAAATGTTTGCTAATGGTAACTATGGACGAGATGCTTTATCTGCCCACACAGTAGATACATTTTCTTATCAGCTAAACTATGTACTACTTTTTCCAATAACCATGCTGCATTTGGTTAACTACCAAAGGTATTGCACGGTGAACTCACAAAGCATCATTAGTTTGATAATTTGGTTTAACAAAATCTCGACATCGTAAATTAAAAGAAAAGCTATTCCAACCAACAGCCCTTACAATGAAATTGTTTCATACAATTTCTAGTAAAGAAAGATAAAGCTGCGCAGTGCAGACAAAACAGGTGATGAAGCAGCCTAAAACACTCCGGTGTCTTAATTGTGCTTTGAAAACCTTTCATTGAACGGTCAATATATTTTAAAGGGCAATGAAGTTTTATTTACCTTTTTAATTTCATTTTGAGTAAATTAAACTTTAAAAAAAGTGGAAGAACAATTATTTGAAAGTTATAAAAACACCATTTAAAAGTGAAACATCAAGCAGTGGCTTGATCTACCATAAATAATTTATTTGACTAAAAGTTGTGATATACAGAAGGACATCAAACGGCAGTAGCGTCATTTGAGGATTGCATTAATAATTATTTAATTGTCCACCGTAAAGCCGCTAAAAGACGCTTGTGCAAAGATGAAATGAGGTTTTGTCGTTTCTAGCTTTAAAAAAAAACAACACTTTTTAATGTTTGCGCTTGTAGACAACAGCCTTCGGTCATACTACAACGTCATATTTTGAAACGTCCTGCGTACCATTACGAGAAATCTCTTAAGCTTTAATGTTAACTCATACTTAGTAACTTATGGATCACTAAGATCTAAGTCTTCCGGTTTACATGGCGTCACAGTTAAATATAAACACTGCTAAACGTTTCGACTTCGCTGTAGAGAGTCATCCTCAGTAGCTGGAGTCTCAGCCAGTCAACCGGCTACTGAGGATGGCTCTCAACAGCGAGGTCGAAACGTTTAGCAGTATTTCTTTTTCAACTGTGACGCGGTGTAAACCGGAAGTCTTTAAGATATTCACAGTGATGACACCGGAAAAGCTTAAGAAATAACATGGAGCTGTTGATTACTGTTGTGTTGAAATAAATTACCGTACTGTTTACAACAAAACCTTTACGATGTGAGCTATTTGAACGGCAATAGCTATGACCAATTCTAGTGCAATAGCAACCAATAGCATTCCTGGACGTTTGGCAGGAGAGGAATGTGTTTACAAATCAAATCAAACAGACGTGAACAAACAGATTTCTTTGACAAATATATTGAATTCCCGCTTTGAGACGCAGTTCAATTCAATGATATTAGATTTATATCAGTTTTGTTTGAGATGTGTAACACTAACGGGACTAGTTTGTATTATTCTGTCGTAGGACATTACATTTGGCTGTTCGTAGAATTTTTTTTGGGTTTTCTTTTGGTCTACGTTTTCATAAAACTGGTAAATGATCACGTGATGAAGTACCTATGTTCATTGTGATTTAAATTTCTGTATTTCACATATATACAAAGATATTATGTTTTGCAAGTTTTAGAATTTTACGTTCTTTTCAAACACCCATCTGACGAGTTCAATAATCTAATTGATTAACGTGAAGTTAAACCGACCTTTACGTTAAGCTATAGTAACTCTAAACGCTCTAGGTTTGGCTTAAAGATTACATAGTTATTGTTGTAAATCCGTTGGGATCTTAAAATAGAATATCGGATTTCCCCACTTCACATAACTCTGTTTAGGGGCAGTAAATATGATTTTACCCAAGGTCACTTGCCAAATTAGCTCTTCGTCAAACTAATTTTGAAAATCCTTTTTGTCGTGTTCCTAGGCAAACAAAAAGTAACTTTTAGAAGTTTATCAGTCTTGAAATGTGCTTCAACCGAGGCTTACTTCGTACATTTTAACAGACAGATTTTCAGTATAAATCTACACAATAATTGATAAATCAATATTGATCTTGAAATTGTATCTCAAATTCATGGGCAATCTCATACTTCAAAGTTAGTGAAGCGTCATCACTAAGATCTAAGGCTTCCGGTTTACACCGCGTCACAGTTGAAATATAATTATTGCTAAACGTTTCGACCTCGCTGTGGAGAGTCATCCTCAGCAGTAACTGACAAATTTACTCGTTTGTCTGGTGGAAATAACAGTTAGCAAAATTTAGTAAAGTGATTTTGGAAAATGGCGCAGTCCGTGATGTCCCCACCAAAAAAATCTTAAAAGCGCACCGTGTTGGTACTTGCGCAAAATTCATTGCAATTTTAAACTTCAACCATTGATTTTAGGAAAGAATTACACGCTACTTTTGTTTGGGTAATTTAGTTAACTGTTTTGACTGGGACTCGTGGCGTGGTCCTGTAATCCAGCTTCATGGAGATCAGGTTTTGAGCATGATATAGGTCTAAAGCGGCTCAAATAGTCTCAGTGATCATCTGATGATACCCGCATCAACTCCCACCATCGTTTAGACATATCAGACCATCACCTGCGTGGTTCGGAAGTCACGTTAAGCCGTTGGTCCTTGTATTTCCATTGGTCATTGGGCTATTAATTAATGACCCATTCTAAGGAAGAGTCGGCCTTAGTTTGTAACAAGACTACACCTCATAACTCATTACTACCACTCATCACACTCATCCCTCACCACATATTTGCCTTAAAATACCCTCATGAGAGTGGTCGGCATCTCAAATAGTGATTTAGTGATTTAGGGATGGGAAGGTCAAAAGTGTGACCCGATGTCATCGTCTTGTCAGTGATTTTGGAAAATTGTATAATTGGTGTAGTGTTTAACAATTTCTATCTCGTAACATACTCGATACATATAACATCAAATACATGATCAGGGATTAAATAGCCACCATATTGACTTCAAAGTTATTTTAAGAACTCCTTACACAAACGTCGGTTTTATTAGTGAACAGTGAAGTTGCAAAACAAATTGCTTCAAAAATTATGTAATAATCATTTCGTCACAAACACACAAGATTGTTGACTCTGAGGCAAAATCTTTGCTCGGTCAGGTAAATAAGCGAGTAACATTACACACAATCCACTAAAATACAGTTACCAATCTAAGGACTTCAATGGGCCACTGTCGAAAACTCCTTCAACATCAAAGACAAACTTCCTTTATAAAAGTGTTCACGGGTCCTCAACTTTTCTAATATCCCAAGACACTGTCAAAAGCGTGATTTAATTTGTTTGTTCTGATTAATAGTGTACAATCCTTTGTATATGATTATTCATATCTTGTCCTGAATAATCTATGTAATTTCTTGAAATCCGGATAATTTTATATGTACTGTCTTTGGTTTGGGCAACATTATGAATAACGTTTAATTCGTGTATTTTATTTGGGGTGGTGGTTAATATCATATTCGAATTAGTTATTATAATGTTTTAATATCATTACCTCACTGCTGAAATCTCTGGCTTTTCTTTGATTACAACTTTGTACATAAACTTATGTTTTTGAACATTTTCAATTCATGCTTAATTAGAAACTACTGAAGATTAGGGATTACTGAAAAAAGTGTTTAAAGAAACGCGGGAAGGTTTAGAGGGTTAAGATTTACTTTTTCTTGGATAGCGGTTTTTGTGTAAAATGGTTTTATTATGTACTCAGTATTAATGAATAATAACTAGGTTTAAGAACGGAAAAGTAACAGTTTTATTTTGTTTTAAGTCTTAAATATGTCATAACGTGGCATTGACAGTAAAATGTAAACAAAGCAGGTTGTAAAGAACGAAATTGTAGATTAGTTATACTAAAAGCCAAAGCTGTAAATTGAACAAAATAACGGCCCTCAAGAAATTGTCCAACTTTGAAAAAACGTAAGCTAATGATTCAGTATGATAAAGTATTGACCAAATCAATACTAATGATACGTTATATTTATAAATTTAAAGTGTTAAATGACACGTGTACGGATTAGTTTATTATAAAATCCTTTTTTGTCTCTCAAAAACAAACGTCAACTTAAATACCTTTACAAATCTATGTCTGGTGAAATCCCTGGACACATATTCACATTTCAGTTGGGACTTGTCGTCTCTTGGGGACAGTGGTCAACAACGAGACAGGAAAACACTTATACAGGGTGTCCCTGAACTCTCTGAGAGCACCGTATGTCTGAGGTGGGACATGACAAATATTCAAATTGAAAGAGTCCTTAGGTCCATAGTTACTTGTACAGCCAACGTTGTGTTTTTATTATGTTCGTTTGTCTTTGACTGGGACTCGTGGCGTGGTCCTGTAATCCAGCTTCATGGAGGTCAGGTTTTGAGGATGATATAGGTCTAAAGCGGCTCAGATAGTCTCAGTGATCATCTGATGATACCCGCATCAACTCCCACCATCGTTTAGACATATCAGACCATCACCTGTGTGGTTCGGAAGTCACGTTAAGCCGTAGGTCCTTGTATTTCCATTGGTCATTGGGCTATTAATTAATGAACCATTCTAAGGAAGAGTCGGCATTAGTTTGTAACAAGACTACACCTCATAACTCATTACTACCACTCATCACACTCATCCTTCACCACATATTCGCCTTAAAATACCCTCATGAGAGTGTTCGGCATCTCAAATAGTGATTTAGTGATTTAAAACTCCTAAGAACCCTAAGTAAAATTGTGCATGTTTATATTACTCGGGCAAAATTAGGACGAAATCATTGAACAATTTCAACAAATAAAATCAAAAGGGCTGTTCTTTTAAATCTTAAAAGCACAGGTCACAAACTGCACAATTACAGGGAAATTTCCAGAATATCCGTTTTAAAACTTTATAAAACATCTAACCACGTACGTCATGTATGTTACAATCCGATAGAAAAAACCAAACCATAGAAACAAATACATAACAAACGTATTGGCCTTATTTGTAAAAGTAAAATTATCCATCATATCTGCCAATACCTCCTTTAGATGAATATAAAATAAACAACTTGAAGGAACGATCAGCAATTAGAGAAACTAAACACGTCCTGAAAGGCTGGGAGCATATGACGACCAATCACAGGTGTGTATCAGACTGACCAACTGAAACAGAGAATCACAAACCCATTAAAAATAAGCTGGCCTGAAGTAGGCTATTTAGCGTTAGTTGGGATCAGTTGGTAGCTATCCTACGTGCCTAGTTAATTTTTTGCTGTTTGTGCCTTTTTTAGCTTACTGTATTGTTTTATAAGTTAGTTTTTAAATATACTTTTGTTTTAACACACACAAAAATAGGAAAACAACGCACCAACGTACTTCTTGAATGTGTTTGAATGGTCAGCTTTCGAGGATTCCTTTAGGGTAACTCGTTTCCCTGATTACTTCTGGGGAGGTTGTGTTTTGGTGTAGGTTATACTTTTACCTGAAGACGAAGATTATATCGAAGACCCCAAAACTTCGTTCATCCTGTTCACTAGTAGTAGCGAATTCGCAATAACATATTTTCAAACTCAGAAACTCTCCAATCGTTAAGACAAAAAAAATAATAATAAATACGTTTATTTTTCAATGAGAACATACTTATACATTTATGCATACTTTCATACAAGGTATATACATCAGAATCAAACTAGAAAAGAAACTTACGTAGGAGAGTAATAAATTAAAAGAAAATTCACTGCATTATGACAAATAAAACTACCTAATGAAAAATAACGGGGGACCCGTAGACCAGAGTCCGAGTTGGGCCTTCACAAAAATTAACATAACACGAGAGTTTTTTTAATAAGTTATTTTAAAAAGCTTACATAAAAACAAACAACACCAGGAACTTTAAAAAACAACCAAATTTACCCTACAAAAATACAAACACAAATATATACAGCTTAACAAGTAAAAAAGACAAAACAATACAATAGTATAACTGACATAAAACATGACAGAATTGCTTTAACATGTATTTATGCTTTAACACAAATACATTGAACAAAAAAACACAAAAACTAAATTACAAATACAAAATATGATTCAATATTTTCTAAGTTCAATAAATACTTTTTAAATCGTCTGAAAAAACTTTAAATTGTATTTATTTTTTAATTTTTGAGCAAACATGTTGAAAAATCTTGGAGCACTACAAGTATAGAAGTAAAAAAAGACAAAACAATACAATAGTATAACTGACATAAAACATGGCAGAATTGATTTCATGCTTTAACATAAATATACTTCCATTACTAAATTACGAATACAAAAAAATGATTCAATATTTTCTAAGTTCAATAGATAACTTTTTAAAACAACGGACGTGACGTTTTGGCCGTCCAGTACAAGGAAAACTGGCTGCCCTGACACTCAGCAATAAAGCAGTGTTGCTAAAGAAGGCCAAACATCTGCTAGTTCGATATTAGTTTTCAACAACGTGTCACAACCGTCAACCGCAGCTAAAGTTTGTAATTCTCGACACTTAAACTTTGACCAAAAACCTTTCAAACAAGCCAGGAGTTAGTTTGTTACTTTAACCTAACTCTAGTTTACATGGATTTGTAACTTATCACACAAGTTGCTTAACGTAAGTGTTGTTGATGTTACCTGTCAGTAACTTTAAGAAATTGTCCAGATCTAGGGACTAAACATCAAAGTACAAACTTTTAGGGGTGATAATTGACTCGAATCTCAATTTTCATGAGCACATTGAAAAAGCTCAATTTATCTTCCTTCTGTTGTCTTTTTCTCCAATTTTGTTGGCACCTTTTTGAATTATGGTGTTTCCATTGGGGATTCGAAGCTCAAGGGTTAGAGAGTTGCTTGAATTTTCTTAATTAATTTGTTCTTGTTCTCCTTCAGAGTTTCGGCTTTGTTTTGGCGAACCACTTTTATCAGCACCAGACACTGTATAACTCCATTTGTTCAACAACCTATTCATCTTATCCGTCATTAGCAATTAAATCCATGGTAAAATTTGAGTCATGCTTGTTTGTTAATCGACACAGGTAAAGTAGAGCACTTATTATCGAGTTTCCTTTGGGAGATATTCAATCCGTCAGCATGGTGAGGCTCAGGTACAGGACCATAAAATGAGCACCAATCCTGACCCCCAGAAGAATTTTAACATCTTTAAAACTGTATATTCATATGTATATATGTGTATCATCTCTACAGGTCACATTGCTTGTCCAATTTTCACCAAATTTGATACAAATGCTCCAGCGGTATATATTGTTCAACATATGGTATGTTTTTGAATAAAGCTTGTTAAAGTTTTAATTTCAAATCGAAATTTTTGTGAAATTGAAAATGATTTTGCAAAGCCTTGTACCTTTCTATACGGTTTAGGTTGCTCAATACAGGTGAAAACCAGAACGATGCAGAAAAAACACACATCGCTGTTACAAACAGTGTACTCGTAACGCTTTTACCTTTAAGTAAAACTTCAATATGTTATTCTTTAGGGTGGAATAGTTGGTTTTAACATTTTTTATGTTTGATTTCAACGAAATTTCACTCTAAATTAAATTTAAAATTAAGTACTTTTAGAGATCAGAATACTCAATTTAAAGGTTGATGATCAAACTTGCTACTCCAATCTCCCGGATAATTTTTGAAGTCTTGTAAAAGTCATGGAACATTCAGAAAAATCTCATTAGAGAGTAGCGTTTGATAGGAGGTTTGCTCAAAGTTGGCGCGAGGGTTCGTAGTTTTTGTCGTTCGCAAACGTATAAGTTCCTGAACTTCTGTCGTCGGTTAGATCATATTACGTGATGCCCTTCGTAGATGCTCACTTTGGGGATTCTTAATTTTTTCAGCGATTAAAATCTGAATAGTTTCATATCACGTAATTAAGTTTTTGTTGTTGCTAAAATATAAGAAGTTTCTTTTATTATAAATCTATAAGTTCAATAAATTTAAAATACCTCTAATCTCGATTCTTACCATATAATATGTATATAATTACTTCACTTGTGGATTAATAATTCCAACATTTGAAAGTGTTGAATTTAAAATTTTGAGGTGGCTTTGGTTTAATATTTAAAACAACTCAGACTTACCTTAACAAGCTAGTTTGAAGAATCAACTTTTTAAAAGGCAACAGTTCCGTCAACTAAGAAATTGGGTTTCTTTTGATAAAACTTCAACAAGAGAAAACTAGGAGATGGCTTCAAACTGATGAAATTAAACTTGATGCCCTTTGGGAAGTTTTTGTCATCCTAAGAAATGAAAGTTGGTGGGGAAAATCTCGTGTTTAACACAATTCTTTGTTCCGTTTTCTGATCCCGATGGTAGAAATCAAGCTGAAACTGACAGGTTTGTTTTGACCGTTTGGAAAGTTTACATTATGTGTTTAGCTTGTTAAAACTATTTCAACGTCATACAGAAATAATGTGTTATTTTGCTTCTTGATTAGGTGTAAACAGTCTAATTAGGCTAAGCCCAAAATTTTTGAAAAAATGGCTTTCGTTAGGACACATAAAAAGGGGTCGTTAGGAAAAAAGGGCCAACAACAAATTAGTTAGGTTAACGTTAATTAAATGCATTCATATCAATCTGCTTGCCTGCGCCAGTGGCTCAGTGGCGATCACGGCTTGGAAAGAGCTAGGTCGCGGGTTCGATTCCCGGCGCAGTCCCAAAGGTTTGGACCGCTTTCCCTGAAAGCGTTTTGTGATGCCCGCAAACCCTACTTTAATAACACATTAAAAATGCCATTGGCGTAGACAGTAAAAAGATCGACAAACATTAATTTTGGCTCTACAGTTTTAACTTTTGATAGTAAAACAAGTTATATCGAGAAAAGTACAATGATACAATGATACAAGTAGACATAAATAGGTACTGAATATACACACATGCTCTGTTGAGACCCTTATTTCTCCTATTAACAGACAGGTAAAGGGAACTAGCTGAGAAGAAAAGGGAATCAAAAGCTGCTCGTGACTGGTTTTAAATCTATCAAAGAAAAAGTATTTTTAACTTACATTTTGTCAGCACAACACACTTTCAATTTTATTGAATGTTGATGCTTTTGTGAGCTATTACATTTGAGTAGTTACGCGTGCAAAACGAATAGAGGACGATACAAATATATACTTTGATACTTTTGATACTTTGATTTGAGACACCAATTATTCCTAGAGGATATTTTAAGGTGAATATGGAATGAAGGGTGAGTGTGATGAGTGTTTTGACGGATGATGAGGTGTAGTCCTGATACAAGATAGGACCGAATGTTCCCTAGATTGGGTTATTAGTTAATGTCCCAACGACCAATGGAAAATGGACCAACGGCTTAACGTGACTTCCAAACCTAGGGGAGTGGTCGTCGTGAAAAGTTATCACTGCGCCTGGAAATCGAACCATGGCTGAATTGGTGCGAAGCACGTACTCAGGTATGGCTCGAAGTCTGACAAATCCTACGTTAAGTCAGATTTCTATGTTGATCTAAATAAGTTTAGTTTACTCCTGAAGAACTTTATGTTTTTGATCTCTAAACTCACGTCAACTGTGTGCATGAGTCTTTTACCCTTTATGATATTTATCAGTAGGGACGTTAAAACACGATGTACTCTTAACTACCAATGTAATCTACAGGTGAAAAACGTTAAAGCGTTTGAAAGCTAAGGAACCTCGAGTCAACTTTGTACACCCGCATTTTAGAGGCTTTACAAAGGATTGCAACCCAAAACGCTGATTTCTGAATGTACGAGTATCATGATTATCCAAAATCCGTCTTTCTTATTTCGTCTTAGTGGATCATCTGTGCCATTCCAACACACTAGTGTTTTTCTCCTAAATTGGTCGAAAAAGTCCGAAATAAATAATTATGCAACTCATCTCTGCTACTATTATGCTTTCAATCTAACAGCTACTGTCACCTTCAGAATTTCAATAAGCTTTCAGTTACTTGACAGAACGTCGCGCAGTGACAATATGAGATTTCAGGGCTTACGTTTTTGTATTCGTCAATTCAGAGTGGGACTCGTGGCGTGGTCCTGTAATCCAGCTTCATGGAGGTCAGGTTTTGAGGATGATATATGCCTAAAGCGGCTCAGATAGTATCAGTGATCATCTGATGGTACCCGCATCAACTCCCACCATCGTTTGGACATATCAGACCATCACCTGCGTGGTTCGGAAGTCACGTTAAGCCGTTGGTCCCTGTATTTCCATTGGTCATTGGGCTATTAATTCTAAGGAAGAGTGGGCCTTAGTTTGTAACAAGGCCACACCTCATATTTCATTACTACCACTCATCACACTCATCCTTCACCACATATTTGCCTTAAAATACCCTCGGGAGAGTGGTCGGCATCTCAAATAGTGATATATAGTGATAATTCAATACCATTTTTCAACTGTATTGGATTCCTTATGTTCTGTGAGCACCAATTGTGTCCTAATACTGCTAGAAAATTCAGTTGATTTCTAAAAAAATTGCTAAATTTGCTAGAAAATTGGAAACATTGGAAACTCTGGAAGGTACACAGAGAAAGGACGCTGTGGTTGAGGCAATCACCTCCCCGCAGGGTTCTGATAGCTCTGCTGATTATCTCAGCTTCAGCAAACTGTTGTCTTATCAATCATCACACTCTGGGCTGAAATTGATTCTATTACTCTCTCTAACCCGTTCGGATTTACAGACACTATATCACTATTTGAGATGCCGACCACTCTCCCGAGGGTATTTTAAGGCAAATATGTGGTGAAGGATGAGTGTGATGAGTGTTAGTAATGAGTTATGAGGTGTAGTCTTGTTACAAACTAAGGCCGACTCTTCCTTAGAATGGGTCATTAATTGATGGCCCAATTACCAATGGACATACAAGGACCAACGGCTTAATGTGACTTCCGAACCACGCAGGTGATGGTCTGATATGTCTAAACGATAATGGGAGTTGATGCGGGTATCATCAGATGATCACTGAGACTATCTGAGCCGCTTTAGACCTATATCGTTCTCAAAACCTGACCTCCATGAAGCTGGATTACAGGACCACGCCACGAGTCCCAGTACTATTCGTAGCTCGTACATTTTCTATTAAAAAAAGGATAAAGTTTGCCTTGTTTAAGGAGGTGAAGTCAGTACTACAAAGTCCTCTCCAACACTCAACCTCGACTTTACCTAGCGTCACCGTATAGTCACATTACACATTGTAAGTGGTGACTACGGGGATCGAACCCGCGCCACCGGAGTGGTGAGCTCCGGAGTCGCGCGCGATACCAATCCGCCACGGATCCGCTCGCATCAACCAAGGGCGCAGAAAATGGGCCCATAACGAAGACTTCCCATAATGATCCATAATGCATAGGGGTTCTATTTTCTGTTAGGTGATGTTACGGTGTTGAGCTGTTATTAAAATAAAAATATAGCCTACAAAAATATATATTAGCAATTTTACTAAAAATGTCTTATTATTTAGTATAAATATAGAAATAAAAGTGGGATTGTTATTGTCATCCACAAATCCCACTCATCATCTGATATTAGCCAACTTCGTTGTACTATAGATAATAAATAAAGTTTACAAATTCAAAAACAATATTTCATAAATTTAATGTGGTATATGTATCAATTAGTTTTACTAGTCTTGTAACCTACCAACAACTGTTCAAAGTCTCTAGAAACAATACAAATGTAGGCACGTAATTTTACTTAATGAATTCCATACTGACATACTGTGAGTTAAACCAAAGATTTAACCAAGATATGTTAGATAGATTGCGCATAGATCGCCACATGGCTGGGGCAAGAAAATCAACATAGTTTGGCAGTACAAGCACAGCTAGCGCAGCGAGAGAATTATTTTAAGAGTCTCAAGTAGACTGTCAAACGCGCAAGTTTTTTCATTATTGTAAATCGCACCATTTGTCACTTAAGTGTATTTAAGTCAGATAGTCTCAGTGATCATCTGATGATACCCGCATCAACTCCCACCATCGTTTAGGTTTTGGTCCTTGTATTTCCATTGGTCATTAATTAATGACCCATTCTAAGGAAGAGTCGGCCTTAGTTTGTAACAAGACTACACCTCTCATAACTCATTACTACCACTCATCACACTCATCCTTCACCACATATTTGCCTTAAAATACCCTCACGAGAGTGGTCGGCATCTCAAATAGTGATTTAGTGATTTAAGTTAGTTTAGTTAATTAGGTGTATTTAAGTTATTTACATCGGAAAAACTCGAGCATGTCGAGTCGAGGGGGAAAAAGACGACAAGAGATGGCAGCGCTATCTGTGCTCGGACTGCCATAACTATGGTGATTTTCCTGCTCAGCCATTCGGCCTCTATGCCCAATCTACCTGTTATAATATAATCTTTCGTTTAGCTACTAACCATTTGGTTTGATTGTTGGTTTAATTAGGTTAAAGTTTGGATATAGAAAAGGTTAGAAAACTCAATGTTAAGCGTGTTTATAAAATCTTACATTGAATCACAGCCAACTAAACTACCATAACTTTTGCTCTAAAATATCGGCATACTCTAAAAAGATTTCAAACGGCATATTTGAAATTGACAGCCAAAATTAATAATGTTTCACAACCTGACAAAAATTAATTGCACTGCTCTTTGCTTTGCAGTTTTGTCAACTAGGAGTTACAAATTGCATTTTACTGCAGAGTCAACAATTAGATAAGTTGTTTTAAGCCTGTTTTACCCAGTTTAAAATTGATAAAAGATTTACGCTTTTTATCAAACCAATAAGCTTTTTTACATTGTGGAAACAGTGAGTATAATTCAAAGGCAGAAAGTTTATCAGAGGAGAAAGAGATCTAATAATTTCCGGCTCAACAGCGTTAGTGAATATTTAACTTTCTTGTCAAACAAAGTCTAGTTCATTTGAAAACTTCCAACATTTTTAATTAAGTTGCGAACTACTTTATTTCTTCTTCATAATGAGAAATGAAGGTTTCATTAAATTTGATATTTTCCATGGATTTTCTACGTGCCACTTTGTGTTCACAGTTTTGTTCTGCGAATTTTTATAATTAATCAAAACATTGATAATAAGCCTGGTTAGAATGCAAGACTACCGGGGGTTAAGGAGTTCTCAAAATAAATTAACGTTTTAAGCACACTTAATGCCAGTATTTTCTTTTGGTTCGTCAAATAACTGTTTGGATAGTATTTGAAACTCTATAACTGGGGGTGACTTGTTAATTATAATCAACAAAGGGTTTTAATTTTATGTGTGTTTTTTTGACATTAGCAAGCGGTAACCTAGTGTTTAGTTCGTCAAGCCTCTAACTGTAATTTAGGTGAATGTTATATCAAGTTAGAATTCTTTGTTTAATGTGTTTTTTAATACTGTCTACGCAAATGGATTGTTTAATGAGTTACTTAAAGTAGGGTTTGTGGCCATCACAAAACTCTTTCAGGGAAAACGGTCCAAACCTATGTGCCTACGCCGGGAATCGAACCCGCGACCTTGGGCTTTGCAGTAGTGACTCTGCCCACTGAGCCACGGACGCAGGCATTGTTTTTTGGTTTCAATGGTAAAGCCTTTGAGGTAAAAAAGGTAACATTTGGCCTTGTTTAACAAAGTGAAATTAGGACTACGAAGTCCTCTTTACCACTCAACCTCGACCGTTACCTAGTGTCACCTCACATTTAGAGTATAGTAACGTTACAAATTAAACCACCTCGGATCCGCTAAAAAAAGGTAAAAATATGATTATTTTTCAGTGAACAAAACAATAACGACATTTCGACATTTGGAATCTGATCCCGTATTCAAGTGAAAAGTGACTGGTCAGTTTACGCTGATTACCTTTAGACAATCTAATTTCTTATCGTTTTGTGTTATTTTTAGGTTACTTTTCATCTGAAAACGAGATCATTAAATCACTCTTTGAGATGCCGACCACTCTCATGAGGGTATTTTAAGGCAAATATGTGGTGAAGGATGAGTGTGATGAGTGGTAGTAATGAGTTATGAGGTGTAGTCTTGTTACAAACTAAGGCCGACTCTTCCTTAGAATGGGTCATTAATTAATAGCCCAATGACCAATGGAAATACAAGGACCAACGGCTTAACGTGACTTCCGAACCACGCAGGTGATGGTCTGATATGTCTAAACGATGGTGGGAGTTGATGCGGGTATCATCAGATGACCACCGAGACTATCTGAGCCGCTTTAGACCTATATCATCCTCAAAACCTGACCTCCATGAAGCTGGATTACAGGACCACGCCACGAGTCCCAGTCTAACCTGACCTCCATGAAGCTGGATTACAGGACCACGCCACGAGTCCCAGTCTAACCTGACCTCCATGAAGCTGGATTACAGGACCACGCCACGAGTCCCAGTCTAACCTGACCTCCATGAAGCTGGATTACAGGACCACGCCACGAGTCCCAGTCTAACCTGACCTCCATGAAGCTGGATTACAGGACCACGCCACGAGTCCCAGTCAGATCCCAGATCCCAAAACGTCATGTTCTATTAATTCAAAATAAATAGAAAACGTCCGTAATATTACTCTAACAGTATTTATGAACACATTTTGTTAAACAGCTGAGGGATTCAGTGGTATTTTAAGTGTTTAAATACAAACTTGCCGGTATAAACTAGTTTATTATTGAACACAAACGACACTTGTGGAGTTGGCGCTGTTGCCAGTTTGGTATTAGTTTTCTGCAATATGTCGCGACCCGCAACCTTTCCAAGCTTTTCAATACTTTATAAATCTTTCCTCAACTTGGTTCGCAAACTTTTTCAATACTCAGTGCCTTCGTTATACATTAAGCCACATACTTACTGTGCAGGCTGTAATATTATAAGAGTTTTATGAATTTTGTGCTGTTTTAATCTCTAGGTACATTAGTTGTTACATTTTTTGGGTTCTTCTTGACTCTTGAGTGTTGGAAAATAGATTAATATTTATGTCCAACCTTTGGAGGGTTTAGAAATCGTAACTTATCGTAAAGAAGAGTCAAAGGATGTCTGTCAAAATAAAAGTTTAATTTCCATAAGACAACTTTTTTTAGAAGGGGCGACAGTCAAAACATTCAAATGACTTGTACTCCTATATGTGTGATCGCCCCTTTGCGAATTCCTAAAATGACAAAAAATGAAACCTCTTAAGAATGTATAATTAAAAAAAATGATAAAAGGCCACCATTTAAGCAAGTTAATTATTAAGTTTGAAAATAAATTTATAGTATTGAGCCTAGTCACTGAAGAAAATCTGTCTTGTGTACTTTTTCATATGAAACTTGTCCAATGCGGTCTGTATAGAACTCACACGCACATAAAGGCATACATTTTTAGGCATAAATATGTATTTTTTGTAAATACTCTAAACGCGTTCTGAGGGTCAGGATCGGTGATTATTTCATGGTCCCGAGTATAGGTCTTATATCCCATATTCCATGCTGACAGCAAGAACATCCTAGTTTTTCCGTAAGAAATTCACCAATGAAAAATATAACTAATTTATTAATGTAATTTACCAATATCTAGGTAATGGTAATGATAAATCTGGTATTTTCATGCGATTATCAGTATTTCATTTACATTATACATAAAATGTTTCAAAGGGTTTTAATGACAAAATACTCGACTTAAGGAAAGGATTATGATGAACTACATATTATTTAGAAGTTACAAGAAATAAGTAATGTAAAAGAATTTGTAAAACCTTTTGTATATGAAAGAGAAAAATTAGAGAGTTACATTTTCACGAGTCAACTTTCATTTCAAGAGTGGACACAAAACTCCCCAGAGGTTACTGAGGTTAATTTCATCTGCTGAACTTTCCCTTTGTTCCTCCTCTGAAACTTTACAAAATCCTGCACGAAGTACAAAAACTGTTCAGCCATGCTATAACACGTAACGTAATTGTAGTTAATAATGAGTTAAAATTACTGAATAATACATTTTTATCCGATAAAATTTTGTGACTTTTTGTACGATATAAAATTGTTCAATTTTTGTTCAATTGATAAAGCAAATACAAATTGCTCTAGGGTGCTGGTGGAAAAGACATTTTGTTAAAAGTGTTCGATAAACCTATGGGGTTAAAATGGACGTTTTCCATAGTTTTTGAGTGAACACATAATACACGACGTTTCGTAATCTGGAATCTTACCCCGTCTTCAGGTTGAAAGTAACCTGAAAATAACCCAAAACGTAAGAGACAGAGTTGACCTGAAAGTAATCTGCGGTAGCTAACCTACCACAAAAAAATTAACTTTTCTTTTCTTATTTTTCCCCGTTACTACTTGTTAATTTTATAGCTGTTAGCCTAGAAAGTAATAAAACATGTAAAAACAACGTTACGTCCTGTAATCCAGCTTCATGGAGGTCAGGCTTTGAGGATGATACAGGTCTAAAGCGGCTCAGATAGTCTCAGTGATCATCTGATGATACCCGCATCAACTCCCACTATCGTTTAGACATATCAGACCATCACCTGAAGTCACGTTAAGCCGTTGGTCCTTGTATTTCCATTGGTCATTGGGCTATTAATTAATGACCCATTCTAAGGAAGAGTCGGCCTTAGTTTGTAACAAGACTACACCTCATAACTCATTACTACCACTCATCACAGTCATCCTTCACCACATATTTGCCTTAAAATACCCTCATGAGAGTGGTCGGCATCTCAAATAGTAATTTACGGAATTAAAAATAAAATCGAGAAATCCAGCACGACCACGGTCAGTGACTACCTACCTATTCATGCACAGCCAATGGAAGGGAAGTTGCGTTTTATTGTGTAGTTGATAAAAGCGTTTGGTAATACTTTATAGTTTGGTCCGAAAACGCAAGCATCGTTTGTGAAAGATATTCACAATTAAATCTCAAATTAATATGAGAGTGGTTGTAATTTACCAAAATTACTTAAGCGTATTTTTCTTAGTTAAAATCCGAATCAAAATGTATTTCCATAGTATTTAAAAGCTTTAAATGCACTACATATGTAAATTAAAACGGTATCCAGCCTTACTCGCACCACAAAGATTCTACTTGAAAATTACAGATTAGCTAATCAATTATAACCTAATGTTTCATCGGTAGGAGTAGAATTTCCTTAAAAGGAAAGCAAAACTTTACCGTACAAACATTTCAAACACGGATAAAATTCATTCAAGCAATGAACAATCCTTACGCAGTTGCAAATCCACACGTCTAATACCAACAGGCTCAGTCTACCATAGATACGCAAGCTTCATCCGTGGAAGATAATCCCACGTAAACACTGACGTATTCGCGTAACGCGAATATCAAACAAACCATTTCAATTTGGCTTACAAAGGGGATGCGGAAGACGATTTCTGTAGACGTCGTAAGATGAAATGACGGTGTTGTGCGCGGGGGATGGGGGTGCTGTTGGGGGTGGAAGGGGAATGTAATCAGAACTGCTTGTGACACGCTCGTCGCTTTCAAGGGGGGAGAAAAGGGTTCTGTATTCTCTGTATTGTTTGCAATGCACAAGGAAAATAAACGCATTGTGTGAATATTGTTCGGTATCAAAGAATATGGATATGGATTGGTTTGGGTGGGCTTCTGTCAATGTTCAAAGTGCTTTTTATTCTAGAAATACGAGTATGACATTATAATATTTCTAAAATCTAAGGCTTCCGGTTTACACCGCGTCAGTTGAAATAAAGATACTGCTAGACGTTTCGACCTCGGTGTGGAGAGTCATCCTCAGTAGCTGGTTGACTGGCTGAGACCAGCTACTGAGGATGTCTCTCCACAGCGAGGCTGAAACGTCTAGCAGTAACTTTATTTCAACTGTGACGCGGTGTAAACCGGAAGCCTTAGATTTCATTGATCACACCGGCCGCGAAAGCTCAAAGAGTTCAGATGATACAATTTGAAGGAATGAAGAGAACATCAGTATCCTTGAATCAACTTATTTGCAGGACCAGTTTCGAGAATAATTTCATAATAACTGTGACTAATAAGTTACTTGAACATAAATAAAATTTACAAAATAAGTGAATTAAAATTTATTTAAGGATAATTATTTTTTCTTAATTTCTTTAAATTAATCGTAGTATTCATTCAAAGTGGATTTACCTTACCCAAACTATAAATACTAATAAATTAAATAAACATTAATTCATTTTTTAAAACATTATTAGGTTATTCACCTTTTTTACAAAAATAAAACCCTTTTGTTTTGTCAAATAAAACAATATAATTAAACCACTGATCATTTGGCACATCATTCGCATAATCACTAGTAGCAAAATAAATGCAAAACTAACTGTAAAAAAAGCCATTGACACTTTACATCGGCATACATTTTTTGACTAAATATTTCCCTTGTAAGTTCCTATTGGGTTTTTATTATTACCTAACGTATTCTAAACACTGATAAAAATGCAAATCAATAGATATCAATTCAAATCCATAGTGTTGTCTTATTTGTTTGATTGTTCGTAGCATAATATTAATTACATGGTTTTATTTTCCCAGCCAATGTTATTCGATAGAGAGGTACAAATCTGAAATATTCACTTTTTTAATAGCATTTTTTAGAAAGCTAGGCTTTGAACAGTAGTGGAAACTTAAACTAATGTAAACGAGCATAATTCTTTTCAATCACGTGTGAATGATTTACCTAAATAAACGTAATTAAACTTTCCGAACCTAAATAAAAATCAAGAAATAAGTCATACAAATTTGTATTACATTATTCTATTACCCTAGCTAAGAAAATGGAGAAACGTAAGAGGTCACTAATTGTACGAAAGCTAAATGAAGCGAAAGGCTTACTGCGTTAAAGTAGGTATTTAATTTATTTAACTCTTTTTACATTGGTGTTTTTTGTACCTGTGCTGTACTGTTCTATATTAACCACAGTACCACATAAATTATAGTTCAACATACTTTTTTTATTTAGGCATGCAGACTAGCAGAGCGTTCTTCTAGCATAGATACATTAACAATGCTCGTTAATCAGAAAAATAAAATGAGTTGAAAAAACAAATCATTAATCAACTTATATTTAAAAAGTGCTAACAAGCTTTTACAATGTTCGTAGACGCATTTTATCTTCTTTTATAATTTTTACTTTCCTTGACTCGATTCGTCAGAGGGTGTCAGGCGGAAGGAAGCAGATCATAACTCACCCCCTCAGTCACCCTGTCTTCCGTTTATTCAATTACACTTACCATACTTCATCTTCAGCTGCACCCCCCACTCACCACTGTACAGCCTTTCTTTTTTTTCATTTTTGACTAGGACTCGTGGCGTGGTCCTGTAATCCAGCTTCATGGAGGTCAGATTATGAGGTGGTTATAGGTCTAAAGTGGCTAGGATAGACTCAGTGATCATCTGATGATACCCGCATCAACTCCCACCATCGTTTAGACATATCAGACCATCACCTGCGTGGTTCGGAAGTCACGTTAAGCCATTGGTCCTTGTATTTCCATTGATCATTGGGCTATTAATTAATGACCCATTCTAAGGAAGAGTCGGCCTTAGTTTGTAACAAGACTACACCTCATAACTCATTACTACCACTCATCACACTCATCCTTCACCACATATTTGCCTTAAAATACCCTCATGAGAGTGGTCGGCATCTCAAATAGTGATTTATTGATTTAGTTTAAGTCGCTGGCTTATAGCAGTCATGCCAACCAAACCAGCTGACGCACGTGTCCAGTGCACATGCCGGGTGGAAATAGCAGCCACTACAAGAGCCCGAGGTATAAATAGCAATCAGCTGTTCACTTGGTTCCACGCCAAGTGAGCCTGCTGCTCATTCACTGTAATCATTCCTCGCTTTCATTCATTGTTGTCTCACTACTCCATTGTTGTGTAGCCGTGGCCAGCGTTGCTTGGCTAGCGGACAATTCACTCTGTGAATGAGATGCCTCGAGCCACTACTCTGTGTGAACATTATACTCTATTGTGTTTTTTATACGGAGTGTTCAATTGTGCAGGTTTACGGACGTTGATGAATATTTTTGAAGCACTTTTGGACAATAGATGACCTTAAAGATTGTTTGGATCGGTTGTAAACATTAATGGCTTGGCAAGAAGAGACATTTTTCTTTTCTTCGTTCTTAGGATGGAACATCTAGCTCAGATAACTGCTGTTTGTAGCGTTCAGCACGTCCAAATCTTAGACAACTGGTGTGAAACGGTTTATACCGTTGAGTGTTTCACCGAAAGGCAATGCCGAATTGCTTGTTGTAGTGTGAGAGTACGTTTTAGAACAAAGTCGCCACTGACCATAAAATGATGCTCTGAGGATGGTGAGCGTTCAAAAGAACCATTTTGTGTGTGTGAATAAAGAACATGAAAACACTACACACATTACTCTGCTGTTTCGATCTACTGGATCTCTTCAGGTAGATGATGGCTTCAAATGTCAGGAGTCGAATCTACGACAGCTAATTTGATATCTGTTGTTTGGAATCAGTTTCTCTACTGCAAAGGAGCTATGTAGTTATCCTCATTTTCTGAGGTTGCAGTTCTGCACGGAAGATGCTATCTTCGAAAGAAACAAATTCGAATAAAAAATTGACTTGAAAGACTTTTTGTGTAGCTGGTGACTTTGGTCAATCAGTTGCAGATTGCGGTGACTGAACCAGCACAACAACTGCAGATCTTAGTTGTCTGGGGTTTGGACTTGAACAGTACAAATAACAGTTTTCTATGATAACGTAACGATAACGTGAAATGTCTTTTGAAACGTTTGATTTGTATGAATACCTAGAATCATTAAACGTTTTAAAAGTAAAATGTATTTATGTTGATAGCTTTTTAATGTTCTACACAATGCATTTAGTTTAGGCTATAAAATCCTTAACTAAAAGCTGTTAGTGTGTACACTCTTTATATAACGATTTGTGCTTATAAAAACTACTTTGCAGTTTGATTTGAGACAATACTAAATCACTATTTGAGATGCCGACCACTCTCATGAGGGTATTTTAAGGCTAATATGTGGTGAAGGATGAGTGTGATGAATGGATGTAATGAGTTATGAGGTGTAGTCTTGTTACAAACTAAGGCCGACTCTTCCTTAGAATGGGTCATTAATTAATAGCCCAATGACCAATGGAAATACAAGGACCAACGGCTTAACGTGACTTCCGAACCACGCAGGTGATGGTCTGATATGTCTAAACGATTGTGGGAGTTGATGCGGGTATCATCAGATGATCACTGAGACTATCTGAGCCGCTTTAGACCTATATCATCCTCAAACCCTGACCTCCATGAAGCTGGATTACAGGACCACGCCACGAGTCCCACCGACCACTTAAGAGGAGTTTTTAAGGGGAATACGCGATAAACGGTGAGGCGTAGTCTTGTTACACACTAGAACTGACTATTCTCCAGTTGGTCATTACTAATAGCACCACTAAAAATCCACCTTCTGAAATGATTCATTACATTATCCAACCCTAACCAAAATTCCAACTTTCTCTTGGTTAATTCCATGGATAAATCCACAACGAAACTAAGTCTGAGTTGATTATGATTCTACTCGGCGCACGTCTAACCGAGGAGAGCAAGTTATCAATCTAATGCCAGTGATAAGTTTGCTCCGAGATCCTAAGCTAACACACCCTCGGCAATCACGTGACTACTCTTAACTCTTAACCTTCAACACACGAACTCTCGTCTCGCTCTCAAATCAGTTCTACGTGTGGTTAACTTTAGTCACAGGTAACATCATTGAGTGGGTTTTCCAACATCGCGTTTCGTTGACTGGGACTCGTGGCGTGGTCCTGTAATCCAGCTTCATGGAGGTCAGGTTAGACTGGGACTCGTGGCGTGGTCCTGTAATCCAGCTTCATGGAGGTCAGGTTAGACTGGGACTCGTGGCGTGGTCCTGTAATCCAGCTTCATGGAGGTCAGGTTAGACTGGGACTCGTGGCGTGGTCCTGTAATCCAGCTTCATGGAGGTCAGGTTAGACTGGGACTCGTGGCGTGGTCCTGTAATCCAGCTTCATGGAGGTCAGGTTAGACTGGGACTCGTGGCGTGGTCCTGTAATCCAGCTTCATGGAGGTCAGGTTAGACTGGGACTCGTGGCGTGGTCCTGTAATCCAGCTTCATGGAGGTCAGGTTAGACTGGGACTCGTGGCGTGGTCCTGTAATCCAGCTTCATGGAGGTCAGGTTAGACTGGGACTCGTGGCGTGGTCCTGTAATCCAGCTTCATGGAGGTCAGGTTAGACTGGGACTCGTGGCGTGGTCCTGTAATCCAGCTTCATTCAGGTTAGACTGGGACTCGTGGCGTGGTCCTGTAATCCAGCTTCATGGAGGTCAAGACTGGGAAATCCAGCTTCATGCTAAAGCCCTTTTCATTCCAGGTCAGATCTTGTGGGTTAACTGGAAAACGTCCGTAATAACGTTTTAACCTCATGTGATGTGATGCTAGGTAATCCTATGCTTTACGAGTTTATGGTCAGGTATTACAATCAAAATGCAAGGGTATGTAACCGTATTGACGGTAGGTAAGTGCTAATAAGTTGAAAATCATCGGGTGGTGGGATCAGATGAAAACATAAAATGATATTATAACTGAACATGGTGTGAATTTTCAGGGGACCGTATTCTGGCGTTGGAAGCGGAAGGTCGTGGAATACCACTGGATGCTGAAATAAGGTAAGTTCTACAGATGGTGAGAGCATTATTAAAATTCTAAAACTATTTAGGTTGGAAGTGATTATTATAAACATTTAAAATTATTACAGTACACAATAAAAAGCTATTGTATTGTCAACGTCCACTTACTTCATCAGAAATAAACATGCATCAAATCACGTATTAAAATCCCGCAAAATTATCTAAAAAAACACCTCCAAACCGAAATGCTTGGTTCCAAATTCTAGATCTTAAAGGTAACTTGGTAAATGCCATATTCTTTTAATCAAAGTAAATTAAATTTACGAAAAAGCCAACACAATTGGTAGAAATAAATCTCCAGCTACTTTAAAGACAAAGATATAAAACCAGCATTGACAAAGCACGCTTGCTTATCCGAGGTATTTAATTGCGCCGGTGGATTTACTAGAAATAATTCCCCTCTGGTTTTATTCCGAGGGCTTGGATGTCGGGGGATTAAGCGTTCACAGCTGTCTCGCAGAAAAGGATGATTTAAGGCAAAAAGTAACGTAGTGGAAACGGAAAAAGAGGGCAGTTTTTATTATTGGGGTTGCTGGAAGGACCGTAAGAAGCCGGCCACTTAAGAAAGGGATAAGAAGGGGGAATGAGATAAAGGGAAATATTATTGGTGAAGTGTCGGCTGGTGGAGGGGGAAGGGTGGAAAGGGGAAGGGGTGGAAAGAGGAAGGGGAGGGAAGAGCGTCGCTGGTTCAGTGTGTTGTGGACCGCGGCCCGGCGCAGTGTGGATAGCGTGCGCGTCCCTCTTACGGATATATATACAAGATTAGTGCTCACTCTTAACTCATCGTTCACACTTTGGTAAGTCATTTTAATTTATTCAACTGAAATTGCCTGTATTCTAAGGGTGAATTCGACTTAGAAGAGTAAAAATTACGTTCATAATCAAGACAAGCCGGTATAAACACTGAGACAACTTCCGTACGACTTGTTTTCCAAAATCATAATTATATTCTGTGGGATTCCAAAAGTCTTGCGTCCATAATTGTGTACAACAGTTTCGATTTGAATGTTATAATTGAGTTGAAAGATTTGCGTGATAAGGGTTATAGAAAATAAATAACAAAAATATTGTCATACGCCGAAAATTTAACCAATTAAAATCTGTTGTATCACATGAAGTTAATTGAAGTCAGTTTGGTTTTCGTTGCCTGAAACAACGTATCTGATAATTGGCTGTCACTTCTGACATGCGATATTTTTCGATCAAGATTATAAAAGGATTGTTTTATTGTAAAACTCATAATCCGGGGTGTTTTGTAATCATTGGTAAAATTGAACAATTCATGACAGTTTTCATTTAGTTTTTTCTAAATATAATTTATAGATTTCTCTCGCTGCAGGATTTGAACCCCGGCAACTCCTAGACCTATATCACCAGCTCGTCAGCTGACGCTTTAGACCACACGGCCATTCAAATCAGACACCCATTATTTTTCGATCTAGATTTATTAAGGGATTTTTTGTTGTAAAACTCATAATCATTATGTTTTTGTTATCATTGGTAATATTTAAAATTAGATTAAATGAAAAACAATACTGGTAATATTGAACAATTTATGACAATTACCCTTGTAGGGGTGGATTACAAAAGAGCATTCGGTAAAAGCGTTTGTGAACGTTTAACAATAATACTAGTGAAAGAAGCTACCAACACTGTAGTTTTTCAGGATGTTAACACCAACAGCTGTTCTGTTCTAGAAGCGTTAATGTTTGAGATGATGTGATGTTGTCCTAATTTACGCATGATGTTCACACTCATGAAATGGGTTTTCCGTTGGAATAAATAAAATGTTATTTGGACAATTTCGTTGTTAGTCGTCATTGACCAGCATTTGTTGCTTTGAAATGACGACAGTTAAAGCTTTGGCAGCAGTTTTTATTAATTTAGATTTACGCGAGCTTTTGGATATAAGCTCGACTGTATTGACATGAAACTAATATCTAACGGTTCTGTTTCTAGCCCTTAAAAACTAATTATATTTACGTGGGCTCCTTTTTTAGATTTCGAAAAGACTGGAATATTTCGTCTGCTTCGATCTCTTCGGGATATTATTTACACCACTATTAGTGTTTCCATGATTAGGTCTCTCAACTTTGGGATGTGTCACCGTGTCGTACAAAGCATTGAGATAATGACTAGTCTCAAAAGCTCTTTGAGGCGCCATCTTTGATGTCCATTAACCAGAACGCAAAACAAGCCTAATTACGACCGTTAATTCCGAAAACAAAAATGTAACCGCGAAAATTACAAAATTTCTTGTAATGTTGTAAAATAATTTTCCTGTATCCTATGAAACATTCTAAATGTTATTGTTGAGATAAAGAAACCGTTTCAAGACCTTTTATCGAACCTGTGGCAGATTACTACCGCGCGCGACTCCAAAACTCATCAACCCGGTTGTGAGGGTTCGATCTCCGTAGTTGTAAGAGGAGTAATTGTGTTTTGTTGGTAAGCTATTCGACTTAGTAATGATTTTATATATTAAATTAAGTTGACATTTTATGTAGATTTGGAATCATATAATGAGATTTAGTGTAGCTAGGGAAACATTGTAGGGGTGCTAGACGTTTTGAAGGTCGTACGGGGTAGACATGTCTTGGACAGGTCTCGGGGCATCGGCTTCAAGGCTTTTGAGCGAGCCGAGCTTGATGGTGTTTGTAGGGTAAGCTTTGTTAAGTTTATTTTCTTTATATTTTAGGTTAAATGCTAGGTTCATATTGTTTGACTTTAGAGACGTTTGTTTTAGTAATCTTACAGTAGGTTGAAAACCCGAGTTACGTCTTAAAACGCAAGACAATGACGCTTTTCCATTCTACTGCATTACGCCCCCAAAAAAGTGTACAACGAAGCTTTCCCGTTATAATACACAGTCACCACTGAAAATTTGTCATGTGGCTTTGCAACAACGCTAGGTAAAGGTCGAGTACTCATGAGAACTCCGTAGTCCTAGCTTCGTTTCGTTAAACAAGATTACTTTTTATATAAAAAAACTAACACACATTTATTTTGACCACCATAATAAGAGTTTGAGCTGCAATAAATATTATTTAAGGCTACGTTTATTACGACGCGTAGCTCGGCGATAAATAACAGTCAATGATGACAAAGTTTTAATGAAAACCCCCCGCGAGAGCTGGCGGTGTCATCACGGGCGGGAAACGTATTTTGTTCAAATAAGCTCCAGTTTCATCTTTTATGTTATCAACAAGTAAATGAGTAATGAGCTTTGAAATATCTATTTATATTTGATTTATTGTTATGCATTTTAACTGATTTTCGTTATTTTTCGGTAATTAGAATAATGTTTAGTTTTAATAATTATCATATCAGAACCACACAACACTTTTGATACTTTTTGAGACACCGACCACTCATATAAGGTATTTTAAGGTGAATATGGAATTATGGTGTGTTTGTGGTGAGTGTTTTGATGGATGATGAGGTGTAGTTTTGTTATAAACTAGGGTCCGACTGTTCCCCAGATTGGGATATTAATTAATAGCCCAACGAAAAAGGTAAAAGGTAACGAGGCGAAGTTAGGACTACAAAGTCCTCTACCACTCAACCTCGACCTTTACCTAGCGTCACCGTATTAGTCACATTACAAATGTAAGTGGTGACTGCGGGGATCGAACCCGCGCCACCGGAGTAATGAGCTCCGGAGTCGCGTGCGATACCAATCCGCCACGGATCCGCTCGATGGACCAACGGCTTAGCGTGACTTCTGAACCACGGAGTGGCCATCGTGAAAAGTTACCTCTGCACCCGGGAATCGAACCCAGACTGATTTGGTGCGAAGCACGCACTATACCACTGAGCTATGGCCACCCCAACATTTTATTGGACCAGTTATGATTTCTCAATTTCGTTTTCCATATTGTAGTTGTGAGTATCCATATTCAAGACGATTGTACATATCTAATTGAAACTCGGTAGATTTTAATTCAGTAAAGTGGGATTGGCAAAACTATTTAAAAAGTGAATATTTTGTAAAGTTATGTACTTTAAAAACGTTGTTATTGAAATTAGTGAAATTACAATAGACTAACACATTTAAAAATCATTTAGTAATCTCAAGTTTGTTTCTTTTCACAAAAATAAAATAAAACACATAATTTGACACTATTTCAAAACACTTGGAATCATCGGATAATAAAAGCTTTTGGTAACTATAACTTAAGGTTTATGTTAAATACCCAGTCTTAACCATGCGCAATTTTAAAAGTTATAATTTGTCTAATGTATCATATTATTATCTTACTATTTAATTTTAATCGTCCAGCCTGTTTTGTCATATCAACTTTTTTCAGAACGTAGATAACATAAAAAGGCCTTAAAATCGAACCAAAACGCATGTAAACCTAAAATCCAACGGTACTTAACAATATTTATAATACTACTTACTTGTATAATTCTGATATCCATCAACACCTTTACCTTTAACAAGTATTCTAAAAAGGTAAAGGTAAAGTTTTTCTTGTTTAACGAGACGAAGTTAGGACTACAAAGTCCTCTCTACCTCTCAACCTCGACCTTTACCTAGCGTCACCGTATAGTCTCATTACAAATTGTAAGACGTGGTGACTGCGGGTATCGAACCCGCTCCACCGGAGTGATGAGCTTCGAAGTCGCGCGCGATACCAATCCACCACGGAACCGCTCCTAACAAGTAATTACAATTTTATAATTACAATTAAACAAAGAAAGCAGATAGATCCATCGGGATTATGGGTTCAGCAATAAAAGTTTGTTTGGAGAGCAATGATAACGCAAAGAGACGGTGAGATTGTAAAAATAATTAGTTTCTCAACCCCATCTGGAGGAAACACCTCGAATATTGCTGGCTGTATTCCGTTTGCCTTCGTTTCATTTGCACATTATACTCCTTTTACAAAGAGTGCTAGAAGCTAAACGATTTAATTGTTTCTTGTTGCAAGTATTGTACTTGTATTGAAATTACTGGCGTAATAAGCTCGACACGTGAGTTAAATAATATAAGCTATGCATTTTTATTTTAAAATACTTGGTAAATTTATAAAGGTTTTGATATTGTCTAAGTGCAGTAGTCTAGATCATAATTTAATTTCTGCCTCGTGAGTTAGAAAACTGCTTAGTAAGAAATCTGCTAACTTGAAATATTTGATACCTCAAAGTAGAGGTAAAACTACTTTTGTGTTTCTTCTTTGTGCAGGCTTGGATCAGTCTAAGTTTGAAAATTGCCAATATTGTAAGTCCTATAGACTACATAGAAACGAACAGATGAACAAATAGGGTGTTGAACGGAAAACAGAAAATCATAGTTTTGTAGAGATGACACACCTCTACAAACTGCATTTGTCGTCCCATTTTCACCAAATTTTGTACAAAATTAATGTTCCTTTTGTAAATATCTCGGTCAAGTTATTAACTAGCAAAATTAGACCAACAGAACCCCTTTTGGGAGGGGCTTTTGACCAAAAACAGGTTTTAATGGTTTAAAAACAGAAAACTCTACCCAATTTTCATAACATTTGAAATGAATATTGTTATTTGTCAATATAAAAAAGTTATTAAATCCACTAAGGCATTTTAAAATGGTGGCCAAAAGAGTGATTTGCCACTCTAACAGCGGCATGAGTTGTCCGATCTGGTTGAAATTTAAAATGTGTTTTGCTTTTAATGATAAACACAAAACCTTCAGTAAAAAACGCCGAAGGCCGAAGCGAGGCTGTGAGTGCAGCGAATTAGAGAAATTGCAAAGAAAACTCTATTCAATCATGAATTTTCATGCAATTTCATGAATTTTCCAGCGTCACTTTAACGCTTAGCTCCGTTAAACTCACTTACACCCGGTTAACATATCCGTATCCTGTTCGGTCGGACTGGAACTCGTGGCGTGGTCCTGTAATACAAATTCATGGAGGTTAGGTTTTGAGGATGATATAGGTCTAAAGCGGCTTAGATAGTCTCAGTGATCATCTGATGATACCCGCATCAACTCCCACCATCGTTTAGACATATCAGACCATCACCTGCGTGGTTCGGAAATCACGTTAAGCCGTTGGTCCTTGTATTTCCATTGATCATTGGGCTATTAATGACCCATTCTAAGGAAGAGTCGGCCTTAGTTTGTAACAAGACTACACCTCATAACTCATTACTACCACTCATCACACTCATCCTTCACCACATATTTGCCTTAAAATACCCTCATGCGAGTGGTCAGCATCTCAAATAGTGATTTAGTGGTCTAAAGTCAGAATCAACTGATTCCACAGATAACTGTCACCCAGAATGTTAATGCCCTTTGTCACAGATACACATACAAATCACCAGGTAAATATGCACTCCGGTAATCAGCTGTAGAGATATTCAGTAGAGGTATTTAGTGCCGTCAAACAAGCCCGTTTCAATAATTCATACCCGTACATTTCATTATATGCATGTGGGACGATGTGTTCAAATTCCAATAGAACTGCAAGTTCAGTATATACTCGTACATATGAATGGCACCTTGTTTATAAAATAATGACATAATTGTCATGGCAGCATCAATTGAAGAACCTTTGAGAGCTTTAGCAGTAAGGCAGGTTAATATTGTTCAGCATTCAAAAGTTCCTGAAAATTTCTCCGTAATCAATCTCTTGTTTACTGACTTAATTAGGATACTTTTTTAAAATTAGTTAAGCCCAGATGAACCATTTGGTGCGATGTATTGGACGTGTGCGATGCGTAAGAAAAATAGCAACACATTTAAAATGAGCTTGAATTTACAAGTCCATGTTAATTATTATGTAGAACATTTAAATAACTGCTTTCTAACACAAATCTTGTTTTGTCTTGTGGATAGTGCTAGTTGGTTGCAGGAAATTTTAGAAAAGTGTGGACACAAAATGACTTTTTCTTAATCTAATTAGAGTGTCAACGTATGAATTAAAGCTGCTTCACCAACTGTTACTTATACCCTACTTATAAAAAACGACCCTCCCTTGCTCCATCTAGGGTCAATACACGTTAAGTGTTATAGTTGAGTGGTTTATTATTTTAATCATCAGTAACATGTACGAGTTAAATAAGCTAAAGTATTAATAATCGTATCAACATATAACATTAGTTTTGAGGAATCACTAAATCACTATTTGAGATGCCGACCACTCTCATGAGGGTATTTTAAGGCAAATATGTGGTGAAGATGAGTGTGATGAGTGGTAGTAATGAGTTATGAGGTGTAGTCTTGTTACAAACTAAGGCCGACTCTTCCTTAGAATGGGTCATTAATTAGTAGCCCAATGACCAATGGAAATACAAGGACCAACGGCTTAACGTGACTTCCGAACCACGCAGGTGATGGTCTGATATGTCTAAACGATGGTGGGAGTTGATGCGGGTATCATCAGATGATCACTGAGACTATGTGAGCCGCTTTAGACCTATATCACCCTTAAAATCTGACCACCATGAAGCTGGATTACAGGACCACGCCACGAGTCCCAGTCAAGGAAGAATACTTCTTGGGTGAAGGTTGAGTGTCGTTACAGAAATACTGGTGTGCATGGATGATAAAATTATCTTTTATCGGAAAATGAAGAAAGAAGTTTTCACCGGATAACCTGTCGGACGGCCTTTCGACCTTTTCCAGTTTTAATCCGAGACGACCCTTTCAACCTTTTAGTCGTTAGCTTAAAACAATATATTATCTAACGCTCCTAACTTTTGTATTTGACGGTTGTAAAACTGTGAGTTTAGATGTATTTTAGAACAAAACACCAGAAAAATAAAAACAAATTGGAAGGAAAACTATAACAACAATACATTTTTAATTTATTGTGCGTGGAAATATTTCACTGAAGCAATGCTTGTGAATTTTATTATAATTTAATAGTACAATACAAAACAGAAATCATATGTTTTACTGTTTGTCAAGTAAATCCCAATGAATAACACTTTCATATCCTCTAGAGCACAATGAAGAGCAACCAAAGTGTCGGTAATACATTAGACTTGTCTCGACACAAACAATAAGTAAGAGAGTGATGTGGTATAAAGGTTTCCCCTAGAGCGAACAATGTCAAGAAAACATTTCTCTCTGGCTATTTGACTGTTTACTTCAGCCATACAGAGCCCTCACATTGACTAACTTACTTACAAGTCTTTAAACACATTTCTATAACACACAAGACAACCACTCTACTCTGAACCCGATAGCACAACGATTAGAAAGAAGAAGAAAAGTGCTTTATTTCATCTTAGAGAAGAAATAAATAAAGATACATAAACAAACAAAAAAAATAAAAATGTATAAAGTATGAGGTAAGAAATAAAACAAAAAATATATAAAATAAATTAAAAATACACAAAGAAAATAAATAAATCTAAATGAACAAAATAATAATAATGAAAGTTGAATAAACAAAAGGTAAAAATTCAAATAATTAAATTTAAAATCGTGGTAAAAATGGAAAATTTAGCCTTTGCACATTTTGTAAAAATCTACAATGCTATAAACTACTTTGTCAGCCAACCAAATTCTGACCCTTTTCCTGAAAGAGTATGGATCATCTGTTTTTAAATAGTCAGGTAAGTTGTTGTATACTTTTCTTCTGTATACGATGGGGTTCTTTCAAACAGGGAGCTTTGGTGGGCTGGTAATTGGAAATCCACATTTCTGGTGAAGTAAACTTGATTTTGGGGTTTATTTGGATATTTGTTTACAGAGTGGGTAATTGTTTCGAGTATATATATTGCTTAAACTGTTAGTATTCTTAGTGATTTGAAAACAAATTCACATGTATCTCTACTTCTTAAATCAGCAATAATTCTTATTACTCGCTTTTGTATGATGAATACCCTTTTGGCCTTTTAAGATAGACGTCTGCAGCAGCACCCCAAGTTAATATTCCATATCATACTTTGGATTCAAACCGTGCGTAGTACGCAGTCATGATTGATTCATCATTACACAAAGTTCTAATTCTACATTTTATCGTAAAACTCACCGTTTATTCGCTATTTAAGGTGTAACGCCAAAATGTCCTAAAAATACCATACAATAGCCACCGTTTTAAAATGATAAGTTAGATCACGCTAGTAATTTTTCCCTAAATAGTCTTACTTAGATACAAATGTATGTTAAGTTTGAGCCAAATCCGATAAGTGGTATGGGAGACAATAAATAATTAGTGAAAATATAAAATGGCAAAGATCTGGTTAACTAAGCGTTTTTGGAAAAATTGTTATTCTTGATTTTCTCTTCATTTTGACCCATATAACCTTTTACCAGAGTTTGGAACTTTACTTATGGGACACCCTGTATAACTCTATCAATTAAGCTAAATAATAATGCAGGATAATACATATTGATACGTACCACTGTAAAGCTACCAGCTTGATAAACAAATGCTCCTTTCATGTTTGCAATGTTTGTGTTACAAACACAATCTACTTTTGTTGAACTCACACAGAGAGTGAGAGATGATGTGGGATAAAGGTTTCCCCTCGAGTGAACTCTTGTCAAGAAAACATTTCTGTCTGGATATCCGACTTGTCACTTTAGCCAACCCAGTGAAGACGTTTATCGAAAAAAACTGGCAGGTCAGAATATATCTTTTCTTTGGTTTATATTTCTATTTTGGTGTTTTAGTGTCATTTTAGTTAAGCTGAGTTCTTAGATTTGTATCGTGTTTCGAGCCGCTATCCTTCTATTTATAAAAACACTCATCCCACTCACGGTTCATCCAATATAACTTAAAATACCCTCTAGGATTGGTCGGTGTTTCAATTCAAAGTATGTTGGGCTAATTATTGTAATTTCTTTAGTTAGTTTCATAATGTCGAATTATCAGGAATTGGTTAACGTTATGTACCTATTTTACGTGTTGGACAATTATTGTGCTACAACCGGAATGAAAGGGCATCGAAGAAGCATGGAGTTAGGGTTGGTTGTTCAGTATTTTATGAGAGGAAGCTTTAATCCACTGTCTAACGCTCAAGAGATCTTCTTTGACTGGGACTCGTGGCGTGGTCCTGTAATCCAGCTTCATGGAGGTCAGGTTTTGAGGATGATATAGGTCTAAAGCGGCTCAGATAGTCCAGTGATAATCTGATGATACCCGCATCAACTCCCACCATCGTTTAGACATATCAGACCATCACCTGCGTGGTTCGGAAGTCACGTTAAGCCGTTGGTCCTTGTATTTCCATTGGTCATTGGGCTATTAATTAATGACCCATCCTAAGGAAGAGTTGGCCTTATTGTGTAACAAGACTACACCTCATAACTCATTACCACTCATCACACTCAAACCTTCACCACATATTTGCCTTAAAATACCCTCATGAGAGTGGTCGGCATCTCAAATAGTGATTTAGTGATTTAACGTCAAAAATAATAGCAAGGCGATGCAAACATTCAGAGAACAACCCCTCTTAGATCATGGAAGGTCTCCCAAGTGTCTTGACCTACTGCATCTAATTTCTTAAGGTATAAATAAAAATAAATAAAAGACTATAAACAATGCATTTCAGATCATACATAATAAAAGTAACAGAACAAACAGACCGATGAATAAATAAAACCAAACTGGAATCTATAAGTTAAACGTTTGGACTGCCCAAGATATTATATTTAGAAACTTTGATTAAGATTTCAAACCATAAATTCAAACAACGAAACAACTATGAAATCTAATTTCACTGAACATATCTTAGACGAAAACCACAGTTATAAAGGCTTAGAAGAAAACTTAGTCGTATTAGATTTTGAAAGGAAAGAGCAAACAATGAACTGTAAAGAGGATTTGCATGTTTTTAAATATATTCGAAGATCCAGGCAACATCCTCAATTCAACCAACATTAATACGAGAAACTTAATTTTTGATGACATTCAAAATCAAATGAAAATGTCGTTTTAATTTTGTTGTATATACGTTTTTTATTATTTGCTATTTTATGTGTACTGGGCGATTTCAAAGATAGTTTTTAACATCATATGGATCATGTTTATATTATTATAAAAAGTATTTTATTTAAGAACTGAGTAGGCTTACTTGTAGCCCGAAGATGACTTAGGTCGAAACCGGTCGCAATAAATTTAAATTTTTCAAAAGGTACTATGTTATTTATATTTATACACAATTTAGTACAATACAAAATTAAGTAATTAAACGTGTTTTAAACTGTCTTATGACTTGTAACTCCAAGACACGGTAAGCTTGTTTCCCCTATTGTTGCTCATCATGGGGCGGCGTGGGGAACGAAATATTCAAGTCACAAAGGGAATACTCCCAGAGGGGGAAATTCTGATTACGTTTCCGCTTTCCTCTCCTTCACACCTATAACTGTACATCACACTTTCATCCCTCTCAGACTGAACAATGTCTTCTTGTTTCTGCGTAAATATAAACACAATCACTAAATTTCATAAATATAGGGCGGTTATACATTTTTGGACATATTTTGGATTATTGACTGGGACTCGTGGCGTGGTCCTGTAATCCAGCTTCGTGGAGGTCAGGTTTTGAGGAGGATATAGGTCTAAAGCGGCTCAGATAGTCTCAGTAATAAATATTAAATTTATTAATTGGTTATATGTGGTACTTTTATGTTTTTTAAATTTTAATAAGAAGCTGTTTAAAGATGATAACTAAAAAGTAAATCATTCCCTTATTTCCTTCCAAAAGCATTACACAATTACACCACTGTAGTGCAATACACCCTACTTATATTTAAACAGTAATCGATTAAAGGTTAAAGATTTGTTCGAGGCCAATGGAGTGTAGACCGAAGCCAGTTAAGAAGAAGGATGACAAATTGTGTTAACTGTTGCCAAGAAATACCCCAGCCACTGAAATATCAGATTCGACCCAGGTTAAATATAGAGTGGAGAAACTCCCACTCAACATCGTGTCCGTGCACAGGAAAAGAGACGTAAGTGGCTCATATACAGGGTGTCCCTAAAAGGGTTTTACAGGTTTGATTTCGTGCAACTTGGCTGGTTATGCACAGCGATAATTTTGAAACTTTATATACGTAACTCGCCCCTCGAGCTTGCTGGGCCTCCGTACCCCCACTCGGCCTGCGGCCTCGTATTTTGGGGGCACTCGCAACTGTCCTGCAGCTATGATTTAAATATCTGGCTCAGTACAAGGGAAGATTTTCAGACAGCATCTTTTTTGGCCGCAAACCTGTCAGAGCCTTAAAAAGAATGAAACCCATTTTCCAAACTACAGTTTGAAAATCGAGTGGCGTTTAAAAAATAACACCCTGTATAAAACATAGTCCATTATAAAGATCAATTACCATACGTAAACATGTGGCACGCCATCAATTCCAAACTACGCAAAACTGACAATTAATTGCAAACAAATAATAGCATTCAGTTAAACCTGAGTGAAATGATATGTGTCAAGTAATAGAGAGAAGGCTTTACATGTACAAGCAAAATAAATGTACACAATGCATTTTTGTTAATGTTATAAGGAAAGTCAGTTTTCAAAAATCAAAAGGAATATCAACGTATCTTTAGGTAAGTTTCCAAATCCTTAAGGTAGCCAGTAGGTAGACTAAAAGAAGTAAGTAGTAAGTAGTAAAGAAAAGAAGATAATTTAAACATCAAATTATGAAATTTCATACGAATTGACAATATAACTATAACACTTTCCTCGTTAAGATCTTCAACAAATCAAAGCTGATTTTAGAAGTTAATTGAACGAAAAAATACAGAACAAAATTACCTGCTCAAACAATCTGAACAAGACATCATGAGAAATTGCATTTCGTCGTTCCGCTGTCGGAATTACTTCAAAACTCTTTAAATTGAACCTGAAGTTCAATTTAAAGTTTTAACAAAGAATTCTCAGAGGAATCACAGGGTCATTTTACACTGAAACATACTACATCTCTTGACTTAAACTATCTTCTCACTGCAGTGCAGATGTTTTGAGAATGGTTTATTTTGGTCTTATACATCTCCACATATTATATGGTATCATTTTTGGGGAAACTGCGGGGACACAAACATTTTTAGACTGTCGATTTTTCAAAAATGCCTGTAAGAATAGTTGCAAAACTAAAAGATAGAGAATCCTGTCGAAATACTTTTAAATCAAACGGTATACTAACTTTACATAGTTGATACTGTACTATTCTAGTCTTCAACATTTCAATTGGTAGAGTCAAATCACACTTATAGGCCTAATACACGTAGTGCAAACATCTTAGATTTTGATAGCCACCGTTTAAAGGTCAGGTTTTGAGAATGATATATGTCTAAAGCGGCTCAGATAGTCTCAGTGATCATCTGATGATACCCGCATCAACTCCCACCATCGTTTAGACATATCAGACCATCACCTGTGTGGTACGGAAGTCACGTTAAGCCGTTGGTCCTTGTATTTCCATTGGTCAGCATTGGGCTATTAATTAATTACCCATTCTAAGGAAGAGTCGGCCTTAGTTTGTAACAAGACTACACCTCATAACTCATTACTACCACTCATCACACTCATCCTTCACCACATAATTATTTGCCTTAAAATACCCTCATGAGAGTGGTCAGCATCTCAAATAGTGATTTAGAAATTTTGACAAATTGCCGATAAATGCTGGTAGAAAGATGTTTAACAAACTACCAAAAAACTTCATGCAAAATCAAAATGAAAAGAAAGTTAAGAATATGGAAAATGTTTAAATTTAGATTTGTACACCTTCTAGTTAACCAGCCATTTCCATTTATTTTATTGTATACAGAATAAATAAATAATTAAGAATAGTTATCCCCCCACACCACTTATCACAATTGACTCAACCTTAGCTGTGACCGTTAGACCTAAATCTACTTTGTACTTAGTAACATCTGGTTTTTTCAATTGAGATGATGATACTTAGACCATGCGATTATTTTTGTTTCTTATACAGGGTGTATCCACCCAGACTGCATCTCACTTATAATGTTCGCCATTCGATAAACTCCCACGTGGATTTTTATGGTATTTTAGGAATTTTGGAGGTACACTAAATATTGAATAAATGTGAGTTTTACGATAGAATGTAAGAATACCGTTTAGGGTAGAGTGAAGTTATATGGGTGTCAAATTCCAGGAAAAGTTACTACCTACCTATTGATACCAAGGTCAAAAGATAAGTGTATCGATTGAGAATCAACAAAGTAACAGTGGAAACGATGGCAAACATAAGAATCAACAAAGAACAGTAAACCGTAAACATCAAGGTGGAAAGTTGTCTGTTTTCATCCAGAGTTTCCCCTAAAGCTTCGTTGTTTCCTTATAATTTTATGACCTTGGTGTCAATAGATAGGTAATAAAATTCACTCCAAAACGTTATTCATTACATTTTATCGTTAAACTCGCCGTTTACTCGCTATTTAAGGTGTAACGCCAAAAATGTCCTAAAATTACCATCAAATAGCCACCGTTTTAAAATGATAAAGTTAGTTCATCCAGGTAATATTTCCCATAAATGCTCTTACTTAGATACAAATTTATGTTAGGTTTGAGTCAAATGCGATAAATGGTGTGGGAGATAATAAATAATTAGTGAAAAATATAAAATGGCAAATATCTGGTTAATTAAACATTTTCGAAAAAGTTTATTCTTAATTTTCTTTTTATTTTGACCCATATAACCTTTTCCTAGAGTCTGAAACTTTACTTATGGGACACCCTGTATATAAAATTTCCACTTGGTTTGTACAAGAGAAAATTTATCCGTCCTTTGGTGTAAATTTGTAAAAGTAATGGATATAGTTTTGAGCTGACAGCTGCTACATCTTTTAATTTTAGTAACATAAAAGGTTGTATGGCAAGTGGGAAGGAGATAATTCAACAAGAATTGTTTCTTAAATCTTGAGAAACACAATGAGATACTGGAGGTCCAATAACGAATGTGTCAAACTCAGGAAATGGTTCAACGAGTCCAAGTAATGATAACACTACGAGTGGAACTGTGTCAACAGATATTGAGTTTTTTTAAAAATAACAGTAACTCAGGTGTATTATACAAAATTCACTAAATCACTATTTGAGATGTCGACCACTCTCATGAGGGTATTTTAAGGCAAATATGTGGTGAAGGATGAGTGTGATGAGTGGTAGTAATGAGTTATGAGGTGTAGTCTTGTTACAAACTAAGGCTGACTCTTCCTTAGAATGGGTCATTAATTAATAGCCCAAAGACCAATGGAAATACAAGGACCAACGGCTTAACGTGACTTCCAAACCATGCAGGTGATGGTCTGATATGTCTAAACTATGGTGGGAGTTGATGCGGGTATCATCAGATGATCACTGAGACTATCTGAGCCGCTTTAGACCTATATCATCCTCAAAACCTGACCTCCATGAAGCTGGATTACAGGACCACGCCACGAGTCCCAGTCAATTACGTGTATCTTAATTGTTTCAATTTGAATTAATTGAGATTAAGAAGGTTTTTTAGTTTATGAAATAAGAACCCAACAAGGAAAACGGAATTTCCAAAACACAAGTTTTAATTAAAAAAGGCCGCATCAATGTGATAAATTTAGAAGATTTATGTACATTTATATGAGAAAATGGTTAGGTATAAACTAACGAGTAGTAAAAAATACATGACTTTTAAATATAGAAAATCTGCTTAACTAAAACAGATCTTTATCCTACGCCTGATTTTACCAGCTTCGTTAAAATAATTTAAAGTAATCGGAAGTTTAAATAATAAGTTATGAACAAGCAATTATCCTATTAAGTTCAGTAATCTGGAAAAGGTTTAAAACTTGAGATTACGTTGAGCCAATGACGGATTTAGGTTAAATATGAATATTTAAGTTTAAACTTTAAAACCTCGCATCTTGAAAATATTAACACAAACATTTTAAGTTGAAAAAGTAGATAAAGATTATAATAATTTTACACGGACGATTTTGGGAATTTACAAATAGAAGAGACACAGTTTTGTTCCATGCAAATTCCGATCGACAATACTGTTTGACATAAATAGGTTTTTTAGTCATTTTACCAAATACCGATTGGAACTCGTGGCGTGGTCCTGTATCTTAATCCTGGAGGTCAGGTTTTACTAAAGTGGCTCAGATAGCTCAAATAGACCCGTATCAACTCAACTCCCACCATCAAGTTTGAACATTCAGACCATCAGACCATCACCTGCGTGGCTCAGAAGTAACTTTATTTCACATTGGTCATTGGGCTATTAATTAATAACCCATTCTAAGGAAGAGTCGGCCTTAGTGTTTAACAAGACTATGGTGCCTTACAATACCCTCATGAGAGTGGTGGCATTATCTGCCATGACTGTTAAGGTTGCCAATCATGTCTTACTTATAGCACCCTGTAAAGTAGGATATATTACATTGAATAATAAAATATCGTATTCAAACACTTAGTTTTAAATAAACGAAGAGTTGATTAAGCGAATGATTTTCACCTCGATAGAGGAGGAGCTAGGACCATTACGTGTTGGGTAACTCAGCACACACCTGGCAAATCTAAACTTTCCAACCGCAGCTGAATTTATGTGTCCCTCGTACTAATTACGTGTCAGCTGTGTATCCGTTTTAAGAGTGCGCTGTAGTGGCTGCGACCTTGAATTTCGTCACATAAAGGCGATGTAAAACAGGCATTTTCTTGGGACTCTTCACGCCTACAGTTTTCATCCAATGATTTTATGAAATTAACTTTGTTTTAAAGCGTACTAATTGTTTGACTCCGCTGAGCCGAATTTCTATTTTATCTTTTAAGACCGTGAAATTAATCCAAACATAGAAGAAACTTTGTATTTGAATTACTTGCTTTTACTCGTAAACTAATAAAATTTCAAAAGTGTGGTCAGCGGAGTTACTACATTACATTGTCATCTTTGAAATAAAACTTATTTCAAAAAGATCTGATGGAAATTGTAGGCGTGAAGTTTCTAAAAAGATTCCTGTTTTTACATTGTTCTTCTGGGACAAACAAACAAAATGGCCGACAGGTACTGTGCACTACTTAAATGCCTGAGATCAGATTCTCCTACTACGCTATGAAACACTATAGTAATATAACTTACTTTTGTCAGGTCGTAGAGTGGCGATTCGAAGTTAAACTTCGAAATAAAATGCTGCTTAAGGCTCAGTTGGACTTTGCATTTAGAAAAAGGTAAAGTTTGTCTTGATTAACGAGGTGAAGTTAGAACTACAAAGTCCTCTCTCAACTTCGACTTTACCTAGCGTCACCGTGTAGTCACATTACAAATTGAAAGTGGTGACTGTGGGGATCGAACCCGCGCCACCGGAGTGATGAACTCCGGAGTCGCGCGCGATACCAATCCGCCACGGATCCACTAAATGTCATGAAGGGTTACGCAAAACTTCATTAGTTTCCCTATTTTTAAATCGGATAATTACATAAAGCTAGTTTACTTTTTTTACGTCATTTTTAAACGACTATTGATTTTAATATAGTATAATGTTTAGTACAATGATCGATACCCAATTATTTCAGGAAAAAGGAAATTTGATAAAAGGTCACGTCACAGAAAGTTTAGGGGGATTGATATCCTGTTGCGCGGTTTGGTCTCAACTAATTTTATTCTGTAAATAAAAGGTAAAGTTTGTTTGTTTAACGAGGCGAAGTGTCTCCTAACTCACCTCGACCTTTACCTAGACAAGAACCCACAAGTTTCCGGAAACGCCACGGATACAAATGTCATGAAGGGTTACAAGTCGGGAAATGTAAAGGAAGTATTGTTTTCATGACAAGGAAAGTTCTTTTCCGGAAACTATTTCGCTCCGCTTCTACTGTTTCGACAGAACCGTTTCCTGTCAACGTTGACAACTTTGAAGATAACTGTGTGCATCGTTTGAGAACTGTATGACCAAACTGTCCACAAAATGTAATGAAGTTTTGGCTAAACGATATTTAAAGGTCATTGAAACGAAATATCGTGTAACGTAACCATACGTAATTCCCCTTTTCTCATTGTAATTTATCCTAAAATTCCACCTGAACGTTTAAAGTTTTTGAAACGCGGTTGGGTAATATTATTAAATTAATCTGAAATACCTTTTGATCGATATATCTTCCTTCGACCCCAAAAGGGGTATTGGGGGTAGGTTTGAAATTTCTTACGAGAATCCCAATGCAAGCTCTTTGCGAGCTCTTATTTTAAGGTTATGAAAAAAAACAATGATACCCTAAAATCAATGTTTGACGTCCCGTCCTCCATTGGTGACGTAAACGTGTACACGAATTTTTCACAGATAAAAGGTACCAAATGGGTTTGTTAGCAAGATATTAAACTACTGAAGGTTTTGGTTTGAAACGGCCACAAGCTTTACAATAAGGTGCAATTCGATACGATTCCAGAATAATATAATACTATTATACTTTTCCGAATGGTTCGATGTGACTGAAATTTATCGAATTCAACCTTATTGTAAAGTTCGATGTGACTGAAATTTATCGAATTCAACCTTATTGTAAAGTTCGATGTGACCTTCAACCTTATTGTAAAGTTCTGACTGGTCCCAAGAAAGTTCGATGTGACTGAAATTTATAATTCAACCTTAAAGTTCTTGATTGTTTCATGAAGTACAATTTTATTTCTCAGTCTTTTTAAGCACATTTTTAAATATTTATTTTGCTTCGTTTTTGTGTCAAACCCCGATGAGGAAGGTTGCGGTGAGAACCTCGACGTTGACTTTTACCTCGACCTTTACCTAGCGAAGAACCTCGACTATTGTCACTTTACAAATCGTAAGTGGTGACTGCGGGGATCGAACTCGCGCTACCAGAGTGATGAGCTCCGTTTTGCGCGCGACCACCACGTCCTATAGTGAGCTTTATGTAAACGGGGCTCACCAACCATAATTTCAGTTCCACCACAATAAGCTTAATATGCGAAATACGATTTGTTTCCCAGGAAATCATTACACGGAAAAATCAGTCGGATGCAAAAACACGAACGTAATCACCGACAGGTGGTTTCATTGATGAGAGCGATTGTTGATTGATACACTCAGAGAGGGAAGGACGGATGTAATCCATTACATAACCATGTCAAAGCTGCTACCTCACCGATACATGGTTCAGCGGATTTACCTTTTCCACGCACGCAAAGCTAAACTGTACGTAATATTTTAGATACACAAAACTTATTTATTTATTTTGTAACTATGGCTCTTATAGTGCATAGAATTTACAAAAAAGAGGTTATAATAAAAAATCATAAATATAAAGATTATTAAGAAAAGTTCACAGATAAATTTAAATAGTATCTTCCAAAAAGTGCTTGATGCTGTAATAAGATTTTTGTACTAAAACGGTTTTGAATGTTCGTTTGAATTTTAAGATGTGGTCTTCTTTCTTGATGTTAAATGGTATCTTGTAAATTTTATAATGTTGTAATATGTTTGTTTTTTATAAAAGCTTGTATTGAATTTTGATGTTACTAAATTTTCTAAATTTCTCAAATTATGTTGATTTTGAAAATTTGACGATTTTGAATTTAAATTGAATTTTTTTATACAATACTGCACATTCTAGATATATATTGAAAAAAATGTTAATAAGTTGTAACTTTTGAAGTAAGGTTTGCAGCTTTCTTCTCTTTAGATTAAAAAATTTCCTGATGGTTTTTTTAAAACAAAAGATACTTCGTCCTGAAATTTTCGTGGCCCCATATTAGTATTTCACAGTTAAAATGTGAATATATAAGAGCATGGTAAATATTCATGTTTATTTGTAAGGAGTTGTATGATGATAAATTTTGAAGTATAAATATGCCAGTTGATACCTTTTTATTATCTTCTGAATATGACTTGTAAATTTCAAATTTTGATCAAAGGTAATTTATTTTGCTATAGGAAAATCAAAGCCATATTTTTGGAGACTGGATGAATAGTTTGAACTATAGGTATTGTAAGTTTTAGATGTTATTGAAAATTCCACTATGTGAGATTTAGATATATGTTGAGTTTTAATTTATTGTTTGCAAACCAATCCATTAAACTTAAAATTTCTTGATACGTGTCAATTTCTAGTTGATTTTGGTAGGGCGGGAGATTACCACTGAAGTTTCATCAACAAAAAGACATAACTTTGATTTTGAAACATAGTCTGACAGGTCGTTTATATAATCAGAAATAAAAGTGATCATAAAACTGAACCTTGAGGAACACCCGCTGTTATCCTTTTTGAATAAGATAGAACTTTTTCGATTATATTCCCTTGTAAGCTTGATATTTCTACTCTTACTTAGTTAGTAGTGGTCTATTGTGAGTTTGTGCAAAGTCAATAGTTGAAACTGTTTTCGTTGTGTTAGCTTGATTGATGTTTGTGTGTTGCCTGAAATCTACAATTATTTTAAACATGTGATTAGCTAAGATTGGTCTGATTTATAATGAAATATGTCACCTAATTTACACGAGTCAAATACGAAATATCTTTATTCCGCATTTTCGTCAAGAAGTATATATTGTCAACAAATCTTAATGATTTAACAACTACAAAACAAAATGTAATTTTCAGTTAACTTCAAGGAGTAGAACTTATAACGTAACTTTAATCATTGAGAATTTAGGGCAATTACGAATGCTGTAATTTTGAAGTTTTTTGTGAGTCATAGTGGTGGCAGTTGTTTATTTACAAGACAATGTTTGAACTGTCCAGCAACTCCAACTGTAAAACTACTCGCACCTACTAGTAGTTGGGTAGTTGGATACACGAGTGGAGTTTTCCAACTGCCCGAAATCTGGGCAATATTCTTTTTCCTGAAAAGGCTGAAAATGTCAAACATTGTCTTGTAAAATGTCCTTAATACTAAAAATGTATCATTTATCAAATGTTGATTTAAACAAATTTCATTGTCACTTCAAGAATCTATGTGAAGTAAAATAATTGCTAAGAAAACCTTTGTATTTTAAGACGGATAAAACTAATTTGATTATTACATTTACTCAATTTGAAATTTAAAAAGAACGATTTATTTTGACTGTTAAACAAACTGTTAAACTGTTGAACACTCCCTATGTAAAGCCACTATTTCCTGTATCAAAAGTAAAGTAAGGGGAGAGAAGAGAAGAGTGGACGATGATAGAGAGATAATTCATGATAAAGGTTTCCTCTCAAGTGAGAGCTTGTCAAGTAAACATTGGTCTCTGGATATCCGACTTGTCACTTCTCACCGTATAAGACACTTTGAGCCGCAACACTTTACGTGCACTTTTCACATCTTTTATATTGTAACTTAAATATTATACAGGGTGAGTTTTAAATGCCCTTCCACCTTAACCTTTGAAAAAGGGAAAAATTCTAAACATCTTTGGGGAATGTTTTTATAGGTTTCTGAAGTTTGTTTTGACGTACTTTGCGTCATCCACCCCTCAGGCAAAATCCAGGGTGGGGCCTAAATGTTTAAATTCAAACCCCACTTTGTGGCACCTCAAAAGAAAGGGAATTTCAACACAAATTCAACGTCGCAAACAAATATTTTGTATCTCGACTTGTTTTTGTATTACCCATTTAAAGATTACAAGAAATCAGGTTTAAAATGCCACATTTCACTTAATCTCAGGGATTATGTTATATAAAGTTGTAATTTTCCTTATTTAAAAAAAATTGTTATTCTAAATTAATTTAAAATTGGGCATTTTAAACCTGATTTTGTGTCATTTTTAAATTTGATAACAAAAAGTCGAAGTTAAACCTTTCTATCTCGTTAAATTTGTGTTGAATTTTCTTTTCACTTGAGGTGCCACAAGCGGAGGTTTGTATTTTAAAAATTTGTGGGGCCGGTTTGTATTTGTTGAAAGCGCAAAAGTGTTATCACTTTTTTGAGGCGCCAATCTAAACGATAGAAGTTATACACATAAAATGCAGGACCGAAAATGATTTAGATTTTTATCCACGCAACGGTTTCTAGAAAAGCGGTGACTGATTTCATACGGCCGATTTTATGATAGTATGTATTTAGTTCATAACAGAATCATAAGAGCGCGTCTAGCGTTTTCTAAGAAAAATCTAATATGATTAAACTGAAAATAAAGTTATGTCATAATACTGCAGTCATAAAATAGCAGACGACGCTTTCTAGGAAACCATTTACGCAGCAAATATTGAGTTAGCTTGGAAGTACAACGTAAACTTTCCACACCACAGCTGAAATTGAGTCTCCATCGTCAAATGGTCTATTAACTGTTTGTAAGATTAGGCTTTTTTACAAAACAACCCTGTCATTGGCTGAACTCCTATGTTAATTTTCATTTTCTTGGGTAATAGTGTGAAACTTTTCTAAGACTTTGGTTTTGTCAAAATCAATTCCATGCTTTGTCTTGTAGCTGTGTTCTGCTATTGCCGACTTTTCTATGTCTTCTTGTTTCGTTGTGCCGTATGTTCTTGAAGTTTTGAAAGACAAAGCATGGAATTGATAATGTCTTGGTCGCCATATATTCAATTTGGTTTCATCAGTTCAAGTTAATGGTCCTGTTTTTGATAAGTTAGATAAAAATATTTTGGCACATGTTATTAGGAACACAATTAAGGTTTATATTATATTTATTTTATTATTTATATAATATTTATTGCGGCTAAACTAAGCCGAAATCCGAAAAATGTTATTCGGCATTTTCGACTTTCTATTGTACGTAAAATCCGGTTCTGCATAGCGCTCTACACATTTTTGTGACACCCTGTATACACACACATCTTTTATTTCATAACCTGGAGGAAACCTCAGTGTGTCGCCTTTCCTGTTTTGTAACAATGACACTCCTGGAAGTTTATTAAAACCTCCCAAATAGCCAACACCACGTAAGAGTATAACTAGCTCTGACAATGAAATATTAACGATTGTCACTCAGATGAAAGAGACAAATCGTGTATCATGTGAGACAAGCTCTTCACTTCCAGACGTGAGTTCTTTCATCCCATATCATCTCTCGCCCGCTGACAGCCTTTCTTTTCACTCGCATTTCATCTTTGGGGCATTTTCTTGGTGGCTTAAGTTGGACCCAAGACTATAACGTTCAAAATTGGGGCCTTTTGCTACAAAGTTAAGGGACGTCGTTACATATTCTTATAGTGCGATTGCCGCAAAAACCTGCAATCAGTTTAATATACAGGGTGTCAAAACATGTGTAGCGCACTATGCAAAACTGGATTCTACCTACAAAAGTAAGTCGAAAACGCCGATTAATATTTTGATTTCAGCTTAATTTAGCCATAATCCGCCATTTTGTAAATTTTAGAAAATATGGAATAATTTAAAACCCTTTGAGATATTTTTGTGAAAATATCCATAAAGTTAGTTTTGTGAAAATATCTCAAAGGGTTTTAAATGATTTTTTTAATACAATTATTTGATATAAACCTTAATTGTCTTCATAATAACATTTACCAAAAATATTTTTAATCTAACTTCTCAAATTTTAAAATGGTGGCCATTAAAAGATTTCAAAGTCAAATCCCAATTTTATTCCGTTAGAATTTGAAAATTTGAAATGGTCGCCGTTTTGAAATTTGATAAGTTAGATTAAAAATATTTTTGGCAAATGTTATTAGGAAGACAATTAAGGTTGATACTAAGTTTCACAAAAATATCTCAAAAGGTTTTTGAACAATTGATTATTTTCAAAATTTACAATTTGGCGGATTACGGGTAAACTAAGCCGAAATCAAAGAAATGTTATTCGGCGTTTTTGACTTACTATTTGTATGTAGAATTCGATTCTGTATAGCGCGCTACACTTTTGTGACACCCTGTTCAAATAATTATACAGTTATTGAAAAAAATGTCTTACTTTCAAACAACTCTATACTGCATTTCCCACTTGGATATACATACATTAAATACGTAGAAAAAGCACTTTTCAAAGTTTGTGTCTCTTGGTATACTTCTATAAATGCTCAATATGTCCTCCCGTGAGTGTTTATTTCGGCTATTTCATTTTATTAATCGAGTTCACAGTTGCATGAGCTTTTAGCAGAACCCCTGGTGTGTTGGTATCGCGCGACTCCAGACCTCATCGCTCCGGTGGCGCGAGTTCGATCCCCGCAGTCACAATTTGTAAAGTTACTATACGGTAACGCTAGGTAAAGTTCGAGGTTGAGTAATAGGGTGATCTTCGTTATCCTAACGTCACCTCGTTAAACAATACCAACCTTTAATTGTTAATGAACCGGTTGTACTCAAACATTTATTTTGATTATTTCTAAATAAGGCTAGAATTTCGAACACATCTGCTAAGGTATTCCGTAAGGTTAAAGCTTTGGGAGGAAACGTAGGATAAATTCAAAATCAACGTCCCTTTGGAGCGACTGAACGTAAAGTGGGGTGTAATTTGATTTTAACTCGTTAACTTTGATTTGACAGTCTTTGTTTCTCTCTCTCTTTCATTTAGGTTCGTCAATCTCTTGTAATTTTAAAGGCGTCAGATTATTTAGCTAGTTTCTTTTCCCAAAATGTCTGTAGTAAACCTTACTATGCGTTAAGAAACAAATATACAACTTTCGTCAATTAAAACTTATTTTTTGATGGGCTTTAAGGGTAATCAGGATGGAACTTCCATTGAACATGCATAGCAAATAATTTTTACCGAACTGGTTTAAGTTTTTTTTAACAGACGTTGATTTGTGTTTTATAGACCATTGACATTGTCTTGAGATCACGAAAGATGTACATATCGGTAAATTAACTACTGTTGCCAACTTTTTTGACACCACGAGAAAAACAAAATGTTTACTGTGGACTCTTTAAACTTCCTATAGATATTTCTCATAAGTAGTTAATAGTCAATGAGAGAATCGAAGAAACTAATGAGAGAGAAACAATGTTTGTGTTCCATACGAAGAAAACCTCAATAGAGCTGTACAAAAATTGTACATGAAACCAACTTTAAAGTTAAGGTACATAACCAAAAGGATATAAGCTATATAAGCTCATATTTAAGCTATAAAATCCGGAAATTACTAAGAAATAAAATTAAATGAATACAATATAACCTTTTACAATGTAACCACGGATATGAATGAAACCAAAAACAACTTAATAGTTCTAGGCGTTAAGCCCAAAGGAGTGAATTTATGTGTATTATGAACAACAACATGATGAACTCCACTCCTAGTAATATAAATAACCCAATTTATTACGAAACTTCAAAACTTATAATATTTATAGTACAAAATAAAAATTAACAAAGAAATAGTTTTAATTTACTTCACTGTATTACGATACGTGTTGAATTTGGGAAGGCAAGAGGTTTCGGAAACTAGCTTATAGCATCAAAATGTTCCAAAGGTAGGCTACTATGATCTAGTTTAAATTTTCTCCTCAATTAATACGAATTCCAGCATTTTACTGCTTTTTCAAATGTTACATTTTTAGTAAAACTGCAACATTTACACACTAACACAATTAACACAACACACACACAGACATGAGTAACGGATGTGATATATTAGTAGACTGTTCAGGATAGTCTCCATTATTTATAGTGGCACGTAATTGCATGGGGACAGTGAGTATTGAATGTTGAAGGGAGAAGGCAGATTAATTCCGGGGATTTATGGCTGCTATTATCACTATGAACATTGCATCCCTGTTAAACTGCAGCGTTTGGCTACGGCTAAAGAGCACGTACTTTGCGTAAACAGTTGGACATTAAGTAAATGTATTATTAAAATTCATTTTAGTCCATAGATTAGAGATTGATTAATTTGACTATGAATACCTCGTCGATAATTCGTAATAGAAAATATTTTTCCACCGGTTTTGGCACTGATGAATCATTATCAAAAGGAGATTATCTACCGGCTAAGTGGCTGAGTCGGTAACGTACGAGACTGTGGATCTGAAGTTCGCAGGTTCGAACCCTGCCTCGGCCAATGGTCGGCATTGTTAATTTGTCGCTAAGGTCTCCGCACAAGCTGCATAGGTACCCCATGGTGACTGGCGGATTAACCTAAAAGAAATTGCAGGTGTTAAAAAAAAGATTTTATTTCAAAAAGATTTAGAGCCGTTTATTTACAAAGTTACGACATAATAAGAATCATATTTAATTCACATATAATTGTAAAACAATTATTACTCCAAACTGCAGTTTTTTTCAAACAAATATAACATTTTATTTTGAATAGTGTAAACCGGCCGCCATAAATTCTTGCAAGCGCTTGGTTTGACAGTTATGCCGCATCAGTTGAAAGAAGACCCGTTGTTTAGCCAGTTGTTACGTGCGCGGTGTCGTGTGTTCCTTGGGCGGACGAATTTAGCCTTTTCTAAGGGGACCACTGAGGTGAACCCTGAAAGTGTGTGAAGATTTTAAAGACACCAGATGGCTCAAAAAGCCTGCAAGACTCTCCTGACGATGGTACATTTATACCGAAACTCGTAGAATAATAATCTCTATTAAGGATTGTTTAACGAAGTATTGTAAATTTTGTAAGTAAACGCAGAAGAAATGTGACATTTTAATAAATGTTTTCTATCTCTAGATGATGATATTTTTATCGGTTACTAGCTGAGAGTACCCGCTTCGCCTCGGGCTTTGTTAACATAATTGTGTGTGTATTTTAAGAAAATTGCAAATTTAAAGTTAAAACATTTGTTTTATACAGGGTTTTTTTAAAAGAATGTCCTACTTTCATTCTTCTATAACTTTTATATAATGAGTACTTCATGAATAATTTTCATGTTGTTGAAAAGAAAAAAGTTTTGTTTACATATACTGAGAGGTAATTTCCACTTTTAAGTACCAACAAGATGGCTGCCCATTCAACACGAGATATTTTGCGTTCTTGAATTTCCAAAAGCCAGTCAGTTCAGTTCAGCAAATGTTTCGTCGTAGATTTGTGGTTTCCTCGTAAATTTCCTTTGTGGGCTATCTAAGAGTGAAGGTTTACATACCCACTCTGACAAAAATCCGTATAACCTATGGAACCCTATCAGAGCTGCAGCCAATTTTATAAATCAATATTAACTTTGTGATCTACCGGAAAATAGTTTGATTTTCGGCTAGACCTTTGTCGAGCAGTCAGGGGAGGACATGGTAAGCATTTATTGAAGTGTACTAAGGAAAGTGCCCTTTTTACTAGTATTTAATTTATGTAAATCTAAGTAACACTTTTTTAATGGGAGCTGTTTGAAAGTAGGACATTCTTATATATCCTTAGAAAAACATGGTACGGAGGAGGTGAGTCAGGGTTGCCAACCGTAATACCAACCTTAGATTTAACATACCTGGCGCATCATGAGCCTGTTTCTCCACAAATGCCATTTTTGTAGAACATTTAATTTTAAAGCTCGCATGGCCTGACAAAACTTAAATACCTTTTACGGGTTTTCTATAATTCTACGTTACAGTATTGGGCTTATAAATGTTCACATGTAATGAAGTCTTGTCAGTGACCGCCATCTTGAAAATAGTAAAGTTATCAAACATGTTAATAGCCTAGGTGTTGGCCAAGTATATAAGCCACATTCCTGTAAAAATTCATTAAAATTGGTCCAGTGGTATTTGCGTGATTGATGAACAGACACATACATACACACCATCTCATTTTTATATATTTGTATACATAATAATTTGTGGTTGGGGTCGGAAGGAAAAAATCAGTAAGTAATTGCTTGCATTAATTGACTCAACATAATTAAAGAGCTTACAAATAAATCCAACATGGATACATTTTAATACTCATTACCTTATCTTATCTTTTAACACATAAACCTTCTAATTTTTAAATCTTGAAGTCCAACACAGATAAATAATAAAACCTTCTCTCCTGAACCTATATTAAATTTATCGTCAATTACAAAAACATTCACCATATAAAACGTCATCTGCTTAATCAGAAAATCTGCCATGATACAAAGCAACCGAGAGATTACAATGTAAACCGCTTATTTTCAGTTAACTTACGGTTCATTGCTAGTTAGCTTGGGTTTAATTTAATATAGGAATCAGGTTTCACATTATATTTTGTTAAAATTTAATTAACTACAGTCCATTTTAGGGATAAATTCAATACACTGCGGTCGAGAAAGCGAACACGAGAGTTTTTTAATGAAAAGCCCAAAACAAATAGTAGTTTTATGCCTAATGTGAATCTATTATTGTATCTGCCTTAAAGGGCGGTTTGTTTAGCGTAGACTTGTGTTAGTTTTGATTGAGCGAGCGAAGCGAACGTTAACTCTAGCAATTGGAACGTTTAGTATAGACTAAAAGCAATATATAATGTTACAAAAAACTGCATAAACAATTAAATTTCTTTAAAATACCTTAGCACATTGTTTTAATTCACAATACTTGGATACACCATAATGCTACATTGAGTTAAATATTATTCATAACACATTTTTACTTACAAAATTTCATTTAAAACCGTATTCCTTAAAACTCCTGAATATTTCCTTTCCTTTAGTGCAGCTATGAAGTCTGTCTATAAGCACACTTAAAAGTCAAATCAATCACTTTAGAAAGGTAAAGAATGAGGTGTTGATACATTCGGGGTAAGCGGAAGCTCTTGGCTTATATCAATACATCTTATTGACAGGCGAAACCGCGCTTTCCTATATTTACTCTACCCAACGTTGTGTCTGCACTTTGTCAGTTCAAAGTTGAGTTGCGTGTCGTTAATATTTTTTTATTTTCTATAATTTTGCTCTTCCGGTTCACTACGCATCAAAACAACATAATCAGAAAAAAACATAATCAGCTTGAGATATTTCGTTCTCACTGTGGAGAACCAACTTCAACCACTGAAACAGCGAGGCCGAAATATCTGAAGCGAATCATGATGTTTTGACGCGGTGTGCATCGGAAGAGCTGTATTCTAGTTGTGATGCCTGCCACGAAAGCCTAAGTGTTTAATATCTCTTAAGCCTAGTGATAATTGGATTTTTGAAAATTTTTCCTACGTTATTTTATACTCATTTGGACTAAATACGAACAATTCTATGATAATTGGAAAACATGTAATAACGTATACAGCTTAAAGCTGTCTTGAACATTTGCTTTTTCATTGTGCTCAGACTTAGCCTAGCCCTTCATTTCATACTTCATTCTTCCGTTTTATCTGTCTAGACTCGCCCTGTGATTTTAGTACCTTCCTTTAAAAACACCTTCGCTACCCTTTCTACTTATGAAAGCACGTTTTGTCTAAATGTGTTTGAATTAATAATGTCCTTTAGTGAGAATACGTGCTTTAAATCTTTTTAACTACCGCAACTTTCTTTGAGTGTAATAAAACACTTAAAATTTATTTTGTTAGTACAGTTATTTTGTTGTATTCTTTTGCCATAGAATTTTATGCATCGTTTCATAATGTCTGATTGTATGTCAGTTTCTATTTCCTCAATATACGAGGTCTGTATAGTTGTGGTTCAGTTTTGATTTGGCGTATTTTTTGTCTAACAATTATTACACATAAAGAAATTAAAAATATTTGATGATATCTATTAACCTTAGAAAACAGATCATTTATAGGCCCTATAAACTTTATTCATATTGCAGGAACAGCAGCAGTGCTTTAATGACTTTGTTTTAAAGTACAACAATGTTTTGATGTTTTAATCCAAACTACTGTAACAACCGTTCTAAACACGTTAGTAGCCTGACTTGGTTCAAAACTATGTTTAATTTGATTTATTTATAATATTACTTATTAAAACTGAAGTTTATTTCTCAATGTTGCTGCATCGATCATCAATCGTCCCAAAGTCTTTTATCCTCGGTCATTTAACGTTCTTGGCTGCGCCTCAGACTTTAGCTAGTTCCAAGGGTCTCGTGAAGTTTTCTCGAGCTAGAACTAATTAACAAAATATATCTAATCTTATTCTGCATCATATGCATCATTGAGCATCATTAATTATTAACAATCACGGGAGGGGCAATAGAACACCTAATCTGACAATCCTTTATGAAGAGGAAACTACAAAGAAAACATCAAATTGCAATCTTCCCCACACTCAGGAACAGTTTCAAAAGGACGTCGAGAGGAAGTTAGTTAATCATATGTTATTCTAAGAAGTGTTTTGCATTTGACAGATTGTGTTGAGAACAAAACCAACTAATTTCAACTTAAGTTCAACTTCATCCCAACTTATAGTCGTTTAGATGACGTGGGGTTTATAAGTAAAGTAGTTTAAACTATATGTTTTGAGTTTATAAAGTGTATCGATTCATGAAACAAACTTAAATTCATCCGGAATTAGATCACCGAACTGTCATATACATTATGTAGTCAATACACTTGTAGCTTTACATATAGTTTTATTCTTGGCGGATCCGTAGCTGGTTGGAATTGAGCGCGACTCCAGAGGTCATCACTCCGCTGACGCGGGTTCGACCCCGCAGTCAGCACTTACATTTGTACATTGACTATACGGTAACGCCAGGTAAAGGTCGAGGTTGAGTGGTAGAGAAGACTTTGTAGTCCTAACTTCGCCTCGTTAAAGAAGACAAAATTTACCTTCACCTTTTATCCTTGAAACTTTACTTTGATACTTTTTGATACTATGCTTTGAGACACCGGCCACTCTTTGAGGGTATTTTAAGATGAATATGGAATGATGGTGAGTGTGATAAGTATTTTTGATGGGAGATGAGGTGTAGTCTTGTTACAAGCTAGGACCGACTGTTCCCCAGTTTGGGTCATTAATTAATAGCCCAACGACCAATGGAATGAACGAACGACTTAACGTGACATCCGAACCATGGGAGTGGCCAATGTGAAAAGTTATCTCTGCGCCCGGGAATCGAACCCGAGCTGACTTGGTGCGAAGTCAGGTCTCTTTTAACCTTACTCAAACGTTTGGTGATCCTCTGATCGTCCTGGTTATTACATGACTTAGGCCGCATTGAAAGAACTATTGAACATTTCGAACAAAAACTTTTGAACTTTAATGAAATTACGTTTTTGAAGATAGTTTTGAAATTTGCTTTAACTTAAAGATAGTCGATGTAGCACTAAGCTGTGCTGTTTAAAGACTGGAAATCTCGTCTAACTTTAAGGGCAATCCAGGAGGTAAGTATTGAAATTAAATTGCTTAAGTCGTTGTGACAGAAATTGTTAGTCCAATTTAAAAAGGCTAGGTTAGGCCAACGAAGTTCTCTCTACCTCTAAACCTCAACCTTTGTATAGCGTTACCGCATAATCACTTTACAAATTTTAAGTGATGACTACGGGGATCGAACCCATGCCACCAAAATGAGGAGCTCCGGACTCGCGTGCGAAACCACTATGCCACGGCTTCATTATTTATTTATCTATTTATTCACGGTAAACACCATTTTACAATGCAAATGCACAAATAGTGAATGCAATACAAAGACAAATAGTCTTGAGCTGAAAAAAAGAAAAACAAAACAACAAACAAGCACGTGTAATATGAAAACTGTAATATTATTGGGAAGTTCATCCAATCCACCCCTACTTTCGTGGCTCTTTATTTTTGTACTCTTTTGGAGAAAGAAAGATTTAATGTTCGGGGTGGTTATGGGTGACAAAAATGGAATAATGGCTGCTGGTGACTTTAACCTAAATAATTTATGGGCGAGATAAGACTAACACAAAGGTGACTAGATTGCTGATTGAGTGGTAAACCGATTGAAACACAAGATATACAAAAATATGGACGAATGATATAGACAGTGCTGTACGATGGTAACTTTGGTGATACTAAGCGATAGTAACATAATAAATATATAATAAATACTAATAAATTTGTAAATAATAACAGAGTTAAATATATAGTTTAATAACATGGATAAAATATGATATGATACTGATTATAAATTACTGCATCAAAACTGTTCATGTCTCCGTTCACAAATAAGGTTTGGAATCATCAGTTTGTGTACTATTCGTATCTATAAATAGTAGTGAAATTAAAATATTTTTATTATTGAACCCAAACTAGGCCTACAAGTACAGCCATTAGTCAGTTAGTATGGGACTGTAATGTAAGCCTTGAGTTTGGTGGTTAGAATACGAGACAATTCACTCTTGTTTCTGATCAGTTCGATATGGAACAATCCTATAAGACAATAGGATTCAATAGGAGACAACAGCAAACATTATTAGTTTCACTTTAGGAAATTGTAATTAAAAACGGAAAACGAGTCAAGAATAACAGTGAATTTGGATAGAATGAAAGAACTGTAGAATTAGTGGAAATATAAATGAGTCGGGGCGAAAAGGAGGCGTTGTAGTATGCGCCCTGCTTTACTGTACACAAATGCATGGTGTAATAAGTAAGGTGTGCTACCGCGCATCTAGCTGTGACGTCACTTGGAGAAATTCTGGTGCCGTGGCAGACCTGTCCAAGTCTTTGTTTTGGTGTCGTTGAAAAGATAATTAAACATAGCCAATAACAGTGTCGGTCAAAGTTTAAAAGGAAGAAAGAATGTAATTTTTACGTATTGCTAAACTTTGACCTCATTTTTGCCTGAAAAAGAATGAAAAAATTAGATAATGTATTTGTGTATATAACAAAATCATAACAAATGTTCCGTCTCTAAAAATTAAAACTTTCCTCACAGACCTACTATTTCAGTACATTCAGACTTAAGTACTTACTTTCGGTCTTAGTTTTTACCAGTTAAAAACTATATTTAAATCATTACTCATTTTTTAAAACAAGTTTCATATAATTTTCAAAGCAAGAGCGCTTTCGCCGGTCAAGGTGATAACTGATGATGCCTTGACCGGCGAAAGCGCTCTTGCTTTGAAAATTATATGAAACTTGTTTTAAATAATGAGTAATGATTTAAATCCTCTAAAGTTTCATCAAGAACCCAACGCAGTAAAAACTATATAATTGACATACAAATTATACCGTTAGATGATGTGTTTCATACAGAAACGAAAAATATATACTTTGTAACACTTTTACAACGTCGTTAGGGAGTTATCGCAGGTTGAACGAGAGGCTGCACTTTTTAATTCTCCAAGTGACGTCACTTGGAGAGATGCGCAGAACGAACCAAAACTCGTACCTCTGAGTAGCACACCTTACTTATTACACCATGCACAAACGTACATAAACACTTGAGAGAGCACAGGTAAGACTTCCCAACGCGCATGTACGAACACGTGACACGGAGATGAGTTATCGGTGTAAACGCGTCCCGGAGCCAAATCTGATATTACAGAAAGTGGCCCCTTTCTTGGCAAGTGCTTTCTTAACTTTCTCACCCAACCACTTTACCTTCTCTCTTTCCCTCTCGTCGCACAGGCTTTTAGAACTTTAACCTTAACCAAACAGAAACTATTCTTGGGAAAGATAAATTGGTGCTGGGGTAAAGTTTGTGAAAAGACATGTCATATACAGAGTGTCCCATTAGTAAAGTGCCAGACTCTAGGAAAAGGTTATATGGGTCAAAATAAAGAGAAAATTAAGAATAAAATGTTTCCGAAAACGCTTAGTTAACCAAATATTTGCCATTTTATATTTTTCACTAATTATTTATTATCTCCCACACCACTTATCGGATTTGACTCAAACTCAAAATAAACTTGTATCTTAGTAAGACCTTTTACGGAACAAATTACCAGCATGATCTAACTTATCATTTTAAACGGTGGCTATTTTTTTGTATTTTTATGGCATTTTTGGAGTTACACCTTAAATGGTGAATAACTGTGGCTTTACGATAAAACGTAAAGAGTATCGTTTTGTAGCGAATTTTAATACCTATCTATTGACACCAAGTTCATAATAATCGATTTATAATGAACAAAGTTACAGTGGAAACCGTGGCAAACATCAAGATAATAAGGTTGAAAGTTGTATGTTTTCAGCCAGAGTTTCCTAAAGCTTCGTTGTTTCCAATAGATTTTATGACTTGATGTCGATAGATAGGTAATAAATACTAAAACGTTATTTTATACATTTTATCGTTAAACTCACCGTTTATTCGCTATTTAAGGTGTAAAGTCAAAAATGTCCTAAAATTACCATAAAATAGCCACCGTTTAAAATGATAAGTAAGATCATCCTAAAATTTACAGATACAAACCTATAAATGGTGTGAAATATAAATAATTAGTGAAAATATAAAAAAATATCTGGTTAACAAAATTTTGGAAAATTTTTATTCTTCTTCATTATATACAACCTTTTCCCAGAGTCTGGTACTTTACAAATGGGACACCCTGTATATCTTACTCTAGACTGAAAACCTATTTATCAAAAATATGTGTTTCTCTTTTATTATACATTATAATAATTGATACATTACCTTTGATATAATACTTTTATCTTTACCTTTAGTCAATCAATACTTAAATTTGTGTTTTTTATATGTTTAAAATTAAGGACTAAACGAGTTTTAAATTGTTCCAGATTACTTCTGATTCCGTCTTAAATTTTTTCGTCAGAGTCGGATGACGAAAACTACTAAAACAAATAAATAATAATACATCTTTATTTTGCCAAAACAAGTTACACATCGTACATAGAAACATCAGTAATACAATGTATACTTATAATAAAGTAAAGTATAATACTAAGAAATACAATGTAGGCTATGCTGAATTTATAATAATTTATAACGTAACTAAAAGATTACTCGATTGATTATGGTTTAAAAACAAAGCAATTGTATCAAAATAAATAGGAACCCCTAGGTAAAACCTGAATTGGGATCGCCATCATTTTTTTATACATTAAAATAAGGCAAGCAGCGACTCACATAACATAAACAAGATTGAAATGAATACATTTTTACAATTTATACAAAACAAATTTCTTCTGTGCTAAAATAATTAAAAAAAAAGAAAATAATGGCACTATACAGATATTTAACGAACATAACCAAGCTATTTAAAATAGTAACAAATATAGATAAAATACCCGTTTGGGCGGGAGTTTTGGTCAAAAATGGGGTTTAATGGTCTAAAAACAGTACAACGCATCCAATTTTGATAAAATTTGAAAAAATATGTATTTTGGTAGTACCCCATCAATGTATTAAAAATTATGAAAATTCATTGAGTCATTACATATTCTAGCTCAACACTTTTAACAACATATCGACGTGTTCTTGTATTGTTCTATTTAAACCGTCCTTTAAAATAGTAGTAATATAAACTCATCTATAAATAAACCTAGTTAAAAATCTTAAATTCCTAAATCAAATACATCAGTTTGGAATTCGTTTCAACCTGCTCACTTTAAAAAAGAAAACACGAATTTAATTTTTTCTTTTCGATGAACAAAACAGAAAGGTTTGTTTGTAAATAGAAACTAAAAGTTGAGGGTCAAAAATAAAAGAAAACTATTGAAAGTCCAGCAATGCAAGCATAGTGAAACAAAATTTCAAATGCAAAAATATAAAGAAAAACTAATTTTAAATAGCAATGCAGCAGCACAACAGACTTTTTATTTACAACCCACAGACAAGAATTAAATAACGGTTTCAAATGTTATTAGTTTGACTGTGAAACTATACAAACAGCTTTGCTTCGATACAAACAAAGGATTATCCAATAAAACAGCTTAGTGTTGTTTACGTTTCGGTCAACTTGCCCGCGCATTCTGCCAATCTAAACCCATTACACGTGGAATCTCGGTTTTAATTTGTTGAGCCTCTCTTTATTCTGCAGAGTCAAATATTTATTATTTAAAATATTTATTCATCATAGATTAAAAAGTAATATTATTAACATAACTGTACTGTTATATTTTTCTGTTATTTTAATGTAACGTTTGATTGTTAGGATTAAGACTATGAAAAATGAAGCATAGGTAAACGGGCAAAAATTAATGTTAAACAAATACGAATAATTTTAAATCTACCAAAAAATATTGTTGATACAATACATACATACATGTTATGCTGTTTACCTTCAAGAGTTTTGGTAAGGTCCTTTTGGTCTTTGAAAGGTTCTTTGAAAGAGATATTATCATAGTTTTTATCAGTAGTTAAGATTCTTGAAACCTTTTGTTCCCATGTCTGAAATATTGTACAACTCACTTATTGGTTAATAAACAATTTTACCTTTCTTGTTAACAACTGTTTAGTTTTAACTGTAGTTGTTTCGAACAGACGATTTCCTTATTCCTAAAAGAAAAGGGAAATGACCATTGTCGTTTTTGTCTCCTTCCTTGGCAACATCATAGTTTAAAACAGCCAATTTGTAGACACCAAAATACTTGGTTAAACTCGGCAAAATTACTGAACTTTAAGAACCTTAGGTAATGAAACTTAAACTTTACCTCCAAAACAATCTTCAAATTAAGCAACCGATAATTTGTTTAACATAACAGTAAAAACAAACTAAAAAAATATGTTATTTTGTCTGAAAGTTTTATTTTATGCCACCAACTATGAAAACTATTGCAAAATAGATCTTCTCACATAACCTAGACTAATACAGGTTATTTTTCTGACAGAATGGTGACATGAAAAGACATGTCAGTTATACTTGAAGCATTGTTTGTAAGACATAAGCTCGCTCAAGGAGAAACATTTCAGCCAACATCATCTCTCTTTTCCTTTCTTTGACTGTTGACAGTCTTTCCACCCCTGTGCTTTCTTAACCCGAGATACTTTCTCTTCGTGCAGTTTAAATCAACAGTATTGGCTAGGCTTACAAGCGTCAAATACAGGGTGGCCCATAAGTCAGTTGACGCTTATGGTTGTTACAAACCATACCACAAACCATCCTTTGGAGCGATAAAGCGACTTTCAAGATTAATGGAAGAGTTAACAGGCACAATCGTGTTTACTGGGATTCTGTAAATCATCATTTAATAATGGAATCAGAACTAAATGCTCCTGGCGTTTGCGTATGGGCAGGGATTTTCAACGGTGGGCTTATTGGGCCCTATTTCTTTAACGGTACTGTAAATTCTGTTAATTATCTAGAGATGCTTACATAAGTGTTGATTGAACTTGAAAACAGTCCACAATTTGAGCACCTTCAGCCAATAAAAGAAAATTTGATATGGCAACAAGATGGAGCGCCTTCTCATTATGGAACCATTGTAAGAGACTTCCTAAATGAAAACTTTGATAATTGGATTGTGAGACAGGGTACTATTGAGTGGCCAGCAAGATCCCCAGATTTGACACCAATGGATTTTTCAGTATGGGGAATTCTCAAAAATGAAGTTTACTCTGTCAATATTCGTGATGTTGAACATTTAAAGAAGCGAATCCAATCGGAATTCGAAAACCTACAATCACGGAACATTTCTGGCAGAACTTGTAAGTCGGTGTTGAAGAGATGCAAAGCATGCATAGAAGAGCGTGGACGCCACTTTGAGTACCTTTTGAAGTAAGATCGGACATCAATTAAGTAAACTTATAATGTATTAAATGTTTTTTATTTCTGAATTAATAATAGACATGTATTCCATTTTGTTGTGTATTTTTCATTAAATGCATATTTGTCAACTGACTTATGGGCCACTTTGTACATGTCATTGAAACTAAAATCAGTGGTAAAACTGAGTTAGCAACCGATCGTAGTTTTACGTACTTAGACCTTGGTGTCTGTTAGTGTGCCATTTGTTCATTTTTAACAGTGAGTCATAAGTCATTTATTCATGAATAGATACAGGTTTTTTCTACAAGTATATCTTATTCGTCAATTTTAAATTAAATACAGATTTGTTTGACAGGTAAAAATATTTAGATATCTAGGCTCAACATTTTAAAACATCACACTTCACAAATACTCGTACATAAATAAATAGATTTCACAGCCAAAAAACTATAAGCAAAAACGATCTAACTATCTACACTATCATTATATTCTAAAAAATCAACACAGTAAAATCCTTTATCTTTTAAGTACAGTTTTAGCTTTCCTTTAAACATTTTCTCAGGATAGTTGTCAATTTTTAGCATTTTTTTAACATTTTTAGTGAAACATACAGGGTGTCACAAAAATGTGTAGCCACTATGCAGAACCGCATTCCAAATACAAAAGTAAGTAAAAGATGTCCAGAAACATTTTTTATTTCGGCTTAGTTTAGCCGCAATCTGCAAAATTGTGAATATTTGAAAATAATTAATGATTCAAAAATCGTTTGAGTTTTTTTGTGAAACTTGGTATGAAGCTTAAGTGAATAAACCTAATAACATTAAAACTTTAAAGTCAAATGGAATCTAATTGGAATTTGACTTTGAAATTTTTATTGGCCGCTATTTTGAAATTTGATAAGTTAAAAAAGAGTTTTTGGAAAATATTATTACGAAAACAGTTAAGGTTTATACCAAGTTTCACAAAAATATCTCAAAAATTTTCGAATTATTAATCATTTTAAAAATTTATAAAATGGCGGATTACGGCAAAACTTAGCCGAAATCAAAAAAGTCTCTGGACATTTTCGACTTACTTTTGTATTAAAACTCTGGTTCTGCACATTTCGCGCTACACATTTTTGATACCTGTATGTACTTTTGGTTAAATAAGCGTTCAGAAAGAAGGAAAACATTTGTTGACTCAGGGTTCCAGGAAGGGAGGTGGATTCGGAGAAGCTTAGGAGAGAGTTTGTCTATTGAACAGATTTGTTTTGACAAGGGTTAACTTGAAGCTCGAGTTTATTCTACCCAAACTTTATAAAGTAACCAAACTTACATTAGTGTATTTTCTAAGTATTTCCTGGTTCACTCCATTTGACTTGGAGTTGAAAATAATTGTTGTTGGCGTAGATTTGTAAGAAGATAATTCATTATCTTGATATTTATCTGATATCTTTATTATCATTATCTTGATATCTTAATTTTGATAAGACAAAGGTGGTAAATTTTTCTTTGAGAGGTTTTCAGAATACAGAAATTGGTCAAATCTCGTTGGGTGATTTTGATATTTCGGCATCCTCTAGTACCAAATTTTAGGCATCACGCTAGACTCAAATCTTAATTTTCATGAGCATATTGACCTTGTCCAGAAGAAACTCAATTTCTTCGTCTTTCTTTTAAGAAGATTTTCTCGAATAGACAGATACTTTTCTGACATATTATGGATGCTTTTTCCCCGCTTTGAACTATGGTGTTTCTATCTGGGGATTTGATAGTTTTTGAGTGAGGGCAATCTTTAAAATTCAAAAGAAAGCAGTTAGGATTGTTCTAGGACTTAAAACAGGCGCTTCCTGCCGAGGTAAATTTCGGGAAAATAAAATGTTAACATTTCCATCTATTTACATTTTTAGTTGTTTGAGCTTTTTGAAAAGCAATCTTCGCTCATTTTCAAATTGTGCCCCTTCAGGGTACAATCTTCGGCGGTCCAATGTCTTGGCCCTTCCTCGTCACAGAACTACTTTTTATGAGCACCAGACATTCTATTGTTCAATACAAATGTACAATAAACTGCCTTTAAACTTAAAAAATGAATAAAATATCTTAAAATTTAAAAGACAACTAAAATTGTTTCTTATTAAACAGGATTTTTATCGTGTTGATGACTTTTTAATTTTAAATTTGATTAGTGTAAATTAAGATATGGTTGTATTTATTTTTACATCAAAAATGTATTTGTGCCTTAATTATAAAACACGTTTGTAATATTTGACGTTGTCATGCATTATTTGTTAATTGAAAATAAAGATCTTGAGTTTGAGTTCATTGTATTATTTATTCAGCACGTGCAGTCAGCTCTAAAGCATAGTTTTTCATTTGACTGTTGGGTTTTCTAAATGTGCAGAAAACATGGTGTATAATCTTCACAATAAAAATCACTATTTTGCAAACTTATGGGCATGACACCAAGCAACGTTGTACCTTGGATAATTTTATTCCAAACTCAACTTAAGACCTTTAAAAGACTTGAACATGTACACAGTTTTGAGGAATTTATTTTTGCCAAGACGAATTTTCCATAGTTTTATACGGTAAACGAAAAAGTAAAACGGTTAAAGGTTGTCTTGTTTAACGAGGTGAAGTTAGGACTACAAAATCCTCTACCACTCAACCTCACCTTTACCTAGCGTCACCGTTTACAAATTGTAAGTGGTGAATCGAACCCGCGACACCAGGAGTGATGAGCTCCGCGCGCGATACCTCTCAAGTACAACGTTTTAGGTGAAAAGTCCCCTAAAACCTTAACACAAAACAATAAAAAGAGCTAGCCTAAAATAATCAGCGCAAGCTGACCCACCACCAAAAACCTTATTTAACATGTTTATCCTTGTCTTCCCCCGTTAAACTTGTTAATTTTTTAACAGCTAGCCCAGAAAATAGTACAACGTGTACAAAAACGTTACAAAATTAAAACACGAGTAGAGAATTCAAGCTCGTCCACGGCCAGTGACGGCTGCACACTGACTGGCTGCCCGACCAGCCGTCAGACATCCCCATTGGAGCAGTGGACGGCCAATCACAGCCGTAAATCAGACCGACTAACTAAAAAAACCTATGTATGTACAGCAAACTTCGGGTAGTTTTGTTCACTCAAAAACGATTGAAAACTTCTGCAATTATATTTTAACCTCAGTAATTGTACCAATGTCAACAACAAATCTTTTATTGACTTAAACGACAAGTCCAAGAGACGGTACATTATTAGCAAATTTTCTTTGAAAATTGAGCTATTCATTTCTTTTGTAAAATAGAAGAGTTTTACTCTGTTAATCGGATCAAAACAACTCCCGTTGCTCCAGAACCTACCGTTTTAAAGTAATTTCTGTTTAATTATTTCATCCGAATTTCCGCACTTTGACATTCAGAGCACTGGGCATAAATTAAGGTGTTTATAATTCACTAGCCTGTGTTTCCTTAGATACAGAAAGTAAAAGGCGAAGTTTGTCTTGTTTAACAAGGCGAAGTTAGGACTTCATAGCCCCTCTACCACTCAACATCGACCTTTACCTAGCGTAACCGTACATTACAAATGAAAGTGGTGACTGTGGGGATGGTGTATAAAGGAAAATTCGTCTAATTTAAAATAGATAAATGAAAACTTGTACTGTTTTATTGGAAATTCGCTAAGATTTACCGTAGCGCTTCTGGCTACGTGTCGGCTATGTTTTTATAATTTATTCGTCTCGCTTTTTTATTAAAACTCGTATGGTAAAAAATACTGGAACGATAAAAGCTAATAACGAAGCTAACTGGAAACAAGAAGTGATTTAGAGCACTAATCAAAATTGACCCATTTCCATAGACTGTGCACACAAGCTGGATTGGAATGATGAGCACATATTGCATTCGTGTAATCAATTACAAAATGATGTCACGGCATTTGCAATACTGTATAAACGTCCGACTAGCATTATCCATTCAAATTGGAAATATCCTGTAAATATAGCTTGTTAATCGAACATTGTAATCCTATACTTCCTTTGCTCTGATATGTTTCATTGGTATGTAAATATGCAGTGATTTCAAACAAACATCAATTATCATATCACCTGTAGTGTTGGTTCATTATAGTTTCCTCGAATAGGGCGTTAACAAAGTGTGTTTAGATTTAATAAACATAGTCGACACGTAGTCATAAGCGTGTGAATCTTAGCGAATTTCCATTAAAAACTCTAGTTTTCGTTAATTTATTTTGAATTAGACGAAATTCCTTTATACAGAAATTCCTGTCACCACTTACATTTGTAATGTGACTATACGGTAACGCTAGGTAAAGGTCGAGGTTGAGTGGTGGAGAGGACTTTGTAGTCCTAAACTCGCCTTGTTAAACATGACAAACTCTACCTTTTATTTTATGTATCCAAGGAAACATAGGCTAGTAAATTATATAACAGGTTAATTTATGCCCAGTGCTCTGAATGTCATAATGCAGAAATTCGGATTAAATAATTAAACATAAATTACTTTAAAAATGTAGGTTCTAGAGCAACAGGAGTTGTTTTGATCGGTTAAGAAAGTAAAATCTACTATAAAGGGTGAGTTTTGTATTCATTTATGGTATAGCTGCAATTTTATAGGTAAATCAAAACTTTGAATGGCCACCATTTTGAAACGGGCCGCCGCAAACCCTTGGAAACGGAGAGTTTGACAGTTAAACGAAAACCCGTTGTTACGTGCGCGGTGTCGTTTGTTCCTTGGGGAGACGAATTTAGACCTTTTTAAATTGACCACTGATATGGACCCTTAACAGCTCTATGTTGTTTGTGTGTGATAATTCACTTTAGCTGATTATTGTGGGCTAGCTAGCTCTATTTGTTTCTATATTTCTCTGTTATGTTTAGGGTGACCTTTCGTATAAAGAATTAGCCTAAAGTTTTGAAACATTGTAAACTCTTAGCTTACTAAAGGGTGAAAAATATTCCTAATAATATCCTATCGTCAACAACAAAATCGAACATTCCACGTTTGACTTGGTTAGTGTTTGCTAATAATTTAGTATACAGGGTTGTTTTATCACGTACATTTATTCTTAACTAGTGTTGTTTTAAACCTTTTAAATCATATAAGTTGGTAGGCTTCTTCAAACGTTGTAGAATACCTTGAAGTGGTTTATAAACGTAGCTGATTTTTGTTTGACATTGTATTTTATTACGACTATTAAAATGTTTATTTATTTGTAGCCATTGGCACAAATAGTTAGAAAAACTTAATAAAGAAGTGTCACAATAAAACATTAAACAATATAAAGATAAATTTACTGAATAATTTAAATATAATTGTCCAGAAAGCTTTGACGCCGTAATATGAGTTTTGTGCTAAAAATGTTTTGTCTATACGTTTGAACTTTTTCTTAGATCGTCTTCTTTCTTGATGTTAAATGGTATTTAGTTGTAAACTTTTAAAATTATTTAATGATTGTTTTTTAAAAGCTCGTATTGAAGTTTGATATTTCCAAATTTTTATTAATTAGAGGCGTTTTTTTTTTTAAGTTGCAGTTGTTAGCCTAACTAAATTATCTTGCTAAATGAGATAAAGGTGAAAAGTAAAGGTAAAGTTTGTCTTGTTAAACGAGATGAAGTTAAGGACTAATAATTCCTCTCTATCACTCGACCTTTACCTAGCGTTACCGTATAGTCACATTGCAAATGTAAGTGGTAACTGCGGGGATCGAACCCGCGCCAGCAGAGTGATGAGCTCCGGATTCGCGCACGATTCCAACCCACCACGAGAGATTCCACGAAAAGGACAAACTAAACGTAAACAACTTCCACTAAATACATTGCAAAAGCTACACAACTTTGCAATACCAAACAATATCATGATACTCGATAATAGAGCATATCAAACAACATTTTAACCAATGATAGCTTTGTTTGATTGCGAGATTCATCAATCGCAGTATTAAATCACTCTGTTGTTCTAATCTGAAACCAATTATAAGCTGTTTGAGTAGTTCATATTCATTGTTGTCCTGTTTATGATTGAGATTCCGTGTAAACACGAGATTTCCTGTAGTTAAAATTTATTAGTATGTTGAAGAACTACTAAATCACTATTTGAGATGCCGACCACTCTCATGAGGGCATTTTAAGGCAAATATGTGGTGAGGGATAAGTTTGATGAGTGGTAGTAATGAGTTATGAGGTGTAGTCTTGTTACAAACTAAGGCCGACTCTTCCTTAGAATGGGTCATTAATTAATAGCCCAATGACCAATGGAAATACAAGGACCAACGGCTTAACGTGACTTCCGAACCCCGCAGGTGATGGTCTGATATGTCTAAACGATGGTAGGAGTTGATGCGGGTATCATCAGATGATCACTGAGACTATCTGAGCCGCTTTAGACCTATATCATCCTCAAAACCTGACCTCCAAGAAGCTGGATTACAGGACCACGCCACGAGTCCCAGTCTTTCGAGAACAAGTTTAAGCATCTGAGGTTGAAATGTTATTAGGGAAATCTTCCATAGCTTTTTCGTGGACAAGAAGAACTCGACGAACGAGAATTTGTTTTAATGTTTTCACGGTTTTGTGGAAATTGATTTCTAGAAGTTGTTAAAATAAATTCTTGAAAAAAGAAAATACAGGGGAAAACAAGAAAAAGAGAAAGATTCATATAGTTCGGTGAGAGTGAATTGTCAGTTAACGCAAAATATTTCTAAGCTATCTGATTTCCTAATGTTTTGTGTTACGTTTTATGTGTTTTATGGTACTTTTCACCTGAAATCAGGTCAGACTTCAGATCCCAAACGTCGTATTTACTAAAAAATCATGAAACATGTTTGTAATCATATTTTCAACAATCTCAAAACTCTACTGTCATCAATAGCAAGCTTCAAAAAGAATAATTTACATATGTTTTGAAACTTGTTAAATGAACTGATGTACACATTGAAGAGCAGTACCTTATATTGTTGAACAGGAAAATAAACCTACTTTATCGTTAACAAACATGTTTCTAAAAATATACTCTTGTGGTCAGAGGCTAAAAATAAAAACTATAACTTGTTTTTGAAACCATACAATTATGAGATAATTTCAAAACACCGTATCTGTAGGTAAATCGTTATAAATAGGACATATTAAGGCACCAAAGTTTTAGTTATTATTAAAAAACCTCCATTTCGACCTTTCGTCTTTTTCTTGATAAAACCACTCTTAAACAACTGTTTTGCCAACCTGTAGTTTAATTTTGACTGGGACTCGTGGCGTGGTCCTGTAATCCAGCTTCATGGAGGTCAGGTTTTGAGGATGATATAGGTCTAAAGCGGCTCAGATAGTCTCAGTGATCATCTGATGATACCCGCATCAACTCCCACCATCGTTTAGACATATCAGACCATCACCTGCGTGGTTCGGAAGTCACGTTAGCCGTTGGTCCTTGTATTTCCATTGGTCATTGGGCTATTAATTAATGACCCATTCTAAGGAAGAGTCGGCCTTAGTTTGTAACAAGACTACACCTCATAACTCATTACTACCACTCATCACACTCATCCTTCACCACATATTTGCCTTAAAATACCCTCATGAGAGTGGTCGGCATCTCAAATAGTGATTTAGTGATGACATTATTTTCAAAACACCGTATCTGAAGGTAAATTATTGTAAATAGAACATATTCAGGAACCAAAAGCTTTAGTTGGCCTATTACTAAAAACTCTATTTAAGCACTTGTCACGTCCACTTAGATAAAACTACTACTAAACAACTGCTTTACCAATCTGTAGTTTCATTTAAAACGCTTAATTTATCGCGTCATAAATTCATCCCAGAAACCCAGTCTGAAGCCCTTGAGTCGATGCAAATGTGGGTTATACAATTTATGTTGTGGCAGACAAAGTTTGCATTTGCCAGCAGCCATTCTCACCCCTAACTCTAGTGAACCTATCCTCTGTGTGATGAGTTTTCAAACACAATTCTGCTCAAGGTCATTATTTTAAGGGTGGTAAAATGGTAAATCACTAAATCACTATTTGAGATGCCGACCACTCTCATGAAGGTATTTTAAGGCGAATATGTGGTGAAGGATGAGTGTGATGAGTGGTAGTAATGAGTTATGAGGTGTAGTCTTGTTACAAACTAAGCCCGATTCTTCCTTAGATTTGGTCATAATTAATAGCCCAATGACCAATGGAAATACAAGGACCAACGGCTCAACGTGACTTCCGAACCACGCAGGTGATGGTCTGATATGTCTAAACGATGGTGGGAGTTGATGCGGGTATCATCAGATGATCACTGAGACTATCTGAGCCGCTTTAGACCTATATCATCCTCAAAAAGAAACAATTAAATGTATTGTTAATTGCAAAACAAATTCCAATCATGAAATAGTCAGAATTTACAATATTGTTCTTTGCCAATCGTTCATATACCTAAGTGTTATTTACTCGATCAATCTCATTAGAAATGACTATTCTAGACGAAGGTTCCATGACCTCGTCTAAACTGTGAACATTTTCTGAGGTCAGTAAGTGTATAAAATGTGTTTTGAATGCCTTTGGCATGAAACACTTTTGAACGTTCATAAGCTACCGTCCTGTGTCTCACAGCTCGGTAGTTTTCCTTGCCTTCAGTTTCATAATAGTGTACTTTGGTACCGCTTACGATTTTACAATTTGATTGAAAAAAAATGTTTCTGATGTAAAATCAGGGAACATATTTTCAAATGTTTGAATGCTGGCCTTTACGACTCTTTTCCTTGAAATGTGTCTATGGTTCTGTTGGTCTTTAGAACTATTCTCCAGACACGTTTCTTTAAACAATGATATGAATATTAATGATCGCTAATAGTATTGAGAGGATTTTCAATCCGAATTTAGACTTTCCATTTACTCAAACTTACGTTGTTGGCCTACCATGTCTTATTAATTGGTTGGGAGTAGTCTAAGACGAATAGTTCAAGCAATTTACATGAAATCGAATTTAAGTCAACAAAGTCATATCTAGTCAGAGATATAAACCTATTTTTGTTTAGAGGATGTAGGAATAAAATAGCATGTTTAGAGTAATTTGATAAATACAAGAACGCCATAGGACACATAAAAGGCGTAAAGTTTTTGATCTAAATTTTTTTTTTACTTTATTTTTTTTTTTGTAAATTTTTTTTTACACTACTTCATGTTGTTTTTATTAGATCAAAATATTGCTTCGATCAACGGGAGCACTTTTGAAACCTTAGAGATGTTTTTTACGCTTCATATACAAGTTAACTTGTTGTTTTCGCTATAAAAATTAAATAAATAAAAATTCATTATTTGCCCCTTGGATATTAATTTGACTTAAAATAGGCTGTACTGATAACAACACTTTATAGTTTGTCGAGTTCTTACCCTTATTGCAAGGAGTCTTAGATTTATAGAATTTAAAGTTATTTGTATATTTATTGATATATTATGCTGACTTGCTCGAAATGTAATGTTACCACGCTACTCATGAGGGCCAACCACGTCCAGTTCTATCCGCGCTCGCTGTGATTTGTTTGTTCGTGTGTGTGTAGGCCTACTCGTTTTAAAACTGTGTTAAATTAATTTATTTCGGTGTTTTATGTTATGTGAACTGTAAATAATGTTAATTTATTTCGGTGTTTCGTCGTATTGTGTTTCTTCCTGTGTGTCTTTCATCTTTAATAACGAAGCCAACAGGCGGATTTTCTACAAAGCTGCACTTAAAACTTATTTTAAGTAAAAATGTTAACTCTTTATAGGTACATCAATCCGTTTCCAACTATGCCATGTAAAACATATTTCCATCAATAACGTAGAAAAATACAATACAAGGTTATTCATTACGAAAAAATAACCGTTTGGTAAAAACGAATTTACAGGGACAGCTGGAAATGACAACATAACTGTGATGTTCAGTAATTGGACGCTCAAATATTCATCAGAGGCATTTGGCTGATTCAAGCCCGAGTCATTTATGCGATTTATGGCCATAATTAGCTTGATTTCAGGCTTAGGGCTTGGCCACGTTACATACCTTCGTGCAAAAGTGGCTTTACGTCATACCGGTCAGTCAAACACGATATAATGTAGGTTACAGCTCTACAGTACTTTGAATTTCTAGCTTAGCCAAACTTTATCGGTTTAGTACCTCCCGTGACTCTGGTGCTCATGACACCGGTGGCGTGGGTTCGATTCCCGCAGTCACCACTTACAATTTAAGACACACTATAAGGTGACGCTGGGTAAAGGTCGAGGTTGAGTGGTAGAGAGGGCTTCGTAGTCCTTACCTCGCCTTGTTTAGGGAAAAACGTGATCGTACGTTTTAAAACTCTTATTAAAGTTGTATAATGTTCAATTAACATTATTTTGAATTGTCAAAACCCGCTTCACTCAAGTTATATGGAATGAACAGAAGTTTCAACATAACCCACGTTCAACATAGTAAGTTTAAAAGATAAGGTAAGGTTGTAGTTGCTAGCAAGATCTCATTGGATAATACACTTACTTAACAACACATTTAAACCATTGGCCTACACGTTATTTATGAGATAAAACTTAATAAACAACTCCCTGAGTAGGAAAATATTATGGAAAAGACTATCAACGGGAAAATACGATGATTTTCAGCTCTAGATCAAGGTGTGTTCCAAGAAAATTTGTCGAGTAAACTTCTTTTATCCGAAGAACCTGTTATCTAATAAATTATTCAGATGAAAGAGGTTTACTCGACAAAATTTCTCGGAATACACCTTGATCTAGAGTAAATGGATTTTCACGTTGAGAGTCTTTTCCATATGGATTGTCTTACTGAGCTATTGAAAACGAGATACGAGTATTATGGACTAAACCCACATTTGTTTTTTGGATTGGTGTTGTATGGGAATTGTGCCAAAGAAGTTCTGTCCAAACGGTTCATCATGCAAAAACGATAAGTTCAAACAATTGTTTCACTTTGTCCATCTATCAAAACATTGAAATTGTTGATATCACCAAGCTTCTACATTTTGGAATAATGTATTTTTTGATAAATAAGATCTAGGAAGAGGTATGGACGTTAACTCTTACAAAACTAGGAAGGACTACCGAACTGGGTGACACAGAAAAGTGTGATTGACACAGAATTGTTTATGAACGTTTGCCTTTCCAGAGTTTCCCCTTTTTATTGAGGACTTCCCCATAATTAAATTTCACCAGTATCGATGTCTTTAAAAGTAAAAAAAGGATTATAAACTCAGAATTTGAACTATTATTGAGGACATTTTCCATCGTTAGTGAACAAAAATGATCACGACGTTTCGGGATCTGCAATCTGATCCCGTCTTCAGGTGAAAATAACCTAAAACATAACACAGAACATTAGAAAATGAGCTAGCCTAAAGTAGTCATTGTAGCTGACCAGTCAAACTCTACCAAACAACATGTAGTTGTTAAGTCAAACAACAAATTAAATCGTAGAATTTAGGAATAGCCTAGAGAAAAGAAAACTACAATATTACAAACACAAGCCACACTATGAAAGTAAATTCAAAACCGGAGTAAATTCAAAACGAATCACAAAACACGTCCACTAACTGAACGATCAAACCCTAGACTAACTGGTTGGCCGGTGACAGGCCAATCACACACACAAGCAGCAACAAACTAACAACTGTAACAAAGAAAACCAAAATCCCTATTTATGCACAGCCAATGGGAGAAGGGGGCGGCCTACGTGAGTTAAGTTCTCTGTGGCCTGTTTTGCGTCCTTAATACCATGCTATAAGTTTTTTGAGTTGTTTCTTGTTGAAAATTTACTTGAATATTATGGTTGTCCCTACGCTTAAGTTCATTTTTAATGAGCGGTAGCCAGAGGGGCCTTATTAATGGCTTCCGCTCATTAAAAATGAACTTAAGCGTGGGGACAACCATAATATTCAAGTGAATTTTCAACAAGAAACAACTCAAAAACTCATAGCATGATATTAAGACGCAAAACAGGCTTAACTCACAAGCCACCCTTCTCCCATTGGCATAAATAGATTTTGTTTTTCTTTGTTACAGTTGGCTAGCCTGCTGCTTGTGTGTGTGATTGGCCTGTCAAACCAGTTAGTCTAGGTTTGCTCGTTCGTGTTTTGTGATTCGTTTTGAATTTACTCCGTTTGTTTACTATAGTGTGGCTTGTGTTTGTAATATTGTAGTTTTGTTTTCTAGGCTATTCTAAATTCTAAGATTTAATTTGTTGTTTGACTTAACAACTACATGTTGTTTGGTAGAGTTTGACTGGTCAGCTACGCTGACTACTTTAGGCTAGCACATTTTGTAATGTTCTGTGTCATGTTTTAGGTTATTTTCACCTGAAGACGGGATCAGATTGCAGATCCCGAAACGTCGTGATCCTTTTTGTTCATTAACGATGGAAAATGTCCGCAATAATAGTTCAACTTCTGAAATCCTCCCATCGTCAAAAACAAACTTCAAACAAAGGATTATAAACTAACAGCCCAGATTGAGAAACTACTAATTAAGTAAATTAAACTTCCTCGGATCAGGCACTTGTTGCTTTAAGTACTATTTTATAATATTTTATTCCCTAAAGCAACAAATAGGGCTAACGTGATGGCATAGAGAATTATACGGAGCTCCATCATCATTATACACAATGCATCTCCTTCATTTGCATATCCTTAGGGGTGTAGTGATGAATTGGTATGATACATTTAGTACTATTGTTATCATATGTTGACTTGATAAACCGTGAACACCTTAATACTGGCCTTTTATCTAGGTTTATTTTAAACGAAACCAAGTTTCAAATTTAAGCAAGTCATTCTTTACGAGCACTGTACGGTCATAAATTATATGATTGGTTTGTTCACTTTGATATCTATCAGATGGTATGTATTATTGCAGTAATATAGTGGTTAGATTTCCTAATTGGATGCTATTGTATTTAAACGCAATTATGGTTTTTAGCAAAGAGTGTTTATTATTGAAGAATACTTAAGAACAAGATAAACTTTTTTGTCATAAGGCGTTTACAGGTGTTAGTATTCCAAACAAATCACAGATTTCTTAAAATGTTTAACGAAACAGGTTCTATAGGGAACATAGCACCTAACAGAAGCGGACTGTACTGAATGAAGAAGTGATGGAGGATGTAAGGGTTAGTTTAGAAAATAATTCTTATAACCTAAGAATTTTGAAATAACAAAAGCAAATAGCTTACTTGCGCCTGAAAACGTGATCTCAAACGCCTCTTGTCAAAAGGAAATTATCTTGCTCTTAAGTATTCTTTAACGACCATAAACTCTCTTCGATCTTTGCTAAAAGCCATGATTTGTCAATTTCACAAATACATCAAATTAGGAAATCAAAACCACTACATTACTGTAAAATTACATACCACCTGATAGATATTGAAAACCCCAACGATACGATTTACCATCATATAATGCTCGTAAAGAATTACTTACTAAATTTTGAAATTTTGATTGCGTTTAAAAAGACACCTTGTATAATTCAGGCTATAAAGTATATATTTGATAAAATTAATACTTCAAAACCCATTTGAACACTTAATACATTAAAAAAAACGTCCCTGGTGAAAATGACATTCCTCCATGCACACGTTTTAAATAGTAGTCTAGATTATCTTTGAAATTTATCTCGTAGGACCACCAAGACGACTATTATGGTAATATTCAACCATCACTAGGGGTTTCAAAGGAACACTCACTGTTAAACCCGATACAATAATAAATTGTAAAATATTCAACTCTGAGGAAAAGATGGAAGGCAAAGCACTGATTATAACAACAGCTGAGACTCTTCAAGCTGCTTTGCTATTCATGAATCCGTATGTACTGTTGTTTTTGCCTTCATTTCTCAAGTGGACGACTTTCACCAGACAATCTTTTTAAGACGAAAATATAAATACAACATCATAAATCTTTGTTTAGAGTTCCTTGTTGACGATAGAATGGGTTTGAATGATCTTAAAATTTGTTGAGAGGACTTTATTTTGTTCAGCGAACAAGAATATTACGATGTTTAAGGAAATACGATTGGCTTATGTTACTAGGAACACCAAAACAAACATAGATACAAGCGCTATCTTAAACCATGGTGGGTTTTTTTTTGGGGATAGTTTACACCGGAAGTATGTTTTAAGGGGATGTCTGCCTATAAAAATAGCCTTCAAAATCTAATCAGCTAGATCAAAATGAGGGGAAACAGATTTCTGCCACCATCGATAACTTATCTCGATGGCCAATTCCCGTGATTCATACGTCACGTTAAGCTGTTGGTACGTTGCATAAGTCGTTGGGCTATTAATTAATGACTCAATCTGGGAAACAGTCGGCCCTAGTTTGTAACAAGACTACACCTCATCGTCCATCAAAAACACTCAACACACTCACCCTTCATCCCATATTCACCTTAAAATACCCTCTAGGAGTGGTTGGTGTCTTAAATCAAAGTATTAAAGTATCTTCGTCTGCTAAAACGGCTATTGCTTATTTTGTGTATATGTTGGCTATCGTAACATCACTTTTGAGCCTCGTTTTAGCTTTGCAAAATAAAAGGACAAATACAGTTTTAAAGCATAAGAACTCAATTTCGAGGCGAAACCCTCAAAAGGTCACTTCTAGTTAACCGATTTTGCTGGTTAATGAACTAAATCTAGGGGTTTACAAAAGGAGCATTTGTCCTTAATTCTAGACGATTGGATTTCAAATAAAACCTCTAACGTAATTAAACATTTTCAAATATAAAACTATATTGCTATTAATTGTTTTTGTTATGTGTTTGCCTAAAAAAGGCAAATCTGAAATTTTTCCGAAATAAATTTTGCAACTGATTGTTATTAGAAACCTTTCAGTACAATTTTAAATTTATAAGTAAGGTTTTGCCATTTAACTTAGTATGTATAGAGAAGCTAAACACTCACCAATTTACAACAGTTCTGAAAAAAAAAACGGTCCAGCAGATAATTACCACTATTGCATTTCATAAAGGAAAATTGGAAATATGTACGACTATACTTGAGTTTGAAACTGACTAAGGCTAGGTAAACTCAACAGTTGTTGAGCAGTACAGAGGGCAAATGTAACCGAGATCCATTCATTCAAGAGTTGTGACACTTCATTTCCCTTCAGTTGTGAATATCTCTGGGTTAGCTGCAAAATACATGCACAAGGTCGCGTTCAAGATCTGGAAAATCCTAAGTTTTAGATTCTTTAAAGACGTTATTGAAAGTTTTTTATAGAAAAATTACGATAATTAGTAGTGATATTTGCTAGGAAACAGTATTTATTAATGTTGGTTTTCATTCCATATGTAGGGCGTTGTTAGTTGTGTTAAAGATAATGTTATGGTGAGTAGATTGTGCATCATGTCGAATGGCTGAGGCAGGAAAATCAACACAGTTCGGCAGCCCAAGCACAGATAGCGCTGCGAGGGAATTATTTTAAGAGTCTCAAGTAGAGCCACTGACGTACGTGCAAGTTTTTACGTTCTTAAAAATCGCTTGATTTGGTACATTTAAGTCATTGACATAGGACAAACTCGAGCATGTCGAGCCAAAGAGGGAGAAAGACGGTGAGAGACAGCAGCGCTATCTGTGCTCGGGCTGCCGCAGCTGTGTTGCGATGTGGCATCTATGCACAATCTACCTACCATAATATGGTCTTTGGTTATACTAACGGTTGATCATTATTAAAATCTCTTTAGATAACTAACAAAAAAAAAAATAACTATCACTACATAAAAGCTAAGTTTTTCTTAAAAAATAAAATTAAAAAAATTATATTAATAAAATATATATCTACAGAGGTTCTTAAAAGAAATGTATGCACAAAATAAGGCTAACTGCAAATTAAACCTATATCTTTGGAAGGTTCACTAACTCATAATTTAAAACATCTGTTTTTCAACATTATAACTGAATTTTACTATTTATTTATTTGAGTCTGAAAAAAAACCATGCTGGAAGTTTGGTTGTCTTTTGATTACCAGATTCGTCACTGTACAATCTGTTTACCAATCTGTACCAGACATATGTAAATGTATGAATGTTAATGGTCTTTATTTTGAACATTTAAACTTTTAGCAACAAAACCCATGTATATTGTTAACCTTAATGTTGTATAAATGAAAATACATACACTCTGAATACGAAAGAGTGAAATCCTTCCAAAATAATGAAAATCGAGCCACTTTTAATGACACCCAAAAGAGTCTAATTTCAGTCTTTCTGAGTGGGCTTCGCTCCTTCATTTTAGAGTGTACGTTGTTAATATTGTGTATACATTTCTTTGAAACACTGTATTTATTAGTCATAAGAACGTTATTTTCAAATGTCATTATTAAATCTAATATTATTTATAAATCAAATACCTCACTGTACTTTAAACGCAAGAACGCTTCAGTTGAACTAACATAAAAAGAATTTACACTTTTCATTCTCGTAATACTCACTCAATTGTCAACTAGACACGAAGACGTTACAAGTTCATCAAATACACGGCAGTAACCCAGTCTGAAGCCCTTGAGTCGATGCAAATGTGGGTTATACAATTTATGTTGTGGCAGACAAAGTTTGCATTCGCCAGCAGCCATTCTCACCCCTAACTCTAGTGAACATCCCCTCAGTGAGTTCATCTTGTATAACACGTTTTGTTGGGTTGGTATAGCATTTTTGTAGTACGGCTTGTGAAACTGTAGTGATTAGATGAAGACATAGGGTTAACCAAAGATAAAGCGGCTCAGATTGTCTCAGTGATCATCTGATGATACCCGCATCAACTCCCACCATCGTTTAGACATATCAGACCATCACCTGCGTGGTTCGGAAGTCACGTTAAGCCGTTGGTCCTTGTATTTCCATTGGTCATTGGGCTATTAATTGACCCATTCTAAGGAAGAGTCGGCCTTAGTTTGTAACAAGACTACACCTCATAACTCATTACTACCACTCATCACACTCATCCTTCACCACATATTTGCCTTAAAATACCCTCATGAGAGTGGTCGGCATCTCAAATAGTTATTTAGTGATAATGTTAAAGTAGGTAGATTACGCATAGATGCCACTTGGCTGAAGCAGGAAAATCAACGTAGTTGCGGCAGCCCAAGCACAGATAGTGTTGCGAGGGAATTATTTTAAGAGTCTTAAGTAGAGCCACTGACGCACGCGCAAGTTTGTTCGTTCTCGAAAATCGCACGATTTGGAGCATGTCGAGCCAATGTGGGGAAAGTCGGCGAGATATGGCAGCGCTCGCAGCGCTATCTGTGCTTGGGCTGCCGCAACTACGTTTTGCTGCTTCAGCCATGTGGCGTCTATGCACAATCTAGTTACCATAACATAGTGTTTGGTTTTAAGAAACTCTGCTGTTATATATTGCAGTGTTTTCTAGTGCACTTGCCTCTCTGTTGTTAAAATATTGTTGCGAACACTTCCCATACATTTTTAAGGAACCAAAAGACCAAGAAATTTCGGGATTTGAAAACTAAGACATAAAACACAATATTAGGAAACATGCTAGCCTAAAAGTAGTCAGCATAAACTGACAAGCTACCTTTAGGCTAGCTCATTTCCTAATGTTGTGTATTTACATTTAAGGTTACTTTTCACCTGAAGACGGAATCAGACTCCATCCCGAAACGTCGTGTTCTTCTTGTTCACTAGTAACGATGGATAACGTCTGCAATAATATTATAACCTTTAAAACTCCAACATCGTCATCAACCTCAAAAATGTATTGCTTCTACTAAAAACGCCCAATTTATTTCAACTTCCACTAGGATAGGAGTACATTTTATTTCTATGATCGGAATGAGTTTGAACCAGTAATAATTTAGTTATACAGACCATCAAAATGTACCTATCCACATTTATTACATACAAATATGATGTACAAAAATCTACCGGAAGCCTAGGATATAGTTACAAAACTATATTTATCAAACCAAAATTTACAATGCGTGGTTCGGAAGTCACGTTAAGCCGTTGGTCCTTGTATTTCCATTTGTCATTGGGCTATTAATTAATGACTAAGGAAGAGTCGGCCTTAGTTTGTAACAAGACTACACCTCATAACTCATTACTACCACTCATCACACTCATCCTTCACCACATATTTGCCTAAAAATACCCTCATGAGAGTGGTCGGCATCTCAAATAGTGATTTAATGCAATTATTGATTTCCTGCTCAAGCTTAATGAGATGTAAGTATACAAAACATATATACTCCATAAGTTTAATGCAGCAAGTAATAGGTTTTTAGCTGACAGCGAGAAAAGTAAATAGCAACGCATTCCAGCCACTACATTTCAGGTTAAAAGCTTTCCGATGCTTTAGAAATAAATTGGTTTCGTACAGTTATGTGAGGCAGAATGTAGCTACTGCCTGGAATGAGATAATTGAATCAATTTAAAAGAACGTACCTTTGTGAAAAGTTTAATAAAGTATGAACTTGTCGTGTATGAACTTTGGTCTCATCACTGGAAGACATACCTAGGATCTGCTGTAGAAAGCAATAAGTCTGATTTTTATTTTACAAAGTACAACTTTTTACCCAACACTAACTTATCTATAAATTAAAAATTGACGTAACTTATTCTGCTTCATCTTGCACTAGCTTATTGGCACTTTCAATTAAAAGATATTCCCTCACCATATAACTTAGTAAAATAATGGTTATAACGATGTTGTCCCTAAGAAAATATTAAACAATTTTACAAAAGGAATTTTAGACATTTGGATGATAATTGACTTAATGACCGAAACCTGAGAGAATGTTGGCTCGGGTATAAATGTAAACTTCTTTTCGGTTTTGCTTTCTGAATTATCCTTTTGGTTTCATGATAGTTTTGAGTAGTGCGAAAAGCTTAGGTTATTGTGTTTTTTACTGATGATGTGAATTTATCTAGTTCTTCAGTTTTGCGAAATTATGGTGGCCAACAGTGCGTTTTTTGCACCACAAAATCCCAGGTTCAATTCTCAGTGCTGCAGTAAAAATCTTTACTCTGGGCATTTTCTGTAGTTTGGAAGTCACGTTAAACAGTTGGTCCATTATCATTGGTCTTTAGGCCCAATCTGAGGAACAGTCGGTTCATCAAGAGCCAAGCAGGAACCCATGTGTTCTTTTTATTATTTATTTTAGCCTTACAAACACATTGTTTTGGCAATTCAATTGAATTAACAATAACAATATAAGACAAGCCTACCCATCGGAAAGACTAATTTTATTAAAAATTTATAAAGTAATTTACATAGATTAATGTACTAAACGCCACCAGTAGCGACGGATAACTAATAATTATAAGGACCATCGATAAATTCGTCTTCGCTATAGACATGATTCTTATAGCGGAATTTTGAAGAATAAATGTACGCATAGTTTTAGTTTTGAAACAGTTTTCCCAAAAACATATGCCATGTTTACCACTGAAATATCGGAGTACTGCAGTTAATTTCTCTCTGTTGGACGAGGGTTAAGTGGAAATCAAAGTTAATCTTCAGTTTCAAAAACATTGGCTCTAGTAGCATTGTTTTGTCTGTCTCAGTTCTTTGAAGAAGTCGCGCGCGCTGCCGACCTTTGCCAGTCAAGAGAAATGGTAGTAGCGATATTCCAACTTTGCTCCGCTCACTCAAAAAGTGACAAAACATGGTTTCATAGTCCCCTGTTTCTGACGCCGTTTATGAACCAGAAAAACATACAAATGATAGGGTCATACGACATAGGTAACATAGACAAAAAGGCAAAACTGTGAAAATAAATATAATACACATTTTAAATAGCCTATTTTTCCACATTTTCTTGTAAAAGTAGTATTAATTTCTTTAACCAAGATTATAGTTTAAAACAGAGGACACCTTTTTTCTAATATCTTTGACATACAAAAAATAGCTTCCAAAAAGGGGAATATCTACGAGAGCATGTTTTGAGCAACTTTTTCTGGGGTGTTTAATCCTCTTAAAACACTCATCACACATCTCATACTCACCTGAAACTAAACTTGTGCTTACTTGGTTTCTCAAGTATTCAGGTAAGCATTACTGCGATGCACCGCGTTATGTAGGGTGCACAACCTGTAAATGACTTTCCACGTGATTAATGTGTTTCCTCCGTGCTGTGAATAATCACCTGTGTTCCCCAGTGTACCAGATACTTCAAGTGACTTTTTGATATGAGATAAATTTACTGTTTAATATGTATCAATTAAATTTTTGTTTTTTTACGAGTATCTAATAATTTATTGTAAGCATCATTGCATTTCATGTAAAATTCTATTTTTATCTCATTAAATGACTTTACAAGTCATTTTCAACTTATTTTAATCTTTTTTCAGATGTAAGATGTAAGCTGAATGATGGTGAAGTGGTAAGATGCCACAAGATTTGTTTTGGTGGAGGTCAAGATTGTTGCTTGCATGTTTTCAGTAATTTAGAGTATTTTTAAGTAATACGTTGTTTTAAAACTTTGAAAATAATGTGTAGGACAAATTCATTTAAATACTGATAAACTAGTCGCAGCCAACTCACGTTCGAAGTTGTTGTCTGTACATAACTTATATTCTTTTGGAGCTTAGGTGATATTATGTGATGATGATCTCCAATAAAGAAAGGCTTGTATAAGTTGGATCTGTATAAATGAATACGACGAGGCTATCACCAGAACCATAATTTGTGATTTTAAATCAACGTGTTCAGTATTTATTTTAATTAAACAACTTGAATTATAAAAACCTCTGCGTTTGTAAAATATGATAAAACTCTGGTTCTGTCTTACGTTATATACTTTTTATTATAAGATACAATAAAGCATCGTAGAAAATAACGTGTTTTATAAAAAAAGTGTTTATTCCAAAGATTTACACAACTTAAATCGTAATAACTTAGTTGTAAATTAACCTCGGATTCATATGCTTCGTTTCTATGTGCATTTCTGTTTTATTACTTTTCTATTTACCATTACAAAAATAGTTTTAAATAAGTTCCAAGCTTAAAAACTTCAACAAACATTTAAATATGAAGTACTCTATAAACGTCTAGATAGCGACATAATGCTAGGTTCAAGTACATAAAATCAAAGATGTTGATCTAAAATCAAGATTTGAAAGGCAAAGTGTTCGTTCCAAAGGTAAACTTAGTCTTCTAAAGGTTTAAGAATAAGGATAAAACTTCATCAAACTCTATGAACATTCGTTCTTTTCTTCGTTACTGAAAAAACATCAACTCGTTTAGCTAGTTGAGTATTATATCACTATTCAATTTCACCAAATCTGTACTTGTTAAAAGTTTTAGTTGGAGAATTTACGCAAAGTTATAAAGATACATTTTCTATAATACTTAAAACATAAATAGTTCTCAAAAGGAGGATTTGATTGGTTTGGATGCATTCCCTGGATGACTGGGACTCGTGGCGTGGTTCTGTAATCCAGCTTCATGGAGGTCAGGTTTTGAGGATGATATAGGTCTAAAGCGGCTCAGATAGTCTCAGTGATCATCTGATGATACCCGTATCAACTCCCACCATCGTTTAGACATATCAGACCATCACCTGCGTGGTTCGGAAGTCACGTTAAGCCGTTGGTCCTTGTAGTTCCATTGGTCATTGGGCTATTAATTAATGACCCATTCTAAGGAAGAGTCGGTCTTAGTTTGTAACAAGACTACACCTCATAACTCATTACTACCACTCATCACACTCATCCTTCACCACATATTTGCCTTAAAATACCCTCATGAGAGTGGTCGGCATCTCAAATAGTGATTTAGTAATTTAGTAATATTTTTCTGTAGTAAACTATTTCTCTGTTGTGTGTCATAATACTAAGAAACCTAAAATAACCAAAACTAAATTATATAAATTTTAGAAATATCCATCCCTCCACCGCAAACTCGCAAAAGCTTCGAAATAAGCAGGTAAAGTTCTAAGTTATCAATAAAACATCAGCCCTTTGGAATCAAGGACGCTAGTAATGAAGCTGGGTTTCCAAATTTGTAAGTCAAAAGAGACACTTCAAAAGGGACATTATGCTTTGGTTAAGAACTAAACTCTGTATAAACCGTGAAATAAAGTACTCGTAACATTTTTTAGGCTTAATCTGTGTGTTTCAATTTTTTAAAGATGTACCGTATTGCATGACATATTTTAGTTGGCTAATTCTAATTCAACCAATTACGTTGATAATTTAAAGTTCATATAATTACTACTGTAAAACGTGGAATTTAAAGAAAGTACAATTACCTTTTGACCGAACAGGTGGAAAACGAATTAGGACTGTTATATTGTAGACCACATTACAAAGGCACTGCGAAATAAAACAAACGCCGTATGTCTTCAGTTAGCTTTGAATTAAATTTCCCCTAAAGCTTAACATTCCTGACATGTAACCGGAATAATTTGCGATCAAAATTATCTTCCGTATTCTTCCTATTTTAGTTTCAAATTTGTAGATTCCACTTAGTTCCAAGTTTAACGTGACTAAATTAAAAAGATAATACTAAGCAGTAAAGTATTAGATGCATTACTTTGACAGATAATGTTTCTGTCTAGTTAAATATATTCTGGTGTTAAATATTTTTGAGGATGATATAGGTCTAAAGCTAATAGTCTCAGTGAAAGCATCAACTGTTTAGACATATCAGACCATCACCTCTGGTTCGAAAACGTTAAGCCGTTGGTCCTTGTAATTGGTCAGGGCTGACCCATAATTTAGTTTGTAACAAGTACACCTCATAACTCATTAGCCTTAAAATACCCTCATGAAGAGTGGTCGGCATCTAAAATAGTGATTTAGTAAGAATCATTTAAATAATTCTTGTTTCTCTCCTCAAATTATTTGTAAGATCAGGTTTAAAGCTTTAATAAAGAGATAAAGTTTTAAACAAAACTTTGACTAATAATACAATTGTTTCAACATTTTCTTCAAAATAGTCTATAAAGGATTTTGGTATATGGTTGTGATGTTTTCCTCAGAGTATTTTGAAGAACATTTTGTTATTAAAATTCAATTGATTTGAAATGTAGCATTTTAAACCTATTTTCTGTCATATTTAATTTGGTATAACAAAGACACGAGTCGAGATAAAAACTTTTCTTTTCGCCGTTGAAATTAGTGTTAAAATGTCCTTTTTTGAGATGCCACAAGGGAGGGGTTTGTATTTGAAAAAAGGTGCCTTCCCCCAGATTTCGGGTGGTGGGTGGGTTACGCAAAGTACGTCTAAATAAACTTCAAAACCCTATAAAAACATTCCCCAAAAGGTAAAGGTGGAAAAGTGGACATTTAAAACTCACTCTGTATGTAGCAACTTAACAATTGTTTTTTATTCGACCACACTACAGCATATATTTTCTTGCAAACACTTGCTAAAGGAGATTGGCCTTAATTCATTATTTATCGAACCTCGCAGGTGTTTTAATGTCCTGCAGTTTTCAATGCTTTTAAAACATACTATAGAACCTTTGTGAGTTTTTATATTTAAAGTCGAAACTAGATACAAAGCAAACGGTGCCTGAATACGGTCCATGCACTTAGATGATAGGGTTGAGATCTAGACCGGAATCTAGATAACAATGCATTCCAACAACTACATTTCAGGTTAAAAGCTTTCCGATGCTTTTCAGCCAAATTGTTTCCCCCTTTTTTGTGCAGCAGCGTTTACTGAATGAATCTAATACGGTTGAACTTATTTGATATTGATATTGTAATAATATTTATCGTTTAGAAGTCTACGATCGTTAAACTGCTAAGTTAAGATACTATCTTATGAGCAATGCAGTTGTAGTTTAATTAGTGTTTGGTATAAACAATTTGATTTCATTTACAGAGCTCAAAGACTAAACCTACCAATCATTAACTGTCATTGTGAGAGTTTTTAAATTAATAAGTTGTACTTTAGGGAATATATGTATCAATTTATTACTTAGCGTACACATTATTGAATCACGTTGTTTTTTCAAATATTTAAAAGTTAGTTTGAAATATTAAAGCTTCTGTATTTAAGCTCTCTACAAAAATTAATGTACTATTATTTTTGAAACCTTGAAGTTAATTTTAACACCTTGAAAACTATTTTCACCCCGAATAGGTTAAGGTTTTACTTTTAATTTAGTTACATTGTAATGTGTGTGTTACTTGTTTCTCAACATATTTTATTGCAAGTCAAAATATCTAGTAAACTACGAAGAACTAAAATAATTTAATGACGATTTACATTAATTTTATAAACTTGTGCGCTAGTTTAAGAAAAGATTTTGCCAAAAAGATTTGAGCTGCCCGGCCGGAAAAGGACAAGTATGAATATCTGGATAAAATTACTTTATTACGATAGTAAATGAAATGAAATGAAAAAGTCTTTATTTACGTGGCGAAGTTAGGACTTTATAGTCCTCTCTACCACTTAACCACGTCAAATATATACAACAAAATCATACAAATTACAAAATATATATTATATAAAATAATTGGAAATTAGATATTTTAAATATAAGATAAGAAAACTTAACTAAAGTGTATAAAGGTTTACAGATAAATTGATTTAATACATAGCACTAAACCTAAAAAACAATCACACTACCTTTCATACAATCCACTCCCGTAAACGCACACCAACGGCCCCGACCACCCCTACCACAGCCCCCGCAGCATTCCGTCCCTGACCAATGCTAGTAACAAACATAGTACATTGTTTAATTAAAACTAAATCTACTACAATATATTTGCTAAATATAAATCATATATTCTTCACGGCAAAAACAATTTGGCCTAACTATTTACTTTGTGTATGGGCGTTCTTGGAGCGGATCCATGGCGGATTGGTATCGCGCGCGACTCCGGAGCTCATCACTCCGGTGGCGCGGGCTCGATCCCCGCAGACTTTGTAGTCCTGACCTCGCCTCGTTAAACAAGACAAACTTTATCTTTTTTTTTCTACGGCGATGACACTCACTAAAGACAATATTTTTAAAATTTAAAACTTTAAATACTTTCCCGACCTACATATTTTTACGGTGTAAATTAGCTAACTTAATGGCTTGAAGCTTATTCCTCCTTCTTTAGAGAATATACAATTACTACTTCAATTCTCCAAGGTTTGTTCTAGTAAATGCAGCTAGTATTGGATATAACGCAACAAGAAAGCTATAACAACAATTCAAAGTACAACAGTTAAAAGAGAGTGCTTGTTGTAAAGTTAATTAACAAGAGGTAAAGCCAGCGTAGCTAGAGTAAAGTAAGTGACTGCATAATTAATACATAAAGCAACTTTCTTTCTTAACCTCTGCACCAAGCTTAACCGTCTAGAGGTTGTCTGTTTAACATTATCAAAGTAACTTAAAAGATTTGCAACACTAATTATTGTTCTTGTTCACAATGTATACAAGAAGTACCCGTGCTTCACTTTTATTTGAAATTGTCTTTATAATTTTTAGATTCATTTTGTTTGGCTCATAGCCAATTCATTTTCTCTTGAGGTACGGTACCTGAAAATTATCCGCTAACAGCAGAATGAATATTCCTATTTTCATGAAATTAATAATTTGTTATCGCTTCAAGATAGGTAATAAAACTTGCAGTAAAAGAGTCATAAGTCTGAGGCAGAAGGCCGAACAAGGCTGAGAGGTTAGCAAAGAGCTTCGTAGCACCCGTGCCAAATGCCGAAGCGAGGCTGTGAACGGAGCGAATTAGAGAAACGAACTGCTAAGATAATCCGATTAACTCACGCCAGCGGCGCTTTAGCGCTTAGTTGCGTGTCGGCCTGGTTATAAGATTGAACCAAGACTGGGACTCGTGGCGTGGTCCTGTAATCCAGCTTCATGGAGGTCAGGTTTTGAGGATGATATAGGTCTAAAGCGGCTCAGATAGTCTCAGTGATTATCTGATGATACCCTCATCAACTCCCACCATCGTTTAGACATATCAGACCAACATCTTCGTGGTTCGGAAGTCACGTTAAGCCGTTGGTCCTTGTATTTCCTTTGGTCATTGGGCTATTAATTAATGACCCATTCTAAGGAAGAGTCGGCCTTAAATTGTAACAAGACTACACCTCATAACTCATTGCTACCACTCATCACACTCATCCTTCACCACATATTTGCCTTAAAATACCCTCATGAGAGTGGTCGGCATCTCAAATAGTGATTTAGTGAATCACTGAACAGATTTTTCTGAAAATAACATGAGGTACGCAGGTATACTTTGACAATACCATTGCTACATGTAAAACTACCAAGCAGGAAGTTAACCTTTTCCGTAATGAATAGCAAAAGCAAGGTTAAAGCTGTCAGCAAGATGTATTGATATAAGCTGATCTGGTCCCTCACTTGCTACAGCACACCTTATCTAAGTGATGGATGGACAAAACCACTTTGAATCTTTACCTTTTCATGTTAAAGGTGAAATGTCAAATCTCCATTTCGAGATTTTTATTTAACTGCCAAACTACTCTTACTTACCTTTGGGTATATTGCTGGTGGAGGGGGGTTGCTGATTGTAAGTTTGTACGCATTTTTCGTCCAAAAACAAGCATTGTGAATAATTTCTAAATTGAGTTTCTAGGAATCTTGCTTCCAAGTTTGTACATCTATGAGACCATTCTTTTCTTGTTGACAAGGTCAACAAATTCACGAACACAATACTGGGCAAGTTCATACGTGTAGACAAAATTCTCATAGATTACTAATTTATGGAAAGCTTCCTTCACAGACTGGTGAAAAATTGTTTATTATACTTCCCGAAAACATGAAATCCATTGACAAATTTAACTTATTCAAGAAAGGTGAAGGAGATTGAAGGAAAGAAACTTATTTACGGAACAAAACAAAACTGTATAAAAAACAGCGAGTGGCTAAATAACTGAGCAGACAAACTCAATGGTACATATCACTATTTGAGATGCCGACCACTCTCATGAGGGTATTTTAAGGCAAATATGTGGTGAAGGATGAGTGTGATGAGTGGTAGTAATGAGTTATGAGGTGTAGTGTCATAAAATCTGTCAAAGCTTATAAACCCCTCCACACAAATAACACACTAAACTACCCAATCCTACTTACTAGAATCGAAATGGAACCAGTATTTAGCCTTTGTCCAAAGTTCAGGTGGCCAAGAGAATACAAAATAATTTGTACCGTTAGATAAAACCACTCTACAGGTCACAAAAAAGGTTTTGCTATTTAAATCAGGAGATTTTGTGAAGTTAAAAACCGGAAACAAATTTTTCCCAATGTAAATTTTCAAAAAACTCAGGTGAAAACAAACTTATCTACAACGGGTCCATCAATGACAACTTATATTACTACTTAAAACAAAATCGAGATCACAAATGTATTTTCAAATCAAATGCTACAAAACACACTGTACGATTGGCAATCGTTGATGAATCCAAAACCTCAGGGCCACTTAGTGAAGTTTGTAGATAAGAAAGTTAAGAAACTCAGCGTCTATCCTCGGGGGTTTGTATTAAGTTTCAAATGTTGTCGGGCTCCTAGTTTCTGTGGTCAGAACCGTCCTTGTTATCTGAACTTTGAGAGAATCGTACAAACTTTTCTCTTGTTTCAAACTTGTTATAGCACGGATCTAGTAATAAAATTGTTTTGAAGAAGGTTTTTATATGTCAAAGTGCTGTTCTTGAAGTGCCGTACTAAACAATGTTTGTGCGCATAGAATACTTTGAGTAGAATTTTTAGTGAATTTCCGTAGGAAATAAAGCTATTTATTCTATTGCTAAAATAACAAAACGTCGTAGAACAAACCCGTTGACAATTGCGACCTTCCTAAAACCTTCAAGTCACTTGCCAAACCTTAGACACATAACTATACACTCTCAATTAACAGACAAAAAAATTGCAAGTGTTTTTATTCGTATGTATTTTTGAGTGGCCATAAGTTCTTGTAATTGATACAAATGTTTCTTTAATAAATCTCGTTAGGTTTGTAAGAAGAAAAATGAATTTACCGGAAGAGTGCCTTTTAGGTGAGGAGTTTTCAAAATAAATGGATTTTTATGCTACAAAACTGTATGTATAATTCGATTTAGATCGGATCTTTTATACATATTAATAACACCTTTAGTAAATTGTGTTATAAAGAAAATTCACTTTACCACTATTTAAAACGTCAACCACTCTCATGAGGGTATTTTAAGGCAAATATGTGGTGAAGGATGAGTGTGATGAGTGTTAGCAATGAGTTATGAGGTGTAGTCTTGTTACAAACTAAGGCCGACTCTTCCTTAGAAAGGGTCATTAACTAATAGCCCAATAACCAATGGAAATACAAGGACCAACGGCTTAACGTGACTTCCGAACCACGCAGGTGATGGTCTGATATGTCTAAACGATGGTGGGAGTTGATGCGGGTATCATCAGATGATCACTGAGACTATCTGAGCCGCTTTAGACCTATATCATTCTCAAAACTTCGTTCTGACAGACCAAGATGGCGGTGGAAAACCGTTTTCCGTTATCTTGGTCCAGCACCTTGGATTATAGTGGTTTTGGTTTACTCGTACATATGAAGAACGGTACTATCAACGAGTGTATAAGTTTCAAACGAAATAATTACCATCAACAAAGAAGGATAGCATAAAACTCAATTTTCAAGGAGAACCCCTCTCCCATCCACCACAAAGGGCACTTCCTACGTTACAGAAAATTCACTAGTATTCACGTAGCGCTTGTGATCACGCAACGGCTACGTTTTGCAATTATTCTCTTTAAAATGTACCAAACAAATGCTTAGATCCGATAACAAAATAAGTGTATCAAACTGAAACACACAACTGTGTTCGACGTCGTAAACAACAAAGTAAAGAGCAAGTTAGATTATAAACTGGGAAAGCTAGAACATTATGGCTCACAGCAGCTGTGGATCGGGATAAATGGAACGGAAAATGGCTTTGGCACTCAAACAACACTTACCTCTCACAAGCAAGTATTCACTTTCCCATAAACAAGAAGATGTATTGATAGAAACGTGTGTTACAAACGTATGGACGGTCTTGATCCCATTTTGATCCGTTTAAAAGTTAAGGTAAAGTTTGCCTTGATTAACGCAGGTTTTCTAGGACTACAAAGCCATCTCTGCCTTTCAATTGCGACCTTTTCCTAGCGCAATGTCACCTAATGAATTGATAGTGGTAACTGTAGGGATAGAACCCGCTACACCGGAGTGTTGAGCTCCGGAGTCGCGCGCGATACCAATCCGCCACGGATCCGCTAAATGGCTATTTATTTAAATTTTAAATGCATGATTTAAAATAGTACATTTATGCTGGTAATTTTTCCATAAATGGTCTAACTTAGATACAAATTTTTGCTAAGTTTGAGTCAAACGATAAATGGTGTGGGAGATAATAAATAATTAGTGAAAATATAAAATGGCGATTATCTGGTTAACTAAGCGTTTTTGGACAAATTTGTATTCCTAATTTTCTTTTTATTTTGACCCATATAATCTTTTCCTTGAGACTGCCACTTTACGTCTTATGGGACACCCTGTATATCTGAGCTTATGTAAAGACGTAAAACTAATATAAAGAAAATTTAACCAGTGGATGAAAACCTTATATTGCATTGCCGGTCTGTTCATATGGAAACGGAAATGGGGCAAACCTGCATCGAATTTTAAATTGTGTTTAGCCCTCGTGTGCTACTTTGCATTTCAAATTTGGAGGAGAGAGAATCCTTAATTGATTCCTTTTCTTTAACCTTAAGTAATGTTTGCTACTAGTACAAGAAAGTAAACTTAATAAAGTTGTGAGAGTAGTAGCTAACAATTTAGAACCATGGCTTCTAGATATCGTGCGCGATTTCAGGCGCAGGTTCAATCCCTGCAGTCACTATTAAACATTTGTTAGTTACAACGTATATACTTAAACTAGTAATCAATTAATACACTCACTTTATCAAGTGTTTTGTACGAGGGGGTACCCAAAAGTATCGGGAATCGGTCGATGGCAAGGTGGGGAGCGCATAGTTTGAATTTTGGCCGCTAGTGGATTAAAGCGCAACTCTTCTTGAGTTCAGAGCACTCACTGTGGTCAGTCTGTGAGGTCGTGAAGAGGAGCTGTGTGCGTTTTTCTAAAAGTAGTTTTGGTTCTGCCTCATTTTGTTTTGATGGTGTAATTAAATGAAGTGAAGTTTTGCCTTTTTCTCAGTAAGAACGCGTCAGAAACGGTTGCAATTATTAAAAAAGCTTACAAAGACCTTGTTTTGAGCAAAACCAGAGTGTAACGAGTATTTTTCCCAAATTCAAGATGGCACCCTGTCGATTGAAGACAAGCCTCGTCCTGGACGACCTTCAAATTCTCGGACTGGTGAAATTGTCCAGAAAACCGTTAATATTGCAAGAAGACCATGGAAGACCATTTTTGCTGTAGTGTGTAGAAATTCAGTTTAGCAATTTCAACACACTCCAGACCTAAATTGTGGCAATATGGATTGGTTCTTTCATCATGACAATGCGCCTGACGTAGCCATCCAGTGCGCGCTTTTTTGCCAATTCCAGTATGACCACCCTTCCACGACATACTCACCAAATCCTGCTCCACGTTCATCTACGAAGATGAAATCGATCACCACAAATGGGCAGTCACAATTCAGAACATCACCACGCTACTTTTACAGTATAGCAGAGGTTGACGAGAACAAATGTAATTCTTATAGAGCATATGACAATTACAGGGAGGATAATGACAGTATGAGTATATATAAAACTTCTCCCTTTTAATCATGAACATCTTGAACTTTTTAGTTGATCATGTGTCTCCTGTGCACAAGACCATCAACAGTTACTAAGTAGTGGAGAGACCCTATCTTTTTGCTGACCACTCCAAACTTTTACTTGTTCACTCCATAAAAGCGGACCCACACTTTATCTCCCTCATTCAACATTCGATAAGTTTACCTCCGGTAACGCTAGGTAAAGGTCGCGACTCAAGGTAGAGCGAACTTTAAAGTCCTGACTGTGCCTCGTTAAAGAAGACCCGTGGTGGGTTAGAACCGTGCGCGACTCCGGAGCTCATCACTCCGCTGGCCTGGGTTCGATCCCCGCAGTCACCACTTACATTTTTTAATGTGACTTTACGGTAACGCTAGGTAAAGGTCGAGGTTGAGTGGTAGAGAGGACTTTGTAGTTCTAGCTTCGCCTCGTTAAACGAGACAAACTTTTTAAACCTTTTTTAACTGTACCTTTACATATTTTAAAAACAATTGTACTGAAATTGTACTGAAGGATGTACAATTGTTATCCTTAGTATTTAACCAACAAACTATCTGGTCATCAGAATCCAGCTTAAACGAACAAAACTATGATTTTTTAAAATTATTTTCGTAATTCAAATACAAAAGTTTTCTATAACTATTGAAACTTTGAAAACGTAGACAAATGTAACCTAAAATATCAAAAGGTTTTAACTATTAATAACAAATAAAACAATTTTTATTACTAAAGAAATTTGAAGACAAAAATGTTTGGACCGAACCGGGACTTGAACCCGAGTCTCCCGCTTGCCGGGCGGTTATCCAATAAAAGTACTTTTAAAACACATTTTATCGATTTCATTTTTGGTTACTAAATGAAGATATATCAAACTATGTGTAAGCTAACAGTATAGGCTTAGTGTAAACAATTATTTTAGGAAGAAAACGCGACAATATCTATTCAATACTTGTACAAACGTCGATTTTTTAATAAGTTTGATTCCATAACATTTTCTCAGCTCGAGAAAATCTTCTAGGAACAGATATTGTTTCCTCAGTCGCAATATCCTGGCTCTCTCCCCTCAGAAACAGGATATTGCAAAGTGTGTTTCTCAAATGCACAAGATACTAGTATTGTTTTGGTATACAGGGTGTTCCAGACATGTATTATATATTTTAAACGAGATAGTTGATCGAAATTGGTTAAACGTACTAGCATAAGTTAGCGTAGAACTTAAGTGGCAAAAATATATCACAAAAATGTGTAGCGCGCTATGCTGAACCATATTTAAAATACAAGAGTAAGACGAAAATGTCCAGTAACATTTTTTTATTAAAGCTTAGTTTAGCCGTAATCCACAATGTTGTAAATTTTTGAAAATAACTAATAATTCAAAATATGTTTGAGATATTTTTGTGAAACTTTGTATAAACCTTAGTTCTTGTCCTGATAATATTTTCCAAAAATTATTTTTGATGTTACTCATCAAATTTCAAATTTCCGGCCATTTCAAAATTTCAAAGTCAGATGGAATCAAATTGGATCAAATTGAAATTATTAAGTCGCCACCATTTTGAAATTTGATTAGGTAGATACAAATATTTTTGAAAAATATTTTTAGGAAAGTTATTATTGTTTTACCAAGTTTCAAAAATATCTCAAAGGGGTTTTGAATGGTTAATTATTTTCAAAAATTTACGAGTACAAAATGGCGGATTGTGGCTAAACTAAGTCGAAATAAAAAATTTTACAAGACATTCTCGACTTACACTACTATTGTATGTAGAACCCGGTTCTGCACGGCTCGCTACACATTTTCGTGACACCCTGTATTGTTGCGGATGTTTTCCATCGTTTTTCATTGAATAAAAAGATCACGACGTTTCCGGACAACATTCGAAATCCTCAGATCTAAAAATTACAAACAATTTTAAATTCCAATAACTGGCTTTCTGATTGCCAAATCATTTGTCAATTTTAGTGAACTAGCAATATAAAGAAATCTTTGTAGTTTATATCAAAATTACGAAAAACTAATAACCGTTTGAATGGCATTAGTTTTCTTATAAAACAATGAAGTTTCTTTGGCTCATGAATAACAAACGGTTGTTGGAAGTTTCAACGCTAATTAATGTCAGTACACAACGAGTTATCTTCAGTTTATTTTGCATCTCATATTCATTCTAATATCATGTTAAATGTTTTTTAAACTAGACAGTCAAGGATGACAATGTACAATGATGGAAGTGTAATACAAGATAAAAGACAATTGAAGATCATAAATAATGGAGAAATACGGACCAACCAAAGATAGAAGTGTCATATTTAAAGACATTTCTATTTCAGATTACTCAAATCAATGTTCTGCATTTGTAGAACAGCCAAGAACCTTGCTGTAGAGGACCAAACGGAAAAACTCACTGGCCAATCATGAGTTTATTTTCATAATTAAATAGTTGAAGGAGAAAGAAATAAAGTTACTAAGATCTAAGGTTTCTGGTTTACACCGCGTCACAGTTGAAATATAAATACTGCTAAACGTTTCGACCTCGCTGTGGAGAGACATCCTCAGTAGCTCAGTCTCAGCCAGTCAACCAGCTACTGAGGATGACTCTCCACAGCGAGGTCGAAACGTTTAGCAGTATTTGTATCTCAACGCAGTGTAAACCGGAAGCCTTAGATCTTAGTGGTGACACCAGCCGCGAAAGCTTGAGAGTTAAGAGAAATAAAGTTGATGACATATCCGGTCAAACAAGCCGATTTCATTCAATTACTTTTAGCAAAACTAAGTGTGTTCAGAAAAGTTCTTATCTGATTATGCTTTATAACTATAATAATCTCTGTATTATACTTCGTAACTAAAAACTGTGTTTTCCTTAAATTCTTGTGTGATTTGTAACCAACAGTAGTGAAAACAAGAGATCGATAGGTTGGGGAGTGGGATATAAATTGTAAACAAAAGGTGCATTCATCGCCCAGATGTATGACACATCATTTCCCCACAGCAGTGTAACTGAGTACGCATTGCATCAGTCAATATAGAAACTCTTGCTGGTCCATATCCAGCTGTAATCTAAATCTTTCTATACCTACTACAGGTGATTAAAAGGACTCAAAGAACAATATGTATTCAAGCATAGTATTTTTATGGATATACACGATAAAGCTTGCTAAAACTAATCAAAGTACATTGTTGACTGGGACTCGTGGCGTGGTCCTGTAATCCAGCTTCATGGAGGTCAGGTTTTGAGGATGATATAGGTCTAAAGCGGCTCAGATAGTCTCATTGATCATCTGATGATACCCGCATCAACTCCCACCATCGTTTAGACATATCAGACCATCCCCTGCGTGGTTCGGAAGTCACGTTAAGCCGTTGGTCCTTGTATTTCCATTGGTCATTGAGCTATTAATTAATGACTCATTCTAAGGAAGAGTCGGCCTTAGTTTGTAACAAGACTACACCTCATAACTCATTACTACCACTCATCACACTCATCCCTCACCACATATTTGCCTTAAAATACACTCATAAAAGTGGTCGGCATCTCAAAATTGTAATTGTAATTGTTTGACAAAACAAATGCTTACAATAAGTGCTTAAAATGTCTGCCGTCCATCTGGAGGCACAAGTGAACTTTTTACACAAACTAGAATTTGTGCGTTTTATCATTGAAGGTGTTATATTTTGTTCTATGGAACTTTGAATGTTAACTTTCAAGTAATTAAATGTCGTTGGGTTGTTTCAGTAAACTTGCCGTTTTACATAACCCTATGAAAATAATCACAAGAGGTCAGGTCTAGGGATCGTGTTGGCCAAAGTACTTTCAGAATCAGAAATAGGTTTTTCAATCAAAATTTCTTTTACAATACGTAAGTGCCATGTGCACGAAGGCACGCTCGGCTTGAAAAAATCCATAGTAGTTGTTTAATTTAATTTTTCTTTATTGATTCAGAAAACGTGTATTTAATCAAACTTTCTTTTTACACATAAGTAATTAAATTTTGTTTTAATTTACTCTCGTATTTATTCGTTTATCAAAGAATTCATGAAGCATTGCCATTGTTCCTTCCGACGTATGACACGTCGCACCATCCTGTTGCAGTCAACACATCCTCTCATCCTCTTCAAGTGAAGCGACAAACTGATGTATGATTTCTGAATAAACATTTGAGTTTGAGTAGTTTCTGAAAAATATTGGATATAAATCATCACTATTTGAGATGCCGACCACTCTCATGAGGGTATTTAAAGGAAAATATGTGGTGAGGGATGAGTGTGATGAGTGGTAGTAATGAGTTATGAGGTGTAGTCTTGTTACAAACTAAGGCCGACTCTTCCTTAGAATGGGTCATTAATTAATAACCCAATGACCAATGGAAATACAAGGACCGACGGCTTAACGTGACTTCCGAACCTCGAAGGTGACGGTCTGATATGTCTAAACGATGGTGGGAGTTGATGCGGGTATCATCAGATGATCACTGAGACTATCAGAGCCGCTTTAGACCTATATCATCCTCAAAACCTGACCTCCATGAAGCTGGATTACAGGACCACGCCACGAGTCCCAGTCAAAGGATAACCGGCATAACTTGTATTCTCAAAGTAAGCTTCAATCAAAGCAACTCGTTGATCTTGCGTAAAATACATTTTTCGTATAACAACAATAACAACACGCCCACACACCAATGAAGCCGTTCAGTTTTACCATAATCGGAAAAGATGCAGAAAATTAATAGGAATCGATTTTATAACAAATTTGAATGTATATGAAAGTGTGGGTTTCTCCTATTGCTACTTGCAACTAGAGTACGGATACTTTTGAATTACCCGTTACATAGCTTCGTATTAAATAAACAGTATAATTTTAAATTTTACTTTATTCAAAAATATATTTAACCATTCTATCTTTGATTAAAAACGGTTTACTTTTTTAAATAACTCTATAGATCCAATAGTGTGCTTGATTTCTAATCGATGACTTACATATCTCTCAGAAAGTGTAGCAATATTTTAATTGAGGTTTGGATATGCAAATCATTCACAAACCCACTTTCTTAAAAACGTTCACAAAAAACTTTTATAATTTTACTGCTGTCACGATGGTTTCCGGGAATGTAAATTGTTCAACTTTTTGATAGTACTCTAAAACCAGTTTAAACAAACTGCTTCGTTTTAGCCAAAAAATAGTACAGAAGAAAATTTAACAACAAACCCAAGATAGCTAAATTGAGTGTAGGTTTTTACGAGTGTGATCTAGACTGCAATAGTACGTAAAGACCACCTGAGCAAAAGTTTAATAACATTAAGAGAGAATATTGCAGAGCCGAGCATACCCAAGCACGGGTGGAAAGCCTAATATTGAGTTTTCTTTTCTTCATATACGGAGCCCGCAACAACGCAAACTTTCTGCAAATTGCAGTTCACTTCATACGCTTGGCAATTTGGAATTTTTCACTTTTCCAGATTTCCAAATACGAGGTTTCCAACTGAAGAGTTCACTGTGATCATCTGATGATACCCGCATCAACTCCCACCATCGTTTAGACATATCAGACCATCACCTGCGTGGTTCGGAAGTCACGTTAAGCCGTTGGTCCTTGTATTTCCATTGGTCATTGGGCTATTAATTAATGACCCATTCTAAGGAAGAGTCGGCCTTAGTTTGTAACAAGACTACACCTCATAACTCATTACTACCACTCATCACACTCATCCTTCACCACATATTTGCCTTAAAATACCCTCATGAGAGTGGTCGGCATCTCAAATAGTGATTTAGTGTGTTGTTGGAATTATTGTCGCAAATATTGTACTCAATGCACCCATTCTGCAATGAAATCTTTCAGAAATATTTTTAAAATTCTTAGTATTGTTTCTGTTGGCCTAGTTATTTTTGGACCACTTTTTAATTCCGGAGTGTTTTCAAAACTAATCATAACAATTTTAAACATTGACATTGTGTATACTTTTATTGGTGTTCGAAAAACTTGCTCCAAATAACGTCAAAACTTTAAAAATAAACTATTTAAAACAATGTTTAAATTAGGAACAATCCGTTAAACCGAGGTAAGTTCTGCATAATTTATTTCTTCAAGGTAACTTTAGCAGTAAAGATTAATTAAGTCCCTAGACACAAGCCGTGAAAAACAATTAGAACTAATTATAAATTCATAAGTTGGCCGACACGCAGCTATGCGTCAAACAGTCGCTGGCGTGAGAGAAGCGAATTTCTTTTGCATTGGGACTAAAATTTCTATTGCTATTATACTATAATTACAATTATTACTGTTACTATGATTTATGATATTGTTTATAGTTTATTATTATTCATATATTATTTTCACAAATATTACACCATTGAAACTGCAAAAGCCTGAAAGAGTGGCAATATGCATGAAATTGTTGGGAATAATTAAATGGGAAGCATTCGTATTTCAACCTATATTACTGCAATGATAAACCTTTTGATATATTCAACATACACATTTTACTAAGTGGTTTTAGGAGAGCAATATTATTGTTTTATATCGGTGTTATTAACCTATCCATATACTATTTAATTACCAAACAACCATCAGAAAATGCCATAACAATCACTGTAAAAAGGTGTTTGCTGTAAATTCCAAAACGTATTCGCTAAAACGTACAAGCTACCTTCGCCCTTTGGTGTCAACGATTCTTGCTTTTTGGCCCTAGTCAATAATTATATGTGACATTTATTTTCAAGCATATTGTATTCGTTAAGTTTTTAAAACAAATGATAATTGGACAGAGGTTCTTATAAGACATTTTATGAATACCCTTAATACCCTAATTTTGAGACAACGGTAAAACAAGATTCAACGTGTACTTTAAGCATGTTCGGCTATTTTAAAATAGAGGAAGGGCGACCTTTAAATAACCTGGTAAAGTATTTTACTTTACGCTCGATAATTAATGGTCTTCTATTATTTTAAACCTATGAACTAGTGAAAATATGAATAACCAAATAGTTCTTGTAAAATCACAAAGTCAAAATATTTACATGATAAAAATACTCTATAAAACTGTCATTATTGGGGGGCAGAGCAAAAACGAATTCAGACAAAGGTTTAAAGTATACTTTGATTCTTGCAAAGTTCAGATAACAAAGACTGACCTGACCACGGAAACCGGAATTCGACAACATTTGGGTCTTAATACAAACCCCCGAGGAAAGACGCTGAGTTTCTTAACTGATTAAAAACAACTACACAACTTTAATTCGAGAGAGATTTGAGGTTTTTTCGTGGTTAAAACTAAGACATGGCATTGAAAGGTCGTCAATCACTTGACAAATTGACAAAAGCTTGATTGGTTAATTTGGAATAACCAAGGAGAACATCAAATATACTGGGTGGCCAAAACACATATGAAATCTTAACGAGATAAAATCAAGAATTACTCTATTACCAAAATTACTCTATTTACCTAACTAATGTTTCTAATTTTAATCAACTTTTATTGCTTTTCAAAGCTGTTAGTAATTTTGAACTTGGATAACACTTCTTTACAGAATTATGAAATAGTGGTGTAAAATGGTGGTGTTTTTAAGATAACTCTTAGCAATTTGATAGCAAACTACGAGCTATGTACACATCTAACTTCAAGGCTAGCCTCTTATCAAGCTCTTTTCTAACTTAACAAAATCGAAATATTTGTGGTTAAGTGGAAGAGAGGACTTTTAAGTCTGAGACGTGTTTCACTATTTCATTTCATTCAAATATTGATTTATAAGGGAAATGGGAAAGTTTGGTCAAATTACTTGTTTTGCGTTTCCCGCTGTAAGTGGTTTCCCAATGCATATTCAATATTTTGCTATTGCCTTTTTATGATTCAGAGCTTTATTTGATACGGGTCGTAAACAGTTCTGATTTTTATGTTATGTTTCTTCAGAATTCTCCCAACCTGTAGTCCCTTGAAGAAACATAACATCAAATATATGGTGTTAAATTCATTGCACGAGTTTATGAGATACAGTTGTGGCTCAGTCTATATTGGTGAAACAGAAACGGCTAATCTCTACACGACTTCAAGAGCACATGGCACACACAAAACAAGTAGACATAGAAAAGTCGGCAATAGCAGAACACAGCTACAAGACAAAGCATGGAATTGATTTTGACAAAACCAAAGTCTTGGCAAAATTTCACATTATTATCCAAGGAAAATTAGAGAAACCATAGAAATAATCAAGCATGAAGACAACTTTAACAAAGAAGACATCATAAAATTATCAAAACTTGGCAGCCAGTTCTTCAGAAGTCCTATTGAAGCCAAATCCAGTTTGACAACGAGCAACAGGCTTTCGGCCAATCAGGTGACAGGACCCCCCAAACTGGGGTATATAAGGAAGACGCCACGGCCGCTCAGGTCCGCCTGAACGGTGTCTTTCAAACCCCTTTAACCTCAGAGTCCCTCAGGGCTCGGCTATCAGTCCACTCTTACCCATTTTTGTTCGTGACGTCCCAGCCCCTCCCGTCAGACCAACACGGTTCCAAAGAGCGGTCTCGCCCAGTTCGCTGACGATACCGCCTTTTGGCCTCAGCTATCACCGTCCGTGCAGTCCACACCCGTTTAACAAATACCTTAAATTCTTACCTTACTTTCTGTTTCTCCTGAACACATCAAAACACAACTCTGCTTTCAACCATAAACGCAAAGCCCTGCCTTTCACCTTTAATGGCACCCTTCCTTAAAACCAACTTACCTCGGCGTAACCATACCAGTCTAAATTTCTCCGCCTTCCACAAATACCTTAAAAGAGTGCAACCGCTCGCTTCAGCCGCACCGGCTGCAACACCTTCTACCCGACTCTACACCTCAGTTATCAGACCTGTTCTAACCTATTCTTCTCAGCAACAAACCGTACAATCCCATCTTTCGAAGCCACCGGCGTATCCTTCACCTATGGGCCTCTAACCAAGAAGTCTATGACGACCACCTAACTTTCCCCACCTGCATGAATTTCTGCTCAAACTCCAAACTAAATACAAAACCACGTTTTAGAATCTGAAATCCTAGCCGAACTCCGTCAACCCTACTTCACAGAAAACCCTACCTCACTCTCACCCAACTGCTCAACCTTGAGCAGTAATTCCTAAACCACAAAACCCACTGTATTTGTGAAGATAGTCACGGTTTATAGACCAGCCTGCAGGGATCTGCAAACCTCACAACACCTTCACCTTCACCACCGGCCAATCCAGTCTCAGCCAGTCAACAAGCTACTGAGGATGACTCTCCACAGCGAGGTCGAAACGTCTAGCAGCAATTGTATTTCAACTGTGACGCGGTGTAAACTGGAAGCCTTAGATCTTAGTGATGACACCGGCCGCGAAAGCCTAAGAGTTAAGATTATTGTATCGTAACCGTGACGGTGGACGTAACACAGTGTTTAAACAGGTGTAGACAAAAACTAATTTTGACATGTTGTTTTTTTTTGTTGTAAAAGTTTATTTCTGTATACAGTAATAGATAAGCTAGGCTTTTGTTTACAAAACAATATGTGTCACCTGGCGAGAAAAACCTTAACTAGTTTTCACCGCTACTTAACGTCCACCGTTCTCTGGAAACCACTCTCATCTGATTGCATTGAAAATATAACTCAGTTTCATATTACGGCCGTAATGTAGCGGTCACCGCTTTCTGGGAAACCGTAGCTTAAGGGAAACATAAGTTTTAAACTTAAAATTTAGGGTATAAACAAACACTGATCAGCTAATAGTGGTATCGTTCAGTTTCTTCGCCAGGGTAATACGTAAGGTGCATCCTATCAAGATACAGTTTGCGGCATTTCATGTTTATTTTGATCCTAAAAGTACGTTTTAAACCCATTTGTATACTCTTTTTTCTTACACAATTTTCAAGCCCGGTTGATTTTGATACAGTTCAAAGTATTTTGCAGGAAAGAGGTAGCCAAAGGACGTAAAGGCCTAATATTGAATTCTCTTTCCGCCTATGTGAAACAGGAGTGAGGCAAACGTGTTGCGAATTGCAAATCTTGTTTTGCCTCCCACTCTACTTTGCATGTAAACTTCAGATAAGGAAGTCTGTGTTCTAATTGTGCTATCCTTGAGGTGGCTTGGTTAGGAAATTGTTTGTCTTCTAATGATAAAGCGCGGGGAAATAATACATGCCTATTAAAAGCATAATTTTTATTAGGTTATTTACCACAACATTTCCCTTTCAATAAGTTTTATATTTATTGAGAATCAACAATATACAGTATACTCTAGTTCTTCCTGTTCACACTACGTCCAAACGTCGTAATTAGCTTGAGATATTTCGGCCTCGCTGCGGAGTACCATCTTCAGTCACTGATTGGCTGAAAGATGGTACTCCACAGCGAGGCCGAAATATCTCAATCTAATTATGAGGTTTGGACGCGGTGTGAACCGGAAGAACTGATTATAGTTGTGACACCGGCCGCGAAAGCCTAAGAGTTAAATATACCTTAGGTTGGTTTTACATAATTTGAATTATAGAAGTTTAAATATACAACACCTATAGATTAAATACCTGTTGGGTGCCGATAGACCTTGTGAAGAGATTGAAAAGTCCCGATGTATATTTTATTTCGCGACGTTTGTCGCATCTTCTGGGGGGGGGGGGTTACTGTTTACATAAGCACACTTTTACACACTATTTACACTTAAAACTAGTCACTTTGTGGTCGCGGCGTGGCTGGCACCCACTTAAAAGTGACAGGTTTTAAGTGTAAATAGTGTGTAAAATTGTGCTCATGTAAACAGAACCCCAGAACGCGACAAACGTCGCGAAATGTATCGGGCCTTTTCAATCTTTTCACAAGGACTACAGACACCCAACAGGTATTTAATGTATTAATTGATATAGGCCTTGAGACTGGATATAATAAAATTTTACAACGCCACTTTACCTGGGGACAAAATGGTACTATTTCAGCGGTAGTTGGTTATCAAAAACCGCATTGACATTATGATAGATATATTTTCCAAGCTGACTATAAGAATAACCTCAATTGTATACAATATTTTTGTTTTAAAATCATTGCCTTTTTGGAAATATGATGATTTTTTTGAATAAACAAAACACCACTGGAATTAGTGCTTTACTAAAACAAAAAATGTTGAACATTCTTTTAACATACATCTGCTAGTAATTTTTTAACCGCCTGATTGTCAGGTATCGTTGTTTCACAATTTAGTGGTGTCAGCATTAAATCTGGGTAGCTTAGAGGAATTTTTCGGTTGCCTGAAACCATTTTCTTTACAATATTTGTAACTCCATCAGCTGCGATGTTTAGTTAATCATGCACTGGCAGACCTGGCGATTCACATTTAGAAAGATCAATGAAGGATAAAAGTGTTATTCATTAACACCACTTTAATTGCCACTTAAACCCGACTTAAAGACTAAAGTAGCCTCTTCAAGCCTTTTTGAATTAGAGCAGTCGTTTATTGCGCCAATTACGATAGACAAAAGATCGTCCACGTACTTCTCGAACTTGTACTAAGATAGGCATTGCAAGGGTTTTACATTTTATCGTTACTTTAAAAACACAACTGGCCAAGACAGATGCATTACTAACTCCTTTTAAGGTAAAGATTTAAATATTACTTAGAATAGTCCAATATTATGTGCCAAAGCGTGTTTAAACATTTTAAATCGGTCAAAAGTTGAAGTGGAAGTTGGGTTTATGAAACATCCTGTATGACACCACGCAAAATCTGCTTATTATACATCTTCCAAATAAAGTTGGCAGGTGATTTCGGTAGATAACTCCCGCATAGAAACCAGCCTTCTCAAAGTGGACAGACTTTACAGTTAGTTCTGCTTCTGTAGTAAAAGTACTCTAAGTAAACAGAGCTTTTTAAATCATCAGAAATTGAATTTTTAAGCCATAGTTTTTACATAATCAATTGAAAACTGTAAACATAATTGATTCAAGTGATTATATAAACTATTATACATTTTGTGATATCTGTTCAATTTTGAACTATTATACAGGGTCATCGTAAAGGGTGTATGGGATTTGAAAGTGAAATAATTGGTAAAATGTAATTGGTAGAATTTTGATTTTTACATCAAAAGACACAGCAAATCTTAACGTTTTTAATGTAATTTAAAAAGTGTCAATGTGAGCTCCACCTGTTGCACGACAGACATCTAGCCGATAGTCAACCTCCCGCTAGGTGTTTGGAGCATTTCAGGAGTCACCGTTGAAATGGCTACGTTGATTCTTCTTCTTATCTTCTTATCACCCTCAAATTGAAGAAATTGAAAGGAGAAAGGGCATTAATGTAATGTTCAGCAGGATGGAACTCCATGTCACTACAGTCTAATCATCCAAGAAGCTCTCAACAACAGATTTCCTGATCGTTGGATTGGGAGGAATGGTCCTGTTTTGTGGCCACCTAGGAGTCCTAATTTGACGCCTTTAGATTTCTTCTTTTTGGGTTACATTTAAAACTAACGTGATCTACATCACCTGAGAAGAAGAATCAAAGTAGCAATTTCAACGGTGACTCCTGAAAAGCTCCAAAACACCTGGCGGGAGGCTGACTATCGGTCAGTCGTGCAACGGGGGAAGCTCACATTGAAACTTTTGAAATTACATTTAAAAAATTCAAGATTAATTGTTGTGTCTTTTGATGAAAAAATCAAAATTCTACCAATTATATTGAAAATGTTATTTCACTTTCAAGTCCAAAACACCTTTGTCGATGACCCTGTATATATTTAAAAATAAATGTTTGTTAATTTTTACCTATTAAGAAGTTTACTGACAGTCTCGACTCTGAATATTAACCCCAGACAAGAAATGTTTAAATATCATCATAAATTAGAAGATGGAAACAATGAAGTTCCTGACTCATGAATAATAAATTACTGTTGAGAGTTTCACTGCTTATTTACGTCAGCGAACAACGTTTTATCTTTCAGTCTTAATTTTAAAGAATGATGTTTTTGTTGGACGAGTGTCAAATACAAAAACGTAGAACTTATTAATAATGTACACTTTTTGAGTTATCTTTAAAACAGTAAAGGTTGAATCAAGAATGTTTTTTGGCATTGATACATTTTACAATGTATTGACAACTTTACGAAATTACAGCTTAAACTATAGTCAGGTTTAAATTTTAAATTGTACAGTAAAAGTCAAATACAATTATATTTATATAGGATTGTATTATAAAATGTTAATGCATAATAAACATCGTCTCTTCGAGAAACATATTTGGAGAAACCTTAAGCTTAGAAATATGTTTAAGAATGAGAAGTTCTTAAGAAATAAGCCCATTGTGAATTCAGTATGCGACATTAATTGTATTTATGGTTTTAAATGTATATATTTACTATCAGGCAGTTTGCGTTCGCCTTTTTTTACTGTCCACGCCAATGGCATTTTATTTTGAGACTTAACCTAGGATTTTTGTGGGCATCACCAAACGCTTTTTGGGAAAGCGGTCCAAACCCACGTGCCTGCGCCGGGAATCGAACCCGCCACGGACGCAGGCAAGCCTGTTTTGTCAACTGCAAATTTGTCAAATTCGATAAAATGTGCTCCAGGAGATTTCAGGCGTACAAATCTCGTCTCAAATCAGTTTTGGCCACGAACACTTTCCACAGTTCATACGAGTTTATGGCACAGCTATAGGAGACCTAGTCAGAAATGGCTACCAGCCTACGGATGCTTACGTGGGTGAATTCGAATGAATGAGTCAGTATGACTGTAAAAATTGTATGTATGAATGATTCTCGATGTAAGTATGATTGACAAAGTTTCAGCTCAAATATTTCAAACATGATGATTTCAGTACTTTCTATGTTGTTTACAAAATAAAAAATATTTATTTTATTTATTTTTTATTAATTTGCTTAAAATAGCGTGAAAATTTAATAATAATAATTTTAAAATGTGTTTTGCATGAAAATAACTATTATTCAGGCATCCAATCAATATTAACTATCTAGGACCAAATTAATGTTTTTAGATTACTCTTCCAGAAACACTTTTTCCACGTTTTTCTGGCCCTATGACGCACAGCAATGAAAAACAGCTGACTGCGTCACGTGACCGTGGCGGGCCAATAGAAACGAGTAAAGACGCGAGATCTGCTCGGCCAATGGGAGATCAGGATTGTCTGTGCCGGTGTCCGGAAGTAGGAGGACCTCAGTCTTGCCGTTTCGTTCGACAGTTCAAGTTCAGGAGAATAAATAGCTGTAAGTAAATTCTTTTCAGGGACTTATGACTCCATGTACGCTTTAAGTGGTATTCCAGTTATCATGTACTAACCTAATCGTTGCTTAAGTTTCAACAAAGGACATAATAAGTTGAAACTGTAATCAACTCCCAGTCAAAATAAAGGTCAGAATAAAATATAAATACGCCAACTGCAAAATTATGATTTGATGAAAGTGTGCAGTTAACGCTATAGCTGAAAAGTGTAATAAATTGAATCCGTTAATAACAGTTGCGTTACGTTTCAGTAACTGGGAAACGGATTGCTGCCATTACTCATAGAGTTGTCGCACTCTGAGCGTTATTCACTTTGTCTTCCGTCATTCCAACTTTGTTTCATAACACCTTCATAATAACACTTCAGCTGTGATTCTCTCGCAACTTTAGATTCACAAGACGTTATATATGCAAGTTTTGTACAGTGAAACGTGAACTTACTTGATTTCTCGTGTCAGAGTATTTTAAAGTTAATTGCGTTCTTTCTCACTTCGACGACACCGTACCAAAACTACACCGATTCTCCCTAATCTCCCACTAAGTACATTAAGATTTAAGTACTTCTCTATTTTGAAGGCATAAATAGTTGGGCCCAATAGTGTAGTGGTCAGCATAATCGCCCGGCAAGCGAGAGACCCGGGTTCATGTTCCGGTTCGGTCCAAACATTTTTTCTTCAAATTTCTTTAGTAATAAATTAGCTACTTAGCGTTCATACAAATTAAGATATGTACTAAGTCATTTGACATAATATTTAAACTCTGTAATATTCCCAGCTTGTTGATTTAAAGTCGCTATTGGCAGTCATATGTTTCGTATAAACGTTCAGATTTAAGTACTTCTCTAAATTTAAAAGCATAAATTGTTGCGCCGAATGGTGCAGTGGTCAGCATAATCGCCTGGCAAGCGAGAGACCCGGGTTCAAGTCCTGGTTCGGTCCAAACCTTTTTTCCTTCAATTGTCTTTAGTAATAAGCTCCCATTGGTTGAGCGATATTGGCAAATGCTTATAAATCAATGACAGTATATCATTGGCCGGATAGTATTTTGTCAAATTACATAATAAGTCATTTATGATAATTACTACAATCTTAATTTTTATATACCGAAAGAAGTTTTGTAACAAAAATAATTAATACGTTCTTTTCGAAAGCAAATGACCGTTTTTATGGAAGGGGTTGCTAATAAACGAATAAAGTATATACAAGTAAAGTAAACTTACTTATCTTCAAACATTTGAGCTTATTCAATAAAAATATATGTAAAAAGTAAACTGAAGGCTAAACTGAATGCAAAGACGGGTCGTTTGCTGTCCCATTAATCGCATTCTACAGCCATTAGAGCCCATTACATTCTGTAGTGGTGTCGGGACAATATATACTCGTATTTCAGTTTTGAACAAAGCACTGTTTGAAAAACAATCTGAGTTAACTGTTGTTGTCTAAACGTAACTAATTATTAGGTTATAATTAAACCATTTATCTGAGGAAGTCAGTATTAAATATGGGGTTCCTCAAGGATCTATACTTGGCCCAGTATTGTTTATAATTTATGTTAACAAGTGTATTGACGTAGAATACAATGACAGTTTAGGAACGTGTAGGATAATCCAGTATGCTGATGACACAACATTTGAGTTTTTGTGTAAAATCTTTCACTGATTTAGAAGCTCTTGGACAGCAAAGAGCCAATTCTTGTATGGATTTTTTTGAAAACTTAAATTTAAAAACTAATTTTGACAAAACTTTTTTATGCTATTTGGACATTTATAGAAAACGGCGGGGGTTGAATTTTAATTAAAAACAGTCAAGTTTAGTATTTTTGTTGACTTAACCTGGAATAACAAATATTGTAAAAATGGCTTCTGGGAATTTTATTGAACTGAGGGGAAGTCACGAATAAAACTCTTCGTATAAGCCGTAATCTGACAACTCATTGCACAAAAATTAGTAAATCCGTGGTAGTTGATATCGCATCAGCAGATTTTAAACTTTTAAGTGTGAACTAAAGAACGTATTGTCAGCTCATCACTTATATTTTTACCATATAGGAAGATGTTTTAGCAATCATCAATAATTATTTAATCTTATGTTGTTTGAAAACTGTAATTTGATTATACGAAACTTTGACCTTTGCGATTTACTATTGTATTTGTGATAAAATCACATTTGGTTGTCATATATCATTAAGTATTGTGTAAGACATTGTGTACATATTTACAGTACTACACAAATTAAAAGTTTTAGTTGGACTTGTCACGAGGCCAATCTTCACCGTTTGTAGCGCGACTCACTCATCACTTTCGCACCACTTACAATTTGTAATTTGATTATACGGTGACGCTAGGTAAAGGTCGAGGTAGAGGACTTTGTAGTCCTAACTTCACCTCGTTAAACAAGACAAACTTTACCTTTTTTACTTTTTAAATTATAAGCCTAATCTATATTTATAAAGGCTTTAACCCTGGCTGACTGACTCACTCACTCATCATCACTGAGCCAACACCAAAGGGCCAAGAAACTTGAAACTTTACATGAACATTCCTTTTTACATGTAGGCAACTAATAAGAGAGCATTTTTCCAAATTAAAAATTTAGGTGGGTTTTCATTGCATAAGTTATAAGCCTAATTACTTTATAAACCGTGAAAACCACTGTTTGTAAATCTACTTAGAAATGTTTAGAAGTCTCAGAGCAGAAGTACATGTGTGCTTGGAAGTGGAAAGTAAGTCTTGGTGATTGAAAACTGCACAGAAACTTGAGATCAGGAAAGACTTGAGGCTAAATCCGACTCCGTTCCGTATCGACATTTTCTTCAACTTCGCAATCAAACTGTGAGACATTTGTAAACCAGTTCTGAACCCATCTTGTCATTTACAACAAATTTACAACTGTACGAGTAGTTGTGTTAAAAAGGAAACAGTAAGCTTTATAATCAATTTGTGGAATTGAACGTTAGAACACTCATACATAAGGTAAAAAGCGGCTCAGATAGTCTCAGTGATCATCTGATGATACCCGCATCAACTCCGACCATCGTTTAGACATATCACCTGCGTGGTTCGGAAGTCACGTTAAGCCGTTGGTCCTTGTATTTCCATTGGTCATTGGGCTATTAATTAATGACCCATTCTAAGAAGAGTCAGCCTTAGTTTGCAACAAGACTACACCTCATTACTCATTACTACCACTCATCACACTCATCCTTCACCACATATTTGCCTTAAAATACCCTCATGAGAGTGGTTGGCGTCTCAAATAGTGATTTAAAATCAAAGATCATTGTGTGGTAGGTAGATGCCATATGGCTGAGGCAGGAAAATCAACATAGTTGCGGCCTCCAAAGCACAGATAGCGCTGCGAGCGCTGCCGTCTCATCCGTCTTTCTCCCCTCGGCTTGACATGCTCGAGTTTGTCTGAAGGTGATGACTTATATGTGACCAAATCACGTGATTTTAGAGAACGATCAAACTCAAGCGTGCGGCAGTGGCCGTACTTAAGACTCTTAAAAGTATTACCTCGCAGCGCTATCTGTATTCGGGCTGCCGAACTATATTGATTTTCCTGCCTCAGCCATCTATGGACAATCTACCGACTGTATTACATAGTCGTTGGTATAATATTCAGTAAAATAATAAAGTAAATGTGTTCGTATACAGTACGACTTAAGCTGGAAAATTTTATTTAGAATGATCGGGATAGTTAGGCTGCTGATTACAAAGAACAAAGGAAAAATATCTTTATTACTTAAAATGTTTGACACAAAGATGACATTTTAAAATTACTGTATCATTTTCAGCCATTTACGAAAAAATAAGTAAAATGTATGTAATGAACTGAAATCTTAGTTGAAACACATGGTTCAACGGTAAAATAATTCATGTTTCTTCAACTCCTTTAAAATGGGGATACCAAAAACATAAGTTTATTGATAATACCTGAGTATTTTAAATGTTTTAGTATTTGAACAATTTTAATTGTGGGACATATTGTTAGGAAGCTACCAAGTGAGAAATACCTTTACCGCTGTAAGAGATTTTACTGGTCGTTTTTTAACGTGCGTGACGTTTTTTATACTTTATGAAATCTATTTTGACTCTGAGATGCGTGTTTAAGATCTAGATTTCTCGACTATATTTAAAACACCAACAAGCAAATAACTTGAAGTTATCATACAAAAACCAGTTTGGCAACGAGAGGCTAAGCAGAACAAATGTTAACTGCATGGCCCCGAGTGTCATGAATACAGCTGTAATCCACTGAATGAGTTTCCACCGCCGGCAATTCTGTAAATGTGTAACTGAGCATAGTTACTGTTCTTTATACTATACAGGGTGCTATCATAGCATTGATTGTAGAGGAACCCGTTAAACGGATCCGTGGCGGTTTGGTATCGCGCGTGACTCCGGAGCTCATCACGTCGATGGTGTGAGTTCGATCCCCGCCGTCAACGCTTACAATTTGAAAAAGTGACTATACGCTTAAATGAAGTTCGAAGTTGAGTGGTGATGACTCGAGTAGAAAGAACTTTGTAGTCCTAACTTCACCGCGTTAAAAGATAAACTTTACCTTTTTTACTTTTGCTCATAATTAATTGTTCGATGTCGGAACGACATATAAAAAATATTAGCAAGGATCCTGGCTCTACCAGCTCACTGGTTAATGGTTTATCACTGTAATCTGTATACTGTGTGAAAGCTCAATTCCACAGTGACAGCGACAAGGCGAGATCAGCAGCTCAACATTTCTCACAAATCTCACTACGGATATCTCACGTTCTCTTCAACTCTTCAGCATATCCTGGCTCTACTAGCTCACTGGTAAATGTCTTATCACTGTAATCTCTTTGTATACTGAGACACAGAAAGTGAACAGGAGAAGTGAAATAAGCTGAAAGGAAGAAAGGAATTCAATTCCACAGTGACAGCGACAAGGCGAGATCAGCAGCTCAACATTTCTCACAAATCTCACTACGGATATCTCACGTTCTCTTCAACTCTTCAGCATATCCTGGCTCTACTAGCTCACTGGTAAATGTCTTATCACTGTAATCTCTTTGTATACTGAGACACAGAAAGTGAACAGGAGAAGTGAAATAAGCTGAAAGGAAGAAAGGAATTCAATTCCACAGTGACAGCGACAAGGCGAGATCAGCAGCTCAACATTTCTCACAAATCTCACTACGGATATCTCACGTTCTCTTCAACTCTTCAGCATATCCTGGCTCTACTAGCTCACTGGTAAATGTCTTATCACTGTAATCTCTTTGTATACTGAGACACAGAAAGTGAACAGGAGAAGTGAAATAAGCTGAAAGGAAGAAAGGAATTCAATTCCACAGTGACAGCGACAAGGCGAGATCAGCAGCTCAACATTTCTCACAAATCTCACTACGGATATCTCACGTTCTCTTCAACTCTTCAGCATATCCTGGCTCTACTATCACTGGTAAATGTCTTATCACTGTCTATACTGAGCTCACTGGTCAGCGACAAGGCGAGATCAGCATGTCTTGGTAATCTCTTTGTATCTCTTTGTACTGAGACACAGAAAGTGAACAGGAAAGTGAAATAAGCTGAAAGGAAGAAAGGAATTCAATTCCACAGTGACAGCGACAAGGCGAGATCAGCAGCTCAACATTTCTCACAAATCTCACTACGGATATCTCACGAAAGGACTAGCTCACTGGTAAATGTCTTATCACTGTAATCTCTTTGTATACTGAGACACAGAAAGTGAACAGGAGAAGTGAAATAAGCTGAAAGGAAGAAAGGAATTCAATTCCACAGTGACAGCGACAAGGCGAGATCAGCAGCTCAACATTTCTCACAAATCTCACTACGGATATCTCACGTTCTCTTCAACTCTTCAGCATATCCTGGCTCTACTAGCTCACTGGTAAATGTCTTATCACTGTAATCTCTTTGTATACTGAGACACAGAAAGCGAAATAAGCTGTAAGCTTTTGCGCACTAACGATAGAAACGTTTACAGTAACATTTCAAACTCAGAAAATCTCTTATCGTCACCAACAAACTTGAAACAAAGTACTTGTAGCTTTGCTCACCTTTTTTCTGGTAACCCTTGGAATCTTATACACCTAAACTTCTGGACCTAAATATTAAAATATAAGTTTAAATTGATATAGAAACGAATTTTGGCAAAATCATGTACTTACATTACAAAAGTTAAAAACTATTACAAAAAATAATATTTACGCAAATGACAATTTAAAAAAAGTCATCGCACTTACCAAAAACTCATCTATTTTTCTTAACGTTAGATAATACAAACACAACTAAAATAAGTGGTTAGTTTGCTGAACAACACAACGATAAACAAAATCACCGAACACAGTTTTAATTAGACCTCTTATAGCTGAATGGTTGAAGTATATCAAGAGCTTAAAAGTCCCACTCAAAGAGCAAGCGGCTCAGAAAATGTCCACAAAGGCAGTGTATTAAATATAAATGCGACTCGGTTCCTTTGATGTGGCTCGTTAATGCAAATTAGCCTAAGTTAATTGCATTTTCCAATCCATTTGCTTTGGACGTTTGTCTTGCGTACAACTCACTCAGTACATTGCCGAGTTTCTAACAGATTGAACTACACCTGTGTAATTACCTAATAGAAAACCTCTAGCGTTTCAATATTTTCTATTAAGAAACCACTGTAAAAATTATAATATAAGTTACCTAGTTTTTGCCAAAACTTGTTTGAGCCGGTAACTTTTAAAATACTCCAGTATAAGAGATCTGTTTTTTTTAAGGTGAAATTTGTCTTGTTTAACGAGGCGTAGATAGGACTGCAGTCCTCTCAACCACTCAGCCTCGACCTTTACCTAGCGTTACCACATAGTAACTTTAAAAAAATAAGTGATGACTTTGGGGTCAAACCTGCGTCAGCAGAGTAATGAGCTCTGGGGTCATGCACGATTCCAATCTGCCACGACTCCTTTCAAACTCCGTATTTTGTAACAATTTTGAACATTACAAATAATTTCAAAACAATGCCTATGACCTTGTAACATAGCTACATGGCGTACGCTTATGCTTGTGGTTTATAGTTTTGAGGATGATATAGGTCTAAAGCGGCTCAGATAGTCTCAGTGATCATCTGATGATACCAGCATCAACCATCGTTTAGACATATCAGACCATCACCTGCGTGGTTCGGAAGTCACGTTAAGCCGTTGGTCCTTGTATTTCCATTGGTCATTGGGCTATTAATTAATGACCCATTCTAAGGAAGAGTCGGCCTTAGTTTGTAACAAGACTACACCTCATAACTCATTACTACCACTCATCACACTCATCCTTCACCACATATTTGCCTTAAAATATCCTCATGAGAGTGGTCGGCATCTCAAATAGTGATATAGTGACAACTTTCCCATTTGAACGAGACAAAATATAATATACTTTAATTCAGTCAAACGAAATGTCGTCTGCTAAACATGTTCTCGTTTTCCGTCCTCCACAAGATTAAACAATCTTCTTAGGATAGTCAAAGCTGTTAGTACTCTTCTAATATAAATTTGTTTCGATATTTTACCTTGAAATTTGGTCGGAACACTGTAAGACAGGATAACAATATTTTCATTTATTAGGTGAGAAACTGTTAATAAAATAGACGGTTTTTGCTTTTGGCTGGTCATACATTACGTCATAGTTGAGTGATGTGAACTGTCTCATTTGATAACATAACAGTGATATTGTTGAAAAGTACTACGTCTAATTTAGGTATACCCTATTTTGCTGTACGTAACGATGAAACAATAAAATATATACAGTATTAAACAATAGAAAAATACCAACTTCTGAATAACACTATGCAAGCCCCGTAAAGTTAACTTTTCGTTTGTAAAGATAAGAACCTATGCCGAGTGGTTTTACAACGCGGTGCATAAAGCTAGGTTTCTAACAAAGGAGACTTTGAGTCACATAAAGCTTTTGCAGCACTGTTTATTACAAACACTAATATAAACAATAAACAAGTTAACTCCTTTTGCAAACAACCTGCTCCCGTTAAGTTGATGAACTAATAACCTTTTTATTTGGAACAAAACGCTGACTACGTTTTAATTTAGTCTTAGTGAGAAATTAAGAGGTTCGATCATCTCAGAAAAATTGCTCAAAACATGCTCTCGTAATTCCCCGTCTAGGACGCAATTTGTATAGTAGTGATTAGAAAAATTGTTTCCTATGTTCTTAAAGATTGTCTTTAGGTTTGTATAGCCTGTTTTTTGTAATCTTACGCCAATATTAGCAAACAAATATTTAAGGTGGCCAAAAATTGGATATTTTAAAAGTGTAATATTTTTTCCATAAGCAGTTGTTGCCTTTTTCGAGTATAAGTAACATAGAACCACTTCTACTCTATTATAAAAATCCACATTTGTACGTTTAGGTATATAATTGGCGTCATATCATATTTTAATTTATATTACGGTACTTTACTGATGATAATTACGCAATATTGTTAAAAGTACACTAACGTTTGAGTCGTATTGTTTTGAAAGGAAATACAGATAACTCGCCGTGTAAAATTACCTCGTCTTAAAATAAAAGACAAATTTGCAAGGAGATAAAAGTAATTGGATAACCTTTCTTTTGATACCGGGCAGTGACCCATTGACATTCAGTCATTTCTCAACTCTTTTACTGCACTCCTTTAATGATCGGTATGTATTCATTTTTAGATGAACTAAACTCCTAGGTTGCTGTTACAATTATAGAACACGCTTGTCTGTCTTTATTTTAATCGCTATACATTTTCAAGCAGCTATCTGGCTTTTAAATAAATAAACCAAAATTATGTGAATTTGTAAAAAACTGGGTGTTCACTTTTTAAAATAGACACTTTAAATATTTCAAGATAGCATCTTCAAAACTAGGATAAGGCACGATTATAATCTGATTCTTCCGGTTCACACCGCGTCCAAACTTCATAAATAGGTTGAGATATTTCGGCCTCGCTGTGGAGTACTATCTTTAGTCACTGATTGGCTGAAACTGGTACTCCACAGCGAGGCCGAAATATTTCAACCTAATTATGAATTTGTGTGAACCAAAATAACTAGATTATAGTTGCCACTGGCCTCGAAAGCCTAAGAGATAATACACGATGTATATTGTTTGCAAAATAAAAATCATTGATATTGACCTATACGTTAGTATTTTATTTAAAATTTGAACGGTTTTGAGCCACGAAATTTAAATGGTTAATTATTATTAACTGTTAGAATATTTTCATAACTAAAGAAATTAAAAAAAAACGTTTGGGCCAAACCAGGACTCGAACCCAGGTCTCTCACTTGCCAGGTGATTATGCTGACGACTACACCATCCGGCCCACCTATTTAGTACACAGAAGTACTTAGATCTGAATTTTCATCCAAAACATGTGACTTTAAATTCGCACTTTCAACGAACAAGCTGGAAATGTTACACACATAATTTAAATACTGTGTCAAATGACTTATTACATATCTTAATTTGTGTAAACGCTTAATAGATAATTTTTAACTAAAGAAATTTAAAGACAAAATGTTTGGACCGAACCGGGACTCGAACCCGGGTGTCTCGCTGGCCAAGCACGACCATGGATTACAACAAGATGCCATATAAATTAAAAGGTGATATAAATTCCGTTGTATTGATGTGTTTTTGCATACCACAACCGATCAACGTGTTACAATAATTAAGATGACTCGTCAATAACTAGATTTTTCCAGTTGAAAAACACCATTGTTTAAATAAGTAAACACAAACATCTCTATTTGCAGTTGAGGGCAAGTTTACCGTCAATGAGCTGATAGGGGCAAGTGTTTACTAACTATTTACTGTTTACTGTATAAGGAACATAGAACCACTCCTACCCTCTCACATAAACCCACATTTGTACGTCTCGGTTCATAAACAGCGTCGGAAACAGGGGACTACGAAACCATCTTTTGTCACTTTTTGAGTGAGCGGAGCAAAATTGGAATATCGCTACTACCATTTCTCTTGACTGGCAAGGTCGACGGCACGCATGACTCTTCAAAGAACTGAGCCAGACAAGACAACCCTACTAGAGCCGATGTTTTTGAAACAGAAGACAAACTTGGATTTCCACCGACCCCTCGTCAACCGAAGAGAAATAATAAACCTTCCGCTATTTCAATAATAAACATGGGTTCTTGCTTAGTTGACTAGCCTAATCCTGATAAAACAACTTAGTTTTGGCTCTTGCAAGGTAGGAGAAGTCAAATAAACTCAAACAAAAGACAGTAGAGCTGTTTTGTAAGGAAATCAAGCCTGGTTTTACTGTTGTTTATATTGTTGTGTTCACTAAATCCTATTTCAAGGGCCTCATAACGCTCGGGTACTTCTGCTTTTACGCTTCGAAGAATAAAGCCACTGCCACGGAACTTATCTTTGTGCTCTGTAAACGCTTTTGAAAGATACTTCCTTGGACATAGAAAGTGATGGACGCAAGGTTTATGTATTATAGCTGTTTACCCGTGCTTTGCTACAGGATACAATATGTTACAGTATCATGACTAGAAGTTAGCTCATGAGCGCTTACCTTCTCAGGCAGGTGTTCATCTCATCAACAAATTACCAAATTCGTTTGAAAACGCAGTGGGATAATTCGAGAGATTGGGAACATTGTATGTATAAAAGGGACTTAGATGTGAGAGTGAATGGAAAAATTTTGGTTCAATTAACTTTTCTGACAATTGCCTTGCATTGTTATATGTTTTGCAATAAAAATTTATTTATTTGTTTAGCTTTATGCTCGTACAATACTCTTTGAGAATTAAAGCATAAAATCTTTGTAGAGAGGGCTCTAAAGTCTAAAGCCCTAACTTTGTCTTTTAGGAAATTTTATCCTTAAACCGAAGGATTTAATTCGCTGATTTCAAAACAAAAATTAGTAAACAACAGAACCTAGTAATCACTATTATTGTGCAGAAGTAGGTTTTAGAGTATTCTGTTATTCATTTTATCCGTCTAACTTTTTTAATTAATGATTTTCTAATACTCTTGAAATGTTTTTACATTGCTAGATGTAATCTGTAGACTTTGGCTGGTCACCCAAGAACTTAACCAATGGTAAAATATCAACTAACGCCTGTCACATTCACTTACGCAAACTGGATCGTTGCTTTTCAGTGTTTGCTACCTTGCGATAGTCATAGTTGATCCCATCACAGTTGAAATGGTTCAAAACCGTTTCTCAGTGGGTGGTTTTAGGCTACCAGGAATAGTTGTGCAAAGTTTCAAGTCTGTAGGTGTAGTAGTTTGGGCTGTGGTCTGATAATGAGTGATTGAGCCAGGATACTATCTTTTATTCATTTAGAACTATAGATAACTTATCACTAAATCACTATTTGAGATGCCGACCACTCTCATGAGGGTATTTTAAGGCGAAGGATGAGTGTGATGAGTGGTAGTAATGAGTTATGAAGTGTAGTCTTGTTACAGACTAAGGCCGACTCTTCCTTAGAATGGGTCATTAATTACTAGCCCAATGACCAATGGAAATACAAGGACCAACGGCTTAACGTGACTTCCGAACCATGCAGGTGATGGTGGGAGTTGATGCGGGTATCATCAGATGATCACTGAGACTATCTGAGCCGCTTTAGACCTATATCATCCTCAAAACCTGACCTCCATGAAGCTGGATTACAGGACCACGCCACGAGTCCCAGTCAACTTAACTATTGTCGACTCTTGGAAAAGTTACTGTATTACTAAAGAAATTTGAAGACAAACATATTTGGACCGAACCGGGACTTGAACCGGGTCTCCCGCTTGCCGGGCGGTTATGCTCCCACTACACCATCCGTACCAACTATTTCTGCCTTCAAATTTAAAGAAGTATTTATAAAATTTACTGTATATTAGACAATTATAAATTTTAAATGTTTTAGAAAGATTTTTTTCGAGAGGTTTTCATGCGTTGATAAATATGTTTTACTTTATAAATACATATCGAACAAACACCGTGCTGTTAGGGCTCAAGGGAGGAAAACGTGAAGTTTCATTTTCATAATTGTGCGTGAGAGTGGAACATAACAAGGATATTTTTTGCTGTCCACAAACAGAATCAAGCATGTAATTTTTTTGAAAAAGGTGTATACCGTTTATCCTGGCTTAGCCAATTTTTCTTTTGTCATCATTTTCGAAAATGAATGTTTTAGGTAATTAAGTAGGCCTACATATTTATTGATCGCAAAATAGTTTTATACCTTAACACATTTCGAAATAATATTGGTGGATTATCTGTTTGTATCAATTTTAAACCCGTATGTTCAAATATTTGTGCTTAATGTTTTCTTCCAACGTAAATAATCTTCTAAATTTTCATGCCTATTGATGAATAAATATAGTTAATTTTCTCGTCGCAGAGCTTAGTTATAAAAGCCATATACGTTGGTAATTTCAGTTAAAGGCTTTCGAAAGAGTAGCCAGGATTTAGCTCAATATTCAGACAGTAAACAATGTTGTGAAATTGTATCTTCCTTCTTAAAAATGACAGGCTTAAATGTATTTAGTTACATGTAAATAACATAAGAGGTGCGTTAAATGAATCAATACCAATATGTTCCTGTTTAAAATAATATATCAAACGTAATAAACCTAATATATATAGTGTAAAATTATATTTATAACTGGTTAGACGAACGTTATCTAGTTAGTTCACTCAATACAATTGACATGTCTAAATAATTGAAATATATACGACACTAAACTACAACGAATCTTGGGTTGTTTTGAATAAGGTTACGATAACCGATTAAAGAGTGTAAATCTTCGCAAATGTAACCTACTTAAAGATTCTTCAACAGTTAATTTTTTAAATATTGGTTTATAATATAGGTTAAATGGTAAATTAGGTAGAGAAGCACTTTAGAGGAAGGGGTGGGAGACAGTTGGAGGAGGGCTAGGGGTGATTCCATGAATCTCTTTTATGGGTTTCTCAAGAGCTCGATCTTTCAAAGTCGAGAGTACTTACCTTAAACTCACCATGTACAGCTGTTAAGTTTTCATTCGTTCAAATTCAAACCACACGTTAATATTTTTAGATCAAAGTTATAATTGTATACTAACTGTTAAAACTTGGAATTTTTAAATAGAAACTGTTGTTTAATTCATAAATGGTAATAAGTGTAGCAAAATTATAATTCGTTTAAGAAATTAACTCAATTTTAAGTTTTTCTCAATTTTGTTTTGTGGGAAAATGGCATGTAATAGGTTTTTTTAAATATTGAAAGAATTTATTGACATTTTTCTCAGCATCATGGCAAAACGTATGCTCCTTGCTCATTTAACGTTCTTGGCTGCGCCTCGGACGTTAACTTGACTTTAGGACCTATTGATGAAATATAGAATTACTATGTGGAGGTTATAGGTTATTTCGTTTTATAAACGTGCTGTGAGTAAACAATATTCTAGCGAGATGTGTGATGTCCATATAACACGGTATCCCGACAAAAGTGTCCAAGTTTCAAATTTACAAGTGAAGTAACCAACTATAGAACGAAGTAAGTTATAATTTTTTGAACAAGTTTGTTTGGGTTTACCTTTTTAAGACAACGTAACCCCATTCACTGGTTACGAACCAACGTTTTCATCTACACACAAGGAGATAAGCGAAGGTTTGTCTTGTTCAACGAGGCAAAGTCAGGACTACAAAGTCCTCTTTACATCGACCTTTACCTAGAGTTATCGCATAGTCACTTAACCAAATTTTAAGTTTCGTCTAAGTATTATTTTACGTTAAAAAGTACATTTAATAAATAGTTTCTAAAATACACTGCATAGTCTCTAAATTTGTTAGTGGTGACTGCGGGGATCGAACTCACCACCGGACTGACGAGCTTTGGAGACGCGCACGATCCCAACCCACCAAGGCTCCCCTAAGCTACATAAAGAGTTGTATTACGCCCGTAGTATTATCTTCTGGATGTTTTGCAAATTGCTATTAATAAACAAATACTATTTAAACGGTTAGCAAACTGCATAAGTAGCATTAAGACTAAACCAACACGCCGGTTTTCCCTCATACTACCTGTAATTGCCCGAAACAACTGTACAAACAAGGTTTGTTGAATTGTCTCTGTGCACAACAAAGCAGAGAGAGCACTCAGCACTTTGATGCGGTCTGCAAACTCAAATACGTTAAATGACTTGTGGAGTGGCTTTTCAAGCACTTGATATCAGTCCTGGCTTCATTTGCATTTAGTCAAGTGCTGATTTTGTGTCATAAAGCTGTCGCTGGTTTAAATTCCGGTTTCTGGTTAGAGAAATAGTTTATTATTAAATTAAAGGTAAAGCTTGAAGCTTTTTTAAGACTTCTGTAAAAAGATACCGTCTACCACCACGTTTTTCGTCCGTCGTTTTTTACTACGTTTTTTAATACTCGTATTTAGTTTAAAGAAATTGTATACTTAACTATGTGGTTAAGAAAACAGATGTACATAACTAAACAAGTACAACCAAAGATAATATTATAGTAGGTGGGTTACTCATGGGCTCCACAGGGCTGAAGCATCAAAATCAACATAGTTCAGCAGCCCAAGCACAGAAAGCGCTGTCTCCACTTTCTCCTCCCTCCATTGCTCCATATGCTCGAGTTTGTCAAATCAATGACTCAATGTGACCAAATCGTGTGATTTTCAAGAACGAACGAATTTCCGCGTGCGTCAGTGGCTCTACTTGAGATTAAGGAATTCCCTCCCAGCTCTATCTGTGCTTGGGCTGCCGAATTAAGTCGATTTTCCTGCCTCAGTCATCCGTGGGCAATCTAATTTGCAACTGCTTTGCAAAAGGACAACCAATTGTAAATTTAGGCTGTGTTATTTAATTATAGTACTATTTATTAAACTATGTAGTATATAATTTCCTAATTAGTACAAAAGCAGCACTAAATACCAAGTTCAAACAATTCCTTATGACTTCTATAGTTTGTGTACAAGTAGTTTAAGTCAGCTGTGTTGACTTTGTCTTCTCGGAAAAAGGAAAGGAAGTATTCAGTGTTGTTACACTTGTATTCAGAGCACGGAGGAAACACATTAATCAGTTGGGAATCTCATTTCCAGGTTGTAGATTCCCAGGTAACGTTGTGCATGGCAATCCTTCCACCCCAACCTGAACCACAGGTACACGTTTTGTAGCATTTAACAAACAAACAAAAAAAAACATGTACTGGGTGTTAATTTTAACTAAGCCACCGTACATTTTTCAAAACAATTTGAGAAATGTTTAAGTTGGAGACTTTTTAGTTGGGTTTTTTTTGTAACAACTAACATTATGACTCCCAAAAATATAATTATTAAATTAGGGACAATTAAAGTTGTTTTATGAGAGCCTCTACATATTATTATACTTTTAAATTCCAAATAAAATTATGATAATACTTTTCTCGTGAAACTCGATCAAACGATCAAACACCCGACTTAAGTTCTCAGTAAAGTCTAATTTATTAAACATTGCTTTAAGGGTTCGCCTCTTTGAAGATAATACTTTACTTAGATTTGAGACACAGACCACTCCTAGAGGGTATTTAAGGTGAATATGGGATGAAGGCTGAGTGTGATGAGTGTTTTTGATGGATTATGAAGTGTAGTCTTGTTTCAAACTGGGGCCGACTGTTCCCCAGATTGGGTCATTAGTTAATAGCCCAACGACCAATGGAATGGACCAACGGCTTAACGTGACTTCCGAACCACGGGGAGTGGCCATCGTGAAGAGTTAATACTGCGCCCGGGAATCGAACCCGGGCTGATTTAGTGCGATGCACGCACTGAACCACTGAGCTATGACTCACCTCAGAGCAAGCCTGAATTCGTTTACTCTAAGAACACACGACGCCGCGCACATAAAACTGGCCAAACGACGGGCCTTCTTTTAACTGATGCGGCCTAACTGTCAAACTACGCTGTAGTGGCCCAATGTTCAAAATAATTTTTACCTCATTAAACACGATATATTTAGAAACTAAAGAAGATTTCCGATACGTATAGAGCCCAATTTTTCATAAGTTGTTTAACAGCTTCACAAATAAACTTTGAAATCGTCCAAATTTTGGTGCCTTATAACTAAATTGTGTACACTTAAAAAGAATAATTTCAACAACAAAAAACGCTCACCAGACAGCTCTTGGATATCAGAATAATTACCTGAAGTTAACACTATTACAATGTAGTCCAACGTTTTCTCATGGGAGTCGATTTTGAAAGGCAGTAGGAAGACGAATGGTAATTATATACACTTACATATTTAAAAAAGTCACATTTCACTGCAAAATACTATAATAAAAGAGGAAAGAATGTTTCTAGATGTGGGCCAGTAGATATCTGAGTATATACAACACCAAGGAGAGTTGCTGTGACAATCTAATTCCGTGAGCTGTCTTTGATATCATCAAGTCACTGTGATAAACAACACCTTCCTGTTGTTATCTGCTCTTTGTTACATGCACTTATATCTCTCTAGTCTGTGAAAGTTATAGCAGTTTTTCCCGTTATATGTTAATGACCGTGAAGGAAGTTTTATATGTAGAAAGAGAACACACAAATGGGCACATAATATAACTTGCGTTGTAAATTCCACTACAAAGTTACGAAAATTGTTTATAAACTTAATCAATTTGGAGCAGATGAATTGAACAAAGAAAGTGTATTGTATTAAAAGACAAACTTTTAAAATAGTGAGAATGAGTGTCCACAGTAGCTTGTTGTCTCAGCCAGTCAACCAGCTACTGAGGATGACTCTCCACAGCGAGGTCGAAACGTCTAACAGTATTTGTAATTCAACTGTAACGCGGTGTAAACTGGACGCCTTAGTTTTTCAAGTAGTTGTCCTAAGAGGCTTTTACTAATAAATAAATAAATAAATTTATTTGATTATAAGTTTGCACATAAAAATGTTGTACATTCACACATGCGCAGGCATGTCAAATTACACTCCTGGAAAAAGGTAATGATTATAAGTTTACTTACAAATTACAATAACATCAAGCCACAATAGTCTAACAAATGAACAAATATGTTAGAAATGTTAATCAATCAGTATCTTAGTTATCAATTTAATCTAAATTGTTGCATTAATTCACACCTACAGATAACTTTTTAACCTTGGACAACTCACATACTTACCATTTACTCGGATCTACCAAGTTTTACCTAAGCTAGTCGAAGTCTCCCGATTTCGTGCCATAAAATCGTTTGAACCGTAAAGAGCTTATGAAAAAGCGTATAGAGATGGGCTTCAAACGAGTTTAGCATTGGAGCACTTTGGATCGAATTTGGAAGTCAGTAGACGAACTGATCTTCTTCTCGCTGTGAGAGCAAACGTTCATGAACTACCGTTCTATGACTCCCGGCTCAGTAGTTCTCCCTGTATCTAGTTTTATAAGAGTGTGCCTCTATACCTCTTACCAGGCCGTATTTTCATTTCATGACACGTTTCCAAAATGAAGAGTCATTTCAATGACAAACTAGACAACTTTTTCAATTTCAATTCGCACCATTTGTTTTTAAAGAAATAAATTTAAGATTTAAGTGTAGTATTACGTTTGAACTGTATAGTTTAAAGTCAGAAACGAAATGTCAGTTGTAAAAACCAGTCAACACAATGGTTGCAATGAAACCAGAAATGTTGGGTGATTCTGAGTTAAGCGGAAAGAATGATGCTGTGAAACTGGATCGTAACGCTCAGGTGCCTTTGGGAATAAAACACATTAGCAGCGCGCATACTGGCTCCGTCATGTTCACAGGGTGAATATTTAAATTATGGCTGGAATTCAGTTATGTGTTTAACGATTTTTTTCTTTTTATGGTAGCTTCTGTTTTTTTGTATGTGATCCGTATTACCAAAGATTATGATATGGTAGATAGATGCACCATAGTTGCGGCAGTCCAAGTACAGATAGCGCTGCCATCTCTTGCCGTCTTTCTCCCCTTCGGCTTGACTTGCTTGAGTTTCTCCGATGTCGATGACTTATACTAGCGGACACGTGGCGGGTCGGAATCGTGCGCGACTCCGGAGCTGATCACTCCCGCTGCGGGTTCGATCCCGCAGTCACCACTTACATTTGTGACTAAACGTTAACGCTAGGTAAAGGTCAAAGTTGAGTTGTAGAGAGGACTTTGTAGTCCTCAATTTGCCTCGTTAAACAAAAATTTTTTTAAACATGTAATCAAATCGAGCAATTTTTGAGAACAAACAAACTTGACATGCGTCAGTGGCTCTACTTGAGACTTTTAAAAGGATTCTGTCGCAGCGCTTTCTGTGCTTGGGATGCCGAAGTATGTCGATTTTCCTGTCTCAGTCATGTGGCATCTATGCGCAATCTACCTACCATAACATAATCTTTGGTATAGCTAACTAACCACCTTGTTTAGTCACATTTCGGTATGTACTATGTAGGAGTGACAATAGCTGTATCCTCACCAATACATGTTTGTTAATTAAGCCAGTATGATGTAGACAACTAAAACAGTAACAATTGCTAACAAACTCAACAATATAACTGATACAACTAATCAAAAGTAAATCTGCAATATCGAAACAAACAATCGGGCTTATAAGCAAATACGGCGGTTCGATTGGCTTTGGAAGCCATATGGTTGTGTAATGTGTATATACTGGTGATATGATAGGAGGAAGTGTTTGCTCAATATACAGCTGATGAAATTGAGTTATATGAATCAAACATCAATATATGGTATCCAATAATCAGATAATTAGGAAAGCTCTGCTAAGTAGCGTATCAGGACTAGAAAATAGCTGATGCGTAGCCACAAGACTACTTAAAAAGAAAGGAAAGTTTGTTTTGTTGAACGGGGCAAAGGACTCTACCACTCAACCTCGACCTTTACCTAGCGTCACCGTATAGTCACTGCCGGGATCGATCCTGCGCCACCGGAGGGATGAGCTCCGGAGTCGCGCGCAATACCAATCCGCCACGGATCTGCTGACGGAGTTTTATTCTTTTATTCAATTCAATTAAATTCAAATTCAATTCAATTCGGGGTAAAATTCAAATTCAATTATCGGGGTAAAATTTGCACCAAAGTGCTATTTTTGGACCCTTGTGACCATCGACTTTCACAGTGTATTTTGTTAATATCTAGACCATGTTTGTTAACCAGCAAAATCTTACCACAAAAATTTTCCTTTTGGAAAAGAATTCTTTTTCCCCCAAAATAGGGTTTCATTCTTTAAAACTGCATTTATGATTACGTTTGGTATAAATACTTATAATACCTTAATCAACTTAGGTACCAAAAGCTTTTCGCCACCATTATGGTCTGCCTGTACGGATTTTGTTGATTTTAAGTACACGTTAGGTACGGTATCATGAATGTTTATTCTAGGTTTTATTGAAATCGGATCAAAAGTATAGTTTGTACCATTTAAAACCCCGTTGTTTTACGGAAACGCCCCCAAAAGGTTACTACGATTATGCTAGTTAACGAACTTAAATCTAGGCAAAAGGATCTTACAGATCTTTAAACAATCAGCCGTTCAAAAGTTCGATGAAGAAAGGCAGTTTTAAAACCCTTCTTTGCAAACAAATACCAACTGCATCAAGAGATTGATCATACAGGTTGAAACATGTTTGAGCAGAGAACATTAGTGTGATTAGATCTCAACTCTACAATGGACCAAGTAGAGCATTCATGTGATTACTGATTAGTTTGATGTATCTAGCCAAACCGGAAATCCGGTTAAGGCGGTTGCTGAACGGAAGTAAACCGACGAGTACTGTGAATATATATGAAAATGTATCCTTGCAGACTGGGTTAATACATCGAAAACGCATTTATTTTGGCTATTTTAACAATATTCCCAATGTAACACTGTTAGCCTATTGAACGGTTTGAGTGATTTTCAAGTAGTATGTTCTTGAAGAGGTTATTGAACGTTCTTTATAAGGAATGAAAGTTGATCCTTTTTCAATTATTCGCTTGATCTGATTTGGTTGGTTGCAAAATAATTGTCTCAATATCTCGACTTGAAACGAAATAACTATTAGGTATATCAATTCCCGACGATTAAATGGATTTAACGCTGACTCTTTGTCAAACCAAAGAGTATTGACATGCAAACATTATCTCTGGTTTAATTTTATTATTTGTTTTAGTAAAACTATCATCTAAAGCTTCCTGTTCAGACCACGTCAATTAACTATTTGCAGTATCAAACGTTTCGCTCATTGAAAAAGAGGTTTGGGAATTACTAGCAAAGAGTTCTCCAAAGAATCATCACTTGAATCCATACAGTAAATGAGAACCTAACTGATGAAGACATCAATAGATCTACTAGAAACTTGCTACGTCGTTGCTCCAAAAGCTGTTCTTATGGAAGAAATAATTTACTCAGCGGAGATGGCAATGAAAACCTAACAGACACCCAAGAAAAAAGAAAGTGCTTGCCAAAATACTATACTACTATCCGAGAGCCATAAGAGAGTCGATAGAAAACTACAAGAAAAGAGGAAATATAGTTTCAACCGTGAAGATGGCTACGAACTCCCCAGAGCCTGGTTAAAATATAAACCAGATTTAAAACTGTGCCGCAGCTGAACCAATGTGAGTGCAGAGACACCTTGGAGATCGTCCAATGAAGTACGTCGGCGTCTATTGGCTGATAGCGGCAGCTTCGCCTAATCGTGTTCACTGTGCCTCATTACATAATTATACTGATCTCACAACTACGGTTGGTACACCTGATGCAAGAAGGAAGCAGTTGGCAGAACTGCGACTGAAGGATTTATAAGGAGGAGCTGCAGTCACTGAACCAGTTTCACTGAGGATGCTCGATTTTAAAATGAGTAAAATGTTCGGCACTGTAAATAGTTTATTGACGTGGTCCGTACCGGAAGCTCTGGATGATAGACTCATGACCGTTTCTAAAGAACCGTTCTCATCTGTTTAACCCTTTGATGGGCCTGCGATGTCGACTATAGGTCGAAAACGCTATTCAGAATCCTTTTGAAGTGCTTCTCAAGGATGTCCAGTATAGGTTAAGGGACGGTTAAAACAGAAACAGTCTCTGATATGCAAGGACTACGGCCACACTATACGGCTACCTAGCAGAGAGCTTTAAATTAAATATTAATTACCAATCCCCTCGGACGACAACTCACGTGAGTAAAACTTGACAGCCCACCAAACAGCCCGGTGGTTTAGTGGTTCATAGTGACGGACAGTTGGCCCCTGTCTGTCTCAGCGTGAATTGTTCGAATCCCATCCGTGCACTCTGGTACAGTGCAATGCTAGTCATTGATCATTCCGGGAGGATTTCACAAGAGAAAATGGTTTCCATAAACGATCAATGGCTGAAACTGTGGCATGATGTCTTTAAAAAATGAAGCTTAGGAGGCGTTAACCCCGCACCTGGTAATGCACCGTACCAGAGAGCGGTTTTGCTGAAATCAAAGTTTGCTTAGAGAGGGACTATGGGGAAACCCATACGTGAGGCTCTTTAGACGAAAGCTTAAAATAATTTAATAATTACCTATATAGCCACCTCTCAGTACAACAGGGGATTCATCTGTTTTAATAAAACTGAATCCTCTTTGAACTCATTTGTATGATTCAAAAGGTTATGTTAAGTAAAACATGATTAAACACTCGATGTAAGTATTCACATCAATAATTAACCAACGCGCAGTTAACGCTATAGCTGAAAAGTGTAATAAATTGAATCCGTTAATAACAGTTGCGTTACGTTTCAGTAACTGGGAAACGGATTGCTGCCATTACTCATAGAGTTGTCGCACTCTGAGCGTTATTCACTTTGTCTTCCGTCATTCCAACTTTGTTTCATAACACCTTCATAATAACACTTCAGCTGTGATTCTCTCGCAACTTTAGATTCACAAGTTGTATACAAGCGCTACTTGTAAAGCATATTAACTAGAATATTACAAGATTCAATACTTTTCTCGGTGCTTTTGTAGTTAACTGAAATATTACTTAGGTGATACCTGATGTTTTTAGAAATGTAATTTAACTTTGTTGGTACGATGCGACATCATCAGAAGACATTTTTGCAAGTTCTGTACTTGCAAATTAATAGAAATATGCGTAAATATTTTTTGTTTGATCTGGACACAGCTTTTCTCATCCTATGTAAAAAGAAATAAAGATAGTTGATACCATATGTTTGAGTCATTTGTTAACGACCTTTGCAAACATTAAGAAAATGGCCGGCCACAAAATCAGTAATGTGATTATTTGAATACATACGCACACCGCAAGCAAGAACAACAAAACTAAGGAATTAGTAATTTACGTATACTAGTAGTTGAGAGACAATATAATAGATAAAGGGGAAAAGTTCTTTCTTGGTTTGAAACACTGTAAAGTTTCTCTGCGGTCAAACCATTCTTTGTTTTCTGAACTTTATAAGATTTCCAGCTCAGTTCTTTAAACTTGTTCAACTTTATTCTAGACCGCGAACAGTTTACAACGTTATGTTGTGTTATTTTCTACTGTTAAAAATGTATAAATAAAACACGTTCTTTAACTTGAAAAAAGGTTTATTAATAATCTGGCCCTAGCAATAATCGATTATTAGGCTCTAGCAAACGAAACGTAACCAACCATTGAATGCGGCCTTGGACACACCTTACGGTCTAGAGAACTGATAACATACAACTGGCAACGTACTCATATTAAAAAGTATATAGTTCATAACTTATAAACAGATAAACACGAAATTATCGCTTGCAAGACCGCCATTCGACATGAGATATTGCAGTCCGATGCGTTTAACAATTGATTGCACCTCTGTACACAGTATATCATAGATTCCGAGCGAATTCTTTCCTGTACAGGAGTTTTATATGTCGCCCCACCTTAACTTTTGAAAAAGAAATATTTTTAAACCCTTTGGGGATTGTTTTTATTGGATTATGATTTTTTGACGTACTTTGCGTCACCCAACCCCCACCCAAAACCGGGGGAGGGCACCTGCAAAATATTTAAATTGCAAATCCCCTTTGTGGCATCTCAAAAGAAAGGAAATTTTAATACAAATTCAACGAAAAAATGCTAATCTCTACTAGTGTTTTGTAATACAGTACTTGTTTTAAGATTGCAAGAAATCACCTTTAAAATGCCACATTTCACATACATTTTTTTGATGAAAAGTTTTTTCTCGAAAATCTTTTAAAGGAAACATTACAACACTATAACATAATCACATAGGGTACTTCGAAGAACAATGTTTTATAACAAATTTGTTTTATGTGATATTTAGCATTTTAAACTTGATTTCTTGTCATCTTTAAGTGGGTATTACAAAGGACGAGTGGAGAATTTTCTTTGCGTCATTGATTTGTATTAAAATCCCCTTTCTTTTGAGGTGCCACAAAGGGGGGATGCAGTTTAAACATTTGCCCGGTATTTGGGTGACGCAAAGTACGTGAAAACAAACTTCATAATCCTATAAAAACTATTCCCAAAGTGTTTCAAAAATATGGCCCTTCAAAAGTTAAGGGGACTTATACAATTGTTCAGTGTTTTGGTGGAGGCCATAACTAATAATAATAACTAGGCCGACGCGCAGCTAAGCGCTAAAGCGCCGCTGGCACGAGTGAAGCGAGTTTGCTTATTACCGTGGATGTTACGAGGCCTCTTATTAAACGTTTCACTACATTATTATGAAAAAAAAGACATATTTCAACTTTCATTGAAATTGGCTTAATCATAACACGTTGTAGCAAAAATAATTTGGTATACCACCATTTTGAAACGACTCAACTAAAATTTTTACCAGCTGAAACTATCGGTATTAAAATATATTTACTATTTCAAAAACTCAAAGGGTCGTTTCTCTTTTATTTCTCGCCTGGCATTAGTTTCATGATATTTCAATAATCCTAAAGAGAAGTCAAACAATTGGCAGTGCAAAATGTTTTCGAGGCAAGAAAAGTGTCCTCGATTTGCAGAATGTCCTCCAATTTACTTCTAGGACTTGTGTTAGAAGGGATGTTTCCCTCTCAATGTGATTCCGTCCCTACCCTTCGAATAAAATCAAGATCACTTTATCTAACACAAGAGAATATAAATAATAAAAATCAAATATTTATGTTAAGTTTTCGTATATGGTATCATCTACATTTATGCAAAACACTACTCAATTTATTACATGATTTTTTTATTTCACGTACAATAACCTAGCATTTTATGTTTCCTAAAATGGTTCAAAATAATTTATAGTTCCTTTCTACCATCGCAGCTTCTAATAAAGATACTATGTACAATCAAAACTAGATCTTTTATTGAAAAACAAATATAATTTCAAATATTACAACATGTGTAATTATGGCACAATACATTATTTGTATTATAAAAAAAACATATCTTAATTTACACTAATCAAATTTAAAATTAAAAAAATTAATCAACGTAAGACTCATTTTGATTTTAATTCATTTTAAGTTTACTTTATTCCAACGATTTTAACGTTTTGCTCCAAATTTGAAGGGGCATTTGGAAATAGCGATTATTTTAAAAGTCAAAACAACTAAAATGTAAATAGATGGAAATGTTAACATTTTTATTTTACGTGTTGACTATTTTCATTTTAAAAGATTGCAACATTTTAGAAAACCTAAGTTATAGAATAAAAAGACAATCTTCTTAAAAGAAAGACAAGATTTTTCTTCCTACAAGGAAACTTACTTCAATAACAAAATCAACAATTTGTTAACGTAACCTCTCAAGAAAAATGCATCCTTAAAAATCTTTTATTTATAATGTACAAAAAAAGATATATAATTTTGGTATATATTATAAGACCCCAACGATTTCAAAAATATATATTTTCACAACATTTTTTAAGTTATAGAATTGTTTGGAAACTTACTCTAGAAAATATGAAAATGTATTCTTGCCGAAAAGTCTTGTTTAACAGAAGAGAGTTGTTAAAACTTTGAAAATACTTGAAACAAAAGTTGAGCAGGCTTAAATAACACTGTCTGCAGATCTCTCCAAGTTTAGATAACAAGGAACGGTCTTACCAACATTTCGGCCTAGTAATAATTTTAATATTTTCTTTCAAATGTTCTCATGCCATTGGACAGGTGTGTAGCTTCTAATTCTAATTCTAGATATTGAGCAAGCTAGGGTTGGGCGTTTGAACTGGAGTAAAACGTATTTTTACCACCCTGTAAACTTGACACAGTATTTTGTATCGGAGGAAGCGAATACAATATTATATTTACAAGTTTGTATTGTACATTATACTACACACATTGTATATTATTACCGGTTGTATAGTATTAACCAACCTTCTAACCAACGTTCACTGTCAAACCATACAAAACAAAAACGTGTCATGCATAAAGCCCATGCGTCGGCTTGAAAGGCATAAATTAAGGTCGACGTCGTATTTAGGGACTTAAGCGCTGTTTCAGTGCCAAGGCCATTTTCTGTTCCATTTATTCTGGTTTACAGCCGATGGCCAGCCATTACACACTTTATTGGTGTTGGGAGAATATATGGGGAACTTTGATTTACTTACGACCACATGTTACATTGTTTCTTTTAGGTTTTTTTATTGAATGGATTATTCGTCGGATACTTTTTGTACCGAGATTGTTTGAATTGTTAAACGATTTTTAGTGTGTTATTGATTTTTATTGAGAAACGGTTTTGTTTTGATTAAAACTCTTTTTCTGATCTTATGTACGTTGGTTCTTGGACTATTTTTCTTATTTGTTATTAACACTAATTATAATTACAATAGAATTGAAAAGAGAACTTATAATTTATGTTCTTTGCGTAGTGTTAAAAGGTGTCATTAGTTGAGTCAAAAAATAGTCTATAACAACCATAGACATATGATAATGATTATAGTTGTTGATAATAATTATAAGTTACACATTTTATAGTTTTAATGTAAAAAAAGTAAACACCTAAAATATGTAATCTTTAAAAAATGTATAGCTACACAAATTTTAAAACTAAACTAAAACAGTGTTTAATGACATTTTTACACAGTTTTTTGGCCTCTAATTTTTAGCGGATCCGTGACAGATTTGTAACGTGCGTGAAACCGGAACTCATCACTTAGGTGGCGCGGGTTCGATCCCCGCAGTCACCACTTATATATTGTAATGTGGCTATACCGTGACGCTAGGTAAAGGTCGAGGTTGAATGGTAGACAGGACTTTGTAGTCATAAACAAGACAGACTGTATATTTTTTACCTGTTTATACTAACAGGGATAGAAAGAGAGCTTCTCTAGTTTTTTTTAAATGAATTTTGTGAACACTTTAAAAAAAATTATGATCGGGTCTTATTGTCTAATTGTGAGCATTAAGAAAAGTCAGAAAAGGTTTACTCAGGCAATTTGGCGTTAACGTACATATTTTAAGTAGTAATTTGATGTAGGCTTAACTAAAATAGTTGCACTTCATGTTTATTTTCAGTACTACTGAACCAAAAAATACTGTTTGTTCCATGTTATTGTTTGACCGAACGTAACGACTTCTATTTTAAATTTAGTTCTTTTGGTTCACACCGCGTCCAAACTTCATAATTAGGTTGAGATATTTTGGCCTCGCTGTGGAGCACCATCTTCAGTCACTGATTGGCTGAAACTGATCTGTGACTGGAGATAGTACTCCACAGCAAGGCCGAAATATCTCAACCTTATTATGAAGTTAGAACGCGGTGTGGACCGGAAAAACTATATTATAGTTGTGACACCGGCCGCGAAAGCCGGAAAGTTTAGTTCTCTATCTTGCTTAGGCTAAAACTGTCTTTTTGTAAAATTAGAAATCTACCCTAACTATTCACTCATCATAGTACTGAGTATAAAACCTTACTTGAATAATAATGAACTACATAGATAGATTAATACCAACTGACGCTAACTACTAAACCAAGACCACCTGGATGGATCTCCCTAACTTTGTTGTGATTGTACAACTTTCTATGATTTGAACTTTGGTTGTTACTACCGTCTAACTTTGATCAAACACTACAAGTCAAAGCAAGCTTACCTGTTCTCTAATAGGCTTGTTTGTTTTTTACTCAAGATAAACTAACTCTAGAGTCCGTGCGTTTCTTCGTGGCGCTTGACCTTGACGACTAAAACCAGTTATAACACCCTGGGTTTTCGAGAGTGGGAGTAACAAACTGTTCAGTCTTTCCATGACACTCGTACTGTGAGGAAAGGCTATTACTGTACTTTTTGAACAAATCGAAAAAAAATTTGTTCCCCCACTCTGTCCCCTCACTTCCCCTCACCAAGCGCCACGAAGAAACGCACGGACTCTAGAGTTGAGATTCATTGAGTACTGTAATATGCGGAAAATGGTAAACAAGTTGTAAAACCCTGACTCTAAAGTTGAGATTCGTTGAGTAGTATAATTCAGTCTTTTGAAAGTAAACAAGTTGTAGTAACGTGCGGACTCTAGAGTTGAGACTCGTTGAGTACTTTACGGCCAAATGAAACAAGTTGGTAAAACTATGGTAACGAGTTAAGGTTTACAGTAGTAAAAACACTTACGGACCTAGTTGAGATTCTTTTGCTGTAGACGAATTCTTTAGCCAAAACAACGGACTGAGTTGAGATTCGTTGGAGTACTGTAATTCGTGGCAGAATGGTAAACAAGTTGTAAAAACACTTACGGACTCTAGAGTTGAGATTCAGATTGAGTACTGTAATTCGCGGCGAATGAAACAAAGTTGTAAAACGCACGGACTCTAAGGTGGGTTGTAATTCGCGGCGAATGAGTAAACAAGTTGTAAAACAGTTTTGGACTCTAAGTTGATCGTAATTCGCGGAAGATGGAAATAAAGTTGTAAACGCACGCTCTAGAGTTAAGATTCTGAGCTGTAATTCGCGGCATGGTAAACAAGTTGTAAAAAACGCACGGACTCTAGAGTTGAGATTCGTTGAAAGTACTGTAATTCGTGCTAAGATCAGTAAAGTTGTAAAACATACGATCCAAATTTGAAGATTCGTTGAGTACTGCAATTCGCGACGAATCAAACAAGTTGTAAAAAACGCACTTACTCTAGATTTGTAATGTGAGTACTTTAATTGCGGCGAATGGTAAACAAGGTATGCTTGGACTCTAGTAGGTTGAGATTATTGAGTACTGTAATTCGATGCGAATAAGGCAAGTTAAATCGCACCGTTGACTCTAGAGTGAATTCGTTGAGTACATGTAATTCAAACGACTTTGTTGTTAAACGCACGGACTCTGTGAAGTTGAGATTCGTTGAGGTATTACTTAATTCGCGGCGAATTTTAAACTTCGTTGTAAAAACCACGGACTCGATAAACGAGAATTCGCGGCGAAACTGAAACAAGTTGTAAAACGCACGGACTCGGTTGAATTCGTTTTACCTGCGAATTAAACAAGTTGTAGCACCCGGACTCGTTTAAGTTGAGATTCGTTGAAACTGTATGGGTTAAGAAGTTCTAAAACGCACGGACTCTAAGATTCGTTTAATTCGCGGCGAATGGGACAAGTTGTAAAACCCTGAAACCATTTAGTTATTCAATGAGTATACGTTTTAAAGTAATATAATAGTTCTTTAGTTCTTTTTTGAGCGGACCCGTGGTGGGTTGGAATCGTGCGCGACTCACAGGCTGATCACTCCACTGGAGTTTATCCCCGGTCACCACTGTTTTAAGTGACTTTATGAACGTAGGTAAAGGTTAAGGTTGAATGGTAGAAAACTGCTTGCAGTCATTCACCTCGCAAGAAGACAAACTTTACCTTTTACCTTTTTTTAGTCGTTTAATATGGGTTTTGTTAAGGTTTCTAGGACAACCATAGTTGTGTGTAAAAAGGAGTTTAGGTGTTTTTAAGGAAACGGAATGAACAGCTATCATGCTTTTGCGGCCGGTGTCACAACTAAAATCAATCAGTGACTGAAGATGATACTCCACAGCGAGGCTAAAATATTTCAAGCTAATCATTATGGTGTTTTGACGTGGTACGAATCGAAAGAATTAGACTACAGTTATACTGTTTTGTAAGTGTATAGATATTTAGGCACAAGATTCATCGCGGTTTGAAATAATAAACACGAAAACACCCAACAAAATGGACAGGAAAACTCGTAGACAGTTGTTGTTTATAATACCTGGGGAATAAAGACTATCCAACATGTAGTCTGGGGCAACATAAACAGAACGATATTTGTAGACGATGGAACTGAGTCATTTACGTCCGCAAAGGGTGAACAAAAGGTTTATTTTCTAGAACGGAAAAGGAAACAAGGAAATAAACAACCCTGAGTGAAAACCGGAAACACTGTTGCCACAACACTCAGTAAATTATCTTCATTTCACAGCACCTACTTCTTCCAGCATCCTACTTCTTACTCTCTAGACTTTACGAGGTGTTTTATAGTTCTTCATAATAACTTACTTAATTCTCAGTTTACTAGATTCTTTAGAGTAATTTAAAATGTAAGTTATTTTTTGAATCATAAATTTGAAACCAAATTTCCAAAAACAAATTCTTGTTATGGATATGGTTGATCAACATTAAAAGATTCGCCAAGTTAAATGAAAAAATTACACTATAGAGGCTGATAGTGTCAAACTTTTGGATTAATTTAGACAGTCATTTAACTGTGAGAATCACTTAGCAAAAAAAATGAGTTCCTGAATAACAGTATCACAATACTGACGATTGACATTTAAAACTGCATCTTATGGCTAAGTCATTCTTTTATGGTATGTTTTTTGGGGACTTGTTCAAAGTAAAATTCTGAAATTTTTTTTATCGTGCAAAAATCTGCGATAGAATAGTTTATCATCAGGTTACAGAGATTCTTGCAAAAATGCGCTTGACACCATAAAACTTTTGACCTTACTATCCCTGTACATTTACAAAACAATAGTTCATTGTCTTTCAAAATGTAATTTGGTTCAATGTGGATAACTTCATTTCCATGGGACAAAATTCTCAAACTCCTTTCGTATAAACCTTACAGATCTTAATTATATTCATACTACCTTCACAGGCAGGTACCATGCTATTTAATAAACTTGCAATTGAAATACAAAATTACGAAAAGAATTACAACATGTTTAAAACTGAATTAAAACTGTCTTCTTTCAAAAGTTTTTTTATAGCGTAGAGGAATTTATTGATGGTTCCTGGAAAATTAGTAATTCTCATTTGATCAATGACTACAGTGTTGTTACTGGTGGCTCCCTTTTCTTAGTTCAAAATGTTTATTTTAAAATCAAATACATATTTATAGCATTTATTTCCGTGTGGGGTTTTCTATTGTTGATATACTTGGAAACAATTTCTTTTAAAGGTTAAAATACAAAAAAAGTTGTGACATAGTGTACTAAATTATTAGGGGCTGAAGTTAAATCAACAGCAATGCTTGTAGGTATTTAACTATTTGCAGTTTGCACCGGTTCCTCAAATGTTTGTTGTGGTGGTTTATTTAATTTATACCCCGGCTTAAACTCCGAAGTGTTTCTCAAACTTTTAGGCAGACACAGCATGGATTAAACCACACACCAGTGGGTTGGCTAACCTGTCTGTCTGTTTTCTGTTTAAAAGTGCTGTTCAAAAAAAACACATGTTCTTCTTTCCATCTCACGAAGTGATCAACTTTTTCCCTGGTTCTCGTAATCCTCTTCCTCCCTCTTCTAATATTTCCAACAGTTCATCAGTTCATCCATTTGACTAATTATGTACTTAAAACAGAAAAATGACAATTTTAAACAAGTTATATCCTAAGTATTTGTAAACTTAACATTATGGTGTGTAGGCTAGGATTTGATTTCCAAATTCGAGGTTAGGTTTTCGTTTATTTTGACTACTATAAAGTTTGTACCAGCGGCTTAAACCACTGCGAGGGCCAGTTAGTTTATTCCGGCCAAATTGACGGCATAGCTTTTAGGAAAACACCCTCCTAAGTTAAACCACGGCTTAAATTGCCAATCTCAGTTAACTGACTTTGGAGAAACTGGCCCTTACCGTCAATAATTTCGAATGCCTGTTTAGGCTATTGCATAAATTGAATCGCTCAACCGAAATAATGAAATTAAAATCTGTAAATAAGGTAAATGATCGGTATAAAAGAGTAAGCTTAACAATCTCTAAGTTTAAACATTATTACAGATGCTTTCCGTCCTTAAAGAACTAGAAGAGAACACAACGTTTTAGTTATTTTAATATGATTCCATCTTCAGACACAAAGTACCCTTAGTACATACAAAATACAAACAAAGTAAGCTAGCTCAAAGTAATCAGCTTAAGCGGACGAGTAAAACACAGTCAAACAACATGTGTGCTTTTGTTTCTTTGGTAAATGTATATTTAATTTAATTTTTTGTGCATGTACGTTATAGGCAAACTTTAAATACTTAGTTTTTATGCTAAGAAAAAAAGCACATACTCGTTAACTTTTATTTAGTTGTGTTTAAATAGATTACGCTTATTACTTTTGGTGCTCATTAAATTTTGCAATGTTTTATGTTTTTTAAGTTTACCTTCCACCTGAAGATTGGATCAGATTTCAGATTCCAAAACAATAGCAACGTCCGACAAATTAATATTGAAAATCTCTCATCGTCAACAACAAACTTCAAACAAACAAAATAAATAACGTTTTTGTTTTATCCGTGAGTTTTTGACTGGGACTCGTGGCGTGGTCCTGTAATCCAGCTTCATGGAGGTCAGGTTTTGAGGATGATATAGGTCTAAAGCGGCTCAGATAGTCTCAGTGATCATCTGATGATACCCGCATCAACTCCCACCATCGTTTAGACATATCAGACCATCACTGCATGATCATTAGTTTGTAACATATTTCTACCTCATAACTCGTACTATCACTCATCACACTCATCCCTCACCACATATTTGCCTTAAAATACCCTCATAGTATAGTGATTTAGTGATTTTAAGAAAATATGTTGAACAAAGGAATAAAAAGATATTTTCCACTACATGAAGCCAGCTGCAATGTCCCTAATAAACAGTAGAGTCTAACAAACAGAACTGTGAAACAAACAGCGAGATCTGGCCTGGACTCAATGATGGCTGATGCGGGTTTTATCGCTGTTTGATCTGTTTGTTTCGAAGCCCTGATCACATTGATCACTAAGTGAAAACATATGGCATCGTATTTCACCAACTCCCTTTGTTATACAATTGTATCAAAGCTTTATTTATTTGATCTTTTACTCTCAAGGGTTCGTCTAGGCATAGGTTCGAAAATATGTGGATAGTTGTCAAGATGCAAGTGGTTTACATCAATGTATTACTATTAAAAGCAATTTAGGACAGCCAGTGTAACTAAATATTAAAATTTCATAAACGATAGTAACGTCAAACCCCTAAATTACCACGTTACTCTAGTGGAACAAAATCATTACGCACTTTTACAAATTCGTGGAGTTTTAGACTTTCAACTAAATAAATTGAAAACCGCCAATTTAAATAAAGTAACTAACTAATGGTTCAGCTACAAGGCTTTGTGTTTTGCAGAAATATGTACCTACAAAAAAGTTATCTATACTATACAATTAGTATTTCGGTTAGGGTTGTCCGGAGTGTTGAGATCTCGGAATCTGGCTGGGGTAATTCAGAATTTTTGAATAGAAATGGTCCTTAGTGTGTATTGGAGGGTGGAAACGAATAAAATTATATAGATTTTTTTATTTTTATGGGGTTTTTGAGGTCCCCCATTCCCCATGTTATATTTCTTTTTTTAGTAAATATTTATTAGTAAATATCAACGGATTTGTTTTGAAACTCGACACATAGTTGTATACCATTAACCCAAAGACCCTACTGATTTTTTTGGGGTTCGGGGGGCACAATATATGGATTTGGGGGGGGGTTAAAGGGGGCAAGAAATAAAAAAATCATAAAAATCGATGTGAGGTATCAAAAAAGGGAATATTATGCTGATTTCAAAAATATATTGGTTGTCTACCAAATTGTTTGGGGGAGGAAGGGGTTAAAAAGTGGGGTAAAACATTAAAAATCTTAAAATGGCACGACATTTAACAATTAAATATTGTTAAGAATCCTTTTAAACAAATCACAATTTAGCAATCATTATTTTTGAAAATATCTGAAATTTTAATTATACTTTATAGACATGGGAGCGTGCCTGGGGGTCTGGGGGCGAAGCCCCAGCTAGCGCAGCTAGTTCTATGTATCTCTTTAATGAAAACCACAAATCATTCATTTTAATTTTCTTAATTGGCAGTTGAAATAATTCAAAGTATACAAGTTTAATTGGTTAGTGTTATATAAGGGGGTCATACGATATCTACCAAAAACTTACTTGTGTTAAACTCATTCGTGAAAAATACAAAACGATCGTTTGCAAAGTAAATATCAAACGACACATCGTAACGGTTTGCTATAAAAGCCTTGAATAAGCTCTGTAATCCATCTGTCTAATAGATTGGCAGCATTTCTCAATGCTTCCATTTCGTATAAATGTTGCTGTTTTCCCTGTTGTTTATATATCCTCACCTGTTATGTAAATGACATTTAAAAACGCGTAAAATTTTATTGATCTTCTAACACCTAGTATAACCAGTTGCAATTTCTAACCAAAAGGGCATTTAAAATAGGTATATTTGAAAAATGAATTTATCGGATATTGTTTGTCCTTAAACATAGCCAAATTGTAGTCACAAGCGCTACCGTGAATCCAAGCGAATTCCAAGTGAATCGAAGTTGGGTTAGTTTGAAGTGGAAGTGGCTTTTGGGGGTTGTTTTATAAAAAAAGTAAATTATAGGAAAACTAATTTACTGCCGCCATCTTTGTCCGACTGAACGAATTTTGCTGACCGTTGGTACACCCGTTTAGTTCAGTGGCATAAACGTCGGGATCGAACCCGCGCCAGCGGAGTGATCATCTCAGGAGTCGCGCACGATTCCAACCCACCACGGGTCCGCTCAAAAAAGAACTAAAGAACTATAATATTACTGTAAAAACTCGTATACTTCATAAAGTGAAATACTTTATGGTTTCAGGGTTTTACAACTTGTTTACCATTTGCCGCGTATTACAGTACTCAATGAATCTCAACTCTAGAGTCCGTGCGTTTCTTCGTGGCGCTTGAGTGAGGGAAGTGAGGGACAGTGGGGAACAAATCGATGTTTTCAAAAAGTACAGTAATAACCTGTCTTCACAGTACGAGTGCCATGGAAAGACTGAACAGTTGGTCACCCCCACCCTCGAAAACCCAGTTATAACTGGTTTTAGTCGTCAAGGTCAAGCGCCACGAAGAAACGCACGGACTCTAAGCCAAGTTTCATAAAAACCTATTCTTATATACAACTTATATCGCGTGAAATCCAATTTTTGGAAGGAAACGTTCCCACCCCCTCCACCCATACTTCTATTGACTGATTATGCCAGTCAATAGACCAAACTTAGAAATTAATGAAAGACGGTTTGTGCCAAATTATGGGACAATAGTAAAAAATGCTACCTGTAGGTGATACCTATATGCAGTATAAAATATAAAATTTTCCTATATGACTCAGGAGGTGTAGAAAACCCCACATTTGCTTTCCTTTTTGTCATACACCGTTTCGTTCTATAGGACAGTACAAATGAGTAGCTCTGTTTGTAAAATGACATAATACTAGTATATATGTTACAGGATTATATTTATTTATTTATTCTATATGTATTTACAGGATTTGGCACGTGCAGTGAAGCAATTCAGTTGGTAAGTAGTGTTTTAAGCTCGCAGCTTTTTTCATACCGCCATGTTTATGTTTAAATCAATAAATAAACCAGGCCGACACGTGGTTAAGTACTGAAGCGCCGCTCTCACGTGAGTGAACCGAATTTTCCTAATACCATAAGAGTTAGGAAACTGTTCCCTACGCTCAGCTGTTAGAGCGAAAAATCATCTTTTGGCCGCCATTTTGAAACGACTCAATGAATTTTCATAATTTTGGTATATTGATGGATACTATCAATATACATATTCATTTCAAATTTCATTATTTTTGAATCATTAAAACTACTCTTTTGATAAATGCCTTGATAACTTTTTTAAAGGGTTTAACCTATTAAGCAGTGTGTCTTTAGCTATATTTTGTATTACAACGTCCACAAAACAAATGGCGATTGACCAAAGTGGGCACTGAATACGTGTTTAAGGCATATTGGACCGCTTATAGCTGAACATCGTCTGAAGCTATGGGAGTGAAACTTCGTTTAAGAGTTAAGTTTATTACGCAGTGTGTCTTTACCTATATTTAACACCCATACAACATCCACAAAATAAATGGCGAGGGACCAAATTGGGCACTGAACACGTTTTCAAGGCATAACTTTTAGCCCAATTTCAAAATGAAGGAACAGGTGTAAGGATCGGTAGTTTGATGCCAGTACCCGAGCCTTTGTACAAAAAGACTTTAAAGTCATGATACTATAATAGTTTATCCGTGGCGAAGCACGGGTACACAGCTAGTTATAAATACTACTAAACAGATTGAACAAGAAAAAAGGAACTGGCTCTCAAATCGTAATTCAAGGAGGTGTTTATTATCTTGATCCTGATAAAGTAAAAACAACGATATCAAACGCCGTGCACGGAATTGCCTTGTCACAGTAACTCCCCTTAGAACCGTATATTTCCTCATATCTACTTTCACATTTTACTGAAATACTGTTCACGTTGTTTACTGCCAAAATAATTCACACATACAGAGTGTCACTTAGATGTGCAGCGTGCTATGCAGAACCGGATTCTAAGTACAAAGTAAGTCGAAACGACAAGTAACATTTTTTTTTATTTTGGCTTAGTTTAGCTGTAATCCGCCATTTTGTAATTTTTTGAAAGTAATTGATCATTCTAAAACCCTTTGAGATATGTTTGTAAAACTTAAGGTTAATTGAAACCTTAATTGCTTTCCTAATAACCTTTTCCGAAAAGATTCCAATTAGATTCCATTTGATTTTGAAATTTTAAAATGGCCACCATTTTCAAATTTGATAAGTTAGATAAAATCTGTTTGGAAAGTGTTACTAGGAAGACAATTAAGGTTTATACCAAGTGTCACAAAAATATCTCAAAGCGTTTTAGAGTTATTAGTGATTTTCAAACATTTACAAAATGGTGGATACGGCTAAACTAAGCCGAAATCAAAAGCATGTTACTGAAATTATAGATTTACTTTTGTATGTAAAATCCGGTTCTGCATAGCGCGCTACGCATTTTTGTGACGCCCTGTATAAATCAAAAGAAAGTTGTAAAAAGCAGGACGCAAAACATCCTTGAAATTATTTTACGATTAATCGCCCTGGTTTCAGGCTGAGTATATGGTCGTTTAAAAATGTGTTTATAGAAGTAATGTGTACATTTTGTTTTGTATCGTTTTACATTTTCCATCATCAAATGGACAGATATCATTTTATTAGACAACATTGCGTCGTTTTTTTTGCCAGTATCAGTAGTTTCAGCGTTTCAGTAAATTTTAAGAGTTAGGCTTTCATGATTTGTGTAGCCCCTGAATATTTTAGGTATCTCAACTTAGCAAAAAATAGTATTTGTTACTATGTAGTCCACGATAGATAGATTTATTACTTCCACATTGTTTTGAAACTTTAACAGATATTAATTGGATATAACGGCACAGTTTTCCCTTAGTTATGGCTTTGGAATTTATTTAGTTTTTACTTGCTCACTGCTTCTTGCATTAAGTTTTAATAATATTACAGCCGTAATATAGCGGCGAGCGTAACAGTGACAGTATACATAACACAATATTTAAACATATGTTAATAAAAACAACTTTTCACATGTTGTTTATTTTATAGTCAAATTTTATTTCCGTATCTGGTAAGAGACGAGCCTGACTTTAATTTATTTAAAAAATGTGTCACCTGGCGAAAAATTAAAATCTGAACTAGCTTTTAACGTTATTTTAACAACCACCGTTCTCTATAAAAACAATCTTATATAATTGCATTAGAAACAAAACTCACCTTCATATTACGGCCGTAATACAGCGTTCACCGTTGTCTAGGAAACCATAGCTTAAGTTTCGAAAATATTCAATTAGGTTAAAAGGGTACACATGAACATCTGTAAATATTAATTAATTTCTCAATTAAACTACAGGATGTCATTAAAATTATTTAAACTACTGAGTGTCATAAAAATGTGTAGCGCGCTATTTACTTTACATACAAAAGTAAGTGGAAATGTCCTGTAACTTTTTTTATTTCGGCTTAATTCAGCCGTAGTCCGTCATTTTGTATTTTTTTAAATAACTAATAATCCAAAAGCCCTTTGAGATATTTTTGTGAAATTTAGTATTAACTTTAATTGTTTTTTGTATAACATTTTCCAAAAATGTTTCTTATCTTACTCATTAAATTTTTAAATAGGCAGCGATTTAAAAGTTTCAAATTCAAATGGAGTCAAATTGGAATTAGACTTTGAAATTTTTATATTACCGCCATTTTGAAGTTTGATAAGTTAGATAAAAAATACTTTTGGAAATTATTATTAGGAACACAATCAAGGTTTATACCAAGTTTCACAAAAATATCCCTACGGGTTTTAAAAATATTAGTTATTTTCTAAAATCTACAAAATGGCGAATTAAGGGCTAAACTAAGCCGAAATTACTAAATGCAACGCGATTTTCGACTTAGTATTGTATGTAGAATCCGGTTATGCATAGCACGCCACAAGTTTTTGTGACACCCTGTATTTTATCGTTCTTTCTATATACATTTAACCGATTGACTGTGTTTAGTTCCCATTGAGTGACCGATTCAACCACACATCCGGCATGGTTTGACACATGAAACTAATCACATGAATGCTCTCTTGGTCTATTGTCCAGTGCGATCTAATCACACTAATGTTCTCCATTCAAACAGTCGTGTTTCAATCTATTATATGGCCGGTTATCTGGTCTATTTGAGATTTGGACAGTGATACGGCTTACGTGCTTAAAGTTTTTAACTAATCACCACTTTTAAGTAGTTTTTCTGTGTAATTGTTTGTGTAAAATATTCTTAATAGTCTGTATTTTTCACAATTGAATTATGCAAATAATTTGTGAACAGATATTTAGTTTTTCATTGCATTAGTAAAACAAGACCTTCTATTTGATAGTATATTTCATCACTAGGTCCTAAGGTCCTAGGTGTCCTTTTGACATTAGGTCAAGGGTTAAATGACCCTCACATAAATATCAATATATATTTTAATGTGATAAGAATTAATTCAGTAAACATGGTTTTGAACTTAGCAGTCTGAATTATAATGTTTTGAAGAAACAGCTTTTACCCTGATTTATTATAAGTCAGGGTTAAAATACAAAACAAACTCGTTGAACCAGTTGTTGTCCATGACACAAAAATATCATTAAAATTATGTTTTCTTCCTACGGGAAAAAAATCAACAAAGAGATATTACCTTAATTAATATCTAAGGCTTCCGGTTTACACCGCATTCACAGTTGAAATACAAATGCTAAACGTTTCGACCTCGCTGTGGAGAGTCATCCTCAGTAGCTGGTTGACTGGCTGAGGCTGGATTGGCCGGCCGTGTTGTCTTCTTATATACCCAAGCGGTGGTGGGTGGGGGGCTGTCACCTGATTGGCCGAGGTGGGCGGAGCTTGTTGAACTGGATTGGCTGGTTTCAATAGGACTTCTGAAGAACTGGCTGCCAACTGTTTGATAATTTTATGCTGTCTTCTTTGTTAAAGTTGTCTTCATGTTTGATTATTTCTATAGAACTTACGACCCGTGAAGGACAACATTCATCTTTGTACACCTGGAGTTTATGAGATACCTTGTAGTTGCGGCTCAGTATATATTGGTGAAACGAAACGGCTAATCTCCACATGAACTTCAAGGCACATTTGGCACACGAAACAAGAAGAAATAAAAAATGTCGGCAATAGCAGAACACAGCTACAAGACAAAACACGGAATTGATTTTGACAAAACAAAGTCTTGGCGAAAATTTCACACTATTATCCAAGGAAAATTAGAGAAACTATAAAAATAATCAAACATGAAGACAACTTCAATAAAGAAGACAGCCACATCAAACAACATCAAAAAGTTGGCAGCTAGTTCTTCAGAAGTCCTATTGAAACCAGCCAATCCAGTTCGACAACGAGCAACAAGCTTTGCCCACCTCGGCCAATCAGGTGACAGCCCCCCACCCACCACCGCTTGGGTATATAAGAAGACGACACGGCCGGCCAATCCAGTCTCAGCCAGTCAACCAGCTACTGAGGATGACTCTCTACAGCGAGGTCGAAACGTTTAGCATTTGTATTTCAACTGTGACGCGGTGTAAACCGGAAGCCTTAGATATTAATGATAATAACTGGCCGCGAAAGCTTAAGAATTAAGAAAGCATTACCTTATTTACCTGGCTGTAAAAGTGACACTTTCGCATTATCAATACATGTGTCAAAAGCAGCTGTTTTCAGAGCAGAATGACAAAACTATTTAAAGCGGTGGCTTAGTAGAGGACAGGCTGGTATTCAAGAACATATTTTGCAAAAGTGTTACGTACCCCTAATCTTTAAGGACGGTGCCCAATTTCTGACACTTAGGTATAATTTTGGGAAGACCTAAATAGGGGAAACATGTTTTTCATTTAAAATACTACTAATTTTGATTAGGTTTTACCTAAAATCACGTGCATAGCTATTGCAATGCTGTGGTTCAGGTTGGGGTGGAAGGATTGCCATGCACAACGTTACCTGGGAATCTACAACCTGGAAATGAGATTCCCAACTGATTAATGTGTTTCCTCCGTGCTCTGAATACAAGTGTAACAACACAACTCGTGTTCATTCTGTTGTTGAAAACAAAGTCACGTGTTTAACACATTTACTGAGATACTTTTTACAAATGACTTAAATTCACTTTTTGAAAATTTAAAGGTGGTATTTCAGTAAACTATAATGAAGCCTACAACTCGACGACACTTTTTTTAAATCCGCTCGTTTTATAACGTAGTTTTTTGACATGTTTATATATTGCAAGGAGTCAAAAATAAATCGGCACAATTTGCATATACTAGTAATATTCCTAGGAATTTAATTATTAAAATACTTTAAGTGTTGGTTATCTTAATTTGTATAAACGCTAGAAAAAGCTAATTTATAACTAAAGAAATTTGTAAACAAAAGTGTGGACCGAACTGGTCGTTGAATTAGTGTTAAAATTGTCAACTGTGGAATAATAGTTTAAAATTCCCTTTCTTTTGAGGTCAATAATAAGTCAATAAGGCTTTTATTTGGCCATTAAATACAATATGTACAATAGGCTAAGTCAATAAATACAATACAAAATAGAAATCCAAGCCATGCATAAATATTATAACTGCCATAAGGGGTGGGTTTTAATTAAAAATTTGGAGAGACGCAAAGTACACAAAAAACTTAAGAATACCATAAAAACATTCCTTAAAGGGTTTTCAAAAGTATTTCCTTTTCAAAAGTTAAAGGTGGGAGGCATTTTAAAGGTTATCTTGTATATTCATTTTAAATGGTACCAACAGGTTTAATAAATAACAGTTCTAAATGTTCGATTTTGTTTTTTCTATTTATCATGTTGATATTATGAATGCCACATTCAGGAATGGGGTGGTTGATTTACGTGTCACATTGAACTAGATGTTACGATTAAAATGGGATTTAAGTCAGGTTTTATTTGATAAGCAGTTTCCATACCTCTAAAAATAGTCTAGTTTCAAACACAGAAATCGGCAGAAAATTGCATGGATTTTCTCGCCTTTAGAGCATTTAACAATAAGGATGTATAGTAACAATAAACGCAGCACGTTAAAAAATATAATCTATTTTCATAAAAAAAAGCTGTTGAAGGATATATCAACCTTCAACCCTAAACACACATTCAACAAAATAGCTAAAGCAATCACTACTGACATGTGAAAAATCAGCACTTGACTAAATGCAAATGAAGCCAGGACTGATATCAAGTGCTTGAAAAGCCACTCCACAAGTCATTTAACGTATTTGAGTTTGCAGACCGCATCAAAGTGCTGAGTGCTCTCTCTGCTTTGTTGTGCAGAGAGACAATTTCAACAAACCTTGTTTGCTTAAATCGCATGTAAATTCATGCAAATTAGGAAACAAATCGAGTTGTAATTTTGTATACGACATTTATGGAGTAAAATTAATTCGTTTTAAAGCAAAAACTAATTTTAATGGCTTTCTAAAAGATGTTAGGAACAGCTCTTTTAATATTTTATGGGAGGTACCATTTAGCTAAAAACTTGTCCAAGTACAATTAACTGGACGCAAGACGTTAGAGAAAAAAAGGCTTTATCTGTAATGGAAAAACTATTAAACAACTTATATAATATGCATTATATTGAAGTATCATAGAACACCCTTTATAATAGATTCTTTTTGAAAATAAGTTGTATTTCAAATTACTTTTCAAGGCAAGGTATAAATGATGTCTCAGGCAGTATTTTTAAATGTCATTCCTGAAAAATATGCTTTCGCACTTTTATTTCACGTCGATTAATTTATTTTAGACTAGTAGTTTTTGTCTAGTAAATAGCCTAAACCTTACTTACTTTACAGTTGTTTGAGAAAATGTATTTACGAAGCTTAGCAAAAAAAAAGCTCCGACTTACTGTTATTATTTAATTAAAAGTTTCGAAGTGAACGAGACTTTTAAGTGCTTGTTATGCCCTCAAGAAGGACGATTGGAAATGGTTTGAAGAGTATACTGTAGCAAAACAACAGCCAGGTTGGAAGTTTAATTATACGCAATAATGTATAAAGCATTTAGTTTTTAACACCAATAATCGTAATACTAAGAACGTATTAAAACTAAATCTAGAAACAAGCGAATAAACGTGAGACTTGTTCTAGTTAAAGATAAGTACTCTTGACTTTAAGAACCAACTCTAGAGGAAACATATAAAGAAGATTCATGGAATCACCCCCATCTCACTCCACAATGTATCTGGGTCTTTAAAGCCCATCTTAAATTAAGCTATTTAGGCTTTATTTATTTAAAGCCAGGGACCTGCAAAACTAGTATTGCATACGGTAAAATGTTATTAAACAGAATACCGTTATGATCTAAAATCTAGATCTGACAAACAATTTACTTCATTAAACTGGTACTACATTTACTAGCTAAAAACAGCAACTAGCAAAGGGTAAATTTGAATAATGGTTTTAAAATGGTAGAGACTGTAACTATGAATGGGATAAAAATAAGTTAGTATATTGTAATCAAATTTAAGTTAACAGTTGATTTTACAAAATAATATCAATTTATTTAACATAGAATAAACGGTCCCACAAAATAAGTGGTTTAACAATCAACAATATAAAAAGGACTCTATGTAGATGAAAAACAAAGTGTATGATCAAAATTAACGAAATGACACGTTCATCTATTTTGTATCTACTGTACCCATCAAGCCCCTAAACATAAGAATATACTTTGTGCGTTGTATGTCAAAAAGCGCTTAGCGGTGCAACAACTACAAACCTATTACACGTTGATATAAGTATAAAAATTAAACACACTACCGTATTTAGCTAATCAATTCAATGCACCAAACCTGTTGAAAACCATTTGTTAAAGTGTTGGGTACAGTATCTCTTAAAAAGGTCCGGTCACGCCCATGAATATTACTGAGTTTAATTTTTATTTGGGGTTATAAGTTTATAATAAAATACTCGCCCTTCGGGCTCGCTGAAAACCCAAGCTTCGGCCTGGGGCCTCATATTTTGGGTCATTCGCTATGATTATGATCAAGACAAATTTGCTTCACTCACTGGTTTGATAGGACAAATACTTTGGATGATGTAGCTGTAATAACCAGAGCGAAAACATTAGAAAATTGATTAAAGTTCAAACTTTAAGGTGTCAAATAAAGTTTTAATATAGAGCGACTTTAAAAACTAAGACATTTTTACACACACAAACACTTTTTTACGTCTGGGTGGGTGATGAGTATTGTAACTAAGATCCCAAGCACAGCAAAAAGTTGAATTTTCGACAATTTAACTTCAAACTGATTTACCAACAAAACCGTCAGAGGTGGGGAAAAAGTGTTAAATACTAAAGTTGTAGGACATTTGTTGTTTGTATCCCATCATATTGAGGATCTGATCAACTGTTTTGCGGCTATCATGAAAAATATCAGCTAAGAACAATGGCAGATTTTCAGACGCCTTCATTTTTGGTAGCCAACTAGTCAGAGCCTTAAAAATGTTAAAGAATGTTTTGAGATAGTTCCCCAAGGTTTCAAACCGAGGCCTTCCAAAAGGGTATATGGTTGAGAGGGGTAGCCTGCCGGGAAGTGCCTAAACACTTGCTCGGTCAGTCACCTTTACAACCGGCTTTCAATATTATAATTAAAATTTTCCAGCAATAAACTCTTAAATTTGTTTGAATCGTTTCGATATAACAGTTATCATGTTAGACGGCTAAATTAGACTTATCGAAGTACTTATAATCAGCATACAAAAGGCTGAAATTTATAACAGTATATACTTAATAAAGTCTGTGTATTACTTGATTAATAACATTTTATTTTCAATGGTAAAATATTTTGAAAATCCCATTAAAAAAATATAAAAGAAATAAGCTTTAAGCAAGCCATAGTTAGCCTCAGATTGCTTGTATATGATATAAGTTATTATTATATTAACTCACCTTAGCAATAAAATTATTCTGTTTTCCAAACGTAAAGAAACCAGACAACTATGCAGAACATCTTATCCAGCAACCACTCTTCAATATCAAACGATTTAGAAATAATTAAATTTGCACCAAAAACAAAAAAAAAACTAGATGTGATTGAACACTTTTACATAATTATGCTAAACTGTAAATTTCACAGGGATAAAGTATTAAACCAACAACTAGACTTCCAAAACTTGGTATGCTGTTTATGTGCCAAAGGTCAATCACATATACAGAAACAAAATGAAATATTTCTGTACTGAAAATGGCTAAAAACAAGTTGTAGATAAAAAAAGTTGTATTTTAATTTTACAGATACAAACTCATTTTTCGTCAATGGTCACTGGGCTTCCCTTAGAAGAAAACCCATACCTTGCTCTCCATGTAAAACAGGGATTTTAAGTGTCAGTATGCATTAAAAGTTCTGGAGATATAAATTCTTAAGTTTTTAGGACCCATCTTCAATAAATTTGGCGCTATGTAGATTAAAATTGGTTGGTGAAAACCCCAAATTTAATTGTGGGCAATTGAAAACTAAGGGAAAAGTATGCACAGGCGTTTCCAAATTTTTGTATACATACATTTTTAAAGTGACTTTCAGTGACTTTAAAGCGTTTAAAGTGTTTTAGTTTTTAAAGTATTTGAATAGACGTTTAAAAATATATTTAATAAGACTTTTACATTAATTTTAAAACATTATATCAAAGGTCATGAATCAACATGATGAATCTGCAAGTTTAACAGATAATAATAAAGAAAGTAACGAAATCCACTGAATGAATAATTTTACATGATGACTAAAATTGGCTTCCTGACACAGAACTGAGGATGGATTTACATATCCAATAATCTAGATAATCAGTAAACAAGAATTATTTGCTTTCTAAGGTGAGTTAATACAATAATTTAAATTTAAGTAACGTTCAAAGTGTTTTCTTCAGTTTGTCTATTACTCTTACCTAATGAAACTCGTACGTTCAGGTAAACACATATAAAGTTCAAGGACCCTTGCCTAACAACAACTGGTTAGGTAAAAGTTTCCGCGCACAGCGATAAGTTTATTTGTAGTCTCAGGTTTATTCTACGGAGTGTAAAACAAGAAGTACCCGAGGCGTTATGAGGCCCTTGAAATAGGATTTAGTGAACACAACAATATAAACAACAGTAAAACCAGGCTTGATTTCCTTACGAAACAGCTTTGCTGTCTTTTGTTGAAGCCAGTCATGTTTGTGTTTTAACCCTATGTCAGAATGTAGTGGCTTTTTGTTTTCAAACCGTTTAATTTACTAACAAAAATGTTTAATTTATTTTCAGCGAATCAATTTTTTCCGCTATTTAAAGTGCTTGAGAATACTTAAAATGTTGTACACTATACTAACATCTCCTTGACAGTAGTTTTAATTCAAAAGTACATGGCTAGAACCTAGAGGAAGTATACCTTGTTTGGGGTGTGATTGGTAAGTAATGGAAAGGATAAAAAGGAAAATGTAAATTGAAAATATTACGGAAGAGTTAGGGTATGCGTTGTTGTTCTGAAAAATGGCAAAGATTGAGTAAAATAAAACTTATGTTATGGTTGGTAGATTGTGCATGGATGCCACATGGCTGAGGCAAGAAAATCAACATAGTTCGGAAACCCAAGCACAGAAAGCGCTGCGAGGAAATTATTTTAAGAGTCTCAAGTAGAGCCACTGATGCACGCGCAAGTTTGTTCGTTTTTGGAAAATCAATGATTTGGTCACATTTAAGTCATCAACATCGGACAAATTCGAGTGTGTCTAACCGGGGGGGGAGAAAGACGGCAGGAGGTCAGCGCTATCTGTGCTTGGGCTACCGAACTTTGTTGATTGTCCTGCTTCAGCTGACCTCTAGGCAGTATCAAACTACCATAACATTATCTTTGGTGAAATGTAATGCTTTGGGGTAAAGAACACACAGCTGAACAAAGTGTGTTTACGTCAATATAATAATTGACTACATAAGTAAGCGGATAGTTGCTGGGTTAATTTATAAGGTTTACAAGAAATGTTTGTTACTTATAGCAAGTGGGGATTTCAGGAAAACAATGCAGCTAAACTGAATAGTGAGTAATTCACAATTTTCATTTAGGAGTATTTTGTTCTAAAAAACCTGGTTGATTTAAGGAAGTTAATAGAAAGGTAAATTTAGGACATATTTTCGTCCAGCAGCGAAAATCTTACATATGACTCCGAATAACAATGATTATTGTTTATAATATCTTAACTTGTAAAATGACGCTTATCCTTTCTTTCCAGTATGGAACATTTGAAGTAAGTAAAAAAGATTATTTTGATCAAATAAATATATATTAATATTTTGTTAAAATTTAGGTGGCTACATTGTTTTAAAATCTTATTTTTACCGTACCGATTTACGATTAAGACGCACGGCTAGTACTTATGCAACAACAAAGTATAAAAAACAAAGTTGTACCATAAAGGTAACGTTTGAGAGACGAAAAGTAAAAGTAATAGAAGAATAACCATAAAATAAGCAATGAAACCCTCGTTACAAAAGTTACCACGGTTGGAAGTGCAGAGTAAAAGAAACCTTCAGACTATAAAAAAATTTAGCTCTTGAGCTTTTTGCCAAATCTTTTTTTTTATGAAACCTATATACTACTCCCAAGGTTAGTATATATACTAACCTTGTACTACTCCCACAAAAGCGTTTGAAACTTGCAACTGTTATTTTGCGAACAACAATATAATTTTGGACGGTTGGAAACCCAATATTCCGAAATGCTTCGAACGACGAGCTTTCGATCTTTACCTAGTGATGCATCTTGTATGGGTAATGGGTACGGAACTAGCCGTTTTAGTTTAAGACTGGGACTCGTGGCGTTGTCTTGTAAGCCAGCTTCATGGAGGTCAGGTTTTGAGGATGATATAGGTCTAAAGCGGCTCAGATAGTCTCAGTTATCATCTGATGATACCCGCATCAACTCCCACCATCGTTTAGACATATCAGACCATCACCTGCGTGGTTCAGAAGTCACGTTAAGCCGTTGGTCCTTGTATTTCCATTGGTCATTGGGCTATTAATTAATGACCCAGTCTAAGGAAGAGTCGGCCTTAGTTTGTAACAAGACTACACCTCATAACTCATTACTACCACTCATCACACTCATCCTTCACCACATATTTGCCTTAAAATACCCTCATGAGAGTGGTCGGCATCTCATATAGTGATTCAGCCCTCTCTAAAGCTATGTTGTTAATACCCTGCTAATGAAGAAAAATTGTATCCTGCTAAATATTTGACTCAAATATTGCACACCTAAAACGACAAAGCAACTTGAAATCGTTAACTATTTTACAGTAATGCACAAATATCGATACTCTGTGTCCAGACCGGAAGTTAATCAACAGTGAATAGTTAGTAAATACCCGCATTAGTTCAGTGATGTTAAACTTGTTCTCATCTGCAAATGTCTGTTCGTGTTTACTTAAGTGAACATTGGTGTTTCCTGCATCGTATAGCACTCAGCTGATAAATTCATATACAATGTGAGTTTTAAATGTCTCTTCCCCTGCATTTACTTTTATAAAGGGGAAGATTTTGAAACCCCTTTGGGGAATGTTTTATAAGGTCTTGAAGTTTGTTTTGACGTAAACTTTGCGTCCCCACCTTCGTATTAATTTCAACGGAAATCCAAGGAATTCAAAAATGTCAATCAATGCCGCTATTTCTTTTACGAAACAGTGCTTGTATTAAAAAACAAATTATTCTTAGCATTCAAAATATTACATTTATTGCTTAAACCTGTTTTATTTTTTACGTTAAGTATAGTATGAGATACAAATCTTGTAGTTAATGAAATAATAAAATAATGAAATAATAAAATAATGAAATAATAAAATAAATAATAAAATAGTAAAATATAAATAATGAAATAGAAATAATAAATTAATGAAATAATAAAATAATAATGAAATAATAAAATAAATAATGAAATTAAATAAAATAATAATGAAATAAAATAAAATTAATGAAATAATAAAATAATAATGAAATAATAAAATAAATAATGAAATTAAATAAAATAATAATGAAATAAAATAAAATAATGAAATAATGAAATAATAAATAATGAAATAATGAAATAATAAAATAATATTAAATAAAAAAATGAAAAATAAAATATTGAAAAAAAAAAAATAATAAAAAATAAATAATTAATGAAATAACGAATTAACAAATAACGAAATAACAAAATAATAAAATAATGAAATAATGAAACAACAATTACAAAAATATTATAATTAGTATTATTTAGCATGTGTTTTGTTTTAATAGTTAACCATTTGTCTTTTTAGAGAGGTGAGAGACTGTCTTTCGAAAAGTTAGTTGGTACTTAATAAGTTGTATAGTTAATTTTAGTTACTATTACGATAGAAATTCAACTAGTAGCTAGTCTTTAATTGGTTACCAGGTAGCTTCACTATAAACGTAATATTGCATAATTGTAACTCATAATTGATCTTTACATGATTCGTTAGAAATTGTTACAGAAATCGAGCTAACAAGAGAACAAATTATACGCGAGGTAAATTTCAAAGGCAAATGGATTGGAAAATGCAATTAACTTGGGTTAGTTTGCATTTCTAAGCCACATCAAAGGAACTGAGTCGAGTATATTTAATACACTGCTTGTACAGACCTTTCCTGCTTCGCTACTTGGTTAAATAATAAACCAGGGCGACACGCAGCTAAGCGCTAAAGCGCCGCTGACGTGAGTGAAGCAAATTCCCTTTTACCCTAGTTCGATCTCGCTACGCTCACAGTCTCGCTTCGGGCTACGATCTCAGACCTACGTGGCTTTTTACCGCTCGTTTTACTACGAATCATGAATGGAAAATTTGTTTAAAATTTCGTTCGAACTCGACTACTTGTAACGCTGTTACGAGCAAAAATCACTTTTTGACCGTCATTTTGAACAATTTTGTCGATTTTCGTAATTTTTAGTAAAGTGATGGATCTTAATTTAAGAGCACATTCGGCACACGAAACAAGAAGAAATAGAAAAATCGGCAATAGCAGAACACAGCTACAAGACAAAACACGGAATTGATTTTGACAAAACCAAAGGTTTGGCGAAAATTTCACACTATTATCAAAGGAAAATTAAACTATAGAAATAAAAAATGAAGACAACTTTAACAAAGAAGACAGCATAAAATTATCAAAAAGTTGGCAGCCAGTTCTTCAGAAGTCCTATTGAAACTAGCCAATCCAGTTCGACAACGAGCAACAAGCTCCGCCCACCTCGACCAATCAGGTGACAGCCCCCCACCCACCACCACTTGGGTATATAAGAAGACGACACGGCCGGCCAATCCAGTCTCAGCCATTCAACCAGCTACTGAGGATGACTCTCCACAGCGAGGTCGAAACGTTTAGCATTTGTATTTCAACTGTGACGCGGTGTAAACCGGAAGCCTTAGATATTAAAGTGATGGATATTTTCTAAATAAATATTTATTTTAAATGACATCAAATTCGGATGAAATTTACTGTTTGTAGATAATTTAAACCACTTCTTTTCATAAAAATAGTGCACACCACAAAAGGGTACTTCCGGTGGTTTGGTTTTGACCGAGGTATTTACAAAGTAACAACATGACCTGTAGACAGTACGCACACATATACATATGAATATAAAGTTTTACAAACAAATGCTTAAAACGTGTTCTGGGGTCAGGATTAGTGCACATTTCATGATCCTGGGTCTGGGTCTTACCATGCGGACGGTATAAATATCTCATTTTCCAAAGGAAATTAGCTAAAAATTAAATACTTGTATAACATTGTTTCTCTTTACAATTACATTTTACAGCGCCAATTTAACCTCTTAATTCTATAATATCATAAATCACTATTTGAGATGCCGACCACTCTCATGAGGGTATTTTAAGGCAAATATGTGGTGAGGGATGAGTGTGATGAGTGGTAGTAATGAGTAATGTCTTGTTACAAACTAAGGCCGACTCTTCCTTAGAATGGGTCATTAATTGATAGCCCAATGACCAATGGAAATACGAGGACCAACGGCTCAACGTGACTTCCGAACCACGCAGGTGATGGTCTGATATGTCTAAACGATGGTGGGAGTTGATGCGGGTCTCATCAGATGATCACTGAGACCATCTGAACCGCTTTAGACCTAAATCATCCTCAAAACCTGACCTCCATGAAGCTGGATTACAGGACCACGCCACGAGTCCCAGTCAATATATCCAAACTGCGTTACAAACTCGTACAAACAACTACAAAACACCTGGTTTTAAAGCTTTTAGTTTATTCTTGAAGGTGCCTTTGACACAAGGTTTAAGTGTGAAAAAGAGGTTATTGTAAACCTTTAACCGAAATTATTTCCTCCCCACCTCCCGGTTGATTTTTCGGAAGTAAATTTACCCTTCACAGCGGGTTTCCCGTTGCGATACCGAAAATAGCCTATCTCAAATTAGATACTTAGTGAACCATCTAAAACATTATGATGGTCGAGATTGTGGCATGCTCTTGAAACATTTAAAGTACTCGTATTTGGCACTTTATCACATCACGGATATTAAACTTCCAGTAAATAAAGTTTATGAGTTCTGATGGTTGTACATTTAGTAATATTTGATTAAAAAACCAAACAGTACCTTGAAAAAGGTTACTTCAAATTACTTCTTACTAAAAAAGTTAGTTCTTACCAAAATTTCCTGAAGAAGATCATAACTAGTTTATTAATGAAATAATAAATTGGCATGCTACTTAATTTTTATAAAAAATACAAACACATGTGTCTTAAATATAAATACACTTTTAAAAATATAAATGAAACAAGATAAATCTGGCTGTCAAATATAAAAATCTGAGAACAGACATTGTAAATGATTCTCATCTATATTGTTTATTGAATTCTACAACGTTACTATTGCTTGCCATTGTCAAAAGAAAACTTGTAATTGAAATATTCTGCGTTGTGGTACCCCATTGTAATATCAAACACAAAGAAGAGCGAATTGATTATTTGAAATTTGTTTTAAACAGATGGTCTACTATTCTTTGTTCGAATTTTGTTGTTGCAGCTTGGGGATCTGAAATATCTTTCTTGTGATGATGTTATGCTTCTTAAGGCCTTTTTTTAGATTACATTTGTTGAGCTTAAAAATAGAAATGAAAAATAGAAATTGACTGGGACTCGTGGCGTGGTCCTGTAATCCAGCCTCATGGAGGTCAGGTTTTGAGGATGATATAGGTCTAAAGCGGCTCAGATAGTCTCAGTGATCATCTTATGATACCCGCATCAACTCCCACCATCGTTTAGACATATCAGACCATCACCTGCGTGGTTCGGAAGTCACGTTAAGCCGTTGGTTCTTGTATTTCCATTGGTCATTGGGCTATTAATTAATGACCCATTCTAAGGAAGAGTCGGCCTTAGATTGTAACAAGATTTCACCTCATAACTCATTACTACCAATCATCACACTCATCCTTCACCGCATATTTGCCTTAAAATACCCTCATGAGAGTGGTCGGCATCTCAAATAGTGATTTAGTGAAATGAAAGTCAGCGCAAATTGATTTTGGTAGTGTTGGACTAATAATTGGTCTTTTCCCGTTTTTTGTGTTATATCTTGGGTTGATTTTCATCTGAAAACTTATTTTTAATCCACTTTTTCTCAGGTGTACTCTTTAAGACTCTCACAAGAAGTACCTTTGCAAAGTTCAGATCTTGAAACATTGTGTTCTTTTTGTTTACTAACAATCTTAAATGACCGCAATAACATTTAAATTAAGAAAACCCCATTTTGAAATAATTGATGGATCATTAATATATAATATGACGAGCATCAATAACGTACAGCGTTTCCGTGGGTTTAAGTTTAGCGGATCCGTAGCGGATTGCTATCGCGCGCGACTCCGGATTTTGTTATGTGACTATACGGTGATGCTAGGTAAAGGTCGAGGTCGGTTGGTAGAGATGACTTTGCAGTCCTAACTTCGCCTAGTTAAACAAGACAAACTTTAGCTTTACCTTTTTTTAATAACGTAATATCCAATATTCGAAGTAAGCACATCATAAAAATGTGTTCAAGGAAAGTAATCAATTTTCTGTGTATCATCAAGTTAAAACGTTTCAAAAATTAACTATTCCGTAAATTGTTACGTTAAATTGCCATTCTTGACGAAACTATTATTAGTTTAAAGCTACGTAATTGTTTATTTCACCATTAAAAACTACACAATTATCTAGTAGTCTCAGTTAATTTCTCGATAAAGATGTTTTCGTTTCACTTGAGTTGGAAAATCATCAAGAAACAAAGCTATGTTTGACAATGAAAACGGAAATTGCTTTGGCAAAGGAGAGCTTGCAAATGTATGGCATCGTTCTCTCTCTGTCTCTTCACTTTACGTTTCAACTCGAGTCTGACAACAATTGGAAAATAATCAAGTGATAATTTGATTTATTTCATGTTAAATTCTTATCTAGTAAGAAGAAGTAAATCACTAAATCACTATTTGAGATGCCGACTACTCTCATGAGGGTATTTTAAGGCAAATATGTGGTGAAGGATGAGTGTGATGAGTGGTAGTAATGAGTTATGAGGTGTAGTCTTGTTACAAACTAAGGCCGACTCTTCCTTACAATGGGTCATTAATTAATAGCCCAATGTCCAATGGAAATACAAGGACCAACGGCTTAACGTGACTTCCTAACCACGCAGGTGATGGTCTGATATGTCTAAACGATGGTGGGAGTTGATGCGGGTATCATCAGATGATCACTGAGACTACCTGAGCCGCTTTAGACCTATAACATCCTCAAAACCTGACATCCATGAAGCTGGATTTCAGGACCACGCCACGAGTCCCGGTCATTGCATTATGTTGAGTAAAAGACCTGGTAAATCATTGAGAATATAGGCTACGCTGTTTTCAATGAAAGTGTCAACGGTTGCTTTTTACGACTATACATTCACAACTATACAACTTTCAAGGGGACCATCTATCTATTTTGTTTTTTCAAGCAGACCATGATGATGGCGAAAAACTATTTTCGGCTATTATCTTGGTCTGTTGGATTTTGTTGTTTTCTAGTATATATGTGTAGTAAAATATCATAAGTGCTAATACCAGGTTTAATCCAAATTGTTTCATAAATGCTACTTTAATAGGATACAATCCAATTTTTGGGAGTAAGTGTGTTTTACTTCTTACCACGAGATAACCGACAAATAGGTTTAAGGAAATGTACTAGATGATCATACTACTTTCCTCTAAGAAACCTACTCAGGAACCGGTTTAGGAATGTCTCGCAGTTTGATTGCAAAGTTGAAGAAACGTCGATACGGAACGGAGTCGGATTTGGCCTCAAGTCTTTCCTGATCTCAAGTTTCTGTGCAGTTTTTAATCACCGAGACTTACTTTCCACTTCCAAGCACACATGTACTTCTGCTCTGAGTCTTCTAAACATTCTTGACTGGGACTCGTGGCGTGGTCCTGTAATCCAGCTTCATGGAGGTCAGGTTTTGAGGATGATATAGCTCTAAAAAGGCTCAGATTGTCTCAGTGATCATCTGATGATACCCGCATCAACTCCCACCATCGTATAGACATATCAGACCATCACCTGCATGGTTCGGAAGTCACATTAAGCCGTTGGTCCTTGTATTTCCATTGGTCGTTGGGCTATTAATTAATGACCCATTCTAAGGAAGAGCCGGCCTTAGTTTGTAACAAGACTACACCTCATACCTCATTACTACCACTCATCACACTCATCCTTACCTAAACCGGAAACTGTCCAGACCACAACGAGCTCAACTCTGAGGTTTCCAACTGGTTTAACACTGGGCCACTTTTTCAACAATACATGTTTTGAAAATGTGTACATAATTTTACTTAAAGTACTTAGCCAATGAAAAAAATTGTTCTATCCAAAATAAACTTAATTCGCCAAATAATAATTTGTAACAAGACTACACCTCATAACTCATTACTACCACTCATCACACTCATCCTTCACCACATATTTGCCTGAACACCACATATGAGAGTGGTCGGCATCTCAAATAGTGATTTAGTGGTAGCTTATACGTAGGAAAGCCAACGCAATGTTCTTATCGTTTTGCACGCTTATGAGCAATTTTACTTATACAGCACAGTATTTTTATTGTCCTTAAGTAAAATAATTTACATTTTTAGGGATAACCTTTGATTAAAATTTGAAATTTAACAATCTTGTAACAAAGATAATTCAAAATGTTTGAACTGGAACACAACGACAATAATTGTGTGTAGTTGTTTGCCCGTCTGATACTGATATACCGATCTACTGATACTGATATACTGATACTAATGAGTGATGCTGACCGATTGTGAGAAAAGTCAGCTGATGCGGTTTTCATTGTTGTTTGATCTGTTTGTTCTCATGTTTTAATCACATGGACCAAATAATTATATACATTAGGAAACTACAGTTTACCGATTGTTTTTGTACAATCATTTAATCAAGCAAAAATCGATATTTGTTCAATCTTTTTCATGACAGTTTCAAAAATCCATACTTTTTGTTACAGAAGTTGGTGCTCGAAGTAAATTGAAATATTTGGTAAGTTTGACTATCTCTGTTATTTTTGTTTGTTCTATTCTATTGAGTAGTTTTAGACCTAATTGTTAACATAACTTTGTTACATCTTACTATAGCCGAACATCTTTTCGAGAAAAGTATACTTTTGGTGATCTTTATATTGCATCTTCTCTATTTACATTTGGGAAACATATGTAAATAAAGGTTTGTGCTGAAGAAAACTGTATTTACTCCGTTGTTACTTATCGCAGCACAACAAACTTGGTCTTAAAATGTGTATAAAAACATTTGCCATTGTTCTTGTGTATCCCCATAAAGTTTAAGGATTTTGAGCTATTGAACTTGGAAAATTTAGTATGATCGCCATTTTTAAACCGAAAGTGAACATTAGTCAAAATTATTTGTTAAATATTGGTATTAAATATACAACTAATGTGCAAAGTTTGAAATTTGTAACTTAATTGACCTCGGAGATAAAAATTTTATAGTGAAAACACAAACAGACAGACATACGGAAAACTAAGCGAGATAGGCCTATGTGTTAAAGGACATTTTTTGCTTATTAAAACCAAACGAATCAATTGGTGAAGTTTGATCCCGTAATTACTGGACACTCTGATTTAAACTGTAGGTCAAAATGAGTTTTAGTTTTATAGAAAATATGTAGACTATACGTCTTGGCACAGTGTTGAAACAGTTGAATACGAAATAAATAGCCCATAAGTTACTCCGGTACATGTTTATCTTTGCTCTGATGATATCAAAGGCAGGGCCCAGAAAATTGCCTTGTCACACTCTCTAAAATACTGTTTTCGTTATTTACTGTTAGTATTAATTAAACGCTTTCCAAGTGCTTAAAGTAAGTTAAACGTTGTGATTTAATTTGACAAAGAATTCGCACCAATCCTGTGGTTAAGTTTTACCGACCCCCAGTCAATAATAATACAAGAAAGCCTTTCGGGTTGTCTTTTGGTTTTTATTTGCTTTTATGTATGCTAGTTGATTCAAAAAGTAATAGTTTTATAATGTACGATCATTAAAGTATTTTGAAAGCTGTCTAAAATTGTAAACATCGCGGATTGTAAATGACTTTAATAGTGATTAATCAACCATCAATTAAACGGGAAGTTGAAAAAAACAAACGTTTTCAAATAAGCCAAAGTTGCCCTAACATAGGTGCATATATGACTTGGACTAGGGAGAGCCTCTCTACAAGTCATTTAGCGTTATTGAATTGGAAGACCACGTCAAAGTCCTTTTTTAGGGTTTTTTACAATACCGCCGTACATCGATGTTTTACTAATGCCCATATCCTAAAGTAGGGCATATTTAATGTAAACCGATATACATTGCATGTGGTAAGGTGCCTTTAGTAATTTTATCTTGATGATTTAGCAATTTTAACCTCTTAACAGTAATTCATTTAACCAAAGAGTTCTTTTGAGGTCTCTTTTAATTCAAGACAAACCTTTATTAAAGGGTAGTTTTTACCGCGTAGAATTTACAGTAGATTATACGTTAACATATCAAATATACACTGAAAACCTTTCAAATTTGAAAGAAACATTTAACTACAAAAACGACTGGGTTGACCCAGATTCGACACACAGTCTAAAGGGATTAATTTCTTTTTAATGGTGTAAGTTTAAGCTCAATTGAACATGAAAATACTGCGAGACTTGGTTGGAATATTTTATTTATTTTTAATAAATGCTTAAAAATACAACAAATTTTACATTGTTGTAATGTTCTTGCATGTTTATAAAATTACATACACTTTTTGAAACATTTAATAATAAAGGATAACAATGAGGTTTCTTCTAATTTGCAATTAGTTTTGTTCAGTTGCCAACATTAATTTTGCAACCTACAAAAACCAGGCCGACACGCAGCTAAGCGATAAAGCGCCGCTGGCATGAGTTAATCGAATTTCCTTTGCAATTTGTTACTCCAATTCGCTCCGCTCACAGCCAAGCTTCGGCCTTCCGCCTCAGACTTACTAATTCTTTTACTGCAAGTTCTATAACATATCTTGAAGCGATTACACATTTCAAATTCCATTGAACTATTCATTCCGCTATTACCTTTTAGCCGCCATTTTCAAACATCTGAATGGACTTTAAAAAATTTTATATATTGACAAATACCGTTAAAATAAACATATTTTTTCAAATTTCATCAAAACCAAGTACAATGTACTGTTTTTAAAGCATTAAAATTCGATCATAAAACTAATATATTGCATGGGTCAGTACAGCATGGATACGTCAAGCTTGTTTCATAAAACTAGTTAAAACCAGCTTATCAAATAGCTTAACACATTTTTTATTCTTAGAGGAATTTATTGGCAAATAATAGAAACAACATTTTAAAACCTTTTCTATAGTTTGCGTGATAGTCAGTGCTATCTCGTGATAGTCTCAGTGATCATCTGATGATACCCGCATCAACTCCCACCATCGTTTAGACAATAGGCTATATCAGACCATCACCTGCGTGGTTCGGAAGTCACGTTAAGCCGTTGGTCCTTGTATTTCCATTGGTCATTGGGCTATTCAATAATGACCCATTCTAAGGAAGAGTCGGCCTTAATTTGTAACAAGACTACACCTCATAACTCATTACTACCACTCATCACACTCATCCTTCACCACATATTTGCCTTAAAATACCCTCATGAGAGTGATCGGCATCTCAAATAGTGATTTAGTGATATAATTGAAACATTCGATTGGGCCTGTACAGCAACCGCCTTAACCGGATTTCCGGTTTGGCTAGATACATCAAACTAATCAGTAATCACATGAATGCTCTACTTGGTCCATTGTAGAGTTGAGATCTAATCACACTAATGTTCTCTGCTCAAACATGTTTCAACATGTATGATCAATCTCTTGATGCAGTTGGTATTTGTTTGGACAAATAATGTACTCGCACCTCCAATGTATCACTATTTGAGATGCCGACCACTCTCATGAGGGTATTTTAAGGCAAATATGTGGTGAAGGATGAGTATCATGAGAGGTAGTAATGAGTTATGAGGTGTAGTCTTGTTACAACCTATATCAGGACCTATTAGGATATTAGGACTTATATCATCCTCAAAACCTGACATGAAGCTGGATTACAGAACCACGCCACGAGTCCCAGTCAAAATTGTATCGTGGGAATCGCTTAAACTGAACTTGAAACACAGATTATTATCCAGAACTGTAAAGTGAATTTTCATTAAAATTATGAACGCTGAATTTGGAATGAAAGTATAATCGTTTACGTCAATAATACTAATACGATTCAATACAACAAGCTTAAAGTTAAATTCTCTACCTATAAAATCAACAAGTTGTTATTTTAGTTGTCTTTTCTTTCAGTTTGGGATCGTGAGTTGAAATAAAAAGCAATAAAAGAAGTAATAAAGCACTAACCCAACTAAACATAAATGTTGTCTTTGGTTGTTAAGAGTGTTTGATGATAAAATATATGCCACTCTGCATTTGAAAGACCCCGATATAAAATAACAGCTGTATTTTTAGACAGTTTAATGTTTTAATATATCTAAATCATCTTATAAGAACCTGCTCTTCAAGGTATAAGTTAGTGTTAAACGAATTTAAGGAATCGTTTTTCGATCAGTTCCCTATTTAAGGTTTCTAAAATAAAAAAAGGTTATGTCAAATCACAAAGCATCTTTACTCGAATTAAACTTGACTTAGACTAAGACTAGACTGTCTTTAAATTGAAATTTGGAAATATTTAGTACAACATTTTACGTAAATTTCACTGATGAAATTAAAAGTAACAAACTGCTAATTAAACTCATCCTATGAGTACAAAATTGAATAGTGGTTTGTATTAATGTTGGTTAATGGTTTTTCGTTTTAATAGGGGACATGAAAAATAAATGATACCACTAACTTAATTTAAACATAAGTCATTGTTAACCCAGCGTTAACTAATGTTCAGAAATTTCCTGATAATTCAATACTTACAGTTTCTGATATTAAAAACCATAACATTATAAGAAACTATACATCCTATTTTCTTACTTCTCCTTGTTCCTATTGTGTGTCCTAAAAAAAGAAAACACCCGTTAAACACTAAATCACTGTTTTTAAAGTACTTGTATTGGAGTTTATGAATAACTTTGAGTAGAAAACAATCACACCAATGATATTTTGTTTTAATTGGTTATATCACTAAATCACTATTTGAGATGCCGACCACTCTCATGAGGGTATTTTAAGGCAAATACTTAGTGAAGGATGAGTGTGATGAGTGGTAGTAATGAGTTATGAGGTGTAGTCTTGTTACTAACTAAGGCCGACTATTCCTTAGAATGCGTCATTAATTAATAGCCCAATGACCAATGGAAATACAAAGACCAACGGCTTAACGTGACTTCCGAACCACTTAGGAGATGGTCTGATATGTCTAAACGATGGTGGGAGTTGATGCGGGTATCATCAGATGATCACTGAGACTATCTGATCCGCTTTAAACAAAACTAGTAAGTAATTATACTTTATATGCAACAATTTAAACGTAATATCATCACGATAGAACTTTATTGCAGGTATTATCTGTTAAAACAAACTAAAAATTCTGTAAAAAATTTGATAGCGGATCCGTGGCGGATTGGTATCGCGCGCGACTCCGAAGCTCATCACTCCGGTGGCGCGGGTTCGATCCCCGCACCACCACTTACAATTTGAAAGTGTCCTAACTTTGCCTCGTTAAACAAGACAAACTTAACCTTTTTACCCTTTAACGAGGATACCACAACAAAGCCAAAAACGCCCTTAGATACACGAAAATCCACAAATACTAAACGAAACAAGTTGAAGTACAAATACAAATTAGTTTCTGCATAAAAACTGATTAATTAGCCGTAGATAGTTTCGCAAACACTTACTGCTTCATTTGAGTAATAGCAAACTTGCATACTGGCAAATACTAGAGGCAAATGGCTCTCTGTATTTGCTTATGGGAAATGTTGTATGCTGCTATATTGCAGATCTTCTGTTGTTTGTGTGGTATTGGCTTTTATATGACTATAGTACAATTGAGAAGCAGATGAGTGTATTGTATTCAAATGGTTTAGACTAGTTGTAACTTAAGTTATTTATCAAAAAGTCATGTACGTAAATCCAAAGTAGTCTTGCTTGTTCATGTATAGTCTGGCTTGGTTTACTGAAATTTCCGAAATATTAAAGAACGATCTGTAAAAGCACTTTTTCCACCAAGTTTTACCAAATATTATCTCATGGTAGGTAATAGCATAGATAGCTGAGGCAAGAAAAAATCAACATAGCTGCGGCAGCCCAAGCACAGATAGCGCAGCCATCTTTTCTCCCCCTCACCACCACATGTTCAAATTTTTTTATGTCGTTGTGTTACTCGACGAACTTACTCGTGCGTCAGTGACTTAACTTGAGACCCTTGAAGAATTCCCTTTCAGCGCTATCTGTGCTTGGGCTGCCGACCTACGTTGATTTTCCTGCCTTAGCCAATTTTCATATATGCGCTATGCATACTTGCCATAACATAAACTTTGATTTTACGCACTTAAAAATCATTATAGATTTATTTATTATAGATTATTCATGAGGATTATTTAAAGTTACAAATATTGCGTATGAGATAGGAAGTGTATGATTAAATACTTGCTATATTAGTTAAAAGTAAGATTTAATCATCAGTGTACGTTGTAAATGCATACAGAAATGTGTAGCGAGCTATGAAGAACCGGATGGATTCTAATAACAAAACAAGTCGAAAATTTATTGTAAACTTTTTTATTTCTGTTTAGCTTAGCCGTAATCAGCCATTTTGTACATTTTTGGAAATAATTAATAATTCTAAAACCCTTTGAGATATTTTGTGAAACGTTTTGTAATATAAATCTTAATTTCTTTCCCAATAACATTTTCCGAAAAATATTTTTATCAGGGTGATTCAAAAATAGGGCGCCAAATTTCAGGGGTGGGTTCCTTATGCAAAAACAATGAAAAAGGTTCCTATAAACATGGGTCCTAAAATTCTTCGTTACCCCGGTAGCCGCCATTTTGTATTTTTTACTTAAAATTTATATCTCCAGAACGCTTTGACCGATTGCATTCAAACTTGGTAGAGTGTTTATGTGTCATAAGGTGAATTTAAGAAAAAAAGATTATTTCATAAAAACCCACAGAAACAAAATGGCGGCTATTTAAATTTTTCAAATTGAAATACCATGAAAATGGCAATAATTAATAATTCTAAAACCCTTTGAGATATTTTGTGAAACGTTTTGTAATATAAATCTTAATTTCTTTCCCAATAACATTTTCCGAAAAATATTTTTATCACATTTAAAAACGACGACCATTTGAAAATTTCAAAGTAAAATAAAATTATATTGGAATTTGAACCTTTAGCCACCTTGCTTATTGGACAACCTTTAGTATATAGGAAACTTTTGAACCTTTTGGCCACTATTTTACTCTCACAATACAAACTTTAACCACTTAAAACTGAAAAAGAATTTTCTTTACATAAAATAAATATTACATAAAATAAAATGCACATAAAATAAATGTACATAAAATAAATGAAATAATAAATAAAATAAATTTATGTTATGTTACATAAAATACATTTCTTTTTTATTCTTGTAAATATGTTGTTTCTACCATACAATACAACGGAACCTGTGTGTACGACTGTTAACGTGTTTTATATTCCAAAACAACACAGGGGCTTTACGACTCGGTTTCACAGGATCATTCTTTCCGCTTAACTTGAATCACCCAACATTTCTGCCTCCATTGCAACCATTGTTTTTGATACTGCAAGTTCATTAAACACTTTGCTAGATTTCAATAGTAAGCAAGCTAGTTAGACATTGGAGTGAAGAAATGTAGTTTGACCTGACAGCTTTGTAACAACGTATAATACAATACTTTGGGAAATTAGGTAGAAAAACATTGAATACCTTGAAACTAAAAGTAAACAAAAGCAAGTTTAAATAGTGTTTTATTAGAATTCTGCAATCATTAATTATTAAAAAAAATGGGAAATTGATAAGTTTTTCTTACTTTTAAGCTTGCTTTTTATTTAATCGTTTTAAGAACCATACATTTAAAGGATATGCTCTCGAAGAATGGGAAATTCTTTGCGAGCATATCCGGTATTCAGTATTACAAAAATACCTTTAAATAGAAAATTGTATGTTTGCCCTTGTTATATATTAACGAAACCCTGCGATTTGTTGAGCATAATGTAAACCTGTTTGAACAAAATAATGCTCATCAGTTCACTAGGTACAATTTTATGACATTTTCTAAACTGTGTTTGGGAAATTTCAAAATTTTAAAGATTGCCCTGTTTACCAAATAAAAGGGCACTCTTCAATTGCTTAAGTGCTGGCCTGAGGGAGGAGCCCAACTTAAGAATATTTGATGAGGCTTTGAAACATTTTTTGTTAAACATTTTTTTTCATATTTTGTATCATATTTTGAGTAATTAATGTGCTTGTCTTAATTTTGTACCCGTACCTTTCTCTGATGTACAATAGACATTGTCCAATCGTGTATAAAACGGGATTTACGTAAAATGGAGTTATTATGATACAATTTGTGTTATCACAGTTTGTTTTTAAGCTAATTAAATCCATTTAACTCCTGGCAATAATATGAGTCAAAATCAGCACTTGACTAAATGCAAATGAAGCCAGGACTGATATCAAGTGCTTGAAAAGCCACTCCACAAGTCATTTAACGTATTTGAGTTTGCAGACCGCATCAAAGTGCTGAGTGCTCTCTCTGCTTTGTTGTTCTTCAACAAACCTTGTTTGTTGTGATTTTATGAGTAATTACAGGAAATGGTTAACGTGTGAATAAATAGTAAATGAATAAATTGTTAACATTGTACGTGTAATGCAATCGTCAATTATGTAATTATAAAATCTGAAATTGTCCAAACATTCTAATATTGAAATCCCAAATTGAGTTAAGTTCCAATTAGTTAAGAGTTAAGAAAATAACTAAGTTGATGATTTCTTTAAGGATACACCATCTTACCAGAGAGAGGCAAAATTAGAAAGTAAATAGAGAAAATATTAAGGGAGGTAATATGCATATGAGTTAACAAAACTGACTTAGAGGTACATTATTTCAATTTGTATATTTAAAGAGAGAAATCAGTGTAAAACATTTTTTACAACGGTTCATGGAACTGTTTATCTTAAACAAGTTACACAATTTGAAAAAAATACAAATTCAAAAGTATAATTCCAGTTTTGGAAAAGCATAGTGTCCTTTTAGCAATTGGTTTTATCCATGCTTTTCCGATACTGTTGTACACAAGTTTGTTCTTCTGTGGTGGTCCAAAAAAAGCATTCGTCATTTTATAGTATTTTCTTTATTAGCTATACAAAACTGACTTTTTCTTAAAACTAAATTCTCGACATGTTTTCCACCATTAAATAGCCTATGTAAAATTCCACACATGTTATCTTGTTCGCAACCATTCCTTTCAGGCTACCTCAATTAAAATATTCAAAATCTGAAGCAAACCTATCAGTTCTACTGAATACAACTTCTCGTGAATCAACATCAAGGTGTATGTGTGGAATATCTCATACTCATTACTCAATGGTAGAAAACATGTTAAGCATTTAGTCTTATGATTAAGTCAGTTTTGTACAGATAATAAAGGAAATACTAATTATAAAATGACAAGAAGCGTTCTTTTTTATTAAACCACCCTGTAGATTAAATAGGCATGACGAAAATAGTAGTTGCAGAGTTTAGGGTTATACACTAAACTAAATTGTACACATATTAAATTGCTTTAAATAATCACAACATAGCTGTAAGTGATTAATAATACTGTCTGATTATTAAAGTAACACAGTGCCACGCTTTTGAACTCTCATTACAGACATTTTCAAAAAGATTTTTCTTAGAGTGTGGCCGTTTTAGTTTTTACCTTAAACTGATATGATGAATTTAATCGTCACTTTTGATGCGATTAACATATTAGGTAAGATCTTTTAACAAGCCAGTATAATAGTTACTTTTTCAATAACCCATTTCCAAATTTTACTTACACAGCGCACGCTATAAAATACAACAGTGTAGGGCTGCTATACAGTATTAAAATAGCGTACTACTTTACACGGTAGAAAACTAAAGAAGGGAATAAAGTCCAAATGCACTTTAGAGGGATGGAAGGGGTTACAGTGGCAAGGGGGGAAGGGGATGCAATGAATCTCCTTTATGGGTTTGCTCCGGAGCTCGATTTTTCAAAGTCAACAGTGCTTACCTTAAAGTACACTGTTTCTACTGTTTACTTATTCGAACTTTAAAAATCAAATCTCAGTTCATTTTTGTCACGAGTAAGTTTTAGTTTATTGAAGGTATCCCTCTTAGTATGGTGTGTTTAAAATATAAATTATTTTTAAAATAAAATTTATGTTTAAAAATTATTTTTAAATAAAAATTTATTTTTTAAAATAATTTTTTAAACCCAATTTATTTTTGACAGTTATTTTTATATATAAAATTAATTTTTTAACTTTATTTTAAAATAAAATAAATAAAAATTAAAATTATTTTTTAAATAATAATTTATTGTTAAAAATTGTTTTAAACAATTATTTTCAAATAAAATTTATTTTAAAAATAGGCTCTATTGATTTATAAATTCATATTTTAAATAATTTTATTTTGAAATTGTTAAAAAATTATGTTTAAAATATTTTTTTATAAAGATTTAAAAATAAATATTACTTTTAAAATAAAAATTGGGTTAAATTAAGTAACAGTCTATAGGTCACTAAGTAACAGTTTCTCTCAAACTTCTGGCTATACTGTATATACCAGTATTCACTATTTTTCCTTTTACAAAACAAATACAAAAGTGTGATTTTAAATTAACAAGTGAATTTATTTTGTATAAACATGAAATAACTGAGCCGTTTATTTAAACGGACAGCTAAAAAATGACTCACAGAGCAAAATATAATCGGATAAAACTGTTTATGGGTCGTTGCCTGGCTTCAAAGGCTTGGTTATGCAATTATTATTATTATCTCGTCTCTTATTTCAGGAAAATGCGATTCGACACTGTAATGTTTGTGTTATTTTGTTCTTAATAGTTCTATTAGACTTTATAAAACAAACAAAATCCTGTCTTTTTAATGCTTTTTATTGATTTACATGAATATTTATACTTTACTCGTGCATCTTATTTTTTAATAGGATTAACAATACCTTTTTTCAACAATCCTACATCCAGAGAAACCACTTCTGGGTTTGGGTTTTCATATTGCCATCATATGGATAACTGTGCTAAATATTACATGTAGTGAATCTGAGGTTATATCAATCAATTCGTTCAAAAACGTTAAAATAAAACTTTCTTTTAAAAGAAAAATAACCAAAGCGTCCGTTTTGAATCAAAATAATTGGCTCTTGAAGTGGCATAAACAACCAAAATACTACAAAAAATTAATTTGTGGAAACTGATTTCAAAGACGGGTAAATGTTTTAAACTGTAGACAAAACACTGGTAAGTAAATATCAAAATTGTCTTTGGTGGTATTTTGGGTTTAACGTCTAAATTTCGGGAATATTTATCAAAAACAACTGTCATTAAAAAAGGTAAAGTTTGACTTGTTTAACGAGGCGAAATTAGGACCACAAGTCCTCTCTACCACTGAACCTCGACCTTTACCTACTGTTGCTGTATAGTCACATTACAAAATATGTAAGTGGTGACTGCGGGGATCGAACCCGCGCTAGCGAACCGATGAGCTCCGGAGTCGCGCACGATTTCGACCCGCCACGAGTCGTTAGTGTTTCTTTGATAGTATCAACATGAACTTCAGTAGAATATTTCTCCAGTAAATCTATTCATTTCAACTGTCAAAGAAATGCTTTGTAGATATAAACTTGAGGAAAACTGGTCGTATTTTCCTTTGGTCTGTACCGTTGGGTTTAATACACTGAAAGCTTTGTGGTTCAGGTTCTTCTTATGTTAGTAAACAAGTTTTACATTCCACGTGGTCTAGAGTCGCTCAAATATGGTTGTATCTTTTGAATTTGAAAGACAAGTTCAAATGTATGTTATCCAGTTATTAAACTATACAGCCGGTTGTACAGATCAGAAATCAGATATTTATTATCATAAGGAACATAAGCAATATTTTTATAGACAGAGTCATAGAAGTTTTTATACTAAAAATACAAGTCAATAATAATAACAACAATTGAGTTATAACAATAAGATATATACAACATGCACAGTGTAATAATAATTTAAGAATTTATAAGATAATAAAAATATGAGTGGTACTAAGAAATTAAAATTATGACATATACAGGTGTAGGCGACAGAAAAATAAATAACATTTACATAAAATAAGATACGTGCACAGGCTTGTCTAAGAACTCATGCAGGCTATAAAAAGGATTGGCAATAAGCCACTTCAAAATTTTTCTTTAAGATAGACAAAGGAAATTGTGTTAGAGCAGTAGACAGTTTGTTGTAAATCGGTATTGGCATGATAAGATGACTATTTCTAGTTTTTTATTATCAAGCGGAAGGTACATGAATAGAATTATTACTTCTAACATTAAGTTCACGCATCTCACTTCTTGTTCTAAATAAATTAAGGTTGCTGGAAACATGCATTAAGCTTAAATAAATATACAAATTAGGAACTGTCAGCACCCCCAAACTAGTGAATAATGGTCTACAATGGTCCAGGTAATCAGCTTTACATAATATTCTAATTATTTTCTTCTGTGCCAGAAGTGTAGCACGTAAGTGTTTGTCACTACCCTAGAATGACTGACCGAGTAAATGTTTAGGCACTTCCTAGCATGCTACCCCCTCAACCACATACTCTTTTTGAAGCTCTTGGTGTGAAACTTTTGGAAAAAATCTGAAAAAATATGTTTTAAGGCTCTGACAAATTGGTGGTAAAAGAGATGGCGTCTGAAAATCTGCCTTTGTACTTAGCCGATATTTTGCATCGTAGTGGCAGTTGGGAATGCCTGCAAAGTACGAGGCCGTAGGTGGGGTCTGGGGTGTCGTAGACCCCAGCGAGCCCAAAAGGGCGAATTATTTTTAAATTTGGTTACAAAAAGATGAATTACTTAAAGGTAAAAAACACGTGATTTCCTTTTTTCTTGGTTATGTCGGATTTTAAAAACTAACGAAATATACAAACTGTCTCTAAAGAAATGTGTACACAGTATTAAATCTAATGAGGTATGTATTTTATCAAATATAAAATGTGAGTTTATGATATCAATGGTGTTTTGTTGCTAAAGATATAAACGTTTAAAATAAAGGTCATTAACATTTACTTAAATAACACATGAGCGTGACACAGATTGGAAAAACTGATTGTAGAGTGTTCGTTCTCTAAATGTTTTATTGTAACAATTGAACAATTAAGACTTGAATAATCAACTTTATTTCTTAAAATGCGCATACTATTTTAATGTAAAATAATGAACCTTTTCAAATAGAAAACACAAATACGTTACTAGTTTTAAACATAACCTTTCTTGCTACAGGTCCCAACCAAAACCATAGAAAGCAATTGATCGAAAAGTATACTTTTCTACAAGTCATTGTGTTTAAAGGTACACAACGTTTCGAGAGGTATGAAAACTCCTTTCGTCATCAAGTGAACCTTACCCAAATCAAATTCGAATTCTTAAAGCTAACAGACACATCATACAATTCACTCAGAAATAAATAACCTGTAGAAAAGTCCACCTATTTCTATGTTAATGTAATAACAATGACATTATGAATTTTCAACAATTAGAATCGAAAAGTGTAGAACAAAAATTATCTTTTAAAGCTGTTATATTTGAAATGTAAAACTTGTTCAACAAAAGAAAAACTGAAAATTGGTATTGTTTTATTTTGTAACTGCCATAGGCATGTGAACAGTGTGATTGTTTGAATACAACTTTTGATGGGAACATTCAGATATGTTCTATTGTAGTATACAACAATAGAGTGAAACAAACAATCTGACGCAAGTGAGTAGATAGTTTTGAAATTCCTTCGGGCAATCCATTGTTTACAATATTGCTTGTCTTTTCATTGATTTAAAAATTGTTTCTAGTATACTTTTAAATAATATAATTACAATTACAATTGTTGAGATGCCGACCACTTTTATGAGTGTATTTTAAGGCAAATATGTGGTGAAGGATGAGTGTGATGAGTAGTATTAATGAGTAACGAGGTGTAGTCTTGTTACAAACTAAGGCCGACTCTTCCTTAGAATGGGTCATTAATTAATAGCCCAATGGCCAATGGATATACAAGGACCATTGGCTTAACGTGACTTCCGAACCACGCAGGTGATGGTCGGATATGTCTAAACGATGGTGGGAGTTGATGCGGGTATCATCAGATGATCACTGAGACTATCTGTGTCGCTTTAGACCTATATCATCCTAAAACCACTACCAAAATGATGATTTCATACTGAGCTTAAGTGTAGTGTGTCATAAACATGAAGAAATCACAATATAATGTGCAAAAAGCTCTTTGAGGGTTCATTGGCTAAGCTAGGAACTAGCTCTTGGTAATGTATTCCAAAGATGAAAAATACTCGTAACTTGATCTAGATAATAAAGTACTTGACATGATATTAGACGATACAAATGTACAAATGTTATAAGCTGAACGCCTATGAACAACAATAATAATACTAACGATTTTATGTCTTAGAATGTAGTTATACACGTTAATGGAGTCAGCCTTACAACACGAAAAAATATATACAGGATGAGTTTTCATCCCATAAAAACATTACCTAAAAGGGTTTAAAAATTTATCTTTTTCAAAAGTTAAGGTGGGGGACAATTAAAACTCACTCTGTATACAATTTACTAAACATTCCAATCTTGCTGCTTAAACCGTTTAAATACTAAAGCTCTCATGCTGTAAGGTATTAAAACTTGAAATGCATACAACGTGTTTCAATAATATAGTTCTCTTCTCAAATTAATTCGTTTATACATTTGTTAAGAAGCGGCAGATTCCAATTTCGATAGAACAATACAATTCTCGTTTCCGGTCAACAGTCGACTTCAAAGGCTTCAGAGCAATTGTAATCTCTGACTTTTACTAGTTCCTTTGTCCAATCCAGTTTGTGCAGCCACTCATTGTTTCATTTAATGAAGGATGAATAAAACTGTTAACCTTTGAACGTTTACGAGTTTAAAAAGAGTTTTATTTCCTAATAAATTGTTAAAATTGTAATTTACCAACATACAATATTAAATTTATCGCCTAGCGTACTTTACAGGGTAAAGAATGTTTGTCAAGATATTTTTCAATATTAAAAGAAAACTCTAACCAAAGATAATATTATGGTAAGTAGATTGCGCATAGATGCCTGAGGCACGAAAATCAACAAAGTTCGGCAGCCCAAGCACAGATAGTTCTGCAGGGAAATTCTTTTAAGAGTTTCAAGTAGAGCTACTGACGCACTCGCAAGTTCTTTGTTCTAAAAATCGCACAATTTGGCCATTTAAATCATCGACATCGGACAAACGAGCATGTTTGAGGGAGAGAAAGACATCAAGAGATGACAGCTCTCGCAGCGCTATCTATGCTTGAGCTGCCCAACTTTGTTTTATTTTTCTGCATCGACCATGTGGAATCTATGCGCACTCTACATATTTATCATAACATTATCTCTGCTCTAACTCACAGAACTATAAATTTGGGGGTTTAAGCAACTACAAGTAAGCTAATAAAGTCTAGGCCTAGATATCGTGAAGAATTCAAGAGAACGTGAGATATTCGAAGCGTTTATTTGTGAGAAATGTTGAGCTGCTGATCTCGCCTTGTCGCTGTCACTGTGGAATTGAATTCCTTTCTTCCTTTCAGCCTATTTCACTTCTCCTGTTCACTTTCTGTGTCTCAGTATACAAAGAGATTACAGTGATAAGAACATCACTTCTTTCTTTAGAGATTATATGGTGAGTTTATCGCTTGTAATTGATGGACTTTGGCTTGAAACCTTCTGAATCTTCACATATTTCCACCCTACGTATGCAATCAGCTTGAAGATACACGGAAGTTAAGGTTGCTTAGTTGGGAAAGCTTTGATAAAGTGTTAATTGTTCTCGGGTTAACCAAAGTAAGTTGAATGGAAGTTACACGACAAACTCTAAACAGAGGAATCATGAGACTTAAACCTACGAGTGAACTGCTACAAGCACCTTCTCTTGTAACACTGATTTGGATTTGATATTTGATACTTAAGAATTAACTCCCATCAAAATGTCCATGAATATTTATGAATACCTAGGTTTAAAATGAATTTAACATTAAACTGATTAACTGTAATGTTGTCTTCAGTTTGAGGTCTGAGTGATTTGGGCACCTGAGGCACGTTCTTGTCTTGCCTGTGATTTGTCCCAGAAGCAGTTCTACCTCGACTCCAGGCTAAGCCAATCATGAGATTCTCTCTGTCTTGTTGCATCACAGTCTCATCACCTTGTCTCATGTGTGTTACAGGTGAAGATGTCAAGTGCAGCAAGTGAGGCAGAAGCAGTTGCAGGTGATTTGGACCTGAGGCACGTTCTTGGCCTGTGATTTGTCCCTTCTACTCGACTCCAGGCTAAGCCAATCATGAGATTCTCTCTGTCTTGTTGCATCACAGTCTCATCACCTTGTCTCATGTGTGTTACAGGTGAAGATGTCAAGTGCAGCAAGTGAGGCAGAAGCAGTTGCAGGTGATTTGGACCTGAGGCACGTTCTTGGCCTGTGATTTGTCCCTTCTACTCGACTCCAGGCTAAGCCAATCATGAGATTCTCTCTGTCTTGTTGCATCACAGTCTCATCACCTTGTCTCATGTGTGTTACAGGTGAAGATGTCAAGTGCAGCAAGTGAGGCAGAAGCAGTTGCAGGTGATTTGGACCTGAGGCACGTTCTTGGCCTGTGATTTGTCCCTTCTACTCGACTCCAGGCTAAGCCAATCATGAGATTCTCTCTGTCTTGTTGCATCACAGTCTCATCACCTTGTCTCATGTGTGTTACAGGTGAAGATGTCAAGTGCAGCAAGTGAGGCAGAAGCAGTTGCAGGTGATTTGGACCTGAGGCACGTTCTTGGCCTGTGATTTGTCCCTTCTACTCGACTCCAGGCTAAGCCAATCATGAGATTCTCTCTGTCTTGTTGCATCACAGTCTCATCACCTTGTCTCATGTGTGTTACAGGTGAAGATGTCAAGTGCAGCAAGTGAGGCAGAAGCAGTTGCAGGTGATTTGGACCTGAGGCACGTTCTTGGCCTGTGATTTGTCCCTTCTACTCGACTCCAGGCTAAGCCAATCATGAGATTCTCTCTGTCTTGTTGCATCACAGTCTCATCACCTTGTCTCATGTGTGTTACAGGTGAAGATGTCAAGTGCAGCAAGTGAGGCAGAAGCAGTTGCAGGTGATTTGGACCTGAGGCACGTTCTTGGCCTGTGATTTGTCCCTTCTACTCGACTCCAGGCTAAGCCAATCATGAGATTCTCTCTGTCTTGTTGCATCACAGTCTCATCACCTTGTCTCATGTGTGTTACAGGTGAAGATGTCAAGTGCAGCAAGTGAGGCAGAAGCAGTTGCAGGTGATTTGGACCTGAGGCACGTTCTTGGCCTGTGATTTGTCCCTTCTACTCGACTCCAGGCTAAGCCAATCATGAGATTCTCTCTGTCTTGTTGCATCACAGTCTCATCACCTTGTCTCATGTGTGTTACAGGTGAAGATGTCAAGTGCAGCAAGTGAGGCAGAAGCAGTTGCAGGTGATTTGGACCTGAGGCACGTTCTTGGCCTGTGATTTGTCCCTTCTACTCGACTCCAGGCTAAGCCAATCATGAGATTCTCTCTGTCTTGTTGCATCACAGTCTCATCACCTTGTCTCATGTGTGTTACAGGTGAAGATGTCAAGTGCAGCAAGTGAGGCAGAAGCAGTTGCAGGTGATTTGGACCTGAGGCACGTTCTTGGCCTGTGATTTGTCCCTTCTACTCGACTCCAGGCTAAGCCAATCATGAGATTCTCTCTGTCTTGTTGCATCACAGTCTCATCACCTTGTCTCATGTGTGTTACAGGTGAAGATGTCAAGTGCAGCAAGTGAGGCAGAAGCAGTTGCAGGTGATTTGGACCTGAGGCACGTTCTTGGCCTGTGATTTGTCCCTTCTACTCGACTCCAGGCTAAGCCAATCATGAGATTCTCTCTGTCTTGTTGCATCACAGTCTCATCACCTTGTCTCATGTGTGTTACAGGTGAAGATGTCAAGTGCAGCAAGTGAGGCAGAAGCAGTTGCAGGTGATTTGGACCTGAGGCACGTTCTTGGCCTGTGATTTGTCCCTTCTACTCGACTCCAGGCTAAGCCAATCATGAGATTCTCTCTGTCTTGTTGCATCACAGTCTCATCACCTTGTCTCATGTGTGTTACAGGTGAAGATGTCAAGTGCAGCAAGTGAGGCAGAAGCAGTTGCAGGTGATTTGGACCTGAGGCACGTTCTTGGCCTGTGATTTGTCCCTTCTACTCGACTCCAGGCTAAGCCAATCATGAGATTCTCTCTGTCTTGTTGCATCACAGTCTCATCACCTTGTCTCATGTGTGTTACAGGTGAAGATGTCAAGTGCAGCAAGTGAGGCAGAAGCAGTTGCAGGTGATTTGGACCTGAGGCACGTTCTTGGCCTGTGATTTGTCCCTTCTACTCGACTCCAGGCTAAGCCAATCATGAGATTCTCTCTGTCTTGTTGCATCACAGTCTCATCACCTTGTCTCATGTGTGTTACAGGTGAAGATGTCAAGTGCAGCAAGTGAGGCAGAAGCAGTTGCAGGTGATTTGGACCTGAGGCACGTTCTTGGCCTGTGATTTGTCCCTTCTACTCGACTCCAGGCTAAGCCAATCATGAGATTCTCTCTGTCTTGTTGCATCACAGTCTCATCACCTTGTCTCATGTGTGTTACAGGTGAAGATGTCAAGTGCAGCAAGTGAGGCAGAAGCAGTTGCAGGTGATTTGGACCTGAGGCACGTTCTTGGCCTGTGATTTGTCCCTTCTACTCGACTCCAGGCTAAGCCAATCATGAGATTCTCTCTGTCTTGTTGCATCACAGTCTCATCACCTTGTCTCATGTGTGTTACAGGTGAAGATGTCAAGTGCAGCAAGTGAGGCAGAAGCAGTTGCAGGTGATTTGGACCTGAGGCACGTTCTTGGCCTGTGATTTGTCCCTCTACTCGACTCCAGGCTAAGCCAATCATGAGATTCTCTCTGTCTCATCACAGTCTCATGACAAGTGAGATTGGACCTGAGGCACGTTCTGGCCTGTGATTTGTCCCTTCTACTCGACTCCAGGCTAAGCCAATCATGAGATTCTCTCTGTCTTGTTTCATCACAGTCTTCAATACCGTGGGTGGTATTATTAAGAATTTAAACCAGTAAGCCAATTTTTATTCAGTCTTGTCTTAGATAAATAAAATCATTTTTAAATCATTTTGATTTTACTTTATTTTTTAAACGTCATACAGAAATGTTATTTTGAAACCTCTCTTTGGTTTACAATATTTTTGTCTCTAGAGATTTGTTTTAACATTTTTATCTCTATAACAAGTTGGTGGTAATCATAATAATGTTTAATCGTTAACTAAACACTACAGCTTTGAAAATAAAAACAAAAAAATTCAAACTTATCTTTTTGGAAAAACTGCATCAGTTTGGATACTCATACATGCACAAATACACAAATAATTATTCATCCTCACAAGCAGTATTAGCACCAAGTCTGTCAGATTGGGCCTTACTCTAAACACAGTCATATTCTTGTCCTGAAAACCAATACAATTTAATTAACTTTAATATCAATAGTCATTAAATTCATTAACTAGTAAAATGATTGAGTCAACAGTAAGTGTTGAAAAGCCTTTGTTCGGTGTATTGTGTTTGTTAAAGTTGACAGATTTTCATAACCGATCATGTTTTATTTTTGTAAATATTTTACTTTTTTCAGAACTTGTACCGGCAAGGCCTCTTGGGCTCGGCGAGGAGGATCCGGATTTCAACGGTCCAATCAAAAACGTAACTGTCTCCCTTGGAAGAGAGGCGGTTCTGGTGTGCCCGACGACAGATCTAGGAAACTTTAAAGTAAGGTAAAGTCAGTTTAACGAGGCGAAGTTAAGACTACAAAGTCCTCTCACCAAACCTCCTCCTTAGGGATAGTTTAGAGGAATTTTTGGTTTCTTTATATCTAATTTGATGTCAGTGTAAAATCACACGCAACGCCTTAGCAAAGTTCAAAGAGTGTTTAATGTTGAAGAATACTTAAGAGAAGATATTTTTGTGTCAAAAGGTGATTAAGATCAAGTTTGCAGGCACAATTGGTTATTTGCTTTATTATTTCAAAATTCTTAAATAGTTCTTAGGAGAATTTTCTAAGCTAACCCTAACATCCTCCATCACTTCTTCATTCAGTACAGTCCGCCTTCTGTTATGTTTTCTGTTCCCTATGGAACCTGTTTCGTTAAACCTTTTAACAAATCTGTGAATTTCAGATGTTTGGAATACTTACACCTCTTGACAAAAAAATTTTGCTCCAAAGTTTTCTTCAACAATAAACACGCTTTAATCTTTGCTTAAAACCATGATTGGCGTTTATTTCACAATAATATCAAATTAGAAATGAAAACCACTTTTACATTACTGCAACAATACATACCATCTGATAGATATTGAAGTGAACAAACCAATGATACAATGTATGACCAGATAGCGCTCGTAAAAAGTTACATTCTATAGTTTGAAAGTTGGGTTGTGTTTAAAAAAAAACACCCTATAATAACAAAATACGGAAAAAATATTGTGAAATTGCAACAGCTAACATTAAGATTTTACTATGAACACGATTTAAAACAAAGCCGACACGCAGCCACAAGCGCTACGGTAAATGTTAGCGCATTTCCAATAAAACAGAACAAGTTTTCATTTGTCTAAATTAAATTATACGAAATTCGTGTATACACTATCCCCGCAGTCACTACTTACATTAATTTTGTAATGTGACTAAACGGTAACGCAAGTTAAAGGTCGAGATTGAGTGGAGAGAGGACTTAGTAGTCCTAACTTCGCCTTGTTGCACAAGACAAACTTAACCATTTTATGTTTTGTATTTAAGGAAACATAGGCTAGTAAATTATAGAACAGCTTAATTTATGTCCAGTGCCCTGAATGTCAATGTGCAGAAATTCGTATTAAATAATTAAACAGAAATAACTTTAAAACAGTAGCCTATATTCTAGAGCAACGGGAGTGGTTTTGATCGATTGAGAGAAAAAGCTCTATTATACAGGGGGTTTGTTCGTTTCTGGTGTCGCTACAATTTTATTAGGAAAACAAAACTTTGTATTACCACCATTTTGAAACGTATGATCCGACCAAGCTGGTTATCGAACTTAACCTAGATATTTGCAAAATGAATATTTATTCCAAATTTCTTAAAAATCGGACGGAAAATGCGACCTGTAAAGTGGTCACACATATACATGTATAAATATATACATAGGCCTATACAGGGTGTCCGTGAACTCTCTGGACATACTTTGTAGACTTTTCCCTGGGTCAAAACAATAATTTTACCTGATAAACAGGGGTCTCCGGCGCTTCGTTGTCCGTATGTCCGTGTGGATATATTTTTACTAAAAAATATGACAATAAAAAAATGCACTGATTTTCGTAAAATTTTGGTCAAAATTTAAAATGTTATTTTCTAATTAGGGAAAATTATTATTTAATTCAAACTGCATTTCAAAATGGCGGCCGGTTAAAATGTTTAAAATTAAATAACTCAAAAACTAGTATTTTTACAATAACTAATGTCTCCTTTTTCTTTGAGGCAAGAAATGCATGATTATAACACGCGAGGTAGAGGTAGGATGGACACAATTCCACATAGATTAACCTTAACAGGAACTTCGTTCAAGTTAAATTGTATAAACCTTTTTAATATTCTACCTGAGGAGGCTAGGAATATTAGTTTTAATAATTTTAAAGTCAAATTGTACAATTGGTTGCTAAACAACCCCTTTTACCAAATTAAAGAATTTTAGACATTCAAATTAATATAGAATTTAATAGTTAATGACTTATTTTATTACAACAATAATCTGTCATTTAATATTACTTAGGAAGTGAAATAACTGTTATTGTATATGACGTGTCCTATTTCTGTAAAACAGATCAACGGAAATAAACGATTCTGATTCTGATTCCTCACTGCTTCTAAAACTTAAAAGCAAAACTAATATTAAAAAGTACAACCACACTTCCAACAGCAAACGGTATTAAAGTTACGTTAAGATATTTAACACCAATACAAAAACGTAATATCAAAAACTCAACGGTACTTGAGAAGAATAAAACGTTGTGTGGGGCAGCTTAATTACAAAAGAAGAAGAAGAACTCCAACAGCTGTTTAAACAAGTGAGAGTCCTTAACAAAGCCGTTACTCGCAGAAGCTGGGAGAAATGAAGTGCAAAAACCCATTTGCTAGCAAAGAAAGGCGAACTGTTCTAATTGCGCAAGTTTCAGTCGCTCTCGACTGAAGCGGATTTCACCAGCTGATGTATTGCTGCTGCGAGCACACCTGTTTCTTTCTGTATTTATTCTCTTTATCTTCTTAACCTTATATTTCAACGTGAGCGCCTTCCTTAGCCTCTGACAGGTCTTTTCGTGGGATTTAGCAGATAGAATCAGACAAGGGGTGAAAAGTGTTGTTTTCTGAGCGGGTTGTTATTTTTGTTGTATTACTGTTGACGAAATTGCGAGATTAAATTCCAGTTTATTTTGGTCCACGTTATTTTCTTTTTCGTACGAGTATGTTTGTAATTAGAGGCAGGGAAAACTACCGAACTGGGAGACACAGAACGGTAGTTCATGAACGTTTGCCTTCTCAGGTAGGAGTTCAGCTCGTCAACAGGTTACCAAATTCCAGTTTATTTTGGTCCACGTTATCTTCTTTTTGTACGAGTATGTTTGTAATTAGAGGCAGGGAAAACTACCGAACTGGGAGACACAGAACGGTAGTTCAGGTTTCATTCACAACAGCTCAATTCGTCTTAAAACAAAACAATTCTTCTTTCTCAAGCATTTTATGATACAGACGAGTTTATGGCATTCAATTGGGAAACCCTATGATTAGCTAACTCATTAGGGGCTAGAGTGGTTACATTCGAATGTATGGGAGAGTGAGTGTAAAAACTGAATGTTTGAATGGGATTTAGATGTAAGAATGAAGGGAAAATTTTAGATTCACAAAGATTGACGATTGCGATACATTTATTGTAAATGTCTGTATGCAATAAACTACTTATTTATGTAATTGTATGATAATGGTTGCCATCAATTTAACTGAAGTATTTCACAGACTCATTACTACAATCCAATATTTTCATAATTGGTTCACCCCATTAGTGCTTTCTTCAAAACTAAATCCATAAGCGGATCCGTGGCGGATTGGTATCGCGCGCGACGACGGAACTCATCACTCCGGTGGCGCTGGTACGATTCCCACAGTCACCACTTACTATTTGTAATGTGACTATATGGTGACGCTAGGTAAAGGTCGAGGTTGAGTGGTAGAGAGGACTTTGAAGTCCTAACTTTGCCTCGTTAAACAAGACAAACTTTACCTTTAAAACTGTACAATATTAAAAGCGAATAAGCACAGTGTTTCTTCTGTGTTACAGTTTTATGAAATTGTTCTGTTAAATGGGTCCCTAATAATGTTGTTATAATTTTTCATAGCAATATTTTTTATTAAATTGTATTTGTTGGTATGGGTTATAGAAACGGATACTTGTAAACTCGTCGTTTAATAGGCGCTTTTATTATCGTACTCACATCGTCATGGAACACAAGTTAAAATTATTTTATTGTCATCCTGATGACCGTTTTATGTGCTAACGTCTGGCAAAAATAAGTTTTATTCACTAATGCTTTTGCTAATCTGGATTGTATCTATTTTGCTAATACTTCATTTCTCTGAATTAGTAGAATCACTAAACATACAGGGTGAGTTTTAAATGTCCCCGGCCCCACCGGAAATATATTTTAAATCCTTTAAGAAATGTTTTATAGGATTTTGAAGTTTGTTTTGACTTACTTTGCGTCACCCACCCCTCAACCAAAATCCGGGGGGAGAGACCTCAAATGATTTTAAATACAACCCCCTTCTTGTTGCACCTGAAAAGAAAGGCAATTTCAACACAAATTTAACGAGACAAAGAAAAATTTGTTATCTCGACTCGTTTTTTGTTATACCAATTTAAATATTACACACAATCAGGTTAAAAACACCACATTTACATACAATTTTTTTGAATGACAAAATTGTCTTCAAAATACTCTATGGGATTATGATATAGAGTATAGAGTTGTGATGTTTCCCTCAGAAGATTTTCAAGAAAAGTTTGTCATAAAAAGGTTGCATGTGAAATGTGGCATTTTAAACCTGATTTTTTGTAGTTTTTATTTAATTGGTATTACACAAAAAGCTAGTAGGGATAAAAGTTGTCTTTGCGTCGTTGAATTAGTATTATAATTTCTTTTCTTTGAGGTGCTACAAGCGGGGAGTTTGTATTTAACAAATTTGGAAGACCCTCCCCTGGTTTTGGGTGTGGGGTGGGTGACGCAAAGTATGTCAAAACAAACTTCAGAATCATTTAAAAACATTCCCCAAAGAATTTAAAAAGCTATTTCCTTTTTCCAAAGTTGTGGTGGGGGAGTCCTCCAGTGGGACTGGGACTCGTGGTGTGGTCCTGTAATCCAGCTTCATAGAGGTCAGGTTTTGAGGATGATATAGGTCTAAAGCGGCTCAGATAGTCTCAGTCATCATCTGATGATACCCGAATCAACTCCCACCATCGTTTAGACATATCAGACCATCACCTGCGTGGTTCGGAACTCACGTTAAGCCGTTGGTCCTTGTATTTCCATTGGTCATTAGGCTATTAATTAATGACCCATTCTAAGGAAGAGTCGGCCTTAGTTTGTAACAAGACTACACCTCATAACTCATTATTACCACTCATCACACTTACCTTCACCACATATTTGCCTTAAAATACCCCCTTGAGAGTGTCGGCATCTCAAATAGTGATTTAGTGATTTAGTTATCTTTAATTTAACTCCTGAATTTAAATTCAATGCTACAAACTGCCTCAATGCGCAGGTGGGTTGGATGAAGGCGGACGACCAGACGATCCTCACCCTGCACAACAAGCTGGTCACTCACAACGCCCGGATAGGGATCACTCATGATAACAACAACTGGAGTCTTCACATCCGGCAAGTCAAGGAGAGTGATAAGGGATGTTACATGTGCCAAATCAACACCGGGGTTATGAAGAAACAGATCGGCTGCATCGACGTGCATGGTGAGTCAATATCATACGTAGGTGAAGTTAGAAATTATTAAAAAGAAATAATCTTGGTAAACTAATTTGATGGTTAAACCAGGCCGACACGCAGCTAAGCGCTAAAGCGCCGCTGGCATTAGTGAAGCGGAATTCCTTTGCATTGTGTTACTCTGGTTCGCTACGCTCACAGCCTCGTTTCGGCCTTCGCCCTATGACTCAAGGGGACGTTTACTGCAAATTTGACTACAGCCCATGAAATGAAAACGCATTTTGCAATTTTTGATTAAAATCGGACTACTCATTCCGTATAGCGAAAAATAACTTTTTAGCCGCCATTTTGAAACATCTAAATGTATGTTTATACTTTTATTTATTGATGGTTACATTAAAATAAATATTTTTTAGTTCAAACAAAATCTTATGAAATTTGATGTTTATTTTAAATTAATAAAACATTGATTTTTGTACATATTTACTTATGGCATAGTTCTCAAAACATGCTCATTTCGTGGTCCCGGGTCTGGGTCTTTCCAAGCTGACAACTTGAATATCTCATTATTCTAAAGAAAATTAACTAAAAAATTAAAACCATAGGTTTCTAATGGGTCCTACAAAATATCACGTTTATAAAACTTACACGCTTCATTTGGCGTGTTTTGACATTTCATACCGTCCTCCAAATAAGATATTATTACTTTGTTGAAACGGTTTTAGTGGTTCATTTTGTTAATACCGATAAGATAGAAGACATCTTATACAATATCTTCCATCAAAGTTTTACTACTTTGACAAGTCCATAAATGTTTGACCTCGTCTAACCTAAGCTCTATCGACGTGAACTTGCAAGTAAATAGGCCAAGTTTATTGCAGAACTTTGTAAAGAACACTGAATATGAAGAGGTTAAAAGTACCCATAGTTCGGTTATACTTTGTTTATACATCTAGTGGGGTTTCCTGTGGGTCAAAACATCATAATAATTAGTTTGAAATACGTCAGTCACGCTGTGGAGTACCATCTTCAGTCACTGATTGGCTGAAACCAAGCAGTTACTGTCTGATATCCTATTAGTGACTATTAGTGATATCCTATAGCGGATCCGTGGCGGATTGGTATCGCACGTGACTCTAGAGCTCATCACTCCGGTGGCGCGGGTTCGATCCCCGCAGTCACCACTTACATTTGTAATGTGACAAATACGGTGACGCTAGGTAAAGGTCGAGGTTGTGTGGTAGAGAGGAGTTTGTAGTCCTATCTTCGCCTCGTTAAACAAGACAAACTTCACTTTTTTTAGTGACAGGGCTGTCAACCACCGCTTAAAGGTAGCAGACAGCAAGTAGCTCAGTTTCAGCCAACCATTGACTAGAGATCGTACTCCACAGCGAGACCGAAATATCTCAAACTAATAATTATGATGTTTTGACGAGGTGTGAACCTGAAGAACTAGATTATAGTTGTGACACCGGCCTTGAAAGCCTAAGAGTTAAGATTATTGTTTTTCTTACTGTTACAGTTCCCCCAGACATCGATGACGAAGGGACGAGCAGAGATGTCACTGTTCAGGAAGGAGAACGCCACCCTCACTTGCAAAGCCAAAGGACATCCGCCCCCAAGGATCAACTGGAGGCGAGAGGACAGTGAACATATAATTGTTCGCAAGACACCTAAGGAAACTAAGAAAGGTAAGTCATTTCAAGTCTATCCACTGTAATGAATTCCTAGTATATGACTAAAAAGTTAGATTAGAGGTTAGAATATAACCAGGCCGACTCGCAGCTAAGCGTTTAAGCGAAAACTGCATAATTTAGTGAATTTCCTTTGCAATGTGTTACCCTAATTCTCTAGTTGAAATTGAAAGGTTTTACAGACGGATGATGATCATTTGTAGACATTTTAGGCTACGTCTGTTAGTAATAAACATGTATAGTTTAAAAAAAATTCGGTATCGAAATATATTGCGTTTTTAAATTTATACATGTTTATTACTAACAGACGTAGCCTCAAAAATGTCTACAAATGATCTAATTCTCTATTCTATAATTGTAACTCTAGTTGGCTACATTCACGTTCTCCCTTTGGCCTTCGGCCTAAGCTTTTCGTGTTCCATTACCACGAGCATAACGTGGTTTTTTACTGCGAGTTTTACTACTTTATCTTATTTATTGGGTTTATCTTATTTGTTTCTTATCTTATTTGTTTTTATATTTAGATTGGTTTTTTTTCACACAAAACTTTTTGTACATGACAAATAAAGTTATTATTATTATCACTACTTACCACAAAAGGAAAACAAATTTATAATTTGATAAAAATCGGACTTATCATTCTGAAGTTATAGCGAAAAATGAGTGTTTCGAAACGACTCAATGGATTTTATATTTTAGCATATTGATGGGTAACATTAAAATACATAATATGTATTTCAAATTTCATTTAAGTTAAATGAAAATTGCTGTTTATACATAAATAAAACATCTTTTTCCCGGTGGAAATTCCCCATCAAATGGGTACTTTTGGTAGTCCGTTTTACTAATAAACTTGACAGAGAAATTTACCAAAGTAACATTAATTGTACACCATTTTATGACAAATCAAATAAAATGCTACTTGTAGAGAGTATTTACACACATTAATTTGATAAAATCGTTTGTATACAGGGTGTCCCATAAGTAAAGTGCCAAACTCGGGCAAAGATAATATGGGTCAAACTACAGAAAAATCAAGAACAAGATTTTTCCAAAAATGCTTAGTTAACCAGATATTCATCATTTTAATTTTATATGTTTCACTAATTATTTATTATCTCCCACATAATGTATCGGCTTTGACTCAAACTAAACATAAATTTGTATCTACGTATAAGACCATTTATGGAAAAAATTACCGGGATGAACTAACTTGTCGTTTTAAAACGGTGGCTATTTTATGGTAATTTTAGGGCATTTTGACGTTACATTAAATATCGAACGACGGTGAGTTTAACGATAAAATGTAAAGAATCATTGTTTTATTACCTTCTAATGACACCAAGGATTCATAAAAATTTTTGGAAACAACGAAGCTTTAGGGGAAACTCTGGCTGAAAACAGACAACTTTCCACCTTATTATATAACTGATTATGAATCGCCTTCCAATAAATAAATAAGTGTAATTTTTTCCATAAATGGTCTTACTAAGTACAATTTATGTTAAGTTTGAGTCAAATAATAAATGGTGTGAAAATAATAGTGACAAATATGGCAAATATCTGGTTAACTAAGCGTTTTCGAAAATCAAGTTCTTAATTGTCTTCATTTTAACCTATATAACGTTTTCCCAGAGTCTGGCACTTTACTTATGGGACACCCTGTATAAAGTTTCGAAAGCGTGCTCAAAAGGTGTTATGGAGGTCAGGATTGGTGCTGATTTCATGGTTCCGGGTCTGGGTCCTACTATAATTTTATAACTTCTCCAAAGGAAATTCGCTTAATACGTAAGCTACGTTAAACTAAGAGAGTGTTTCAGATTATTTTATAATACACGATTATTTTTGACGTCATGAAAACGATCGCCTTAACTAAGAAGTAAACATAAAACTGCCAAGGGAGGCTCTTAAACGTGTAATAACTACAAACCTAGCGGAAAAGATCGTAAAGCCTGATAACACATAAAACTTTGACAATAAAACTCAAGATGAACCTTAGAGATTATGACCTACTACAGTTCAAACGAAGAAGTTAACCTATAAAACTCTGATTAAACATTGTTCACCTCTTATCTTTAGTGAGAGGATTTATATTGTTTAAGAAGATAGTTTTTGTAACACGGCTACAGTTTGTAACAAGACTACACCTCATAACTCATTACTACCACTCATCAAACTCATCCTTCACCACATATTTGCCTTAAAATACCCTCATGAGAGTGGCCGGCATCTCAAATAGTGATTTAGTGATTTAGGGATTTAGTGTTTTATGGGAGGCTTGTCTATTTACTGTACTTTCTAATAATTGCAATGATTTGTTTTGCCTCGAAATCCCTGAATGTTTCTTTTAAAATGTGTGTGTTGACCTAACTCTTGGGTTTTCGCGGCCGGTGTCACAACTATAATTTAGTTCTCCCGGTTTAAACCGCGTCCAAACTTCATAATTAGGTTGAGATACTTCGGCCTCGCTGTGGAGTACCTTCTTCAGTCACTGATTGGCTAAAACGGGAATGAAAACGGAACTCTACAACGAGGCCGAAATATCTCAACCTAATGGTGTGAACCGGATGAACTAGATTATATGTGTGTGTTGGTTAAAAACACGTACACATTGGCGTTGTATGTCTTTTTTTATATAAAAAGCATTATCTATAAGTTGACATTGTTTAATTAATTTACAAAGTTCACAAATACAGTAATCCAAACAATCTTATGGGCTTGGAAACAGTTTAAAAAGAAAACCAATACGATTCTCTTCAAATAATTCAATCGATTGAAAGTTAACATAATATTCAATACATCTTTTGCTCCTTTATGGTATAGTCTGAAAGAAAAACGCTAATGCAAAGGAAACCATGACAATCATCTTAATTACGTATACAAAATAAATATGAATGTTTTACTATCTGCCTGAGTTCATTATTACAGTTAGTAATTTTAGTATTAGGCTTAGTTTATACAATCCACTTAACATGTTCTACCAGTTAATTAAGCGTTTCTAACATCATTAACGTATCTACCAACATCGTTGTTAAAGAGCTACTTCTAGTTGTTATCTCCAATCAATATCAGTCCAATTATACACCTTGAGCCACTTAAGCCTTGTTAAGCCACTTAAGCCATCGTGGCTTATACAAAGAAAGATATTATTGAAATGGTTTAGTAATATTTTTAAATAATTTTTAAAACAACTTAATTTAACATGGTACTAATTACTATTTTTGTTTTGTTTATTGTTAAACCGTATTTGTTTTTTACTTGCGTTATCAAACTCAATACACCTACGGGGTGAGTTTTAAATGCCCCCACCTTAACTTTTGAAAAAGGAATAGGTTTTCAACTAATTTAAGGTAAGTTTTTGTATGATTCTAAAGTTTGTTTTTACGTACTTTATGTGACCCACCAACCATCCAAAAACCGGGGGGAGGCCCCCCAAACTTTTAAATACAAACCTACCACCCTTGTGGCACCTCAAAAGAAAGGGAATTTCAATATGAATTTAATTACGCAAAAACATTTTGTTCTCTCGAATCGGTTTATGTAATACATTTAAATATTACAAAAGAAATCGCTGCATTTCACATACAAAATCTTTATGACAAATTTTCTTCAAAATACTTTGTGGGATTATGTTATAGGGTTGTGATGTTTCCAAAACATTTTGAAGAAAATTTGTCATCAAACCAAATTGTATGTGAAATTTATTTTAAACATGATTTCTTGTAATATTTAAATGGATATTACAAAGAACTAGTCAATATATAAAATTGTTCTTTGCGTCGTTAAATTAGTATTAAAATTCCCTTTCTTTTGAGGTGCCACAAGGGTTTGTATTCAAAATATTTAGGGGAACACTCCTCCCCAGCTTTTGGTTGGGGCGGGTGACGCAGAGTATGGCAAAACAAACTTAACCATTTCCCAATGGGGTTTTAAAAATATTTCCTTTTCAAAAGTTAATTTACTTAGTTAAAAAGTGAGCTCCCTAAGTTGTAACAGTAATTCCAGTTTCTTTTCTTTTGTATTCCACAGTTGAATCGTACAACGGGGAGAACCTTCACCTGGCAAAGCTAGACAGGAGACAGATGGGTGCCTACTTCTGTATCGCTAGCAACGATGTGCCTCCTGCCGTCAGCAAGCGGATCACACTCAATGTCAATTGTAAGTGGCTTTGAAGTTCAGTTCCCAGAATTCCAAGAAAAACGTGTTTTAGTTAGTAGTTGCCGAGACCTTGAGAACGCCCCATAAGAACAATAGAAAAACATGAATTTTCTTGGGACACCTCAATTTTAGCGGACCCGTGGTGCGTTGGAATCGTGCGCGACTCCGGAGCTCATCCCCGCGGCACGAGTTCAATCCCCGCAGTCCCCACTTACATTTGTAAAGTGACTATATGGTATTGGTAGGTAAAGGTCGAGGTTTACAGGTAGAGAGGACTTTATAGTCCTAACTTCGTCTTGTTAAAAAAGACAAACTTCACCCTTTTTTACCCTCATGCCTACAGTTTTTACAGGAAGTGTATGCAATGTTTTAATGACTCATGCAATGCTCCATTTTCATTTTTATTTGAATTTCTTGTTTCAACTATAAAACTAATAGAGTTTTCAACAAAAATGGTCAGCAGAGTCACTGCAGTACATTGTCATATTTCAAATAAAACTTAGTTCAAAAGATCGTATGCAAATTGTAAGGCTTGAGGTGTCTTAAAAGAGTGCTTTTTTTACATTCTTCTTAAAGTAAAATAATAAAATGGCCAACAGGTACTGTGCACTCATAAGTATTTCTATAATTGTCTCTAAATTGTAATTTAAGCTTTGGGTATGCGTTGTAATTCCAAAGTTCCATAAAAACTCGTAAATTGCTTTGACGATAACTTCTGATAGGTGGTGGCATATCATTTTATTTTAGAGAGATTTAAAGTAAAATTGTTAAAAGACTGTTTAAAATGTACAGGAATAACAGTTCTAGAATTAAATAATAACCAATAGGTTGGTTTGATCCCTCTAACCGTATTAACAAAACACTAAATCACTATTTGAGATGCCGACCACTCTCATGAGGGTATTTTAAGGCAAATATGTGGTGAAGGACGAGTGTGATGAGTGGTAGTAATGAGTTATGAGGTGTAGTCTTGTTACAAACTAAGGCCGACTCTTCCTTAGAATGGGTCATTAATTAATAGCCCAATGACCAAATCAGAGTGACCCAATAACAAAACACCAAATCAGAGTGACCCAATAACAAAACACCAAATCAGAGTGAGCTCAAATTTATTGATAAAGAAAACCACAGCTCATTTTAGTCCTTAGTTAGTTAAGTCAAGAACGTAACAAGGCGTTGAGTGAGGATATAACAGGCTTTGTTGTAACACAAAGGAGGAAGGCTGATAACAGCCGAGGTTAAGCCTGCATTATCATGACAAAGCCGTGTTATCAGCTGACAAATATGGCGGACGTGCCTCAGTCTGACGTCACCTGTTCACAAGCGAGTAACAGAGATAATGTTATGATGGGTAGACTGTGCATAGATGCTACATGGGTGAGGCAGGAAAGCTAAGATAGTTGCGGCAGCCCAAGCACAGATAGCGCTGCAGTCTTTTTCCATCTTTAACCGTCTTTCTCCCTCCTCGGCTTGGCATGTTCGAGTTTATCCGATGTCGAAGACTTAAATGTGAACAATCGACTGATTTTAGAGAACGAACAAACTTGCGCGTGCGTTAGTGGCTCTTCTAGAGACTTCTAAAAGAATTCCTCGCACCGCTATCTGTGCTTGGGCTGCCGAACTTTTTGATTTTCCTGGCATCCATGCGCAATCTATCTACTACTGTATAAAATTATCTTTGCTTAAACACACGCTTTCACAATTCACTTCTCAAACCTAATCTATTCCTAAAAATAAGTATTAAAAGAATACTCTTGTCCAAGTTATCAGGTGAACAATACAATATATAGTTAAATTTAGTTGGTCTAAGAATAAGTTTTCCGTCAAATAACTTGCAATGGTCCTTAAAAGACTATTACAACAATAGTTTTTAACTTTTATTTCCAAATTTCTTAAGAAAGAGAGAGAGAAAATTCTTTATGATTACAATCGTTAAGATCGAACAAGGCTTCTAAGGATTCAAACCATTCAGTAACAGTAATTTCTATCAGGTTTTAACTCCTTCCAGTCTGCACTTGCTTGATTTAGTGCTTGCACATTTAAAAGACTCCTATTGGTCGAGGCAGTACATCTGCATTACAGTCATACTGTTCGACCAATCAGAAAAGACATGAGTCACACTATTTAAGCCAAGTTCTGGGACCGGCTGATTTCATTTACTCTTAGGTTTTTGGTCATCTGCTACCCCCCTCTGGGTAAGTTTTAATGTTTTTCTAAAGCTTAACTACGCCGATCTTTTCTAAATGTATACTTATGCACAATGTATTCTGTTTCATTCCCTTTCTCAGTTTGACCTTTCTGGCTAATGTTATTACAACTACTGTAATTTCAAATTATTTTTAGGGATCCAGATAGGCCTAACTATGAGATTAAATACTGAAATTATAAAACTGTGTTAACTATAACGTTAGAAGAATTGTATTGGACAAAACATCTTTACGCCCTATAAATTAAATAAACTACGTTTTCGGAATGTAATGTACGTCTGCAACAATTAAAGTCCAAACATACATTACAATTTATGGTGTTACCAAAGATTATGTTATGGTAGGTAGATCGCGCATAGATGTTACTTGGCTGAAACATGAAAGTCAACATAGATCGGCAGCCCAAGAACACAAAGCGCTGCGAGGGAACTCTTTAATGAGTCACTAGTAGAGTCACTAACGCACGCGCAAATTCGTTCGTTCTAGAGAATCGCACGATTTTGTCACATTTAAGTAATCGACCTCTGAGAAACTCGAGCATGTGGTGTCGAAGGGGAGGACGCCAAGAGAACTCATGGCAGCGCTCGCAGCGCTATCTGTGCTCGGGCTGCCACACTACGTTGATTTTCCTGCCTCAGCACGTGACATCTATGCGCAATCTACCCACCATAATCTTTGGTGTTACACTACTAACTTTGCATTATATTGTATGTATGTTTTCAGTCGCACCAGTGATAAAGGTTCCAAACCAGCTGCTGGGAGCTCCACTTGGCACAGATGTTCAGTTAGAATGCTTTGCCGAGGCGTACCCTAACACCATCAACTACTGGAAGAAAAACATGGATCAGGTCATATTGCAAAGGTATTTATCTATACATCCGAGAGTAGATGTTAGATTGAGGAGATCAAGTGGTTAGGGAATGGTTACCCTTATGCACGTCTGCCTCGTCTGTTGGGCATATTGCGCTACCACCGGAATGAAAGGAAGTCTGGATTCAGGAGAGGAATGGGACTGAATTCGGCTGACCAGACAATCATGAGAGGGCCGCGACAAGCAAGCCCGCTGACAACCACTTAGGGGACTCTAACCCCCAAGACATGGAGAGCCTTGCCAACACTCGGGGGACCTTTCCCCCAAGATTATGGCAAGTCTCTCCTGAAGTCCCCCTTGCTGCCGCGTCCCCCTAAAATGATATCTGATCCAACTTCCCCTGGTGGGGAACGGAGCGTGTTCACGAGATACGAGAGTATCTAGGTGTACAGTACTATTCCATGAATGATCGTGTAACGGCTACCGGCTTTGGTTCTTTATCTCCAAGTTTTATTTAGCTATGGGTATTAAAAATCACTAGTAGCTTATCACCTGCTAGTTTTACCTGCTATTTGGTAATTGCAATACGTGGTACATAGTACAGTTAAAATTTTGCATGTAACACAAACGTATTACGTAACACTTAAGAGGCGGCCGGATAGAGCACGAGCGGCGTTTGAATGGGATAGGGAATTAATCATGGCAAAATTTGCAAACGATGTTTTAGTTAGGGTTATGAACTAAAACGTGAACAGTTTTTCTCTAAAAGCATAGAGTCATTAGCGCAGCGGCATATGAAACTTAAAAATTGAGTTTAGTTGTAAAATATAACTTTTATTATGGAAAAATCGAGTTTTAGTTCAGAATTACAAAATTTATTTGATAACGAAGGTAAAAGTTTGAGTGTTTTTATGTATCAGCATCGATAAATCTATGCTTCCAGAGAAACAGTTCTAAATTTAAGTACGTTACTTAATTAAAACGTCGTTTATAGTTTTTACATAATGTTATAAGCGGTACACTGAGTTGGACCTGTGGCTGCTCTATCCGGCCCCCTCTTAAATATACGAACAAGGGAAATATATAAGCTAGACAAAGCACGGAAAGATAGACGGATATGATATAGGGACGGTGCAATACAGGCGGATGAAAAGTCTACATTGAACCCGCTATAACTTTGCATCTGGCCTTGTAGAGGTATAAAATATATAAAAAGCAACAATGTTCCGCACTTTTCTGTATAACAATTTTATCTAATATATAAATGAGAGCAATTACTAAAGACAAGGTTGAAGTTCACCATATTAAAATGTATTACAATTCAACTTCAATATGCTAAGCTATTAAAAGGCCGATCGTTTTAACTACGTTTTAAAAATAAACTCGGAAAAATTGCAAACGAGCCTTGAAATTTGAAATAACGAATTTGAAAATCTACGTACGTAAAATGTCCCAGGCTGACTCATACCTAAACCGGAAACTGTCCTGACCACAACGAGCTCAACTCTGAGGTTTCCAACTGGTTTAACACTGGGCCACTTTTTCCAACAATATATGTTTTGAAAATGTTTACATAATTTTACTTAAAGCCAATTAAATAAATTGTTCTATCCAAAATAAATTTAATTCGCCAAATAATAATTTGTAACAAGACTACACCTCATAACTCATTACTACCACTCATCACACTCATCCTTCACCAGATATTTGCCTTAGAATACCCTCATGAGAGTGGTCGGCATCTCAAATAGTGATTTAGTGATTTAATAGCAGCAGAAACAAAAGTTGAATCTTGTTTAAGGAATCGAATTTTTAGAAATATCGAAGATAAGATAGTCGAAAGTGACAATGTCATGTCGATTAAATCCCAGATGCAATGTTAGAGCGGCTTTGGTGTAGACTTAAGTGCTTATATTGTTATTGTTGCTCCTACTATCAGCATGCTGATAACATACTCCTAACGATTTTCACTTTATATTCGAATATAAATTTTGAATATTTATTTATAATTTATATTCGGTAATATTCGATTTCCTACGTTATGCTCAATTCAAAGAACGACTTGGCGTTAAGCACATTTCCAAGATCTTGTTTTGTAGTCTTATACTCGTAGATTTCATAGTTGTCTAAGCAATATTCGATCTTTCTTAGCATTTAATAAGACTTAAATGTTATGTTCGATATTAGTGAAGTTGTTTGTGAAGTAAATTATTCCTTGCTAATGCATATTTAGATCTTTAGGGATGTACAAATAAGAATCTTTAGTGTTTGAGTGATAAAAGCCTTGTTAAGTTGAACTACGAGTACAGTTGGTAAATATGACGGAAATATTTAATGAAATACATAAAAATACAAAACTTGTGAAAAGTAGTTTTTTTAGATTAAACCGAAATATGCCCAAATAGGAAGGTCCAAAACAAAATTGCTTGAGCTCTCATCAGTTGATGTAAAACCCGCTCAAAAATTTTACATAACAAAAAAATGTGATTTTGGAGTTTAAAACTTTAAAAACTCTGATAAGTCAAATACAAATTTAACCACGAGTGAAATAAAACAAAGAAAACCTATAAAATTAGTTCATAAACTGTAAACAAATCCATAAGTTAAAATTTATTCATTCATCGTCTCGTAATTAAGTGAAATATGCTCAATCAGCTTAATATTGTGAGGACTTGGGCATGAGAGGTAATAGCTAATGAAAATACCTTGATAACACTATCAGTGTGGAGTGAGCCATGTTAAGGACAGATTATATCTGGGATTGCAGCTTAAGCCGGACTTAGAGCTGATGACGTTATTTCTTTTCTGTCATTAGGATTTATGAGTTACAAAAAAAGTTACTTTCGAGCTTAACAGTAATAGTAAATTTCATCACTAGATCCTAAAGTGACACTTTTCGACACGAGGTCAAGTTAAATGACTGAGGGCAAAAAGGACACCCTCTGGCCGTGTAATGAACGCTACTTATTGTCATGAAGCAAATAATTATGAGAAATAAAGTGTTTAATATTATAAAGAAACTTAAGTAATCATTGCTTTTAACTCAGCAGTTTGGTTAATAATGTTAAGACAAACAGAAATAGCTGTTATACTGATTCACTATAAGTCAGTTTAAAATTCAAAACAAACTCGTTGAACCAGCTGATACTCATGCTACAAAAAGATCATTAAAATGATATTTTTCTCCTAGGGGAAAAACATCAAAACAATACTTTATTTACCTGGGATGTTATCTGCTTTTATCTGATCAGATGACAAAAAAGTAAATTGCGTCACCCATCCCCATCCAAAATCCGGGGGGAGGCCCCCCTTAAAGTTTTCAAATATAAATCCTCCCCTTGTGGCACATCAAAAGAAATACAATTTCAACACAAATTCAACGACGCAAAGAAAGGTTTTATCTCAACTCGTTCTTTTGTTATATTAATTTAAAGATGACACAAAATCAAATTTAAAACACCACATTTCCCATACAATTGATTTTAATGCCAAAATGTTCTTCAATATATTCTGAGGGAAACATCACAACCCTATAACATAATCCCATAGAGTATTTAGAAGAAAATGTTGTCATTCAAAATAAATTGTATGTCAAATGTAGCATTTAAATTTATTGTAATCTTTAAATGGGTAATACGAAAACACCAGTCGAGGTAGAACAATTTTCTTTGCGTTGTTGAATTAGTTTTGAAATTCCCTTTCTTTAAAGATGCCGCAAGAAGGAATTTGTGTTTGAAACATTTTGGGGGCCCTCCCCGGGTTTTGGCTGGGGGTAGGTGACGCAAAGTACGTCAAAACAAGCCTCAGTATATAGAAACATTCTCCAAAGGGTTTCAAAACGATGTCCTTTTCAAAAGTGCAGACGCGTGGTGGAGGGGACATTTCAAACTTACCTTGTCACGCTCATACTCTCCGCTCCAACATTCTCCACTCGTAGTTTTTCACGTTAGTTCAACTATTTCACCTACATCACGCTGAAACTAGTTTAACCTAATTATGAAGTCCGTTAATGATGCACTGCCTCGCAAGTTTAACAAGGCCACTGACAAAATCCCCGAAGGAAAACAGGATCCGAGCTTTGTTGAACATTTCACACTAACTTTCAGTAACTAGTTCCGTGTAGCCCCAATAAACAACAAGCTTAAGCCCGTTGTTATCAGTAGTTGAACAACTTTAGCCGTTGCTGCGGGCACTGCTCTAACCTCGTTACGTTCACAATTAGCTAATTGGCTGCTAGCTGACCTATAAATAATGCGTTATTGTGGTTTTAGCTAATTGATACAGTAGGGGGATAAGTTTAAAGAGCTTTAAAAGGTAAAAAAGGTAAAGTGTGTCTTTTTTAACGAGGTGAAGTTAGAACTACAAAGTCCTCTCTACCACTCAACCTCGAAGCTTTAAGTATGGTCAAAGTACTTTCTGGTAACCGAACAGCTTTTTATTTAATTGGATTTTAAAGGACTAATTTTTAAGGGGGATCGTGGAATCGTGCGCGACTCTGGAGCTCATCGTTTCACTGGCATGGGTTCGATCCCTGCAGACACCACTTACATTTGTGAAGTGACTATGCGGTAACACTAGGTAAAGGTCGGGGAGCTCGAAGTATAGATAATTCGCTTACTATCAACCGAACAGTTTATTTTATTGGAATTTAAAGGACTAATTATTGGGTGCTTGGAATCGTTCGCGACTCCAGAGCTCATCACTTTGCTGGCGCGGGTTCGATCCCCGCAGTCACCTCTTGCATTGGGAAGTAGCTATGCAGTAACGCTAGGTAAAGGACGAGATTGAGTGGTAGAGTGTTGTTAACTTTGCCTTGTTAAAAATACTAACAGTTTTTAATTATCGGCAGGTTTCTTTGTAATAATATCTAGTATATTATGATATTTAACTTAAGTATTGGTATGCTTTTGTTTGAAGTTTGTTGTCGACAATAGGATAGTGTTTGAGTTTGAAATATTACTCGTAATTCGGACATTTTCCATCGTTCATATAATTTGCAATACGATTCCGTTTTCAGGGGAAGTAGATTAAAGATTATGTAGAACACATTGGAAAATGAGCTGTTTTAAAATAATGACTGGTCAGCTTAAGCCGATTACTTTAGGCTAGCTCCATTTTAAAATTTGGTGTTAAATCTAAGGTTACTTTTCAACTGAAGACGGATTTTATTGCAGATTTCGAAACGTCGTGTTATTTCTGTTTGCCAACGATGGAAAACGATCCAAACTCATTAATTACATGGTTAACATAAATTCACATTGTGTTACCATAACTTTGAACCTTACTATGTTTTCACCTGGTTACAATGATGATAGTGATTTTTTTATTGAATACTGAACTCGCTTTATGTTTTCAAATATTTTATTTTCTTCTGTGGCAGGAAACGCTACCTTCAACAATAAACGCTTGGAATGTACTTCTTATTTCACAACTGAACTGTACTTAAGTGTACACAACATATTTTAGTCAAATTGTTTGTGTTTTTTAGCCAGAAGAATGAAATAGAGGAAATTCGTAACTCATACAAGGTCCACATGAAGCTACAGATCAAGAACTTTAACCAGAGTGACGTCGGCACTTACATGTGTGTGTCGTCCAACTCCATGGGCATCGCTGAGGGCATCATCAGGCTCTACGGTAAGGTTTCATTTGAAGTAAATCAGTAAATCACTATTTGAGATGCCGAACACTCTCATGGGGGTATTTTAAGGCAAATATGTGGTGAAGGATGAGTGTGGGTAGTGGTAGTAATGAGTTATGAGGTGTAGTCTTGTTACAAACTAAGGCCGGCTCTTCCTTAGAATGGGTCATTAATTAATAGCCCAATGACTAATGGAAATACAAGGACCAACGGCTTAACGTGACTTCCGAACCACGCAGGTGATGGTCTGATATGTCTAAACGATGGTGGGAGTTGATGCGGGTATCATCAGATGATCACTGAGACTATCTGAGCCGCTTAAGACCTATATCATCCTCAACACCTGACCTCCATGAAGCTGGATTACAGGACCACGCCCGAGTCCCAGTCAAGTAGTTAAATAATAGATCCTAACCATAATGAACAACTCTGGAAATTTATATCAAAATAAAGCTTAAATTTATAAGGGCCAACACGTTTTTACACTGCATTTATTAAAATTAACATTAACAGTAATAATTGACTAATTGTTGTAACTTGATTCGTACATCTTTTACTCCTAAACAAAGAAAGCGCCAACAAAGCGTTTTTGAGCTGGTATTTTATGTGACGTAAAAATTGTAGTCTCTAAGTCTAAAACTATTCTATTCGTGTACAAACACTCTGTATTTTAAATAATGCAATATCATTATTTTATATTAATATTCGTTGCATTATTTTTAGTTTCAAGTGGACATTAACAAACGATGTAGGCTTGTAACGGTTGTACTCTACGCAAATGAGAAGTAAATAAGAGTTGAATAATTGTGTAGGTGTGAATAAATTATGACGATTTAGTAAAATATGTTGTGTTTTGTCTTTTAGTCATATCATTGCCTACGCTGCCTCCAACCACGACGACAGAACCCACTACAGTCACCATTCCACGTAAGCTGTTAAAACTATCATCGTAGGAGAAATAGTTACGAAAATTTAAGAAACAAATACAGAAATCTAATACATCTTGGCAATCTAGGATGCACATGAAGTGGCCGAACAACAAATAACTCAGTTGGCTAACTGGAATAAGATCAAATTTCAACATAACGTTGAAAAATGTTTTATTTTTCCACATAATCATTCGAAGAACTTCGTACCATACTGCATGTTTCTACCAAGTAGGTAATATCTAAGATCCAAGACTTCCGGTTTACACCGCGTCACAGTTGAAATATAAATAGTGCTAAACGTTTCAGCCTCGCTGTGGAGAGCCATCCTCAGTAGCTGGTTGACTGGCTGAGAGAGCTACTGAGGATGTCTCTCCACAGCGAAGTCGAAACGTTTAACAGTACTTTTTTCAACTGTGACGCGATATAAACTGGAAGCCTTAGATCTTAGAGATGGCACCGGCCGCGAAAGCTTAAGAAGTAACCTCTGTCTTAAACCGTAGATTTTAAAAACAACTCATAGCTTGTTAATCTAAAGAAAAGTGGTTTGCGGCGTCCATGTGTTGTTTAAAATGTCCAAACAAAAAGTATTGGTTTGTTGCAGGACGTGTGACGACAACTACAGAAACCACGACAAGGCACACAACTCCAACCACTTTAAGTACGCATTTAACCATCTTTAGTAGACTAGTTATTAATATTGTATCAAACCAATTTTACACTTTAAAATAATTTTTATTATTATCAACATATTTTTCTATATGAAGATAATTTTAAGAGTATTGGGGTTACTACATTTCACGTCCAATAATCCTGTTTCGTTGTTCAACATTTTGAAGTCATAATTTGTCAGTATTTTCAGTAGTGTTTTCAAAGTCGTCAAACCACACAGCTGAGGTTGAGGTAACTAATTCCAGTTTCAGCCAAGTAATCACTGAGGATGCCATATCACTATATCACTATTTGAGATGCCGACCACTCTCATGAGGGTATTTTAAGGCAAATATGTGGTGAAGGATGAGTGTGATGAGTGGTAATAATGAGTTATGAGGTGTAGTCTTGCTACAAACTAAGGCCGACTCTTCCTTAGAATGGGTCATTAATTAGTAGCCCAATGACCAATGGAAATACAAGGACCAACGGCTTAACGTGACTTCCGAACCACGCAGGTGATGGTCTGATATGTCTAAACGATGGTGGGAGTTGATGCGGGTATCATCAGATGATCACTACGACTATCTGAGCCGCTTTAGACCTATATCATCCTCAAAACCTGACCTCCATGAAGCTGGATTACAGGACCACGCCACGAGTCCCAGTCATATTAGCATGGCCAAAACTTATTAAGAAAATAGTTAAGAATTTAGACCGAGACTTGTAGGCATAACATATGTTTAGTACAAAAGTCAGGAAGTGAAAAACAAAACTATAATTTCTGTCAACAGATCCTCTGTACGTGACAGTTCCCCGGTTCATTTTCCAAGACCAAAACGACAACGAAATCTCCGGAGTATCAAGCAGACAACACATCACTAGCGCCAGCACTTGCTCGCGGCAATCCTCTGAAACTCTGGCGCTACTGACCCTACTGCTAGTTCTAGTTCTCACCACCAAGAGCGCTAGGTGACCTCCTTAGCCACATAACCTACAAGGCAGCTGCTCATCTAGTCTAGTCTCGCGCCATTTTGGCGCCCATATTTGTTTCCTAAGAGGACGTATCCTCTGAAGTGTTAGCTGTGTTGGAGACAACTTGTAACTTTTGTACCCTATTGTTAAAATGTGTACTTTGTTAAACCATGTATGTGAATAAGTATTATACTTTTAGTTACCAACGTGTTGTTAAACTTTGAGTTTACAACAAATGTGTAAGATTTAGGTTAAAAATGAACACGAAATGTGATATTGTTTACTTCCATTTGTTAGGATATAAGGGTAAAATGTAAAAACGGTATACTAGTAATAGGGTAATACTATATGTAACAATTTATAAGTACATATAATATCAAACTTCATATCAAGCTCTAGTTTAGAGCCTACATATCTTCAGCCGGCAAGAATATGTTTTAAACTTATAACCGCTAACACTATAACTTAATTACAAAATAAGTATTAAAAATCATTTATGTTACAGGTTTGGTTTCAAGAAAGGAATGTTATAAGCATCAGGCAAACGGAGCTAAAGGTTGAAGTTTTATATGAATGAAGGGCTAAGGTGATTTGTTTTATATACATTTATTATAATTTTGATTCAAAACAATTGAGCCCAACAAAGTACAAAGCTTTTGTTGCATATTTAGAAAAGATGTTTATTAACAAGAAACGTTTGCTGACCCCGTCAAGAAAATATATTTTGCCTCTATTGACACTGAAATGTTAACGACATCCTAATAAATGTATAATACAGTATTCCAAACCAGAATGAGTCAATATTGGTTTAGGTAGAAAACAAAGTAATAATTCACAGACATCACCTACAGGACTTTTTTAAGTTTTCTATGGTTTGTAAAAGTGTAGATACGTTTACAGTTAGCTGTGCAAAATTTTCCAATATTGTATTTATCAGTTTTCCACAAAACTTTGATTAAGTATCACTTTAATGGACACAAACGTTACCAAGGATCTACATAAAGATGCAGATTCAGTAGCCAATGTAATGCAAATAGAGCACAAAAAATACTACAAATCTATACATCGACTTAGATTAACGGCGATAAAAAATGGCAAAGATGTTTTGTAGGCAAGAAGTCAACAGAAAAGTGGCTGTTCGGACAACACCTGTAGGCCTGGCCACAAGATCGGCTTTTCTACTAACTAAATTTATTTTATAACTGGACATGACAATGTATTTTTTATTAGTTAAGACATTTTTATTTTATTTGTATTTAAATTTTCAGCTTTATCTTGAGGATAATGCAGTACAGACATTTGGGCTTTGCCTTTGACTTACATTAGTTTCATGAAATACTGGCTAAGTATACCTTTCCATATAAATAAGAGCTTTTTAAAACATCCAGTTATGTTTAAGGTAAGTATTTTGAAGTACAACAATTTCTTATTTATTTTCTTAAAATGTGCTAAGTTATTAAAAAACTACTCCCATACGGATCTAAACCATCAAAGTTTCGAAGAAGTTCTTGGACTATTAGGTTGTGATAACAAGTTACCCTTATTTATTTGGGGTTTAAAGTACCACGCATGTGGTGGTAATTTTTGCATCCTCTCGGCAAAAACTTTAACAAAACAAAACTTTGATACTTTTTTCAGTTTTCCAGTATTTACCGTATTTAATTTTAGATTATTACTTTAATATTAAAACTACGAGCAATTTAATTTGGGAAATTATGTTAAAACTATTATATGAATTATTTAAACGACAGTTTGTAATAATACTGTATTGTTGATTCAAGCAATGAAAAGGCTTATGTAAATATAATCTATTAAGTATAAGCTATGTGTATATACCACCCTGATTTTCGTGAAAAAATAAATGGGATCTGATACCAAAATTGGCGTTTCAATAATCCCACAACAGTTTAGGTGTTTTTAATGAGCTTATCCCCAATATAAAAGTTACAAACTATATAAGGTTATATTTCAAAGATCAATATTAAAAACTTTCACCACAAGAACTTTACAAAGTTAAATAGTAAAATTAAATTATAATGTTTCACGTACAGGCGCAGTAGGAACCATGGTGAAGTAATCGAGCGGAATTGTAAATATGGATTTTCTTTGAGCCCAGAATTCTTTCATCCCTCTGGAGTCAGCTCTTTTCTTTCATCAGACCATACTATACCTTTGATTTAGTAATTGTCAGTTGAATTTGTAAAGAAAGCTATTTAGCGGTAACGGCCAAACTGTAGGGGAGGTGTTTCAAAAGATTCAGACTTTAAAATAGAGGCCCACATTAGGAAAAACTATTGAGTAACAGCAAAGAAAATGTTGTGATGAGTAGATTGCGCATAGATGCCACATGGTTGAGGCGGCAAAACAAACATAGTTTGGCAGCCCAAGCACTGATAGCGCTGTGAGCCGTCTTTGTCCCCTCGGCTCAACATGCTCGAGTTTGCCTGATGTCGATGAGTTAAATGTGACTCTTGAGGCTCTTAAAATAATTCCCTCGCAGCGCTATCTGTGCTTGGGCTACCGCAGCTATGTTGATTTTTCCTGCCTCAGCCATTCGGCATCCATGCGCAATCTACTTATCACAACATTATCTTTGGTTACAGTCTGGAAAGTAAAGTTTGGAATGTGTCTCTGTAGTTAAAGGCTACGAAACAATAAAGATAAGGTTCAAGATCTTGAGCTCAGAGGCTCCAGGGGAAATTGAACTCTGAACTCTCATCCGCTGTTTTCGAGACTTTACAAACTAGTATATTCTAAGACATCTTCCATTTCCTGTTTGTAATTTGCAGTTAAATGCAGTAATGGGAATGAACAGAAAATAACCACTGCTTTGAAAATGCCATGTATTAGTTTACTCTAGTTTCGATGTATTTTCATATTTGATTAGTTCATTTAAATATGTAGCGTTCTCAACCAAATTTGAACCTTCGATTTGCTAAAAGCTGCGTATTATGCCAATCATTGTTACAATATGGAATCATTGCTTGGGAAGGTGCCCTCAAAACGATAAAACAACCATTTAGAGATAGCTCAAAAATGAACACGAAGAAAAATAGCAAATAGCTAACTCCATACGATTTAAGCGTGGCTTTTTAATATTTTACATCAGCACCAACAAAGTGTTTTAGCCGTTAAAACTTAACTGGAATATTTATTATTATTTGAAAATCAAAACGTTGTCCATAATTCAACCGTAATTACTCCAATTTGTCCCCGATTACTAAAACTGTCTAAAATATTCAAGCATAGTTTTTCAATATTTTAATTTTTGCGTGAACAAAAAGTACACGAAGTTTCGGGATCAGGAATTCGACCCCGTCTTCAGGTGAAAAGTAACATAAAATATAGCACAAAACATGACGAAATGAGCTGGCCTAAAATACTGGCCGTGATTGGTCCAATCCGAACCAGCCAATGGGACTGTCTGGTGACTAGTCAGTCAGTGTGCAGCTGTCACTGGGCGTGGACCTGCTTGATTTCTCTATGCGCTATGTTTTTTTTTCGTAAATTGTTTGTACATGTATTGTTGTCTAGGCTAGCTGTTATAAAGTTTAATAATTTTAAGAAACCCCAAAAATAAGGTTATTTGGTGGTGGGTGACTGGTCAGCTTGCGCTTTTAGGCAAGCACATTTCCTAATGTTTTGTGTTAAGTTTAGGCTACTTTTCACCTGAGGATGTGGCCAGACTCCAGATCCCGAAACGTCGTGTAATTTTTGTTCAATAAACGATGGCGAAATTCTGTAATAATATTTTAACCTCCGAAATGGTACCACCGACAGAAAAATCAAACATCAAATTTCAAACTACCACGTAAAAAATGCTTTTGGCCAGTAAAGCTTGACTGGAATACGTAGATGTGTTTGAACCCTCAAAATATTGTCCGTAATTGAAGAGGAAACTTGTATTTATCAGCTGTTTTGCCAATGATACCGGTTTTATGTATTGCGGTCTCTCTAATGGTAAGGGCTAACCGCGTATGGAACACAACACATTTGTTCTGTTGAGCGCAGAATTGCCAAACATTTCTTGTTAATTGCGTTGTTTGTTCCGACAATATCGTTAGCTTTAGCGGTGCTACGCAGATGAAGTGTTCATAATTGTCAAATATGGCGGACAGTATTTTCTTGGTTATGAGATTTCTGTTATTGTTACGTGGTAAAGTAGTTTTTTCTGAATAATGTGACAAACGGATTCTTGGCGGGATGGTATCGCGCGTGATTCCGGAGCTCTGTACTCAGGTGGATTGGGTTTGAGCCCTGCAGTCGCCACTTATAATTTGTTAAGCGACTTTGCTGTAAAGGTAAAAGTAGGGATTCAAGGGTATAGATTACTGTTTGGTCCTAACTCCGCCTCGTTAAACAAGACAAACTTTACATTTGTTACATTTTAAGCAGGTTTAACTCGCAAAATACTAACTAGCACCTTCCTCCAGGCAGTTATAATAAATTCTTTCTTTTTATAAAATTTACATGTCAACTGAAATATACAATTTAAAGAAAGCTTCATCCGGAATGGAGCTGTTCTTATCTGAAGTCTTGAGCGCAAGTCTCAGTTCGCTTTGAACCAAAGATATTGTTATAGTAAGTAGATTGAGCATAGATGCCACGTGGTTGAGGAAGCAAATCAACATAGTTCAGAAGCCCTAGCACAAATAGCGCTGCGAGCGCTGACATCTTCTGCCGTATTTTTCTCCCTTTGGCTTGACATGCTCGAGTTTGTCCGTTGACTTAAATGTGACCAAATCGTGCAATTTTGGAGAACAAACAAACTTACGCGTGCCTCAGTGGCTCTACTAGAGACTCCTAAAAGAATTCTCTCGGAGTTATATCTGTGATTGGGCTGACGCGTACGTTGATTTTCCTGCCTCAGCCATTTCGGCATCTATGCGCAATCTACCTACCACAACACAATCTTTACTTCGAAACCACTTTTCCAGCACTTAATTTTGGCACTTTGAAAGTTTCAAAACTAGGACATTCATTTTAAACACTTTGTATTCATCATTCCCTTAACTCATTCCCAATTCTCGAAGAATAAAATACGTTAAACTTGCTGGGTCTAGACCGTGAGGTATTGATCAAGGAATATTGGAGGCTTTGTTGTAACACAAAGGAGGAAGGCTGATAACAGCCGAGGTTAAGCCTGCATTATCATGACAAAGCCGTGTTATCAGCTGACAAATATGGCGGACGTGCCTCAGTCTGACGTCACCTGTTCTCTTCTGTGAAGATCACAGAGTAATACTTGAGCTTCGCTGAATATAAATACATCGATATAAAAGTCATTTTCTTATTACTGTACAGTATATAGTTCATAATTATCTATGTCCGGTTGCAAAGAAAAAATAGATAATGATAATCTTGATAATTGATCTTTAATGATTATTTTCCTTAAAAATATAAGTGCAATAAAAAATAAAAAGTGTTTCAAATCCGGTCTTAGTACACTTAAGTCTCACCTCCATAGAGAAATGAAGTGGGTATTAGGAACATCTAGGATGTGATATGTGTTATCAGTGTCGACTGTAAGCTTTGCACAGTGCAAGGATTAAACCCAGGACTTGCAGTCCAAAGCCGGATCCACCACAGATAACGTTATCACGTGTACCACCACTATACAGGGTGTTTACAAAACTCTGTAACGAGGCTTGGGGTGGTTTATGAGTATAAATAAAAAAACACAAACGTTTGTTTTGTTTGCAAGATATTTGTAGTAGTCTTGTCTGTCTAGAAAAGAATATTTTCCAGCAGATCTTTTAACATGATCACGTTTAAAAAAATTCATTTTGGTAATCGTTTAGAGGTTTTAACAATTAATTAAATAAATCACTAAATCACTATTTGAGATGCCGACCACTCTCATGAGAGTATTTTAAGGCAAATATGTGGTGAAGGATGAGTGTGATGAGTGGTAGTAATGAGTTATGAGGTATAGTCTTGTTACAAACTAAGGCCGACTCTTCCTTAGAATGGGTCATAATTAATAGTCCAATGTCCAATGGAAACAGACTGAAGATGTACAACAAGTTGTGAACCAAACAATGGTCCATCGAATTCCATATCTAATGCTTCTGTTCAAAAACTACTAGGAAATTCCATATTAACTATGAAACTATACTACTATACTATAGTTGAATAAAATGAAACACAAAAGTCATTGAAGAATTAGCTTTCAACGCAATGCTAGCAACTACGGGTCTGTACTACACATGTATGAGTTGTCCAAAGTTCATAAACCTAAAAGTCAGCTTAGGCCTATATTCAGTTTTCGTGATTCACTGCGTAGGAATTTTTCTAACTGTTTTGTTAGTCACTTTAACTCCTTTGTCAGGAGAACCTGATTCATTCATTGAAACTGTATGAATCACCCTTTCAATGGCTGTGAATGAATAGGGTTTTGGTGTTCTCTATTACGATTGGTCAGTCTGATTCACGGCAGTGATTGGTCGAGAATGCTCCAAACCAGCCAATGGGGCTGTCCGGCGGCTGGCCAGGAAGTCAGTCAGTGTGCAGCTGTCACCATCTGTGGACGTGGTTGATTTCTCTATAAGGTATGTGTTTTTTAATTTCGATAATTGTTTGTATATAATGTATTGTTTTCTAGGCTAGCTGTTATTAAATTTACTAAGTTTAAGGCAAAATAGTTAGTTTTTAATACAGATAAATGGTCAGCTTGCGCTGACTACATTTAGGCCAGCTCATTTCCTAATGTTTTTGTAATATTTTAAATCACTCTCCACCTGACGACGGGATCAGATTCCGAATCCCAAAACGTTGTGTATTTAGTCGAAAACAATGAAACATTTCCGTAATAATATTTCAACCTTAGAAACAACTGCTCATGTACAGCTTTAAGCTGGCTAAATATAACACAGATAAAATGACCTTTTTCCAAGGTTATTATTTTTGGAAGCAATCCAAGTGGTATTTCATAACGTAAAAAGCCTCGAGTTGATGAGCATTATTTGTAAAAGGCTTTCAGGGCGCTGTCCACCGTGAAATGGGGTTTCCCTCTCTTGTGCGGTTGTTTGCTAACTTTTAAACCAAACAAGAATGGGCTTTGCTTTTGACATATATATTAAATTTGCTTTCAACAAATCTCAGATTGATGATCTATCTTACTTTATTCTTTCCTGAGCGTAATAAGGAAATAATTATTTTCGTGACTCTTAGCTTACAGTTGTTATTAGAATAATAACTACATATTTCATTTGTTGTCTTGAAAAGTTATTTTTTATAATTTTCTTCTGAATGGCGACAAATTTACTACTTCATTTCCTGGTCTAAAAATTTATTAGTCTTAAATTTATAGTGATTATTGGTTGAGTAGGTAATGTAAACATACTTTTTTGTGTTCTTCAACTTCAACAAAGTAAGGTAAAAACTCTTTCATTTAATTCGCTATGTTTAATTTACGATTACCTTCGTAGGAATCGTCAAACTAAAACGGTTTTATTACAATATAGGTCTACTTGAAGAACATTTTCCTTGTTTTGCGCAAGTTAAATTTTAATAGTAGTGATTTCTTGAAGAGGAAATTATTGGAAATGGTAGATTATATTTAGAAAAAATACAAAGAGGTCAATAATAGTGATTTATTTACCACTATTATTGGCCTCTGTATTTTTTTTTATATTTTAATAGTAGTAGTTAAACTCGTAGATTTTAGTTTTAACTTCAATGTAGTCTCTAGTGAGAAAATCGTGTCTTTATTTTGCGGACTCACAGCTACTGTAGACGTAATGTGTTGAAAGTCCAGCTTTGCAGCAAGTTCTTAGTTAATCCCTGCACTCGGCAAAGCTTACAGCCAACACTGATAACGTGTTATCATCCCTTCTCCCTTCGTAGTAATCCATCACCACACACTCTGTCAACACGAATTAAAGGTAGCAGGAGACTACTGATAAAGAAATTTAAAATTGTAGACAAATGATTTGGCTTTAGAGAGTTAAAATTATAATTTAAGAATTATTATTATATGGAGAGGAAAATTAAAATGTGAGGTGTTTCAATGAAATTCTTGTTGAGCATTAAATTAGAACAGAATACAAATAGTAGTTTTTTCAGTCAAATCATAACTAATTTGTATATTAAAAACTAGATCTATAATATAATTATGTATACTGGTTAATATACAACTTATAATGATATGTTATAATATACAGGGTGAGTTGAGAGTATCGACAACACTTCTGAAAAGAACCATGGTCATTTAATTTTAATTTATTTTAGTGAGCTGCCTTTTTGTATTGGTTTGAGGTAGATATCTAATGTAGCCACTGTGTTTTGCTTTAACCAAGACCTTTCAAATTAGGTGTCACTTCATGGGTGTTATCATTTAAAATTTTGAGCTGTCCCCCAAAAATCCGATTTTGGAGAAATGCGCAAAGTTGAAATAGTAACCGAAAAGTTAACTTTTACTTCCTGAAAAGGTATCCTATTTGAATGTTCCATCTTTATCCATTTAAAATTTAAATGGGTGAATCCATACTTTTAAATGAGCTTTTAATGCATGTATCCTTTAATTTCAATGTCTTCCTTAATTTCAATGAGCTACCATTTTGCACTGGGTTGAGATAAAAGGCTTTAGTTTCCAATGTTCTTTTTCTTTAACCAAGACGTTTAAAATGAAGTGTCCCTTAATGGGCCTTACGGAAAATTGAGTTACAACCTAAAAATGTACTTGTTTGAATCTAATAGCCAGTTTTCTACCAATATTGCCCAAGCAATATTAATATTACTCTGTGATCTTACAGAAGAGAACAGGTGACGTCAGACTGAGCACGTCCGCCATATTTGTCAGCTGATAACACGGCTTTGTCATGATAATGCAGGCTTAACCTCGGCTGTTATCAGCCTTCCTCCTTTGTGTTACAACAAAGCCTCCAATATTCCTTGCTCAATACCGTCGAGACCTCGTCCCTCTTCAATTGGAAAGTAATAATAGTAACACATTCTATAGACGTTAAGGTGTTATAATGGTTCAGAAAGATGTTGGTTCTAAAGGATACTCGTGGACTTTCGGACGTAAGGCTTAATGGGATTAGTTCTTTCAATTTTCTTGTGAATTTTCTTCAGTGAAAATATGCAAAAGTACACTTTAGATGAGCTTAGTACACATGGTAAAGCACGTTGAAAAGTTTTGATTAAAGGGGAGTAGGACCTTTTGGACACCTGGAATATGATCTCGTCTCGCCTCAGCCACGTCTGAGATGTCTCATGAGGGTATTCAAATATGTGGTGAAGGATGAGTGTGATGAGTGGTAGTAATGAGTTATGAGGTGTAGTCTTGTTTCAAACTATCTTCCTTACAAATCCCAATGACCAATGGAAATACAAGAACCAACGGCTTAACGTGACTTCCGAACCACGTAGGTGATGGTCTGATATGTCTAAACGATGGTGGGAGTTGATGCGGGTATCATCAGATGACCACTGAGACTATCTGAGCCGCTTTAGACCTATATCATCCTCAAAACCTGACCTCCATGAAGCTGGATTACAGGACCACGCCACGAGTCCCAGTCAAAGAGGGAAATTTAAGAAGGAAAATAAAGAAAGGTAAGTAACCACTATGTAAGGTAACTACAGTTTGTATTGTTCTTTCCAACTCTTTATGTTTGTTGTTGCTGAATTTAAACAAAGTTACAAAAAAGTAAGACGTAAGAAAGTAAATTTGGAATAATCAAAAGTTTGTTTTCAAAAAATTAAAGCATTATGGTTTTGAGATTATTTATTTATTTATTAATGGCATATACATTATGTCTTTTTACAAGATAGAGTACAAAATAATAATAAAAACGTTGAGCTAAAAGAGAGAAACACACATACACATTACAGACAGAAAAAGCTAAGTAGAGTTGGTCCATTTCTTCCAATCCACCCCGACCTCGTACTATATTTTTGTACTTCTTTTAAGTTTTGTGGTTTATTGTTCGGAGTGGTTATGGGTAACAATATGGGGAACTGATTAAATTAAAGAAATTACTTAAGAAATAACTACCACAGTTGGTTTGTGTAAATTGAAGAAATAAGTTACAAAGAAAACACTGTTATTACAAATAGCTTGGAGTCATTACAGGTTTGTGTTTTATTCATATATTTATAAAATATAAACCTTACGCAAAATGCATCTTATTTTAGGAAAAAAAGGATGTTCAGATTGGTTTATTTTAACACGACAAGACCAAAGAAGCGTATCTGAATTTACTTTGATAGCATGGATCAATCAATAAGCCAATACTTACAGAGAAAGTTATACCTAACGTTAAAAAAAAAAGTAATGATGATTTTAAATTCGATTCAAAGATGAAAAGAAAGTAAACTAAACTAACCATTAAATAATTGTAGAACAGCTTATGTCAGATGAAGCTTAATATACGACATAACCCGGCAACTTATGTAAGACAGGTGTCCTTTGCCCTTAGAGAACGCCCAGTTAGGAGTAAATACTAGTTTTTACTATTCAATTCCATCCAAAATTGTTCATTGATTTTGGCCGCAAGGCTATATAATTTTTTCATATAATACACAAAACACCGTAGTAAAATAAAGTAAAATTCAATTAATAATTAAATTATTTTATATTATTAATTAACAACTGTCAATGTTTTAACAAATAATTTACAGATTGAAACAAATACATAATTGACGGATACATATGCAATAATTATAGATAAATAACGTCGTGACGTCATTTAATTTGTAACCTTAATTTGTGTACAAATCTAATAACAACTGTCAAGCAACATTTTATAAAAGAGAAAAATTAACAAATGAAGGTCAAAGTCAAAAATGTATTGTTCATAATTTGTACATGAATACATGACAAACATAGAATGGCGTTTCAAATTTAATTTAATCCTTTAAACCTGGTATATAGATAAATAAACATAGTATAAAATTTAACACAATAACACGAAAAAACATTTCTTTTAAATAATTAGTGATTGTATTCTTAAACGAAACAAAAATTTAAATCAACTAATAAGTTGAAGTCTATATAAGTTATTAACTTGTACAGATGCAGTAAATAAATAAACAACTCAGTAATATAAGTGCTAATAACTGCAGTAATATTAGTATAACAAATAAGAAAATTAACATGAAAATGAATACCTCATATAAGTACAATAGAATACAGCCCACCCCAGAGGTATAAGTATGTTATCTGAGCTCACCTCCAAGACCAAGGTACTCATGCGTTCCTGGGCTAAACACCAACACAGACGCTGTCTTCAGTAATAAAAAACAGCCGGCTTTTCGCCAGCCCGTACTAACATGAATGAAAGGCCAGATTAAGTTAGCACAAAGGAAGTTTAAACAATTTAAAGTCAATTATACATGTTCCAGTCTTAATTGCAAAAATAAACTGAGTACGTAACAAAAAACGTAAACTCTAAACTTAATGTTAAATAACAAGAAATATGAACTCTGTAAATAATTAATTACAATAAATATAAACTCTGTACATATAAATTACAACAATAAGAGCGTGTAAGCTGTCTTGTACATAAAATTGAAATTATGCAGCTAAAAAACCATTGAAAAAAATAGTTGTATAACAGTTTTAAAAATACAAAAATAAACGTGAGTTTGTTTCTCAGTTGAGCTGAAGGTCTGAGCAAGAAAGCAGAGTGGAGAAGAAAATAAGAATCACGTAAACAACATAAAACTGTTTGTGAGCCAATAAAACCTGCCTTCTAATACTCAAGGGTCAGAGAGGTTTTAATCATCTATCTTTTATTGTGATACTCTGCTTTGAGACTATTATTATATACTATTATCACAATTATAACAAGAGTATTATACAATTCAGTTTAAAAATGTCATTTCCTTAGTTTAACTAAAATTTATTTATCTCTGGTCCATTAGTAAATGTGTCTGCTGAAATCATTTTTCTTAACTGTGTATTATTACTCGTTTAGAAACAAATTTTGGTAACTGTTATTATTTAAAAACACTATGGATTAAATGTTAGTAGATTATATGTGATAATTATTTAGCTTTTATGTTTTATAAATCAATTGAAGGAAAAGATTGCGTAGAATACTGAAAGTCTGGATTGTTTACTGATAGCACAACTTCTGATAACAATTAACAGCTGAAGTTTATGTTGGCAAAACTTTTAATGAACTGAGTTTTGATCGCTCTTGTTGCGCAGTGCATCATCGTTTAATAAATGCTTTCTATGAATATTTTATACGATGTAAAGTCATTAGATAAATATTTAAAATGTTGTAATATAATATACAAGAAAACATTCAGTACAAAGAGTAACATGCAATCTCATTATAACGAATCGTTTTCAGAAATAAAACGAGGGTTTTCTTCGCTAAACCAAAGACAAATATCTTAAAAGAGATACTTTCGAGTAAATATTTTGTAACATATCATATTATTATCTTTTGAGTTGCTTTGCATTTAAATCTTTTATGGTTTAAATTATTTTCTTCCTATCTGTACTTGTACTTGTTTTAGTATTTTTTTAATATTTTCAGACCAGAGTCCTCTTTTATAAAACAGTTGGGCTCCGAAACGGGAGAGTAAACGTTGAGAAGTCTCCTGAAATAGATTTCCCTGTTTCATATAATGATTTTAAAACTAATTGTGTAAAATTATTTTTATCTTAGAAATAATTTTCAAGAATCATTTTTATTTTAAATCTAACTTTTAAAATAAGGTAATTGCGCTCTAAAGACACTACACCGCAGCTTGTACAGGGTGTCACTGAACTCTGAGAAACCTTGAGGTTACAATATTATTACGGACGTTTTCCATCGTTTTTGAGTAAACAAAAAGTAGACGACGTTTTGGGATCTGGAATCTGGCCCCGTCTTCAGGTGAAAAGTAACCTAAAACATAACACAACAACAATAGGAAAAGAGCTAGCCTAAAAGTTATAGCGCAAGTTGACCAAAAGCCACCACCAAATTACCTTATTGTTTTCCTTGAACTTGTTAATTTTATAACTGCTAGTCTAGGAAACAATATAAAATATACAAAACCTTTACGGAATTATATTAAAAAACTACTAAGTGTAAGAGTCAAAGGACAAAAGAGGAATACGCGTAAGGGTCTCACAGATAATTCAAATTTTGCTCAACATTGATGGTCCGAAAAACTGGAATGCATAATACATCGGGAATCACATTTTCAGAAAGGAAAGTAAACGAGGCCTCGTACATAAAACTAGCAGACTGTCCAATCAGCCAAACTTCGGGTTGAAGGCCTCTCTCGCTACCTCTTAGCAAAAATAAACTGAAGCGTAAGGATAATCCATAACTATCGCCCTAACTTTCAGCAAGAAATAGCCCAAACAACTCATAGCATGGTATTAAGAACTCCAGGCTTCATAATGCCTAACTAGTGTAAGACACCCTATTCTAAAATTCTACACATGTATGAGTAGGCCAACATTTATAAACTTGACGATCTAGAACTAAATCACAACTTGGCAAAAGTGTATGGTAATGCTATCCATCATGTAACATTCATTATGTACTCATGCATGTAAAATAATATAGTCTGTTGAAATAAATAAATACTAAAATTATTCTAAATCAGCTTAGGCCTATAAATAGTTTTCGTGACTCACCGCGTAGGAACTTTCTCTATTGTTTGGTGAATCATTTTCAACTTCTTTGTTAGTAAAACCTGATTCATTCATCAAAACTCTTAAGAATTTCCTCCCATTGGCTGCGCATAAATAGGTATTTGTTGTGTTCTCTGCTACAATTGGTCAGTCTGATTCAAGAGATGTGATTGGTTGAGAATGCTCCAATGCAGCCAATGGGACTGCTTGGTGGCTGGCAAGGCAGTCAGTCAGTGTGTAGCTGTCATAGGGCGTGGACGTGCTTGACTTCTCTCCTGGATTTGGTAAGTTTTTGAACATGTTCTATTATTTTCTAGGCTAGGCGTTATAAAATTAACAAGTTATATGCATAAATTAATGTTATTTTATGGTTGGTGACTGGTGATCAGCTTGCGCTGATTACTTTTGACCAAACTTGAAACGAAGAATCTCTGAGAATATGTTAATTTTGAAAAGAGCAAAAGACCATAGCTGTTTAACCCATACAGCTACAAATTTGATTTTTATTATTTAAGTTTTCTTGGAAACACGTTTACTAAAATTCAAACCGTTCAAATTTTTAGTTATTACATATTTCGACGAATAATCGTCATCTTCAGGCATGTCTAGTGGAACACAATCACAAAATCGTTAAATAAATAACACGGATACGATAAACAGTTAACAGTAGGCCTACACACGCACATATGGACATGCACTAGTAAACACGACAAGCGGCAGACTGATAACAAAGATAACTCAGATGTCACCTAGCTACACAATCAGTGTGCCGCTTGTCGTGCCATATGCGCGTGTGTAGGCCAACTGTAAACGGTTATCGTATCCGTGCTAATTTATTTCAATTGTTTTTGTGATGTGTGTGTGTGTGAATGTCTACATAACGAAGTCCACATGGATGAATCATCAAGATTTTCATGAAGATGTCGGTTATTCGTCGAAACATGTAGCCAACAGAACTAACTACAAACATTTGAACTGGACGGAGGTAATAACCTAATTTTAGTCATTAGTTACACAGTTCAGGGGTTAATTGAAATAAATTTTAAAACTTTTACGGTCAGGTACTTAAAAAGAACTTTGCAAAGATTGTTTATTGTTAACAAGTATCAAGTGCTGGTATTTTCTTTCTCGGCTTTATACTCGTATAAAGAGACAAGGCTAGTTTAAAGTTAAAATAAATCAAACTACACACGCAAACCTTTTTACTACGCAAATTTTGGACAAAATCTTTTACAGCCCGGTGTTGCATCTTGACTCTAATTTACATGTAAATTGTTTTAAATATCAAAATTTATTTTAAAATAAAAACTATTTTGAAAACAAACTGTTTTTAAAACAGTATGTTTAAAATAAAAATTATTATTGAAAACTATTTTTTAAACAAATAATATAAAATTATTGAAAAATGTAAATTTTTTGGAAAAAAATTATTAAAAAAACAATTTTAGTAAAAATAATTATTGAAAAGATTTTATTTTAAATAAAATTATTTTTTTAAAATAATTTTTTAAATTAAAAATTTTTAAAAATAAAAACAAACATTTATTAAAATTTTAAAAATTTAAAATTTTTTAAAATAAAATGTTTTTTTTAAAAATAATTTTTTTTAAAATATTTTTAAAAATTATTTTTTTAAAAAAAAATTATTTTAAAAAAATTTTTAAATAAAATATTTTAAATTATTTTTAAAAATAATTTTAAAATTTTAATAAAAAATTTATTTTAAAAAAAAACAATTTTTTTAATTATATTTTTTAAAATAATTTTTTTTTAAATTTTTTTAATTTTTTATTTAAAATTTTTTTTATTTTAAAAATTTTTATTTTAAATATTTTTTAAATTATTTTTAAAAATTATTTTATTTTAAAAAATTTTAAAAATATTTTTTATTTAAAAAATTCTTTTAATATTTTTTTTAAAAAATTTTATTTTTTATTTTTTTATTTTAAAATAATTTTTTAAAAATTTTAAAATTTAATTTTAAAATAATTTTATTTAAAAAATTTTTAAAATTTTTTATTTTTAAAATATTATTTTTTATTTAATTTTTAAAAATTTTTTATTTTTAAATTTTTAATTACTAAAACTATTTATATTTTAAAATAATTTTAAAAAATTTTAGTTTATTTTAAATTATTTTAAATAGTTTTTTTAAAATATTTTTTTAAAATAATTTTAAAATAAATTTTAGTTTAAAAATAATATGTCAAAAAGTTTTATTAAAAAAAGGATTATTTTTAAATTAATCATCAAAAAAGTTAAAAAAAATTTTTTAGCCTGGAGTTCCTAGTTTGTGCTGTTTCCTGCTGAAAGTTAGGGCGATAGTTATGATTATCCTTACGCTTGAGTTCGTTTTTGCTAAGAGGTGGCGAGAGTCTCAGAGAGGCCTTATTTCAACCGAAGTTTGGCTGATTGGACAGTCTGCTATTTTTATGTACGAGGCCTCGTTTACTTTCCTTTTGGAAAATGTGATTTCCGATGTATCATGCATTTAGTTTTTTGGACCATCAATGTCACTCGTTTACGACTGCGGTCTAAATGAAATACGAAGGACTCGATGTCTAAAGCACTTTGACATACATTATCTAAATACGAGGTCACACATATTCTCTACCAAACTATGTCAGGACGTGGAGATGTTTGTTGATTTACATACAGATGGGAGACATTGCCTGCAGGCGTGTTCTTCTGTGGGTATGCACAACCCAATTCAACATAAGAACTATCCCCACTATTGCAACTTCATCAAAAGAATTTTAATGTCGGGTCTCTGTTACATAAGGTTAAAAGTAAAAAACTCCGATATAGAAGGCAATTTTACACCCGAGGCATTTTAGAATTTGAAGCACTTCGAGAGTTTATTTAACGTGTGAGTCTACAAACTTTTGTAGGTTTGGGTGATATGACGAACGATGAAAAATGCAACAAATGAGGCCGTACAGGTGTTTAGATGTTTCAGTTTTGTGTTAAAGTCAAAGCTTGTGTTATTGTAGATAGATGCCACATGGCTGAGGCAGAAAAATATAGTTGCGGCAGCCCAAGCACAAATAGCGCTGCCATCTCTTGCCGTCTTTCTACCCCCTCAGTTCGACATGCTCGAGTTTGTCCGATGTCAATGACTTTAAAGGTGACCAAATAGTGCGATTCTCGAGATCGAACAAACAAATTTGCGCGTGCGTCAGTGGTTCTTACTTGGGACTCTTAAAAGAATTCCCTAGAAGCGCTATATGTGCTTGGGCTGCCGAACTGTTCATTTTCTTACCTCAGCCATGTGGTATCTATGCGCAACCTACCTACCATAACACAATCTTTGGTTTGATATTTCACCTGTCATGAGACTAATACAACACTGTTTTTCAGGCTAAAAGAAAAATCAACCTGATCGCCTCCAACGTTGATAAAATTCACAAAATCAATATAAAATCACTCATGATAAATTACAGCGATAAAAAAGGACAGTTTAGTAATAAACAGATCTCTGACTTCTTCAGAGGATTATTGGCTCAGAATCTGGACAAAAACAAAGATGATATTTTGGATTTGGTGAATATGAAAAGGACTAGGCTATAGTCATAGTCATTTATTTTCATCATTTACATTGATTGTGATTAAGTCAATTACAATAATTAAATATTATATTACGATACAAGGAACAGAAGAACAGCGGCCGAGGTAGCCGAAATCTTTCTGATGCTGATCACATCGAACACTATATGAAAACATTGTTGAATCTTGTACCTTTAGCTGAATTGCCCGAGTGGGCGGAGGTTTCTATTCAAAGTTTACCTGATGAGGAGCTGGAGAATATCGTCAAACTATTCAGTATATCTCTTGTTAATAAAAACTGTTAAATGTATTTATATTATACTGTAAAACTTGTGAACCTTTAAGCTGTATTGAAACATTTAGAACACAAAATGGAATGTATTTAACAGCGTATTATAATAGAAAATGTATTCTTCAGAAACAACTGTATTTTATTATTCTAAAACTATTTTATACATGTATTTGATTTTTCCAAAAAATAATCAACAAAACCACCAGAATTTCATAAAATAGACTTTACCGGAACATTTTCTAAAATTTTTCCTCTACAAGGTTAGTAATTTCCCAGTTCCTTTGAAGTTTCAAACTTACTTTGAATCAGCAACAGATTTCACAAATATATTAAAAATATGCATTTTATGAGCCGAGTTTCTGGACCAATCAAATCCTAAAAGCAATAACTTTACCTTTTTTCCAGGGAGTGAGTGACTGTGCGTTTGAATGATATGCCTGCGTGCATGTGTGGGAATGAAATTACAATTTGTTTTATTATTTATTTTGTTTTTTGCAACACATTGTCAATTTACACTGCAATAAAGTTATTTATTTACTTCCATACAAATAAATAATTTGTACGTTGTATCTTGACTCTCAAAAGAATTCTCTAGCAGCGCTATCTGTGCTTGGGCTGCCGAACTATGTCGATTTTCCTACCTCAGCCATTGCGCAATCTACCTACCGTAAAATAATCTTTGGTTTAAATAAAGTCAACCAGCTGCTCTCTCTGAAGTGTCTGCCGTTAAGACTTATTGAGTCGTACCACAAAACATCGTTAATAGAGGGTACGTCAATTATCCAGCAGACAAAGCATATCAGCTGTTTTTCACCCCTGGTACAGGCGGGCTGTGTCTAACGACACGTTTCTTACCCTCTCAGACACAGTCATTCACATGCAAATCTGCATCACTTCATTAACTCAGGGATGCCACAACAGCGGCGCCGACACATCCCTCTACAGCTTTCATTATAAAATGTGTCATTACGTGATTGTAATTTATTTTTGATAACGTTTAAATTTTACTTGTTTATAGTTCTTAGCACCTCAAGGTCGCACGTTTTCTACTGAGGAAAATATTTTAACCCACACCAAACTGCCACTACTTATAGATATCTTTGATACAACCATGGCTTAAAGTCCGCACTAACAGTTTAAAGTCTGCGCTGCATTAGTCATCCAATACTTTAAGTTCAGCGGTGATTTAAGCTAGAAGAGGAAGCAAGCGTCTGTCATGGTTGGATTAACGATATACAGGATGCTCTTGAACTCTCCGGAAATACGTTCAGATATTGTTCTTGGGTTGGAGACAAAATACCAAATTATATAACTTCCCAATCACTTTAATCGCCCACTCATGCCATTTGGATTTGAATCCATGAACTGAATTATGCCTCTGGAAAAATTGCGGTCGTTTTAAAAGTGTTGATAATAAATAGCCTGTAAACGGACTGTTTCTATAATGCTTGCAAGTACTGTATAGTCTGTTTTGGGAAATTTAATTTAAAATTTAACAACACCAAGTTTTTTTATTAATTTACAAACAATAGAGGTTTTGTTTGTTGTTTTTTTTCGAGGAAATGATGTGGCTCTTTACATGGTTTGACACACGTGGTACTAACCAGGTTCAATGTGTTTTTAATTGCTTTTAAAATGCACTCAAGGTGGAATTTCGCTTTTCCCACTTAGCTTCAAACCTTTCCACCTTGAAGTCAGCTAATGGCTATAGTTAATAAATACTTCGGCAGTTACGACTCAAGCATATTAACACACTCCACAATTTGACGGTGATTTAGTACGGGATCGCACTAAAGGTAATCTCTGCAAAATAAGGTACACTTTGTGCAAAGTAATAGTCAGTTTAATGGCTATCAGTAGACAAATATTTAAGTACAACGAAGTCGGTTAAAATAAACTACACTTTTGTATCCTAATGACTCAACCACAAACGCCAGTACAACCATCATTAAAGCGTATATCTTACTAAAGCCTAACATTAACTCGTATTTCAGTATTCGTATTTTTGACTGGGACTCGTGGCGTGGTCCTGTAATCCAGCTTCATGGAGGTCAGGTTTTGAGGATGATATAGGTCTAAAGCGGCTCAGATAGTCTCAGTGATCATCTGATGATACCCGCATCAACTCCCACCATCGTTTAGACATATCAGACCATCACCTGCGTGGTTCGGAAGTCACGTTAAGCCGTTGGTCCTTGTATTTCCATTGGTCATTGGGCTATTAATTAATGACCCATTCTAAGGAAGAGTCGGCCTTAGTTTGTAACAAGACTACACCTCATAACTCATTACTACCACTCATCACACTCATCCTTCACCACATATTTGCCTTAAAATACCCTCATGAGAGTGGTCGGCATCTCAAATAGTGAATGTTTCAGTGAAAGCACATTGAAGTGGAAAGGCCAGCAGGTTTACAAGCACGAGAGGTTACAAGGCCCAGATGTACAGTTCTGACTCCTTATGACTCACAATACGTGCTGAGACTTCACACCGACTGCAGATCCCTCGCCAGTTATCGCGGAAATACGTTTTGGAAAAATGCTTCCTTGCTTTTTTCTCAATGTATACATTTAAAGCTGAAGGTAAAATACTTTGAAATATGTTCTATTATTGTGATATAGGACACACGCTAATGTGTGTACACAGAAATTTTATTTTTATGATGGGTTTATGTGCGTATCATAACATTTTAATTATGTAAAGAAATCATCTATGGTGGATTGATGCTTCATTTTTGAAACTCTATTTTTAACTTGGGGTTTCAGAGCTCTAAAAATATTTTACTTTCACGAGTTTCAAAGTTTTCTTAAAATTAAAATCTTGAATATCGCAACTCTCTGCATCTTGAATGTGTTCCATCCGTACAGTGCAGCCTTAAAACCGAGAAACAACTTCAAACAAAGACTGAGAAAGAACGAAACAACGGCAATCGTTGGCAATCTTAGAGCTCGTTTCTGGAACTGTGCTCATTTCCTCTTCTTGTGTAAGAAGCTTAAACATTTTCCAAACATGAAACACTACTCAGTACCAAAGACAATTTTACGGTAAGAAGATTGCGCATGGATGCCACATAGTTGAGGCTGCAAAATCAACATACTCGTAGTTCGGCAGCCAGAGCAGAGATGGCGGTGCGAGCGCTGCCGTCTCTCGCCGTCTCCCCGGCACCAAATGCTCGAGTTTGTCCGACTTAAATGTGACCAAATCGAGTGATTTTCGAGAACGAACGAACTTACGCGTGCGTGAGTGGCTCTACTTGAGACTCTAATAAGAATCCCTCGTAGCGCTATCTGTGCTTGGGCTGCCGCAACTATGTTGATTTCTCTGTCTCAGCCATTCGGCAGCCATGCACAATCTACCTACCATAACAATATATTTGTCAGTACCGACAAACAATATTGTTAACACGGAACTTACCGTTGAATTCATAATGGCTTTTCAACACGAACACTCGTGAAATTTAGAAATTTAGTGAACTGTATTTCATTTAAACGCCACAAAATTTAAAGTCGCATCTACAATTTGTTCACCTCCTATGACTTTTACTTGATAGAAACCTATAACAATCAATAAAAATACTGTAAAATTAGCACCTTCGTTTTACTTATCAACGCATAACATCGTTAAAGATTTGGAACATCAAGATGACATTTTCCAAAGTCGATAGAGATAGAAGAAAGAAGCAACAATTGTTGAAGTTCGGAAAATCCTTTACGAGACTGCGTTCATCTCCTGAAATAGCTCACCTCTGAGCCTTGTTATGTCTTATCCTTTCTTGCTTTTAGGAAGAATGTTCTTAGAACTAACAATCATCTATATTGGTGTTATTTACTTGATTTTATTGACGTTACAAACGCTATTATATTCAGTGTTTTAAAATACTATGTACTTAAAAAACGTAACGTGTTCTACAAAATTTCTATCAATGAAAACGTACAACGTAGAATATTTTGTAATAGATGGATTTCAAAACGCTGTTGTTTTAGTTAATGCGTCCAAGTATCTAATGAAAATCATATGTAATTCTTTATGTATCTTTATGAATATGTTATGTAGTTTTAACCTACATTGCGCAAAAACTAAAGACAAACTGAAGAACAGTTTATTTACTTTTCGTAAATTTTGGATCACAAACGTTGCTTGCTCTTGTACGAAGGGTTTCCACCGCTTTGCACTTTAAAGCGCTAATCCTCTTCAGACTCCCCGAGCCGGCAAATTGCACCACAACACCACTACTGGAAATTGTTTATCACTTTTCATAACTTAATGGATAGTTTTAACCTAACATACAAATAAACTTCTCTAAAGCTTAGGTTTTACTGGAATTTTAGACCAGAATAGCTTATAAGTTGTTTCAATAGGTAGGTTAGAATTTGGTATTTACGATGGATTCGATTTGTTTTACAGTATCTTTTACTTTTCCAGTAGGAGAATGAAAAAGAAAACAAGTGACTACTATACTAACGAGTTGTGTATGTGTATTTGAAACCAAAGGCTTTGGTAAGTATATTGTATATAAGATTCCACATGGTTGAGGCGGCAAAATCGACATAGTTCGGCAGCCCAAGCACAGATAGCGCTGCCGTCTCTCGCTGACTTCCTACCTCCTCGGCTCCACGAGATTGTTTGATGTCTATGACTTAAATGTGATTAAATCATGCAATTTTCGAGAACGAACAAACTTGCGCGTGCGTCAGTGCCTCTACTTGAGAATCTTAAAAGAATTCCTCGCAGCGCTATGTGCTTGGGCTGCCGCAACTATGTTGATTTCCTGCCTCAGCAATTTGGCATCCATGCGCAATCTACAATTATCATAACGTTATATTTAAATAAAAACTACAATTCACGGAAGAGTGAAATTACTTTGCTGCTCAGCTCCAAAATAACAGCAGATATAAACTTTTTTCATTCTTCATTTGGTGATAATTATATAAAACTAGTTTTTAATGAACTTGCCAGAGTAATTCTTAATCGTCTCAAGTCCTTCGCCTGCATAGTTTTCAAATCGTCCTGTATAAATGTAAACAAATGCATTGTCTATACTTCTGAGTAGTTGATAAGCCATGACAATATGCCACGAGCCAAAGAGCATATTTAACTACAACCACATTATCAGGATGAGGTCAGCCGACTCGTGTTGTATAACCTGATGATTAAGAGGATTACCGATTGATTGTCAATGTGTAATATTCTCAATACCATCCAAAGGTCCAAAAGTACCTTTAAACCTTCTCGTAAGACGTGGTGGGTTGGTACGCGCGCGACTCCGGAGCTCATCACTCTGGTGGCACGGGTTCGATCCCCGCAGTCGCATCTAACAATTTGTCAAGTGACTTTACGGTAACGCTGGGTAAAGGTCGAGGTTGAGTGGTAGAGATGACTTTGTGGTCCTAAATTCACTTCGTTAAACAAGACTTTATCTATTTTTAACATTTTAGTCTGTATGGTATTTTAGCCAATCAAAAAAAATGTCCGAATATCCACTTTGGGATATGATATTATTAGCACAGTACAACAAGAAACACCGAGGTGAATAGTTCTCTCTTGAGAAATCTCTCGCCAGATAAGAGATTAACACTCTCGGTTTCTCTTATTTCAACAAAAATACATTTATATCAGATTTACAAGAACTTTTCAGCCACTTCAGGAGAAAAATCTACTCCACTAAATCACTATTTGAGATGCCGACCACTCTCATGAGAGTATTTTAAGGCAAATATGTGGTGAAGGATGAGTGTGATGAGTGGTAGTAATGAGTTATGAGGTGTAGTCTTGTTGTGGCCTTAGTTGTTACAAACTAAGGCCGACTCTTCCTTAGAATGGGTCATTAATTAATAGCCCAATGGCCAATGGAAATGCAAGGACCAACGGCTTAGCGTGACTACCGAACCACGCAGGTGATGGTCTGATATGTCTAAACGATGGTGGGAGTTGATGCGGGTATCATCAGATGATCACTGAGACTATCTGAGCCGCTTTAGACCTATATCATCCTCAAAACCTGACCTCCACGAAGCTGGATTAGAGGACCACGCCACGAGTTCCAGTCATATCACTTTGGAGATATGATATTATTAGCACAGTACAACAAGAAACACCGAGGTGAGTTCTCTCTTGAGAAATCTCTCGCCAGATAAGAGATTAACACTCTCGTGTTTCACTCTTTGGTTTCTCTTATTTCAACAAAAATACATTTATATCAGATTTACAAGAACTTTTCAGCCACTTCAGGAGAAAAAACTACTCCCATAGTAGGGAGTAGGCCTAGTTTTTCCCTTGAAATGGCTGAAACGTTCGCATTATAGTCTTGTAAATTAATCACTGCCACCATTATGACCTTTTTCTACAATTATATCAGATTCCTTTAACCCAACCTGTGATCTAAATTGCTAATTGATTTTTAACTAGCCTATATGTGTATTTTGTTATGACAATTTGCCTACGCTATCCAAGCCTATCGGCTTGTTTTATTTTTTACGTGCAACGGATTTGATATTTGACGTTACTGCAACTTCTTTAATAAAAGGTACTTCCTTGAGTTTTGTTTTCCTTTATTCATTGACTGATTTAAACTTTTGATTGAGATGGAGGATTCAAAGAGCAATAAAAGATGAAAGTGTTCACAATATTGAGTAAGCCCACCTCATGACACGTGGACATTAATGACGGATTGAAATTAGCCCTTAAAAATGTTAAAGAAATTAACAAAGAAACATTGGCAAACAGATTCCAACCTAGGAAGAACTCTAAAGCTCCCTTAAGTAAAAACTATAGTTTACAAGACCAAAGGCTATCCACACATTAAAGCCTTTTTTATTGTTCTTTTAAACTTGTTATAAATTATTTGATTTCAAATAAAAGTTGAAGATATTCAGCAAGCACCCCTTAGATAGTCTCAGTGATCATCTGATGATACCCGCATCAAATTTACCTCACGAACACTGTGTAAGATGGTTTATAGTTTCAGCTTTAACACCCAGTGACTGGGACTCGTGGCGTAGTCCTGTAATCCAGCTTCATGGAGGTCAGGTTTTGAGGATGATATAGGTCTAAAGCGGCTCAGATAGTCTCAGTGATCATCTGATGATACCCGCATCAACTCCCACCATCGTTTAGACATATCAGTCCATCACCTGCGTGGTTCAGGAAGTCACGTTAAGCCGTTGGTCCTTGTATTTCCATTGGTCATTGGGCTATTAATTAATGACCCATTCTAAGGAAGAGTCGGCCTTAGTTTGTAACAAGACTACACCTCATAACTCATTACTACCACTCATCACACTCATCCTTCACCACATATTTGCCTTAAAATACCCTCATGAGAGTGGTCGGCATCTCAAATAGTGATATAGTGTAGTTCTATGAAATCGAGACGCATTGAAAAGACAAAATGGCTACGATATTTGTACACTGAGGTTACACGAGTTACAAATATTACAGGGTTGGTAAATGTTGCTCGACGGAGGACCGATGAATCATTGTGAGGCTGATTATAAAGTTTCCGCTCATTTCAGCCCTCCATCATTTACTCTGATTAAACTGACGAACAGTTTATCAACGTCCAGCACAAGGTTATCAGTTCGGCTTCAAGTTATGAAAATTAGTGATAACACTTGAAAATTATTGATAAGACTACAACTTAGAAATATTTGTTTGTTAAGAGTAAATATACAGGGTGTTCCATAAGTAAAGTGTTAGACTCTGGGAAAAGGTTATGTGGGTCAAAATAAAGAGAAAATCAAGTGTACATTTTTTCCCAAAAACGCTTAGTTAACCAGATGTTTGCCATTTTATGTTTTCAGTAATTATTTATTATCTCCCACACCATTTGTCGGATTTGAACTCAAACTTAACATAAATTTGTATCTAAGTAGACCATTTATGGAAAAATTACTAGCACGATCTAATTCTACCATTTTAAAACGGTGGCTATTTTATGCTAATTTTAGGGAACTACTAAGAATTTTTGTATCTACTTACTAAGATACAAATTTATGCTAAGTTTAAGTCACATCCGATAAATGGTGTGGGAGATAATAAATAATTAGTGACAAATATAAAATGGCGAATATCTGGTTAACTAAGCGTTTTTGGAAATATGTTTAGTCTTCATTTTGACCCATTTAACCTTTTTCTAGAGTCTGGCACTTTACTTATGGGACACCCTGTATAGTTAAGGAGGTTATGTTAGATTTCGTGATGAGAAATAATTCGTAGGTTGAAACATTTTTTCGGACGTTTTCCATAGCTTTTAGTTAACAAGAAGAACACGTCGTTTAGGGATGTAGAATCTGAACCCATCTTGGGGATAAATAACCTAAACTATATCATTAAACACGTTCGTCCTAACCTTCAACAGGAAATAGCACAAAAGATCTGAGCAAGGTACTTAGGACTTAAAATTAGCCAAGGAAAACTTGACCCTATTCTTAAATCTCACACCCAAAAATTGTTGCCCAAAACCTTTAAATCTAAAAGTTCCACTTAGGCGTATAGTCAGTTATCATGATTCACCGGGTAGAGCCATGATTCACCGAGGTATTCCAGCTTTCTAAATTCTTGTTAGTCATTTTAACTTCTTTGTTAAGAATAGCTGACTCATCCATTAAAACTCTAAAGAATGTCTTCCCTTTCATTGGCTGAGTACAAACAGGTATTTCGTGTTCTCTGTTATGATTCGTCAGACTGATATAGCTTTGTTTGTTCTAGAGCATGGAGTACTATTTTCTAGGCTGGTTAAATTGGCGTCAAAGAATTCCTGTCTCTCTGTAACGTTTTTAAGGCATCTTGGGCTGCTTATAACTGAGAATCGGCTGAAGCTACAAATCCTTTGAATATAAGATTTTAGTCCATTATTTTGCAAAAATAATAAAACATCAGTAACGAGCTAAGTCAAAATCAAAATGTGCAGTAACATATATGTTGTCAAAAGAGGGTTCCATTCAATGTGTTAATCCAAATTGTGGGAAGTTAAACTTTATTAGTCCATTTAAATGTTTACAAGTTAAAAATGTAAAGCACGAGAAAGATTAAATTAATACATAAGTAAATTGTCAAATCCATGCGAACTATTCTTTTGGAGATAGGATTATAGTAAAAAGTACTTTGCAATATTTAGTTGTAACAAATTGACTTAATGATTACAAAAACCTATTCGATTGACATATTCACTGTTATATAATGTTAAATTGCATCATATTACGATTAAGTTGAGAGGTTTGAGAATATTTGTTGGATAAAATAATCCAGTAGAAATGTGTTCAGAGACTCACAGAGGGTAAGGAAGAGGCACGTAAGCTATAAAACGTTTACAGTTAAATTGAGTTTTCCCTTTGGTAATTCCACGTTTCTTAATAGCGCAGTTCTCTCATATTGACTATAAATTGTGTATAAATCTATAGTGAATAGTTTAGGAAATACTATTATGTTAGTAAATTGAACAATAATGTCCTTGGCAATAAGAGTTTTTTTAACTTAACGAAAGAAACAATACGGTTTGACAGATTTTTATTACAACAGTTGTCAATCGTATGATATTACAGTATTTGTTCTGTCTATAACTTTTCAGTACGTTTCAACGACCGTCACATTAAATTAAGCAATTTTATGTCAAAAGGTTATTTGATTGTGGACGTTAAAAATTGATAACTTGAAAGCAGGCTTGCTGACCACGTCCTTTGATTACTGTTTTAATGGATGATGAGGTAAAGGTAAAGTTTGTCTTGTTTAACGAGGCGAAGTTAGGACTACAAGGTCCTCTCTACCACTCAACCTCGACCTTTACCTAGCGTCACCGTATTAGTCACATACAAATGTAAGTGGTGACTGCGGGGATCGAACCCGCGCCACCGGAGTGATGAGCTCCGGAGTCGCGTGCGATACCAATCCACCACGGATCCGCCTACGAGGTTAGTCTTGTTACAAACTAGGGCCAACTGTTCCCCAAATTAGGTTATTATCTAATAGCCCAACGACCAAATAGACTAACGGCTTGACGTGACTTCCAAACCAACGGGAGTTGCCATCGGATAAAAAAAGATGAAAATAAGAAATCTTTAATAATACAAATACCGCCATGGGGTGACAATAGCTCAGTGGTATAGCGCGTGCTTCGCATCAAATCAGCCCGGGTTCGATTCCCGGGCGCAGTGATAACTTTTCACGATGGCCACTCCCCGTGGTTCCGAAGCCACGTCAAACCGTTGGTCCACTCCATTGGTCATTGATTTAATGACCCAATCTGGGGAACAGTCGGCCCTAGCTTGTAACAAGTCTACACCTCATCATCCATCAAAACACTCACCACACTCACCATCATTCCATATTCACCTTAAAATACCCAAAGAGTGGTCGTTGTCTCTAAGCAAAGTATCAAAGCATCAATAAAAGATGTTTTTTTTAAAATTGGTAAAAGCTTTTCATACGACAGAAGAGGGTAAAAGTTTAAAATGTCTTTTGGATGCTGTCAAGAAGGACTTCTATAACAGAAACTTGAGTTGAGATGTGATTTCTCGGTTAAATGTTCTCAAGATAAGAGTTGGCCAACAACAATATAAGTGTGAACTGTAGTTATCTCACGTTAATGTTGTCTGCTAGTGTTCTTTGTTCTTTCATTTCAACACTGTGATTGCAACAGTGAACCTGTGTTTCTAGATACAGTGTTGTTATTGTTTGCTTCAATGTTTTATTTTGTGTTTGTTTAAAACACATACAAACGAGCATTTTTTTATTGGCGTATAACCGGAAAACAAGTAGTAATAATGAACTACTTTTATGCTTCTGAGTATAGTTTATTTAGCATTATAAGCATTTTTTTAAAGTGCAGAAAGTATGTTCAAAGTGTGGGTATAGACGGGTTGTCTTGTATTAAAATCAGTTTTGTATTTGGGCGTTTCCAAAAGTATTAATTTCTAGTTACTTTGTTTTCAAAAACCGGTAGAATTTTTTCCACACACAAAAAGGTTCCATTTTTATCAACGAAGACTAGAAGTAAAACGTGATACATTAGAAAAATAGCTTATAACATCTGCTTTTAGGTATTTATGAAATCGTTCTAATTGCATGTATTTCATGTTACACTCGTCCTTAAGTGTTTACATTTAAACATGTATTTAAAACTCGTTCCTAATCCTTTACGTTTTAACATGTTCAGCAACTGGTGGAATAAGCATTAAAAATCCTAAAACGGTAATTTAAAACAAATAACGTTTATTTAAAACATTTACAACTCAACACGTTTGATACGGAACGTTCTATATATCCTCGAATAAGATCTACTTGGACAAGTACATCATATTTGGATAAACTGGATGTATCAATCAATTCAAATATATTAAACACTAAGGCAACGTTTCACCTTTTAGATCTAAATAGAAGTAAATCTAAATTTCAGTTCTGCTTTCTAGTTAACAGTTCGTACTTAAAGTTGATAGTGAGAATAATTTGAGTATAAAGAAAAGAACAACTAAGTACACTTGGGTTAACATCTGTTCAAATACACAATCAATTTCGAAGTTGACTTCGTGGGTAAATAAAATAATTATTTCAACCTTTTTTACTTACATTCAAAAGTGACTTTGAAACCGGTCGTGTAGATTAAATGATGTTAAACCAAGGGTACTTAGTTGTTATGTTCTTTACACTGAAATATACAGGGTGTCAGAAAAATTTCAAAGACAAATGGAATCAAATTGGAAATTTTGTTTGAAATATTTAAATCACCACCATTTCAAGATTTGATGAGTTAGATAAAAATATTTTTAGAGAATATTATTAGGAAAACCAATGAGGTTTATAAAAAGTTTCACAAAAATAACCTAAAAGGTTTTGAATTATGAATTATTTTCAAACATTTACAAAATGGCAGATTACGGCTAAACTAAGCCGAAATTTTAAAAAATGTTACAAGACATTTTCGAGTTGCTTTTGTATGTAAAATCCGGTTCTGCATAGCACGCCACACATTTTGTGACACCCTGTACTGTAACCCTTTTAGTGAATGTTTCAGTGAAAGCACATTGAAGTGGAAAGGCCAGCAGGTTTACAAGCACGAGAGGTTACAAGGCCCAGATGTACAGTTCTGACTCCTTATGACTCACAATACGTGCTGAGACTTCACACCGACTGCAGATCCCTCGCCAGTTATCGCGGAAATATATTTCTATATATGTCCTGAATATAAATTTTCTTTTACTGGAAGCCAAAATTGTTTGTGAGTGTAAACATGAGCGAGAAAATTGTAAAGGGCTCTGTGTCTAAACTAAATCACTAAATCACTATTTGAGATGTCGACCACTCCAATGAAGGTATTTTAAGGCAAATATGTGGTGAAGGATGAGTGTGATGAGTGGTAGTAATGAGTTATGAGGTGTAGTCTTGTTACAAACTAAGGCCGACTCTTCCTTAGAATGGGTCATTAATTAATAGCCCAATGACCAATGGAAATACAAGGACCAACGGCTTAACGTGACTTCCGAACCACGCAGGTGATGGTCTGATACGTCTAAACGATGGTGGGAGTTGATGCGGGTATCATCAGATGATCACTGAGACTATCTGAGCCGCTTTAGAACTATATCATCCTCAAAACCTGACCTCCATGAAGCTGGATTACAGAACCACGCCACGAGTCCCAGTCTAAGGACCTTTCTACCGATTTTTTCATAAAAGATTATGTTATAGTACGTAAGTTGTGCATAAATGCCAAATTCCTAAGGCGGGCAAATCAACATAGTTCGGCGGCCCAAGCACAGTATTCTTTTGAGGGGATCAAGTAGAGCCACTGACGGACTCGCATATATGTTTGTTCCCGAAAATCGTACGATTAGATCACATTTAAGTCATCGACATTGGACAAACTGGAGCATGTGGAGCCGAGGGGGAGAAATACGGCGAGAGATTGCAGTGCTATCTGTGCTTGGGCTGCCGAACTATGTTTGCTGCTTCTGCCATGCCTCTGTCCTGCCATGCTTCTGCCATTATCTTTGGTTTCATCGTACACATGGCTATTTAGTTACCTGAGAGTTTGCTAACTGTACTGTAGCAGTCAACAACTCCCAATAAGTCGTAATATTTGAGATAAAACGCTTTTTTAGTTAATTACTTAAGAGTAACAAACTAAATCCTGGTAGGAAATTATGATTCATCCATCAAAACTGTACATAATTCCCTTCCAAAAGCTGGGCATGAATAGGCCTAGGTGTTTTAGTGTTCTTTGTAACAGTTTGTCAGTCTGATTTACGGCTGTGATTGGTCGTCCGCTGCTCCAAGCCAGTTAGTGCTGGCCAGCAGTCAGTCAGTGGGCAGCCGTCACTGTCCGTGACGTGCTTGATTCCTCTATTTGTATTTTTATTTTTAAAATTATTTGTGGATGTTGTATTGTTGTCTAGGCTAGTTGTTATCAAATCAAATAAGTTTGAAGCGGAAAACATTCAATGTCGTTTGGTGGTGAGTTGCTGGTCAGCTTGCGCTGATTACTTTTAGGCCAGCTCATTTTCTATGTTTTGTGTTATGTTATAGGCTACTTTTCACTTGAAGACGGGATGAGATTCCAGATCCCGAAACGACGTGTTGTTGTCTCAAAATCTATTGAAAACACCCGCAATGTAATTTCTTTTGGTCTCATTATCGGTCCTTGGTTATTCAAGATAAGTACGGGCTGGCGAAAAGCCGTCTGCCTGTGTTTATACAAAAACAGCGTCATTGTCATGGTATTCTTACACCATGGTCTTTGTTAGGTTTAAGATCGTCACACCACGGATAAGGAACAACATTCTCCGTACAAAGGTCAAGATACAAGTAGGGAGGAGTTAACCAAGGCTAGTGTTGGCTTGAGTTAGCACTTTCCAAGAACAGCTGTTTACTGTTGGCAGTTCCTGACAGATTAAAAGCTTCCAACTTCAAGGCCTGAAATACGAACACTGTTACACCGAGAAGTTACCTGAGCTTTAATTGAACCTGAACCATAAACCCCAGCTTACACTGCGAGCTCAGTTCTTTGTGTGGAAAACAAAGAACCCCTGGTACTGACACTGAACAAATTGAACAGTTTTCTTCAGTAATATTTTAAATAAGTAAATTAGTAATAACTACAAGAATACAGTAGAGCACACATTTTCACTTGAATATTTATATAATTTAAACATAACTACTATATATAAAGTTTTATTTTTAATTACTCTGAATATCTCTTTGTTGGTTTATTATATTTGACTGTGATGGAACCCGTAATCGAACCAACAAGACCTAGGGCCCTATTATTTCTCCGTGACAAGGTCATCCTGGTAGTGGACTATAAAGTGTTTAGAGTTTCCTTTATGCTCTCACTTATCCGGCCCTTGCGGCTATTCACGAATAGTACGGGCTGGCGAAAAGCCGGCTGCTCTATGTTCATATAAAAACAGCGTATTTGTTGGCTTCCACTTCAGGAACGCTTGGGTGCCATGGACCTTGGGGGAATTCTTAGTAAGAAATTTGTAACATATGTTTCTTTAATGTAAGAATAACTGTGAAAGCTACAGCTTATGCAACCATTGTATATTTGTAAAAAATAGAAATAAAAAAATAGGCTATGTTGTTTATAAAAATGTAATCCTTTTGTGAAATCATGTATTGGTTTATTTTAAAATACAATAGTTATTATTGACAACACTGGGGATGGCATCTCTAAAGCGAAGTGTGGCTTAAAACCGATACCCGCAACCACCATAATGGCAAATGTTTATGTGATGAAGCTAGGTAAGGGTTGAGGTTGGTGTAGACACCATATAATCATCATTTATTTTTCTTTCTTTAAGCAATCACAAATATTATAGCACTTGGTCGTCCTTTGCAGCGCTATCTGTGCTTGGGCTGCCAACTATATTGATTGTTCCTGCCTTAGCCATTCGGCATTCATGCGCAATCTACCTAACATAACATAATCTTTGTTAACACACCGTTATTATCTAGTGTAGCAGGCACGAGAAGGCAAAGAGTACTTGTATCAACACAGATTGCTAGATGATCAATTGACTCTGATGTGAAGTACCGCATCTCACAATAACATCTGTTAATTAGATCCGGCTTATCAATGCTGAGTTCCTGCTGAGAGCAACTGCTGATTGCTGCTGATATCAACATCACGATCAGCTGATTGCGTACAACACTGTTTCAAGGGTATTCAATACTGCATCCATACATTTAGTTCAGAATATTAATTACTCTTTGTAAGGCAAGTAGCAGCTACTAAGTCGCAATATGTGAAAGGGTCTTTATATAGAAGGAGGAAAGAAGCAACGATTGGTGAAAGTGCTGACAATGGTTTGTGAGGCTGGGTTCGTCTCTGAAGTAACTTACGTCTGAACCTTACTACAGCACATCTGATGTATCAAGGAGTTCAGTCTGGTTGTTGAACTAACGGATATAAACATCAATAGTCAGATAAATAATATGTACTTGAGTTAAACTCAATAGAAAGATTGTTGTTGTATCCAAAGATAATGTTATGGTAGAAAGATCAGGCATGGGTGCCACATGATTGACGTAGGAAAATGAACATAGTTGCGGCAGCCCTCACACAGATAGCGCTGCGAGCGCTAGCATCTATTACCGTATTTCTCCCTCTCGACTCGACATGCTCGAGAATTTCTAATGCCGATTACCTAAATATGACTGAATTGTGTGATTTTCGATAACGAGCTAACTTACGCGGGCTCTACTTAACTCTTACAAGAATTCCCTCGCAGCACTACCTGTGCTTGGGCTGCCGGACTGTGTTGATTTTCCTACCTCAGCCATGTGGTATCTATCTACCATAACATAATCTGTGTTATAACTCAAGTGAAGAAGGATATAAATCGTTGCTTTTATATTACTTGAGTTGTTTATTTACTACACAGAGATTACGGTTGCACAAACGTTGCTTGCTCTGTGCGAAGGGTTTCCACAGCTTTGCACTTTGAAGCGTTGAGCCTCCTTCAGGTTCTCTGAGCCGGCAAATTGCACCACTGCAAATTGTTTAACACTTTATTCCCGTCAAAATATACAGGGTACTTCGAAAACTCAACTATATTGGAAATCGTTCACTTCAAATCACTTTGATCACAGATAATAATCTCGAATCGTGTGTTAGCCTGGCTACACTATTGGCTAGATCTCCTAGTAACTTAGTAACTGTTAGTAACAAGCCAGCTTCGGGGTAAACTGTTCACGTTATTAACCAGAATTACTTGCATTAGTTTGTAAGCTCCTAAACTCTCCCTGTAGAAAACGTGTTCCCCAACCGCACACCTTGCTTACAAGTTTTCCTTGATAACATCCACAGTCTTAGGATGTTATTTCACTCCCCAAACGTCAAAGAAATGACCTGTAATTATTAGTTTCGTTATTCTATAGATTCCTTTTTGTATAAACTAACAAATTGTGTAAACCCAAAAGAACAAGCTAAATGTTACCAACCGAGAATTGTACTCACAAGACAAAAGAGCTCGTATGTTTGAATCCAGTTTCGACAACCCCTGTATATTTAATGGATTGCTCAGTCTCCCGCTAGAGACCGCCACTCTACAATACTCGTCATTACGGTAAAACCTTTTTTCATTTAAACCCAGCCCTCCCTTCAACCATATACTTGTTGTAAATGAAGTACTTTTGGGAGGAATTTTATTGAAATATGTTACTTCTTGTACTACACAAAATTATGCTTAAAAAAGACACTACATTACACATGGTCTGACATTTACACCTTTATAAGCGTGTTTTTAAATGATAAGTATAAATTATAGCCACAAATTAAAACAGAAGAATTACTAAGAGAATGCGCCTGAAGAGTTTTTTAATTGTAACTTTCTAGCTGTGACGAATGATTTTATTAGACAACCGATTCCTTTTTTACGATACAACAATAATATTTCAATATTCGTCTCAATTCAGCAAGATACATTTGACACTCTCAGGTAGGATCTTTGTGTATGAATTGATGAGTTTTTCGGCTTAAGTTTGTTAACAAGAATGGGAAGTTGTTCAGCAACCAGCCCGTGTAATGCAATTCAGAGAGCGTGCGTGTGTGTGTGTGTGTGACTGTATATCACCAGCTGACATGTAAGTGTTGACATATGTTTAGTCACATCAGCTGACGTGGCGGAAACTCCATCTGTGTGTCACTTCCAACCTGACACGCTTCAACATGTTCAAACGCACACGTTCAAGTATATGCATCAGCGAAATCGTTGTTGACAATTTGATCCAAGCACTATGTAATTCAAGTACCTTCTGTAGCAATACAACATATAATACAGCGCGAAACATCTGAGTTGGAGAAAATAGTTTTCTCCTGAGAAATCTCTCAGCAGATAACGGATTACAACTCTCACGTTACTTTCTGACCTCTCCTATTTCAACGATAGGTTCACAAACATTTTCTTGAACCTAATTTGTAACTCAATCCTCGATCTTCTTCCAACAAAATACGAGTGATACAATGATTTATTTGCCTTCAAATATACAGTGAGGCATCTATGCCCAATCTACCTACCTACCATAACATTATCTTTGCTTCAACGTAACTTTAATATTATTGTTGTGTTTTAATTGTTATAGTTTTATATGTTAAAATATGAAATAAACACACAGGATAGTAGGCACACTATTTTCAACAGCTTTGAAACAGTGGTTTAAACATTAATTGCATAATTAATAAAAATGTACCTAAAATTTCACTGTATATTTTGTATAGTTCTAGAACATTGGATATTCATTTTCGTAGAACAAGAAAACAAAATGTTACATGTTACAAGAGGATCACTCACATGTTTAATCATGTCCATAAGAAAATGTAATATTTTAATTACATTTTACAACAAACGTTTTATTTTCACAATACTTATTTCAAGAATAGTTTGAAATAAAAGGTCGAAAGCAGTGTTGAACTCTGCTAAGTCAATTTGAGGATTGGGAGAACGTGAAGTGAAAATCAAGTTTCCAATTCCATTAACCACTAACTGGCTGCAGTGATTCTGAGACAGGTGATTATAACGATGCTTTTCAATGTAATAGAGTATAAAATATATTATGTTGTTTAAAAATAAATATATTCTTAAAACAATTTTTGACGTACATAAAAGTAAGCATTTACGTGCACCTAGTGTTTACTGAGGAGCTTTAAAGGGCGGCCCAAAATAAGCGGCACAGTTTAAAAAAGTAAATTGGGTCAAAAGACCTCATAGAGTTTTACTTACTGTGTCATGATGAGCGATACCTGTTGCTGGGTTGACGGACAGTGACGTTCCTTCTCCGTAGTGTCTCTCCTTACGTCATCTCTCTATTCCCATTGGCTGAGAGGCTGCCACCTGATTGGTCCGCCTGGTCACGTGACTACTAACAGCTGTAAATTATGTACTATGCACATCTAACGTATGAATATGTGTAACAAGAATGTTCATCTATACAATTAGTATTTGGTGTACTCGGAATCTGGCTGGGGTAATTCAGATTTTGAATAGAAATGGTCCTTAGTGTGTGGAGGGTGGGAAACGAATAAATTATATAGATTCCCCAATTCATGTTCATTCTTATTCTTATTTATTGGACGAGTGGCTGCTTTTACTTTATTTGTTCGCTTGGTCATGTGACCTCTAACAGCTGTTCTTGCTTAATGGTAAGTGTCCGTGGCGTTGTGCGATACAGGTTGTTATTAATTTTAAATACAAAGTGATCATGTGCCGTATCTTTAGAAACGCTTACAGTTTAAAGAAATTATCATAAAATGAGTTAGTTCATTGAACATTTAAAGGGAGATTCAGGTAGTTCTGCTAACGTCATTTTCAAGTATCAAGAAAATAGATACGTTTAAAATTATTTACGAATCATCTTAATTTGTGTACATTTGAAAATGCAAGATATGAACCTATGTCTTTCAATTAAGCCCACAAATGTGGTCTGAAGAATACTTTGGTGATTATAAAGAGTAAAAATAACGTAGATATTAAATAAAACAAAAATTACTTAAAAGTAAATTTTTCAAGGATACATTTGTCACTTTTAGTATTTTTAAAATTACTCCTGTTTTCAATTTGTATTAGCTCTATAGAATGTCTTTGAGGAAATCACTTTACTTAATCTTTATACATTAATGTTTTCCCATAACTGAATAGATACTCCAGTAGTGTACTACCATGTTACAACAGGTCCTCAAAACGTACGTTTAAGTTTATAAAATATAGTGCTGAATAAATACTGTACAATGCTGTAGTCTTAGTTGTAGCTTGTTTATATTAGCTAAAACTTATAAATTTGAATTCGAAATATAACCTGCTTCGTTTTAGGTATGTGTAAAGAGTTGCTCTCTTTTGAGTCCTTTAGAAAGTCAGTGAGGTTTAGTACGCAACATGTACACCAGGGACCAGCACTGTCACACAATGGTTTGTCATCAGCGTAGAACTGTCTTGACTCAAACCGTGACGTCATTTACATCCGTTCTCATCCAGTTCTCATTTCGTTAATGACTTTGCTTTTAATGTTATTAAATAAAATGTTGTGAAATACTATTAAAATTAACATTTGCTTTTTGTTACTACTTTAAATATATATATACTGCTTGCATTTTAATTTATATCCATTTGAAGTTCGCAAAATCGTTAATACTTTTGAAACTTTGTTTTAAGACACCAACCACTTCTAGAGGGCATTTTAAGGTAAATATGGGATTAAGGGTGAGTGTGATGAGTGTTTTGATGGTTGATGAGGTGTAGTCTTGCTATTAATTAATGACCCATTTTAAGGAAGAGTCGGCCTTAGTTTGTAACAAGACTACACCTCATAACTCATTACTACCACTCATCACACTCATCCTTCACCACATATTTGCCTTAAAATACCCTCATGAGAGTGGTCGGCATCTCAAATAGTGATATAGTGATACAAACTAAGGCCGACTATTCCCCAGATTGGGTCTTTAATTAAAAGCCCAACGACCAATGGAATGGACCAACGGCTTAACGTGACTTCCGAATCATGGTTAATAATAGTTATTTAATTAACAAGAGACTTGTATTAGCTGTTGACTTTATTCAAGATCTTTACTTGGATCGGGTTTTGTTGATGTACAAAGTTAGTATTGAAAGAATATACCCTAGATCTGGCAAACGACTAGCCAAGTTAATTTTATCAAATATGTCTGTAAAAGAGTTTTTCAAGACTAATAAAACCAAATTTATGTTTGTTCGACAATTCCCGTTGAAAAAAAGTGGTTTTGAAACGCCGATAACAACAATTTGTCCATTCAAGATAGGTCTAAATGTCTCTAAATCATTATTTCTATTTATTAGGTTTTAAAATTATTTATTTTATTTTATATTATTTTATAATTTAACAATTATACTGCAATGTATCAAAGTTTAATTTAAATATGACTGCTGTTTTTACAATTATTATTTTTCAGTAGCACTGCTTGAAAATTCAAGGAAATAACGGGTCTTATTTTTATTTAAACCATAAAAAGACACCATTAAATTATTGTATTTGTAAAGATAAATACATATGTGCCTTTTTAAAAGATAGGGTGAACATATAATAATAAAACATTAAGCTGAAAAGAGAAGTATGATAAATACAGAAGAAAAAGATGTGTAGAGAGGTCCGTTTCTTCCAACCCACCCCTACTTGGATGGCACTATATTTGTTGTACTTCTTTTAGATTTTTGAACTTTATGTTGTTCTTTATAGTTCTTTGTAGAAACTTTATGTTGTAGTTTTATAATGAGAAAATGTGAAAGATATAGTGTAAACCGTTTTAACACGTGTTAATGTCAGTTTGGTTCTCATAATAATGCGTAAAGCTATGAGGCAATAACGCATAAACCTTGGTTAATGATCACGTGATGTTGAGGGATAACGTAAATGAGGACATGCAATAACACTTAGCTTCATGTAGCACACTTTACATAGAAATGACAACCGCATGCAATTGTCAATCACATGTACATGCATTTTTAATTAAATATTTTAAATATCAACGTTTATTATCTTTATATGTTTCATGATTTTATAATATAAAAATCATACACGAAATCTGAGAAAAGGAATTTTTTATGAGGACAGCATTGTAATTTTCGTAAAGTCAAAAGGAAGAGACAGTTATTTTATTTTAACTTATGAATTAATTGACTTTACTACCGGTTATTGTGTTTAAAACTACACACCGTTTCGAGAGGTATGGACACTTCTCTCGTCATCAAGTAAAAGGTCAACCTTCTGCGCAGAATGTGTCAAAAGTGCGAGTAGTTTGCGCCAGTGGATTTTCAGTGAGTCGTTAACAATTTGTAGTTGTTAATATTTCATTTTTCTATGTCACTGACAGTTATAGGAATTTATTAGGTTATTTTTTCTGTAGTAAACTGTACTAGTTTTAAGGATTAAAATATGATTTAGGCTAAGTTACCCTTGATGACGAGAGGAGTTTACATACATCTCGAAACGTTGTGTGGTTTTAAACACAATAACTGGTAGAAAAGTCCATCTATGTCTATGTTAATGCAATATAGACTGGGACTCGTGGCGTGGTCCTGTAATCCAGCTTCATGGAGGTCAGGTTTTGAGGATGATATAGGTATAAAGCGGCTCAAATAGTCTCAGTGATCATCTGATGATACCCGCATCAACTCCCACCATCGTTTAGACATATCAGACCATCACCTGCGTGGCTCGGAAGTCACGTTAAGCCGTTGGTCCTTGTATTTCCATTGGTCATTGGGCTATTAATTAATGACCCATTCTAAGGAAGAGTCGGCTTTAGTTTTAACAAGACTACACCTCATAACTCATTACTACCACTCATCACACTCATCCTTCACCACATATCTGCCTTAAAATACCAACACGAGAGTGGTCGGCATCTCAAATAGTGATATAGTGATAATAACACACGCATAATAAATGTTCAACAATTTGAAGATAGATATTTCAGAGTTGAGTCAGTTGACTTATAAACGTAACAAAACCTTTCAAAAATTGACTTATGTGCCAAATTCACTTTTAAAAGTAGTTTAAAATTCTGCATTCCGTTGTCTTATAATCAGCAAAGTTAAGCATTTAGATGTAAGAAGAATTTACATGGAGAAATCTCACAGAAGTTAAAGGATTTCCACTCTCGTTTGACTTTGATTTAAATTATCTCAACATCATTCGTGTATTATTCGACGAATATAATTAAGAGAAAACTTTAGACTTTTGTGATAGTAGAGCTACTTAACATCAAATAGAAGAATTCAGATACCTAGACGTTGTGCTTTTCTTGTTTACACCAATAATTTTACAAAGTCAGAAATTCGCCCTTCGTCAACAACAAACTTCAAACAAACAATATGTGGAACCAAAACTGCTGGTTAATAGTTTTCCATCAACTTTAAAAGGGTAAAGTTTCTATCTGTTCAGAAAATTCTACAACTCAACCAATATTTGGACAGGCTGAGAGTTAATCAAGTTTTCAAACTCATTTTCAAGCGTCATAACTCATGGTGATCACTAGACAAGACGCGTTTATCAATGTCTAACTTCAAAACTCACTTCACTGAGCTTCATAAACTTGGCAAATAAATTTACCTCACGAACACTGTGTAAGATGGTTTATAGTTTCAGCTATAGTATCTATAAACCATCTATAATAAGTCTATAGTATCCGTCAATTTACTAAAAGTGTTAAAAATCCAAAGAGTCGTTTAAAAATGGTGACCTAAAAGTGATTTTACGGTAAGCTGAGGCCGGAGGACGAAGCGAGGCTCTGAGCGTCATCGACTGGGACTCGTGGCGTGGTCCTGTAATCCAGCTTCTTGGAGGTCAGGTTTTGAGGATGATATACTCGTAGGTCTAAAGCGGCTCAGATAGTCTCAGTGATCATCTGATGATACCCGCATCAACTCCCACCATCGTTTAGACATATCAGACCATCACCTGCGTGGTTCGTAAGTCACGTTAAGCCGTTGGTCCTTGTATTTCCATTGGTCATTGGGCTATTAATTAATGACCCATTCTAGGAAGAGTCGGCCTTAGTTTGTAACAAGACTACACCTCATAACTCATTACTACCACTCATCACACTCATCCCTTCACCACATATTTGCCTTAAAATACCCTCATGAGAGTGGTCGGCATCTCAAATAGTGATTTAGTGATTAAGTGAGCTCGAGAGATACGCTCCCAGCGCGTTCTGTTTGTCAGCTGCCTCAACTATGATCAGTTTCCTACCTCAGCCATGCGGCATGTATGCTATCTACCTACCTTAACATTTTCATTGGTTCTATCCATTGTTATTCCTCTGCCAGCATCGTGTACGAGTATCAGCTGTGCAAAACAAGCTAACTTGAGCGTGCAATTGGGGTGACATTGGACGTAAATAATCTGTGATATCTGTCATGTACGAGTGTATGCGACAGCTGTTGGTTTGACGAGACGGAAGTAAAAGGTTTATGTGCTGTTTCCGGTCGATGATGATAACAGCTGTGTAACTTTTTTGAACAATTAGGTAACACGATTCTCTTTAGCTGTGTTGGCGTATGTTCACAGCTTTAGCTCGCTTTGGTTCACAGACGTTTGAATGTTGTGTGTAGCATGGTAAATGTTGGTTTTATACAGGGTGAGTTTTAAAATGTTCCCCCACCCCTTAAATTCTAAAAAAGGAAATGTTTTTAAAACGCTTTAGGGAATGTTTTATAGGAGTTCGAAGTTTGTTTTGACGTACTTCTTGTCACCCACCCCTCACCCTCAAAAACCAGATAGAAGGGCCCCCAAATTCCCCAAAAACACCAAACCCCCTCCCCTTGTGGCACCTTAAAAGAAAGAGAATTTCAACACAAATTTCGACCGACGAAAAAAAGGTTTGTTATCTTGACTCGTTTTGTGTATCATTATTTAAAGATTACAATAATCAGGTTTAAAATCCCACATTTTGCATGGACCATTTATTTTGAATTACAAATTTTCAATATACTGATAATTAATAAATTTTCAATGACTGATTTTCTTGAATATCCTTTGGGGAAACATCACAACCCATTAACATAATTCCATAATCTCAAATATTTTAAAGACAATTTGTCATTTAAAAAAATGTATGCAAAATGTGGCATTTTAAAGCTAATTTCTTGTAATTTTAAATTGGTACAACAACAAAAACTAGCTAAGATAAAACATTTTTCTTTGCGTGGTTGAATTTGTGTTAAAATCCCCTATTTTTAAGGTGCCACAAGGGGTTGTATTTACAAACGTTTAGGGAGGCTCTCCCACCAGTTTTTATTGGGGAGTGGGTTCGACGCAAGGTGCGTCACAACAAACTTCAGGATCCTATAAAACATTGCCTTAAGGGTTTTTAAAAATATATCCTTTTTCAAAAGTTAAGGGGGGGCATTTAAACTTACCTTGGAAATGTATTTTATCGCTTTTTAATCGATGTTTAACAAACACGATAGAGTGTATTAATATTGTACAAAATCTTTAGCCTATTTGAAGCAAGCAAATTCTTTAAGGATAAAAGTACATACTAAAAAACCAAGTTTCTTATTTGAGTTGACCTTCTATAAAGTATACATTCTATGGTTTAACCTAATATTTATCGACTACAGTTTAGTATTTTGCCAGAAAATGTTTACCGTTTAACACTGGTTTGTATTTTCCATTGTTCTGAAAGTTGAAGCCGATATTTGAGAAGCTTGGGACACAAGTAAACTCAGCTGATCTGGTTACGTCAACCTTTACTGATTGCTAACTGACCTCACAATTGCAATGTGTTCCACCCTGAATAACTTACCGCATTACAAGTAGATGCTAACATTTTCTAAACTATTAAGTATTTGTTTACAGAAGAAAAGTTTATATTCACAACAATCAACGGTTAACGTTTAGGCGGCGAAACTTTTAATGATCTGAGTTTTCATGGCGTCAGACAAGTTTTCTCTTGGGTGTTTTTATTCCACCGGGACACTCAATTCCTGTCAAAATAATTAAAATATTATTTTCGTCAAATATGTAAATAATTATTTACAAGAAAAGTAATTTTCAACGTTGAACATAGTATTCACGTAAAGAATGCACAAAAATAAATTAACCATAATTTTAGTTTTAATAATCATGGAAAATTTTATTATAATAAATTATTAGTTTTAATGATAAATACAAGTATCCCAGCCTTCAAATCCATTAAAGTTTGGTGCAGTAAACAAAATTTGACAAACCTTTAATATTCCAAACCTAAACATTTCCTTTTTCAATAAACTTTACAAAATAAAAACTGTTATGTTACAAATACTATTAAAAAAAAAACACAAAATGACGAATTGACTTTTGATTGAATTTATATGCATTATAACTGTGAGCTGGCCAGTAGTACTTTGAGAAATTGTGTTTTAGATTTACCCTAAAAATCTAATTTTGCCAGTTAAAGTTTTAGTTTAACCTAAACCAGCCTTATTTTTACCGTGTACATTAAGATAGAACTGAAATATTACAGTTTTTTATTGTTTGAATTGTACGTATGAGATTACAAAACTATAATTTTATAATGACGCACTCTTTTTTACAGGAATAGGCCTACGTTTTCTACGTGGAATAATAACTATCTGGTTCCTCTAAATTGTAGCCAACCATCTTCAACGTCTAAAGACCACTCAAGTCAGCAGATAATCTGTTTCAGATAGAGAGAGGAAAGGATAAAAGGAAAGTAACCAAGAGAAACCTAAGGTAACTGCTGTTTACACTTATATTGTTGTTTGGTAACTCTTATCTTAGAATTGAAAGTCGTGACTTCGTTTTTCAAACAACGTTATTTCTTTCACCACAAATAGCCCTTAAAAGTATTGGTTTCGTAACCTTACAAAACCCTTCTTTGGAAAAGCTTCTTGCAAATAAGAGTAATTGTACTTTGCAATAGCATTAAACGTTTTAGAATTTTCTAGGTAGAATATTTTAAATTGGCTGTCTGTTTTAATATTGAATTGCATTCTGTTGTGTTATTTTGTGCAGGAGCTTTTCCTTGGATTACCTACAACGAGTTTTTATCATACCTAAACAAACAGTTCGCGTAATGGATGCGCCTCGGACAGTAAACATTAGGACTTTACTTTAGGACCTAATGATAAAGTATGCTATTAAGAGTGCGCTGTAGTGACCTTGAATTTCGTCCCATAAGAGTAATGTAAAAACATGCATTTTCTTCAAACACCTCACGCCTACAGTTTTCATCGGATTTTTATGAAACAAACGTTGTTTTAAAATGAATTAAATGTTTAAGTGACTTCGCTGGGCCATTTTTTCATTTTCTCACTCATAAACTATGACATAAATTAAAAATTGAATAAATTGTGTATTTGAATGTCTTGTTTTAATATGAAACTAGTAAAATCTTCGATAAAGTTGTCAGCGAAGTCACTGCAGTACATCGTCATCGTTCTAATAAAATTTATTTCAAAAAGATCTGATGAAAGTTTTTAGGCGTGACGTGTCTCAATAAAATGCTTGTTTTTACATTGTTCTTATGGGACAAAAGCAAAATATCCACCAGGTGCTGTTCACCCTTAAAATCGCTTTTGTAACAATCAAAAAGGCATTGCTTTCGTCAGTAAAATATTCAGGCTCACTATTATAAAAATTAAATCTAATCCCCACCAACTAGCATTCTAAATATTTTATCAATTTAAATACATACAAAAACCATGAATGAAATATCAAGGATCTAGATCAGAAGAAGACCGTTGGTATGTTGAATATTCCAAGTTGGAAAGTTCTCCCCACTCAAAAGCCAATATTTAATTCGATTTTAACTCCAAAGGTGTTCATTTCATGGACGGTTGGTTATCAAAAGCGCCCCAGATATAAATTGTTTCACGTTAATACTCAGACCACATTTCCGCAGCTAGTTTAAACCAAACAAAATTGTATTTTAATTTTACCCCAATACCGTTTTTCCATATGAATTTCAAACAAACATTTTTGAAGAGTCATTTTGACAACGTTTTTTGTTTAACAAAAGCACCACTTTCAGTACCATAACCTACTTAAAACCAAAACAGCTATTAGAAGATTTTTTATCGTGACTAACAAGTACTGCAATATTGTTTATGAGTACCAGTTATTAGCAAATTTCCTTTGGAAAAATGGGATGCCGTCAGCATGGGAAGACCCAGACCCGGGACCATGAAATGTGCACCGATCCTGACCCCCAGAGTACGTTTTGAGCATTTGTCAGTATATGCATATGGATACATGTGTGTACTCTCTACAGGTCGCATTTTTTGTCCGATTTTCATGAAGTTTGGCACAGTTGTTCCTTTTGTAAATATCTCGGTCAAGGTCGTTAGCCAGAAAAATTGGACAACCGGAAGTACCCTTTGGGGGGTTATAAAAAGTGGTTTAGTTTTCTAAAAACTGCAAGTTGTATCCAATTGTGATTAAGTTAAAGATAAATATGTATTTTTATAGTATCCGGCAATTTACTAAAAGTGTTAAAATCCAAAGAGTCGTTTCAAAATGGTGACCTAAAAGTGATTTTTCGCTAAGCTGAGGCCGGAGGACGAAGCGAGGCTCTGAGCGTCATCGACTGGGACTCGTGGCGTGGTCCTGTAATCCAGCTTCTTGGAGGTCAGGTTTTGAGGATGATATAGGTCTAAAGCGGCTCAGATAGTCTCAGTGATCATCTGATGATACCCGCATCAACTCCCACCATCGTTTAGACATATCAGACCATCACCTGCGTGGTTCGGAAGTCACGTTAAGCCGTTGGTCCTTGTATTTCCATTGGTCATTGGGCTATTAATTAATGACCCATTCTAAGGAAGAGTCGGTCTTAGTTTGTAACAAGACTACACCTCATAACTCATTACTACCACTCATCACACTCATCCTTCACCACATATTTGCCTTAAAATACCCTCATGAGAGTGGTCGGCATCTCAAATAGTGATTTAGTAACTCCTATGGTAATAAGGAAATTCGCTTCACTCATGCCAGCTTAGCTGCGTGTCGGCCTGGTTTACCGGTATCCTTGATTTACTGGAAGCACAGGACCTATGTTGCATGCGGATAACATTTGTATGTAAAGTGTACGACTTGGAGTTAAGTGTTATAGCGATGTCCTCGTTTACTTCATCCCTTGCATTATGCTGTGGAGAATTAGCTGTACGAATCATTTAGAGAGACAAAATCTTTCATTGATGATCTAATATTCAAACATATAATTTTAAGAGGGTAAAAATGTGTAAAACTTTCAAACGAACTCTAAAAATTTCAAGTTTAGGTACAAGTTGTTCAGCCATTTTTGGCATATAGCTCTCAAATGTTTACCACTTGCAGAGGATGTCTATTGCTACTCGGTAGGGCAACTAGAATGTATGTAACCTCTATAAAAAATAGGGGTGCTTTAATAAAGAAAACCTAGGAAAAATCTAATATTTTTTAGTATTCTGAAAAAAAAATAGTTAGTCTACTATGTACTCAAAGATCTAATCTTTCATTTAAGTTTTATTTGGAAGCTCTATGACAAATACATTACATAATGTACTTTAGAAGTAGTGTGTACCTAAACCTTGCAAATGTAACGTACATGGTATAGGGACGTCCCTACACCCCAATGCAACTTAAATACTCATATATCAAGTTGAATACAGTTATATATTTAAAATAAGAAAGTTTTTTATTTCATGTACTCGTAGTTTATTTTATAATACGAACAAAAAAGGAAAGTTTGTCTTGTTTAACGAGGCGAAGCTTAGGACTACAAAGTCCTCTCTACCACTCAACCTCGACTTTACCTAGCGTCACCGTATAGTCACATTACAAATTGTAAGTGGTGACTGCGGGGATCGAACCCGTGCCACCGGAGTGATGAGCTCCGGAGTCCCGCGCGATACCAATCCGCCACGGATCCGCTAGAACTCTCTTCTCGTATGCACTGCAATTTAGGGGCCTGAATGTGTGATTCCTTAAGAACAGTACAATGACTGAAAACTATAAAAACTAATGAAAAGCTTTAGGATCTAAACATCAAACTACTGCCAAAATTTTAGTAATACTAGTATATTTCATAACTAGGTCCTAAAAGTTAAGCTTTTTGATACGAGTCGTGCCTTTTACATTCCTAGGAAACTAACCATTTTAATACAAGTCACATTAACGTTTTAACATATTAATAAATATGTAACATTGACTACGAATCTGTAATACTTTTGCTTTGAGACACCGACCACTCTTGGGTATTATAAGGTGAATATGGAATAGTGGTGGGTTGTGATGAGTGTTTTGATGGTTGATAAGATGTAGTCTTGTTACAAACTAGAGCCGACTGTTCCCCAGATTGGGTCATAATAGTGGTGCTGGCATTTGCTATGTATGTACTACCCAGCATGTGAATAACTTGCAATGTTAAATCCCCCTTAGTTGGAAAGTTAGATTCAAATGAACTCAGTTAAAACAGCTTATGTTCCTGCAATATAAGTGTCAAAGTTATATGTTTTCCTGAAGAGTGAAAGATTATCAAAACAAACGGATTTCCAAGACAATAAAAGTGCAGCTTGATCACGTAATTGCATGTGACAAAAAACTTCAAACACATTTTATTTTACTTTAAAATATTAATAACGTTAAAAGCAAAGTCATTAGCGGAATGAGAACTGGATGAGAACGGGATGTAAATGACGTCACGGTTTGAGTCAAGACAGTTCTACGCTGATGACAACCCATTGTGTGACAGTGCTGGTCCCTGGTGTACATGTTGCGTACTAAAGCTCACTAACTTTCTAAAGGGCTGAAAATATCTGCTTTTACTTTTGGGAATAAACAGAAAACATTATATGGTCTAAGCACAAGATTGAAATAAATGTTAACACTGTTTACACGACTGGGACTCGTGGCGTGGTCCTGTAATCCAGCTTCATGGAGGTCAGGTTTTGAGGATGATATAGGTCTAAAGCGGCTCAGATAGTATCAGTGATTATCTGATGATACCCGCATCAACTCCCACCATCGTTTAGACATATCAGACCATCACCTTAACTCTTAAGCTTTCGCGGCCAGTGTCATCACTAAGATATAAGACTTCCTGTTTACATGGCGTCACAGTTGAAATATAAATACTGCTAAACGTTTCGCCCTCGCTGTGGAGAGTCATCCTCAGTAGCTCAGTCTCAGCCAGTCAACCAGCTACTGAGGATGACTCCCACAGTGAGGTCGAAACGTTTAGCAGTATTTATATTTCTACTGTGACGCGGTGTAAACCGGAAGTCTTAGATATTTTGATAGGCTATTGACAATTTGATGTTAAGTTCGGGATACTAATGCATATGGAATGCCGTTGCCAAGAGACTAAGGCTCGATCGGCTGACAACTTCTGTCATGTTTACATTATCAACGGCTCAGATTTACATCTGCTGACAGACCGGAAGAGCTATCAGTTGTCAGCTTGTCACTTCCGGTCCACTGGGCTGAACACAGTTCTACACTCTGTATTCAGAGATGTAACTCAAGTGGGTTTTGGATAAGATCATTATTCCTTTGAGAGAGTAAGAATGAAAAATATTTATTTTCCTTTAAAATAAAATATTTACGGTTTATTGTTGACAACTACCTACTACAAAACAAGTACGGTATACTTAAATTGGTTCATAAAAGGTTTCATACTATTTGTTAATGTTTAACCCTTTCTTGTACAATACAGATAGTTTATATACATCGTAGCATTTTACAGTATAATTAACACAGCAATACGTACACTACTAAGACTACCACAAGTTAGGAGGAAAGTAAAAAAACGTGTAAAGTTATTTACGTTCGATTATCAACTGGTTTTGTTTAGACAATAGTTGAGTGCCCGTAATAAATTGCAGCGCTGTAGTAAAATCACATAAATCAATCCAATAGACGTGGAAAAATAAAGTTGTAGCGTTTGAATTACAAGTATGAGAACCCCCAAACTTCTTTTGAAACATTAAAAAATATTAATATTTATAAAAAAACGCGACCTAAAGACGTGTCAATGAGGGTAAAGTTAGAGATAAAATCCATACGCACCTTTAAAATTAGTAAAAACTGCAAGTTTTTAAACACATAAAAACACCTACGTATTTTTGGCTCAAAGTTTTAATTCTTCTATCTAAATTTCCCCAATGCAGTTTATTTTAACTTAAAAATTCTCTTTTTTACTTTATAAATTATAAGACAAAGAAATCGTTACGAAAATATTTGAAATCTTAGTATGTCAGGAGGTAACCGCAGTCAGTTAATAGAATTGGGAAATTGGTTTTCCCCACACGTTCTTCCAATCTTCAAATCGAGTTTCCAGTGTTTAACACAGCTCTCAATAAACTAACAGAGCTTCACTCCTATGTTGAATCTACAACAACTGGACTTCCGGTCTACTCCTGCTTCCGGTGATGAAATATAGCAGCGCCTGGGTAGAGCTTCACTCCTATGTTACAACAATTGAACTTATTAACTCTAAACTAATTTAATTCTAAATATTAATTAGAGACTTAACTTAGGATGAGACTGAGATTGAAGAAGTCTACTCGACAAAATTCCTCGGAATACACCTAGACAGAGGGTTGACGTGGGATTGTCACGTAGACAGTGTCTGTTCAAAATTAGCCTCAGGCATTTATGTTTTGAGACAACTAGCCAAATATTGCCCGACTCAGGTACTGATGATGGCATATTATGGACTAATCTACCCACACTTGTCCTACGGACTGACGTTGTGGGAGAGCTGCACAAATTTAAACTTTTCTATGCTGTTCATTCTGCAAAAACAAGCAGTTCGAACAATTGCAAAGCTACAGTGGAGAGAGTCGCAGACCAGCATTCAAAACTTAAAAATGTTGACACTACCCTGCCTCTACATTTTGGAAACATGTCTTTTTTCAAACGATCTCGTAAGAGGTATAGATATACACACGAAACTAGAGGCAGGAGAACTACCGAACTGGGAGACACAGAAGGGTAGTTCATGAACGTTTCAACTCGTCAACAAGTTGTGATTAAAGTGCCCCAATGCCAAACGCACCGACGAGTTTAAGGCACCTAAAATTCACGATTGGAAATGCTGTATGTCTGACTAGATGTCGACGATTGCGATGCATGTATAATGTAATTATGCAGTAAATTATTTAATTAGAAAGCGGTCCAATCCAAATCCGTGTGCCTGCGCCGAATCGAACCCGGAGCCACGGACGCAAGCAATTGTCCTACTTACTTAGCGGAACCGTGGCGGGTTGGAATCGTGCGCGACTCCGGAGCTGATCACTCCGCTTGCGCCGGATCAAACCCCACAGCCACCACTTACGTTTGTAATGTGACTAAACGGTAACGCTAGGTAAAGGTCGAGGTTGAGTGGTAGAGACGACTTTGTAGTCCTAACTGCACTTCGTTAAACAAGACAAACTGTACCTTTTTTACTTCTATCGAACAATTGTCTTACAGTAGACACCGACTGGAAGTAAGCCTGAATGACTGCACTCCGGTGTTTGAAGGCAGGTTTTATTGGATCACAAACTGTTTTATGTTGTTTACGTGATCCCACTGTTCCCCCACACTGCTTTCCTGTTCAATACCTCAGTTGAACGGGACTCGTGGCGTGGTCCTGTAATCCAGCTTCATGGAGGTCAGGTTTTGAGGATGATATAGGTCTAAAGCGGCTCAGATAGTCTCAGTGATCATCTGATGATACCCGCATCAGCTCTTACCATCGTTTAGACATATCAGACCATCACCTGCGTGGTTCCGAAGTCACGTTAAGCCGTTGGTCCTTGTATTTCCATTGGTCATTGGGCTATTAATGACCCATTCTAAGGAAGGTTGGCCTTAGTTTGTAACAAGACTACACCTCATAACTCATTACTACCACTCATCACACTCATCCTTCACCACAGATTTGCCTTAAAATACCCTCATGAGAGTGGTCGGCATCTCAAATAGTGATTTAGTGAACGGGGTAATTTAGTTAAACTCCTGCTAATCGGTTTCAAAGTTACATTTTAGCTATGTAAATAAGGTGTACCTTCTTTTTAATAAATCATTGTTAGTTTTGAGCAAGGTCAAAGTACGAAAATAACGAAAACGCGCGAGTACAGAATTAGGTACAGATTATACCTTATTTATTAACAGTGATGGTTTTACTTCGGTACTTTTTTTATATTATTTGTCAACACATAATATGATTTGTTTTCTGGCAAAACAACTTTGAACCAGTTCAAGTGGGTAAAGGCTAAGAACAAAACAAGTTAAACCTAATTTTACCCCTTAAAATGTATTAAAACGGATTATTGAGCCATTTAGTTCAAACCAATGTCCAAAATGTAATATAAGTGAATCATGATTTGTGTGTGTCTTTTAAATTTCACTTTAATAAAAGGTTTTAATCAAGAGTGCGTGGTTGAAGGGAAGGCTGGATTTAAATGGAAGAGGGTTTTACCGTAATGACGAGTATTGTAGAGTGGCGGTCTCTAGCGGGAGACTGAGCAATCCATTAAATATACAGGGGTTGTCGAAACTTGATTCAACACACGAGCTCTTTTGACTTGTGACTACAATTCTCGGTTGGTAACATTTTCCTTGTTTTTATGTTTACAAAAGTGTAAGTTTTTACAACAAATACTGATGAATAACGAAATTAATAACTACATGGTAAATTCTAAGTCGTTTGGGGAGTGAAAAACATCATAAGACTGTAAATGCTTTACATCTTAAATACCCAAAAATTAAATTTTAATAAACTATTTGTTGATATCAAGGAATCATTATATCATTATTTGAGAAGCCGACCACTCTCTTGGAGGTATTTCAAAACAAATATGTGGCGCAGAATGGGTCATTAATTAATAGCCCAATGACCAATGGAAATACAAGGACCAACGGCTTAACGTGACTTCCGAACCACGCAGGTGATGGTCTGATTTTCAAACGATGGTGGAGTTGATGCGGGTACATGACCTCCATGAAATTACAGGACCACGCCACGAGTCCCAGGAAAACTTGTAAGCAAGGTGTGCGGCTTGGGAACACGTTTTCTACAGGGAGAGTTTAGGAGCTTACAAACTAATGCAAGTAATTCTGGTTAATAACGTGAATAGTTTAACGAAGCTGGCTTGTTACTTACAGTTACTAAGTTACTAGGAGATCTAGCCAATAGTGTAGCCAGGCTATTGATAAAACACACGGTTCGAGATTATTATCTGTGATCAAAGTGATTTGTAGTGAACGATTTCCAATATAGTTGAGTTTTCGAAGTACCCTGTATATTTTGACGGGAATAAAGTGTTAAACAATTTGCAGTGGTGCAATTTGCCGGCTCAGAGAACCTGAAGGAGGCTCAACGCTTCAAAGTGCAAAGCTGTGGAAACCCTTCGCACAGAGCAAGCAACGTTTGTGCAACCGTAATCTCTGTGTAGTAAATAAACAACTCAAGTAATATAAAAGCAACGATTTATATCCTTCTTCACTTGAGTTATAACACAGATTATTTGATGGTAGATAGATTTGCGCATAGATGCCACATGGGTAAGGCAGGAAAATCAAAATAGTTCGGCAGCCCAAGCACAGATAGCGCTGCGAGGGAATTTTTAAGAGTCTCAAGTAGAGCCACTGTCGCACGCGTAAGTTTGTTCGTTCTCAAAAATCACAAGATTTGGTTACATTTAAGTCATTGACATCGGAAAACTCTAGCGTGTCGAGCCGAGAGGGGGGATATACTGCAAGAGATGATAGCGCTCGCAGCGCTATCTGTGTGAGGGCTGCCGCAACTATTTTGGTTTTCCCGCCTCACCCATCGACATATGCCCAATATATCTACCATAACATTATCTTTGGAGAACAAACAATCTTAACATGGAATTTACCTAAAGTATTATTTATCGTCTGTTGATGTTTATATCGTTAGTTCAACATCCAGACTGAACTCCTTGATACAGATATGTTGTAACAAGTTTCAGACATAAGCTACTTCAGAGATGAACCCAGACTCACAAACCATTGTTAGCACTTTCACAATAATTGTTGCTTCTTTCCTCCTTCTCTTTATACCTAAAGAAAATCTGCAGCTTTATATTATATTAGGTTTTAAACAATTCAATAATGTACTCTGTACAGACTTTTGCCATTATGTACATATTATATTGTACTAAGGTTTCTGTAAAGGATTACCGTTATACAATTAAAAAGCGACTAAAATACATTTCTTTAATTCTGGCCTTTCTCTTTTCGTTATATTCCTAAGAGGTTAGCAAATTTATCTTTATGCTATCCAATATCCATGTCAACTTAAAATAAATACGTTTAAATGTCCTATTAGTTTTTCTTAGTTTGACTTTCTTATCGTAGACGCTGATTTGCAAGGTCTGTCTAGTGATACCGTGTAAAATGTTCGTTTATTTGACTCATAAATGAGGTCATAGTGTTGAAATATAATCACCAGAAATAAAATTACCGCACTCATTAACTATCAAGTTATTGAACAAATAGGTTTATATGGTAAAGTTCTTCCGGTTCACACCGCGTCAACACATCATAATAATTAGCTTGAAATGTTTGGGTCTCGTTGTGGAGTGGTAATTTTCAGTCACTGATTGGCTAAAACTGAGCTATGACTATATGACTATTGTAATTTACTGAACATTTTAACTATGATTATGACCATGCCAATGTCTTGTACAACTGGATCAATGGCAATAAGGTTCTGATTTCTGGTTCTTATTCCAACTGTCGATGTTCTCATTGGCTGCGAAACTATCGAAAGGGCTTCTTCAGGACTGGTTGCCAGCTTCTGGAAAGTTTGATGCTGCCTTTTTGTTGAAGTTATTATCATTTTAAATAATTTCAATGGTTTCTTGATGACTCTCCAGTAATAATGTGAAACCTTGGCTGCGACAGGGTAAATGTTACGTAGAAAATATACAGCAGTATTAATAGTAGTTTAAACGAGTAGTTAGTTCTGCAATACTCGAATAATTACTGTTCAATTAATAATTAATATTGTGAACTAAATGCATGGATACAATATTGAGTACACTTGAAAGACTGTTGTTTGCAATCAGCTGATCGTGATGTTGATATCAGCAGCAATCAGCAGTTGCTCTCAGCAGGAACTCAGCATTGATAAGCCGGATCTAATTAACAGATGTTATTGTGAGATGCGGTACTTCACATCAGAGTCAATTGATCATCTAGCAATCTGTGTTGATACAAGTACTCTTTTACCACCACATGCAAAACCGGTGGTATACATCTGTACTACCTTTACTTGATTCATATTACAGGGTTATTCAAAAAGAATGCCTTACTTTCAGACAACAGGACTTCATTAACTATTACTTATATAAACGTAAATTAAATACTAGCAAAAAGAGCACTTTTAAAAATTTTGTTGCCCTTAGAATTCTTCTATAAACGCTCAACAACTCCTTCCCAGAATGCTCAACAAAAATCTAGCCGATAATCAAACTCTTCCCACACATCACGAGGCAAATATTGATTTATGGAATTAACTGCAACTCTAAAACAATTCCGCAGGTCAACTAGATTTCTTGCCAGAGGGGGTACGCAAACTTTCTCCTTGACATAGCCCTACAAGAAAAAGTCAAGAGGAAATCAAAATCTACGTCGAAACTCTCGCTGTAATGACCTCACTAGCCTTTGAAAACTCAAGAACGCAAAATATCTGGTGTTGAAGGGCAGCCATCTTGTTGACAATTAACAGCCAAAATGACCCCTCAATGTATATAAACAAAACTCTAAAACTTCTTTTTTCAACCATGTGTCAATTATTCAGGAAAGCCTCATACTGTAAAAGTTACAGAAGAATGAAAGTAGGACATTATTTTTGAATAACCCTGTATTTTGACATTGATGTGAACAAACAAGTGAAAACATAACTTTGTCTCCTACAACACAAATGTTGTGTTGAAGTTCACAAAGCGGAAGTGACAATAACAGACGAGACTTCCGGTCTGTGAGCTGATGTTCAGTAACCATCTGTTAGTGGTGTCATCTACGTAACAACTGTATATCAACTGGTAAGTAATAAATACTAAGATCTAAGGCTTCCGGTTTACACCGCGTCACAGTTGAAATATAATTACTGCTAAACGCTTTCGACCTCGTTGTGGAGAGTCATCCTCAGTAGCTTGTTGACTGGCTGAGACTGGATTGGCCAGCCGTGGCGTCTTCTTATATACCCCATGGGGGTCCTGTCACCTGATTGGCTGAAGTGGGCGGAGCCTGTTGCTCGTTGTCGAACTAAATTGGCTTGCTTCAATAGGCCTTCTGAAGAACTGGCTGCCAAGTTTTTGATAATTGTATGTATGCTGTCTTCTTTGTTAAAGTTGTCTTTATGCTTGATTATTTCTATGGTTTCTCTAATTTTCCTTGGATAATAGTGTGAAATTTTGCCAAGACTTTGGTTTTGTCAAAATCAATTCCATGCTTTGTCTTGTAACTGTGTTCTGCTATTGCCGACTTTTTTATATAAGAAGACGCCACGGCCGGCCAATCCAGTCTCAGCCAGTCAACAAGCTACTGAGGACGACTCTCCACAGCGAGTTCGAAAACGTTTAGCAGTAATTATATTTCAACTGTGACGTGGTGTAAACCGGAAGCCTTAGATCTTAGTGGTGACACCGACCGCGAAAGCCTAAGAGTTAAGAAGTAATAAATAGTTGACAAAAGGAGTAATATAGATTTATATCCCTGCTTTCAGATAAGAAAGGAGTACTGAGTTGGCAATACGTGGACAGTATTATCAATTTTAGATAAAATTTAAAGAATTTAATTATTAATAAGGTCCCTCCAGAGGGCACATGGGCTGTTAAAACGTGAGAGGGCGCACCCGAAGGTTACTTCCAGGTGGGTTAAAACCTTAGTGAAAACGGCAAAACATCGTTGTTTTTACAGTACTGCATTTGTATCACCATTTTACTAGAACTAAATGCAATTGGTGAGGTAAAACACGGAAACTATAAAACTAAAGAAATGATACGATGAATTCAACTGCTGCAAGCAGGGTCGCACACGGAGGTTAACTCCGGCTTGCCCGTAACGCGAGGAGGCGCATCAAGGAAGTTACCTCCGGGCTCTAATATAAACAGTGAAAAACTAACTAAATCGAAGCTGTTAAGGCTAAATTATATTTTATCGTGTTCTAAGAAAGAAGGGCGAAAGGTACACGGATTCACAGGTTTTGCCTTGTGTGTAGGCGATTTGATTGATGCGACCTCTGGAAGGTTATTCACTATTTGTCACATGTTTTGGATGAACTTTCAGATTTAAGTATTTCCTATAATTTGAAGGCATAAGAAGTAGACCGGATGATGTAGTGATCTGCATAATCACCCGGCAAGAGTCCCAAGTTCGAGTCCCGGTTCGGTCCACACATTATGTCTTCAAATTTCTTTAGTAGTAAATAATACTTATATTGTAAATAAATAGAAAATTGACTGACGCATAATTATTTGTACCCCGTAAACAGTACAATATGTTGAACTTGATAACCAAGGTGATGTGGCTTGGGAGCGTGTTAGCTACCAAGAAGCTATGAGAGCTTACAAACTAATGCAGCCAATAATGGTTAATGAACGTGAATAGTTTAACGAAGCTGGCTTGTTACTCTACCTCGCCTGATATGAAACTTCAAACAAAACTTGTACATTGTAAGTTAGCTTCAATGTAAAGTGTGGTGTTTTAATTTACTACCATGTATGATGATAAGGTACAATATAGTCTGTTAAGTTGGTCTGTATTGCAAATATAGTTTAAATAACTTTTATACTAATTGTTTATAGTTATAACTTATCTCGTGGCAGGTGTCACAGCTATAATCTAGTTCTTCCGGTTCATACCGGGTCAAAACATCATTATAATTCTACTTGAATTATTTCGGTCTCGCTGTGGAATACCATCTTCCGTAACTGATTGGTCTTCTTTGTTGAAGTTGTTATGAATTTTAATTATTTATATGGTTTAATGGTTGTAGTTAAAACTATTTACTTAAGTTGGGTTTAGGATTATAAGAAACCTAATCCTTATGCCTCTGTATTATGTTTTCTATAAGTGATTTTGGTCTAAAAAACTTTTTTGACATCGTAAAGTACCAGTGCTAAGCACTACTATGATTTGGGGTGTCCCAAAGACCATGGGTCATGGGTTCAAATCTCGAATCTTTAAAGAGTAAAAGAGCGTCATGCTGTTTAGCGGATCCGTGGCGGATTGGTATCGCGCGCGACTCTGGAGCTCATCACTCTGGTGGCGCGGGTTCGATCCCCGCAGTCACCACTTACAATTTGTAATGTGACTATACGGTGACGCTAGGTAAAGGTCGAGGTTGAGTGGTAGAGAGGACTTTGTAGCCCTAACTTCACCTCGTTAAACAAGACAAACTTTACCTTTTACCTTTTTCATCATGTTAAGTCCTTTTGAGTTTTGATAAGATTAATAAAAAGTATTAAAGGTGTTCATCCCATCCAATGGTAGTTGGAAATGTAAAACTAACTAATATTATGGAATACAATAAAAAATTGAAATTATATTATTTTATCTGAATTTTTATTAGGCTTTGACATAACAACCTCCCCAAACAAGTAAAGAAGAGACGTTGTAAGGTTCAGAGTAGAGCCACTTCAAGAGATGAACTCAGTCTGGAAACGATTGTGAGGAAGTCAACAATTGTTGCTTATTTTCTTGATCTTGGTTTACTTTAGGATATTACTCTGTTTGTTATTGATTGTTTCTTTCTTAAGGTTATAAGCTTAATGTTTGTACAAATACGTATTTATAAACAGATTTATACATTATATGAATGGTAGTCTTGTGCATTTTAGGGAGCCTTGCTTGTACATAATTTTTAATTTCGAGTTTGTACATTTGTAATTGTTCTTCTTTAAATTATCTTCTTTTAATTAATCTTCTAGAGGTCTCTTGAAAATGTTGGATCTTATTTATTTTGTTATGTAAAGGTTAAGTAAAATTTTGAGTTGTGAGCAGCCAATTTAATGTTACTTTAGTTCTAAAATTATAATCATTCAAAGGGGTAAGTTTTAAATGTCCTCCCCATCTAAACTTTTGAAAAAGGAACAATTTTTAAAACCCGTTAGGGAATGTTTTTATAGGGTTCTGAATTTTGTTTTGACGATTTTAGTGTAACCCACCCCACCCAAAATCTGGGGTGGGAAAGGGCCCTAAGTTTTTTAAGGAGAGGCACCTCAAAGGAAAGTGAATTTTCAAAGTATGTCAAAACAAACTTCAAAACCCTATAAAAGCATTCCCCAAAGAGTTTTAAAATGTTTTCCTTTTTCAAAGGTTAAGGTGGAGGGACACTTTAAACTAACCCTGTAGATGTTGTATATAAAATATGTAACGAAACCTTTTTTGGGAGATGTTTTAATGCATAAACAAAACAATGTCAATACATTGTTCCATAAAACGATGTTCTAAAAGCTTGATAATCTTTTATGTTGAATATATTTCAAGCGGGATTTTTTGCCAACAGTTTCTTCATATTAAATTTTTGTTAGAAGTTTTAAATTAAATCGACCAAGCATTCCAAATACCGTACTATACGATTATTTGAAAAGCCTAAGGTTGTTAACACAAATTTTATTAGATAACGTAATGTAACTTCTAAATTATTTTTTTGTGTTGGAAACTATTGACTTCAAACAAGAATATTATAGTTACAAAATATGAACAATATCACTGAAAACACTCTAGTTCACAGTCAGTCCTGTTCATGTCGTTGTAATGTAAAAACCTAAGTGGATTTTCTATGTTAGAGAGCAAAGGCAAATTGCTTGTTAGTGTTCTCAAAGGTGTTTAATTTGATTTGGTCTGAGAAAGAGCTTTCATTTCACGCTTGGCAGCTAATCAAATCTAATCTAAAAATGGCTTTTGTGTATATTCTAGTCTCTAACGTACTTTGGAATAAGTTTTAGATCTACGATTTCGTTTGAAACCTGTTTCGGTATCATATTTTTACTATGTATCGTTTATTAGATGAAATACCTGTTGGGTGCCTGTAAACCTTGTGAAGTAATTGGAAAGTCCCGATGTACATTTCGCGACTCTTGTCGCATCTTCTGTGGGGGAGGGGTTACTGTTTACTAGAAGAACACTTTTACACACTATCCCCCCAGAAGATGCGACAAACGTCGCAAAATGTACTTACTTACTTACTTGATACTTGATGTCTTCATCTATGACGGGATTTCCCCGATTGATTGCGTCAGTTTGTTCATTTTACTTAAAAAAGCGGTACATCAACAATTTCCTTCAGGCTGTAGATTGGTCTGCTTGTTAGCTTGGTTTTTAAAGTAGATTTAAACTGAGTAATGCTATAATTCTTTATGTAGTCCGGTAGGCTATTGTACAATTTTATTGCTGGTATGGGAAAACATGATTGTGTTCGGCTAAGCCTGCATCTTGGTATATTTAACTTGTTTGCTCCTCTTGTGATGATTGTGTGTACTGAATTGCTGGTGTCAAAGTCCTGAAGGTTCTCCCTGATGTACGCCAGAGTATTATAGACATACTGTCCATAAACAGTCATAACTCCAAGCTGAAGAAAAAGAGGCCTACAGTGTTCCAAACGGCCAGAAGAAGTTATAATTCTTACAGCTCGCTTTTGCAGTATAAGCACATTGTAGCAGGAGCTAGAGTGACCCCAGAGTATAAGGCCATACAGGACATGACTATGGAACAATGAATAGTAAACATTTAGAAGATAAGGCTGAGTGACTTCATTTTTTAGTTTCGTCAAAAGGTAGATTACTCTGCTTAATTTCTTACAAACATAGTTTATATGGCAGTCCCAATTTAACTTGGAGTCCAGGTAAAATCCCAAAGCTTAATGACTGCATCTGGCAACAGCTCCGGGTCAAAGTTCTTTGATAAACTACAGATTAAAGTCTGTGTTTTAGTTTCATTCAATTTTAATTTATTTTCCAGAAACCAATTTTTGGCCCATCTCATCAAATTTTCGGACTCATGAATGGCTTGCTCTAGGCATGACCCACGGGTAATTAGAGAGGTATCATCAGCAAAGAGAAGAGTACGTTGATTAAACTCCAAATCATTGACGAGAATAAGAAACAACAGGGGACCAAGTACACTTCCCAATGTACATCGGGACTTTCCAATTTCTTCACAAGGTCTACAGGCATCCAACAGATATTTCATCTATTAATTGCCATAGGCCTTGAGACTGGATATATAAGAAAATATGTATCGTTTGTTGATAAAAGATTGTGTAAAAAGGTCCACAGTATTTAATCAAACTTTCTACGCAAGAATTAAGAAGGTTACATAATTTGACCTCAGATTTTTATTTCTTTTATGATTTTTAGGGTTATGATTTGGCACTTGTAGCGGTGGTAATTTTTAGAACTTCTTAACATTTTTGTACGATCGACAAGAAAGCTGCTTTTTTAACATCCTGATATTCTAAATTAAGTTCTTTAGTTCTTTATTGTTTGCACTTATTTAGCATTGACTGATGGTAAATCATTCTAAACCAAATAGTTTTATAGAATTTCTAATGTCTCCTAACTATTCATCTTTGACTGGTCAGCATACACCTATAACTTTCAACTAGATTTTTTATAATGTGAAGTATTCAATTTCAAAACCTGAACATAATTTTGTTTGTGCCATGTTTCAGGTTACTTCCCACCTGAAGACGGGATCAGATTTCAGTCCTGAAACGTCGTGTTTTCTTTGTTCGTTAACAATGGGAAGCGGAGTTACTTACATAATATTTTAAACTTAGATTGATATAATGTGTTACAAAATATATTAATAATATGAAGAAATTATCTTTTTAAATGGTGTTTTAAAGTGTTTGGAACACGTTTAAGCGTCTTACGCAAAGAACAGGAAATGAGCGCAGTTTCGCAAACGACCGCTAAGATTGCCAACAATTGCCGTTGTTACTTCTTCCTCGGTCTTTTCATGTTGTTTCTCTGTTTTCAAAAAGTAGTTCTTGAAAATAATCTTTAAACATGTCTCAAGTTTTCCAACAATAATCGAGCTTTAGCATACCTCTTTCAAAAAAAAACATTTGTAATCGTTAAACCAATAATTAAAATTTTAATTTATGAGGCCTTTCGACTAGCCAAGCTGCCATCTTCCGAAAAAAGTGTTTACATAATTTAATTTTTTTGAACAGTTATCTCTAACTTTCAGTTTCTTGTAATTGGGAGTATTAAATATTAACCTCTGAAAGCAACTATTAATAAAACTTTCTTTTCCGTACCAAGCTGCCATTCCACAAACAAAATAATAAATAAACAGTTAATTGCGGAATCATGTTTTTTTTCACTAAAATTTGCCATGCATTCAGCCATTGAAGTCTTATTCAAACATACATTTTGTTCATTCACTCTCTCCCATTCATTCGAATCATTTTGTAAGTTGGTGGTTTCTGCGGTCTCCCAGTTATGTGCCATAAACTCGTCTGTACTGTAAAACTTTTTCACCAAGATTTGTTTTAGACGAGCTTTGAACGCATTCAGCATTTGCGCACTTTTGATCGAATTTGGCAACCAGTTGACTAGTTGAATCCACTAAAAAAACTAGAACCGTTTTCTGCAACAACGTTTATGGAAATTCCATAATAATTTACATAACCCTCAGTGCTTCGAAATAATTATGGATGATCGGTGGATTGATATCTAAATTTATCTTGCAAAAAACGCCGAAATTACTTTTACAAAGAACTGAGCTCGCTGTGTAAGCTGGGGTTTATGGTTCAGGTTCAATTAAAGCTCAGGTAACTTCTCGGTGTAACAGTGTTCGTATTTCAGGCCTTGAAGTTGGAAGCTTTTAATCTGTCAGGAACTGCCAACAGTAAACAGCTGTTCAAGGAAAGTGCTAACTCAAGCCAATACTAGCCTTGATTAACACTACTTCCTACTTGTTACTTAAAAACATATTTAATACACTGATTTCTGATGTGATGAGAGGATAAATCAGGCCTACATGCGACATGATTTAGTAAACATAGCTGACTAGAAGTGCTACCGTGAACCCTAGCGAATTTCCTGTATCGGGAATATAATATACACACGAAGTGTTCCCCCTCACCACCACTCCTCAAAGTCACTCCCGGTGAATTGATTTTGCTGGTTTTCAAAGTTACCCTAGAAATGTACAAAAGGAGCGTTTTTACCAATTTTTATAAACATTAGATAAAAGTTATACCTATACGACTCTACACATATACCGTTCTGTCTTAAACGTATACAGGGTCAGGCAAAAGTGTGGAAACGCCTTTATAACTTTTTAACCAGTTTTTCAGCGCAACCGAAATCGGTACATTTTATTAGAGGAAACAAAAGTACCTTTTAATGCATACCGATACTTTACCCCAGTTTTCAAAATGGGTGATTGGGGGTTAATTATCCTTAATTAACTTAATTTAATTAAGTTAATTAACTTAAATTTGCATTCAAGTTGGGGTCAATTATCTAGTTTTTACGTTTTTATGAAATAAAGTAGCTTTGGTGAATACATAATCGTTTGTAGGTAACATACGTCAAATAATATTTTATTTGTAACAAAACAACTTATGTCCCATACAGGGTGACGCATATAACATCCACTTTTGGTATTTTAGAATCCGTTTGATTGGCTTATTGTATGGTACCCACAATCAAGGATAGTATAGAGGTCATGTGATCATAGTTGTTAGAACAACCATAACACAGCGAGAAAGCCATACACAATGGATAGCGCCTTCATATTTTTAGCTGCTAGTCCCGCAGTACAGCGGAGTAGTCGTTTTGCCACCGGCGCCGTGTAGTATACAGGGTTAGGCAAAAGTGTGGAAACGCCTTTATATCTTTTTAACCAGTGTTTTCAGCGCAACCAAACTCTGTACACTTTATTAAAGAAAACCAAAGTACCTTTTAGTGCATACTGACACTTTGCCCCAGTTTTCAAAATGGGGGATTGGGGAGGAAGCCCCATAATTTTTATAGGGAAGCCTCATCGAGTGACACCTCATTTTGAAGGTCTTAGAAAATGTTGATGAATGCTGTAAACTAGAAGTCTCTATCTTAAACCAGAAAGAAATGGCGTCGATTTTAAGTTATACAGATTTTTATTAGGCGAAAGTGTGGAAACGTCTTTATAACTTTTTAACCATTTTTTTCAGCGCGACCAAACTCGGTACATTTTATTAGAAGAAACAAAAGTACCTTTTAATGCATACTGGCACTTGGCTTCCAGTTTTCGAAATGGGGGATTGGGGGGTAGCCCCATAGTTTTCATAGAAAACCCTATCGAGTGACCTTTCATTTTGAAGGTCGTAGAAAATAATGATGAATGATGAAAACTAGACGTTTCTATCTTAATCCAGAAAGGAATGGCGTTGGTTTTAAGTTACACAAAGTTATAAGTCTACCTTCCCCCCAATCACCCATTTTGAAAACTGGGGCAAAGTTTCAGTATGCATTAAAAGATAGTTTTGATCACTTTAATAATATGTACCAAGTTTGGCTACACAAAAAAAACTGGCTGAAAAGTTATGAAGGCGTTTCCACACTTTCGCCTAATAAAAATCTGTATAACTTAAAATCGACGCCATTTCTTTCTGGTTTAAGACTTCTAGTTTACAGCATTTATCAACATTTTTAAGACCTTCAAAATGAGGTGTCACTCGATGAGGCTTCCTTATGAAAATTATGGGGTTTCCCCCCAATCCCCCATTTTGAAAACTGGGACAAAGTGTCAGTATGCACTAAAAGGTACTTTGGTTTCCTTTAATAAAATGTACCGAGTTTGGTTGCGCTGCAAAAACTGGTTAAAAAGTTATAAAGACGTTTCCACACTTTTGCCTGACCCTGTATAAACGTATGTAACGTTTTGCCATTTAACTCAGGAGATGTAGCGAATCTCGAAACTGCAGACACGTTTGTCTTCTTTGGCGAGAGGAATGAAAAACTTTACTTCTTGTGGAAATGATGTCATAGCTTGATTAATATATTTGACATATTACTAAGCTGAAGCTATATAGCGGAACATGAAAAGGGTCTACAATCTGAAGTTGATCCTAAAGTCTCAGCACGTCTTGAGAATCATAAGCTGTCAGAACTGTACATCAGGGTCTTGTAAACTCCTTTGATTGTAAAGCTGCAAACATTACTGCATTTTCATTCAAATGCGAGACGTGTTTGGTGAAATATAACCAGGCCAACACGCAGCTAAGCGCTAAAGCACCGCTAGCATGAGTGAAGAGAATTTCCCATGCAATTTGTTACTCTTATTTGTTACGGCTAAAGCCTCTCTTTGGCCTTCGGTTTTAGCTTTCTCTGTAGTAGCATGTGAGGATTTAAGATATAATTCCTTCTTTAGGTGAAATATAACCTAAATCATAAGGATATATGATTTAGGCTTTAAATGAGCAATAAATGAGCAAGCTAGCAAAATTAGGCAGACCAGTCACACACAACTAAAAAATTATGTTAGTCAAAAATCTTAAAACTAGCCTAAAAACCAAACAACATTCAAAAAATCATAATAAGCTATCAGAAACCAGAGACAAGTCCACAGCTTGTTACAACTATCAACCGACTGCCTGGCATACGACAAATCACAACTGTGCAGCAGGCTGACCAACTCTAACAGAGAAACACAAAATCCCATTTATTCACAACCAATGGAGTTCTTCCGGTTCACACCGCGTCCAAACTTCATAATTTGAGATATTTCGGCCTCTGTGTGTAGTACCATCTTCAGTCACTGATTTCAGTCGCTGTTTCAGCCAATCAGTGACTGAAGATGGTACTCCACAGCGAGGCCGAAATATCTCAACCTAATTATGAACTTTGGACGTGGTGTGAACAGAAGAACTTGATTATAGTTGCGAAAGCCTGAGAGTTAAATGGAGGGAATCATTTTAAGCTTCAACCAGTTAAAACAATGTAGTTAAATATTTAAATATTATTTATCTTGTAAGCTATTTATATTCAAAGTAGCCTCTTACATCAGCTATCAGTGACTTGACAACACAATGTAGCAGGAAAGTGTAGAGGGAGGTTTTGGTGCCGCTGTTGTGGCAACCCTGAGTTAATGAAGTGGTACGGATTTACATGTGAATGTGTCTTGAGTAAGAAACGTGTCATTAGGCGCAGTACCAGAGAGAAACTTAAACACAGCTGATATAACTTGTCTGCTGGATAATTATTATAATACCCATTCATCAGCTGTGATCAATTTCCTTTTTTCGAACGAACAAAATTTTGTCTTTAACTGTTCAATATTAGATAATTTTCTTTGAAAATTTAGCTATTCATTTCTTTCTCTTGCCAAACAGAAGGGAACGTCGTAGAAAGGTTGCTCTAGAACCTGCGGTTATAAAGTAATTTCTGTTTAATTACTCGTATTTAATCCAAATTTCTGCACTTTGACATTCAGAGCACTGGGCAAATATTAAGCTGTTATATAATTTACTACCCTATGTTTCCTTTGATACAGAGAGTAAAAAGGTAAAGTTTGTCTTGTTTAACAAGGTGAATTTAGGACTACTAAGTCCTCTCTACCACTCAACCTCGGCCTTTACCTAGCGTTACCGTATATAATCACATTACAAATGTAAGTGGTGACTGCGGGAAAGGAATATCGTCTAATTTAAAATAGACAAATGAAACTTGTTCTGTTGTATTGGAAATTCGCTAAGATTTGCAGTAGCACTTCTGGCTACGTGTCGGCTATGTTTTAATACATATGTTTCTTAATTATAAAAAAGGAGTGTGCTCGGGAAAGCATTTTTCTTATTTATCGCAGCACAACAAACTTGGTCTTAAGGTGTTCATAAACGCCTCTGCGACGGTTTGTTATATTGTATATCTACTATGAAGTACAGGGAGTGGAGTTATTAAGCTTAGAATATTTAGTATGGCCACCATTTTAAAAGGGAAAAATAACCCAAGAAGATTCTTAAATATTGAACTTTGCTGTAGACTACTAGCAGGTGTGTAAAGCTTTAGATTTCTTAATTCGCTTTAAAGATAAAATTAGTTTAGTTAAATGCTCAGACAAACGAAAACCTAAGCTAGATAAAACTATGCATAGTGAATTGTTTTTCTGTTTTACTTAAAAAATTACTTGGTAAAGTTTGATTGCGACTGGACACCCTATAAAAATATGTCCTCCAAATGTAATAGTATACTAACCATAATATAATAATCACATCATCTCCAAGCACAGTTACTTCTTTATAAATTTGGATATATACCAACTTAATATACCCACTAAACAAGTGAAGCTATTATCATGTGATTGTTGTATCGCTGCACAACATATTCAGACATCCCGAGGCCATCTATCTCACAGATTGGATCCTTTGCTTCAAATCATCTGGTTTGTTGTAAGCCATGGAACTAATCTGTATCAAAGCTGTAGGATTGAAATTACTCTCATGTCTGAAGTGAATGCTTTGCTTTCCTTGATTGATCATCTGATGATACCCGCATCAACTCCCACCATCGTTTAGACATATCAGACCGTCACCTGCGTGGTTCGGAAGTCACGTTAAGCCGTTGGTCCTTGTATTTCCATTGGTCATTGGGCTATTAATTAATGACCCATTCTAAGGAAGAGTCGGCCTTAGTTCACTGGCCACAGTACTTGGAAGAGTGGTCAGTGTAATTCCAGAGTGATATTATTGTATGTAATTTATATTTTGGAATAAATCATTATTTCTCTGGTTTGTAACTACACCTCATAACTCATTACTACCACTCATCACACTCATCCTTCACCACATATTTGCCTTAAAATACCCTCATGAGAGTGGTCGCCATCTCAAATAGTGATTTAGTGATCAAAAATTTGGATATCGTATATTTAAATGTTGAATAGTTTGTGTGGGCTATAAACTTTATTAAGATTGCGATCTTTTATTCGATATGCTCTCACCATTCTGTTTAAGTTCTGCAGCCTGTGATGGTTGCTAGAATACGATATCTGCGTTTTAACACAAAAACAGAAGATTGCGATTTTTGAGACCAAATTGATACCCAGTTTGTGGTAATCCTTCAAAAAACGGCTGATGCATGAGGGAAATTGAAGCGCGAAATATGATTTAGAGCATTAGTCTGTTGTTAACACTACTCATTCAACAATTAAAATACTAAACAAAATGGTTGCTGCAGAAATAACAAAAGGGCTTTGGACGAAACAAGTCTTACTATCGGACTAAATTTTTTCCCTTGGAGCCATATCTTAGAACACTCGAAAACTGATTTGATTCACCCTGCATTGAGGTATTGAAGGATAATATCAAAGATTCACTAAATCACTATATCACTATTTGAGATGCCGACCACTCTCATGAGGGTATTTTAAGGCAAATATGTGGTGAAGGATGAGTGTGATGAGGGTAGTAATGAGTTATGAGGTGTAGTCTTGTTACAAACTAAGGCCGACTCTTACTTAGAATGGGTCATTAATTAATAGCCCAATGACCAATGGAAATACAAGGACCAACGGCTTAACGTGACTTCCGAACCACGCTGGTCTGATATGTCTAAACGATGGTGGGAGTTGATGCGGGTATCATCAGATGATCACTGAGACTATCTGAGCCGCTTTAGACCTATATCATCCTCAAAACCTGACCTCCATGAAGCTGGATTACAGGACCACGCCACGAGTCCCAGTCATACGTTAAGCTAGGTAGATTGCGCATAGATGCTACATGGTTGAGGCAGGAAAATAAACATAGTACATATGCCCAAACATAGATAGCGCTGCGAGGGAATATTTTTAAGAGTCCCAAGTAGAGCCACTGAGGCACGCACAAGTTCATTTGTTCTCAAAAATTACACGATTTAATCACATTTAATCGAATTAAAAAGTTATCGACATCGGACAAACTCGAGCATGTGGAGCGGAGGGAAGAGAAAGATAGTGCGAGACAGCAGCGCTATATGTGCTTGGGCTGCCACAACTATGTTGATTCTCCTGCCTCAGCCATGTAGCATCCATGTCCAATCTATCTACCATATCAGTATCTTTTATAATACCAATCCACTTTGATTTTTCTCCTCGATTTTAATAAATGACTTTAATTGAGTCGAAGCAAAGTCAACTTGGGCTTGTTTACTGATAGCACAACTTCTGATAACAATTAACAGCTGAAGTTTATGTTGGCAAAACTTTTAATGAACTGAGTTTTGATCGCTCTTGTTGCGCAGTGCATCATCGTTTATACTCTAGTCTATTATGCTTACCGATGCTTACTTCAAGTTTTATTTGAAAAGATCGTACTACACGCTACAATGGATATTGAATCGTACTTTCCAAGTGTAATTATAAACAATACAACAGTTTAGTTGTGCAATATTATTACAGTTTGAGTTTCCTTTGCAAAAATGAGATATTCATGTCATCACCATTGTAAGACCCAGACCCGGGACCACGAAATTAGCACCAATCCTGCCCCCCAGAACACGTTTTGGGAATTTTTTCATGGTTTGTGAAACTTGATATAAATAAATATAGTTACACAAAAATATAATATATACATAATTATAATATATGTGTATCATCTCATTTTTTGTTCAATTTTCACGATTTTTTTTATGTTCCTTTTGTGAATATTTTGGTTGAGTTCGTTAACCAGCAAAGTCGGACCACCGCCACCCCATTAGGTGTGGGGGTGCTTTTCACCAAAAAAGTGGTTTGGTTATAACAGTGGAATGGGTAGACCAATTTTATTGACATTTTAAATATGTCTTCCTCTTATGATATATACGTCGTATAGGAGGCCTAGCCGGTCGTCGTAAAGAACATAAAACTGAGGCCGAAGGCCAAAGCGAGGCTGTGAGTGAAGCCAATGAGAGTAACAAATTGCAAAGGAAATTCGATTCACTCACGCCAGCGGTGCAGTTTGTCTGTTATTTTCTCTCTTTTAAACAAACCTTTTACAATAAAGAAATATTCTTGTTCTTGACGGCTCAAAATACAGAAAAATACTTAAGATTGTGTTTATATAATATGAAATCAAAAAGTTAAACTGTCAAAAGTAGTGGATATTGAACATTAATAAATACATTTAAATTACACAATATACAGGGTGTTCATTTTAAACAGGCCACCACGGGCAACTCGTAAACTGGCTTGATTCACAGTAATGAATAGTGAAGGATTTCCCAATATGGCGGCCAAATATAAAATATTTTTAAAAATACCACATTTTTTATGATTGTGTTGGATTGTTTGCACAATTTCAAGAAGTTTTTATTGATGATTATTTTATAATAACCTCAACCGTTTAGAAGATATGATCATCAATAATGGAAAAATGTTTAAATATGTCCATTTCCTATGACATTTGGTGTAACTTACTCGTATCTGTGTATGTCTACCCAAATATTTGAGATATCAATCAAACATTTAACTCCTGTACCGAAAGGTTACAATCTATAGTCTGTGACGAGTAAAAATATATATTAACTACTTAAACACAGCAGTGGGAAAATATTTTAAGTTTTCAATTAAGAAAGTAATTTGTAGAAGGTGTCGAGTCAAAGCAGGTGTTTGATTCTGTTGCCAAAGGAAGCAATTTCTCGCCTGACAACACAAACTAGTGGATTCAAAGTACTGTAACAGGTAATTAATTTGTTACATCTCTTTACTTTGAGAACAACATCTCTTCAAAGTGGGTCAGAGTGGAAAAGTAGCCACAACATAACGTGGTTAAAGATTGGAAAATATAAAAGATTATAATCTGGTTCTTCCGGTTCACACGGCGTCAAAAAATCATTATTATTTGCTTGAAATATTTCGGTATCGCTATGTAGTGCCATCTTCAGTCACTGATTGGCTGAAAATTAGCTACTCGCTGTCTACTATCCTATTTGACACAGGGCTGCCAACCGTTTATTAGAGCAGGAATAACATCGAACAATATAAAAGATTTATTTTTAGTTTAATGGTTTTAAATTGGGTTACGAGGATTTTGTCCAGTGGGCTTTTGAAATGTAAATAGCCTAGATTTGCAAAGTCTAAGATTTCAAAAAATAAGCTCTCCGAATTTTTTTGGGGGGTTTAATTTTCCAAGCAGCCTTCTAGCAACTTATAAACACTCATATTGCTTAGGATAACGCTAAGTTCTAGGGTTGAAACAGTTGTAAGGGTCTGGTCCAAGACTATTCAACTCAAAACAGATGAAAAAATATTGTAAAAGTAATTTAAGTGTCCTAAAATTTAAATTTTCCTTTAAAACCCTTAGTTTATATTGAAAGTCTGATAAATGTATGAAGAAACGCAAACTGATTTAAGAATACTAACATTAAGCGTTCATTAAGATCCAAAGGATAGTTGTTACCTCGCTTTTCCCAAAGGTCAATTTTATCTGTATCTTAAACTGGACTTATTCTTGAGTCAAAGTCAAAATTGTTTATTGTTGTTAAAGAATTAATTGCTATAACACACGTCATTGTAACAAATATTATCAATGATCTTCAGTACAGTGTTCATCATATTAAAACCAAAATATGGTCTTATCCTTTAAAAAGCTATTTACACTGTATAGTACTCTTTCTAAATTAAATTAAATTTAAACACTAAATCACTATTTGAGATGCCGACCACTCTCATGAGGGTATTTTAAGGCAAATATGTGGTGAAGGATGAGTGTGATGAGTGGTACTACAGTAATGAGTTATGAGGTGTAGTCTTGTTACAAACTAAGGCCGACTCTTCCTTAGAATGGGTCATTAATTAATAGCCCAATGACCAATGGAAATACAAGGAAGGCTTATTTCCGAACTTATGGTGGACTAAGGAAGGCTTATGGTGACTTCCGAACCACGCAGGTGATGGTCTGATATGTCTAAACGATGGTGGGAGTTGATGCGGGTCTCATCATCTGATGATGATCATCTGATCACTGAGACTATCTGGGCCGCTTTAGACCTATATCATCCTCAAAACCTGACCTTCATGAAGCTGGATTACATGACCACGCCACGAGTCCCAGTCTAATCATAAATCTAAATCTAATCTAATCACTGAAGTAAGGAACTTCCTTCAACAAACATTGTCAATGTCCAGTTCAGTGAGGTATTTATTAGACAAACAAAATGAAGTATCATCCACAAAAATACAGAGGTTCCCTATTACTTCATGGCTATTACATACTATTACTTTAGGCTAGACATTTCCATCAATATTATGAACCAATTAATTTCTAGTTTGAGAAGAACTCTTGAACTCAGTCTCAGCTGTGTAGTCACTGAGGATGCCACATCTTAGAATGGGCGAAACGTCTGACGATTTATAGTCCACTGACGAATAATGATGACTCCGGCCGCTCAAGCCTACGCATTAAGATTATGAACCAATGTTTACACGAGAAGAGGATTTAGTTACTCCACAAATAATCTCCCTACCTAATGGAACACATTTGAAACAACGACAGGCTTATAGAGCAGCGATGTTGAATTGAACAACACAGGGACGTTGGTATTGAAAACCTCGATGCGTTCAATGTGTTCTACTGTCCAGGTTTTTACTTAATAGATTTTCATTTCAACCTACAACTGAGCACGTTTTTCACATGGCATTTTAATAAAACAATATTTGTTATTAACACATTTATAGTGTTAGGTTTTGAGAAACATGTAATATTTATTGGTAACAAAACTAATTGTATAAGCAAGGCAAGGTTTAAAATAACTAAAACACATAAACTAACAAACCCAAAAAAACAATCAAAACTAAAGCATTGCAAAGTAGATTTTAAATTACCAAGTTCATTGATAGAGCCTAAATTATTCGTGATGTCAATCGAAGTTAAAAGCGAATCTTTGTATTTTCTCTTTTCATCTGATTTAATCTTCAAAATTTCATCCAAAACTCTTTTACTGAACAACAATTTACCTGTGACAAAATATTTTTCTCTAAGAGTGGTTGGTTTTTCAAAGCGATGTATCAAAGTTAAAGTAAAGTATTGGCTCACCCTGTATATTATAAGCATTGTAAAGACGAGTATTATTGGATTGGAAAGTGTGTATCTCGTATTCAACTCGGAATTCTCTCGACTCAAGTGCTCTCGTTTCCGTCACGTTCTGACAATTTCCTATCATTTCAACAAGTTAAAGAGATCTCAGACTTCCTTAGAACTGGATCATTATACGCATCCGCTATTAACTGCTTCTTGATATTATACACATCAATTTCAACAACAAATCATTATTCATTCATTTATGTTTGCGATAGTCGATCTCAGATTGTAGTCCTGCAGTCATGTTGGAAGAAACTGTGATCGAAGATGTCTATTCGACGAAATTCCTTGGAATACACCTTGATCGACAGTTGACTTGGGATTGTCACATAGACAGTGTCTGCTCAAAATTAGCCTCAGGCATTTATGTTTTGAGGCAATTGTCCAAATATTGCCCCACTCAGGTACTGATGACGGCTTATTATGTACTAATCTACCCACACCTGGCCTACGGACTAATGACCGAAATGCTGCTCAACCACAAACCTTTCTAGAGTGTTCATTCTTCAAAAACAAGCAGTGCGAACAATCGCAAAACTGCAATGGAGAGAGTCGTGCAGACCAGTATTCAAAAGATTGAAACTGTTGACATTACCCTGCCTCTACATTTTAGAAACGTGTCCTTTTTCAAATTTAAATGCGACCTTGTAAGAGGCATAGATGTACACTCTTACGTAACCAGAGACAGGGAGAACTATCGAACTGGGAGACACAGAACAATGGTTCACGAACGTTTGCCCTCACAGGCAGAAGTTCAGTTGGTCAACAGACTACCAAATTCGATCAAATGTGCCCCAGAGCCAAAGGCTTTCAAAGCTCGTCTAAATAAGTTTTGTTCGCAAAAGCGTTTTACAGTTCAAACGAGTTTATGGCACACAATTGGGAGACTCAGGAAACAAACAGACTGACAGGGGTAGACTGGGAAATTTTGAGTCAATGGTAATATGTAGTTATGTTAGTTATGTAATGTTCAAAGGGATCTAGATGTGGATGAATGCAAAATTTTAGATCAAATAATTGAAAAATATGCTTGTAAACATGTCTATTCAATAAAATATTTTTTCATTTGCCATAATCTACGTAGCTCGTCCGGTTCTCAGCACCGCGTCAAAACATCATAAAATTTATTTTGACGCAGCATAACCGGAAGAACTAGGCCATAGGTGTGACACCACCCGTGAAAGCCTGAGAGATAAATATCAATTTCACATTACAAGCCAATTTGTCCGTGTTTATCAGAGTTTGTTGTTTTGACCTAATCTATTGTAAGACCTCTCAAAACTTCACAATAAATCCCCCGTTAACTTCCTCTAGTGTTGCAAATGTTCACATACTCACAGCTGATGGTTTCATTATCGATGCATTTGATCACGTGACAGAGCAAAGCGACTTCATCTGTCGTGTGGATTTGTGGAGTTGATTGCCTCTTTAACAATTCACTACGCTAAAAGGCTAAGCACATCAATGTATCAATCATTCATGAATACTCAACGAAGCTGTGTCTGTTTTTATTCGTTAACTAGCTGAGAGTAGGGTTTTGTTAACATAGCTGTGTGTATATTTTAAGAAAATTGTAAATTTAAAGTAAACAAAAAAGGGTTCTATACGTCTTTAGAAAAACCATTTAGTTTGCTTGTTAGTTCACCATCTTCTCCTTATAAGTATTAGCTACCTTGTGAGAGTCATAGTTACTTCCACCGTTCCGGCCGCTTTGGGTTTTGCTATTTGTTTTGAGGATATTATACGAAATAATAATTTCCCAACTGTAGGACCTTATGTCATCTATTTAACAAGTTACCTGGGACTCGTGGCGTGGTCCTGTAATCCAGCTTCATGGAGGTCAGGTTTTGAGGATGATATAGGTCTAAAGCGGCTCAGATAGTCTCAGTGATCATCTGATGATACCCGCATCAACTCCCACCATCGTTTAGACATATCAGACCATCACCTGAGTGGTTCGGAAGTCACGTTAAGCCGTTGGTCCTTGTATTTCCATTGGTCATTGGGCTATTAATTAATGACCCATTCTAAGGAAGTGTCGGCCTTAGTTTGTAACAAGACTACACCTCATAACTCATTACTACCACTCATCACACTCATCCTTCACCACATATTTGCCTTAAAATACCCTCATGAGAGTGGTCGGCATCTCAAATAGTGATTTAGTGATTTACCTTCCGGTTTTGCCTGTAGATCCTATAAGATGAATTTCTTGCTAAATACGCATTTCGTTGCGCTGGTGCAACATCTTCAGTTCTTTTACACTGTTTTCTGCACTATTTACACTATCACTACACTTATTTACATACTATATTTACACAACACTCGCGGCACGGGTTAGCTTAACGGGTTCGGCGGGCGACGGCGGTACATGTTAACCGGGCACGACTGCGGCGGTTGTATGTACCAAAGATGGTAAACTTATATTTCTAACTCGGGAATTCTCTCATCGTCAACAACAAAAATTCTTAAGTATATTCAAGTCTTGTGTCCAAGGTGATGACTATTTACAGGTCAAGGATATCTAGCAGCAGATATACGCAGTGCGGAGTGAGGCCGGTTTCAGTCGACACGTTTCCCCCATTTATTAGCCATCATTGCAGCACTCTGTGGCCTGGTGTGTTTTGCCGTAGTTGCTTCACAGGAGTAAAACACAGATTTTCTACAGAGTTAAGAGTGCGCAGTAGAGGTCGTGACCTTTCGTCTTAATAGATAAAGAAAACGTGCATTTTCTTGGGACACCTCACGCCTACAGTTTTCATCGGATTTTTATGAAATTAACTTTGTTTAAAATTGTTTGGATAGTTAAAATTTTCCATTTTAATTTATAGAACCGTAATTAAAATTTTTCAAATTTTAAACTAATAGAATTTAAAAAACAGTGGTCTCACTGCAGTACAATTAACACTATTTGAAAGATGATGAAAATTGTAGGCGGTGTCGCAAATGGTGGTCCACTCAAAACAAAATGGCATGCACTCTTAATGTCTCTACTGCGTGTATAGAATGTGTAGCTTTTTCAACAAAAATGCATGCTTAAATAATGTGGAGGGTCTTTTAAGAAATATGTGGTGAAGGATGGGTGTGATGAGTGGTAGTAATTGAGTTATGAGGTGTAGTCTTGTTACAAACTAAGGCCGACTCTTCCTTAGAATGGGACTCTTCCTTAGAATTAATAGCCCAATGACCAATGGAAATACAAGGACCAACGGCTTCCGAACCACAGGTGATGGTCTGATATGTCTAAACGATGGTGGGAGTTGATGCGGGTATCATCAGATGATCACTGAGACTATCTGAGCCGCTTTAGACCTATATCATCCTCAAAACCTGACCTCCATGAAGCTGGATTACAGGACCACGCCACGAGTCCCAGTCATGTAAAACTGTGTTTGAATCAAGACGAGTGGTTTTTGCTGTGAACCCGATTATGATTTGGTTACCAGGATAGTACTCACTTGCCTCACACAGCTGTTTATATTACTACAGTATGCGCAAAATAAACAATACTGAAATTTTAAGATTGCGTTAACAGTGCTGTAACAAGATATACACCAAGAGGAATTTAAATATATTTTAAATTCAAAATACGCTCAATATGACTTCCGTTCAGTTTGTGATCATATCGTGCTTGAACATCTCGTATCATTTTATCATCCCTCTTACGTACATTTTTACTTAGGTCAAAATCGTTAGCTATGTGGATTCAACAAAATATTTTCGCTTCCGAGGGGAAATACGACGTGTTGTTTATTCATTTTATTATTCATTTTCGTCAATTCAAGACGTCCGCCTCAGGCTTCTATTCAGTGACTGGGCTGCAACATTCTCCCTTGATTGTCATTGCCGCTTTAGACCTGAATAATATCCCTTCCCAAAACCCTACCCTTTCTTTGAAACTCGGCACACCCTTATCATTACAAAATTATTAAGTGGGGTTTTGTGGAAATGCTTTTAAAAGAATGCAGTGTATGACAAACTAAGCCCACCGCGTCGTACGAAAATAATGCTCTATGATCTTTCTCTGCAGTAGCTAGCACAAAAACACCTCAAACATGATATTTATAATAGTCATAAAGGTTGTTGTCACAGTTGATCGGCAAGGCAGATTAACAGTTTCGGTATTGTTTATTTTGGCGCATACTGTATTATGTTCACTACTGAAAATACTTGTATATGTTAGAACTATTTATGGTTACGCAAGGCCATTCTTTCTATAGTCCGAACGAATAAGAACGACTTATGAATGCAAGTGTCCAAGCAGTAAGCATAAATCAAACCTGTTCAAAAACACAGTTTTATTGTGGGAAGAGTTTTACTTTCACGACTCTTGATGGAATTTTCTGTGTATTTATAACTTTGCAGCGTTATAAAAGCACTTTTTTCTTCCTGCATCGTGACTTATTTTGACAAGGTTGCTTACACACTAAAATACGTTTTATAAACTGTGCTACAATCGGAATTATATTGAACCAAACAGACCGTACGTTGATGATAGAATGATAGTATTGTTGATTAAAAACAGCGTCCAAAATGGTTTGTATTAAATATTAGATTTATAAATCAAATACTCGTACAACAATAAGACACGAAGCCAATAGAGTTTTCTTAATTCTAACTTTAAATTAATAAAATCCAAGAGACATTTATTGTGGAAACATTTTTAAGGGAAATGTTTTGATAGAAATTTGGTTAGAGGGAAATTACTAGAAGGGGGAGAAGCCTGGACTGATAAAAGAAAAAGCGTTGATCTTGAAAGGATGAAGTAAATCTGGACACAAAGAAAAGTCAACTTTTCAAGACGCTGTTAACGTTCTTCGCGTTTTCGAATTGGCCCGATACATGAATAATAATGATAAAGTATGTAAACTGTTTTAGTAAATTTCCAGGTTATAAACCTAATGACGGAAAATATTAAAAAGAAGTCACTTTTGCCAACTTTTTTCTACTTTGAAAACTTCAGACAAAAGATAGTTGAAATTATTTGATCGAATATTGTTGTTTTCTACAAGAATCCAATATGGAACCTTGACATATGCAGCGTTCCATACAGTCGTTATTAGAAATTCTATCAAAGCGCGCTATCGGAAGGTATATTGCCAATATGTAGCCGTTTTAATTTTGAAGAAGAAATATGCTAAAATCTTCATACGTTTGTGTCAAGCCATCCCCTCTTCACAAGTCTTGTAATATTGAATTTTCCTCGGTTTTCTCTACGTTGAGGTATTCGTTAATAAAGATTTCACCTGATATTCCTGTACTCTTTTTATTTAACTCTTAGGCTTTCGTGGCCGGTGTCACAACTGTAATGTAGTACTTCTGGTTCAAACCTCGTCAAAACATCATAACTAGCTTGAAATATTTCGGCCTCGCTGTGGAGTACCATATTCATCCAATCATTCGGTGACTGAAGATGGCACTAAATCACTATTTGAGATGCCGACCACTCTCATGATGGTATTTTAAGGCAAATATGTGGTGAAGGATGAGTGTGATTAGTGGTAGTAATGAGTTATGAGGTGTAGTCTTGTTACAAAGTAAGGCCGACTCTTCCTTAGAATGGGTCATTAATTAATAGCCCAATGGCCAATGGAAATACGAGGACCAACGGCTTATCGTGACTTCCGAACCACGCAGGTGATGGTCTGAAATGTCTAAACGATGGTGGGAGTTGATGCGGGTATCATCAGATGATCACTGAGACTATCTGAGCCGCTTTAGACCTATATCATCCTCAAAACCTGACCTCCATGAGCTGGATTACAGGACCACGCCAAGAGTCCCAGTCTCCAGATACTCAGATACTCCACTGATGGTACTCTCTCTTATTACTTATTTATTATTCGTTCAGAAGGACGGTGGGTCAAAAGTCAATTATTTGCACGAAAGTACTTTTAAATATCTGTGGGAAAACTGTTGCTGATTCTCAGTTTAAAATGTTAAAACTAGTTTTGTAAATTATTAAAGTAACTTATTCGTGTGTTTCAATGTTATGTAGTAATAATTAGGTGGTTATTTTGATCATGTATTAAATAATGTAGAATGAATACATCTTTGTAGTAAATGTAAAACAGTAGTAATTATTAAGATACTAATAATTAATAGTAATTAATAATCCACCATAAACTGCTAAAATACATATTAAATCCACAATTTATACTCATTTGTCCATTTTTTAAAACAAAACAAAAGGTTATTATGTAACATTCTTAGGACCTTACCGGCAGGTTTTGTAAGCTTGGTGTGGCCAAAAAAGGAAAATATAAAAAAGAAACAGGGAGATTACAAATAATATCTTCATAGTACATAGGTTTTAGAAAATATTAGGCGTTTACACTGTTCCAATAGAGTCAATATCACAAGAACTTCTGGTGGTTTTGTTCATCACTTCTTGGAAGAAATCAAACACATTAATATAAAATATTTTTAGAATAATAAAATACATGTTTTTCTTAAGAAGGGATTTTTAAACTAATACACTGTTAAATACACTTCATATTGTGTTCAACATGTTTTAATACAGCTCAAAGGCACACAACAAGTTTTACAGTACAATATAACTACATTTAGCTTTTATTAACAAGAGATATATTGAACAGTTTGTACACATTCTCCATCGCCTCGTCAGCTAAACTTTGGGCGGTATTCTTCGCCCATTCGGGCAATTCAAGCCGTTCCTTGTTCACCAAAGTGTTCATATAGCGTTCGATGTGATCAGCATCAAAATGTTTGGCCACCTCGGTCGCTGTTCTTTCTTTCCTTTCATCGTCATAGTCTTTCGTCATATCCACCAAATCCAAAATATCATCTTTGTTGCCGTCCAGATTCTGAGCCAATACTCCTCTGAAGAAGTCAGAGATCTGTTTGTCACTAAACTGTCCTTTTTTATCTTTGTAATGTACCTCGAGTGACTTTATATTACTTATGTGGAGTTTATCAATGTTGGATGCGATCAGGTTAATTTTTCTTTTTGTCTGAAAAATTAAAACAGTGTTGTATTAGTCTCATGGCATGTGAGATAGAAACTCGTATATTCAACCAAAGATTGTGCTACGGTAGGTAGATTGCTCATAGATACCTCATGGCTGAGGTAGGAAAATGTTATTGTTTGACAGCCCAAGCACAGAGAGCGGTGCGAGAAATTCTTTTAATAGTCATAAGTAGAGCCACTGACGAAATTTTATTCGTTCTCAAAAATCACAGGATTTGGTCACATGTAAGTCATCGACATCGGACAAACTCGAGCATGTGGAGCCGAGGAAGAAGAAATACGATGAAAGCTCGCAGCGCTATCTGTGCTTTGGCTGCCGCAACCATGTTGATTTTCCTGCCTCAGCCAAGTGACGGCATCTATTCCCAATATATCAACCATGACATTACCTTTAATTAAACCAATGGTCCCAACGTAAGTAATCAACTCTAATCAATTATGAAATTACCTTTATGGAACAACAAGCAAAAACTCCAACGCAACATTACTAGCAAAATACATTGTTTTCCGCTATATTCCCTCTGCACACATATTTCTCTTAGTAAAATACTTATTACTCTTTTAAACTACAAAAATAAAATACTAAATTAAACAAACTAAATAAACATATATGGCCTGGTACTAAACACAAACAATTGTTTTGCCAAACTCACTTGCTCATCCCAAGGAAACTTAGGACTTAAAGAAGATTTTGTGTTCTGAACAGTAGATTTATCTATAACTGTGCTCTTCGTACACTGTACCAACGTCAAGACGCACAAACAAAAAGTAACAGACATTACCACACGCATCTTGGAAACCTGCAACAAAATAGTCAATCAATGTCTACAAATTGAAATACAGGGTCCGGCAGTCAAACCTGACGGTTTTTAAAATGGAATAAATCAAAAAGTTGTTGAGATATTTTAAAATTATTTTTTATTGTAAAGAGGAGAAATGGAAATTTAATTTTCATAATAAAAAAGCACAAAAATAACTTATATAGCAAAGGTTAAGTCATTTAAACAATGACCACTACGCGTATTTTCACTGTACGAGTCTCTTGGAGAAGTTAGCCATGACTCTCTCCAATGTTTGGCACGGATCTCACGAAGTTCTCGCCGAATGACGGTTTTTGAGTGGGGATAGGTAGTGGTGGGGACGTCTGATCAGTTGGGGATGGTCGCCATTCTGTCCACCTTGAGCGAAAGTTCCGAGATATAGCGTTGGTCCGCGAACACCGTGCGTATGTAGTCGAGACTTTTTTTTAGAAATAATGGTTCTGTGATTCTAACACAAAAGAGTTTTCGTATACGGTTTAAGGTTCCTCGTGGTGCGATCCCGTCTCTAAACACAATTCTTCTATGGGTTCGAAACTTTCAGAACACTGATTTTGGGACAACAAGAATAGGAGGATCACCTCGAACGGTTAGAACACCTGCTAATATTGAAGCTGTTCGACATGCTTTTGAACGGAGCCCTCGTCGCTCTGCCGTTCTTCACCCCCTCAAGGTGAACAGAATGGCGACCATCCCCAACTGACCAGAAGTCCCCACTACTACATATCCCCACTCAAAAACCGTCATTCGGCGAGAACTTCGTGAGATCACGTGCCAAACATTGGAGAGAGTCATGACTAACTTCTCCAAAGAGACTCGTACAGTGAAAATAGTGGTCAATTTTTAAGTGACATAACTTTTGCTATATAAGTTATTTTTGTGCTTTTTATTATGAATATTAAATTTCCATTTCTCCTCTTTACAATAAAAAAATAATTTTAAAATATCTCAACAACTTTTTATTTATCTCATTTTAAAAACCGTCAGGTTTGACTGCTGGACCCTGTATTATTGCCGACGTTTTCCATCTTTGGTGAACAATGAAACACGACGTCTTTAGGTAAAAGAGTAACCTAAACCATAACACACAAAATTAGAAATATTGAGCCAGCTTTACGTAATCAGCGTAATATGACCAGTCAAACACAACCAAACAACATATGTTTTGTGTTAACGGCTGATTTCAGTGTTGGTCGTCCGCTGCATCCCACCAGCCAGCCAATCATTCGGTTGATAACTGTCATAACCGTTCTTTACGTTTTTGAGAATGTTGTTTGTTTTACCAAATTAGTTTTGTAAGATTTTGTAACATGCTGTTTAGTTGTGTTTTACTGGTCAGATTAAGCCTAGATGAATAATTTAGGTCAGCTCATGTTCTAATATTTAGTGTTATGTTTTAGGTTTTTTTACCTGAAGACACGATTAGAATGCAAATGCTTATAGGTTCGAAACGGCCGCCTAGATCGTATGAGTATTTTGGAAAATCACTAAATCACTATTTGAGATGCCGACCATGAGGGTATTTTAAAAGTAATATGTGGTGAAGGATGAGTGTGATGAGTGGTAGTAATGAGTTATGAGGTGTAGTCTTGTTACAAACTAAGGCCGACTCTTTCTTGGAATGGGTCATTAATTAATAGCCCAATGACCAATGGAAATACAAGGACCAACGGCTTAACGTGACTTCCGAACCACGCAGGTGGTGGTATGATATGTCTAAACGATGGGCGGAGTTGATGCGGGTATCATATCAGTTGATCACTGAGACTATCTGAGCCGCTTTAGACCTATATCATCCTCAAAACCTGACCTCCATGAAGCTGGATTACAGGACCACGCCACGAGTCCCAGTCAAATAAAGATTAAAATATTAACTTATCCTGATCCAAGATTAACTTATCCGACAGTCAAATGGACTAATATACCACCTAGATTAACAATTAATACCTTCCTGTCAGTATTTTTTGTAAATTTTACAAACACACAGTAATAATAATATTATAATGAAACTCAATATAGATTCAAGCTTGCACAAAGGTAAATGCTTTTACTCACGTCCTTAGTTTTATTTGTCGATACAATACTAAACACATTAATATAGAACAGATATAATAAGCACATTTACTGGTTTATGTGTTTCTCTTTGTTCTCATCTCATTACTGATTTGATTTACGAGGTGTACACTGACTTTTGTTATAGTAATTCAATAAAATATGCGTTGCTTTGATCTAAACTATAGCATATCCAAGTAATGGGAGAAAGAAAACGTGATTATTGAGTGAATAATAAATTCGTTGTTCTCTTAAATGCAGTAAACATGATTTATTGTCGGTGTGGGTGCGTGAGTGTTGTTTTTTATGAACTATGAAATGCAAACTTTGGAACGAAATGTTACTGATTAATAATCATATTGCGGAGAAGGATTTTTATGAAATTTAGATATAACCAGCCCTTCGGGATAAACTCCCTGTATATACAGGGTGAGTTTTATTTGTCCCCCCCTTAACTTTTGAAAAGGAAAAAATTGAAACCCTTTGGGGAATGTTTTTGTAGGATTATGAAGTTTGTTTTGACGTACTTTGCAACACCCACCTCCCACACAAAAAACGGGAGGGAAGGCCCCAAAAGTTTAAAGTTGCAACCCCCCCTTTGTGGCACCTAAAAGAAAGGGAATTTTAATACAAATTCAGCGACGCAAATGAACGATTTTTATCCCTACTCGTTTGTTTGTAATTCCTGTTTAAAGATTGCAAGAAATCAGCTTTAAAATGCCACATTTCACATATTATTTTTTTAAATTGTAAATTGTTCTCGAAAATCTTTAAAGGGAAACATCACGACCCTATAACATAATCCCATGGGGTATTTTCAAGAATAATTTACATAAAATTGTGTCACGTGAAATGTAGCATTTTTAACCCGATTTCATGTAATATCACTATTTGAGAAGCCGACCACTCTCATGAGGGTATTTTAAGGCAAATATGTGGTGAACGATGAGTGTGATGAGTGGTAGTAATGAGTTATGAGGTGTAGTCTTGTTACAAACTAAGGCCGACTCTTCCTTAGAATGGGTCATTAATTAATAGCCCAATGACCAATGGAAATACAAGGACCAACGGCTTAACGTGACTTCCGAACCACGCAGGTGATGGTCTGATAGGCTATGTTTAAACGATGGTGGGAGTTGATGCGGGTATCATCAGATGATCACTGAAACTATCTGAGCCGCTTTATAGACCTGTAAATAATCCTCAAACCTTAAAAATCTTTAAATGTGTATTTTAAAAAACCGAGTCGAGATAAAAATTGTTGTTCCCTTTCTTTTGAGGTGCCACAAAATTAAAGGGGAAGTTGCAATTTAAACATTTTCGTGCCCCGTTTTTGGATGGAAGGTGAGTGACGAAAAGTACGTCAAAACAAACTTCAGGATAAAAAAACATTTTCCAAATTGGTTTAAAAATATTTTTTTTCAAAAGTTAAGGTGGGGGGACATTTAAAACTCACCCTGTATATATCCGGATATAGCGTACAAATGCGAGTACTGTATATCGGATTTGCTGCCGCATATATGTCGACGCAGGGAGGATTGAAAGCCATGTGGACCGCATTCACTGCATTCCCCTGTCCAAGCTCGGCGGTTGTTCATTTCAATCCCACTGTTCCTGTTCTCGTGCACGTAAACCCTTCGTGGTTCTCAAACCCACGTATTTGAATGCTCTTTTCTGGCTAGTTTTGCAATGGAAAACAAACAAAGGTTGCTATTCAGGCGACTGCTAAAATAGATCGCCATCGACAAATTTTCAATTTATCGAACTTTATATGAGACCACTACTTTTGATTTTTTAATACCAATGTGTACAAATGTGTAGCGTGCTATGCAGAAACTGATACTACAAACAAAAGCAAGTTGAAAATGTCTTGTAACATTTTTTATTTCGGCGTAGTTTAGCCGTAATCAGCCATTTTGTTAATGTTTAAAAATAAATAATAAGTTAAAACCCCTTTGAGATATTTTTCTGAATCTTGTATAAGCCTCCTAAAAACATTTTCAAATTTATATTTTATCTAACTCATCAAATTTCAAAATGGCGACTATTCAAAACTTCAAAGTCAAATTCCAATTTGATTTCTATTTACCTTAAAATTTGTAGATGTCCGCTATTTTAAAATTTAATAAGTTAAATACAAAATATTTTTGAAAAGTAATATTAAGAAAACAATAATTAAGGTTTCAAAAATGTACAAAACGCGGATTACGACTTAATTAAGCCGAAATTTAAAAAAATGTTACTATACATTTTTTTAAACTTTTGTATGTAGAATCTGGTTCGGAATAGCACACTACACATTTTTGTGACACCCTGTATAAATTATACTGAAGTACGTATACTTGCAAAAGCTTATAAAGTGGTTTTAATATAAAGTTTAATTAACATAATGATTTGTTATTGCTTTAACTAAAGACAGTAATGTATAACTAAATAAGGAGATTTAAATAAAGAGCATGACCAAAACTGGTTTGGTTTGTAAATTTAAGGTAATAAGTTTTGAAAAAAAAATGTCTAATTATTTTTAAAAATGTTGCGAACATTTAACTTTTTTTGGAAAATAGTATTTTTATAAAATTGTTTTAAAATGGTTTCTGGCACCAAAAAGACCGCAATATAATTTATTACGGTATTCTAAAAGTGTTTTTATCACTGACCTTATTTCCTACCTATAGCACAGTAAAATAAAGTTTGAATGGAAAGATTTAAAACTCTATTACTTTTAATGTAAGATTAAACTAATAGAGCTCCTAATACTTATTGGTTACTTTAAAAAGTACTTTGCTTTTTGTCACGGGAAGAATTATTAAAACTCCAGTTTTCCCATTAATTGTTTTTACACTTGTACAATTATCTGTCAAACATACTGGGTGAGTTTTGAATGTCTCCCCACCCCCACCATAACTTTAGATTCCCCTAATTTTAAAATACAACCCCCTTGTAGCACCTCAAAAGAAAGGAAATTTTAACACAAATTTAACGACGCAAAGAAAATTTTTCATCTTGACTCGATTTTTGTTATAATCATTTGAAAATGACACAAAGTCGTGTTTAAAATGCCACATTTCACAAACAATTTATTTTGAATGCCAAAATTTTCTTCAAAATATTCTGAAGGAAACATCACAACCCTATAACATAATCCAATAGAGTATTTTGAAGAGCATTTTGTCAATAAATTGTATGTGAAATATGGCATTTCATACCTGATTGTGTGTCATCTCTCAATTAGTATAGTAAAAAAAACGAGTCGAGATAAAAAAGTTTTCTTTGAGTCGTTCAATTTTCGTTGAAATTCCCTGTCTTTTGAGGTGCCACAATGGGGAGGTTTGTATTTTAAAATTTGGGGGCCCTTCCCCACGGATTTTGGGTGAGGGATGGGGTACGCAAAGTACATCAAAACAAACTTCAGAATCCTATAAAACATTTCCCAAATGGTTTTAAAAATATTTCCTTTTTCAAAATTTAAGGTGGGAGGGGATATTTAAAACTCACCCTGTAGATACTTATAATATGTTTTCCTCATTGTAAACACATTGGAGTTAAATACTTAAATACTTTTACTTTGGTTTGAGTCACCGACCACTCTAAGAGGGTATCTTAAGGTCAATTTGGGACGAATGGTGAGTGTGTTGATGGAGGTGTAGTCTTGTTAGAAACTAAGGCCCACTGTTCCCCAGATTGGGTCATTAATTAATATCCCAACGACCAAAAGAGTGGACCAACTGCTTAACGCACTTCCGAACCACGAATCAACATTGGAACAAAATGCCCAGACCTTTCTAAGAAACTAAGTGTTATGAAACAGAGGGAAGAAAGGAAAGTTTGGTCAAAGATCATTATTTAGAGACAAAAAGTAAGTGAAGGAAACCATTGTGAGGCCAACACAGCAAACTGTTTCACTCCCAGCTCTCTTTGTTTCTCTACCTCTTTGTGTCTCAGTGCTCTCAAATAACCATTACGTTATATGACTTATCATTTCTTCATGGTAATTTAGCTGAAGTAATAACCGTAGGATTGCTTAAAGTCAAGTTTTAGCTGGATCTATAGTAGAAGTTTTTGCTTTATTTGGACGACTGATATTAAAAACTAAAGGACTGTGTCAATAGAATTTAATTATACGAATTTCAGTTACAACGAAAACAAAATGGTGGTTACTTGAAATTTACTTGAGTTTTGAGCTTTTAACTATCGTAACTTTGATACTTTGCTTTGAGACACCGACCACTCTTAGAGGGTATTTTAAGATTAATATGGGATGATGGTGAGTGTTTTTTTATGGATGATGAGGTGTAGTCTTGTTACAAACTAGAGCCGACTGTTCCCCAGATTGGGTCAATAATTAATAGCCCAATGGAATGGATCAACGGCTTAACGTTAGTTCCAAACCACAGGGAGTTGCCATTGTGGTAAACTTTAGTTAGAAATAACCAACTTTGTTGCCTCTTCCAAAACTATTTTCTGGAAAAATATGTAAAATGAAAGTTTTGAAAATTCCCAACACTGTTTTTAAAAGTCTACCTTGACTATGGTAGACCATCATATTAAAGGGTACAACCGAATAGGTAGCACCACAGCCAGGGGTACCTTGTTTCATTGTTTTACATTTATTTAAAGATTTAAGTGTTACATGAGTTTACTAAATAGCTCTGCTGGTTTCATTTCAATAAACCTGGAACATACGGAATTACAAAATATCCCAGACATGAGCTAAGGTAGTTGACCAAGAGCGTGTAGTGAAGATTTGATTACAAAAACTAAGTCCAGTTTAATTTAATTTATTTTATTTTATTTATTTTATTTATTTTATTTATTTTATTTATTTTATTTATTTTATTTATTTTATTTATTTTATTTATTTTATTTATTTTATTTATTTTATTTATTTTATTTATTTTATTTATTTTATTTATTTTATTTATTTTATTTATTTTATTTATTTTATTTATTTTATTTATTTTATTTATTTATTTATTTTATTTATTTTATTTATTTATTTTGTAATTGTAAAATGTGTGTGTTTTGTGTGTCATCCAAGCAACCGATGAAGATCTACATTTCGGAGGACTTGACGATGTTTTAGTTCAATCGAAACCAGATGAACTGTATGGATTAGTTTTTGGAGCTGATCGAAGAAGGTAAATATAAAACCATTGTACGTCATGGGTTAGCCCGGGAGGCAAAAACAACACTGTGCTAAAACGTATGAATTTAACTAAAAAATTTTACAAATTTTGAACATAATTTTAAAATGTATACCACACAAATTTATTTGGAGGTTGCAAGTGAAAAAAACACACACAAAAATTACTAGGATTTATCATTTTATTGATCAAATTTTGAAATATTGTACCCAACAACATTGAACTTAAATGTTGAGAAGAAAAAGAAAAGTCAAAGTAGTTCAGGAAACAGAAATTCTTTTTACGGCCGGTCGTGTTGACAGTCTCAAATGATTTCTTTTGACTCAGAAATAAACCAAAGTGGGTAGCCTTGGATCAAAGTTGTTTCTTATTTCAAACAAACAAATCGACTCCTGCAGTAAATACGCGTAGTGAGCTCTTGACTTTTCAAACGCAATCTTTTCAAGATTGATTCTTTGATCTCTAGATTTGAAATCAAGATGAGTTTGTTTAATAAGTAATTGCTTTTTCATTGCAGCAATTTCTATGAAGAGAGAGAAGTCAATATAGTATAGTTATTCATAATTACATTTTAAAATCACCTGTTTCTACAGCATTGAAGATAATTGAAAAAAATGTTGACAATTAAAGTAAAGAAATTACTATTTATGAGTTTTCTAGGACAAGTTAGTACAGACCAAATAAATACTCTGTGGTATGGGATGTAATCTGTTCCGACGAATCTCTTCATGGTTCATTCCAATCGGTCTTTGAAAGCTGCTTTTTAAATCAGTTGTTTATTTGTGATTTTGTGTAACCATTTTCCTGTAGTAATTTCTTTTCTTTCTTCCAATCGTCCTGATCTGAGATATAAATTGCACGGTTTATGGTCACTCCCATTCCATACATCCAAGGAACCACAGACAAGAAAGGCAGAATCTTTTACAAACACAACATAAAGACTGTTTTCAAGCCAGCGAGTAAACTGAAGAACTGTTTGAGACCTGTGAAGGACCAGATGCCATTGTGCACGCCGCAAGTCTACGAAATTCCTTGCAATTGCAGTTCAGTGTATATTAGCGAGAACTAAAAGATTAATTACAACGAGAGAGGAGGAACACATCAGGCACATAAAAAACGAAATGTTGAAAAGTCGGTCGTAGCGGATCATAACTACATCACGAAACATGCAGTAGAATTTGACAAAGCCAAAGTATTGGCAAAAATTTCACATTATCCGAGAAACCATGAAATTCCTGAACTCGTCTACTTGCGCATCATATTCGGCACTTTTGTGAGGTGTGCGGAACCGATGCGCCGTGGAGAAGTGTATTCCGCTCCCTACTTAGGAGGAGTAGTCCGTTCCCTAAGTAAGACTACTCTTCCACCTTATGGTGCACGACCATTGAATTGGTTAAATTCAAAAGTATGATTTCTTTATGCAATAATTACGAGGTAAATGGACTAAATGAATTAGTGACGATAATGTCTAAAATATAAGTAATACAGCCTACTTACGACAAATTCAACGATTTAGTTAACAGAAAATTTTGTTTTCACATGCCTGAAATAAAAAATTACACTCTTAGTTTTTCACAAGTGAAAAGTAATTAAATCGTCATTGTTTAACTGGTTTTAAGACATTTCAAGACTTACAGTGTACTCTGTGCCACAGTTTGACCTTATAGGCTCCGGCTTTGAAGTCAATTATAAGTTGTCAAACAACACCTAAACATAAGTAAGGTAAATTTAGGAAACAATTATATCAGGCTACCTTTTCAAGAACCCGTGATTATTGATGAACTCTGCCCAATCCTCGACGCGACATCCCGTGAGACGTATTTTCGCAAAGCCTTGCGGACCTCCCTCCGTCTGCACCACATCACATGTCGGTTGTTCTTGATGCTCAGGGTAGAGCAACGGGCTACTCAGATTGTCAAGGCGTACGAGATAGCTAAAGTTTCGAGAACCTGCCTAAAAATAAGTCAAAATGAAGGTGTTGAGTTAAATTTTAGTTTTGCAGTAAATCAAAGTAGTTTTTCTCTCTTAAGTTTATACATGCACTAAGTGTTATGTACACAAAAGGCATTCAGCTTAGCTACTATGTTGTATTCTCTATAGACCTGGTATTATATTAAATACTCTGTGACCCTCGTCTACTAATACCTTGTACAGTTGGTCTGGCCGGTGGCCTTGACTATGGCTAATCTAACTTTTGAGCAGTCGAACGTTTCGTGGTGTTTTGCTAGGCAATAATCAAAATTAGTACCAGTAGGGGATCAACTGCTGAAAGAAGTGGATCACACACAATTTTTAGGGCACAAAATCAAAAATAAACACACAAAATCTACTACCACTGGTGAAAAAAGACAGCTAAAACATCTTAAGCTATATGGTAAAAAATATAAGTATGTAAATTAAAATTTAAATACCATTTTCCATGAATTCTCCTATTGTACTCGTATATAATGAATGTGACAACTAAACGTTCTGTATTATTTAACAACGCTTTAACATCCCTTTAATTTTTTTAAAAGTATATATTTTTAACATTTAAATTTACTAAGCCCATATTATTTTACAATTATTATCTTTAAGAATAATAATTAGTTTAATATCATTACTTACGAGAGAACCTAACAGCAACTTTTCACTGTTCTGCCGATAATTATTCGTTTAGTAGTTCCGCTAACCGTCACAAGAGAGCTGCACATACTGGAAAATCTACCTTACCACTGTAATGGTACTGTAGCCGTAGTAGTTCCACCAACTGAAAAGAGCGCTGCACATGCTGAGAATTCTACCTTACCACTGTATAATAACATATACAGTTACCTATACTGTTATACCTAACCTGTTACTATACAGTGGTAAGATAGACTGTCTAGCATGTGCAGTGCTCTGGTGGCAGTTTGCAGAATTAGTACAAGGATTGCTTTCGGTAGTACCGTAATGCTAGCAGTACACGGTGTGCTCGTCATGTCTCGCGAGGCCATGTCTCGGCCTCGCCTGCGCTCGGTCTGGGAGCGGTTTTTGGCACGAGTCAAAGGGCCCGAGCGACCACGAGATCACCGGAGAGCCGAGCGCGAGACACCCCTGTACACTCTCGTCTGCACTCGGGCTCAGTTTTTATTCAAACAAATTTAACAGCCCTCGAAAGAAACCCATCTTAGTTTATCTAAATATTGCCCTTTATTTACCTTGTTCTGTTCCGGTTTATTGCTTTCCATCTCCTACGTCTCCAGGGTTTTTGACTTTCGTCTTCTTGAAGGTATACACATACTTGAAATAAGAAAAAGACAACAAAAATGCAGCTGCTGCTACTTCTAAATCAAGAGCCTTCTCCATTTCAACAAACCACCAATCACCAACCGGACCAAACCACCGGCAGCGAACTAGGCACGGGCCGCCTCGGCGCGGTCCCTCGGCGAGAGTGTACTTTGTAACCTCGCAGTACAATCTCGTGGGCCCTCGTCGGATAAAGCCTCGCCGAACGTCCCGGCAAGGCGCCTCGGCGAGAGTGTACTGCTACCATAACTGTCAGTTGGTATTTTGTGTTACGTCTCGTCATTATAGCTACGTCACATGAAAAACCCCCTCCACCATCAGGAAAGAGCATATAATAATATTTTCCGACAGCCAAGCCGCTCTTCAAGCGCTTGACTGTGTAACCACCACCTCCAGACTTGTCTGGCAGTGCATACAGACATTGAAGATTCTCTCCAGTCTGAATAACGTTCAGCTGGAGTGGATCCCAGGACATCGGGGTTTTACTGGGAACGAGAAAGCTGACCTGCTTACAAGGAAGGGAGCACTGTCCCCATTTGTAGGTCCAGAACCGGCTGTCGGGGTCAGCCCTTCCTTGATCAGGCATTGCTAAACGAGCAGGCGCTTTCAGAACATAGGCAAACATGGCAACATATCCCAGGCCAAACAATGGCCAAATGTCTAATCAAACTCTTTAGTTAGACTAAACCGACAGGACATTAGACTAACTATCGCATACATAACTGGACACGGGCACTTCAGGAACCACTTAGCAAGGATAGGTCTCCATACAGGAGACACCTTTTGCAGACTATGTGAGCGCTCTATAGAGTCCGCTCAACATATCTTGACAGACTGCGCTTCCCTAGAGGCAAGGAGAGGACCACTTCTGGGGGTCTCGGGTGGCAGGAAATCAAACCCTCTGAGCTAGGCAAAAGATCCTTGAGCTTTGTAAGCGAACAAGGATCGGACTACCTGAGTGAGAGAAACAGGAGTTTGCACAATAAACCTAAGGTTGACGTGTATGCGGTCCGGAACTGCATCTCCATTTAAATCTAATCTAATCTACTAGGTAGTTTCGACAAACGTTTTGGAAACAAAATATTACACTTCAAAATGAGATAAAAATTCTTGTGTGTACACTTTTTAAATTTATCGGGTTAGTTCTTCGTGCAATTTTCAAAACTATCATGAAATTATCACCCGCAATAAAATTGTCCCCAAAATAAAGGAGCAAACGGAAAAAATGGCTGTGTAGGAAAAATTAACTTTAAGCTGCTCTTTATATGCAATTTATATAGATAACTCCAACAATAATATTTGTTTATAATTACTGAAACCTTACAGTTTGTTTAGAACGCTCCTGTAGTTTAAATATTACCTCGTAATTGCCTGGTACGTTTCAACTTGGTTAAAAAGGAATAGTGAAAAATAAAATAAGAAACATATTTTAATAAGAAAATTATTTTATTTAAATATGTACACATCTTATAAATCATCTCCAAAACTAACATACTTCTCAATTTCCTTCCATATCACTCCATAAAACAGTTACAGATACAGTAGTTATAAACCTGTATAAGCGTCTTCAGAATATAGTGGACATTTACCAAGCATTGTTTAGCAACGTAATGATCACATAGAAATTTCAGTAAAATAATGATCGTAAGTTGTATTAAGCATTAATGGATATTTTGTGTGTTAGTATGACAATGTATAACTGTTATTCCAAAAAAGCTGATAATTTTGTTTTTAATCAGTGCAAAACGGTATTTACAAATTGTACAAAAATACAATAAATTTATTTACAATAACAAAATTAATAACATTGAACCTTTTAACTTGAAAGGCATAGCCTAACCAAGAGTGATGATGGATTAACTTGTGAAAAAATGTTTTATTTTAAAACATAAGAATGCAGCCTCTTGTTAATTTTACAAACGAGTGCATTGGCTGTGTTTAAATGAAAGTTATAAAATTCAAAACCTTTGGTGCCGACATCATCATAATTTAGCATTTTTTGTTTCGTTTGAAATTTTAAAATCTGTGACCTCTTAAGCAACACAAAACTAATCTTAACTCTTAGGCTTTCGCGGCCGGTGTCATCACTAAGATCTAAGGCTTCCGGTTTACACCGCGTCACAGTTGAAATATAATTACTGCTAAACGTTTCGACCTCGCTGTGGAGAGTCATCCTCAGTAGCTTGTTGACTGGCTGAGACTGGATTGGCCGGCCGTGGCGTCTTCTTATATACCCAATGGTACAAGCTACTGAGGATGACTCTCCACAGCGAGGTCGAAACGTTTAGCAGTAATTATATTTCAACTGTGACGCGGTGTAAACCAGAAGCCTTAGATCTTACAAAAACTAATGTTTGATTCATTAACTTACCTCTTAAAAAAGTATTTCAAATTGATATAGATTTAATCAATTTTGTCATTTCCTTAATTTAAAACTAAAATGTTTTTTATTCGTGATAACCATTGGAAATATTTGCACGTATTTGTTCTGTCTCCTTGCTGGGGCTACGTTACGTAATACCCGGCCGGAAAGATCTCGCTCGGGAATACCTTGAATGCTGCCGAAGGAAATTATGTAAACCCCGTTAATCCTAAAAGAGAGCAGTAAGAAATCACGTAGTAAGAAATTGCCCTCAGTATTTTGTATCGAAAATTACACCCCGCTTAATCAATTATGAAACTCAAACCTTCACTATATGACTTGGAATTTACTAAATACATACACTTTTCTGGTAGTCCCAAACAAAAATGCATTTGACTACCAGGACTTTCTGTGAGTGTAAGTTCTAACTAGACCATTATTTATTGAACATTCTAAATGTATTTCGGTTAACACAACTGTGTTTCCTTCTGACGAACTTTGTATGACCACTACCACCAAATACACAATTTGAGTTTCCATGCTTGCTCGGCCTTTATTCACAAAACAGCCAATGTTTTACATGATTTGTGTTTGAAAATGTACTACGTAACGATTATTGCATATAAAGTGTGCTGATGCAGTTGCTGAGGTGAGGAGGCGAACTGCTGAGGCAGATGCTGATGGCAGCTGCTGCAAGGTGTGAAGCCTCGAGTTGGAGAGGTGCTAAGAGGCTGAGGGTGTGGGGGTGGTTTTGTTGGACACAGAGTTGTGTACCTGCAAACAGAAAACACAGTTTGTTTCCTCAGAGAATTGTCCCAAGCAGTTGCTGAGGTGAGGAGGCGAACTGCTGAGGCAGATGCTGATGGCAGCTGCTGCAAGGTGTGAAGCCTCGAGTTGGAGAGGTGCTAAGAGGCTGAGGGTGTGGGGTGGTTTTGTTGGACACAGAGTTGTGTACCTGCAAACAGAAAACACAGTTTGTTTCCTCAGAGAATTGTCCCAAGCAGTTGCTGAGGTGAGGAGGCGAACTGCTGAGGCAGATGCTGATGGCAGCTGCTGCAAGGTGTGAAGCCTCGAGTTGGAGAGGTGCTAAGAGGCTGAGGGTGTGGGGGTGGTTTTGTTGGACACAGAGTTGTGTACCTGCAAACAGAAAACACAGTTTGTTTCCTCAGAGAATTGTCCCAAGCAGTTGCTGAGGTGAGGAGGCGAACTGCTGAGGCAGATGCTGATGGCAGCTGCTGCAAGGTGTGAAGCCTCGAGTTGGAGAGGTGCTAAGAGGCTGAGGGTGTGGGGGTGGTTTTGTTGGACACAGAGTTGTGTACCTGCAAACAGAAAACACAGTTTGTTTCCTCAGAGAATTGTCCCAAGCAGTTGCTGAGGTGAGGAGGCGAACTGCTGAGGCAGATGCTGATGGCAGCTGCTGCAAGGTGTGAAGCCTCGAGTTGGAGAGGTGCTAAGAGGCTGAGGGTGTGGGGGTGGTTTTGTTGGACACAGAGTTGTGTACCTGCAAACAGAAAACACAGTTTGTTTCCTCAGAGAATTGTCCCAAGCAGTTGCTGAGGTGAGGAGGCGAACTGCTGAGGCAGATGCTGATGGCAGCTGCTGCAAGGTGTGAAGCCTCGAGTTGGAGAGGTGCTAAGAGGCTGAGGGTGTGGGGGTGGTTTTGTTGGACACAGAGTTGTGTACCTGCAAACAGAAAACACAGTTTGTTTCCTCAGAGAATTATTGTCCCAAGCAGTTCGCTGAGGCTTAATTCGTCCGTCCAAGGAACACACTACACCGTGTACTTAGCAACTGGCCAAACAAACGGAGTTTAGTGTAAAGTAAAAAGAGACACATTTCATTTTAAGTTAGGATTATCTGTGTGGCTGTTCTGTATGTATTGTAATTATTTCACTAAAACATATGTTTTCATTGAAAGAGATGAAGCTCTTCTTATTAGATGTATATAATTTAAAAATTACTTCACAACTTTATTAGATTTTGTGAAGTAATTTTAAATTATATGTTTTCATTGTTTATTCATTTCCATAACAACATTGAATGTTTCTCACTTCCAGGCCCGGCGATCTTATACCGTAGCCTCGGTTCCAGACCGTACCCCCAGACCCCCCGGTACTTTGACCCCCGAAGATTTTTCCTGGGTACGGCCTTGACTCTCCTAGTGCGCTTTCAGAGTGTATATACACATCATTTGTGCCAATTAGTACGTTTCTAGGCCTGGTGACTTTAAGAAATCATAACACAATGAATCGACTATACTCTGTAAGTGTAGGTAGTACAGAAGGGAAGGAAGGGGTGGCTACCTCTGCGATCTCGACGGGTGCTGGTGCCACGGGGGTGACCGTGCCGTCCTCCTCCGCCACTCGCAGACCAATGGTCGCCCCTATCTTCGCACTCGCCTGTCTGAATGAGTCCGACAACTTCTCCTATCAAACATTTAAACATAAACATAGGTAAGTCTGTCTTATCTCAAATTTAAAATCTTAATGGTTTCTATCAAATATACCTAGCGTTTAGATTTGCTGGTTTGCGTGATAGTCAAAGATCCCATTTATGCAAAGTGTGGCATGAGAACACAAGTTTATTAGTTAAATATAATTACCTTTCGTTGCAAAATTATTTTAAAGGATTGCTTACGGGCTGCAAAATGCTATCAACCGGAAATGAAACCTCGTACACTCAAGAAAAGGAACAATCGTAGTTTTAATCGAAACTGTTTTAAGAGTAGCGATAAAACAAATACCCTGGACCTTATTCGACTGGGTAACCAACTGCTTTTGGTCAAACTTTACAAATCCTCTAATATAAAACTACTTCTATTCCCATGCAATTCTATTGGATGAGGGTAGACATTCATAAAACTGGTTGTACACCAAAACTTTTCCAAAACTGAGGGGATTTGATTTTAAAAACAGGAAAATGTTTATTGGACTCTTGCCGACGTACTCTTAAGAGGGGGCCGGATAGAGGGCCGCAGGTCCAACTCAGAGTACCGCTTATAACATGGGATAAAAACTGCAAACTACGTTTTAGGCAAGTTAATTTACTTAAATGTGAAAATGTTCTCTCGGGACGCATAGATCTATTGATGCTGCTTCATATAAACACCAAACCCTAAGAGTCATTACCTTTCGTCATCAAATTAATTCTGTACTTCTGAACTAATAACTGGATTTTTATAATAATATAGCACTCGAAATTCAGTAATTAAAATTCTATTTTATAACCGAACTCATTTCTTTTATATGCCGCAGCAGTAATGACTCTATGCTTCCCGAGAAACACTTTCCACGTTTTAGTTCATTAACCTACGAAAAACCCAGTTTACAAATTTTCCCATGTTAAATTCCCTATCCCATTTGAACGCCGTTCGTGCTCTATCCGGCCCCCTCTTCTTTACATTCAGACTGTTGAAGTGTAGGCTACTGTTTCCTTCACTTTCAAAAGCTATTTCTATTTATAATACATGATGAATAATCTTTATTTGTACAGTACGTCTTTTACTGATCAATCATGATTTGTGATGCCCACAAATCCTAGGTTAAGAAACACATTAAAATGCCATTGGCGTAGACAATAAAAAAATCAATGGACAAAGTTGCACTTACCTGTACTACGTTGATGCACATGGAGGTCAGCGCCAGGCCGAAAACCAAATACACTATGCTTGCCATCATATACATTTGGTTCTGAAATCCAAATCAGACACAGGTTAACAAACTTGATCGGGTAAAACTTGTGTTTTTAGGGACAATAACCTTTAAGTATTTACATTTATAACAGCTTAGTTTATTTGAAATTAAATTCACATATTTTTCCACCATGTCCCATCTCAAAGTACAACCTTCGTCGGTCTATTGAGTTGTCAATCCCTCGGCATAAGACATTATTCTTTGAAAATCAAACCATGTACAATTCAATAAAAATGTTTAACCATCTGCCCTTGCTTTTGAGAAATAAGTCAAACATAAAACAGTACAAAATTACTTTAAAAGCATTGCTCATAATAAAGAAGTATCTACCGTTAAAGATTTAAAGGAGTACAGTTAAAGATTTTCTTGAAACAAGGCTGTAGTTAAAAGTATTTGACGAGTGTCATGCAATTTATATTGTTACTTGACAATAAAGACATTTGAGTTTGACAAAGTATTTCTAACAAAAAACAATTGGAAATCATTGTAATTTGAACATTATATTTTTAGTTTATATCTAAAATTAATAGTTCAAAATGTCATGTTCTAACAGTTTTAAAATGTTGCTTATTTGTTCAAAACTATTGCATTAATTGAAGTATAGTAAGTAACAAGTTCAACGTTTGTAAATGAAAAAAGGTCTACAGTCGTTAATAATGTGTTTAGTTAGTGCTAACTAGGATGAAGCGCGACTTGCGCATGCGCGTAGATCACTCTTCCCTTCCCTACCCGATAGTACAGTCATGTACACCCCTATTAACAAAATAGTCATGTACACAAAATATCAATACAAATAGTTTACATTATACGAGGTTCGATACGTTATGAACTACGTACATTAATGAACTAAACTACGACAGTAATAATTACAGTAATACATTATTTAATAAGGCCCATCTTAAAACTAGACAATGACATTATTTTGAAAGCTCATTGTACATTGTCGGGCCAAAGTAGGAGAACCCTCTCCTCCCCAGATCAAATCTAACCCGGGGAAAGAGAAGTATTCTCTCTTGACGGGTGTTTCTATTGTTGACCTCTTCCCGGTAGGAGAGTCTCTTACTGAGGTACTGTGGCTCATCAAGAATGGGTGATTTTTGGACCAAGCAACATGCAGTTATCCTGCATACATCTTCCATCAGAAGCATGTTTTCACTAAGATCTAAGGCTTCCGGTTTACACCGCGTCACAGTTGAAATATAATTACTGCTAAACGTTTCGACCTCGCTGTGGAGAGTCATCCTTAGTAGCATGGCCACGGCCGGCCAATCCAGTCTCAGCCAGTCAACAAGCTACTGAGGATGACTCTCCACAGCGAGGTCGAAACGTTTCGCAGTATTTACATTTCAACTGTGACGTGTAAACCGGAAGCTTTAGATCTTAGTGATGACACCGGCCGTGAAAGCATAAGAGTTAAGAAGCATGTTTGCTGCATCTCTACAGGGAGAAACATGCTCACTAAGCCTCGAATTGAAAGCGAGCGGTTGGATGCCCGTTGTATTCTCCCTTTATCCCCTAACCTACCCTAATCTCCATCTATTGTAGTCTGTCTGCTTGTAGTTTCTAAACTAAAAGCTCTTGAACATTGGCTTATAGTTACTTATGGCAACGTTTTTAAATTACAGACTTTAAAACTATTGCTGCGAAAATGCCCATCAAAAACTACAGAAGATAGATAGAAGAAGTGGGAGCACATAATTTATACAGTAATAAAAAATGACCGTTTTATCATGTTTATTCGATCATTAAATAAAACCACTTAACAATACGCCACTAACTGTTCTCCCCCATATAGAAAAACTTATTGAAAAAAAAACAGAGTTAATGTATCTGCAAAAGAAATCGTTTATGAACAGTGTTTTCAGATCTGATAAAGATTTAAAGTCGTGCAACAAAGTAAGCAAACAGTTAACAGTGAAGAAGTTAAACTCGTACACAAACACACCGGAGATATAAGCGGCCTCTGGTCTTCAGGCAGGTCAGGATCAAATGATGGGTCAATGAGTCCCTGATAACACAGATAACAACAGGTGTTAGTTTGTTAGGAAAGCACATCACATCAAACAGCGTTAGGTGCAACAATAATAACACACTCACACACAAATAAGCAGTCGTAGGGCGTAAAGAACAGACAACTATGGCAGTAAGATTTGTACACGCTGGGATACTATTTTTTGGTTATACTACAAGTACTTAATTTTTTATAATTATTTTAAGTTTTTCCTTTACTTAAATTAGTTCAAACGTAATTTCTTTTAAAGCATATATAATTCACATATATCTAAACCTCCTAGTAGATATTTATATTGGTATCGCGCGCGACTCAACTCTCACCACTACAATTTGTAATGTGACTAAAACGGTGACGCTAGGTAAAGAGGTGTATAAAATAGATAAAAAATAATAACAATCTTTTTTAAAACTGCAAAACGCTCTACTTCTCAATTTCAACCATTGGAAGGAAAATCAATATTTTGTATTCTATAATGACGTCATGTAACTATGTTACTAAGTTTTTCTCTTAAGAAAAAGCTAATGGTAGTGACTTTCTAAAATTGTATTGTTATTTTTAAATATTCCAAATAAAAAACTTCTAAACAAACGTTAAACAAATATTTGTAATGTTGCATTGTTAAAAAATGGGATACAGTACTTATAAGTCAATACATGTTAATTGTTTACAATGTAGAAAAAAGTTCTTGTGTCCCAAGTATCAGCAAAATGTTAAATGTATATTTATTTATTTATAAAATAATGACGTGTTAATAAGTTTCTATCTTAGAAAAGCACTTAGCTAACAGAGTGATTAGTTTAAACAGCCTAATGGATATAGCTACCTGAAAGGAAATCAAATATGTTTTTACTATAAGTGCCAAATAATGACGTCATGTACAATGCTGTTAAGTCTTGAGGAAAAGCACCTAGCTAACAGAGTGATTAGTTGATATGTCTACCTGAGGTACAAAGTCACCGAAACCGATAGTAGACATGGAGATGAAGACGAAGTAGAATGACTCAAAGAAGCCCCAAGACTCCCACACGTAGAACACCGTGGCTCCACAGAATATGTAGATCAGGAGGATAAAGATAGCCACGGAGATGGGGAGATTGAACTCGTCATCTGCAATATATTTAACATTTATAATACATAAATAACCACTAAAGTCAACGCTAATTCTACTGTTTCTACTGCGAACTCTTCGTATCCACGAAGTGTGCATTGGGAGGCGATTTGGCCAAAGTTTTGTTTGTACGCACTAAAACCAAACTTCTTCACTTCTTCATTAAACTATGTAAGGATGGGAGAAAGAGCGTAATATTAAAACGTTGTCTGTAAGCGCGGAAAGTGTGTTAATCCACCACTGAGTGCGTTTCAGTGCGTTTAATTTTCAATCGTTGCATTTCAGATGCATTTCAGTCGTGCATTTAATATACATCAATTTCTTTCTGGGTTAAGATAGAGACGTCTAGTTTTCAGCATTCATCATCATTTTCCAAGACCTTCAAAATTAAGTGTCACTCGATGGGGCTTCCTATGAAAATTATGGGGCTACCCCAATCCCCCATTTTGAAAACTAGGGCCAAGTGCCAGTATGCGTTAAAAGGTACTTTTGTTTCCTCTAATAAAATGTACCAAGTTCGGTCGCGCTAAAAAAACTGGTTAAAAAGTTATAAAGGCGTTTCCACACTTTCGCCTAGTAAAAGCTGTTAACTTAAAATCGACGCCATTTCTTTTGGGTTAAGATAGAGACTTCTAATTTGCAGCATTCATCAACATTTTTTAAGACCTTCAAAATGAGGTGTCACTCGATGGGGCTTCCCTATGAAAATTATGGGGCTATCACCCATTTTGAAAACTGGGGCAAAGTGTCAGTATGCACTAAAAGGCACTTTAGTTTCCTCTAATAAAGTGTAAAGTTAAGATAGAGACTTCTAATTTGCAGCATTCATCAACATTTTTTAAGACCTTCAAAATGAGGTGTCACTCGATGGGGCTTCCTATGAAAATTATGGGGCTACCCCCCCAATCACCCATTTTGAAAACTGGGGCAAAGTGTCAGTATGCACTAAAAGGCACTTTGGTTTCCTCTAATAAAGTGTACGGAGTTCGGTTGCACTGAAAACACTGGTTAAAAAGTTATAAAGGCGTTTCCACACTTTTGCCTAACCCTGTATAATAAGACTTAGTTCTGTTGGATAAGAAAAGTATAAGTTGCTGTCATGTATGAAGTAAAAGCTTAGACTACGTATTTAACTTTTCCTTCATTAAACTGACCTATGGCGTACGTAGAGAGTGCCGGGGTGCCCGGTGGGTCCCCGGGGGTGAAAGCAGGTCTGGGTGGCACAGGAGGCACGGTCGGGGCCGGTATATCGTCTAGCATCACGCCCGGGGGCAGCTGACTCGGGCGTCTGAATGTCGCTATGTCGTACACCATCTGCATCCCTTTCATCACCTCCTGCAATACATGCTCAGTCACTTATCAAGTATAACATAAATCATTAGTTTGAATAGATTCTTACTCTGGAGAACGTAATTTTACCAGAATTTTAAAGATTCTGAGTTGAACTATGGAGTCTGCGTGCTCTTTCTTACTCAAAGCCAAAGCAGAAAGAAATGTAAAGAGACGTTTATAGCAATATTAAGGCCTACACAGCTTTTTACAGCATAGGTTAGATGTTAGATTGAGGGGATCAAGTGGTCAGGGACTGGTTACCCTTATGCACGTCTGCCTCGTCTGTTGGGCATATTGCGCTACCACTGGAATGAAAGGAAGTCTGGATTCAGGAGAGGAATGGGACTGGGTTCGGCTGACCAGACAATCATGAGAGGGTGCGACAAGCAAGCCCACTGACAACCACTTAGGGGACTCTAACCCCCAAGACATGGAGAGCCTTGCCAACACTCGGGGGCCGTTCCCCCCAAGATTATGGCAAGCCTCTCCTGAAGTCGCGGTCTACCCTGCTGCCGCATCCCCCTTAAATGATATCTGATCCAACTTCCCTGGTGGGGAACGGAGCGTGTTCAACATCTGGACAACTACAAAGCTGCCCAGTATTTTTGTGAACAACTCTTTTTTGATGTACCCCAGTATAAAGTAATCTGAGCAGGTACTAACCAGACAGATACTGACTGGGGAGAACAGCATAGGTACTTGTTTTCCAAGTTTACTGCATTTAAGCACATGGGTTGTTTCTGAAGGAAACCCGAAAGAAGTATAGAGTTATCCAAAATATTAGTGCCTAATTATCTTAGTTTACGCTGATAACTTTCTTTTGTGTTAACTTCTTTTGAAAACTAATACTTAACAAATAACGTTTCATGTGTATATAATTCAATTTTTTACAATACCACGTATATGATAATGTATAAAAATGTTCATGCATATTTTTAAAAGTATCTAGTTGAAGTTACTAGAAGTAAAATAATAAAATCTCTAATTGAGCAAAATAGTAGAAAGTAATTTGGATAAATTGAACTTAAAGATGAATACAAAATAGAGAACGTACTTTTTGTCAAACTCTACAATATCCTATTTGCACAGTATACAACTAACTATAATTATTATGCATAACATTTCAAAATAAAAGATGAAGAAAAATATAGCAATCCCAAAAAGGGCAATATAGGTAACTATGTTGAACTAAAACAACATAAAATACAATTCATCTAAAGGGGGAAAATTGATCAGGAAATGAATAAAGGTTTACGAATCATTAGACCAACGGGATTGCTTTCTTCATGTGAAGCCTCGACACATGAAGAATCGAAGTTTTCCTCACTGGCTCTTGTGCTCTATAAAACGAAAACAAGTCAACAGGACCAATATAACAAGTTTCCAATAATTTTACACTATCTGAACTCCAATCCAACCTAAATAACATTAAAAATTCTTTGAAAATGTCCCAAAGTACGTTATTTTGTGCTTAAACTTCAAAATGTTCCCAGATCGCGGGGTTCTGGACCCAAGTTCATAGGGAAATAGGGCCTTTTCTTGACGAGGGCATTCGATATTCCTCATGACCCCGGTAGATGAATTCCTCAACACAGATAGCTGCCTCTGACTTTATAGCAGTTAGGAAATTCCTTATAATATAAAAACTCAAGTTTATTATTTGTAAACCCTTTACACACCTTCTGCGGTGATTAGGAACCACCAGGACCGGGATTATCTCACATTCTGATTATGAAAAGACTGTGCTTATCATTGATAGTAGTGTTTAAGAAAGTCTCACCTGTACGGGAACTGTGCGACGCACTTTCCTGCAGCTGCCTGTGTAGTATACTCTGCGCACGAAGGCCCAGATGAACTTGATGCCGCGGGTGAACAGCTTGCCGAAGTCAGCCAGCAGGATGAGGAACATAGGGATACCGAAGATGGCATAGATGATAGTGATGGCCCGACCCGTCGTCGTCGAGGGCGAGATGTGGCCGTAACCTGGCGATCAAACAAATGAGCCTGAGGTAGTGCTGGGAGGGTGGTAGCAATTAAATACATTTTTTACTACCCCAGTTGCAGGACCTTGTTTTATTACGATTACCTTGGTTGTGGTGCCTGTAGATCCTACGGTGCAGGTTGTAGCCTAAACACGTGTTTCGCAGCGCTTGTGCTGCATCATCAGTAGATACACTAAGTCACTATTTACACTAATAATTAAGTGACTTAGTTGTAATAGTGTGAATAGTGACTTAGTGTAGACTATCTACTGATGATGCAGCATATTCACTCGGCAATTGTTGGAGTCGGTGCTGTTAAAGGAATACGAGTATTATCAAAGGAGTAGCAGCACCGACTCCAACAATTATCAAGTGAATAAAGATCATAATACCCCACAAATTAAAGTTCACTATATGGATAATAGTGTGCGCTTATGGTGATATTCTAATATGTATTGGCAACTTAATATTTATTATTTTGGTTACCATGAAATAAGTACAGCTATGATATCTTACTGTAGTATAATGGACCAATTATTGCCTATACGTTGTAAAACATCAGAAACTCAGGTATAGTTTAGAAACTCAGAAATAATATAGTTTAACAAATAAATAACAGATAGTTGAGTTCGAATTGTGTCCTCAATATTCTTAATTGTATACAAAAAGATAGAACAGGAAAATAAAGGGATATAATTAGCGAATTTTCGTTATAAAAACGTTTTCAGGTTAAAGAAGAGGGAAGTGGTTAAAAAAATTAGGGACAAAAGTTAGTCAAAAAGTTAACTTCAATAAGTCATACAATAAATGTAACTATCATTTGTATAGTTTTACTTATTTAGGATGTATAATATCGTGTATCTATTGCTTTTAAGTCCTTTTTTGCACTCACTTAGATTAACAATATTTAGGGCAAATGTACGCGAGGCATAGAACAGAAAGAATGTAAAATGCGAGAATATCACAAATGAAACACAAAGTGTCATTTCACTCTCCATGACCAAAGCATGTTTGGAATTTCATGTGAGTAGGTTATATGAAATAGTTGGCTCTCTTCAGTACGATAAGCTATTTAGAATTCCCTTGTTTATTTTCAACCTCCAACACTGGCATCTACCGCAGTATTGTTTTGATAACACATGTTGAATAGTATATATAACACTAGGTTCTAAAGCGAAAACTTGTTACACACGCTAAAGTTCTAGGATTTGAACTCAATAGCCTGTGTATACGAGCGTACTAGTTTACTATAGGTCAGTGTCAAGGAATAAACTAACCGAAACAGCTGCTGTCCTTGTAAAATAAAGTTCATTAAATTTTTAAATTAAATTTTTTCACTATGGTTTAAAAGGGGTTTAAGGCAAACATTTATTTCCCTGAGATTAATTGCAACTTTAGCACACAGTTATATGTCAATAACTGCTATTTTAAAGCAAAACGACAAATACTTCACGTATTTATTATTCGTACCTATAGTGAAGTGTTTTTAGTTGAGCTACAGTTAAATTATCGAGGGTCGAAAAGATACTTTTGGAAGTGATAAGAGTAAACTATACATCTTGTTATAGGCTACTTCACCAGTGTTGATGAATAAGCTTTATATTAGGCACGAAGTTTTTTTAACGAACTCAAACACTTGAGTAATTACTGTTTTGAACTGAGTACCCTAATTGATCTGGTGTATATTGTTTTGAAGAATCAGCTGATACACTGGTTTGGTTTTAAAGTGTTAAGTTTCAAACAAACTCAATGAAATAGCTGATGCCCCTGCAACACAAAGATCATACTTGATACTTGATTTCTTCATCGTTGACTGGTATTCCAGTTAGATTGCGTCAATTTTATTTTTGCTTGTTTGGCTAATTCGACACAATGGCGACGGAAACTAAAATAGTGACTCCGAGTTTAGCTCATTGAGAGAATATAAAGGCCGCTGGATTAGTTTAGAATGGATAACAGTTCTAAACTTAGCATTGTTTAACACTCTGATTTCTTCAGGCAGGCTATTGAAGTATTTCATTGCAGCCGCTGGAAAACATTTCTGGGACTTAGTCAGTCTAAAAGTAGGAATGTTGATGTCCTTTGCTTTTCTCGTATTGTAGTTATGGACATATTTTCTCTGTTCATAATCCAGATGATTCCTTCATTAACACCAGTGAGTTTAAAATATACTGGCCAAAGACAGTCAGAACGCCCAGCCGAGTGAAGATGGGTCTATAGTGATCCCTATAGCCAGCGGCAAAAGAAACTTTACGTAAGGCTGCCTTCTGCAGGATCAGAACCTGGTCGCAAGCTGGAGAATGGCCCCAGAGAAGAATTCCGTATGCCAAATGGCTGTGGAACAGAGCATGGTAGACAGGTAGAAGGTATTTCTCTAATATTAGACGTTTAAGTTTTTCGAGAAGGAATCATCAAAATGATCAATTCACGACTCTACAAATAATTTAACTACTGGTAAGTATCAAAATCACGAGTGTGTACGAAAAGCCATTGGTTACAAACAGCTGGTTTCTCATTTGCCACTGAAAGTTACGCAATACGGAACTATTTATAGAAGACTCGTTCACGCTTTCGTTGCGTCTCCAAAGTAGTAGTTACTAACTAGTCCAGTCGTTTTAGAGGAAACCCTATAGGTACGCACGAAAAAGCAATACACAAATGATTATTTTATCCATAGTTTTGGAGAAGTTTTATAAAATTAACAATAAAGACAATATAGCTGACTTGGCAACATAGTTCTAAATGTCACTAGAAGATAGTTTATATTGTATGTAGTATACTAGCTGACGTACTCGTTGCTCGCACGGTTGTGTTTGAATTTATAGTGTAGCGATAAAGTTTAATGACATGTTTGCCTGTTAGTTAGCTATGCCAATTGTGTAGTATACGTTAACTAAAGACACGATCCAGCTTCACCTCGGGAAGGACGGCAAACAAGAAGCCATTTGAAAAATAACTATTTTCCGAACCACCCTCGTTTACCAATTATAAGCAATTTTGTGTTTTTTACAAAACAAATATATTAATGGATTAAAAAATGGATTATATGGAGGTTGTACATAAAACAGATATATGACTGAAAAAGCGGCAATATCCTGATTCTTGACATTTTCTATTGTATTAAAGTATTTAATATTTTTCTCCGTCAAAGTAACAATTGGTTAGTTGTCGTTGAGTGTATTAAAAATGTGCCTTATTAATCCCACTAATAACACCTCAACTTCTTTAGTTCTTAAAAATATGCGAACTATAAGAGTGTTTTCTTTTAAAAGCAAATTAAGGTTTTTTCACGATGACGGCCAAACGCCAGAATTTAAGAACGACTCCCATTTTAAATTACATTCTTATCAGGTAAATAATGGATATAAATCATACAATTGTATTAATTAATTTTATTCGAACGTTATGGCCCCAAGTATCTGGACCATACCTTAACTAATCAAGTAACTAATATCTGATTTTGTACTCTACATCTGTTTTAGTGATTTTACTATCATTGGGAATGACGTTCAAGCTCAGAGATTGTTAGTGCGTTTAAGTAATTTGTTTCTTATTCTTGCAACATACAAAGAGTTGCACTATTTTGAGTTGAGTTTGTCTAATGAAGAAGTATCAAAGACATGGCATGGACCCAGTAGTTGAGCAAAACCTAATGATTTCGTGGTGTCCACATTTTCTAGAAATAGTTTGGCATTTGAACATTAACTATCGTGCGCAATCTTACGAATTCAACCTTTAACTTCAATAATGTTAAAAATTGTTATGGTTAGGGAATCCAACCCTATTTGTAAAATATTTTTAACTGCTGCAGTACAAGCACTGTTATAAAAATGTATATTGGTTTATCAACAGTAACTATGCATCGCCACTAAGTAAATCTTAGACGAGTTAATAATCTATAATATAAAAATGAATCGCAAAATGTGTTGGTAAGCGCATAACTCACCAGCGAACAATTTGGCCAAATTTTTCTTAAAATGTTCGTTGGAGTTCAAGGATGGTTTTACGGCGAGAAAAATTCGAATAATTGCCGGAAACCCCTTAAAACAGCCCTTTTCTTTTTCCCATACAAACGTTTTCTAACTAAAATGTAGTCAATTTGAGCTTTATTGCTATTCGTTGCCAGCTGATATCCCTATTTTACAGACATAAAACATATGTACGGCTAAAGAAAAAACAACAACAAACTGTCAATGTCGATTTGCCGTTGTACATTGTGTTGTTTTTCTTGGATTTTCTGTAACCTAATCTACTGAGTTTGCTTTTGTTAACTAATACATGAAACAAATTCTTATATCGTGTATTGTGCAGAGTGATTAATACGTAGGAACAAAAAACTACCACATTACAAATTTTTTGACAGAACGAAGTCTGTCGGGTCCGCTAGTTCAAAATAAATGTATGATACCTATAGTGGACACAACGGTGACGCAGTAGAGGAACGCATTCAAGAAGCTCCAAGCCTTGAGTCCACTGTAGGAAGTCATGCCGGCCTCGTGTGCTGTGTGCAGCTGTTCCTCAAACTCCCAGAGCTTCCTGCGAGCTAAGCTCTTCCAGTCCTCCTCCCTCAGGTTGTGGCTCGAGGTCCACAGAGCGTCCACAAAGTCCCGTTTCACTCTCTTCACCCCACACTTGTAAAAGTTCTCGAAAGCTCCTTCGGTGAATCTGAATATCATGGCTCCAGTGCCGCAGTACATTACTAATATCACAAAAGACGCTAGGCATCTATTTCGCATCAATTTGATTTTTTGGATTTCGTGAGGGTTCATCTGGATGAAACTGTTCCATTCCAATCTGATCTCCTTTAAAAACTCCCTCAGAGATATTGATTTAAGCTCTTTTAAAAATTCTTTTAGACTTAAGAAATATTCTTTAATTATTTTAGACTTTTCCTTTTTTATTCCTTTAGTTTCCGTTCCCTCTTGAATAGGTTCGATGTACTATTTTCAATTATTGCTTCCACCAACACCAACTGTTTCGACGAGTCATCACCAATTGGTGAGTAAGTGTCAGTGATACACAACGAGTCCTCCTTTTTAGTTTGTTTATCTACTTGTCTTTTCCTCACACCATCACTTGATTTCCAAAACTCATCACTACTTTCTTCAACACTTGGTCTTCTTTCTTTCTTTTCTTTATCATCGTCACTGCTCGTTCGAGATTTCGATTTGCTTCGTTTTTTGGGCACTGGAGGTGTTTCTTTTTCTTTCTTCAGTGCTGCTCTTCTCTCTTTTTCTTTTATTACCGGTGGCCTTTCTAAACTTCTATTCCTTCTAGGTGGTGCTATTATCTTGGTCGATTCACTAGAGTCTCTTTCTAAGGATTTTCCTCTAAGCTTTTGTGTCCATCCAGGCCAAGACTTCCACCAAGAGGATTCCTTATCTTCTCCGTTTTTCCCATTTTCTTCTCTACCTCTGGATTTACTTCGTGTTCTCAAGGCCGGTTTCGGTGTCACTTCAGTAGTTTTAACTGTGTTATCACTTGTCAGAGATCCCCCGACAATCTTTTAGACCCTTCAAGTTTAGCTCTTGTCACAGAGTCGGATTTCGTTTTTGTAATTTTTCTTGGCTTTCGTTCTTTTTCCTTTTCTTCTTCCGAACTAGATATTCGGCTGTGACCATTGTTTTCCCGCGCTTCACCTGGTGTCGATTTACTTCTTCTCGAACGTTCTTTCTTCTCTTCTCCGCTCTTTCTTTCTAACGGGGTGAGGTTGGGTTCAGGTGTTTTGTTACGTCGCACTCGATGACCGGTGGTGGGGCTGCGTCGGTGTCCGTACCGGCTGTGTCCAGACCCTGTCCGCCGACTCTTTGACACTCCTCCGGCTGCGAGAACTTCTTTGAGCGCCTCTCCTTCATCCGGCTCACACTCCTCCGTGTTCACTCCCCCCACAACCCCCACACGATCATCCTCCGTCATCGCGACACCCGGACATCACTGACTAGATGGAAGTGAGAGCTCCCGATATTTTTGGAACCAACCTCTCCCCCTTCTCTCGGTCAACTATGCTGAGAATAGACTCCTCGGTTCGACCTGAGATCGACTGTGGAACTCGACTTACTGCGGCAGACGACTGCGCCAACTGTACAGCTGATCGGTCGATATGTTTACGTTCTTAGTTCAGCGCTTCTCCAACAGAATGCAGAGGAGTGTCTGTGACCTGGAATCTAATCCTAAAATTTATATTTTTAAAACTGCACAGTTATATCTACGTCAAGATCTTTTCTGAAATCAACAGATTATGTTTTTATTCCCATAAAGGAAATAAATGAGGTGACAATTGATAAAATGTGATTCAAGATCAAAGTAAACAGCCTGTTTCTAATGCCATCAGGCCAGTATGTCTGTTTACCGACGCTTATAGAGTGTTAATAGTATTATTTCATTACAAAAATACCCCGTTTAGGCGTGGAAATATATTTGTCCCCATTAATGTTTTGTTTACCTATACAATTTGTGTCAAGTCTTGACACAAAATTTAAAATTGCCTAAATCACCCACTTTATTTTGAACAATGGCGTAAATTTCAATCACTTGTTGGACCTACTTCAACAAAATTGATTATATAATCCTATGACCTAAATAATAATACTCCCTACCTAAAGATAATAAATTTTGGAGAAATCCGATTATCTGTCCCTCGTTGTTCTCTATTAAACTCATTCCCTTTCATTACCCCTCCCTACCCACATTAATTAGGCCTATATAATCACTATAAATAAAATAATAATACACATAAAGAGAATACATTTTAGGGAAATCCGATTACCTGTCCCTCGTTGTTCTCTAATACTTCCATCCCTTTCATTGTACTCCTCCCTTTCCCACCCACCAGTTATATGAGCCTCTTTTAGTGGTTTCATTATCATTAGCATTATGCCTTTGAACTCGCAATTAGTGGTTTTGCTTATAGAAAAGCTCTGTCCTCAGAGAATTCACCACTCTAAGACAGTGACTAGAAATAGGTAGCTTACTATTATTAATTTAATGTGTAACCATTTAAAATCCACTTTTTAACCCTGTTCAAGAGCTGTACAGGATGAAAAATCCCAGAGTGGTCATAAAACGTAAACGTAGTCTTCAAATATAAAATGGTGGACAGTAAAAAAGGATATAATTATAGTATGTAACTAAAAATATAATAATAGTGAACTAATGAAAACGTCGGTACGCCTCGGACGTTAAACTTGAGCTCATTAAAAAGTATCACTTTAGGACCTAGTGATGAAATATACTATACAGTCATGATACTACGAGTATAATATAATACTTTATCCGTGGCGAAGCTTTAAAAAAACCTTACTAATATTTTATAAAGTACGAGATAATACTCTATACTAATACTTTATTATGTATATTATTTTCTTAATATATACAATTTCAAATATATTAAAAGATCCATAAATTTATAAAACAAAACACATACTAAAAACTTAACAACTTTTCACTTTTAAGCTAGTTTTATGAATCGAGTTTTTTACTACCAAGACGTTATGTTTATTTAAAGGAACTAGCCTACTCTGATGCGTTTACAATGTCGTTAACGATGTGGAGAAGTTATATTCTGGAACGGAACGACCGGTTCTGTCCCTAAGCTCTAAACTTACCGCACTTAGTCACGCCAATTCAACTTTTCTTGCGTTGTTTATGACTGCTGAGTTCGAACCGTATAGCATCTAAAACCCTTATTTTTACATTTTTAATTTTCAGTGTAAATTTAGATATATTGTAGTATTAAGCAAGGTTTTACAAAAATATGACAAATAGGCCCTTTATTATAAAGTCATGTGATATGTTACATTTGGAAATAAAAATAAGACACAAACACGAATTATTTAATTCTGGTTTAATTATTTATTGTTCATCATGTTACTTGATTAGTGCATAGAATACCAGTACATACAATGAAATGTTTTAAATTGTTCAAAAGTTTAACTAATTTGAAGGATGAAGGTTTCTATTCTTTTTACGCCAAAAGTAAGTTGCTGAATTCCCATCATTTCGGTCAGGTCACAAAATAAATCAGCTTTCCTGTCCTTATTTTTTTAAGTTTGAAATTGTATGAAATAATTAACTTATTCTCGCCAATTTAAGAGCTGTTGACTATCAAAGGTTTTAAACGTCCTCCAATTTGATTTTTACTTTTGGAATTTTTTGACAATTTTTCCTTAATTTTGAGTTATAAAGATGTACGCAACATTTTAAGTCTTTAGGTATAAATATTTTCTGCATAACAAATAAAGACTTAAACCCTCATAAAAAGGCACGGGAAACGAAAGTTAGTGGGACTTATACATTGATATAACTCGGCTCGTCTTCGCCCCAGGAACAATACTTGCGAAATATTCTCAGAAAGTTCAAGGACACTTTGTTTTAGTTTGTTCGCAGAATGAAGTCGAATGAAACTAGCAGCACATTTTAATCACGTCTTAATGAACTTCAAATGTAATAAAACGAGAAAGATCTTTCAGAAACCAATTAACACCTGTTACTATCCATTTTAACGAGGCCGGACCTTGATCAAACGAACTTAGCAGCCTTCCTACTCATATTTTTATGAATTAAGGTTTCCACGTAGCTGAAAAGTAAACTGAAAATATACTCGAATGTTTCAATTTATATAAGCCTAGTTGGAAGATGCGCGCTACTTATAAAATAAACAGTATTATTAATATGGTTGTTTTTCTACTTAAAATATCTGAATTAGCCAATTTCTGACCTCACGGGATTGATGTTTAACTATTTTCATTAAAATCTCCGAAAATTATCTATTGTTTGACAATTTTTCATTGATCTGAGGAAGGTATGACGAATACACCCTGTACCAATCGTCTACAACCCCAAACAATGATATCAGACAAACACTTTTCCAACAGTTTCAAAAGAAAGATCTTGGACGAAAACAGAGGAACAGTAAAAGAGTATTATCAAGGTCACCTTGGAGCTCGCAGTATAATATAAAGTGACAAATCTACTCACATTTTCTTTTAATCTGTTAATAGCTGACTGAGTTTTTAGTTTTCTGTCCTGTTCCTCAGCATCAGCATTCCTGTCACGAAGCTTTATTAATATTACATTTACCAAGAATCCTTTATATGGCGGAACACAAGCATTCATCATTCAGAATTGATATTTACCAAATGTTTCCTGTTGTGGTGCAAAGTGTTTGTAAAACTCAGTCATAAATCATGTGCTTGGTGAATGTAACCGACGCTCAACAAACAATCTTGCGGCCAGACCGGGATCTGCATTATACACCGTTCAACCTAGCTTTGCTATACTGTACACCTAACAAACAATCTTGCGGCCAGACGGGATCTGCATTATACACCGTTCAACCTAGCTTAGCTATACTGTACACCTAACAAACAATCTTGCGGCCAGACGGGATCTGCATTATACACCGTTCAACCTAGCTTAGCTATACTGTACACCTAACAAACAATCTTGCGGCCAGACGGGATATGCATTATACACCGTTCAACCTAGCTTTGCTATACTGTACACCTAACAAACAATCTTGCGGCCAGACGGGATCTGCATTATACACCGTTCAACCTAGCTTAGCTATACTGTACACCTAACAAACAATCTTGCGGCCAGACGGGATCTGCATTATACACCGTTCAACCTAGCTTTGCTATACTGTACACCTAACAAACAATCTTGCGGCCAGACGGGATCTGCATTATACACCGTTCAACCTAGCTTTGCTATACTGTACACCTAACAAACAATCTTGCGGCCAGACGGGATCTGCATTATACACCGTTCAACCTAGCTTTGCTATACTGTACACCTAACAAACAATCTTGCGGCCAGACGGGATATGCATTATACACCGTTCAACCTAGCTTTGCTATACTGTACACCTAACAAACAATCTTGCGGCCAGACGGGATATGCATTATACACCGTTCAACCTAGCTTTGCTATACTGTACACCTAACAAACAATCTTGCGGCCAGACGGGATCTGCATTATACACCGTTCAACCTAGCTTTGCTATACTGTACACCTAACAAACAATCTTGCGGCCAGACGGGATATGCATTATACACCGTTCAACCTAGCTTTGCTATACTGTACACCTAACAAACAATCTTGCGGCCAGACGGGATATGCATTATACACCGTTCAACCTAGCTTTGCTATACTGTACACCTAACAAACAATCTTGCGGCCAGACGGGATATGCATTATACACCGTTCAACCTAGCTTTGCTATACTGTACACCTAACAAACAATCTTGCGGCCAGACGGGATATGCATTATACACCGTTCAACCTAGCTTTTAGTACACCTAACTCTTGCGGCCAGACCTGCATTATACACCGTGTTTTTTATACACCGTTCAACCTAGCTTTGCTACTGTACCCTAACAAACAATCTTGTATGCATTATACACCGTTCAACCTAGAGCTAAACAAACAATCTTGCGGCCAGACGGGATATATAGCTTTGCTATACTGGCTCTGCATTACACCGTTCAACCTAGCTTTGCTAACACACCTAACAAACAATCTTGCGGCCAGACTCATTATACACCGGCTTTGCTAACTGTACACTCTTTCTAAAAGTTATTCTTTAACAAACAATCTTGCGGCCAGACGGGATAATTTGAACTTATTTGGCCTATTTTCCAATATCTATTCATTGGTAATTTTTAAATAGCTTTGGACCTAGGTTGTGGGGTAGCGCAGCAATTGTAATCTATGCTGAGTCTGCCTCTGCTGTTCTCAGGCTTTTGTATTGTATTCGTGAACTTCATTTCCGGTTTGGGTGGAATCGTATTTAATTTTTTAATACATAAGGATTTCATAAATGAACGATAAAGAAAGAGTCAACATTTTAACCATCGGAAATATGGTTTACATGAAGTTCGTGTAAAAAACTAACTGCTCTCTTTTGCAGGCGAAATATTCTTAAGAACTCAAAAACAATCTTGGTAGACGAGATCTGCATTTAACACTATTCAACTCACCTTTGCTACATTGTTACATTCACACGTGCTCAAAGACTGGCTTTTGTGTATTTTTCCTTCTAGAAATTCCCCAAAAGTCTACCATTCTTGGTCAAGTTTGAAACAAATCCAATCTCTGCTTAGAGTTTTAACAGTGAACTAAAACTATAAGTGACCGAACAGCAAGTTAGAGTTTGCCCACGCCACGTTAACACGTATCAGGTGGAGTTCCCAGAACAGCTGAGATATTCTGCCGAGTGACACACGGATATACATACGAGTACAGTTGCAAGTTAGTCACGGCTAAGTGTAAAGCATTGACTAATCACCGCAACCTCGTCAACGAGTGTTTACATTAGACTCGGTCTCACAGAACCTTACATAAGCTACAATGTACTCGTATATCTCTCCAAGACATCTGTGGTAAATGCACAAGTATAGCAGTGTTGTGAAACACAGTGAATACAAGATATTCATTGGTGGTTTCACTACCGCTGTAGGTCAGATGTCACTCAGCGTTTTGAGAAGAGTAGGATTCACCTGCTCAATACACTATATTTCGTCCATACTATCTACATTCTTACTAGACTAGATGTCATCTAATAACAGGCATGGGTACGACACAAGGAATAACAAATTTGCCTCGGAAAAACAGTTAGGTTTTTGAGTGTACGCTTTCAGTAGCAGGTGCCATTTTTTTAATAAACTGTCTGCAGGGATCAAGTATATTTAATCCATAAAACAGTTTCAGCATTTAATGCGCAATAAGTGTAAAAGTGTTAGTCCTTAAGGACTACTTCCCACTTCAAATAATTTATGGAAAATTTATTCTTTCAAGTGTAAATCTATAAATGCCAGTGAAATGTGAATACGTAATTATGCTCGCTAACTTGGTGCATGTAGCCAACAGAAAACGTCGAGCTAACAATGGTTTACACAAAGTACAAAGTTGGGTTTGCAAGTTTACAAATTATACCAACACAGTTCGTTACACAGTTTAGTTTGAGCCCGTACAGTTTACTCATCTTGTCTACATTCTCTCCTCAACAGTATGTTTCACTGAAACCCAGGCCTAGTCCGTGCAATGGAAAACTTTCGAACGGAACAGCGACTGTTTGTGCCTATAAATTATTCTGCATACAACTTATGCAATACGTTTGGCAAACATTCAAAAGGTTCTGCAGAGTGTTTTATATGTTCCCTAGCACTACGTGATTTAGTGTTATATGTTCCCTAGCACTACGTGATTTAGTGTTATATGTTCCCTAGCACTACGTGATTTAGTGTTATATGTTCCCTAGCACTACGTGATTTAGTGTTATATGTTCCCTAGCACTACGTGATTTAGTGTTATATGTTCCCTAGCACTACGTGATTTAGTGTTATATGTTCCCTAGCACTACGTGATTTAGTGTTATATGTTCCCTAGCACTACGTGATTTAGTGTTATATGTTCCTAGCACTACGTGATTTAGTGTTATATGTTCCCTAGCACTACGTGATTTAGTGTTATATGTTCCCTAGCACTACGTGATTTAGTGTTATATGTTCCCTAGCACTACGTGATTTAGTGTTATATGTTCCCTAGCACTACGTGATTTAGTGTTATATGTTCCCTAGCACTACGTGATTTAGTGTTATATGTTCCCTAGCACTACGTGATTTAGTGTTATATGTTCCCTAGCACTACGTGATTTAGTGTTATATGTTCCCTAGCACTACGTGATTTAGTGTTATATGTTCCCTAGCTACGTGATTTAGTGTTATATGTTCCTAGCACTACGTGATTTAGTGTTATATGTTCCCTAGCACTACGTGATTTAGTGTTATATGTTCCCTAGCACTACGTGATTTAGTGTTATATGTTCCTAGCACTACGTGATTTAGTGTTATATGTTCCCTAGCACTACGTGATTTAGTGTTATATGTTCCCTAGCACTACGTGATTTAGTGTTATATGTTCCCTAGCACTACGTGATTTAGTGTTATATGTTCCCTAGCACTACGTGATTTAGTGTTATATGTTCCCTAGCACTACGTGATTTAGTGTTATATGTTCCTATACGTGATTTAGTGTTATATGTTCCCTAGCACTACGTGATTTAGTGTTATATGTTCCCTAGCACTACGTGATTTAGTGTTATATGTTCCCTAGCACTACGTGATTTAGTGTTATATGTTCCTGATTTAGTGTTATATGTTCGCACTGTGATTTAGTGTTATATGTTCCTAGCACTACGTGATTTAGTGTTATATGTTCCTGTTTATTTAAGTGTTACCTAGTTACCCCGTTTATGGATTTCTGAGTTTATTTACATGGTTAGGATTTTCATTAACTGACAAATGATTACTGCTTTAAATTGTTTGATTTAAATCTAGACGAACCTAAATGGAGAATAAAATTAACACAGCAGTCAAAATATATAAAAATCGGATGAAAAATGACAGATGTTTAAAATACCGACTTGGATTAAAATTTCCTATAGAACATTTTAACTGCACATTTCAATTATGTCACGCAATAGCCTGATAGAATGCTAGATACGATACGTTCCTACATTTACATACGTACCTACATGTAGTTGAGCTCGAGGAGCCAAGTCATTGAAGTAGATTTTGCTAGTTTTCAATTGTTTCTATTATCTATAGCAAGTTGATATGAAATAGAAAATGATAAATTTAATTCAAAAACTCTGGCATTATATCACCCAAAGACCATAGTTATGTCTAACTTGATTATACTAAAAGAAGATACATGCTTCCAGAGTATAGTCAAAAGTTACTCAAATTTAAAGGCTGACCCAACCAACTGATGAAAACCTTTTATTTCAGCCAATTTAAATCTCAATATTTCTATTTTCTTCTTGTTGATTTGGGCATATCTTCGTAATTAGTAAGGGATTTATGTAAGGAAGGTTTGTACATAATCTGAGCACGTTTCTCGTAAGTACGCTAGTGAAGATGTTTTCTGATTGTAACTTCTTGTTGCACTGAAAAAATGATTTGAGGAAAGGAAAAATAGAAAAGAGGGGTTGAGAAAAACTCTATATTTTGTTTCAAAAAAGACTTTGTCAAGAGAGTCGAACAGGGAAATAAAATTAAGTACTACTTATCACAACTAATTTCCTTGAACTTCTTACTGGTTTTTCAAGATTAGAAATGTCCAGTGTTTGTCTTAAGATAAGTGTGAAAGTGTCTGCAAGAGAGAGAGAGAGAGAGAGAGAGGGAGAGAATGCGTCGTCAAACACGTCAAACTGACAGAAATAGTGCCATCAGTCAGTTATTTGTAACCGACAAGAGTCTCCTGGCCTCAAACAGTCAGTCAGCGCTGCAGCATGACTACTGCTACCAAACTTTCAACACTCTTTTGTACAACACGAAATGTTCCTTCTATATTTAAAAGACATGTTTATTAGGTGAGGTGTCTATCAATAAATTCTGACTTTTGGGCCTCACTCACCTTAAGGTTAGCGGAAGACTGTAGGGTCTTGAAGATTGTAGGGATCTTCACGTCAAAAACACAAACACTCAAACACAACAGTCTTCCGCACTTCCCGACGTTTCGCGGCACCTATAAACGTACCGCGTTCTCAAGGGCTTTCGTCCGGTCTTTAACACGTTGCGAACGACGAACCACTGACTAATTCGTCACGAAAGCCCTTGAGAACGCGGTACGTTTATAGGTGCCGCGAAACGTCGGGAAGTGCGGAAGACTGATGTGTTTATGTGTGATAGTGTGTCTGTGTGTGTTTTTGACGTGAAGATCCCTACAATCTTCAAGACATCGTAGTCTTCCGCTAACCTTAAGGTGAGTGAGGCCCAAAAGTCAGAATTTATTGAAATGTTCCTTAATCCTTAATATTGTACTGAGGCTAAACACACCCTTTAGGAGCTTTGAAATGTTGCCCAAATACGTACTGGACATCCAAAAACGTATTTTTAAAATCAGTTGTATTTTGACTTAATAGTTTCTAATAGTGTTAACGAAATTGTGCGTACCTACACGCTGTAAAAACTGGTCCCTATTAAAATTTCGGCTTGACCAGAACTCCTAAACAGTTTAATAGATTTAACAGAGGAACCTCTGTATAGATTCTCGGAATAGATTGGTTATTCCGATAACATGATAACTGATAACTTTGCATTTATTTTAATAATAATTGGTAGTGAAGTCTAATATAATATTGTTTTAATCTAATGTTCAGCATGGACGAGTTAAATACACACGATCAGGAAACACGTTGGAAGACGACTGACTAACAATGGGACTAAAACGGCAAAAGGTCGAATGAATGAGATATGTGAATGTATTTATGCATGTTCACCGAAAGAGAACTAGATGTTTACCAGTGGAAGGTTTTTGGTATACTGCAATAAGAATTGATGACTGCCATGCATGTAAAATGTACGAGTAATATGCAATAAAATATTTATTCATACAGGACGAACGAATTAGGATTTACTTTATTTAACAAGCGCCCATCTTCAAAGAATAAAACCACTATAACAAATTGAACTCAATAAAAGCAAGCATCACACTGAACAATCAAGTTCGAAACTCAATATCCTTCTGAAGCAATCAGTTCCTGTTTAATATACCACCAGACCACGACAATTCAACAGATTTAATTGAAACTAGCTGAAAGTACCCGCGCTTCGCATCGGGGCTTTGTTAACATAGCTGTGTGTATATTATTAAAAAATGTTGTATGCTTACGGTGCAATGCTAGTTGTTGGATCATGCCGGGTGGGGGCCACAAACCCGCTGAATCACTGAAGAGAAAATGGCGTGAGGTGGCACTTTTGAGCTTAGGAGGCGCTAAATCGCGCTTAGAGGTGTGGTTCAAAACTGGTAATGCACCGTAAGAAGGTTTTGCTGAAATTTTGCTTAAATAGTTTAAAAGTACCTTTGTGTACTGTAAACTACAAAAATAAAGATTTTAAGAACTACACTGGGTATTTCTTAAATTCACAGTACTTTCTAGAATAAGTCCAAATGTGCATTTTTTTGTTGAACTGGGAAAAGGAGACAACTTATCGTGTCTTTTATTAACCTTTGGTTATGTATCCAAAATCGAAATCCCAAATTTTGGACTAAAACCTTAAAATCTGGTTCTCAAAGCAGTTCGTGATGCAAAAACGCTTGTGTGTGAAATACATTTTGGTGGTAACTTCTTACCTAATATGTGAGGTTTTGGTCGATGGAAAATGTTAGGCCTATTAAATACACACTATCTAGTATGAAGCTTAACCCGTATCAGCCCAGATACTCTGCATGCTGACATGCTTCATAAGCACTCACTGTCTCACTGTACTGTGTCCATATGGCAAGTCTAACGGGTTAAAATATGTTTTATTTTCGATCCGTTTCAAGATTATTTGGTAGAAAACCACCAATAGACAACGTTTTTAAAATATTTAGAGGAAACCTTTACGTGTTGTCCTCTGCTAAATGAGTTTAAAGGGCTTCAGGGACTTTAAGTGTACTAAACGTGGCATGAATAACTAAACTTTCTTGTGAAGTTTTGTAAACTCTGGCCGAGACTTGAGTGGATTACTGAATTCTTTATAACGTTGCAAGTGCTAAATATATGAATGGTTTTTTAAATTTGGGATCAAAACACAATTATTTAGGACCAGCCTTGTAAAATAAACGTTCCAATTAGATTTAATTCCTTATAGTTATACAAACTACCCTTCAGGTAAAACAGTTTGTACGTACTTTTACCAGGTACAAATGCTGCCTGTAAGTTATACTTCTTGTGACTTCTTTTAATATTTATTCCTACGAGAAATATAAAAACAGAAGATATGTTTTCAGGTCCAACAATAAACTAAAGCATGATCAGTTACTTTAAAATTCAACAAAGCTCAAAGCTCTTCTTTTTTGTAGTCGTTGTTTTATTTTTGAAACCTTTGCCTCTATATTTTGTTCTGGTGTTAAATGGGAGCCTACATTTAATTTCCCTTCAAATTTGTTTAGCTTTAAATCGAATCAAAACAAGGCTTTCAATTTTATAAGATAAAATATTCCATATCAAATTGAAAGCCTTATTTTGATTTTTTTACTAGACAATTAAAGAGCTTAAGACTAAAATAGCAACGAATATACGAACTAAAACCAAAACAGGCTAGTTCAAGAGCAGGGCTAGTGAGTAGGGCTATATGTTTTGACAATAACGTGAACACACAAGGAGTCATTCTCAAATTAAAATATAGAACTATTCGATTAGGGTTTGAGAAAGGTGTGTCTGTGACGTCACTGTTATCACGTCACTGAACGTCACCAGTGACTCAGTGACCGAGGATATTTCTAGCGACCTCTGCTGGCGCAGTTCCACATACTTCAGCCCGCCTGTCCGTCAAGGCGCAGACAAGAGATCCACAGCTACAACTAATTGTTCTTAAAATATCTCTGAGAGTGCTTGAAAACATAACCGACCGACAGATCAGATGGCAATGCTATGTGAAAGGGTCACGAGAAAACTATGAACAATAACTACTTCATGACCATAATGCATTCTCTCTATTGTTTTCCAATAATAGTCGTTAACTCATTTAATTTCACGAAGCTGATGATGTTACCGTGTAAATTTTCTAACAAGCCATTAAATAAATCATATAAACATTATTTTTTCTTTGTTAATTATTATTTTAACCTGACAGGTTTGAAGAAAATATTCAAAATGCACATTTCTATACAACATTTTACCTATGCGTTCCGTAGCATTTGTAATCAAAATTGTCAACAATATAAAGTAATTGTTATTTCGGTTACACAAAGTTCTAAACCCTGATGCTCATAACAAAGTAGTAAAACCCAAAGCAGAAGAAAAAATACCTCCAGAGGTACAACAAATTTAAAATTACTGTACTTTAAATAACCGGAGAGAAGATAAATACAAGACAAATCATGAGCACTGACTATTTTTCCTACATTATCTTTCCTAATTATGTTAGTTTGACTTCTTAATAACGATTTAGATCTCAGTAAAGAATCTGGGGTATTTTCAAATCACTTTTAAAAATACTGTAAATTGAAAGCTTGTTGATTAAATGTGTTTTAATAGACCCTTTAAACAATGCGTTAGCGTGTTTGGAATAATTTACTCGCACATGCAATTTAATTCCTTTTTAGATAAGCTGTCAACACTGGCGTGAAATAAAAACTACACATAGAATTAATTATTCTAAATACAAATTTCGAGAATTTGCTTGCGCGTTTGACACACAACAGCGTCTTAACTCTTAGGCTTTCGCGGCCGGTGTCATCACTAAGATCTAAGGCTTCCGGTTTACCTCGTTTAATTACTGCTAAACGTTTCGACCTCGCTGTGGAGAGTCATCTCAGTAGCTTGTTGTCTCAGCCAGTCAACAAGCTACTGAGGATGTTTATGTACACATCGAGGAAGTAATACGTTTTGAAGATTACAAAACACTGTACACTGAAAACGTACAGGAACATAAATCTAAGAGGAAATTTTCCACCCAGCCGATAAAGAAAATGACATTAGTGTAATAATTAAATATGTTATCGCGAATCAAGGTAATAGATTACCCAGTATATCGCGTGACCTTTTCTTTAAACTGACGTTGAATTTTCCCAACTCGTTCTAACCCAAACTGTCACTAGCTCCATTGAAAACCCACCTAAACAAATAGTTCTGTTTTGGTTATCATCTAGTATATCTTAAAACATTTTCAACCTAACTGTCGTGCAGTGGCTCGATCTGCCCCTCAGTTGGCACGAGACAAAGCTTGTTGTAAAGTGAATAGAACTGGCTGCAGAGCAGAATAAATAGCCTTAATGAAAGAGGCTGAGATAAGAAAGATTTATTTGTGAGTGCTTAAGCCAAGTAGGCCATTTTGTCTGGTAGAGCCCTCGTACCCACTTCTAGCCAGCACTGACATTTGCGTGCTCCGGCCTGGATGCGTCAAGTTTTAATACTGTATAACAGGTTTACGTTCATACTTTTAGTTTTAGAATTATAACAATAATTTTCTTTAGTTTATATTTACTACCCTTATTTTAATATTTTAGCTCATTTAAAGCATTAAATCAAAATAAAAGACTAACTCGTTTAACTGTGAGAACGTGGTACTCAAGGACCGGCAAAGGGCCATAGTTGGATATAATTCGAATGCATGGGACTTCAATGACAGAATTATTAAAACTACTGCATAACATGTAAATGTTTCCACAGTTATCGATTTAATTATTTATTCATAGGTATGTGAAGCCGTCTGTTTAAATTATTATCGAATTTCCTTAAAAAATGAGATATTCATGCCAGGTAAGGACCCGGGACCGTGAAATGAGCACCGATCCTGATCCCTAGAACACGTTTTGAGTTTTGTCTTGTATGGTTTCAAAAAAATTGTTACAAAATAAAATGGTTTCGTAAATATAAACACAAGGTTATGTCAAATCTTTAAATGTTTGAATATATCTTGACAGGACTCACAAAATTTGCTTTGGCTACTATTCTAATGGTTTTTTAGATGAAGAGCCGCACTTAGATAAGTTCTAAGCAAGCTTCGCAAAGCGCAATGCCATATGGTTGAATTGGGCACGAATCATTTTTGATCAATGATGAAGCTTGTTGAACCGATTGTCTGGGTTAGAGTTTGACTGGGATTGAGCACACGCAGGTGACTGTATGAGGTAAGTAACTGTAGTGATTCCATGCCTGGTTACACTTCCAACCAGTTGCGTCCAACCCAAGACAAGTCCAAGGCTTAAGTAGCCATAAACCCGTTAGCCCAGAGTACTCGTTCACCAATAAACCACTGGTATAATAACTGAGTTGGCACAGCTTGCAATGACGTTCAAAACATTCAGGTGAATTCCAGAGCAGCACTCCTTTTAGCTTAATCTTTGATGGTTTGAGCTGAAGATTAAACAACAAAAGATGATTTCTAAGCACTAAGGGAAAGCTTAGTCGGTGAAATAGTTTTCTATTATCTAATAACAATGACAATATCTAATAACAATGAGAAGGGACAATTGGTGATACCATAAGGAACAATGGCCAAACTAATTCATCCAATTGACATTTAGGCTAACCTTTAGGCACTTTCATGAACAACATACAGTACTTAACCAGCGTAATCCTCATCAGTTTTCATCCTCTTAAAAAAATGTTCAACGAAAATAGTTTAAAATATTTTTAAACAGTGAAATTATAAATAACACCTGACTTATTAAAGAACAAAATCCGTCCGGGTTTTTGGCGCACCCATTATAACAATTATTATCACATTCATTGAGCTCGCCAACATAATACAATGTGAGTTAAAAGTAAGGATACGTCTGATGAATTTTAAATGGACAAGTATAGACAAATGTTAGATCGTTGGATCAGAAAACAAAGCAAATCAGGTTTGAAGGTTTTTTGATTTTTTTCCAGCTTGAATGGGAAGTCCTTTAAATATTTGGTCGACAATAATCAATTCTATATTGGGAGTTATTTCTTGTAAAAAGTTACTGAATATGAGTCCTTCTTATCAGACTACTTTTCTGTCATACAAAGCGTTATACTTTCAAGAATATACTCGTATAAATACGGTCTTTCAATCTTGAGATTTAAACTTCAAACGTTTTGCGCATAGAGGTTAAGCCTTTGTGCGACTTTGTGTTGTTTCCAAATGCTCTGTGAAACAGATATAGCCTACTATAAATTGTAGTAGTCATAGTCATTTATTTTCATCATTTACATCAATTTACATTGATTGTGATTAAGTCAAAGTACAATAATTAAATTAAATATTTTGCAGTAAAAAGAACATTGATTTCATCGGCGAATTGGATTTCGACTTCCAATGTCAGCTATGTTATTTATTTGAATAAAAATAATGGGTTTTAGAACGGATATTGAGGAACCCCAAACTATAAATTTTGCATTGTAGAAAGTTTGGTTTGTATTTGGGCTTGTTGTGTTCTATCTTGTAAACAATACCATGGTTCGTGTGTATCCCATAGTATTAGTATTGTTTTGCAATAAAATACTGCGGCCAACCCTGTGAAAATTCCTATACAGATTAAGTATAATTATACAGGGTTATTCAAAAAGAATGTCCTACTTTCAAACAACTCTCCTTCAATAACTATTACTTATATACATAAATTAAATACTATTTAAAAGAGCACTTTTCAAAGTTTGTCTTCCTTGGTACACTTCCATAAATGCTCACCATGTCCTCCCCTGACTGCTTGGCAAAAATCTGGCCGAAAATCAAACTCTATTCCGGAAGATCACGAAGTTAATATTGATTGACTGCAGCTCTGATACGGTTTCGTAGGTCATACGAGATTCTTTAGGTCTCGTATAGACTTTTTGCCTGAGTGGGTACGAAGACCTTGCCCTTACATAGCCCCACAAAAGAAATTCACGAGGAAACCACAAATCTACGACGAAACTCTCGCCGAAGTGAACTGACTGGGTTTGGAAATTCAAGAACGCAAAATATCTTGTGTTGAATGGGCAGCCATCTTGTTGGTTATCTCTCAGTATACCTAAAAAAACTTTGAAACTTCTTCTTTTCAACCATATGTAAATTATTCATGAAGCACTCATACTACATAAAAGTTACAGAAGAATGAAAGTAGAACATTTTTTTAACAACCCTGTACATTAACTAGCCCGTGGTGACTTAAACAAGATAAAATTTACCTTTTAATCTCTTTTTAATTCCAATTATTAATGATTATCTAATGTTTACAAATTGGTGTTGCTAAAACTCATAGCCCCCACGATTATGTTCTGGCCGTTTAAACTAGATAGCTAACATAACAATCCTAAAGCCATATAATATACGAATAATTTGACTTTACGTACTTTAGATTGGTTAAGGAGCGTTAGTGGAAAGTTACATATGTGTCAGTTTTAATTGATACTAACACCTTGTTAACTGTATTTTACCTTTGCTTACACTTCGTAGTTATTCTTATGGTTACAAGCCCTCACATGATGACTCACCATGTAGGTCACAATTATCGTCAATTAGAAACCCCTGCTACCAATGTACAAATATGTGTGTGTGTGTAAGAGGGGGGTTATAATTGTCCCAGCATTAAAAATTATTTATGCATCATTTAGCTAAAGTGAGGAAAGGTGTTTTTCATTTGGCCCGCCACCAACATCTTACTGGCCGTATCAAAACATCATTCAGTGCTTTTATGTGTGTCTTGGTACTGTATGTGAAACTCATTTCCTTTGTGAGTAAAGATATCGTTGATTTCAAGGAACCAGCCCGGAGCTCTTTACGCAAGCACAGTTTATATACGTACTTTTGGCTCCCTGCTTCAGCATTATATACTTATTATTATACATTCGCAATGTTGAAATTAATATCCGTCCGAATAATCTTAAGTCGTCTATTTTTGATCCTCAGTTATATAAACAGGCCTTAGTGTTGAAAAGTTTAAAGCAGCACAATATTTTTACAGGGTTCTTTTGAACGATCTTGGCTCAATAATTGTAGGATATTTTCATTGAGTCAAGACACTAATTTACCCCGAAACGTAGATTTAACATGTTTTGTCAACTCGCTAGCCATCATTTCGTGGTTTTACCAAATTATTCTTTATCTCCGAGTCCTGTTTGATGTTTTAAAAACTCAGGATAATCTGAAATCTAGCAAAGACTAGCCCGTAAGAAAAGATTCATCCAACTTTTCTCTATGGTTGTTTAAAATGCCATAATTATGAGCGGGGAGATAGTAAAATTTACGGAAAAATTTGTTTAGCTTTGTTTTATGACAACTCTGTATTTGAAAACCGATTTGCAAATAACTGAGTTACAGTAAAGTGTGTGCGTAAACATGGATAAAATGCACTAATAAGATACAAAACATCAATAATCCAGCTATATCTTTAGTTTACGTTATTTTTATAAGATTGTTTAAGTTATTTATCTTAATATGCCCCTCAGCGTTATTCGAACAACAGTTATTTTAAAACAAAATTTGAACCATGTTTTGATCTTTCTTACAAGCTAGTATTTGATATATATCATGCAGATTATACCAAATTTAAACAGATTCAAAGTTTTAAAGTAAAGCTAGTTTGAAGGACTCGGAGATAAAAATAGAGTGATAAACTTTCAAAACACTATTCTTCACACCATAGGATCAAAATACACGATAGACTCATGACTCATTTCATGTTTATGGGGTGAAGTGTTTTTTTCTTGACTCAAGCCATAATCCTACCAAGAATGTCCAGAACTGACCTATTGTTGTGAAGACGGTGCCACAGTAGAAAACTGCGCTCCAGAAGTTCCACACAGGCTTGTCGTCCTTGTCTTGATGTCCTTCCTTGAAGTGATCTATGACGTGCTTCTCAAAGGTTCTCATTTCTTGAACTGCTCTGCCCATCAAGTCTTCATGGTCCTGAGCACTTTCCAAGGGGCCGAACTGCTTCACTAACTGAAACAAGACAGTTATATCACTGATGTTGGCCATCTGTATCGCGACACTAGTCTTGAAGTGGTCTGTGACGTGCTTCTCAAAGGTTCTCATTTCTTGAACTGCTCTGCCCATCAAGTCTTCATGGTCCTGAGCACTTTCCAAGGGGCCGAACTGCTTCACTAACTGAAACAAGACAGTTATATCACTGATGTTGGCCATCTGTATCGCGACACTAGTCTTGAAGTGGTCTGTGACGTGCTTCTCAAAGGTTCTCATTTCTTGAACTGCTCTGCCCATCAAGTCTTCATGGTCCTGAGCACTTTCCAAGGGGCCGAACTGCTTCACTAACTGAAACAAGACAGTTATATCACTGATGTTGGCCATCTGTATCGCGACACTAGTCTTGAAGTGGTCTGTGACGTGCTTCTCAAAGGTTCTCATTTCTTGAACTGCTCTGCCCATCAAGTCTTCATGGTCCTGAGCACTTTCCAAGGGGCCGAACTGCTTCACTAACTGAAACAAGACAGTTATATCACTGATGTTGGCCATCTGTATCGCGACACTAGTCTTGAAGTGGTCTGTGACGTGCTTCTCAAAGGTTCTCATTTCTTGAACTGCTCTGCCCATCAAGTCTTCATGGTCCTGAGCACTTTCCAAGGGCCGAACTGCTTCACTAACTGAAACAAGACAGTTATATCACTGATGTTGGCCATCTGTATCGCGACACTAGTCTTGAAGTGGTCTGTGACGTGCTTCTCAAAGGTTCTCATTTCTTGAACTGCTCTGCCCATCAAGTCTTCATGGTCCTGAGCACTTTCCAAGGGCCGAACTGCTTCACTAACTGAAACAAGACAGTTATATCACTGATGTTGGCCATCTGTATCGCGACACTAGTCTTGAAGTGGTCTGTGACGTGCTTCTCAAAGGTTCTCATTTCTTGAACTGCTCTGCCCATCAAGTCTTCATGGTCCTGAGCACTTTCCAAGGGGCCGAACTGCTTCACTAACTGAAACAAGACAGTTATATCACTGATGTTGGCCATCTTTATCGCGACACTAGTCTTGAAGTGGTCTGTGACGTGCTTCTCAAAGGTTCTCATTTCTTGAACTGCTCTGCCCATCAAGTCTTCATGGTCCTGAGCACTTTCCAAGGGGCCGAACTGCTTCACTAACTGAAACAAGACAGTTATATCACTGATGTTGGCCATCTTATCGCGACACTAGTCTTGAAGTGGTCTGTGACGTGCGTTTCTCAAAGGTTCTCATTAACATCAAGTCTTCATGGTCCTGAGCACTATCCAAGGGCCGAACAAACAAACATCAGTTCATTCATCAGATGTTGATCTACTATTTCATGTCTCTCATGTATCCTAATGTCGCTCTCTAGAAGTGTTTTATGCCGAGCTTCCCAATCACTTTCATTCCTGAATCGCTCAGCCCATTCGTGATCTCCCCAAATTTCTAGTGATGGTTTTAAAGTGGCATTAGAAAGGAATTGAATTCTGATTATCACTTATCTTGGTTAACGAAAAAGTAAAACTTTCAATACTAACAGAGTCCATAGAGAACTTAATCTAGTATCTCCTCTGACTATGCTGCCAACAAGTAGAGAAAGTAATGCTTTATTTGTAACGGTTTTAAAATAAATTTGTAGGTCGAATCAATTTTGCAATTTGACCAGCTACAATCTATTTTCACGTAGGAAGAATAAATTATCGAAAAGCAGATTTGGGTTTTTACTACAAGTGTAAATGGGTCAGGGAAAGATGTTTGTGACTATGCAAAATTCAGCGTATTTTCAAGAAATCGCGACCACCTTCATTAACAACAACAAAATCAGTTCACGTGTCCACCTCATCAGTTCTTCCACGTAAGTTAGCAATATAGTGTATGAATAAAATTCATCCAACGTAAAACGCTTGGAAAACTCTTCCGTAGCGAGCGTTATTCGTAGCTACGCCAACTACTGTGAAGTTCACACACAATTTAAATTAACAAGTTCAATTGTGTATCAAATTCTCGGTTGAAATTGTGTGTGCACAATGAAACTTTAATAAATTAAAAGCCGAAAGTTGCCGAGACGTGTGATCAGATCAGATAAGCTCGCAGCGTGACTCAGAGGCCTGGAATAGCTGCGTATAAGAGGTTGACAGCTGTTATACACTCAGTATTGCCAACTACCAACCTCACAACAACATGTGGCCTCATTTATTTACTCTTCTTGTGTTGCTTGCACTGACCCATTGTTTTTCTTCTGTGTTGGCTTTCTGCGTTTCCTCAGGACTGGAGGTAATTATTTCCCTTTTGCAGCAGTTTGTTTTTCGTGGATAGCTGTAGCCTGTCGTAGTGTAAGAGCATCTTGCTGACGCTTCTCTCACTGCAGTTATGTGCTGAGATTGTAGGCAGATGCCATTATATAATTCAGCTACCAATGTGCAGTTCAAGGATAACACACATAGTTTTCAAGACTAACTATTCAAATAATATTCTTAGTGTACCTTAGAAATATTTATTTCAAATTAAATTTGCCCACCGATTCTCTTCTTGCCAAGGAATAAACTTTGTTATATCAGATTCTCAACAGTTAACGATAGCATATAACCTTAATTTGGACTTTCATGTGCGTTGCTTTATTATAGTTATTGTCTAGTCCAAGCTTTTTTATAACATGTTTTAACTTTAAACTTAAGCGGACCCGTGGCGGATTGGTATCGGCATAGAATAAGGATAACAGTAATCTGCTCATCAATCCAGTGGCGCGAGTTCGAACCTCGCAGCCACCGCTAACAATGTGCTAAGTGATTTTGCGTTAACACTAGATTTAGGTCGAGGTTTGAGGTTGAGTGATAGAAGACTTTTTATTCCTAACTTCTCCTCGTTAAACAAGACGAACTCTACCTTTTTTAAATTCTTAATACAATTACCCCTAATGGTACGAGTATTTTGACACCAATTTATCGATAGGTTATTATGTAAATTATTATAATGATAAGATATTGTAATACAAACTATACACAGTTTTGACACCTATATAATTTACGTATCTGTTAAACGTTTGAGATATTCTTCAGCTCATTAACGGGGTGATTAACTCGTTGATGAACAAAGTTTTAATTAGGTTATTAGGATCGCGTTAATACAACAAATATTTCCCTTCAAACTGTGTCAATGTTGTGTTTCTTGTTTCCAATTTTGCCTGAAACAGGATTTTTGTGTTTCTTGTTTCCAAACTGATACATAATGATTCATAATTTAAAACCGTATATTTTGTGTAGTGTGTAAGCAAATCCAGGTATCAAATACCAAAAAGTTCTTTGTTTGTCTAGTACTCAATAATGGTTTCAAGACTCGTTTTTATACAAAATTCAAATGCATTACTTTATTGCAAAAATAGTCACATTTTCATTATCTATCACCATGGCAACAAATCAACAATTATTTTAAATGCTTTTCTAATAATTCAGTTGAGTTTAGCTGGAAAAATGTCCAACGTGGTTTTAGCCAACTGTAAACATTAAATCATGTGTTTTGGGATTAACAAATATAAAATAAAGTTTAACTATAATATATAAAACCAAAATATGTTTTCAACCAGGACAAAATTATTGTATGTTATAAAACAGGTCAAACCATATACGTTATCGAAGGTTGGAATAAAAATCTTGTTCGCCGACACGTTTTTGCAGACGTTTTTGAAGATTTATTAAATGAACCAGTTATGTTAGTTTGAAAGTTCATAATAGTGGCGGAGAGTAATTTGAGTAAGAACGGACTTTCCTGCCACCACTTCGGAGAAAAACTTCATAACGTTTCGGGTAGTTGAAAACTCCACCCGTCTTCAGAGGACTACACTAATCTAGGAACTACATTTATTAATATCTTAACTTAAGATCTAACCTAAGACTATTCCAACCAATATTTGAAAGTACCGCTATCTTAAAAATTGATGGTTTGTCAAAAAACAATTACAAATATAAACAAGTAATGAGAATTATAGGAATAAAACTACATGTTTTTAACATAAAGAAATAGTTGAAAAAAAATAGCTGAAAAAAAACAACAGAAATGTGGTAGTAGTTATTAGTGAAGGATTCACCCAGACTCGACGACGAACTCGCACTACGGCGCAGTTAACTCACAGTAACTCCAGTTAGTGCGTGTCCCCGTAGTGCGAGGTTCGTCGTCCGAGTCTGGGTGAGATCCTTTCAAATAACCACCTACCACATTTCTGTGTTCAGCTATTTTTTTTTTAACTATTTTTTATGTTAAGGCTAACATGTAGTTTTATTCTATAACGTGTCCTCATTTTACTTGTTTATATTTGTAATTGTTTTTTGACAAGCCATCAATTTTTAAGATGTAGCGGTACTTTCAAATATTGGTTGGAATAGTCTTAGGTTAGATCTTAAGTTAAAGATATTAATTAAATGTAGTTCCTAGATTAGTGTAGTCCTCTGAAGACGGGTGGAGTTTTAACTACCCGAAACGTTAGGAGTAGTTTTTCTCCAGAAGTGGCAGGAAAAGTCCGTTCTTTCCTTTTACTAAAAAGAACCAGTTATATTTATGACTATTTATAATAAACGAGTGGTGCACCTTCAGGGGTCATGGGCAAAATAAAATAAAACTGACAATTGGCTGCAAATAGATCTCAGCATTGTATTGGCCTCCTACAATATACATTCAACAGTTAAACAATATTTATTATATGTAACGTTTGGTGCCAGCAGCTTCAAATTGATTGTATTAGATTATCTTTGTTTTCACCTGGGCCTATTTGCCCATTTTGTCGCCGCATTTAAAAACAATGATTATGTTTCAATTGTTTTCGAAATAATTGTGAGGAGCAAGCAACTCGAATTTATTCATCGAAACTCAGCAAAGTTGATGTTTACGTTAAAGCCTGACCTGTGCAGTTTTGCAGCACATGTTCATGAATATGTACGAGTATGCAATCACGACGAGTACTGAATGGTGAACGCAGTTTAAGAATTCAAAGCACATGTGGAGTAGGAGTAGTTACTGCATTAACATACATACAGCCGTGCCTTTGATGTTTTCTTTGCCATCATTCATTTCGTAGTGAATAGTGATTACTGTTTGTGGATTTTATTATATTTTCTTTTGTGTTTAGTTTTAATAATTGAGTATAGTTACTTTTGTGATCATTCCTTCATTTAGCGTGTTATTACTAATTTTCTTCTAAGTATACTTTGTTCTACATAGCTAGTAGAAGATAACAACTTCAGATAACAAGGATTCATAAAATAATCTATTATACGAGAATGCTTGAATGAACTTAGCTGTACCTATACTGTTTTGTTCGTATTACTTTACTTTATTATATATATATATATATATATATTATATATATATCATTGCAATTTACTTTGAAACGACAGTAAAGACTTTTTATTATTATTGGCAAACGAGAATACGTGTTTGGATGGAGAACTTGAGCCATAGTATTGGAATAAGTTTAAAATTAGAGAAAATAAAAACAGAAGCCAATACTTATGTAATTATAAATAAATAACACCAATAATAACTCTAAGAAATAGAAATGCTATATAAATGAAATAAGACTTTTGTCTGTACAATGCAATAAATCCATCGGTTTTGGTTATTTGGCTCTTTTATACTTTGCAAGGACTGAAAATGACGTCAATAAAATTCCTGTATATCTGTCCGTCTGTCTGTCTTTCTGTCTGTCTTTCTGTCTTTCTGTCTGTCTGTCTTTCTGTCTTTCTGTCTTTTCTGTGTCTTTCCTGTCTTTCTGTTTTTTGTCTGTCTTTCTGTCTTAAATTCCGTCTTTCTGTCTTTCTGTCTTTCTGTCTGTCTGTCTCTCAGTCTGTCTGTAACGTGTTTAAGGCACGTTGGACGTTTGTAACTCAAATCGGCTGAAGCCATGGCGGTGAAACTTTGTTTAAGAGTTAAACCTTGTTACGCAGTGTGCTTTTAGCTATACCGTATTTTATATCCATACAACATCCACACACACAAAATAACGAGAAACTAAAGTGGGCACTTAACACGTTTTTAAAGCATATTGGAACGCCTATAACTCAAAGTCGGCTGAGCCTATGATGGTGAAACATTAGCCCATTACGCAGTGTGTCTTAAGCTATTCACAAAATAAAAGGCAAGGAACCAAAGTGGACTGTGGAACTGTTTGGTCGGAGCAGTGCTGCGCTCAAAAATCCTGTCAGGGCGAACGTAAACTTGGTACCATTCGGTTGACTTCACCAAATATTCCATGTTGAGCCTCGTTTTAAACATTTGACGAATCATTTGGTGGTAGTGTACTGCCGTCTTCAAAACTAATATTCGTAATGAGCTGCAATGAGAATAATCAACTAATATGAATAATATTTATGAATATTTTTGAGTAATGAAGTTTAAAAACACATGTTTATGTTTCAGTGTGGCACCACCTGTGACCAGGGCTGTGAGTGCTGTCCCGGTCTGTTTGTGACGACCACGGAGGTCAAAGCAAGGGCTTGTGTATAGACAACTCTATAGGCTAGGTCAGTCTACAGATTCAATGGAGAAGTTTGTGAATATTGCAGAAAATGTATAAAATGTGTTGTTAAAAGGATTTAACTGCTGATAATAAAATATATTTTGAATGACAGCCCCAAGTTCAATTTTTATGAACCTGTGTATAAGATTTGAGAATCACAATAAGTATACGCATTATGTTTGTGTTATATAATTTTATCATAAATTGCTTTCACAACAAAATTGTAAAAATGGTTCGCTCACAAGAGACCGAAAGAGAGAGAAGATGGAGAAGAAACGCTCTCAAGTTCTTAAAGCTTAGAATAATGCAAAATTCTCTCTTTACGTTCATTATTTTACTTTACTTTTAACACGCCTGGAATGTGGTAAACAAATCCCAGACTAACATATTATAATGAATACAATAGTTTCTGCTCCAAATATAAGAACAACCTTTTTTTCAGTCATACAGTCTGTCCAATAATGCGAACTAAATTGGTTCTATGGCAACTTGAGATAAATGGTCGCTCACTAATCCGTGAATACTAGAAGATCTAAGGAGAGCGTTCAGTACTCGTTTGAAAGTCGAGCTGCCTAGAATCAAGCTGCCAGTGTCAGTTTATATTTTATTTGTTTTGCTGTCTTTAAAATGGAATCGATGGTAAACTCCACATACTAAGTTTCAGTGAAACTCGGGAAATAAAGAACAACAGTCATATGTTGAGGGCTATTTACGGAGATAATTCCTTGATAAAAATGTCGCATTTTCAAGTGTCAAACGTTTCAAACCAAATGGCCGCGAAGACGCTAACTGATGCAATGCAGGGACGACCTTCAACCTCATGCCTTGGATGAAAACATTGTTCGTGTGCGAGCTCTGGTGTCTGACCGTCGAAAACTGTTTTTAGAATGATTGCAGACGATCTTAATTTATGCAAGTCATCAGTTCATACCGTTTTAGTGGAGCATGGGCTTAAAAGAAACTTTACGGCGAGAACAAAAAGTTTGAATAATTGATTGAATGTGAATGATTGGAAGAATTGGAATGATTGGAAACACGGAAACGAAGGTGAGTTTTACAGAGAGTCATCACTGGAGATTAACGGTTCTAACTAAAATGGAGACGAGAGGGCATAAAACACTGGATCACTTGATGTTGATTCGTTGCCATTCAATGATTTCATCCCTATCACCATTTTTCGACGAAAAACAGTACAAAAACAAAAAAATATAAACTGGCACTGGCAGCTTGATAGGCTTCGACTTAACTAGTACTGACTTACGCTTCCTTAGATGTCTAATTCACGTGATGTAGTGGGCAGCTTTACGTCGCCTCAAGGCCGCCATATTGAACCAGTTCGCGAACAAATTATTGGAACCTCGTAAGTATTTAATATACAACTAACATAATCGGAAATACTACTTTAGCTTTTCTGACCAAAACTAGATTGTATTTACATACTCGTACTTCATACTTTAGACTTGCAATAGTTTTGTGATCATTCTAAAGCAACATTTTCTAACTATACAGTCTAAGAAGAATCACAGAACTTATAACATAACTTAACAAAGTACTTTAATGTATGAAATTATCAAAAGGCGACGTTATGGCTTTAGAGCCCTCTCAACCACTAACCTTAAGATTGTCAATATAGAATTAAAAATTACAAAATTTCAGGTGGGTTTCTTATGCAAAAACAATGAAAAAAGTCCCTATAAACATGGGTCCTAAAGTTCTTCGTTACTCGGTAGCCGCCATTTTTGTATTTTTTACCAAAAATTTATATCTCAAGAACAGTTTGACCGATATTCTAAGCAGTATGGTGTTTATGTGTCCTAAAGGGCAATTTAAGAAAAATTATATGTCTTCAAACCATACAGAAAAAAGGCGGCTGTTTAAGATTTTTTAGTGAAATACCATAAATGGGCTATAATACAAAAAGTTTTACAAGAGTAAAAGAGTTGTATTTTATATTTTACATAAAGATACAAAGTAACTTTTCCAAACTGTTAAATTAATGTTTTCACTTTTTACGTTTAATTTACAACTGGTACATTACCAATTTCATTGCTCAAAATTTATATCTCCCAGAACGGTTGTGTTACCGATTACAGTTCAAACTTGGTAGGTGTTTATGTGTAATAAGTTAAATTTTAGAGAAAACATTATTTCATAAAAACCCACAGAAACAAATGGCGGCTGTTTAAATTTTCAAATTGAAATACCAAAATGGCGCATAATACAAAGATTTTACAGGTAAAAAGTTGTATTTTATAATTTTATAAAGATACTCTCATTTTTTGTATTATGTCAATGCCATTTTCATGGTATTTCAATTTAAAAGATTTAAATAACCACCATTTTGTTTCTATGGGTTTTATGAAATAATCTTTTTCCTTAATTCACCTTATGGACACATAAGACCTCTTGAATGCAAGAAATCTAATCAGTCAAAAGCGTTCTGAAACTATAATTTTAGTAAAAACCACAAAATAACAAGGCTTCATGGCGATAAAATTTTGGGACCCATGTTATAGAGCTTTCATTGTTTTACGCCACAAAGAAACCACTTACGAATCATAAATGGCTGTAACAAATATGTGCCAAAGCAGAAGCGTTGTTAAGCACACAAGTTTAATCTAATTTCCGAACTGAACACGCTGGCGCTCTTAAGTATCACTAAGGGTCCGTCGATTGGTATCCACGCCACTCGGACTCATCACTCCGGTGGCGCGGGTTCGATCCCCGCAGTCACCACTTACATTTGTAATGTGACTAATACGGTGACGCTAGGTAAAGGTCGAGGTTGAGTGGTAGAGAGGACGTTGTAGTCCTAACTTCGCCTCGTTAAACAAGACAAACTTTACCTTTACTAAGGTTATTCCACAGCCGACAAGATGCAACGGTGAACGGTTAGACGGTTACGTTTGTTCTAAGAGAAGGAAATGATAATAACAACGATGATCCATGGCGTGTATTTCGAATTGAATTTGAAACGTTCTTACACATATACTGGAGTTTTAGCCAAAAGAATTGTTACTGACTTAAATTTTATAACCATTTGTATTGAGAACAATTCTAGGATCATACTGTACAGTTATCGCAGATGATTAGGTCAATATGGTTTGAAACTAAGATGGGGTCTCCGTCATGTTATTTAATTTAAGTTCCTTACATGTCTAGACCTTATCTCGTCATTAACATTCAAACACAAATAACAGTGTTAACAACATCAACTAACTGAAGCCTGCTCTCTCATCAAAAGATATATGTATATCGCTGAATACTATTAGATGTAATCGTAATACTGTCATACTTCTTCTCTACGTCTACTGTAATTACTGGCTTTGGATGATAGGAATACTAGTTAATCATTTCTACGAATAGATAGAGGAATTAATTAAAACTTCCGTTAATTTGTTTAAAGATCATACACTTTGAATTTTTACTAGGTGGAACATTCTATGCTCACATACCTTTGAGCAGCAAATGTTTAAGACAAATCAAAGTTGGCTGTAGGATAGGAGCTCATATAGAAGTGTCCCTAACAAAATGTTTAGCCTCTGCATTGGTTGCATCTTAATGACTTTTCAAGTGATTAAAGATAAAAATCCTTTTCGGTTTTTGGTCATGTATTTTCACGGGGTAGGTTAAAGAGAAGCCAATTATCAGTCTGAAACAAACAAAGAAAAGCAACAAACATCTTGACGGGGAACACACCTGGCTGTGTGTGTGTTTGTTTGATCTGCTAGGTTTGTTGACCAGGGAAACGAGTGGCCTCCTATACGTGTTAAAGCTTCGCGATAGTTAACTCACAAGATAAAACATCCTTAGACCAGAGTATCTCACTTCCTTTCGTTTAAACGGAAACCGTAAAGCTAAAGATAAAAACTGATAACAAAAATTCAACTGACTTCAAAAACAATCCAACAGTAAAATGCTATAAAAAGTGTGAAATAATTGGGTAATGCAATCCTGTATTGCTTTACACGCTACATTCATAAACAATGGGTTTCTGATGTTTTACGCGAACAAACAATGTTAATTTATCCTTTATTTCACTACAGTAAATATTACAGCTGTACCCATTTCATGATAACCAATATATAAAAATATTAATTTGCTAATACATATAGAATACCATGAAATGCGCACACTATTTGCCATATTGTAGACTACAATTTGGAGTTGTTATAATCTTCATTCACTTTAAAAATATTGGAGTCGGTGATGCTTCTTCTGATAATAGAGTATTGTTCAGCACCGACTCCAATATTTTTAAGTGAAAAATGAAGACCTAACTCTAAATTGAATCCCAATATGACCCATTGGAAATATGTTGATGGTATTCTTATATATGTATTAGTAAAATAATATTTAACCACACTGGTTACCACATGAAAATAATTTTGGCATATCTTACTGTAATAATGAAAAATCGTATATTGTTCCGAAACATCGCGTAACTTACATCAACCCCTTATTTCAAATCTTGGCGTATCAGCATTTGCAGGATTACATATTATTCACTTTTACTCTTTTTTACTAATAGAGATTGTTTAGTCAATTCAATTTTTGTTAATTTTTTATTTCACAACTTTTTTTATCTTTATTTTCAAACTTTATTTGAAGTCAGTTTTTTTTTGCTAAAGTAATTCCAGTCAGACAAATTTTAAAAATATTCCCTTTCTTTTGAGGTGCCACAAAGGGGGGAGGGAGGGTTAGTTTTTAAACATTTTGGGAGGTTCCCCCGGGTTTTAAGGAAAACTGCTATCAAGACTTTGAAAACGCCGGTTTGGAGATGCATGTTCTCGAAACGATCGTAACCGACAGACGAAAATAACACAGACAGCAATAATAATAACAGAAAATACAGCCGAAAATAATAACAGACGAATGTAACCTACAGACGAAAATATTTGGATTACTGATTGAAACGTAGTTTAAACCTAATTTGTGTGCAACAAGTAATCCAAAGGCTCTTATCATGAAGTTAACCTAATTACTTCCAAATAGTTTTATGAAAAGGACGAAACTAATTGTACCTAGGAAAGAAAACTTCCCGAAGTGATTACCTGCATGATGTTTCTGATGACAGTCTCCCGCTCCCTACGGATCTCTAGCACAGCTTTCTGCTCAACACTGCCCTCCACGGCCACGAAGATGGCAGCCCCCGCCAGTGAGTAGAGCGCGATGACCAACAGCAGGAAGAAGTGAGTGAACCACTTGCGGGACCAGGCGCGCAACTTGTTGTACGCCCAGAAACTGAACTTCTCACCTACACTCAGTCCGCTTTGGCTGTGTTCATCGTAAAGTCACGGAAACCTGCAAAACAAACAAACTAGACAACAACAAACAAACTGTTCACTGATTTTTAATTTTCAATTTCAATTATTTCAATATTTGAGATGCCGACCACTCTCATGAGGGTATAAGGCAAATATGTGGTGAAGGATGATTGTGATGAGTGGTAGTAATGAGTTATGAGGTGTAGTCGTGTTACAAACTAAGGCCGACTCTTCCTTAGAATGGGTCATTAATTAATAGCCAATGACCAATGGAAATACAAGGACCAACGGCTTAACGTGACTTCCGAACCACGCAGGTGATGGTCTGATATGTCTAAACGATGGTGGAGTTGATGCGGGTATCATCAGATGATCACTGAGATTATCTGAGCCGCTTTAGACCTATATCATCCTCAAAACCTGACCTCCATGAAGCTGGATTACTGCAATAGTAAAAGGTGATTCCACAGAAGAACTGGTAATTAATTACAACAAAATAACCATATCAAAGAGGTAATTGTTCAAGGTAATTTAATATCATTGTGTAGAAGTGCTAAATTTCTAGGAATCGAAATAGATTCAAATTTACTTGGTCAGTTTGTATTAAAAATATACTTATTAAAATTAAATACAGCATGTTTTCAAATGATAGTTTTAAGAAACACCATTGACCTGAAAACAAGACTTGTAATTTACTAGGCTTACTTTTATTCTATTTTACAATATGGGATAGAATTTTGGGGTATAGCCACAGACGCTGAAAAGGTTTTTATAGTACAAAAGGTTCCTCAGACTGATGAGTTTTTCACCTTGGAGGTCTTCATGTAAAACCTATGTTTGAAGAGCTCAAATTCTAACTGTTCTAGCTTGTACATTTTAAACACTTTATTATTTGTACAGTCTAATTATGATCAATTTAATGAAGGGAGTTATCACCATAACTATAATACTAAGCACAAACAAATTTTTTAATACCCTAAACATAGGCTACAACTGGTGGAAAAACACCTATGTATATAGGGAAAAAACTATTCAATAAGCTTCCACTTCAATACAAAAGCCTGATCAATACCAGCTCCTTTAAAAGCAGCCTTAGGGATTTCTCGTTGAGTAAAAACTATTATATCGTAAAAGAATATTTTAACAGATGATACATTGTAAATTAATCAGTCAAAGTAATGTGTTATATCTATAATTTTTAGTTTTAGGATTCCTGAAATGTTGTATTGTACTCTAACTTGCATTGACAATGTCACCAATTTTTTAGCAATGCTATGTAAAAAAATGTTATGTGACAATAAAGATTTGATTGATTGATTGATTACAGGAGTACTATTAGAGCTGAAAAGATTAAACAAACTTTATTCTCTGGAAATCGTTCATGGCGATTCCGGGAAAAATATGTTTAAGTCTCTCAGTATACAGAGTGTGTCAAAGGTGGGTCATATTAGGCCGAAGGCCAAAGCGAGGCAATGAGTAGGGGAGGGGGAATTAGAGTCAAAAATTGCAAATGAAATTCGATTCACTCACACCAGCGGCGCTTAGCGTTTAGCTGCGTGTCGGCCTGATTTTAATCAACAACTGAAATACTCAATCAAGCCACATTGCATTACGTATATATATATTTAACAGTTTGTGGCTTTTACTATCATGTATACCTTAAATAGTATAGAAGGCCACAAACATGTAAAGAATTATAGGTGACACTTGCGTAAAAGATAATGTGTATGTGATGACGTAATATTTTTTATTTATTTATTTATTCACGGTAAACACTATTTTTACAATGTAAATGCAAAATAGTGAATTCAATACAAAGACAAATAGTCTTGAGCTGAAAAATAGAAAAACAAAACAACAAACAAGCACGTGTAGTATGAAAATTGTAATATTATTGGGAAGTTCATCCAATCCACCCCTACTTTCGTGGTACTTTATTTTTTTGTACTCTTTTGGAGAAAGAAAGATTTAATGTTTGGGTGGTTATGGGTAGACAAAAATGGAATAATAGCTGCTGGTGATTTATCCATGTAAACTAGAATAAATAAGGCTATGAAAAATCAGTTTGGTAGTTAACGAATATATGAGAATGCTTTCAATGATGTGTTTCGTAATAAAGTTAAAGTATACGTCATAGGTTTCAAACGAAACACAGACTAAAACATTGTAAGTGTTCAAAATTAATTCCGTTCTACGTTTAGTTTTGCTTTAACGCAACAATAGAATCTCATAAATACTGAAGTATCTGTTAGAGAACACTTTCACCAACGGGATATATTACAATATACGAGGTTGCCATGAACGCTATCTGGTGGCGATAACACGATCCAACCCTTCCTGTGCATCCTTCTTAGTGATATTTTCTAAAGAGGCTCCATCGCATGTAATATCTTAGTGTTTTATTATTCTATGAGGCAGCTTAAAACTATCGCTGAACCAAATTAAGTATATAGATTTGTAAATCCTACACGGCAATCTTGTAGCTAAACTTCATCAAATATACAAGTTGTAACTGTTCCTAAACCATAGCTTACTTAGCTAGACTTCGTAATAATAATTTAGTACTTTGAAAAGGGTTAGTTAGCTAAGAGTAATTAATAATGTTTTAACTAAGTAATTGACAAAACACATTAAAAATAAGTTGCCTAACTGTACTAAACCATTATACACTGTATAATGCCTAACTGTATGTTATAAAAACTGTTTACAACCAACTGCCTTTTACGCAGTTTAGGTCTGTAAGTGCGCCGCCTGTTTTTGTGTCAGCTGATAATTATAATAAATAGCGGACCGACAGACTGTTCAAAAGATTTGTATTTAGTTTTGTTCTTACGATTAATCACTCTGCACAATACACGATATACGAATTTGTTTCTGTATTAGTTAACAAAAGCAAACTCAGTAACCTTGGGTTACAAAAATCAAAAAAAACATGACAACGGTAAATCGACATGACAGTGGTTGTGTTTGTTTTCTTATTTGATTTGACTTGAAGTACCGCCGTACATATGTTTTATGTGCGGAAAATAGGGATATCAGCTGGCAACGAATGCTAAGTCAAATTGAACTTTTAGTAGAAAAGGTGTATGGAAAAAAAAGGGCTACAGCGCACATTCTGAATCACTCAACGTTCAACAAGTGAACTATTCTTTAAATTAAAAGTCTAAGAAAGACATTTTAACTTTCAGAATCAAGATGTATTCTAGACACACCAAAAGTAAATAAACACGAAGCTAACAATTGATATTGTCTAGTTCAAAACATATGTTTTAAATCTATAAACAGTTCACTAGAAACACGTTTAATTATGACAACAAGTACTGGTAAACTCAGGTTATTAATAGTCTAAGCTCGTCGGCAAGTTGGAGAAGGTGAAGGAAGTGAGATAACAAATCAGGTGGATTTAGTAAACATGAGCCAGCTGGCGTAATCTAGAAGCGCTGCCAACTCCTTTAGATTATACAAAACATATATTTAGCAAATTAAACACGTTTGTCAACTTGGTCCTCTGTGAACCATTGAGTCTTGTACGAGTGGATGCGTCCGTAACGCATCACTTAGAGAACAAACTTAAGTTAATGTTCTGTGTTTTCAAGACATTCAAACCACAATTCAATGTAAGCTATACGGCTCTCATACTTATACAAGCAAGAGCTTGTCATCGGGTCGTCAATGTGGATTTCATGCTCACCGGCAGAATTAACCAACGGCTAGGCTGAGCAGTAGGGATGCGCAGAGGGCAAAAGAAATGACGTAGAGGGTGTGTCAATAAATCGCTGTATTATAACCAGTGCTACTTTAGGTTTAGTGTTCTACTCTTAAATGAAAGGTTAATTCAATTCGTTTATTAAACAATGCATTACATTACAGGCAATGCCCAATTACAATGTAGCATTAAAAATATAACAATATAATAATTTAGGAATATAAACAATCTTGAATAATCACTAGCGACAGTAACACACATTTTAGCACAACAGTAACAGCCAATAAAATAAATAAATACTATAGTAAAGTAATGTTTATAACTTAATTAATGACGAGACTAAAAGCATAACAGACAGATCATCAAATTTGTGGAAACTAAATACTTCAACGATATAACGTAATAGATTACAACAATATAAATAGCAATAACAACAGTTGAACTAACATCCCGGACCAAGGCACTCAAGCGTTCCAGGGCTGGACGCCAACACAGACGCCGCCCTTTCTAAAAGAAAGACAGCCGGCTTTTCGCCAGCCCGTACTAACAAGAGTAACCAAGGCCCGGAGAAGCGAGCACAAAGGGTGTAAACATATAATGAAATAAATAACGAACATATAAACACTAAAATAACATGCAAAATACATACCAATATATAAATACCTTATCAACAATATTGTACATAAAACCATTTTTGAATTTACGATCATTCATTTTTAATTATTTAAATTGTGCAAAACACCTAGAACAAACGTATGCAAAGAAGTACTAAAGATATCAATATTGAGTGGTAGTGCGTTATGTAATCTAAACATAACGTTTAGTGGCGAGTTAGCAGCCAGACTGGTACGAGAGTAGCGAGGAGTAAATAACAAACGAGTTCGTGAATTGAACCGAGGGACATTGAACTGTAACATTGACTAAAGGGATGAGTCGTCGATCGCCCCATCTCACCAGCTTGTGCAGTCAAACCAACACCGACACCCGCCGCCGCTTCCCTAGTTTTAAATGTACAACAGTGTGGTATGGAAGCCGATTTTAAAAATCTGTTATAATTTAAGAAATTTTTGTTAGACATGGTAGAAACGGGGTACATTCAACTTTTTAAAGCACACTTTAAAGATTAATATAAAACATATATCGCCATAGATAGGCTTCTACAACCATATCACATTAAGAAATGCATCACATGAATGCGACCCCGTGGATACTGAAGAGGCTGATGTCACGTGTAAAAATATATCTGCTAACTGGGCTTGAAACGGTCAAGAAATGTAATCTACACTATAGTTTTCGCAATATATTCAATAGTTTACTCGATACGTCCAACTTACAATCTTAACTAAAGTAATGTCCCTACATCGTTTCAAAATAAAAACGTGCTTTTTTATACAACCAGTATTATTAAAAATACGTTAACTCCCTTGGGGTTAAAACACACGGCACAAAAGTCACTCAATGTTGCGACTGTTCCTAAATCGTAGCTTGCTTGGCCAGCCTTAGGAATAATAATTTAGTACTTTGAAAAGGTTAGTAAAGAGTTAATAATAATGTTTTAACAAAGTAATTGACAAAACATCGCATAAATAAATCAATAAAATAACTGCATTTGCAGTGTACATTAAAAATGTGTTGCAAAAAAAAAAATATAAAAAAATGTGATTCCATTTACACACATGCAAGCAGGCATGTCATTCATACGCACAGTCACTCACTCCCTAGAAAAAAGGTAAAATTATTGCCTTCAGGATTTGATTGGTCCAGAAACTCAGCTTAGTCATAAAATGCATGTGATTTTAAATATTTCTTTAATAGAGCTTTAAAAATAACTGAAAAATATTATTGCGGTTGTTTTTAGAGTTAGTGAACAAGGTAAGGTAAGGGAAGAATAAAGAATAAGGATAAGTACAAGCTAATTGGGTAGTTATAGTTAAATAACCATTAGCTTTGGAACATTAGAAAAATATTGTGTACATTTAGTTTTTAATCACAAGAGGCAATCTTTTTCAAATAAAAGAGCGATACATTAAGTTCGCATTTTTATGCATGTGAGTTCAAAAGTGTAACATTGTAGCATAATTTGGTATTTTGACGTTTAAGTTCAGTTTAAGACAGGTGTACAGCAGTTTAAAGATCTTGAGAACGACCTTGTCTATAAGATGAATTACTAAGAACTGGTGAGTTTAATCTATAACAACTTGGCTGCAACATAACTCTACTGACTTAATTAAGTTGGTAGTTTTCAATCTGGGAACTCTGGAAACTAGAACTTGAAAACGAGGATTGCATTAGTCCAAACTAGTTAGCTAAATGGAAGAAATATGGCACAAAAATTAGGCCGAATTGAAGTATTACAACGTGCAATAGTTGATATGTTGATTGTTGAAGTCTTAGCACAATAACATATTGGTCATAATTATACAAAGTGTTTTTTTAAAACGCAACCCAACTTTCAAACTTTATTAAGTCATTTTTTACGAGCGCTATAAAGTCGTATATTATATCATTGGTTTGTTCACTTCAATACCTATCAGATGGTATGAATTATTGCAGTAATATAGTGGTTTTGATTTGCTAATTTGATGTTATTGTAAAATAAACGCAATCATGGTTTTTAGCAAAGATCAACGAGTGCTTATTGTTGAAGAACACTTAAGAAGAAGATAATTTTTTGTCAAGAGGAATTTGGGGTCAAGTTTAGAGGTGTTAATATTCAAAACAAATCTAAATTTCACAGATTTGTAAACATTTTAACAAAATACGTTTTGTAGGGAACGGAAAACATAACAGAAGGCGGACTGTACTGAATGAAGAAGTGACGGACAATGTTAGGGTTGGATTAGAAAATTCTCCTAAAAATCTTTCAAAATTTTGAAACAACAAAAGCAGATAGCCTACTAACGCCTGGATACTTGATCTTAAACACATCTTTATAAAAATATTATCTTGCTCTTAAGTATTCTTCAACAATAAGCCCTAACTAATCTTTGCTAAAAACCATGATTGCGTATATTTTACAATAACATCAAATTAGCAAATCAAAACCACTATATTACTGCAATAATTCATACCATCTGATAGGTATTGAAGTGAACAAACCAATGATATAATTTACAACTTTATAGCGCTGTAAAAATTGACTTAATAAAGTTTGAAAGTTGGGTTGCGTTTTAAAAACTGTAAAACCCTGTATTTGCCTAGTAATCAAAACCAAGTAACCAAGTTGTAGTTGAATTGTTTGCGGATTTCCTTTGGGAAAATGAGATAGTCATGCCGTCCGCATGGTAAGATTCAGACCCACAAACATAAAATGAGCACCGATCCTGGCCCCGGGAACACGTTTTGAGCATGTGTTCAAAACTTCATATGATATACAGGGTGTTCAGCGGGATCAACTTCACCAGGTGAATAATAAACATGTAGACACTTCTCATTTGTTTACCGTAAGTCCTACAATTCATTCAAGCTAGGGCTATCAATGTAAATCAAATTACAGGAATTTTGTTAGTAGTAGGTACCAATATTTAAAAATAAGTTTCATTCAATGTTCAAAAAATGGCTACATTAAATTTTCTAACAAACTCAAAACCCAAACTTTATTTGTACACGTGGCTACAATACGTGGCAAATTTTTATAAAACTTTTAAGACTTAGTTGTCAATAAATAACAACGGAGTAATTGTTTTCTGAGGACATACCTTGATTGACATAAGTATGTTTTCAAACATGTAAATCGAGGATGTTTTCAGAAAATTTAACTTTTTGTTACTTATCGCAGCACAACAAGTCTTAAAATATGTATAAAAACATTTGCCAGTCATGTATACCATACGGTTTAAGGATTTGAGTTATTAGATTAAAAATTTAATATGGCCACCATTTTAAACCGTGCGTGAAAATATGTCAATGATTTTAATTTATTGGTATTATTATATACTAACAAATATGAAAGTTTGAAGTCTGTAACCTAATTGACCTTAAAGATAAAAAATTATTTAGTGAAAAAACATAGACAGACAGACGGAAAACTAAGTGAGATAGGTCGTAACTAGGTGTTATAAGACTTTTTTCTTGTTTATTAGACCTGACACACCAATTGGTGAAGTTTGATCCCAAATACTGACACCTGGCATATATATATTATATATATATGTATTATTATTATACGTACTTTATTTAATTCTTATATTTCAGTTCATGCACTGTGCATAACTTAATTCATAGCCATAACAAAAATAAACACTTTTCCCATCACTAAATTCTTAGGCATTTCCGGAGGCCGGTGTCACAACTAACACACCGCATCAAAAAATCATTATGATTTACTTGAAATATTACGGAATCTAGAAGTATCTTCAGTCACTAATTGGCTGAAACTGAGATACCGCTGCTATCATATTAAGTCAACAGGGCTTGCCAACCGGTCCATTGGTGCAGGTACCAACTGTCGATGTTTTCTTTGGCTGGGACACTATCGAAACGACTTCTTCAGGACTGGTTGCCACTTGCCAGCTTTTTGAAGGTTGAACTCTTTGTTAAAGTTATTATTATTTTAATTATTTCAATGGTTTTTTGGATGACTCTCATATGGAAATTGCCAATGTTTTGGCTTTATCAAATTCTACTGCATGTTTCGTGTTGTTGCTGTGTTTTCCTATGACCGACTTTTCAACATCTAGTGTTTTGTATGTCTCATTGAAATTTATCTTTTAGTCTCGCCAATATACACTTTGGGATTTCGCATACTCCTGGCATGTCACGGTGATATCTGGTCCTTTATAATGATGTTTTATGATGATGTTGGTTATAATAAACCAAGAATTATACAAATCTATTGAGCCATTCCAAAATGGCGACTAACAACTTTATTTTCTTATAACAGTGGAATGAAATTTTGATTTAATGAAATTTGAAATGCGTTTTCCTTTCATGGTTTGTAGTAAAGCTTACAGTAAAAGACCACGAAAGTCTGAAGTTGAAGGCCGAAGCGAAACTGTAAACGAAGTGAATCAGTTACAATTTGCGAATTAGAATAACAAATTGCAAAGAAAATTCGTTAACTCATTCCAGTGGGGCTTTAGTGCTTAGCTGCGTGTCGGCGTGGTTTTCGTTCTTTAAGTGCTTGTTAGGCATCAAATTTCTTGAGACAGATCTTATTGACAATATAATTATGTCTAACGTTTTATTTATAACAATTCATATAGCTATCTATAAAATCCAATGAATTTTCCATCAAATTTCTTTTATAAACAATATTTGAAATACCTCAAATTATTTTCTTTGTCAAAATTAAACTTTTAAAATAAATTTTTAAAACTTTGTAAAATAAATTGCATAACGTAATAGGTGACTAAAGCAAACTATAGATTTCATATAGGTTTGACCAAACACAGGTTAGTTAATTCCGTTAACAAACCTCATTAATTCAAATAGAACATGCACTGTGCTCAAAACCAATTCGTGTATTCCTGGTTAATCCTCTCCCATTGTTGCTAGTGTGTATTCAAGTAAGAGTTCATATTCAAAACTCCCATAACCACAAGTGCATAATAATAGAACTAGCAGTTCGTATAAAACACACCAATTATAGTGAAATTTAAGCCAGGAATTATAATTATTATTATGGTTATGTTTGCAGTGCAGGCAATGAGCATAATTAGGTATAGAGTGGGCAGAGAATGGATTCATAGCCTAACATCGGGAGGAAGCTGACGAAAAAACAGACGGAGCAACATCGACGTCCTGATACAAAAGATCAGCATGGCGGTCCAAAGGGGAATCTGCCAGTATCCTCTCGTCCTTGCTTACAGAAAAGAAGCTAAAAGATATTTTTATCTATAACTTATACACATGTGTGTTATTTTATTTTAGTTATTAAAAACTAACATGTTTGTCTTTGTTACAAAGTCTAAAACGTTAGATTTCATAAGGATTTAATTAAAAAGTTAAATGGTACGGAACACACACAAAAGAAGAAAAATCACAACTAAAATATAATTAGTAACTCAATCTGCTTTAAAGTATAATCGATTGTCAAACAAATCAATAAAACGTTAAAACTGAGCATCAGCTAACTGAGTAAACTAAGAGCCCGAAACGATGCTTTGAAATATTGGCAGATAGTTCTGAAACGCCCTCTAGAGACTTTAATGTATACTCTAACGTATGCCTGTTAAAAAAAGTCTTTTGGTTGGGCAAGTACATATGACAATAAATATAAAAGTCAAGTTAAACGATATGAGGCTGACAATGAGACTTGTTTGAAAACGTCTCACACTGCAGAGTGCCTGGTGGTGTGATTGAATTGACTCGCTAATTGGACGTGAACTTTGATTTGCTGAAGCCTCACTCAATGGCCCACAGATTGCATACGAGATTCAGCAGTAATGGTGTGACTGAGACGTAACCAAGTTGTAATTGAATTGAATTTCCTTTGGAAAAGTGACATTCATGCTGCTAGCATGGAAAGACCCAGACCCGGGACCATAAAATGTGTACCGGTCCTGGCTCCCAGAGCACGTTTTCAAATAAATAAATAAATCACTATTTGAGATGCCGACCACTCTCATGCGAGGGTAGTAATATTTAAGCAAATATTTAAGTTGGCAATGAGTGGTAGTGGCCGAGTTATGAGGTGTAGTCTTGTTACAAGCTAAGGCCAACTCTAGAATGGGTCACAATACGTTTCAATGACCAATGGAAATACAAAGGTCTAACTGCTTAACGTGTGACTTCCGAACCACAGGTGATGGTCTGATATATCTAAAACGATGGTGGAGTTGATGTGGGTATCATCAGATGATCAACAGACTACATTCGAGCCGCTTTATAATCTGGTATCATCCTCAAAACCTGACCTCCATGAAGTTGATTACAGGACCACGCCCGGGTCCCAGTCAAAGCTTTTATGTACAATTATGTATATGTGTATTACCTCTACAAATCGTATTTGTGTCCAATTATCATAACATTTGGTTTGATTGTTTAGTTTGTAAATATATTGGTCAGTTTTGTTAGCCAGGAATATTCGACTATCGGAAGTATTCTTTAGAGAGGTTTAAAAAAATTCTTTTAACTGTCTAAAAAACCAATTTATTTGATTTTTATAAAATGTTGAACAGCTATGTGTTTTTCCTTTTTTCACGACATTCAAAAGTTATAAAATCGATCAAGTCGTTTCAAAATGGGGGCCAAAAAAGTTATTTTACTATACAACGGAACGCTATACGATTTTAATGGCGTTTGAAATGTGTTTGTTCTTCATACGTGGTAGAACGTGTAATAAAATACCACGTCAGTGTGAGGCCAAAAACCGAATACAAAGTTGTGAGCGTAGCGGACTAGAGTGTCGACAGTGAATTAAAACATAATACATTGCAAAGGAAGTTCGCTTCACTCTTATGTGTCGACCATGATTTATAAGAATGCTTGTGATGCACAAGCGTGCCATCTACCGGTCACAGACAAAACGAACTCCGTTAAGGCGATATACTACAATCGTCACGCATTAACGTCACCTGCGGGAATTTGAAGGTACACATTTTTGAGTATGGAATGATGGAGGTGGACGGGACGTGACGTGACGACGGTGTAGAGTAGCCACCCTTCCAGTCGGCAACGTCCAGCTGTATCACAGAATTGGGAAACTCGCCAAAATCGATGCAACCAGGACTTTCCGAGGGTAGGAACCGGTAATTTAAAGGGAAAAACTGAACATTTTTTTGCGTTCATTAGGTGAACACCACGCGGGACGCGTGTACTCCATAGAAAAGACATACAATCATACTGTTAGTTCAACCATTGCCGTACTTTGTATCTACAAGCCAATGGTTCAACCTGATGTAAGATTAGGCAATCATGACGGTATTTTCGCCTCGGTGCAAAATCAATCATTCTTAACGATTGAAAAGGTAAGTTTTCGAATAAAAATTGCATAAATATAACCCTTATAACATTTGAACAAAATGAGATCATTTCAGTTAAAAATATTAACTTATTGATTTTATTAACTTTTCGATATCACCAATAGCTTGTTTCCTATGCATCTTGGCCATATGTTGATCTACATAGGATTTAATTCTCCCCCCCCCTAAAGCCAGGTCTGATGTTAAGTGTGAATGTGGAATGAGTGTGAAATCATGTAAGTGAGTGTTTAATTTCATTTATTTTGTGTTTTGCTACGCCTTTGTACGTCTCAGCAAAATATATTATTGTTAAAAGCCTTGGATGTCCTTCTTGGATTCCATTTTAGAACGACATAAGTTCAAAGAACTGTATTTATATGACAATTTCAATCTTTTATATTAAAAGCGGTTTGTGTACAGTTGAAGCTATTGGTCCTTTTAAATTTAGATCCTTGCATATTTTACAATCAAAATGTCAGGGAAATGCATAATTTCATGCTATTTACCACCGGATTACTGAATCATTTATACAGGTTTGACCATGGTGTAACAATACATGTGTAAATACCATGTGTATTTTTACACCATGGGTTTGACTCCTGGTGCACTTCAAGACAGACCATCAACTGGCTAGGAACCTGGTTTCGAACATTAACCTCCTTCCACCCTTGAGGGGTTTGCGCTGAGTTAATCGCTTTTGTGTATGGTATACTTAAACAATGGCTCTATTATGGGCCATTTAAGTACGTTTGTAAAGTAACAGTCGAAACTGCGTTATGTTGGTTTATACTGCCAAAACATGTAGGATTGATGGGGATTAATAAATAGAAGCAATGCAAGTTGTGCCAAGTATCCCAGTGCAGCCAACATCTCACAGCGACGTGTGTTGTCTGAACTGCAGTTCACTGACACCTGCAGGTGCGCCCAGCAATTAACCAATCACAGACTTGTTACTATACTGCAAATACAGTTACTGTAACGCTGGGCGGAGGCAGCTGCTAGCCACTACTTCCAGTTCGTCACAACATCTCACAGCGACGTGTGTTGTCTGAACTGCAGTTCACTGACACCTGCAGGTGCGCTCAGCAATTAACCAATCACAGACTTGTTACTATACTGCAAATACAGTTACTGTAACGCTGGGCGGAGGCAGCTGCTAGCCATCTACTTCCAGTTCGTCACAACATCTCACAGCGACGTGTGTTGTCTGAACTGCAGTTCACTGACACCTGCAGGTGCGCCCAGCAATTAACCAATCACAGACTTGTTACTATACTGCAAATACAGTTACTGTAACGCTGGGCGGAGGCAGCTGCTAGCCACTACTTCCAGTTCGTCACAACATCTCACAGCAACGTGTGTTGTCTGAACTGCAGTTCACTGACACCTGCAGGTGCGCCCAGCAATTAACCAATCACAGACTTGTTACTATACTGCAAATACAGTTACTGTAACGCTGGGCGGAGGCAGCTGCTAGCCACTACTTCCAGTTCGTCACAACATCTCACAGCAACGCACAACATGTCTGAACTGTGTGTTGTCTGACACCTGCAGTGTGCGCTGCAGCACCTGCAGGTGCGCCCAGCAATTAACCAATCACAGACTTGTTACTATACTGCAAATACAGTTACTGTAACGCTGGGCGGAGGCAGCTGCTAGCCACTACTTCCAGTTCGTCACAACATCTCACAGCGACGTGTGTTGTCTGAACTGCAGTTCACTGACACCTGCAGGTGCGCCCAGCAATTAACCAATCACAGACTTGTTACTATACTGCAAATACAGTTACTGTAACGCTGGGCGGAGGCAGCTGCTAGCCATCCTACTTCCAGTTCGTCACAACATCTCACAGCGACGTGTGTTGTCTGAACTGCAGTTCACTGACACCTGCAGGTGCGCCCAGCAATTAACCAATCATACTGCAGACTTGTTACGTGCAAACATCTCACAGCAACATGTTGTCTGAACTGCAGTTCACTGACACCTGCAGGTGCACCCAGCAACCAATCACAGACTTGTTATATACTGCATACAGTTACTGTAACGCTGGCGGAGGCAGCTGCTAGCCATCCTACTTCCAGTTCGTCACAACATCTCACAGCGACGTGTGTTGTCTGAACTGCAGTTCACTGACACCTGCAGGTGCGCCCAGCAATTAACCAATCACAGACTTGTTACTATGCAAATACAGTTACTGTAACGCTGGGCGGAGGCAGCTGCTAGCCACTACTGTTCGTCACAACATCTCACAGCAACGTGTGTTGTCTGAACTGCAGTTCACTGACACCTGCAGGTGCGCCCAGCAATTAACCAATCACAGACTTGTTACTATACTGCAAATACAGTTACTGTAACGCTGGGCGGAGGCAGCTGCTAGCCATCCTACTTCCAGTTCGTCACAACATCTCACAGCGACGTGTGTTGTCTGAACTGCAGTTCACTGACACCTGCAGGTGCGCCCAGCAATTAACCAATCACAGACTTGTTACTATATGCAAATACAGTTACTGTAACGCTGGGCGGAGGCAGCTGCTAGCCATCTACTTCCAGTTCATCACAACATCCACAGCGAAGCAATTAACAGACTGTGTTGCAGTATACTGCACAATACAGTGCAGGTGCCTCAGCAATTAACCAATCACAGACTTGTTACTATACTGCAAATACAGTTACTGTAACGCTGGGCGGAGGCAGCTGCTAGCCATCCTACTTCCAGTTCGTCACAACATCTCACAGCGACGTGTGTTGTCTGAACTGTCACTGCACATTCACTGACGTGTGTTGTGCTGCCCACTGCAGCCAACTGCACAGACTAGGTGCGCCCAGCAATTAACCAATCACAGACTTGTTACTATACTGCAAATACAGTTACTGTAACGCTGGGCGGAGCAGCTGCTAGCCATCCTTCCAGTTCGTCACAACATCTCACAGCGACGTGTGTTGTCTGAACTGCAGTTCACTGACACCTGCAGGTGCGCCCAGCAATTAACCAATCACAGACTTGTTACTATACTGCAAATACAGTTACTGTAACGCTGGGCGGAGGCAGCTGCTAGCCACTACTTCCAGTTCTCACAACATCTCACAGCAACGTGTGTTGTCTGAACTGCAGTTCACTGACACCTGCAGGTGCGCCCAGCAATTAACCAATCACAGACTTGTTACTATACTGCAAATACAGTTACTGTAACGCTGGGCGGAGGCAGCTGCTAGCCATCCCACTTCCAGTTCGTCACAACATCTCACAGCGACGTGTGTTGTCACTGCAGTTCACTGACACCTGCAGGTGCGCTCAGCAATTAACCAATCACAGACTTGTTACTATACTGCAAATACAGTTACTGTAACGCTGGGCGGAGGCAGCTGCTAGCCATCCTACTTCCAGTTCGTCACAACATCTCACAGCGACGTGTGTTGTCTGAACTGCAGTTCACTGACACCTGCAGGTGCGCTCAGCAATTAACCAATCACAGACTTGTTACTATACTGCAAATACAGTTACTGTAACGCTGGGCGGAGGCAGCTGCTAGCCATCCTACTTCCAGTTCGTCACAACATCTCACAGCGACGTGTGTTGTCTGAACTGCAGTTCACTGACACCTGCAGGTGCGCTCAGCAATTAACCAATCACAGACTTGTTACTATACTGCAAATACAGTTACTGTAACGCTGGGCGGAGGCAGCTGCTAGCCACTACTTCCAGTTCGCACAACATCTCACAGCGACGTGTGTTGTCTAGCAGTTCACTGACACCTACTTCCAGTTCGTCACAACTCAACACGTGATGTTGTCTGAACTATTTCACTGACAAGAACATATATTTTACATCAGCTTTTAGAATTCAAGCTTCGAAGCTGCATGGTGCTGCTAATTTAATTTGGGTACAAATACTGCTAATCAATGCAGTTCTGTAACACTGACAATAATAGCCAGTTCGTAGTCATTTATTTTGATCATTTTACATCAATTTACATTGATTTGTTTATTCAAGTACAATAATTTACTTTAAATAATTTGCGGTAAAATCACATTAAAGATAAAACATACAAGTGTGTAGGGTCTAAACAAAGCAACTAAAGTTAAATATTAGTGAAAATGCACATTGTTAGGCAAGAAAGAAACAAAAATCAGTTTCACTTAAAACCCTGAGCTCTTGTTAGGTGTGGACTGTCCCGATGACAGCGGTACTCGGAACGCTATAAAAGCAGTTATTAGAAGAAATTTGAAGATGCTTCGCTTGAAGGATTTGAAAGAGGTCTCGTTTTCAGATGGTTTGGTAGTTTATTAAAGAGATTTGTGCAAGAGTACAGGTGTTTTCGAAAAAAGTGTGTGCGATGACCAGGATGTGTGCAGAAGTGCGGAGTTTCGAGTAAAATGATGATGTATGGTTTCTACCGTAAAACCTTTCTGGGTGTGAGTCGTCACAAAAGAAGGCATCTTGAAAATATACAGGAAGGGGAGTATTTCTAACTGCTTGAAAAGAGCTCTACAGGTTCCCTGAATGGTGATTTTGTCATTAGTCTTATGATGTTCTTTTGCATTCAGAAGGCTTTAAAAGCATCAGATAGTTTCCCAAAACATTATACCATACTAGGATCTGTAGACTGAATCTGTAACCATACGAGATATGTGTTACTGAAAATAAGCAAAATATACCTCACGTGGGTTTGGAAACCAACTACATTGAGAAAGTGTCATCATAGCGCTAAAAGCCTACTGAGTTTTGGAGTAATTTGTTTATATGGGGTTGCCAAGTGACTTGAGTCGATCTCCACTTCCAGTCTCGTAAAGAAGGCACAATGTTAAGGTTATCTGGCAGATAGAAGAATCCCTGGTGACAGCGACAGTGATTTAAATGAAAATTCTGAATTTGAGTTTTGTCGGGTTTAGTTTGAGTCCATTAGCTGAAAACCAATTATCAAAGGAGATGAAACTGTTAGGCAGAGATTTGCAGTTGATGCTTTGTTTTGATGCGATATTATAACTTGATGTATCGTCAGCATATAATACAGCATGACCTTTGCTGACGACTCAGAGACAAGATCAATGAATAGATTAAGAATAAAAAGGCCCAAATCGAGCCTTGAGGAACATTAGAAAAGACTGTCTGGAAAGCACTTTGAGAATTGCAGCTGTGACGACTCTCAGCTGACGGTTTTGTAAAATAAGTTCTACTAACCACCTCAAAGCAGCTCCCCCAATTCACAGCACCTCAGCTTCCATCAGGACAGCTCACAAGTCGACGCAGTCGTGCCTTGGACAAGTCGCAAAAGCACCACAGTGAACCGCGAACGAGTCAAACAGCAGTTTCTCCACTCAAAGACCTGTGCCTGCCCCTCTTCACTGGTGGCGCCAATCAAAAACTCATTACATAAAACCCGAACAATCTAACCAATTAAAACACAGACTTGTTACTAAAGGAGGCACTGCAAATTACAGACATTGAACTGATGTATTGAGAATTTGCTTTTCTTTGAATCTGGGCGTGTAACACAGAGCAAGCTTAGTTTTCCAGTTGGCTTTTTAATCATCTTTAAATTCAAGCTTCGAAGCTATGGTGCACAGAATTCAAAGATCTATCTAATCCAATGCAATTCTATAACAATAATAATTCGTTTAATGTCAATTTTTACAATAAGTATTGTTTTATTGACAATATACTAAAGCACCACAAGTAAGACTTTAGCCTAATTAAACAATTAAATTATGGAACTTTACCTATCTATAAACTCTCTAATTGTATAAAACGAATTTTGGGCAAGATAATTTATGAGTTTGGATTTGAATTGGTTTGAAAAATTACTTTTAATGTTGTCAGGAGTTTTATTGTATAGAATTCTACCGGCCTCAATAGGAAGTTTATCACATAACTGAAGTCTATGGTAGTTCGGTGGAATATAATTTTGATTTCGTGTGTTGTACCGATTATTTTGATAATTGTTCACATCAATAGAAAACTTAGCCCTAAAGAACAACAAGGTTTCTAAAATGTACTGAGAGCATAAAGGCAATATGGATAAGGATTTAAAATGTTCCCTGCAGGACTCTCTAAACTTTAGCCTACCAATTATTCTAATTGCTCTTTTTGTGTTTCAGAGCAATTACCCCATAGGCATAATCCGTAAGATAAATGGGGATTAACTAATCCATAGTATGCCAATTTTAAAACGTCTTGGCTGCAATGAAATGACAGTTTTCTTAATAAAAATAACCCTTTGGATACTTTGCTACAGACAAAGTCAATATGGTGATCCCAAGACAGTTTTTATCTATGAAAAGGCCTAAGAACTTTACGTGGTCAGTCTCTTGAAGAGAAGTGCCATTAATTGTTATATTATGAACACTATCGTCTTGCACATGACTACCAGTATTAAAACCGAAGTTAATATAACATGTTTTGGACAAATTTGTATTCAAATCAAGCTACCTAAAATATTCTACACAACAGTTGGTTTTTCAATAGCAAGCTCTCTAAGCTCAGTATAGTTATTGCCATTAAAACTCAGAGTTGTGTCATCAGCGTATTGTAAAATATTGCAATTGTTCATATTATTATCAAAGTAAATTTCAGAGCATTTATTAACATACAAAATGAATAATGCAGGACCAAGAATGGATCCTTGAGGGACTCCATAGTCAAGATCCATAACTTTTGATAATTTATTTTCTACTTGTACTTGTTGACTTCTGTTACTCAGATAGGTCTTTAACCAATTGTAAGAGTTTCCTCGAATTCCATACATGTGTAGGATATCAAGTAATTTAGAATGATTAACACAATCGAAGGCCTTTGTCAGGTCTAAAAAGACACTTAGGGCTTTCTTTTTCATATCTAGGTTTGAAGCAGTAACAACAAGTATTTACTTAAAAAACGTAAGTATAAGTAATAAGTATAGTTTATTCACACTACTGATTACTCATGATTTTGGTGTGAATGCTACATTTTTGTTGTATAACAGTCTTTCACCAAAGAAAAACTCATATATATTGTCAAGAATATTTTCAGACGTATACGAGTATGACATCGCGTTAGCCAGGTACTGACGAGTTGCTTAAAACTAGTGCAGGATGTAAGCTGAGTAAGAAGTCGAGTGTGCAGCTAGAGATCAAAGCGAAATTTGTCATGGATAATTATGAAAGTAACACTGAGAATAACTTGCTTCCTACTTAAATTAAGATTGTAGTTATAATTCGAGGAAGAGAGCCGTTGTCAACTGTTTGTTTATGTAACTGGGCAACAATTGGTCGGCGGCGGCCAAAACTGTGGCCAGGCATAAACAAGAATGGGAACACTCAGCTTTCGAGCCAGTCTTGACATTTGAGTGTAAAGTATTTAAGAGCTTCTTAAGAAGCCATCAACAAGGAAATCGGCTTTTAAGTTCTGAAAGTTATTCACTACTAAATTTATAACGTCAAATCTAACTCAATTGCCATAATTCGTAGCTCCATTACTGTTATTTATTGGTAGTAGTGAAACAAACACATAGTGGAATTATAATATTTAACACATACAATATCTTATTCAACCAATAAACATTAGCTTTACTTCTGCAGTGGTTATGTCGTGGTAATAAAGATAAAAAATCTGTATTGCCAGACAGTAAAATTGTCTTGTGTATAGACAATGAGGTTACATATAACACTACGAATACAGTTTTGTAATAAATAATGTAATACTTAAGCAAATTAAAACAATTTAATATTCCAGTCCTATAATACAAGGATCAAATTTTCAAGGAAAGCTGATTGAAGAGCCTAAACTAAAGGACCGTATTTTAAACATTTTTGATACACGGTATTGAGTTTTTCAACAATGTCTACAATGTTACAGCAAACTGCACCGAGATTTTGAGTTAAAACGCAAAGCCCCATGATTCCAGAATACCCTGTATGGGCCGATTTCGGACTACCCTGTAAACTTAAAACTCGCAAATAATTGTTCCTTATTCTTGTAGTCATTTTACGTGGATTTTCATGTATTTAATTTCAATTGAGCAAACCGTTCTCTAGATGTACAAGTGAGACGGGTAGTCAGAGACACCCTGTATGGATTTTAAATTACCGTATTTTTTGTATAGGCTAAGGCTGCGTAAACTATTTTGGTATGTTGTAACAAAGATTAAAATTGTGTTCAAACTTTTAAGTCTCCACACTATGAACGTGCCAAAGAGTGTGTAAAGTTTGCACCCACACATTCAACCCACACCACATGGATCGCAAGGCATCACCGTGATGTAATTGACAAGCCATGTTATGAGGATGATAACACAGAGTACTATGCACGTACACAAAAAAGATTATACAGAGTGTCCCGGAACTCATACACTATTGTTCCTTAGGTTGAGACAAACAAATTTCACAATACAAACATGGGTCTTTAGTACCTAGCTTTTCATCTGTCTCTCTGTATGTGGTTTTTACAAACTATTTTATAACTCAAAATTTATTAAAGATAGAAACTTGACATTTTGTACGATTGTTCACCTCAATAGGTAGGATAGGTACAACAAGATTCATTTCTGTAATTAAATCCATTCCAAAATGGTGGCCGTTTAAAACTTTTAACGTCAAATTCCGCGACAACCGTTTTATAACAATAACAAACTATTGAGATAGGTAAAAATAACAAATTAACAGAGTAGTTTTTATAGATATAACGGTTTTCATTGAATTTGACGTTAAAAATAATAATCGGCCACCATTTTGGAGTGTATTTAATTACAGGAATAACATTTTTGTACTTATTCCCCCTATTAATATCATACAAAGTTTAATACACAGACAGACAGAGAAAAACTAGGCACTCTAGACTCATGTTTATATTGTGAAATTTGTTTGTCTCAACCTAAGGAACAATAGTATATGAATTGTTCCAGAGAGTTCCGGGACACCCTGCATAAAAATAACGTTGTTTTCGAGGTAACTTGGTTAAATGTCACAGCTTCACGCTGTCTTTCACCAGACCTTAACTAAATACCATTACTAAAACCTTTTAACCATTTAACACAAAACTTCTTGTTGAATTATTCAACACTTTCCTGTGTTAATACCAATACGTATAGGTAAAATAAAGCATCAGAAGTATGTCAGCAGAAATATGAAAGCAGCTATCTGTATGTCTAGCTTTAAGTGGTTATTTAAAATTCCACTAATGTTGTAGGCTACTTGTGCTCCGAAAGAGATAACACGAGTTATTCTACGAGTATTTAAAATTAATTGTTTTGCCTGTACTTTGAACTGTCTGTTCCAAGTTATCTTCAGGTATTTATGCCTTGAGGAAATTGTCCGAATACTGCCCAACTCAGGTACTGATGACGGCATATTACGGACTCATCTTCCCGCACCTCTCTTACGGATTGGTGCTATGGGGAAGTTGTTCAAACGCAAACATTTCAAGAGTTTGCAAACAAGAGCCGTTCGAACAATTGCAAAGTGACAAAGAAGAGAGTCGTGTAGACCAGCATTCAAAATCTGAAACTGTTGACACTACCCTGCCTCTACATCCTACAAACCTGTCTTTTCTTCAAAGAAAAATGCGACCAGCTAAGAGGGAGTGATATTCACTCGTATGAAACGAGAGGCAGGGAGAACTACCGGACTGCCCAACACAGAACGGTAGTTCATGAACGTTTGCCATCCCAGGCTGGAGCTCAACTTGTCAACAGACTACCGAATTCGATTAAAAGTGCCCTAATACCCAAGGCATTTAAAACTCGCCTCAAAAACATTTTGGTCGCAGAAGCATTCTACAGCAAAACGAGTTTATGGCACACACTTGGGAGACCATACATTAATTGATTTACTGACGGGGTGCAGAGTGGGATAATTCGAATGAATGGAGAGAGTGAATGTATAAACTGTAAGCCTGAAAGGTTCTCGATGTGTATGAATGGAAAATTTTAGCTTTGTAGATAACTTCTGACGATTGCTATACATTTTTTAATAATGTTCTTGCAATAAAATATTTATTTATTTAACTTTGAAACATACATTACATTTGCCAAAATAGTTCAAAGTGTTTTACAGTACATGGAAACGATATAGGCATTTGCCTATATTTACCCTATTTTCTTTTGATAACTTGACTTTCTAGGAAAGTTTTCTCAGTTAAACTAGTAAGTTCACAAAATAGAAGCTTTTGAGTTTGGACATTTCTTAGACAATTGTCCAGATAACCCTAAACTGCAAAATCTTGATGGAAGACCAAAAACTATACTGTTATTATAAATTTTGCACCTGTTAAGTGGTGTGCTCACCATATTTAACAACGATTATATAAACATTACTAACCAGTACATAAACTCACCTTCAAACTGTTTAAACATGAACTCCGAAGCCTTGTTGGGGTAGGCCTGCATCAGGTTGAGGGGGATGGGTATGGTAGGCATTTCATTCCCGTTGTGGTTCCCCGCTGGAGTCATAGGGATAGCGATCATCCTGGGTTCATAGTAGAAGCTCATGGGTCTAGGGGCCGAGGTCTGGGGTCCGGGGGTCATCACAGGAATCTTTAGGCTGATCTGAGGTCGAGGTTTTGGCGGCAAAATCGGCGGAGGCCCCGGGTCTGTCAGTCTCGACTTTTCCGAAGTCTCACTGGACGGGGTTTTGTCCTCTGGCGGGTCCATGTTGATCTTAGCGAATAATGTTTTGAAATATTCCTTGTCAGGCTCCAGCGTCACAATGTTAAAAACACTGTATCACAAAGAATTCTTACTAAAGCTTTCTTGCAAACATATATTGTTTTACTATTTCAAATATCTGCAATTAAAATCAACAATTGTTTCTTACTAGTAGTGGATTGGTATATTGCAGTATGTGGTCTTATTTCTTTCTCCAGGAATAAAACACGTTGAAAATAACCAACGATAAGTAGTCAGTATAATATTTCTAACAGCTATGTACCTATTTAGATTTTTTGTTTGGCCTCTATGTGTCAACCTGTTGAAAACGTCAGAAAGACCAACAAGTACGTATAGGATCTCAAGGGAGACAGTCGTAGCTTGTAGTCCATAATACAGACTAGTGCCGCAGCGAATCAATATCACTTTAGATGACGCCGACCCATTCTATTTATCTCCTCCTTTCACTTATTGCACTTTTATTCTAATCACAACACAATAATTGAACAAATCAAAATTTACAGACGCTCAAGTTTTTAACAACACTGATTTTATTTTTTACCATCACAAAATTAGCTAAATAAATTAGATTATCGGGGATTTTTTTAATTTCAATAAAACTTCACGTGTAATATTCTAAAGGTAAAAAAAGTTTAGAACTAAAAAATTAAACTCAACACTTATTGTTTTTAGTTAAAGCACATGGAGAACCTAATTAAACACAAGAATCTGTAGACCTAATATCGGTAAGTGAATCCAAAGTCACATTTTATATAGTACGCCACGCACGTGGTTTCAGGCAAAGTGTTCGAATATCGTAACGATGTGTCCATCCGAAATTACCGAAGATAACTAACAAACGCAGCGACAAGCGTCCCGACGCATTCACGGAAACGACCGACCCTCTCCGAACGTTCCCGAACTCGTAGAATTTCGTTTTTCGTCGCACTTATTTATAAACGCGTCTCGTTTTCGCCGAGGTGTTTGGATTTAGTTTCTCCGCTCGTTATTTTATTTCCGTGTCGCCAGTCGGTTGACTCAAGACTTCTGAGTGATGACTGTTCAGTGTTCAGAAATGGTTTTTACGTGGCAATTCGAGAATCGGGTTGAGTAAGGACGTTATTTCTGCGTTCTCGCACGAAGCATAATCTGTGATTTGGCGTGATATTAATAATGATCGATACAGTTTTGAAATTAAAACATAGCCGACACGTAGTCACAAGCACTACTGTGAATCTTCGCGAATGTCCAATAAAATAAAAAGGTTAAATACAAAATACATACACTATTTGTAAGATTTTGGTTCACAAGAAGGGCTACTTATTGTATTAACAAATAAAAAGATTAACTTTGAAAATATGCATATTTTGGATTTTGGTAAGAAAGGTGAATTTTTGGACTGCAAAGAAGATCTACATATATACCTTAACAAACTGGCAGATCCAAACATTCCCAACGTAACGCACACAACCAACAAAAATCCAATTTTTGAATATACACATAGCATAAAAACAACACATTGAAAATCAAACAACTAAAGAGCTTGGTTTAGATAACAGTTCATCACCTGCCTAGAAGAATTTATATTTATTTCATATTTGTTTATTTTATACTTGTATTTATTTTTATTATTAACCTAGATGTTTTAAACGTTACACTTTTATACACACTTGATAATGGGCTAATGCCTGAAACTATAGTAGTGAACAAAAATTGAAACACAGGTTACTTCAAAGTTAATCTTTTTTATTTATTAATACAATATTTATATTTTTTCAATAATTTAGGTTTTAAATTTCGACTTATTTACTCTATGGATTGGTTTGAATACATTTATTTTGTAATACTTGTATTTCAAAATAAACAAATAACAGCTGTTATAGCCTAGTTTTGTTTGTTTTCAAATAAGAAGTTTGTTTTGTTGTCTTCTGTGAGGTCAATTCTGCCTGGAGTTCCGCAGGGATCTGTATTGGCTCCTATCCTGTTCAACCTATTTCTGTGCGATCTTCCAATTCCTATTGCATCTCAATTAGCTCTGTACGCTGACGACACTGCAGTTATTACTCAACATTCAGATATCAACATTTGTAAGGACAAACTACAACAATCTGTGGATGTTATAGTTAATTGGTTTAATATATGGAGACTTTATTTGAACCCAACTAAGTGCGAGGCCAAAATCTTCAGTTTGAAGCTCACCTGATCCTGCTCATATTTCAATCAACAATGAAGACATGCCCTGGAACAACTTTCTTGGAATTACCACATAAATTCAAAATTAACTCAAGCACATTCACGCCTATCTTCACTGTTTCCAATACTTAACCGAAGATCTTCTATTCAAAATTCGTGTGGTGTGCTTATTTACAAAACAATCCTCCGGCCCCTCATCATGTATGCAAGCCCGGTCTGGGCACTCGCACTATCTTCCCAAAAGATAAACAAAATTCAAATTTTTCAAAATAAAGTCCTTAGGATTGCTACCAAATCTCCTTGGTTCGTAAGAAATATCCAAATTCACAGTGAACTAGGAATTGACACAGTTTCAACTTTTATAAGAAGAAGTGCTCAGAGGTTCCTGTCAAACCTGGACTTGGTTTCTGGTGGAATATTATGGAATTGGCCGCCCAACGCTCAACAGAAGACTCAAATCAAAATTAGTTCAAGATTTTCAACTGTAACTTTGTCTAAATTCTAAATTATTCATTCATGTTCCTTGGTGTCTCCAAAAGGAGCGAGCCAGATCCTGTTTTTAATAGTTATTATTATTAAGTTGTTTTCTGTACTGTGTATAACATTGTATGTTGATCTGGAAATAAAGTTGTAAAAAAAGGAAACTTTGGGCAAGTTATTTAGCAGCTGATTTAAATTGTTCTATTAAAATACATCACTGATTAATGTCTGCCCACTGCTGTATATGTCAAAAATAAGACGTTCTGACTTAATATTAAAACTAAAATAACTTTTAATCCGTAGGTTCTAGAGTGACGGGAAATGTTTGATCGATTAAGAAGGTAGAAATCTATTAAACAGGTTGAACTGTGTATTCATTTACTATTTTTAACCAGTAAAAGTTTCTAATATAATAATGTTAAGACCAAAAAATATATTCTACAAAATAGCAGGCAAATTGAACACCTTGGGAAATCAAATATAAAGTATATTTCGTCGGTTAGTGTTTGCTGAAGCACAATAACGCAAGAGTCGAGTTTCTCGATAAGCCGGTCAGCCCGAAGGCATGTTTTCAATCTCAAGACCGTAATAACTAAAAGGGATTATGACACAAAATATTTCCACCCAAATAATAAAAATTTAAAATACCTTTTAATACGTAATCCTCCAATTTCGAAAAACATTCAGTTATATTTTTTGCCTGGAGTCAATCAACTCCAAAGCCTTAGGTAACAGTGATTGCATTAATTGCGTTAACTTTTTCCTAGTTGTAATAAAAAAATTGAAAACAGCCCTTTTAATTTAATGTGATTGGGTGTGTTAGAGCAACTACGAGTATTTAATTTCACTTTTACAGTTAGCAATGTTTACTTTATTGTAAAACACATGTGTTAATTTGAACCATTTGGTTGTTATGGACTGTTTATCCGTTGTCAAGGAATGTTTTTGTTTACAATAAGTTGTTGCATTAAAGCTATGGTTTCCTAGAAAGCGGTGACCGCTACATTACGGCCGTAATATGACGGTGAGTTTTGTTTTCAATGTTATCAGATGAGAGTGGTTTCCTAGAAAACGGTGGACGTAAAGTAGCGGTGAAAACTAGTTAAGGGTTTTCTCACCAGGTGACACATATTGTTTTGTAAACAAAAGTCTAGCTTATCCATTACTATATACGTAAATCAGATTTGACAAATAAAATAAACAACATGTCAAAAGTTGTTTTTGTCTACATATGTTTGAATATTGTGTTGCGTCCACCGTCACCGTTACGTTCACCGCTATGTTTACGGCCGTAATATAGTGGTGAACTTTTTTCTAGGAAACCATAGCTTAAACTCACGTATTTTGTTCACCCGCTTTATTTATTATTGTTTTATTGAGCCTTACAAAAACATTGTTTCGGCAATACAAAAATAGTTTATAATATTTAATACATAATTTAATTTACAATATAAAAAAGCCTACCCATTGGAAAGACTACTAGTATATAAAAAGTTTATAAAATAATTTACTTAAATTTATGTTCTAAGTGCCACGAGTAGTGACAGATAACTATTAATTAATTTAAGGTCCAGCAATAAATTCTTCTACGCTGTAGAGTATAGAACGAATTAATTTTAAAAGTAGATAACTTTTTAATTTAGTCTTAAAAATACTAAAGCTTTCAACTTTTTTTTAGCACTGTTGGAAGCTTATTGTATAGTTTAACTCCTGCCTGAGATACACAGACATTTATTACGCGAAAGTGTGGAAACGCCTTTATAACAGCTTTTTAGCCAGTTTTTTCAGTGTAACCAAACTTGGTACATATTGTTAAAGTTATCAAAACAATCTTTTAATGCATACTGACACTTTTCCCCAGTTTTCAAATTGGGTGATTGGGGGGGAGGTAGACTTAAAACTCTGTGTAACTTAAGACCAACGCCATTTCTTTCTGGGTTAAGATAGAGACGTCTAGTTTTCAGCATTCATCATCATTTTCTAAGACCTTCAAAATGAGGTGTCACTCGATGGGGCTTCCTATATGAAAAATGTATGAAAACTACCCCAATCCCCATTTTGAAAACTGGGGCCAAGTGCCAGTATGCATTAAAAGGTACTTTTGTTTTCTCTAATAAAATTTACCGACTTCGGTCACGCTGAAAAAACTGGTTAAAAAAGTTATAAAGGCGTTTCCACACTTTTGCCTAACCCTGTATACAGAGAAGGAACTCAATGGTATAATCTGCGTCTATAGTTTTAAGCGATGGTGGCGCCTCTGTGAATACTCCACGACCCTAGCCAAAGCTCAAAAACTACTCTTATGCTGGTGGGGGCTACTTCCTGTTTTGGTTATGTCGGGATATTTAAATTATTTATTTTCGTTGTTTACTTGTTCAGTTCAACTGAAAACCTTTAACTTTTGCTTCGAGTATACTTTTAGTGTATAACACTGAAAAATATAACAACAAAAGCACAGTAAAATAATTTGAGCTAAACAAAACAATACACAATGAATACATAACCGTTTTATACACTGTTGTAGGCTAGGTCATAAATGGCCCTATTATTGTTGTTACAAATTACTATTTGATTCAATGTTTACTAAAAGGGGAATATATCTAAGAAGTTTCATTCATTCGCAGTATTATTAGTCTTTTAATGTATGGAAATACTGGTTTAGAAGCAAATACCAGATATTATAGCCTAATGTGACAAGAGAAAAATTCTAAATTACAACTTCAGTAATGGGTTTCTTTTATTAACACTGAACAAACTTATTTAAGTATTAATAAAAATTGATTTTTGGATTCAACCACTGAATAATATTTTATTATATAAAATATATAACAAAACAAGACGTTTCGTCTACACTATGGTACACATCTTCAGTTGTAAAGACAAAGAAGAGTTAAAATAAATGTATAAAATGAAAAAATATAAAATGTATAGGGAGTATAAAAATTCAAAGGTAAAATGAAATCAACTTTTATTATGACTAACCACTTAAGCTTAAAATTGAAATTATTTAAGTATTATTTAATTTAACTGTTAATACAATATTAGGCTATTGTATTAAGTATTGTATTGACTGGGACTCGTGGCGTGGTCCTGTAATCCAGCTTCATGGAGGTCAGGTTTTGAGGATGATATAGGTCTAAAGCGGCTCAGATAGTCTCAGTGATCATCTGATGATACCCGCATCAACTTCCACCAACGTTTAGACATATCAGACCATCACCTGCGTGGTTCGGAAGTCACGTTAAGCCGTTGGTCCTTGTATTTCCATTGGTCATTGGGCTATTAATTAATGACCTATTCTAAGGAAGAGTCGGCCTTAGTTTGTAACAAGACTACACCTCATAACTCATTACTACCACTCATCACACTCATCCTTCACCACATATTTGCCTTAAAATACCCTCATGAGAGTGGTCGGCATCTCAAATAGTGATTTAGTGATTTAGTATTTCACTCATCGATTTAGTAGTCATAGGGACAAAATAACAGTCTAAAATAATTGCTGTACATTTTTAAAATTTTATGGCTTCAAATCCAATTTTTCTGTAGTGATACTTTTCTGCTTCTTTCCAACTTTCAGCATAATATTTCTGCAGTAAAACACATTTCTCAGAGTTTTCATATCCTTGAGCTCAACATTTGGTCCAAGTAATCACAACACATTAGTGCTCTGAAGTTGAATTCATGTAGTCTAAAAATAAATACACAGTTTAATATATATTTTATTAACTATTAGAATTTTATTTGGCACTCATCTGCTAAATTATAAAACTCAATTTTCAAGGATAAAAAGTTTTCTGATGTTCAAATGTCAAGGTTGGAGGCAAGGCTTTTGAAACACTATCTACAAGAAACTCTGAGGACAAGCTTGTATATGCCTACACAGAGTCCGAGATCCAAACTTCAAAATAACGTGAAATATTTCCTAAAATCTTAGAGAACCGGTTATTAAGCCCTCATCCGTTTTGAACACAAGAACATAAAACAAAAAACATTATTTAATTAAACCTCTGCCTCCAAAAACAAGTTTCCCAAACAGGAGACTATGAATGTTTTGAGCTCTATTTGGAAGGGTGATCAAGCCTCTTAAGTCTAGAAAGACCTGTCATGTCATGTTGAATAACTTGTTACAACTTTAAATGGGTCATTAAGCGGGAATGAGTGTGAATATGTCTAGATGGTGGGGTTGAATCAAGCACTTAGTGACTTCAAGCAACATAGCTTCTTTATTGTCCAACATGAACCATCACCACAATAAAAAATATATTTATGTCATATTTAATATCAATATAAATTTGTCTTTTCATTAAAAATGTAAAACTAAGTACATAATAAACTTTTAAAGATAACTATATTAAAATCTTTAACAACAAAAACATGTAACTACTTCACAGCACAAATCTTACACATTTATTGGCAAGATCCCTTGTGTACTAGAATCATTTTATGATCTTTTCTAATACACATTTACATTTCGGAATTACATAAGCAGTAAAGGTCTTATGTCCAAACAGACATCTTCCAAAACAGACATTTCTATAAATATTACAAATTAAAGCTATGGTTTCCTAGAAAATACGGCCGTAATGTAGCGGTGAACGTAACCGTGACGGTGGACGCAACACAATATTTAAACAGATGTAGACAAAAACAACTTTTGACATGTTGTTTATTTTAGTTGTCAAATCTGATTTACGTATATAGTAATGGATAAGCTAGACTTTTGTTTACAAAACAGTATGTTTCACCTGGTGAGAAAACCCTTAACTAAATTTCACCGCTACTTTACGTCCACCGTTTTCTAGGAAACCACTCTCATCTGATAACATTGAAAACAAAACTCACCGTCATATTACGGCCGTAATGTAGCGGTCACTGCTTTCTAGGAAACCATAGCTTAAGAATTTATATAAAAACTTAAAAAGTTGAACAACTCACAAAAAATACAAAGATTAAAAAATGTTGCTAGATAAAATAGTTATAAATAATATAAAATTATAAAACATAATATTACAAGAGTTTTAATTTTAAAAATAATATAAACCTGGTTTATACATTTTTGAATTGATATTATCTAAATTGAATTTGGAAAACCCTTCAATTTAAGTCCACTTACCGTAGTTAGTTGATTTTCCATTATTACACTTAAGTATGTGCTTATAAAATTGAATTCTATGCATCCTTGATTATTTGTGATACAACAATATTTGTTTTTGTCCAAAGCCATTACAATTCTTGGCATAACACTAACTAATACATGTAAACAAACTAAGCAATGAAGACAAAAGTTATAAATGCAATTGGGGTAGAGGTGCAATCAGTGGCGTAAATAACACCCCCGCAGCCCCGCCGTGTGAGGGCGTAAGCGTCCTCCGCTATGTTGCTTGCCAATCATCGGCGATCGGCATCAGAATAATAAGTACGCTTTAGGAAAAACCCAAAAAATGATATTTGCAATCCATATTTGTTTGTTGGATAGTAAGTCAAAATAATTAACCTACGGCTGGGTTTGAATGAAATGAGATGGTGGCTGTGCTGGCATAGATTCGTCCATCACCCGTCAGGCGTCACCTCTCCTCAGCCCTGTACTGTACAGCGTACTTTGGGTGGCGTGAGCGCGCATCACAACCACTGGTCACTGAAGAGTCATTCAACCACCAACCGCAGGGCACTGCGCAGGGACACACACGCCACCCTGCCATAGCCCGTCAGTTGTGCAATACCTACTGTCACTGCGACACTGTGGACCTAACCTATTTCTTACTTTGTTTCACGTGTGTTTGTAACAGTTACTGTAGTCTGTGGATGCAGCGTTCAGATTTCATGTCTAGAAAACTAATTGGCGCTCAAAACAGGAAAAGAAGAACAAGAAAAAGTTACAAAACCTTTTAAAATAAGTTCTTTTTTACAACAACTATAGTTTAGTCATTTACTGCTGACGTTTCAAATAAGCCCGGTAAAAGTGAAGTTGTAGAAACTACCGATTAGTGAGTGTGTCGACGAGGCGTGCGCATCAACAAGCTTAAACAATTCGTTCGAAATCGGGTGTAACTTTTAGTTTTGTATGATATATTATAGAACAACCAATAACAATATCATTTAACAATATTAAACTACATGCCAAATTTAAAATTAACTTTTATTTCCTCAGGTTATACTGCAGTAGTTAGAGTAAGTCTACGCTTGTTTGATCTATAACCACGACAAAGAGATGCTACTGTGTAGCTCATTGCGTTATCACCATAAATTAACATGTAAAAAAACAAAACAAAGGTCACTTGACTGAGTTTTTGTTGGTTCGTATCTTGGATGAGGGAGGGGGCGCACCCTGTCAGCTGGCGGGGCGCTCACTTAGTGCAACTTGTATGTCAGGTTGATTAATTTCATTGCTAATCCTCCGGATAAGTTTTATGCCAATTAATATTTAATTTGCTCTTGTTTAAACAATGAATAACTAAAGAAGAATGACCAATATTAAACTAGTTTAACTACATCACTGTGTTTCCTAAATATTCTAGGGGATGCCAAAACAATAAGGAAATTATACCTGTAAAAGAGAGGATATGTGCCACAGGCTTGTTAGGTACTTAAATAGAACAAATCAAACTACAGCTGAAGTTAGTGTCTCTGCTAATTCAGTATTGCAAGAATGCATATCACACTATAATTATTATGTTTGTTTCCATTAATCACAAAATTGGCAGTGTTGAAATCTTATATTTAAACATAACTTAGTGTAACGATGACAACGCTTGGTATGGGCGAATAAAAGATACACTTAAGTACCCAATTAATGACCAAATATGCAGAACTGTCGGCCCTAGTTTGTAGCAAGACTACATCTCATCATCCATCAAAAACACTGACCACCATTCCATATTCACCTTAAAATACCCAAGAGTGGTCAGTGTCTCAAAGCAAAAATATCATTCTTTGGATTCAAAGTTTCAAAGCATGAAAATAAGCCAGAAAGAATCATCAACATGTAATAATAAAACATTGGTCACTATGTTCAATTTGTAATAATAAAACATTGGTCACTATGTTCAATTTGAGAGATTATCTGTTAAATGGAACGGTGGTCCTTTTCCACACTGTTAAATGGAACTTTTCTCAACCACTAGTGAATGCACAGTCATGCGTTTTAAGTCCCAAGTTCAAAACAAGATTTCTTCTATTCAATTTCTACATGTCTTGATTTTAATTGAGCTTAGATATAACTTAAAAGGAATATTTTAAAAATACAAGTTAATGATATGTTTTAGTGTTGGGTTAATTCTGATTCTCGATTTCACCGATTCCTGGGGTAAGGAATCGGTATCAGGAATCAGTCAGTTAAATCAATTCCGATACTGCAGAATCAAGAATCAATATCCTGGTATCGGAATCGGAATTGAAAAAATAGGAATTGACCCAACATTAAGGCCCATTTTATAAGGACTGTTAAAACGTGGCAGTTTGTGCGCTGTTTTGTTTGATAACTAGACAAACCTTCAAAACTCTAGCTGTTTAATAGTCGTACGTAAAACTGCTTGTAAAACGTGTGCTATTCATAGGGGCATTCTGGGTGCTATCAGACGGCTTCTTGTTATGACACTAAGTTTAACGCCCGAGAAAAAAGAAGACTTAATTTAATGTTTAAATCTTTCTACACCACAGTCCTGTTCATCCGAACCCCGTTAATCCGAGTTTCCCGTTAATCCAAACTAGCATTTGGGAAAAATGTTTGAATTTTTTGTTGTCAGAAGGCAAAAACAAAACAAGATACTAACTTTTGAGAAAAATTTAATGAAACAATTTCAATACAAAAAGAGTACATATAGTTAATTGTTAAATCGTCAATGAAGCATTACGACAGTTCGGAGAGTGACAGTGTTGGCGTTGGTTGTGGGGGTAGGTGAGGGAGGGGCTGTCACGCGCAGTAAGCGACACAGACGCAACTACGACGCCGCAACGTGACAGTGTTGTGTACTGTAATACCTGACCTTGAACCGGCACCCCAGTCAGTCACGACAGTGACAAGTCGCTGTACATGCAGCTAACCTCACACACAAGTATTGCAGCCCTTCACGATGCAATGAACTAACATTTATACAGTAATGATAAATAAAATATAATGTACGTTGCTGTTCTTGTATAGTTAGACGTTATTTTGCATAAAACATGTTAATTTTGTTAAAACTTGTCATTTAGGGTCTTTTTCTGGTTAATCCGAACTTTCACTAATCCGAACTGGGTCTGGTCCCAATTAGTTCGGATTAACGGGACTGTGGTGTATTTATATGTTAAACCCTTCCAATTCTCCATTTATTTGCAAACATAACTCCAACTTTGGGCTTTGAGTCGTTCGTTGCTATAACCCTTACTAGATAAACTGTACAGACAAGGTCATAGCACAATTTACAAACAAACTTTTCGGTCTCAAACATTTTTCGCTACAATACAGTACTGCTACGTTACTTCTCGCTCAACGCTCGCCGTATACTGCGCCATCACCGCCCGTATAGACAGACAAGCTGTTTCACAGCGTGCCGTTTGGTTGCGTTGAAACTGCCCACCGCTGCCATGAAAACGCCTGTCTAGATACTTCATATACTCACCGTGTCTCCAGTCACTTGGGGTTTTGAAGGCGTTCAAACTGCCGCGTTTTAACAGTCTGTATAGAATGGGCCTAATATGTATCACAAAGTATTTTCAATCTCCTATGCAGACTTTATTGTGTTTCTCAAGACTACCTACTTTGGACAAAACAACCAAAGCGATTTTTCAAAGCTACTTGTCATAAGAACAAGTCAATGTTAAAATACTTACTGCATGACTACATAGTGGAACAAAGAAAAGACGATCTATATATTTTTAAATAACAGAGGCACAATAGTAATTGCTCATGAGATAAACTACTTGCTCTTATAGAAACAGCTAGGCCTACCACAGCCCAGTACATTTATGAGCAAACTTGAGTATAAGGCACAAATCACTGCCTACACTTTACTACAACAATTGGGTTGAACGACGACAGAGTCTTTGTTGAAATGAGTAGCAAATCTTCACTTTAGACAGTTTACAGTTGACTTAAGTCAATTACTGTCAGTAATTGACTGTGCTAAACAAAAAAATAAAGCAATCAGCTTGAAGCTGATTGAGATAAAAGATGTAGCAATCTCACAATCTGTTTAAGGCTAAGGCCACACTTGGCGCTTTCAATGCGGCGTTGAAAACGCCAGCGTTGGCTAGTCGCAAAATAGCATGTAGTCTTACGGAGCCGGCCACACTGGGCCGGCGTTGGCGTCGCGTTTTCAGCGCTGCATGTAGCGCTTTTCGGCGTGGCGCTGAAAGCGTCGAAAGCGCTTCGCCATGTTATGATATGGGGCCCACACTCGGCGTTCAATTCGCTACTTGTCTACCCCACTCCGCTTGTTACCTCAGTTATCACTCTGTTGGTGCGGTTTTTTCAATTCATCAGTATGTTTGATACCGAACAATTTATCAATGAAATTAGTGTTCGTCCCCTATTTCTTTTGGAATATAAAATTGAAAAATTATAGTAACCACGATGTGAAATCAAGCTGTGGATAGAAGTTGCCTCAACCATGTCAACCACCTCAACCAAGTTGCCTCCGATTGAAAAAGCGTAAAAGAAGGTTTGAGTCCTTCTTTTACGTTTCTTTTCAAATATAATCGTACAGCTAGCAAGTAGCAAATCTTCTGTACTCATCGAAGAGATCTTTGCAACTGATGGGCGTTTTGGCCAAGTCTGGCCAGTGTTGATTTCAGTCTGGCGACGTTTTCAGCGCTCGCGTTTTCAACGCCGCGTTGGAAGGGCCAAGTGTGGCCTTAGCCTAAGTAGAGAAAAGCTCAAAGAGTTGGTTGGTTTCCAACTCCTCCCGCCATGTTGAACACTGCTTGAGCCACTTGCAACGCCAAGGCATCCGTGTGCTCCCTGGTATCTGCCTCTGCAAACACCCTCACAACATCTTCCGTTCCCGAGGCTCTGTAAGTATTTCACTTTCATTAATTAATGTTTTATACCGTATATACTCAAGTCTAAGCCGCACGCAATCTAAGATGCACCCATAATTTTCCCCTGAATATACAGTAAAAAACTCTACACCCTCGTATAAGATGCACCCCCATTTTTTATAATGTCAACAGCTAGAGGGCTATGATTTGTCAGGTCCCTGATCCCTCCTTAGCAACCAGTGATGTAATTGCCTGCTGCAGCTGTCAAGAGTAAAAGCAGAACAAAGAATGCATCACGATTGCCTTCCCTTTCCCATCCCAAACCCCACCCTTCTAGGTCCACCAATACCTTCCTCCCACAGCACAAAAAATGTTGTAAACAAGGGTCAGCAGCGAGCAGATAAGAAAGGCAGGTAGAGAGATAAAGGACCACCTGGGGTCTGGCGAGGGACTATTTTTGTAGTCAGTTAGTTCATGTTTTTGCCACTGGTGATTGCCCCATATTTCCAAGCGCTAGTGTTTGCTTTGAATAGATGCATATCTCCTTCTTGTATGCTACTGCTTCCCTTCTCTTCTCCCTTTTCCCCACCAACCTACAGACAAGGAGGGAGGGGAAGAAGGATGGAGAACATGAATGCAATAAGAAGCAATTCTGAGTCCCCTCTAGTCACAAAAAATTCTTTCATTCCACTCTTCAAAACAGGCAATACAATACGCAAACCTGTTGTGTTTCCTACCTCTCGTGGCCTATCTGAATGTTTTCGTGGATGTTTTGAGGGTTTTTGTAACTCTTCAAATTAACTCAATATTTTTATCATTATTGAGTCTAAGACGCACCCACATATAAGACGCACCCTTATTTTAGAGCCTAAAATATGGTAAATAAAGTGCGTCTTAGATTTGAGTATATACGGTATTACCTAAATAGTAAATACCTACTTTGGTACATTTCATTTAAGCTTAAACAACAGACAACATCTCCTGTATACCTTTGTGTATCGAATCAAAAAATGTTCATAACATTTTTGAAGGATTACCTGACAAAAGATCTGCCTTTAGGAAACTTTGTGACCAGTTCGTCTATCTTCTCTTGTAGGCCGGCTGGGGTAACACATTTTCTCTCTGCATCAGTTGTTGTTATAACGTTCCGATCCTGAAACAGAACATTCCTTGTAGTTCATCCACTCTTTCTTACTTACTGTAGTAAACCAAAGTATGCATTACATTTATATGCATTGCTTAATGCTTTTACACAGTATGGAGCCTAGACCAAACATGAAGGAATACAGTATTGCATACAGATCAAAACTTAGAAATTCAAATTATTTAAAAATTCCAAAGCCGAACAATGAGTTTTTTAAAAGATGTTATAGCTTTATTGCACCTAGAATGTTTAACAAACTACCAATTCATCTAAAATATTCAAGTTCGATAGAGATTTTTAGTAAGAAGTTGAAAAATTGGTTATTGCAGTTGATGGTTCAGTGTTGTACGCGGTTTGGGAGTTCCAAACCTTAGTTTTGTTTGTAAGCGGGATGAATGTTGTGTGGATGTGTTGTATATATAACTAAATATAGGACTATCTTTAATGATTTTTGGATCAATACAAGGGCATACAACCAACCTTTTCATTTATGTACAAAAGTCCGAACGCTGCTGATTTTGGAAATTTCTTAAGTTTAAGGAACCTCCTATCAGGTATTTTCCTTGGAGGCCCTAAATTTCCTTATAAGATTTAGGCAATAATAGTATATTTTGTTTTAGTTTAGTATTTTTTTGGCAGCCTGACAAGTTATGTTTTGTATTTCATGTAAAAAAAATGGAAATAAATCATTCTATTCTAGTAACAAACCTTGACGGACACTTTGGCCAGCCGGTTTGGCAGGTCGGTGTAAGTGAGCAGCCAGTCTCGTGTGTCCCAGCCTCGTGACTGCAGGGTTGTCTCCACGAGCAGCAAGTCCGACAACGCATCGCCCACTGTCTCATTCGTCAAGTCCACAACACTCGCCAGACGTTCTGCCACAGCTAACTGCTTGCTCGGCAAACTGTGTACAGTACAACTCTAATATGTTTCATAATTTTGCTTATGATACACATGAATGTTTTATCGACGATATGTAAAAATCGTTAATCCTAGAAGTAAATTCAGATGATCCAAATAGGAGATTTCAGATTACAAGATTCGTGCTATTCTCCTGTGTTTGTCATTATTATGTAAGTCATAATAGATCTACACGATAACCGAGGTAATTAAACGGGGCTGATGGTACTCATTTTGAGAAACTCATTACCAGGAAAACAGAGACAGAACAGAGTTTTCAATGTATTAATAAGTCATATTGAATTTACCAAAGTATTATAAAACATAATTATCAATAGCTTGATTAAAATTCATGTTTACCGGTTTTCCCGCAATATACAGTTTTCACTTTCACAATACTGTAGCGGAGAGCAGACTGTTACAGGCTCAGTCTGCACCAATCGAAAGTCCACCCTTCGGATCGCAGTCTGCAGCCCATGCTCACGTGGTTCTCAGTACCCGTGTTACCGACAGCTTGTCGATTTGGCCGACCACTTTACGACTCGACCGACCGTTTGTGCAAACACCATATATACTCCTGTAGTTCCAACTGCATACCGCGTTATTTGATCACTCTCTGATTGACCTTGACTCCAGAAAAATCAATAGTACTTACTCAAACAGCTGTCTTGTAAACAGGCCACTAATATGCAGGCACTACATGAAACATTGAATGTTTTATCGATACTCATTATGTAAATTAAAATTTGTTAATCTGAGTAAATTCAGATGATCCAAATATTTTTTTAAGGAGATTTCAGATTACAGGAGGTGCTATTCTCCTGTGTTTGTCAATTATCGAAGACCCTAACTGTACCCACTTTACTCCATGTTAACCCTATCACAGCAATCAGCTTGTTCAAACATGAAAATTGCATTTGACAATGACACCTGACAATGAAGTGGCTATGATCCTAACAAGGTATTCTCTAAATATATTTTTTTCCTATTTAACTAAAAATATTTCTCATCAATCCAAGTGCTTGTGACATGAACCGAAACCAGTCCCATTTAGTCCCAAAGTTGTTTGTTTATGTTTCAAATTTGATATTCTTTATCAGTTCAAATTATGATGTAAAACTAGCTGGCTTACTAGTGTAATTTAGTATTATATTTCTTACCTAAAATCTCTTGTTGCTCTTTTGATAAGTCTTTTAGCATTTTCACTGTAAACAACAGTCCCATGACCGTTTGCTTCAAAATATACTCCAATGTCAAACTCAAGTGCCTTTTTATGAAGGTGTTTTACACCAGTTGGTACACATGCAACAGGAACTTTCTGAAAATAATACATTACCGTAAGTAAAACATCCTTTTCCTCCACAACTATGAGCATGGTACATTAATGTAATTGAAAGTGTAACATTTAGAAATTGACAACAATAACACTAAAAATTCTGGACAGACGATATACAATTTTAATTATTAAAAACTTGAATACCCTAAGTAGTTAAATTTGTCCTTATTGTCATATTCTACAGGGAAATAGTGGTTACAAATTAAATACTCTTAATTTAATTTTCAGATAACTTACCAATGAGTTTGAAATGTAATCTGTTGAGCCTCCATTAGCATAGGCTGTCTGGACAAGGCCTATTTCCAAATTTAGGCCAGATTCTTTTAACAGTTCTTTCAGGTAACCAGCAACTGAAAACCATTAAGACCTTACAACTACTGTGATGTGTTCATGATATTTTACATATGTAAACCAACACAGCATTTATAGACATTCACACCTTTAGGCAATCTTGTCAATTCAAACTGACTTACCAACCGAGAAACAATATTTTTTGTCATTTATGTTTGTTTTAATTGTTTTTAATTTGCAACCGTCTGTATTTCTCTTGATAAGGTAAATTCATATTTACAAAATATAGGGCACATCATACGTTTTCCTAACTTTACAATTGAAATTAACCAATTGGAATTTTTATCAATAAATTAGTTTCACAGCAGTGGCGGCTCGTGAGCCTTGAGGAAGGTGAAGGGCAAATCAGCTGTACTCCACTATTTAACAGGAAAAATAGGTATAAATATTTATTCTTAACAGAAAAAATCAATTCAATTCAAAATATCTTGGTTATTTCTCTAGAAAACTACATAAATAATTAACAACGTAGTCATTACAGTAGTCTTGCAAGTTCTAGCAGGAGTTAAAAGTTAATGTTTGTAATGTTGCAAAAGTAATTTGTTAAATTGAAACATTGTACAACTACCGTACTAAGTGTGAACACTGACAACGATAGAAATCGTTGCATAAAATTGTTTTGTTGTATGGATCAGTAAAAAATAATATACAACTATTTAAAATTAGTTAACTATTTAAAATGTACATCATCAGGTCGTGATTGCAAAAGTAGGCCTAAAACAGAGCATTTATGCCGCGGTCTACTGAGTAGATCAACACTCAACTGGTCTCCTGTCTGACGGGTTTTGAATATACACTTAGTCACTCGCCAATTACTATAGCAACGCAGCCTTTCCTCGCCCATCAGCGCTATCCCTACCTGTAGACAGTCAAGTGAATACTCGCACATTGCTCTTCACCTAAAGTATTCGGTCTTACAATAAGCAGCCAGTGGCAATCATAGAGGCATACTCACTCTCGACTATCGGCAACCATCGATTATTGCTGTCGGTTTGTATCGCACTCACTGTCGTCGTTGATAATAATTATTATGCGAACCCACGGACTTTGGAAACGGATTAATTAAATGTTAAAGTTTATTTTTTCCTTCTAAAACATAGGTGAAGTGACCCTTCACTCCCTTCACCTGACGAGCCGCCACTGTTTCACTGATTGTTTTGTAATTATCTCAAACAAATATTCTTGTTTCTAGAAAACTACCTTTATTTGTTGGTATAAACATACCATGATAAAATGTACTTAATTTTGAATGCTCAACCATTGTTTGTGACTTACTAAGGGTAGCAATTCTGTCTCCGTCAAGGAGATGGAAGGCGTTGTTTTCATCAATGAAGTAATATACCAGCCTGTCTGCGTCTCCGTCCACAGAAGCACACCTGGCAAAGGGGGGTAGTGGCACTCCTGAGGCAGGAGCCTGCTTCGTCTTCACATAGTCGGCTCCACACTGTGACCAACCAACACAGTGCAACTCATCAATACTTGCATACAACGTGTTTAGGGCAGCCTAACGTTTTAATATTTAAAGTTATTTTAAACTTTAAAGTAGTCATAGCTGTTATTATATCGGTGTTTTAAGAACTCCTTGATTTAAAAGGTATAGTTAAAATAATAGTTATTAAACATATATATTATTAAAGAAATCTTCTCAAGTTTTTGATACCTAATAAAGTTCTGATATGAGCCATTTGTTGCCCTGACCACGTAAACGATAATGTTTTTAGTTTCCAGGTATGGTCAGCAGCATGTAAACGGATGCTACAGTTTCAACAATCCTCTCAGATGACACACGATTTCAGAATAACAATGTTTTTACATGTCCCCAAAGAAAACTTCAGTGGAGTCAGATCTGGCTCCTTGCGTCATGCAATTGGTCCACGCCTACCAATCCACCTGTTAGGAAAGCAGTTTCAATCACCTGGACCGGTTGCTGTAGTGAAGTGGTGCCGCCTTTGTTGGAAGAAACCAAAGAGGCCCAGATCTGACTCCACTAGATTTTTCTTTGGGGACATGTAAACACATTGTGTATTCTGAAAGATCCGCACATTGATCATCTGAGGGAGAGGATTGTTGAAGCTGTAGCATCCTCATACGCCTTGGAGCCTCGTCATGCTGTTGAATACCTGGGAAGAAACTAATTATCGTTAGACGTGACTAGGGCAAATGGCTTGTATAGAACTTTATTAGATATAAAAAAACTTGAGAAGTTCTCTTTAATAATATATATGTTTAATAATATTTTAACTATACTATATACTAATAAAACCTTAAATCAAGGAGTTCTTTGAAACACTATATTATGATTTCAAACTCTATACAATTCATAAACAGGTTAATTCCTCTTTTAACTTTATTCAAAACAGAAAATAGTGATTACTTGATTAGTATTGTTTGTCATTAATACATACGTGTACAGTAGAGATCTCTTATTGGATACAGAACAGTTTTGCCATTTATTTATTTACATATACGGTTTACATCATTTCACAATATTTTTGACAGTCTTGTTGCCATTGTTGAAACTGATAAAAGACATACTGATCGAGTTAATGTTGTCAAACAGCAAAACTTCCCATACTCACAAAGAATCTCTTCAATACGTCCAAGAGGTGGTCCTACATGCTGACACTCTGAACTTACAAACACGAAAGGACATTCACTCACACAACACACGCAATGCTTCCAAGTGTGTACTGCCTAAACACAGAACTGCACTATTTGAGAAGAAACCTTCGTAAATTGGACAGAAGCTGCACAGTAAGCTGCCCAAGGACATCAGTGAAATGAAGGGTCAAAAACTACAGAAAAAACTCCACAACTTGTGAACCAACCTATAAACACCATTGATGAACTATTTTTGGCTAATAAAGAGTAACTGTTTATTGAGTGACAACAATCAACATCTTAATGATACTGGATAAGCTGTGAATAAATAAATATCTTAGATATAAGTTATAGAGTTAACTAACCATATGTTGTCATATTGCTTTTGTCAATGTTCCAAACCTGGTAGTTAAGTTTTCCTTTGGTAGTTGTATCAGCATTATGTATGTTGACGTGGAGACTGTCACCTAAGTATCTGAGGAACTCTGTCATTTTCAAAGCACCGACTCCGTTGGCCCCATCAAACTCCAGCTCTGGCTTGTAGTTGTTATTGTTATTCACCTACATCATATATACATATTACAAAGATTTAGGGAAAACAATCACTGGAAACAACCTATATACTTACCAACGCCTAATGCCACGCTTACTCTGCATGTGTAGAACTTATAGCAAACATTTGTCAACAAAAAACAGCTTGTTGGACTCAACCACAATAGAAGTTTATGAGTACAGTAGACGCTAGCTCGAACGGACCTCGCTCGACCGGATTCGGGATAGAAGTGAAAAACATATTTTTGTTATCACAAGGTTAAGCGCTAGTAATTTAAACAATATTTAATGGCACTAAGGTCCGTTGAAATTTAGTTCTGAGTCAATCGATGCTGGGGTTGTCAATACACCAATGCTGGATAAATGTCAGGCTATCTACTGCGCCGGCGACTCACCCCTCCGCCCCTGACTGTCACAAATGTAAACAACAGTGAGTCTGCAGCTGATTCGTGGTGTGATGTCTGTATTGTGATAACTTGTGGTGTGTGTGATTACGATGGCGGACAAAAAGCGCTAAGAGAGTATTCATTATGAGATATTAAAATTAGAAACTTTTTACTGTAAATATGAATTGTACATAAATGTGAAAATACAGTATTTTGAACAAAATAAATACATTGTTGAACGTTAAATGTGTTTTATTTCGTAAGACCTTCAGTGTGATACGCCTATGAGAGTGGTGGTTTTAAGGTGTGTTCAGCTAAACCGTCAGTAACCGATCTGTACATCAAATTACGTTATCTTGAGTCTATATCGATCCTAATGCACCAGGATAATTATGCTTATCGGTATCCCCCCGATCGTCCGGATTTTTGAAGGACAGTCAAAAACCAATGCTGGTAAAACATCTCTGAAAACTGCTAGAACAGTGCTTGGATACTATTAGAGATAACCGATGATTGCATTTAAAGAACTTATCACCGATACAGCAGTATAAACCCCTGCACACATGCTCTTTGAACCGTGGCAGTCAAGGGATGGTTAAGTTTTATTCAAAAACCCTTTTTTTTGGCTAATCAGTTGGTTAAGTCCAGCTGAATCTAAATATTGTATTAAACTAACTCTAACATACTGGTTTTTATTCTAAATTTACTATAATGATAAAGCTTTAAACTTTTAACTTTGATTTAACTACCGGTGCTATTGTCATTGATCCAAAGTTGGCATATTGTACTCATCCGGTTCGCCCTTTATCCTATATTCACCATGAAATACCCTCTAAGAGTGGTTGGTGTCTCAAACCAAAGTATGAAAGTATTTACCTCTCCCCTTAGCGCTTTAAAAGCAATAGCTAGCTTGTCGAAATATCCCTCTTGAGTTGGCCTGCCGTAAGCGTTGTTCGTGTTGTGGCAAGTGACGAAGTAGTGCAGCATCGGAGTGGACACAACTCCGTAGTCGTTGGTCACACCCTGTAGAGCCTCTACACCTGCCAGCACAGCTTCTGACAGTCTCACGCTACTCGGCCTTTACACACAAACGCTCTTCTTACTCATGTTACAATCATTACACTTCAGGAATATTGTACTAGTTTACGAGTGACCAAATTACAAATGGTTACAACAGGTGTAGTATACAGGCCCCCATCTGTAAGGTACACTTCTTTTCCAGCTGTGTTACAAGCACTCTTTGTCAACCTTGCAGTGGAAGTCAACTCTGTTTTGTGCTTAGGAGATCTGAATGTGGATATGCTGACGAGGAACTGTGTCGAAACAAAGTACTTAAGCCGTCTCTTGAGGGAATCGAACATAGTTCAACTTATTAATTTCCATTGACATTCCTAATAAATAAAACAATATTGACATTTGAAATTTGCATTTATCTTCCAAAACAGAGGACATTTATACATTTTTGGAAATGGAATTAAATACACTCAAAATAGTTGTTCCAATTATATTGTTATAAAAGTATTTGTTTTTGAGTTATTAAATTTTGAAAGTTTTGAAAGGCGGACATTTTTTAATTTTTTTCTTATTAGAAAGTGGCATTGTAAATTCTTGGCCAAAGTTTTGTAAAAATTGATGAATTAGTTTTGTTGTCATAATTATTTGAGTAAAAAACACATCCACACAGACAGACGGACAACGAAGCGCCGGAGAGCAATATAACGTTTATATGGTAAAATATTATTTTTTGACCCAAGGAACATGTCTATTGTCTACAAACTTAGTTTAAAGTATGTCCAGACTCCAGACAGTTCACCGACACCCTGTATATAGGTTTATAACCAAGGGTGTTTCTGTACAGTATCTATTCATTAAGAGTGCACGATACCTGTCGGCCATTTTGCTTTTTTTCCCATAAGAACAATGTAAAAACAAGCACTTTTTGAGACACTTCACGCCTACAATTTTCATATGATCTTTTTGAAATACTGTAGGTTTTATTTTAAAGATAACAATGTACTGCAGCGACTCCGCTGACCACTTTTAACTTTATTATTTCACTAGTAAAATCCAGAAATACAAAGATTCTTTAATCCTATTAAAACTGTAGGTGTGAGGTGTCCTAAGAAAATGCATGTTTTTACATTGCTCTTATGGGATGAAATTCAAGGTCACAACCACTACTGCATCTTAATACCTTAACATCCCTTCTTTTCAAATTCTTTAAAGTATCAAGGTTACCTCGTATCTCTGCCGACAAAAACTGAGGCACTTTGGTCCATATCTATCTGGTACTTGTTAACAATTTTTTTTAGAGTAACTGCTATCTGAAACAAGCAATTGTAATAAGTAATATCACAAAAAATGCCATATTAAATTTTCTACGCTTAATAACTCAAAGCTCTTAAACTTAATAATAAACACACAAGAATAACAGTACATGGCGAATGTTTTTATGAACATTTTAAGACCAAATTTATTGTGTTGCAACAAATAATAACTGAGATATTAAAGATTTCCTGAACACACTCCTCTATTTACATTTGAGAATCATACGTAAATAAACGTTTGTGCTCAGGAAAACTTAAATTACTCCGTTGTTACTTATTGCAGCACAACAATCTTGGTCTTAAAATGTCAATCATAGCATTTGCCACATATTGTTATTCTAGTGTATTTACTATAAGTTTAAGTTACAAGTGTACAAAGGTTTTAGTTATTAACTTAATTGACCTGGGAGATAAAAAATATTTAGTGAGCAACACAAACAGACAGACGAACAACTAAGCGAGATAGGCTTATGTGTTATAGGAAATATTTTGTTTATTGTGACCTGACAAATAACCTGGTGAGGTTTGATCCCCTAATTACTGGACACCCTGTACATACCAGGTGGTCACGATAAAGTGTCCTAAACGGATTACAGGAGTACTATTAGAGCTAGAAAGATGAAACAAACTTTTTTCTCTGAAAATCGGTCATGGAGATTCAGGAAAAATATTTTTAAGATTCTCAGTATACAGGGTGTGTCAATACTGAAACTCACGGGGTCTAAACTCAAGATTTTTAAATGCTAAGGTGGTCATATTGTACATAATTTTAAACAGAAGACTATTCTCAACATTTTGACGAAACAATTTTTTGACATGTTGCCCCGTTACAAAACTAGAGCTATAAACGTAAATCATGTAAGCTTTTACATTTATAATATAATTCAAGATCAAAGTAGTAAATATGACCAATCAGGCATTTACAAACTCAAATGTTCAAGCTTTTACGTTGGCCAATCAGGCCGAAGCTTTAAATCAAGATTTCGTGAACACATACAAGCTGTAAAATCTAACAATATCACAGCAATGAAATCGAACTTTGTTGAACACATCCTGAATGAAAATCATACTTACAAGGGCATAGAAGACCTAAGAAAGGAAGCCCTCAGAAATTTTAGATTTTGAAAGGAGAGGCAAACTAATGAACTTTAAAGAAGACTTGCACATTTAACTGAGAAATTTGAAACACCCGAGAAATATGCTTAATTCTATACATGTCAATACAAGAAACCCAATTTTTGACAAAATAAAAAATAAGAACGGATCATCATGAAGCAAGATTTTACATTTAAATTGAAGCCAATGTTTTAGCTGTTTACTCTACAATTTGAATACTAGCTTTTATGTTATTTTACTTTACTATATGGATTATACCTTCTTAATGTTATTCTCAGAAAATAGTATTTTGTTTGTTACTCGCCGAGGTTATGGCTTAATAGTCAAAACCGGTCGCGCTAATAATTATAAAAATCTTTTTACAGGGTGCTATGTTTCTTTTCTTTATATAATTATTATATAATAATGATTTGGTTAGTCTTAAGGTCGAGTGGTAGAGAGGGCTTTAAAGCCCTAACTTCGCCTTTTGACAATGTTTTAATAAAGCCCTTTTAATGTTATTGAGTAGGCTAGGACATTAGTATGAAAATTATCTTAAATATCCAAAAACCTATATTAAATCACTGTTAATGAACTTGAGTAACAATTGAGTACATTACTTAGTTATGCCCTTGAATGTTGATCAAACAAGTATGCGCACTTCTTACCTGATCATCTCTCACATTAGCCAACTCTGTAGCAATAGTTTCCCATTCACTCTCCAACATTTCCCCAAGTGGGTCAACCAGCTTCACTCCGTTGTCCTGCTCAGGATTGTGAGATGCTGTTATCATCACACCGATTGCAGCTGATTTCACTCGAGAACGCAGTACCGCAAGTAACCCCATGCGAAATAGAACATGATCTAGTTCCTCGGCACTGGAATATTGTTTCTTTTTCAAACTTAAGAGTACTGTATTTATTTATAAACTATAAATTATAAAACAAAAGTCTATTTAACAAGTTACTTTTCGGATTTGCCTGTAGATCCTAGATGTATTTCTGGCTAGATACGTATTTCGTTGCGCTGGTGCAACATCGTCAGTAGTATTCTCTCTTCTGCTTTATTTACACTATCATTATACAGTTACTTATACACTAATATTTACAAAAAACACTCTCGGCGCAGGTTACATCAAGGGGTTCGGCGGGCGACGGCGGTATATGTTGACCGGGCGCAAACGCGGTTGTATGCGGACTGGTGGTGTGTTTGGGCCAGTTCCTGCTGTAGGGGTGGGGTCTATTGTTATTGACCAGCGCAACGAAATACGTATCTAGCCAGAAATACATCTAGGATCTACAGGCAAAACCGAAAGGTAACTTGTTTAATAGATGACATAAGGTCCTACAGTTGGGAAATTATTATTTTAGTAAAACAAAAGTATTGTGATTTCCTGGTAATTTTGGAAGAGCCACCATTATGTATTAATATTTTTCTAACCTAGTGCCATTTTTATTTATTTTTTACTTAAAACCTTGGGTTTTGTAGCATTGTTGAAGCGTTGTTCCCTGCGCCGATATTTGAAGCCATAACCTCCCGCACAAGAAGCCCAAGGTAGTCAAACCCTTGGTACAAAGGTAGTATTTTTTTGGAAGTACCTTTTTAGAAGTACTATGCAGGCAGTCCTTTAATGCAGAAAACTCTTATATCATAATGCAATCAGTGATTATGACACATCTTACAGGACTTAGGCACGATAAAAACAAAACACATGATTATTATTGTCAAATGTATTCAAATATTTATATAACCTTACTTATTGTCAACCTGACAATGAAGGCTTTGCCTTTAAAAGGGCTCTTCCTGAATAAAATTTACAATATTGATTTTTGATATTTTAACATTAGTTTTTATTACTCTTAACTGAGCAGCTTCTGCCTTCAAAAATCGAATAGAAAGGTAAGTTTGCTTAAGATCAGAGCATTTTGGGATGTATACTGCAATTTCATGAGTGCTTAAGCCTATCAGTAACACTAGGATTAGCGAGTATAGTTCAAACATATGTTAGTGAGCTTTGACTATTGTCTACTTACATGGTTCTAAAACCTGCTGTTCCATATTGAATAAGTTTATCCACTCTTTTAGGATATTTATTTATAAATGGTGTCAATATATTTTCTGTCAGACAATGCATTTTGGTTGAATCTATGTATGTATTTTTCTATTTCAATTTAAATGTCGTGAAAGAGAAATCACGTTAAGCTAGGCCTACTTTCGTCGTTCTTATAGAGTTGTTGCCTGTTGTGTTTTGTTTACGTTCACTGTTTATTTTGTACTTAGTTCGGATACCAACTCACCCTACAGATATATAAGGCATAACACAGAATATCACTTCAGTGCGGTTCACACTATAGGAAAATGAGGCGTGAACTGATTCACGCTCCGTTTAACGACGTTTCCACATTCATAAAAACTGTCAACGGACGTATGAAATTCCAGATATCAAGCACATTTACTGCAGTTTATCACATTTTGACATTAAATGGACAGTGACATCTTTATAAATAAGGTATTAAATATACAAGGTAATGAGGATTCATCCTTCTCTGTTAGGATTCATCTACAGGTCTACCAAGAACTTCACGTCTCCTGTCACTTTGCTTACACTCTACAAGTCACTGGTGCGCCCCATTTTGCAGTATGGATCCGTGATCTGGTCGCCTTATCAGCTTAATCATATCAACCAGCTTGAATACATCCAGACTCGATTCATCTGAATGCTTGGCCCCAGACTTGGCTTCACCCACCTCACTACTCCAGTTGCCGACGTGGAGGAAACGTTTGGACTATTTCCCCTCAATCTTCGCAGACTTCAAATTGATCTTCAGCTGCTCTTCAGGCTGATCAATGGCTATACTGACTGTCCTGAGCTACTTAGCCGCGTCGACCTTTGGGTACCCAGAGGGACTCGAACCATGGCAGTGTTCTCCAGACAGTATCTTCCCAACAACTACTCTTACTTCAGCGGTCTTAGTCGTCTTCTAAGGTCTGGAAACGCTGCAGCTGCCCACGTGGATTTCTTCGACGGATCTGTCATGGCCTTCAGGAAAAAAGTGCTCGCCACCATTAAATAGACTCATTTGTGTTATCTTTTCTTATATTTTGCATGTTGTTACTTATTTATAATATTTATTCTTGTTACCAGTTTTAGTCATCTACGCTCGTTATCTAATTTATAAATTCTATCTTCTTGTTAATATTCAGTAACATATATTGTATACTAGTTGTAGTATTGAATTACTTGGTCGCCATCGAGCCTCTAGTCACTTAGTACCTGTTACTCACTTATTTCACGCTAGCTCACACTCACTCGTTTCTTCTCCATTTATGTATTTCTTAGTTTTAAGTCAACAATACTTGTATCGCAAACATCAATCTTTCTGTATAAAAAAGGTGTAAACCGTTGGGATTTAATAAATAAATAAGTCTACCGTATACAAAGTATAAAGAGTCTAAAAAAAATTTGCTAAAAATTACTACAGTAATATCACATTGCATTAAATAAACATTTTATATGACAAAAAAGAAGTTACAAGACAGCAAACACATTTATTGCAGTTTATCACAATTTGACATGAAATGGACAGTGTCATATTTATTAATAATAAGTTATTTTGTTTTCTAAACAAAAATAAAATGGACTTTAAATCCAGGAAACATTGATTTTGATGGAAATGTTTATAAGTTATGGACCCAGCTGTACTTGGTGCTTTGTTGAACAAGTTTCACAATATATTTATTTAATTTTTATTATAAATAGCCGTTGACTAAGAACTGGCTCTGGGACAATATTTATCAATGAGTGCTACTTATTTGCGGATATAATAGTTATTGAATTAGGGGTCCACACTTGCCGTTTAACAATGATGGTCAACGCTTGTATTTATACGTATTTTGAATAGTACTAGACAGGTCTCTCGAAACTTGTATATCTATGTCGTTTGGTTTCAGCTGTTTTATCCAAGTATCGCTACGAAAGATAAGATAACCTAAAAGGCTGAAAACCTAACTATAACATTCTCAGTTCTCATCAACTCTTTCAGTTAGTTTCACCACTAAACCTTACCCGTTCTTTATCGATATTTCCATCGAAAAAGAAAGAATTCTCCGGCTAGAAATATTGAAGTTATTTCTTGTTAGAGCTTAACTTTGGTCGGCTAGTGTACTTTTATCGCAAGGTGTGCGCGAGCGATATCTAGTTAAACTCTTTCTTTTCATAATATTGCATTATGGATGCTTTAGGAGGTCTAGGTTCACTAACAAATTCTCAAAAAGATGAATTAATGGACCAAGTCAAACAACAAATTGCTGTAGCAAACGCTCAAGAATTGTTAACGGTAAGTTATAATCAACCAGATATGTGTTGATCTTTTCTACTTTAAAAAGGCTTTAAGGGGTATATATTATATGCAGACTTAACATTCACAAGCTTTACCATTCGAAACTCCATTTCAACTGGTTCAGTAACACGTGAGTGACCAAGTTAAAAAAAACTCTGAGTAATCAAAAGTTCACTAGCATCATGGCTTGTACCAGTTGCTGTCCACATATGCCCTAGGCCTTACTTAGTAGGTTACAAACCTTTAGAGAGGCAGGCCTGCTAATTGGTGTATTGGCTTCACACAAAAAGGCGCATGCCAACTAGGTCAAATGCGCTGGGCTCCCATATTTGAGACCAAATCTTCATGAAGCTGTCAGCCCGGTTTTTTGTTTAGTGGTTCTAAGCAGGGGTGTAGTGGTGCGGGAGCAGCTGTGGAATGGCGTTCCCACACTGAAAAAATGCTTTTCAATTTTTCATGACTTTTTAAAGATTTTAAACAATTTCGGGAGGGAGGTTTCCGTTCCCCTTCCCTAGGTGTTTCATACTCCTTAACCTGCTTTAAAGTGCCTAGGTACCATACAATTACATTAATATTTATGATAACCCAGATAAAATTTTGAGTTCCCACTCTGCCAAATTTACCACTACACCACTGGTTCCAAGCCAGCAGTGTTTGGTAGTAGCATAATTTTCTTTTCTAGTTTAGAAAGTAGGAGTGCTATTTCGAACAACTATTGATTTAAGCATCAGCGTAAGAAGCTGTTTCACCGTTTCTTTTGGTGCTGACATATATTTAAAAAAAATGTATTGATTGTGGGATATGAAACGTGACGCGGCAGGATGGGCCAAACACTGCCTCATGGGACGACAAGGGTGGCACGGTCATGGCCTAGTGCAATGTATCTCTGATAATGGTAATGTTTACAACAAGTGGGCATTTGAAAAATACTGTATATTTAAGTTTAAGTCTTATAGTTTTATTTTGTTTATTGATTATTGGTTGGATCATTATATTTATAAGAGAATTAAATTTATTAAAAACATCTTAAGCAAAACGGACAGATCACATGAGCAGATTTTCAAAACCTTCTGAAACAGATGCACCCGCGTCTTTCAACTGAGGACTGAGACTGCTTCCCAATATGTGTTGTAAGTTAAACTGTGCAACATTTTTCTATCCTGCCTTACCCATTCTGTACTGCGCAACCTGTACCATACAGCTCAACGTGCCTTGACTAAAATTGAGTCTATTCTGGGAGCAGGGGCTGCACTATTCCTCTGAGGCTCACTGAGGAGAAAATTTAAACTTAAGATACAATATTTGTTTCCCCATTAGATACAGATTTGTACAATAGGTTTTGTCAAATATACAGTATACAAATTTACAATTATAAATCAAATATACAAATATACTAGTCGCATTGATTTACAAAATGTTTTCAAAATAAATAACCGGGCTTATCAAACTCAATGCGGTTCATTAAATCCAATGCGGTGGTTGGCAGCATTTTTGAGCTTAACCCTTAATCTAGCTAAACCCCCCTATAAAAACTAGGGGGGGGGTAGCTTATACCCTCTAAATTTTACCTAAGTACTTACCAAGAATTTTCAGACGTCTGTCTTGTTTCTATTTATTTATTTATTTTTTCAATGCTACATAACAGAAACATTTTCCAATTACAATGTAGCACTAATACATATTACAAATTGTCCATGCATCCAAGCAGCTAACTCACATAATATCACATTCTTAATTGTTAGGTTTGACGTGCTGATGACACATAAAATTACAATAAAAAAAACGATACATTAAACACAGAGATTGAATAAATTATTTAAGTTACATACAATAAATTAATTTAAGGTTAAGATAGATAAGGAGTGATTAATAACAAACTAATAGATAACAGATCCGTTTTGTATACATAAGACATTAACACTAACTAAGGCTTGGGAGGTTTCTTTTGTGGCCTTGTCCCAGCCACGCACCGCACCGTAACATCAGGCTGTCCTCAGACCTGCGGCTACACAGAACCTTAGTCCCTGCATGTTACAGCCGGCATAGTGCGCCCTTAACACAGCTTATTTCAACACAGCTTATCTTAAAGCCTGGATAGAAGCAACCACAAAAGAACTGTACGAATCAGCAAAAATGTCAATTTCTGAGGATCATGTGTTGTAAAGTCTAACCATATTATCGATAAGTGACTGTAGCCCAAATTAGTTCTCGAAAACTGAGTTGAAAACAGCAGACTGTTTCGTGAAGAAGCTCTTGGAATATAAAAATTTAGTAAAGACAAAAATTTAGAGTAATCTATTTTATCTCATATATTTTGCCCCCCTATTTATGAACAGAATCTTGAATAAATTTATAGTTTTTAGTTTTTGTTTCTTCCTAGGGGATTTTCAATTTCATATCCTATGAAAATATAGAAATTTTAGCAATAATTTACCTTAATACGTTATTTTTTTCCAAAAATCAACTTGTACAAAATCAGTTTTTTAAAAAAATTGTTAAATTTGTAATCTAAAAGAAATGTATTGAAATGTTTTTCTGCAATTTTTTACTATGTTTTTGTAAGTATTAATTATCTGATATTATGTGATGTGATTTAACGTCTACTTAACTACAAATCTTTTTATTTTCAGAAAATGACAGAAAAGTGTTTCAAAAAGTGTGTACAACAGCCAGGAACATCTTTAAGTGCCTCTGAACAGGTAAGTTTAATTTTCCTAAGAAGTTAATAAACTTACAACCAGTTTATTTTAGTGTTGTATGCAGCAAAACTAATAGCTCTCTCAATGCTTCCAGATTTTTCAAACCCACGTTGTAGTACACAAAATTTGCTCTCAAGATTAGGGATGGCCAATACTGATACTCGATACTTACTTGGTACTTACACATTCGATACTAGTGGTATTGACGATACTCGATACTTTCTGGGTTTGGATTCAAGATTGATATGGTTTAAAACCTATCGCTAACAGTATCAAAGTCGTGATTTATTGGTACTACCGGGAGTCTAGCTATGGCATGAGCGGTATCGAGTTGTGATTTTGTAGCGAGGAGTCAAGAAATTGATGTTAACGGTAACGAAAGTCGTGTTTTCGTAGCGACCGCTAGAAAAGTCGTGGTTTCGTCAAAATTGGCGACCTTTTTTGCTCCCTTAATGATATTATAGCAATATTTAGCTAAATCTGGGAAATCAGTGAAATTTAACGTGGGAAAATACTGAAATTATATGGGAATTGTGTTTTTCCAGAACGATGGACCCCTAAATATTCAGGGTGTCCCATAAGTAAAGTGCCAGACTCTGGGAAAAGGTTATATGGGTCAAAATAAAGAGAAAATGAAGAATAAACATTTTTCCAAAAACACTTAGTTAACCAGATATTCACCATTTTATTTTTTCCCCTAATTATTTATTATCTCCCACACCATTTATCGGATTTGACTCAAACTTAACACAAATTTGTATCCAAGTAAGACCATTTATGGAAAAAATTACCAGAATGATCTAACTTATCATTTTAAAACGGTGGCTATTTCATGGTAGTTTTAGGGCATTTTTGGCGTTACACCTTAATTAAATAGAGCTTAAATGGTGAGTTTAACGATTACATCTCAAAACTTAGTTGTCTAAAAGGTGTTTCTGCTTGTTAGTAAGAAGATCAGCTAGCACTTGGATATGATTAGCAAGTCCACTTTCGGTAGTAGTGATTCATTCGAGCATTGATTGTTTATTACTCAGCGATTCCTGCCACATCATCTTTGCCCGCAATAGTTTTGACTGCTGGTTTGATATCAGTGCTTTTAGTGTATTCAATGGGGCCGATACACAGTTTCTGGATTAATACTCCCAAATTCAGCCTATATTTCCGTTTCGGTGCCATTATTGGGATTCAGCACAATGGTCTGTGGCTGGTAAGATTAGTTCTCTAGTCCCTCAAAGTTTATTAGTTAATTTCTTTGTTGCAGAAATGTGTGGCAATGTGTATGGACAGATATATGGATTCCTGGAACACTGTTTCCAGAGCTTACAGCAATCGTATAGAGCGAGAAAGGGCTAGAAATTGAACAAATGACATCTAGAGTTTGCCTAGCGCTTATTAGTGTTTACGGACATTTATTTAATTATTATTTCTGTGGAAGTGTTCACTTAATTTAAGACAAATGTCCTTAGTGATCATTCTCTTCAGGAGGAACACAATATGCATTTCCCCATACTTTTGTAAAAATAATTTTCATCAAACAATTTTGTTTGAAACCGTTGTACTGTTATTAAATTAATGTTGAATGAAAAACGGTGTATTACTTAATTAGTAATGTTGTCTCCTGAAAATGCTAATCTTTTCTTTGGTAGTGAACTTGCACTAATTATTAATGGTTGATTTCTGGGCTATAGAGTCTTGCTTATGTAATAGACTCAAGGAGTTTTTTTTGCCAATGTACAATAACATAATTGTGTTGACAACAAAACTATATAACAATAATAAAAACACAAAATCTACTAACACTGGTGAGAAACAAAAGTTTAAAAAATCTTAAACTTATTACAGTAAAAGGTATAAGTCATAGTTTGTATGTTGTGATGGCACCTTATATATCTAGCATGACTGGTCATTGAAGAAGACATCGGGTATCAGGTGTTCTGTTAAAGGTTGGCAGGAGTGGGCTCCATATTGATTGGGCACCCAGAATAGCAATGTAAGTACAGCTGTTCAGTTTTTATTCCATGTTGACAAAACATTTGTTCTTAAAATAATTATCTTTTTAATTGTTTCAAACATAATAAGCGGATTGATTCAAGTTTAGAAATTTAAAGCTCTAGAGTGCTTTACTTGCGCGCATACTTTTCCAAAACTATACGATTATTTGAACTTTTACTTCTGTAACCTCTAAAATTTCAAATACAACAGCCTAGCAAATATAAAACAATACAGATCTCTTAGTTGTTCAAGAACAAACCAAGTCTTTCCCCACAGTTCGGACTAGGTGTTTGAAAGAAAAAGATCTTAAGTACCAATTCTCTTTAACCTTTAACTAATATTCTGACTTCTAACACGGCGCCATAGTTCCTCCCCTCACTCCCTCATCAAAGGAACGGGTCCGGCCATCTACGTTTCAGTCGGGTCTTTGGCCCGTGTACACCAGTGAGTGTTATCTCTCTTTGTTTTGCGAATATTGTGTTTTCTGCCTCCCAAGACGTGGTACAGTGGTTGGGTGAGCAAGTGGTAACGTCCAGTTGATGTAATATAGTAGTTATACTAACTGCCATTGCACAACAAGAAAGTTTGTGCAAGATGACCTGATAAAAACTGAAAATATTTAACTTTAGAATACTACAAAACTTGTTTTAAACATTCAACCATCTTTAGCAAAAAGAAAGAAACAGAATTTTCCTGCTACTTCCGGAGAAAACTACTCCTAACGTTTGGGTAGTTAAAAACTCCACCGTCTTCAGAGGACTACACTAATCTAGAAACTACATTTAATTAATATCTTAACTTAAGATCTAACCTAAGACTATTCCAACTAATATTTAAAATACACTGCTACATCATAAAATTTATAGCTTGTCAAAATTACAAATATAACCAAGTAAAATTAGGACCGCGTGGCTTGGTTATATTTTTAATTGTAATTTTGACAAAAAACAATTTTATGATATTATTTAAATATTAGTGGAATAATCTAATTAGATCTTAAGTTAAGATAATAATTACCTAAATGTTAGTTACTGATTAGTAGTATCCTGAACAGTGACACTAACTATCAACGTTAGAGCTCATTACTCGAAGAAAATCGTTCTCTTTTTTGCTAAATTGCTCTGTGCCACTATTATGATCTTTCAAACTAACATTCAACCATTGTTCTGCTACCAACATTAAGTAGACAGGATTTAATTAAGTACTGAAAGTTATTTTACAAACATCATGTTGAGTTTATTTATACAAGTCTACATTACAACAAAGTGCAGTAATAATCAGTAAAAAACTAAAAATGCATCAGCCGTTTTTAAGAACAAGTAGCAACCTTAACTAAACTCAGTACATCAGGTGCATAGAGAAAGCATTTTAGATAAATAAAATACATCAACAAGAAATTCAAATAGTTTTATAGGATGGAACAAGCTATGTTCAACAAACTGTGTGATTTACTGAACAGACATTGTACTGTGGGTGAGAGTAACTTCTACCAATCTATAGTCATTAATGAAAGGCTGAAAATATTTTTGAGGTATGTTTTCAAGCATTTCTTATGGTTTTAAGAAAATGAAAATGGTTAAATAAATAAATAAATAGTTTATGCGAAAAACATGTGACATGTTATGCAATGCGTCAGTTTTCTTTTAGCTAAAATTTTCCACATTCTAACATCAAAATCCGTTCATACATACAATTTTGACATTCACTCTCTCTCAATCATTGAATTGAACCACTCTAGTCCGTAATGAAGCAATGTGTTCCTTGATTTCCCAGTTATGTGCCATATTCGTCTGTGTTATAAAATGCTTCTCGGACCAAAACTTTTTTCAGGCGAGTTTTAAAGCCTTGAGCTCCGGGCACTTTTGAATTTGGCAACGTTGTGAGCTGAACTCCTACCTGAAGGTAAGCGTTCATGAACTGCCGTTCTGTGTCTCCCAGTTCGGAGTTTTCCTGCCTCTAGTTTCATAAGGTGAATGTCACTTCCTCTTACGAGGGCAGCATTTTGATTTTTAAAATACCGTTTCAAAAATATAGAGGCAAGGTAAGTCAACAATTTCAAATTTTTGAAAGCTGGCTGACCTCCATTGCAGTTTTGCAATGATTGCTTTTGTAGAATGAAAGCAAAACTTGATTTTGGTTGTAAAACATCTCGAAGATAAAGCTCTGATAAAGAAATCAAATTTTAAATCATTTAAAACAATATTTAAAATTTTTAATTTACAAGGCCTTTTGACAAGCAAAGCTGTCATCTTCAGATTAAATTTTTGGGTTAGGTTAGGTAAACTAAAAATTTTGATTTATATTACTTTAAATTTTTTTCGTTTGCATAACAATTTATTTTATAATTGTTATCAAGAAATTTTAAAAAAACAATAACCATTTTCACCACTGTAAACATAAAGCATGCTTACCCACTCAGAAACAGCTGGCTCAATGTGACACTGAAGCTATTCTACAGTTCGTTAGGTATAGCATGACCGGTGGCCTTGAGATTCCCTGCTGGCTGGCATGGCCCATCTCACCGACATGCCTAAAGCCATAATACATCCCATGACGCAACTGCTTACATATGAAGCATCGCAGATTCAATGCCTCATGCATCATTTCTGCAAGACTGGCAAACCAATCTCACTCTCTTGCGACACATGATTCAAGCAGAGTGGATGTTTCAGACTCATGTCGCATGCAGTGGCTCTTATTTGATATCATTGGTTCGTTCACGTTCAAGGGTGACATCAGCAGACAAGACAAATGTCGTAAGCATCGATGTCTGAAGACACTGGTGTGTAACCCGCCTAGGACAACAGTGTGTGTGAACCGCTTACTAAACACCAACACAATGCTTCAAGTCTTAAAAGAACTTCAAGGAAAGTCAGGATGAAACCATTACCTTTCAAGGGTTTAATGTGTCTGTTGAGTATAAACTTATTGCACTAGGCTCGTATGCAGTTTCTTGATGAAGGATGACGACCATAGCGTGTCCTAAATCTAATTTGAACAAAAATATCTGATTTAGTTTTGATGTACCATTCAACACACTGTGAACCATCAAGATAAAATATGAAAGAAAGGGAAGATGAGTTACAGTGTTGGGACAAAATATCTAACTTAAGACAAAGACTACAGTGCTTGTGCTAACATACTTGTATGTGATATGATTTTTCAATACATTGGGGAAACCCCTTGAGTAAAAACTGTAGACAAATATTGTTTCTTCTTACAAAAGTAACTTCATAAAATCAGTCTATTTAAAATGAGTATAGTGTTAGTTGTAGGCACTTTATTACTAGCAAAATAAAAATATTCACACAACTTTACAAAACTCTTTCAACTAGACATGTATCAGTCTACTTTCAAAACTAAATGCGATTTTACTGTGAAACAATTTTGCAGTACTTTACTTGACTTAAAAATACTAAAAAGTAAAAATAAAACATTTTATCATAAGTAGTTCGTAGATTTTCCACTCTCATTAGATCCACTGTGTTCTGAGACATCATCCATCTGTCAACAACAAACGATCCATTAACATTTGAGGTTTGATGTTTCTTTTCATTAGCATACACAACTTGAAAATGTATTAAAATCACATGAAAAGACAATTTACTAAAGAACATGAGCTAACTTGTTAGCTTTTGTAAAATACCCCAGTTTTTGTAGCAAAAGGAAAACCTATTTTTTCCCTGTACAGGGTTCGGTGGAGTGTGATAATGAACCTATTCAAGGCCATTTCAGAAGTTTGAAAGTTACTCAAAGTCAGTTCCATCAACTCTCTTATGTAGGAAAACCGAAAAAGAGTGAGCTTTATCTTCGTTAGTCCAGGGCCACATAATTGAATATTGCTTATCTTGTGTATAAAAAAAGGGAAGTTTGTAAAATAATTAAATATTATTCTGAGCCTCTGCTCTGTACTCAATGACTATGATTTTACCCATAGCTTTAGGATTGTTGTTGGGTTCATCCAACAACATGAGCTATTATAAAACTGTTTAAGAAAACAATCTATTCCTAGAGTGTTTCCTTGAAAGATAAGCGTCCAACTATACTGGAATAGTTTAAGCCATCAGCATTTGTAGTCAATTATGCGACTGGAGTGCAGACAACACCGGCGTTACTGTAAGTGTGAGTTTGGCAGATGCAGGCGAAAAAACAAATCAAATGACAACCTGCAGGCGTAATTTCAAAATAATAACACAGTGGCTGGGATTGACTTACATTTGGGGAAACTATATCAAGAATAAACTGGAGTTTATAGTTTATGCCAAGTATGTCGTAATCTGGATCCTAGAGATTTTGGGAAACTAGATCTCTAGTGTGAAGTCTGCTTTCCATTCAGTGTTGTTTGTGAAAAATTTATGGCCTTTGAAGATTTGTTATGTCCGACGTCCAAGAGAACAACTCGCAACATTATTCATTTTAAGCGTGATTTAATAACTTTCCTTAACCTTTAGGTCTCATTTATTTTAAATTTTTTCGTAAAAAAAGCCTCATTGCGGTTTCCCCAGTCCCCTGTAAGCAAAACCCCTCTCTTGTATGCGGTGCATTACCAGTCATTGAACCACTCCTCTAAGCTGGGGATTTAGCGCCTCCTAAGCTCAAAAGTGCCACTCTCCGCCTCACTGGATTTGATGAGCCATTTCTCTTCAGTGATCCTCAACGGGTCATTGTGGCCCCGCACCAGCATGATCAACAACTAGCATTGCACCAAACTGACGCCCGGGTGGGATTGAACCCGCGCTGTGACAGACAGGGGCCAGCTGTCGTCCTTATAACCACTAAACCACAGGCTGTTTGTTAGTGGCTGTAAAACTCACACTTGAGTTTGCCGAGGAGGGAGGAGTGGTAGTTGTCTTCTCTGCTAGGCCGTTAGTGTTGCGTGAATCTCGCATATCAAAAGGCGGTTTCAACCATCTCTTATACTACACCATTATTCCCATTCTCGGCGATGTCTCAGCGGACGATAACGCTGTAGGTTCGCTGATCCTTTAAAAGATTAAGGAAACTACATCAGATACTGACCCCAACCGACATTTCTTCCTCCACTTCACTTCCACTTCCAGACAACGATCTGTTTGTCCCTTTACTTGTCTTTTCACTTCCTGGGGCATGGAAATCTTCTTCGTAGTTATTTTCTGGTGATTCTGTGAACAAAAATTGTATCTCAACTATGTGATTATACACATCGTTCTATTCCATGATAACACTTAGAAATTCAAAATTGTTTATTGATGGTATTACACCATTTACATATTTAATACTTTTAATGGTTCTTTCTCATTAATGTTTACCCCAATTGGAAATACACACTCATTCACATATCATGCTTACCTTAATGGATTAACAAAAATAAATAAAAAATAAAGATAATGACATTTTGTATAAACAATAGAATTTAAAATCAAAGTTTGGATATCTAGAACATTTAGAAATTAACATGTAATCAAGTAAATTGGCCAAATTTTTGGGTTAGATTTAGATAAAAACTTAAAATAGAAGAACCAGATTGATTTAGTTATTTGTAAAATATGTACTAGTAGCATATTCAGATTATGCTAAATATTTATTATTCTCATATATTTCCACATCTCAGTTATAGAATAATTGTTTGGGGAAAAGAAAATTCACACTTGAAAAAGCTGTTCATAAAATTGATACAAGCTATAATAAGACGTATAATTATGTAATATTAAAAAAAGATTTAGTTGTAAGCAAATTTTCATTGAAAACTATATGATGACTTTATTGTAAATACACATTTTTGAATGTCACAATTCAAATTGTTGAGAAGTGATATAAAACCTAACGAATAAAGGAAGTTGAACACTTTGCAGACATATTTTCCTTTAATAGATCCCAAATGAAATCGATTCAGAACACTATTGAATCCTGTCTAAATTCAAACTCATCAGAGATCAACAGTAGCCCTACCAAAACCCAACGTCACCCTTGAAAAAATCAAAATTTTACCTTTAGGCAATAAGCAAGATCTGTTACAAGAGACTAGAACACTTATCACTTCCTCTGCTTGGAAACACCTCAACATAACAAAGACACAAAACATAGCCCAATGACTGATGCAGCTGACACACAACATCAATACAGTGGATCTCAGACTGAGGATCTCCCAGCTGACACACAACATCAATACAGTGGATCTCAGACTGAGGATCTCCCAGCTGACACACAACATCAATGGATCTCAGACTGAGGATCTCCCAGCTGACACACAACATCAATACAGTGGATCTCAGACTGAGGATCTCCCAGCTGACACACAACATCAATACAGTGGATCTCAGACTGAGGATCTCCCAGCTGACACACAACATCAATACAGTGGATCTCAGACTGAGGATCTCCCAGCTGACACACAACATCAATACAGTGGATCTCAGACTAGGATCTCCAGCTGACACACAACATCAATACAGTGGATCTCAGACTGAGGATCTCCCAGCTGACACACAACATCAATACAGTGGATCTCAGACTGAGGATCTCCCAGCTGACACACAACATCAATACAGTGGATCTCAGACTGAGGATCTCCCAGCTGACACCGACTCACTAGCCGAGCTGATCAAATCACTCCAAGTTCTGGAGCAAGACTTGATTTACCACCGAAAACTTACTAAATCCTGTAGATGTAATTGAACTGAAACCATTATGAATAGCCCAGTCAGTTCCAAACAGTCCGAGTGGACTACAGTTATAAAAAATAAACCAGCCCCGATTAAATTACAAAATTAAATATAGTCATATCAAATAAATTCATACCAAATAGAAAACCTCTGTACCTGATATAAAAAACCCAAAGCTTCTCAACAAAGCGAAAGAACAACAGCCAAAAAACAACAATTACAAATCAAAAACCAAATCACCATTCTAAAAAATCCTTATTTACGATGATAGTCATAGCAGACACCTGTTGTCTAGTTGGAGAACGTAAAGTAACAGGATTCTGTAAGCCGTTCGCCAAGTTAGAACAGATTATACCATCCGAGCCTTTGCCTCAAGGGAGCTGCTGTGTTCTGCTAGGAGGCACAAACAACGTATCAGTAGGTGAGCATGACAGCATCTACAAGAACCTGGAAGAATACCTCACACGCAAGAGTTCAATCCCCATGGCATGTATCTGAAAGTGAAAAGAAAGCACAACTTGGCTCAAATGCTAGTCAGATGACTTGACGAGCTGAAGACAATGAAGCCGCTCGGCTGCAAGTCAAGACTGCTTTTACATTTTGCCCCACGACACCTATGGAGAAGCAGTCAGAGGTTGTGTCGCCGGCCCAAGTAGAACGTCAGACAACATCCGTATAGGACTATCAAACTGCAATACATTGTTGTATGATGTCAACAAAGCTTTGCTCAACGTCCCAAAATGTTTCCAAAACCACTTGGGCCATAATCAACAATAAAAAGTCACGCAATACCAAACAAATCGACCTCCACATCAACAATGAACGCGTCAGTGATTCATCAAGGATCGCTGTCGAGGTCAATAAATATTTTGCCTCTGTCGGAACTGATCATGGGATTTGCCCTACTCAGAGTCAGTCATTCCCGACAGCCTCCGTGGTTCTGACGCCGGTCACAGAGGAGGAAATTGCTAGAGTGATAAGAGAACTTCCATCCAAAAAGTCAAATGACACAAATCTTGTCTCGGACCACTTGAACATCTCATCAATCTCTCTTTTCACTCTGGAACATTTCCTTCCTCTCTCAAAATTGCAAAAAACACCCCAGTGTTCAAAAAGAGCCACTCATTTCAACCCAAAACTATCAGCTCATCTTAATGCTGCCAATTTTCAGCAAAGTTTTCGAGAAGGTCTTTCTCACCCGATGCGTTCAATTCCTAGTAAACAAAACCACCTACTATCAGAAAGCCAATTCGTGTTCCGAAGTGGCAAGTCGATAATAGACTCAATCATGCGTCTGGTCAAGATGGTAAAAGAGGGAATCGAAGGTGTATTTCTAGAACTCTCAAAAGCGTTTGACTTTTGAGGAAAGCGAATCACTTCTAATGAGGGTTGATGAGGGTATATTTCAAGAGACTGATGGTCTCATCACCATTCCAAATTCACTTGGTACATTAGTGGATTCTCAGGAAGATCTTATCTGTCTGCGTCCGTGGCTCAGTGGGTAGAGTCACGGCTTGCAAAGCGCAAGGGTTTGGACCGCTTTGCCTAAAAGCGTTTTGTGATGCCCACAAACACTAAGTTAAGTAACTAATTAAAAATGCCATTAGCGTCGACAGTAAAAAAAAAAGGAAAGTCTTTCCTGGGATACACGACCTTCCTAATGTGCTAAGTGCTTGGCTTTGTGATCGGGCAATCCTCAACCCTACTAATGAACAGGCCACCACTATCAATGACAAAGTGCTGGCGCTGTCAAAGCGGAACGAACATACTGTTTAGTGAATACTACTGTTCTCAACCAAGACGACGCTGTTCACCACATCCAGCTGAGTTCCTCGATTCTGTTACAGTGCCAGGACTACCGCTCACAAACTTACACTGAAGGTTGGTGCCCGATAATGTGGCTCGCGCAACCTAAATGCCTGTTGTGCAATGGCACCCCAGGAGTGCAGACTCCACCGCTATGTTATCAAGGCAGATATCCTTACAGGCTGTGGTGCTGGGGAGTCTATCTTTATACCAAGTATTCCCTTGGTCCCTTGATCGCGAGCAACTATCCATCCGAGTTTAAAAACTGCATTTCCCAGTCAATATGAGCTTTGCGATGATAAATCGCAAAGTCAGACACTGACTACTGCTGGGATCGAACTCAGTGGGACAGGCTGTTTCTCTCATGGACAGCTGTATGTAGCGTGCTAAAGGGTCGGAAATCCCGCCAGTTTATTCCAGCACTCACCTGGTGGGAAGACATAAAACGATGTATATATATATATATATAGGCTCTCCATTATGTTGGAAGAAAATATATATACTGGCGATATATAAAATCGTATCAAAACTCACAATGCATTTTGTAGTTCATGGTAGCAGTAGGCTATGGGATCTGCATTAACAAAACTCACTGTTGTTAGTAAATATATGTAAATATGGCTTCTTCACCATCAGGTGCTTTTCCTCCTTGAGTTATGTATGTTCAGGACTCAACGAACCTATCTAAAACGAGTTCAAACTAAATTACGTTTTTGTTTAGGTTTACTTTGACATTTTTAATGCCCCTCAAGCAGGTGAGGTATTTCTGGTACAGTAAAATAAAGCAGCAAACCCCTTTTAATGTTGCTGATGAATGTGTTTAGAAGTGGTACCTGAACCCAGATCCAGGAGGGCTTTGATGTCGCTGGAGACCTGTTTTGCAGATCTGTTGTGAAGAGGTTTGCAAGGCTGAGTGCTTTGAGAGAGGCCCAGTGGAGGGAGAGCACCTAAGGACGACAGCACACTTCCCAGTGGTTTAGGACTGAAAAAATCACCATCATAGTTCTAACTTCTGATTGATACAAACAAATTTGTAATCTATACACCGAACTGCAGTGTAATTTCAGATACAGTCAATCAGGCTAACTTTGGCCACAGTCTGTGTAATTTTGGTCCTTTTAAACATTTCAAGTTTCCATGGTTACCTATTTTTAACTGTACTCAGTTTAGCTTGACAATTAATTAACAATACAAATAATTGTTCAAGATTTAAAAAAAACATAAGTTACCATGGAAACTTAACATCTGTGAGGGGGTCAAAATTACAATCATGGCAAAAGTTAACCTGATTGACTTTAATACATTTACATAACGTTAAATTTTTTGTTACTAACGTATCAACTTTAAATTTTATTTAATAGTGTTGGACTGTTAGGTTTCTTTTTCACTTTTTACCTTTCAATGTACAGTAAACGCTCGTTCGAACGGACCTCGCTCGACCGGATTCAGGATGGTCCGGACCACCCCTCGGTAAAAAAAACTAAAATTTAAATAAACAAAAAACATATTTTTTTGTTACATACAGTATTTTTAAACATCAACGTTAAACGCTAGTAATTTAAACAATATTTAATGACAATATAGTGCACTAACGTCATGTTGACAATACCGGAGCTACGCAGAAACGCAACTGAGTTCTGAGTTAGCGAATCGATGCTGGGGTTGTCAGGATACACCGCGCAGACTGGAGCAGGGAGTGGATCGATAATGTCAGGCTATCTACTGCGCGACTGGCGAGTCACCCCTCCCCACCCCTGCACTGTCACAAATGTAAACAACAGTGAGTCACCTGCAGCTGATTCGTGATGTGATAACTGTATTGTGATAACTTGTGTTAGTGTGTCGAGTGATTAAATTGTGTGATTACGATGGCGGACAAAAAGCGCAAGAGAGTGAGTGTTCATTCGTATGGAGGAATTTTATTAAAACTAGAAACCTTTTTTACTGTAAATATGAATTGTACATACATTGTGAAAATACAGTACAGTATTTTGAACAAAATAAATACATTGTTGAATGTTAAATGTGTTTTTTTTTCGTAAGACCTTCAGTGTGAGTACTGCCTACGAGAGTTAGTGGTTTTAAGGTGTGTGGCTCAGCCAAACACGTCAGTAACCGATCTGGACCTCAAATTACGTCATCTTGAGTCTATTTTTATCGATCCTAATGCACCAGGATATGCTTATCGGTATCCCCCCGATGGTCCAGATTTTTTGAAATCCGGACCACCCTTCCGCCACAAGAGTCCGTTCTATCGAGGTCTACTGTACACTGAAATTGTGGAATTTCTATGAAATAAAGGTGTGATTACAACTCACTTGAACTGATATGTAATAATAATTTATTTGTAATGTAGTAAAAAATATAGCCTAACATAGGTAATCATCACTTTATTGTTGAGGGTTTAACCCGTTTGAGCAGAGATCATAAAAACTTGATTTTCAAGTTGAAATTTAAGTCCTCACTTCAGTGATAGTAAAAATAAAACAACATAGGCTAGATGACAAATAGCAAAACCAAGGTGTCTAATAGTAACAAATTCTTAGAAAGCTACTTCCAGTGATTTCAGCATTCTATTTTAGCTAAAATGGCTGTGTAAAAAAACAGTTACTTACCTGGATTGGTTTATGTCAAGTTTTAAGTTTTCAGTTGTTTTTAAGTGACTTTGAAGGGAGGTTGGAGAGGTCATTGCTTGATGAGATTTATTTTCTGTGTTTAACAAATCTCTCCCAAGATGATCGTTACTTTTTCCAATTCCATTGGGAACTAATGGATTATTTGCTTCATTTTTCAAGGCTTGATTACTAATTTCTTGGTTTATTCTGTCATCTTTGGCTTTATCTTTCTTCAATGCATTGTCAACTAAAAACTGAAACGTTGACCTAACATTAAGATTCTGGGAAAATAAACATTTTTATGTCACACAAAACATTCAAAACTTATATTTTATGTCAAAGTAAAACAAATGTAGAAATTGGAATAAACATTGGCCTTTTATAATTAATTTTTTCATTTAGACTCCTTCCTTGCTAAAAACCGCCTGATAGCGAGGGGCACACCTTTGTAAACCTACACAGGAAAAACTTCAACTATTACAAAATCCCTTAGATATAATAACTTTCCTACAACAGGACGGGTTCTAAAGAGCCGCTCATTTTAACCTTTTTTTTACAGTGCAGAAAGTAACACAAAGTTATCTGTTGGTATTATTAGACAGTCAGGCTGCTCCTCAGAGCGCTCATTTTGTCCGAAAATATTACAATTTAGCAGCTATTATTTAACAGATATATAGGAATATAATAATGATGGCAGAAGAGCTAATCCTTGCTGTCCGAATATACCTTTCTCTTGTCATATAGTCAAGGCAAAATTTGAGGTTCCAGGTCAACCAGCCAAACTTTTAGTTAAGAATCTTTTTAACAAAAGGTACTTACTCAAACATTCTGATCCAGTAGTATATCGATCCGTGGTCAATTATAAAATGGCTAAGATTCTGGTGTCTGCAAAACACGCCCCTGATTGAATTAAGTCCCTGGAGAGGGGAGGGTCAAGGGTTTCTCAGTGGCATCGAATTACTCTTAAAAGTGATCCTCTGAAAACGGGGTGGGCTGCCTAAGCCAGACACAAACCAAAGGGGTACTGCGGTCTTAAACTAATTTTCCCCATCTAATCTAATCAATCTATATTTTATGTCAAAGTACAATAAAAACATATTTGTGGAAAAACTTGATATAATAATTTTCCTTCTTCATTTTATTTCCAGAAAAAACACATTATTATTTCATTTAAAATATTACAATTTTATTATTTATATATAGGAATATAATAACATAAGATTATACCTATATATTTTTAGGTAACAAAAACCTGAAGCAAAACCTCTCATTTGGAAGCAAAACATTTGGTTTATATAACAAATGTTTATTTATTTGTATAAACCCAACTTTGATTAAGAGGGTTATGAACTACTAATAGGCAAACTAAATGGTTTTTCTAAGGATATGTAGGTAACTTTTTTGTTTACTTTAAATAATTATGCAGTTTTATTAAAATACTAGTGGGCCCGACAGACTTCGTCCTGTCAAAAATATTTGTAATGTGGCAGTTTGTTTTTGGTTTTCTTTGTAGATATGTTTTATAAAATAGGGATATCAGCTGGCAACGAATAGCAATAAAGCTCAAATTGACTCTGATTTAGTTAGAAAACGTTTGTATGGGAAAAAGGAAAGGGCTGTTTTAAGGGGTTTTCCGGCAATTATTTGACTTTTTTCTCGCCGTAAAAACCATCCTTGAACTCCAACAAACATTTTTTTTTTAAATTTGGCCAAATTGGTCCAGGCATTGTTGAGTTATGCGCTTAGCAACACATTTTGCGATTCATTTTTATATTTGACTCTGATTTAGTTAGAAAACGTTTGTATGGGAAAAATAAAAGGGCTGTTTTAAGGGGTTTTCCGGCAATTATTCGACTTTTTCTCACCGTAAAAACCATCCTTGAACTCCAACGAACATTTTCAAAAAAAATTTGGCCAAATTGAATTGGTCCAGGCATTGTTGAGTTATGCGCTTAGCAACACATTTTGCGATTCATTTTTATATTATAGATGCACACAGCTATGTTAAGAAAGCCTAGAGGCGAAGCACGGGTACTCTCAGCTACAGTAGTTCTAAATAATATTTAACTTACTTCTTTTTGGAGAGGAATTGTTGAAGTGGGTACAGTAATTTTTGATTCCTGTAGAACTTGAGCTATAAGAGGGGATTTCGATCCTGAAAACACATTAAAGATGTCAAAGTTATCCCACATGATTTAAATGTACAAAAGAGTCTGTAACCCGGTCAGTCCCTACTCTTGCATTGCAATCTAGAGGACAAAATTAGTCAATCTTTGCTATGTTACCAAATCATCGCGGTGTCCAACTATAGAGTTGCTATGGGTATTACCTTTGTTATATTCTTTTAGCGACACATTCGACCTGCCTATCAGGCCATCAATATTCTAGGGTTATAGTTGGTTTACATTAAACACAATAAAGTTCCATAAAGTACATGAGACACAACGGCTCGTAGGAATAAAGCTTAAAATTAAAACAAACACAATAAATTCAAATTTGTTCGTGAGCCGGCTCGATTTTTTGTATTTATTGTGTTTGTTTTAATTTATTTTGTTATTCGTCGTCAATCGTGTGTGTCATGTACTTTATGTGGAAGTTTTATTGTGTTTAATGTGAAGACGAAGCCAACTGGCGGATGAAGACATGATTATGGCCTGATTAGGTTGAAACGCGTCGTCCTTCGACAAAAGAGGATAGTAACAAAGTTAATACCCATTAATTGTTGAGTACTGTCCTGGGGCTAATATGAATGATATAGAGTTGCTGTTGTACACTCAATTTGCACCCAGTTTATGAATGTCAAAGTGGAAAATTTCTGCCTAAATGATACAGTTTAAATAACTAACTTTAAGTTCTAGTGGGACGAGAGTTGTTTTCAATCGCAGAGGTAAATTCTGTTTTACTGGGTAAACTAAGTATTAATTCCACCATCCCCACATGAACTTATGGGGTAAATTATCACCCCATTACAGAAATTTTGTAACAACTCATGATAGCATTTATGACGCAGCTAGCATACATCAACTATGTTTTTGCTTTTTTCTATGAACAATTTTAATTTACTTACCAGAGTTGAGTTTGAGATCTTGTGCCAGTTTTTTGCGGCCAAAATATTCACAGTTTTTTCCAACTTGAGTTTCTGGTTCAAAGACACTTGCTGTGAATTCCAAATTGAAATATTCCAAAAATTCACGGAACAGACTAACAACAATCATTCCTTCTTGGGTTGACAGAAAATCTCTCAAGGGTTTGTTATTCAAGGACAAATTTCTTCCCTAAAATTAAAACTGCAGTTAGTTTCTTTTATTTAATGAAACAATGTGTTAAGAAACGTTATTTAGAGCTAAATATATTATAATGTATCTAACATGTGTCTAACATTAATATTGTAGTAAAAATAAACAAAACTCAACTTAGTACTATATAATTATTTAGCTTACCTTAAATGCTTCATGTTCTTCCAAAACTAGAAAAACATTAGCTCTGAGTTCCGCCTGTAAAAGAGTAAAACTGTTCTTTAAAAATCCATGAGAATAATAAATATTAAGAATTTAAAACAAAACAAGTTCAACGAATATTTGTTGAAAGTGTTGTTGTTGTTTTGAGAGGTTTTGTGGAAAGCTTTGGTATTGTTGAAAAATATAATGTCTAAGTTTAGTAAGAATAGCCATGAAATCATAAAACGAAACATGGCTTTTATGGCTGAGTACTCATCGTCTCAGATATTCTTAAATTTAAAACTAACTTCAAAATTAACTATATTCTTAAATAAAAAATAATAACTAGTCTTCATGAAGCAAGATTTTACATATAAATTGAAGCCAATGTTTTTAGCTGTTTACTCTACAATTTGAATACTAGCTTTCATTTTATTTTAGCATATAGATTATACCTTCTTTATGTTTATACTAAGAAAATAATATTTTTTTTGTTGTAACTCGCCGAGATGATGACTTAATAGTCAAAACCGGTCACGCTAATATAAAAATATTTTTCAGGGTGCTATGTTTCTTTTCTTTAAACATAATACGAGGTCTGTCCAATAAGTTCGCGAACTGGTTCAATATGGCGGCCTTGAGGCGACATAAAGCTCCGCCCACTACATCACGTGACTATTGGACATCCAATGAAGCGTCAGAGTCAAGCTGTGCCTGTCAACCTGTCAGTGTCAGTTTATACTTTATTTGTTTTTGCTGTTTGTCGAAAAATGGAAATTAATGAAATCACTGAACAACGAATCAACATCAAATTTTTAGTGAAACTAGGGAAAAGCTCTCAAGATGTTATTGATATGTTGAGGCTGTTTACGGAGATAATGCCTTGAAGAAAACGTCCATTTACAAGTGGATTTAACGTTTCAAAGATGGCCGGGAAGACACTAAAGATGATGCAAGGCAGGGACGACCTTCAACCTCATGTGTGGATGAAAACATTGATCGTGTGGGACCCTTGGTGTCTGATGATCGTCAAAAAACTGTTAGAATCTGAATGCAGACGAACATCTGAATTCTATGTTGACGTCCTTAGGCGCTTGAGAGATCGCGTGCGTCAAGCGAGGCTGAATTTGTGTCAAGGCGATGGATGGAATTTTCACCATGACAACGCCCCTGCACATTTTGCTTTGATTGTTCGTGAATTTTTGGCAACAAATTCCATCACCATCCTTGACCACCCCACTCTATTCGCCAGATCTTGCCCCCTGTGTTTCTGTCCTTTTTCCAACATGCAAAAATTGATGAGAGGGCATCACTGAATCACTTGATGTTGATTCGTTGTTCAATAATTTGATCAATCTCCATTTTTCGACAAACAGCAAAAACAAATAAAATATAAACTGACACAGGCAGCTTGATAGGCATAGCTCGACTGTCAAACAAGCACTGACGCTTCATTGGATGTCCAGTAGTCACGTGATGTAGTTGGTGGAGCTTTACGCCACCTCAGGGCCGCCATATTGAACCAGTTCGCGAACTTATTAGACACACCTCGTAAGTATAATTACATGTTAGAATAATAGCCTAATTGGAACACAGTACTCTTTAAGTATTTCATTGCACGACTAGTTTCGGAGGTCAAGCCATTTTCTTGGTGCAATCGATACAAAACGAAAGTTAAAAATCAAGTTCAAACTTGCGTTTTGTAACGATTGCACCACTAATATGGCTTGACGACCAAAAATAGTTGTCCAATAAAATGCTTCAAGGGTACTGTGTTCTAGTTATTATTCTAATATTCAATCAAGCAAGCCCTACTTGAATCTCCTATAAATTAATATAAAGATAATATATAATAATGAAATTACAAAATATTGAACATATATCAAATTTCCATGATTTAGGAGGTGTTGGGATGCAAAAACTGCAAACTGCATCTTTCTACGACGTGTCCTTCTCTTAGTCGAGAGAAATGAATAGCTCTATTTCCTATGGAAATTCACTAATATAAAACCTTCCAAGGGTGTCATGGTTTTCAAAACATGAAAGCTGTTACACAGAGGGTTTTTCCAGGTTATGAAAAAAAAAGACGTACAGTGTGTATATTTTGTTGATAGTTGTTTTTATACTGCTTATAATTGTTTATATATTGTTATTAAAAATAAAATAATAGTTTAAAGACAAATAAAAATGGTATCAAGAATAAAAACGTTGAAAAACCTCACTAAAGATTTAATATGATCAAACTCGTCTTTACATCATTTGAATTCATTTTGGTGGAATTCCAATAGAGTGACTTGTTTTCTAACTAGCATAAACTGATTTAGCAAGATGAGGAGATGATCCCTATGCAAACCAAAAATCTTTTTAAGGCGTGGAACATATTTAAAAATTGCTTTAAATAAAGTTGGGATTATATTAGAGCGGAGGCATGCGTTGGGCACCGATACACTCTCTGAAAGGCACTTTTCTAAGTTGAAACCATCCAAAAAACAATGTTTTAATTTTGAGAAAGTTGCAAAAACCATTAAAAACAATGTTTTTACACAAAAAATAAACTAACCTAACCTAACTTGTTGATAGTACCTTATTCAGCCTTTAAGGTTGTGCATTCAAAAAATAAAAATCCATTTTTCATTTTTTTAATGAAGTACAATGATACTAGAAATCCATTTCTGCATAATGAAAAATTAAAAAAAAATTTGTTGCTTTGTTATGAATTTTAAGTGGCAGAATTTACGCTTTTTGGTCCAACATAGCAAGGCAACGGCTTGAATTTTTTGTCGAAATTTTTGAGAGTACACTTGGTATAAATACAAAAGTCGTAGTATAGGTATTTTAATTTTTTTAAATAATATAAAAATATATATTTTAAAACTTTGTTATTAATAGAATATTTTGTTGTTCAAAGTACTACAGCGTGCACCACTACGAAAAAAATGGGTTCGGCAAAAAATATTTGTGTTATATTTAATAGGGTGAGTGCTACATTGGTCCAAGTAAATGGTAAATTACTGAAAACCTCCCTCTCCTGGCTTATGCGGCTCATTCCACCAACTATACGCTGCCTCCTCACTCACTGCTACCGCACCCGCTCCCCACTTCACCCTCAAGAGCACACCCTTGCACACTCACCACTGACTGGTATCGCCGAGCGATTAATCAAATGTAACTTAATAATGCAAATTAACACTCAAAAGGCACTTTTTGTTTTATTACAACACAAAACTGAACATATGGAACTTTGAATGAAGATCAAGTGTGTGTGGAACCGAGGGTTTTAAATTATTTTAGTAACGTTAACAGGAATTGTTAAGTATATTGGTATATTTCATACCGCATCTAATATGAGAGTTATTTGTTTTCAGATATTATAAACTACCGATCTTATAAATGTTTTCGCAAATTGCTTTAAAATGTTGAAGTGTGTCCACTGTAGAACAAATAAAAAAAACACTCTAATATTGTTATTTATACTGTAATAATATTATTATTGATAGTAATATTATAGTTTAGGTTAGACAACTGTCACTTTGTCGCTTTCACAAAGGCAGAGGATCTGAAAAGATTTCGAGATGCAGCATGGTGGGAGAGAACCTTGCCTCTTCTGACAAGGTTCTACAGACAGTGTATGCTGTCGAAATCGTAGATAGCAGGATCGGAGAGGAATGCGGTAAAAGATCCTGACTTTATTTTGAAAGCCCAAGAAACCATAGAAAAAACGTCAAAAGAAAAATTTATAAATCTTGAGTAAATTGTGTTTTTTTAAACAGTTTGGTGTATACACAAATTGTCAAAACACGAAGTTACGAGTATTATATTGATTTGGTATGTACGCACTGAATAATAGACTTGCACCAGGGGACAGTTTTTATGAACAACTCTAACTGTATAAGTTATAAAACAAACTAATAATTTATAGTATCATTTGTTGTAAAAATCTAAGCAGGTGACTGGTGATTTGGTAATCAGTGTGGCGGGTGGGTAGCAAGCAGTGGAGTGGAGTGTACAGTGCGGGACAGTCGCCCGACAGGACGCCAGTAGCCAGTTCTCAGTCAGGTGACTCACTTGCGCATCAGAAAAGCAGATGCGGTGAACAAACAGTCCACTCGCCCAAAGTGGGGGCGGGAGCAGGGAGGCTCGGTAGGCACTGTGGAAGGGTATCGCATGTTTGAACAATATCGGTGGCGCGATCTAGCGGATGAAGCTTTCGTAACTGGCCAACGGTCACCCTTAACTTAATTTGAAGTGGGTGACAGAGACTGTTGTCTGTCACAGAGAGTCTCGGTACTGCGTGCACCGCGTCCACACGTCTTCCGCTCGTCAAAAAGTCCCTACTTTAAAGCCACTTTTAAATCTGTACCACGCCTCAAAACAATTTTTTATTTGTATAGGGATCTTCTCCTCATTGTGCTAAATCAGTTTTAGCTCATGAGAAGACAAGTCACTATATTGGAATAATACCTTAATGGTATTAAAAAAAATAATTTATATACTTGTAATTGCGTAAAACAACAACTTAACAATAAAGCTAATTACTGTAAAAATCACTAGAGGTATCACACAGAATAAAACTCCGGGATTACTATTGCATGAGCGGTGAGACACTGTGGTAAGCTCCGTGCTGCGGCAGACTTAAGCTCTGGCTGAGGGTGTGGTTGAGGGATGAGGGTGAAAGTTGATGAGGCAGTTCCTAGAAAGAGGTGTGTAAGATACACAGCCCTCGGCACTACCACCACTGCCGGTAAACATCATGTCTTTATAAACAAAACAAAATACACCTGGAGGGAATTTCTGTGATGATACCTCTGGAAGGATAATGAGAATTTTATTATCTGTATATGGCAAAATCTGTATCTGTGTATGGCAAAACATACACAATACAAATACACAAATGATTCATAAGTCATCCACAACCTATACTGTTCAGACACTTTTATTTAGATGACACAGTCTTTGGGTCAGTGGTAAAACTTTTATTGATAAAGCTACCCTAACAGTAACAAAAAATTACTCTAGCCTACTTACTTACCCGAATCTTAGCTAAAACTCCTGAATTCTCCAATGTTTGAGAAACCAAATCTCTCAACTCTGTATCTCCCTCTGACATAATCGATAGTTTAATAAAACACTTCGTAGATCAGTTTAAGTGCAATACAAACTCGAAATAAACTTAAAAGAAGGTAATAACCGCCCTGAATATAGTGATTGAACTTTTTTTATGAAACTAAACAAATTGCTTCCCTGTGTGTAGCCTATGTTTACTTCTAAGTTCCAATGGCCGACTGTTTTCTTAAGTTGTGTCAGCTGTGTCTTCTCTTCTCTTAACATAGCCAAACACAAAAACAGAGCACCAAAGAGTAACTACTTTAATATTATAGAACTTGTACAGTGATCTGAACTAATTTATAAAAAAACGTGTATCTAGAAAACAATACTATTCAATCAATTTGATCTGAAGAAACTATAAAATATTAATAGGTATGACATTTTACCAATGATATTGTTCTTAATAAAGAAACAATTATAAATTCTTTAAATGACAAATTAATAACATTATCAAAACTCCTTTTTTGAAGTCAACACACACAAGCTTTTTACCCTCAATAATTTTAAATGGCCCTGATGTTCCCATTCCAATGTGCTCCTTTGGAAAATTAAACATATATGTTCAATGCCTTAGGACAAAGCTTAATTTAGTGTCTCTGTTTCTGGAAAGAGAGAAGCCTGTCTTTTTTTGTGTATGTGAGCATTGGCTTGAAGAGGAGGAAATGTGCTTCTTTCAGAGTATTAACTTAAAAATGTCAGGTACGGTAAACCAAGTTGAATCGAAATAACATACATACAGTTATAATGACATAAATTACCAATTCGTGTGGTCGCGGCAGGCGCGGGGTAACCTCCCAATGGTCCTTTGGGCTTGCTAATGAAATTCGCTATGATTCACAGCAGCACTTGTTGGTACGCGTCGCTATGTTTTATAGTACCCCCAAAGGTTCGTTTTTGTATGTCCATAAGCAATGGCCGAGGATATGATTAATCTATGGTGCAGATTAATATGGTGATTTAGTTCCTCGTTCTGGACAATAGAGTGCATATGCGTTGACTTTTTGACGCTGTGTCTCTAGCAGACAAGGCACCCAGCTTAGTTTTCAAGCTGCAAATGTTCGGTCCGCCATGTTTGTTAGTTACTGTGTAGTGTTTTGCTTTGTCTAGTTAGGTGCTTCATAAGTTTCAGTTATTGGCAATAGATTCAGTGTTATGGTGTTTTATCTATCAGACTATGTGTGTGTGATAACCGTTCGATCATCAAAATGCTCTGTTCAACAATAGTTTTTGAAACTGTATCAAATTTGCTTTGTTCTTCAAACGGATAGGGGATCTCTGAGGTCAAAAGCCCCTAGAGCTCCTCAGATCCTGGATAACCCTATCTTTGTGGGTGAAGAAATTTTAGTGAATTTGTGTGTTATAAACTAATAAACTGGCGGGCAATTTGCCTGCTAGGCGAGGGGGCGCCCGTGGCCCTACGGTTATGATAGATGCATTAGATGTTTGGGGTGGTGAAGAAAATGATAACCTGTCCTTTGAGGACAGTGACAGGTTTGAAGAAGACTCCCTTTGCAGTTGGAGCAGTGAACCAGAATCAGTTTGCAACAACTGGAGAGGATGGAAAAAACCATTATTGAACACCTCGACTCTCTTTGGGGCATCAAAGAAACAATCAGATGGTAAGTTAGCCTAGCTTAGTAGAAATTCAGACTTTTTCTTATTTCTAGGTGCTGTGCAAATCCAAATAACATTTTCAGTAAGCCTCATGAATATATAGTAGGCACTTTACCCTAGTCATTTATGTTTTAAAATGAAGCCTTTGTTTATTATCGGTTTTTTAGGTACAATGTTGTTACAGTATTGATGCTCCTCAAATAAAGAAATAAAATCAAAACTCTCTTAACTCAACAACATTAAATGATTTATTATGGATCTTAATTTGTATACACGGTAAATAGCTAACAAGTTACTAAAGAAATTTGAAGACAAAGTGTTTGGACCGAACCGGGACTCGAGCCCGGGTCTCTCACTTGCCGGGTGATTATGCTGACCGCTACATCATACGGCCCAACTATTTATGCCTTCTAAATTTATAGAAGTACTTAAATCTGAATGTTTATCCGGAACATGTGACTGTCAATAGAGACTTTAAATCAACAAGCTGGAAATATTATAAACAGAATTTATATACTATGTCAAATGACTTATTATGGATCCAAATTTGTATACAAGCTAAATAGCTAATTTATTACTAAAGAAATTTGAAGACAAAAATGTTAAGACCGAACAGCGGACTTGAGACCCACTATGTACGAGATCTGTCCAATAAGTTAGCAAACTGGTTCAATACAGCGACCTGGATGCCCACTACATTACGTGACTACTAGACATCCAATGAAGCGTCAGTGTTCGTTTGACAGTCGAGCTGTACCTATCAAGCTGTCAGTGTCAGTTTATATTTTCTTGTTTTTGCTGCTCGTCGAAAAATCATGATTGACAAAATCACTGAACAACAAATCAACATCAAGCTTTTAGCGAAGCTAAGGAAAAGCTCTCATGAAATTACAGATATGTTGAGGGCTGTTTACGGAGATAATGCCTTAAAGAAAAAGTCCATTTTCAAGTGGATTAAACGTTTCAAAGATGGCCACTAAGGTGCTTAAGATGGTGCAAGGCAGGGACGACCTTCAGTCTCATGTTTGGATGAAAACATTGATCTTGTGCGAGCCCTGGTGTCTGATGATCGTCGGAAAACTGTTAGAATTATTGCAGACGAACTTAATTTAGGTCCTTATGGGCTTGAGAGATCGCGTGCGTCGTGTGAGGCCGATTTTGCATCAAGGCGATGGATGGATCCTTCACCATGACAACGCCCCTGCACATTTTGCTCTGATCGTTTGTGAATTTTTGGCAGAAAATTCTATTACCCTCCTTCACCACCCACTCTGTTCGCCAGATATTGCTCCCTGTGACTTTTCCTTTTTCCAAAATGCAAAATGGTGATGCGAGGGCATCACTGGATCAACTTGATGTTGATGCGTTGTTTTGATTTCATCAATCTCCATATTTCGACAAACAGCAAAAACAAGTAAAATATAAACTGACACTGACAGCTTGATAGGCACAGCTCGACTGTCAATTGAATACTGACGCTTCATTGGATGTCTAGTATTCACGTGATGTAGTGGACGGAGCTTTACGTCGCCTCTAGGCCGCTATATTGAACCAGTTCGCGAACTTATTGGACAGACCTTGTATATTATGTTTATGTTTAAAAAAAGATAGACTCTCACACTAAATAAATAAATATATTTTTATTGCAAATGAATTTTACACATAGTTAACAATTTTATGTGATAGCTTTGTTATTACTAGATAATGTACCGTAGAATCATTGTTACTTTTTTAGTAAGCTTTTACGTTTCAACTCAAAATCTTGTCAGAAGGGTCATACTTACACTTACAAGGATAATGATAATAATCTTTACTGTCAATACATTACTCATTGTGTGACAAATTAGAGAAAACAACAATAGTCCATTTCACTATAAAACTATAATACATTGTAATTGCATATCAAAATGTAATTTAGTTAAAGGTAGAGAAATTCATTGCCATAATACTAGATTAGCCAATTCGTTTAGAATAAAACAACACAAATTAAACATTTATTCCCAGCTGCTACCTTCACAGGCGGACCCGTGTAAGATTATTTAACAAACTCCCAAACAGTCTGAAAAATTATGAACATTTTAAAGCATTTAAAACAATTTCTAACTTCAAAAACATTTAACAGAGGTAAAAACTTTGCAGCATTGTTTTTGGTGAAAATAGTTAAATACCTTTTCAACCAATGCTCCGTACAACAACTCTGATTGTAAGAAAGCAGTTTATAGTAAATAGAAAAGGTCTGTAAAATTTGGTGTGTTTATCTTGCGCCGTTCAAAAGTTGTTAAACTGACTCCAGACTTAATTGCAAAAGTTCTTATAAAGTAGTTCTTCTTGGTAAAAACCTCATAAAATTACAAAAAATAAACCAAAAACAAACAAAAATAAGAATATAGCAATACAGTTATTGTTTGTAGCTTTTATAAAACTGAGTTGGGAAAGAAAACCAGTCGTTATTGCACACTTAAGCTATGGTTTCCTAGAAAAAAGTTCACCGCTATGGGCCGTTTTTTCAATTCAGCCTTAACCGGCGGTTAAAATTAGGACAGGAAGCCAACCAATAGAAAAGCTGGATATTTTTTAGGTTAAGTTTTACTTTTTCTGTTTTGATTTTGCATTTTGGTGTTACTGTGTGTATTTAGCTATATTAGCATACTGTGTACATGTTAAATTCAATAAAAATGGTAAAACTATACCTTTATTGCATGAAATATCTTCAAATATTTCATTTAAATACTTTGAACGTTGCATGAAAATGTAAACATTGCAGACTGTAAACAACTTAACCGGCGGTTAGTTAACCAGCTGCTAACCAGGCAATTGAAAAAACGGCCCTATATTACGGCCGTAATGTTAGCGGTGAATGTAACCATGACGGTGAACTTAAAACAATATTCAAACAGGTAGACAAAAACAGCTTTTGACATGGTGTTTATATTAGTTGTCAAATCTGATTTACGTATATAGTAATGGACAAGCTAGACTTTAGTTTACAAAACAATATGTGTCACCTGGCGAGAAAACCCTTGACTAGTTTCCACCATTACATTTACGTCCACCGTTTTCTAGGAAACCACTCCCATCTGATAACATTGAAAACAAAACTCACCGTCATATTACGGCCGTAATGTAGCGGTCACCGCTTTCTAGGAAACCATAGCTTTAGCAGTATTTATCTGCTGTGTTATATCAGCTGATTGATATATCCAACTGTTGTATTGTTGTAATTCAAATTTGTGTAACTTACATTGAATACTCTTGGCCCCATTGATGAATACTAATTGTTATTACCTCACCAATTTGGAGGCATTTCCCCAGTACCATAAGCATATGAAACGCTTCCTTGTTACTGTAAACCATTATTAACAAATATAAGTAAAAATCATCACATTATTTTAACTAGTCAACATTAGTGATAAAATAACATTAAATAAGTGTTCATCCACCGTGAGTATCCATTGCAGTTGTCATGGAACAATGTTTAAACATTTGAATTACAACAATGCAACGGCTGAAGATTTTAATCAGCTGATAAACTACTAAAATACAGGCAAAATCAATGTTAAAATAGGTTTTTTTGGTTATAGCTCCTAAACAAATGAAGATACAAAACTGTGTTTTATATAAAAAATGTTCCTATTAAAATTATCTTTACAATGATATGCAACATGTCATGGTTTACTATTTAATATTTTGTACATATTCATGATAATTATAATGACTGGGACCTATTAATGACTGGGACCCGTGGTCCTGTAATCCAGCTTCATGGAGGTCAGGTTTTGAGGATGATATAGGTCTAAAGCGACTCAGATAGTCTCAGTGATCATCTGACGATACTCGCATAAACTCCCACCATAGTTTAGACATATCAGACCATCACCTGCGTGGTTCGGAAGTCACGTTAAACTGTTGGTCCTTGTATTTCCATTGGTCATTGGGCTATTAATTAATTTATATTTCCATTGGTCATTGGGCTATTAATTAATTCTAAGGAAGAGTCGGCCTTAGTTTGTAACAAGACTACACCTTATAACTCATTACTACCACTCATCACACTCATCCTTCACGACATATTTGCCTTAAAATACCCTCATAAGAGTGGTCGGCATCTCAAATAGTGATTTAGTGATAAAAGCAAGTTCAATGTTTACATTGATTTTGAGGTAAGAAATGTTTCCGAAACATGGCTGTACGACATTACCGTTGAAAAGCTCATCAAATTCATAGAAACAATACGTAAACGCCATATTTTGATCATATCGATAATTTAAGTATTATCCCGGGCATCCCGTTAAAGCTTATGCGATTTATGTTTATTTGATATATTATTTTATTGTTGGAATAACCTCATTTACTAAAATAGTGATTTAGTGATTTACTCATTTATAGCTCTAGTTTTGCAACGGGGCAACATATCAAAAGAATTGTTTTGTCAAAATGTTGAGAATAGTCTTTTGTTTAAAATAATGTGCCACCTTTGTATTTAAAAATCTCGAATTTGAACCTGGTGAGTTTTGACACACCCTGTATACTGAAAATCTTAAAAATATTTTTCCTGAAATCTACACGTACGATTTCTAGAGAATAAAATTTGTTTCGTCTTTCTAGCTCTAATAGTCCTCTAATCTGTTTAAGACACTTTATCAAGGCCGCCTCGTGTATATGTGTCTCTTCTCTACACAGTGCATTTCTTGTCCGATTTGTTTGAAATTTAGTTCAAATGTTGCTTTTGTAAATATCTCGTCCAAAGTTTGTTAGCCAGCAAAATTGGGCTACTGAAAGTACCATTGGGTGTTTCTGTGAACAAAAACAGTAAATTTCATCCGATGTTGATGTTATTTCAAATAAATACTAGCTGCCTTACCCGTGCTTAGCTGCGAGTGAGAACTAAGTAAAGTGATGTTAAATGGATAGTAAAAACTGATAGAGAAACTAATCTAGTTAACCAAAATATTTCACACAGATTTTCAAAGTTAAAGTCCCGCACCGTTTTTTCGATTTTTGGGGTCATAATTACTCCCGCCGTGTACCCACATAAAAAAACAGTTCTGCCCGAGCATTCGGACAATTTTATTGCAAAAAAATCCGAAATTTTGGGACATTTGCACACATGTAAAAAAAATAATTTTCTCTTCATATCTGATCCAGAAAAAAAACTAAATGCAGTTAAGACTTTTCCCTATGTATTTCTTATGGGGATTTTTCGTACTTTAACCCCCTTAAAACACCTGAAAATTATATTTTTTCCAATTGATTTCTTAGTGTGCGTCTACACAATATGCAACGCTAGACAATAGCTTGTAACAGCTAACAACAACCAGGTCCCAAGTACCCTGCAAGTTCTATTTCGTGAAATAAATACTGTGCATAATGTTGTTCTCACGTGCCGGGCTTAAGCCCACTACGCTTGGACTCCGGTGAAATGGACCTCTACTATCTTCCCTCCCCCTCTACTAGTACCCAGTTACTTATCAACTCTTTGCAAATCCAACGGCTGGCCCTACGTCCAAAATTCACCTCAATAATCTAACACCAAGAAACACTATCCATACGCTCTTTAGACTCAACAGCCACTATCAAGTCCACACAGACACACACACTCCCTCACAGACAGACACAGAGACTCACCCTGTTAACTCTCTGTACCCCTCTCTCCCCCGCAGTATTCACCGTTCACAAACCAGATCGTCAGCTGATGAGACTGCAGGAGCTTGCATGCCCAGTACAGCCCAGCCGCACAGGCCTTCACTCTCACATACAACGACTTGTTGCCAAACAAAACAAGAACAAACAAAACATACCCCCTCGGTAAAATGACTCATCACAAATAAAACTTGCAGTAAAAGAACAGGTAAGTCTAAGGTTGAAGCACACCTGGCAAAACGAGGGAAGCGCGGCGCGGAGGCGGCGGCGCGCAGCGGCGCGTGGAAGTTTTCTTCACCGAATTCCCCTTGCCGGAATCGAAACGCGGTCTCCGCGCCGCGCCGCGGTGCGCTTCCACTCATTCTGCTAGGTGTGCTTCAGCCCATTTGATTCAATGCAAACAATTCCCGAACGAAAAACTTCTGCGCGCCGCGTTTTGCTAAGTCTGCTTCAACCTTAAGGCCGAAGGATGAAGCGAGACTGTGAGCGGAGCGAACAGCCTCGTAACACCCGTGGTCACACAGGCTGAGGCTGAGGTCGAAGGTCTAACAAATAACAATGGAAATTCGATTCACTCATGTATACAAGCGGCGCTTTAGCGCTTAGCTGCGAGTCAGCCTGGACTTTGTTTTGACTCCTAGAGTAATTCCTAAGGTAGAGATTTTAATAATGAACCCCACCGTGTACTACCCGTAAATTTGCGTAGAAAGTTGTAAAAATAGATATTGTAATGTGCCCTTAGGGGTTTCGGAGATTTGTCACCTAGCCCTGAGACAGTAGGGTGTCCAGGATAGACGTCAAACTCAGGACCTGTTCTGTCAGTAGCCTTGCTGAGGTCGATGACCTCGCTCCTGTCACTGCAGTGCAGTGTGCACTCTCAATGTCAAATATTCTAACTGATGCGCTTTTCCAAATCAAGATGCGATATCACAAGTCTAACGCAGTCTGATATTTTTTGTATTGTTCGGGCGTACCTAGTGGATTGTTCCAAGCTCGGTCAGGTTAGGAAGTAGTGGGAGGGGAAGGTTGCAATACGTCTATCGCTCATAGTTCAAAAACAGTATAATAAGTACCACAATGGTTATATTTCCAGGGTAGTGGCCGTCAGCGTACTTCTAAAGATAGGTAGAGAAACTGAAGAGTTTTACTTGCGTAAATCAAGGAAACATGTATGTTTATATTTTAATGTATGAGGATAATGGAGAAAAACAAAGTTATAGTTATAGTACTAAAGCATATTCTCCAAATGTAAAGTAATATAATGATTATTAGATCATGCGAAGTACCATGTCGCCGTTTTGAATAGTTGGCTATTTTTGTGCCCAGACTAGCTTCAACTGCTCCTGTCGGAATGACCTCTTTTTACTTTCATCGGTCCAGGTTCCTCCTCTTCCTAGTAACTTCGCTCTGATCAATTTGTCAATCAAAATCCTTTTGCCTAAATGTGGTTATATCATAAATATTCCATTGTGTGTGACACCTGACGCTTTAAAAACTAAGATTTCGATCAAACTTGATATAAATATTTTAATTTTACTTTACATCAAAACCGTTTCATCCAAACCCCTTTTTTGGTTCGAAATGGTACAACACAAAATACGCAGCAAACACAGGAGTTTTGAGAATTTGTTGAATTGGTGTACCATTCGTGTCGTGGCATTTCGTCAAGTGGTGTTTCGGAAAACCACTCAACCATAACATTTAGTGGAATTGAGGATTAGTAACTACCTATTTACCTGCGCACTCGTGGTGTTTCGTCAAGTCGAACTTTTGACAGGTCTACAATACAACTAATCGGGTGTTCAGATAAGAAGTTAACCCCGTTGTTAACCCAATGGATCTGTTTTGCTCATAGTTTTCCTAATATCGAAGTTTTTGTGTACAAGTTGTCTGACCAAGTATCCTACGCAATCTGAGTGTAGCCTACATTTCGGCCACATTTTTCCGTAACATTTAATAGCCTAAGGACTGTTAGTACGGATTGGGAAGCTTAAAGAGTCGCTATACTGACAGTAATGTGTTGCATTTTATTTACATGAAGTAAGCTATATTAAACCGACTCAGCATGACAAACAAAAAACAACTGTAAATTTAATATAAACCAAGCCGGCACCGGCGCTCAAACCCTGCTGACGTGATTTGACCGAAGGGTAAAGCATACACTCAAACATTTCTAGCTTATTGCTCGCTTCGCTTGCCTCTCTTTCATCTCACTTGCATTTTGTGTATATCGTTCTCTTTTATTACCATAACGCCCCTCAAAACATAACTTCGGACCACCTACCTGCTCTCCCCCGGCTACCTGTGTCGTAGTTCCCGACCCTCGTCAAAATTTCGGTTTGACAAAAACGCCACTTCATTAGTTTGTTAATTTGTGCGTAAAGTAATTTTGGGTAGATTTAAGCTCCTTTCTAAGGATTGACGAAACACCACTTGACGAAATGATACGTAACCTACCATTTCGTAAAGACTTTTATATTTAGCCTCTACGGAAGTAGGCCCTACAAAACTACACAAGTCGCGTTCCAAACAATAGCCGCCTTCAGTAGTTATGCGTGACCAGAGAGACATTATGTAACCTCCTATCGTAGGATTCGGTACATATACGTATAGCGTAGTTTGACACTTGAATAGAAGTCATGAAGTCCTATGGAATAATGAAAGACAAGAGTAGCGGATAGGAGCGGTGTTGGTTGAGAGTTGAATGACCTGTCGTCATGTGAAGGGTAGGTGACTCATTTAGTTTAGACCAAGCCCAAGGTCAAACAAAACGCACTGTGGACTCTGCAGTCAGTCATCTATTGTTGGTGTCGAACCAGCTGACTGTGCGAACACTAAAGTACTAAAGAGTGATATTGATCAGTTTGACTTCTGAGATCAACCGGGCTTTTAAAACGGCCGGAACGGCGGAAGTAACTATGAATCTCACAAAATATAAAAAAGGAAAAAAAAGAAAAACAAAAAAAGACCAGGTAAGGTCAGAGGAGAGGAACCCGGCCCACCAGTGCTGTGAAGAGACTACAGGTACCACGGGAGTCGGGGGGCCCCAAATCAGAGTTATCCGGCTGGTTTGCCCCGACGTTTTGGAGTTGCAGCTAGATCGGATAGGGACAGTAGATACCACATTAAGGAAAAAATAGAAAGGGAAAAGATTAAAATAACAGATATGGGTCACATATATTTTTTCAACCCGGTAACACGGGGAATTACAAAAAAGAAATTATCACCCAGTATGGGGCATTGCAGGCTAACGTCAGTTGAAGAAATAGCCAACTCTTAAAGGAGAAGATGGTGAACTAACAGGCAAACCTAATGGTTTTCTAAGGATGTATAGGAAACTATTTTTTGTTTACTTTAAATTTGCGATTTCCTTAAAATATACCCACAGCTATGTTAATAAAGCCCCGAGGCGAAGCGTGGGTACTCTCAGCTAGTAGAATATAAAACTGAGGCCGAAGGCCGAAGTGAGGCTGTGGTGGGTCGAATTGGACTAAAAGATTGCAAAAGAAATTCGATTCATTCATGCCCGTGGCGCTTTAGCGCTTAGCTGCGTGTCGGCCTGGTTACTATTTCTATCAGTTGATATAATATATTGATAACTAGTTTTACAGATTGTCTTCGTTAATTTAGTTAAATTCTCTTGTCCTTGTTTTTAACTCTAGATTTCCAGCTTGATATCTTCGAACAAGCTCTCTATATGATGATTGATAATTTCCTAGATTTGACGACGAGTGTATGAATACTACATTTTTAACGTTTAAAGTGTCGGGGTACGAGGGGGTACCCAAAAGTAATGAGAATTTCACTATAAAAACCATATTTTTTACTAATTTACATGTATACCTTCAGTATACTCCCCATTTAGTGTAATGCATTTGTTCATTTGATGCTCCCATGGTTTTAAGCACCCCTCATACCCCTTAGTCTGAATGGCTGCACGCTCCATCCTCGTTTGCCTTTTCACTCCTTCATTTTCGTCATAACGGTGATCTTTTATGTAATTTTTCATTATGGGGAACATAAAAAAGTCGCGTTGGATAAGATTTGGCGAGTATGGGTCGTGGGGAAGGGTGGTCGTGCTGGTATTGGCCAAAAACTAGCGCACTGAAATGGCTACATGGGCAGGCACATTGCCATGATGAAAGAACCAGTCTCCATATCGCCAAAATTTAGGTATGGAGTGTGTTGAAATTCGCTAAACTGAATTTTAACACACTCCAGAAAGCAAAGAAGTATTCCCAATGGTCCTCCGACGGTCGTCTTGCAATATTGACGGTTTTCGCTGAACAATTTCACCAGTCCGAGAATTTGAAGGTCGTCCAGGACGGGGCTTGTCTTCAATCGACATGGCGCCATCTTGAATTTGGGAAAATACCTTTTCACTCTGGTTTTGCTCAGAACATCGTCTCTGTAAGCTTTTTTAATAATTGCAACCGTTTCTGACGCGTTCTTAAACTGAGAAAAAGCAAAAAACTCACTGCTGAACTTTGTCCATTTAATTAAACCATCAAAACAAAACGAGGCAGAACAAAAACTACTTTTAGAAAAACGCACACAGCTCCTCTTCACACTATATTACTATTTGAGATGCCGACCACTCTCACGAGGGTATTTTAAGGCAAATATGTGGTGAAGGATGAGTGTAGTCTTGTTACAAACTAAGGCCGACACTTCCTTAGAATGGGTAATTAATTAATAGCCCAATGACCAATGGAAATACAAGGACCAACGGCTTAACGTGACTTCCGAACCACGCAGGTGATGGTCTGATATGCCTCTCGGACTGGCCACACCGAGTGCACTGAACTCAGGAAGAGTTAGGCTTTCATCCCCTATCGGCCAAAATGTGAACTATGCGCTCCCCACCTCGCCATCGACCGATTCCCGATACTTTTGGGTACCCCCTCGTATTTTGGCGTCTATCACATGTAATTGCATCGGCCGTCACCGCGGTATTGAGGCGGCCCCTTTAAAAAAAGTTTGTCTTGTTTAACGAGGCGAAGTTAGGACTACAAAGTCCTCTCTACCACTCAACCTCGACCTTTACCTAGCGTCACCGTATTAGTCACATTACAAATGTAAGTGGTGACTGCGGGGATCGAACCCGCGCCACGGAGTGATGAGCTCCGGAGTCGCGTGCGATACCAATCCGCCACGGATCCTTTACTCCTTAAGTTAAAATGCTAAAGGACCTTTAGTAAATGCTCCTTTAGTAAACAGATTGAGTTTGTCTTCTTTAACGAAGTGAAGTTGGCAATACGAAGTTTGCCCAGGTCACTCGACCTCGATCTTTACCTAGAGTTACCGAATAGTCACTTAAGGCTGAACATGACGGAATCACTACACATTTGCCACCACGTAGCAACACCAAATTAAGTTTTAAGTATTCCCGTGTTCACTTGCTTGTTTAGTGAACATTTGCTAGTTTAACACTATATATACTATGCTAACTGCATCTATAGAATTCACGCTCTGGCTCTGGAATTTTCCTTTAAATTACAGTAAAATCAATTAGAATTCGTTTGTATGTGGCTAAACTTTCAACTCTACATGGTTTCGATAAGACGAAGCACCCCTTCATTATGCTGTGGAGGTGCGCGCACTCTTGGATGGATGAAGTGTTTCCTAACCAGAGGTACCGTCGAGTGGCCAGCCATATCGCCGGATATAAACCCTCTTTTTTCCTGTGGGGCGTCTTTAAAGAAAAGATTTATAAAACGAAACCAGTCGACACAGATGATTTAATGCACTGCATTATTGAAAAAACTAAACTAATACCCCCAGAAATGCTGCAGAACGTTACTTCCGGAGGGTTTCACCACAGGCTAGGATATTGCGAAAATGTACGTGGTGGGCACTTGACCACTTGCTGTAGATTTTATCGGAGGTAAACGTACAACTTTAAATATCACTAAAGCTCAAAAAAGCATTTGAAGACAAAAAATTTTTGGACCGAACCGGACTTGAACAGCAACCATCCGGCCCAATATTTCTATTTAGTGAATGTGAAACAGGCGACTGTCAAATAATGACTTTAAAATCAACAAGCTGGAAATGTTACGCAGAATTTATATACATATTTAAATACTATGTTAAATGACTTATTATCTTAATTTGTATAAACGCTAAATGTATTTGAAGAAGACAAAAATCTTTAAATATCTAAACAAACCAAAATATTAGTGAAAGATAAAATATAGTTGTCCTACATAACAATACTACAGCGTTTTCTGTAACTTATAAATGTTTACATAATAATTCACCTTTTCACTCTAATGCAAGAAAACCCTTTATTTCTGAACGCCAAGAGTAACGCGAGTAATTAACCATCTGGACGTGCTGCTTAATTACGCAAAGTGTCGGAATGCGTCTATCTAGCTACGGAAGCTCGTGCTGCAGTGAAAGGTAATATCTGAAGTGATGAAAAAGTGAAAGGTGAAGTGATGAAACCGTGAAAGTACACAACTTTCTCCGTTTGTAGGGGTCTCACGTTTGTCGCAGTCTCAGTTTGCAACGAAACACGGACTACAGCAGTGTCGACTGGGTAACAGAAACAATCAGCGCCAACAACAATATCGCACTTGGATATTGAGTCGTCGATGTGATATAATACATCATTTTATTTCGTAATATTTCATATTGTGATTAAGTCCTAATTTTAACTCAAAATAATTTGTAAAAATGACATCGTCTAACATTTAAATATTAGTGAAAATGCAGTAAACTAACATCTTGTTGCATGTTAGTGTGAACCTTCTCATGGTTAGAGAGGAAGAAATTTAGAAGATGCTTCGCTTGGGAAGCTAATGGTTTGGTGGTTTAAGGCCAATTCAACACAACAAACGCATATTGCCGGTGCGGATCAATATGATATGTGGTTTCTAGAACTTTTCTGGGTGTGAACAGGAACAGGTATACGACAAGGAAGGGAGTATTTCCTTGAATGGTGATTTTTGTCAGTCTTATGTATGACGCAGGACCCCAAAACGTCTGTTCTTGACCAATATTGAGAAAGTGTGATCAATAGCACGTTTGTCGCAACCTTCAGTGCTATATTTTTAACATTTCATACCTCGCGAACATGTAAACTAACATAGATGTGAAAGAAAATAATAAGGCAGATCAACAGGAACAGGTTTCCTCATTGCTGTCATCTCCATCATTAGCAAATTTGAATTGTCCGGTTCTTCATCAGCGGGACAATTCAAATTGTCCAAAAAGATTCAAATAAAAGGAAAGTGTAATATCAGAGGTTTAGGCTCTTAAACAACACACGTGCTACGTAAAAACATAACAGAATACCAACTGGTAACTTAATTTTAGAATGTACGTTGCTCTAGAATGTATACAGTTTTAAAGTTATTTAAGTTTTATTCTTTAGTCAGAATTTCTTCACTTTGACATTCAGAGAACTGGGCAGAAATTAGATTTAGTCAATCATGGCGAATATCACTGAGTACTTAATAAACAATTGATTTAACTAGCCTAGGTGTCCTAGGATACAGAATGTAAACCAATTTTGTATTTCAAAACCAATACAACTATTAATGAGTTGAATAATTTAGTTCTTTTATTAATAAATTAGTTTGTTTAGGTTTTTTTGCTAATTGTTTTGTTTTGTTGTTGTTTTTTTTACAAAACCATAGAACATAAATTATAGCTTTGTTTGTTTTTCTAAACAAAACCTAATATAAATTATAAATAAGGCAAATCTTTAAAAGAAATTGTAATTGTAAAACTAATATTGCGTGAAAGAGTTTCGTCTAATTCAAAATAGATAGATGAAAACTTGTTCTTTTTTATTGGAAATTCGCGAAGTTTTACCATAGCGTTGTGGCTACGAGTCGGAATTGTTTAAATTATTAACTGATGATTGAAACGTATTTTGTTTATGTAATTAAACAATTTTTCTATTGAGGTTCATCCAAAAGTTTTGTTTAAGATCTGGAACAGTGTTGTCGATTGGGATTGTAAATGCTAACGTGATTATAACTGCTGATACATGGGTTAATACTTGAGCGTGTGCCACGAGCGACTGCGCGTGGTGTGTTGAGTGTAGGGGCTCTCTGCGACCTGCCAAGGTCTCCTTTGTTCTGCCGCTCTGCACACCTGTACCTTGCACTGTTGCATTGCATTGCATGCAGTACATGCTATCTGAGTCTGCAATCAACCTCAGCCACCCTCACCTCACCTCACCTCACCTGTCCTGCAATCAACTGCAAGGCCATCTCACTCTCGTGTGCCTCCAGCCTCGCTGCACTCTGTACCTTGCACTGTTGCATTGCATTGCATGCAGTACGTGCTATCTGAGTCTGCAATCAACCTCAGCCACCCTCACCTCTCACCTCACCTCACCTGTCCTGCAATCAACTGCAAGGCCATCTCACTCTCGTGTGCCTCCAGCCTCGCTGCACTCTGTACCTGCACTGTTGCATTGCATTGCATGCGTAGTACATCTGAGGTCTGCACCTCTCACTCACCTCACCTGTCAGCCTCAGCCATCTCACTCTCGTGTGCCTCCACCCTCACCACACCTCACTGTTGCATTGCATTATGCAGTACGTGCTGCAATCAACCTGCACCTCACCTCACTCCTCACCTGGCCATCAAGGCCATCACTCTCGTGTGCCTCCAGCCTCGCTGCACTCTGTATTGCACTCGCTATCTGAGTCTGCAGTCTGCACCTCCACCTGTCGCAATCAACTGCAAGCCATGTACTACTTGCACTCATTGCATGCATATGGTCTGAGTCTGCAATCGGCCTCAACCTCAGCCACCCTCACCTCACCTCACCTGTCCTGCAATCAACTGCAAGGCCATCTCACTCTCGTGTGCCTCCAGCCTCGCTGCACTCTGTACCTTGCACTGTTGTGCATTGCATGCATCTGCCCTGTCCCCACTCACCTCCCAACCTCTGTCTCACCACCTCCTTCCTGCTATCTGAGTCTGCAATGTAGTACAACCTCAGCCACCCTCTCACCACCTCACCTGCACAACTCACCATCTCACTTCGTGTGCCACCTGTCACTGCCTTGCAATCATGCAGTACTGCATCTGAGGCCATCAGCCACCCTCACTCTCGTGTCAACTGCCTCCAGCCTCCAGCTGCACTCTGTACCTTGCACTGTTGCATTGCATTGCATGCAGTACGTGCTATCTGAGTCTGCAATCAACCTCAGCCACCCTCACACCTCACCTCACCACCTGTCCTGCAATCAACTGCAAGGGCATCTCACTCGTGTGCCTCCAGCCTCACTGCACTCTGTACCTTGCACTGTTGCATTGCATTGCATGCAGTGCGTTGCTATCTGAGTCTGCAATCAACCTCAGCCACCCTCACCTGTCCTGCACAACTGCAAGGCCATCTCACTCTCGTGTGCCTCCACCTGTGCACTCTGCTTGCACTGTTGCATTGCATTGCAGTACATGCTATCTGAGTCTGCAATCAACCTCAGCCACCCCTCACCTCTCACCTGTCCTGCAATCAACTGCTCTCACCTCTGTGTGCCTCCAGCCTCGCTGCACTCTGTACCTTGCACTGTTGCATTGCATTGCATCTGAGTCTGCAATCAACCTCAGCCATCACCTTACCTCACCTCACCTGTCCTGCAATCAACTGCAAGGCCATCTCACTCTCGTGTGCCTCCAGCCTCGCTGCACTCTGTACCTTGCACTGTTGCATTGCATTGCATGCATGCTATCTGAGTCTGCAATCAACCTCAGCCACCTCACCCTCACCTCACACCTCACCTCACCTGTCCTGCAATCAACTGCAAGGCCATCTCACTCTCGTGTGCCTCCAGCCTCCTGCTGCACTCTGTCTGCACTGGTTGCATTGCATTGGCAGTACATGCATCTGAGTCTGCAATCAACCTCAGCCACCCTCACCTCACCTCACCTCACCTGTCCTGCAATCAACTGCAAGGCCATCTCACTCGTGTGCCTCCAGCCTCGCTGCACTCTGTACCTTGCACTGTTGCATTGCATGCATGCAGCATCAGCCACCCTCACCACCTCACCTCACACCTGTCCTGCAATCAACTGCAAGGCCATCTCACCTCGCCTGCCTCCAGTCACTCACCTCACCTGCCACCTCACACTCACCTCACCTGCCTGTCAATGCAAGGCCATCTCACTCTCGTGTGTGCTCCAGCCTCGCTGCACTCTGCACTGTTGCATTGCATTGCATGCCTATCTGAGTCTGCAATCAACCTCAGCCACCCTCACCTCACCTCACCTGTCCTGCAATCAACTGTAAGGCACCCTCTGCACTCACCCCAATCAACTGCCACCCTCGTGTGCTCACCTCACCTCACCTGTACCTTGCAAAGCAATGCAACCATCTGCAGGCCTCACCTCCCTCTCACCTGTCCTCGCAAGGCCATCTGTGTGCCTCTCCAGCCTCGCTGCACTCTGTACCTTGCACTGTTGCATTGCATTGCATGCAGTACGTGCTATCTGAGTCTGCAATCAACCTCAGCCACCCTCACCTCACCTCACCTCACCTGTCCTGCAATCAACTGCCCATCTCACTCGTGTGCCTCCAGCCTGCTGCACTCTGTACCTTGCACTGTTGCATTGCATGCAGTACGTGCTATCTGAGTCTGCAATCAACCTCAGCCACCCTCACCACCTCTCACCTGTCCTGCAATCAACTGTAAGGCCATCTCACTCGTGTGCCTCCAGCCTCGCTGCACTCTGTACCTTGCACTGTTATTGCATTGTGCAGTGTGCTATCTGAGTCTGCAATCAACCTCAGCCACCCTCACCTCTCACCTCACCTGCAATCAACTGTCTCACTCTCGTGTGCCTCCAGCCTCGCTGCACTCTGTACCTTGTGTTGCATTGCATTGCATGCAGTACGTGCTATCTGAGTCTGCAATCAACCTCAGCCACCACCTCACCTCACCTGTCCTGCAATCAACTGCAAGGCCATCTCACTCGTGCCTCCAGCCTGCTGCACTCTGTACCCACTGTTGCATTGCATTGCATGCAGTACGTGCTATCTGAGTCTGCAATCAACCTCAGCCACCCTCACCTTCACCTGTCCTGCAATCAACTGCAAGGCCATCTCACTCTCTGTGTGCCTCCAGCTCGCTGCACTCTGTACCTTGCGGCATGCAGCATACGTGCATCTGAGTCTGCAATCAACCTCAGCCACCCTCACACACCTGTCCTGCAATCAACTGCAAGGCCATCTCACTCGTGTGCCTCGCTGCTGCACTCTGTACCTTGCACTGTTGCATTGCATTGCATGCAGTACGTGCTATCTGAGTCTGCAATCAACCTCAGCCACCCTCACCTCACCTGTCCTGCAATCAACTGCAAGGCCATCTCACTCTCGCCTCCAGCCTCGCTGCACTCTGTACCTTGCACTGTTGCATTGCATTGCATGCAGTACGTGCTATCTGAGTCTGCAATCAACCTCAGCCACCCTCACCTCACCTCACCTCACCTGTCCTGCAATCAACTGCAAGGCCATCTCACTCTCGTGCCTCCAGCCTCGCTGCACTCTGTACCTTGCACTGTTGCATTGCATTGCATGCAGTACGTGCTATCTGAGTCTGCAATCAACCTCAGCCACCCTCACCTCCTCACCTCACCTGTCCTGCAATCAACTGCAAGGCCATCTCACTCGTGTGCCTCCAGCCTCGCTGCACTCTGTACCTTGCACTGTTGCATTGCATTGCATGCAGTACGTGCTATCTGAGTCTGCAATCAACCTCAGCCACCCTCACCTCACCTCACCTCACCTGTCCTGCAATCAACTGCAAGGCCATCTCACTCGTGTGCCTCCAGCCTCGCTGCACTCTGTACCTTGCACTGTTGCATTGGCATGCAGTACCTATCTGAGTCTGCAATCAACCTCAGCCACCCTCACCTCCTCACCTCACCTGTCCTGCAATCAACTGCAAGGCCATCTCACTCTCGTGTGCCTCCAGCCTCGCTGCACTCTGTACCTTGCACTGTTGCATTGCATTGCATGCAGTACGTGCTATCTGAGTCTGCAATCAACCTCAGCCACCCTCACCTTACCTCACCTCACCTGTCCTGCAATCAACTGCAAGGCCATCTCACTCTCGTGTGCCTCCAGCCTCGCTGCACTCTGTACCTTGCACTGTTGCATTGCATTGCATGCAGTACGTGCTATCTGAGTCTGCAATCAACCTCAGCCACCCTCACCTTACCTCACCTCACCTGTCCTGCAATCAACTGCAAGGCCATCTCACCTCGTGTGCCTCCAGCCTCCAGCTGCACTCTGTACCTTGCACTGTTGCATTGCATTGCATGCAGTACATGCTATCTGAGTCTGCAATCAACCTCAGCCACCCTCACCTCACCTCACCTGTCCTGCAATCAACTGCAAGGCCATCTCACTCTCGTGTGCCTCCAGCCTCGCTGCACTCTGTACCTTGCACTGTTGCATTGCATTGCATGCAGTACGTGCTATCTGAGTCTGCAATCAACCTCAGCCACCCTCACCTCACCTCACCTCACCTGTCCTGCAATCAACTGCAAGGCCATCTCACTCTCGTGTGCCTCCAGCCTCGCTGCACTCTGTACCTTGCACTGTTGCATTGCATTGCATGCAGTACGTGCTATCTGAGTCTGCAATCAACCTCAGCCACCCTCACCTCACCTCACCTCACCTGTCCTGCAATCAACTGCAAGGCCATCTCACTCTCGTGTGCCTCCAGCCTCGCTGCACTCTGTACCTTGCACTGTTGCATTGCATTGCATGCAGTACATGCTATCTGAGTCTGCAATCAACCTCAGCCACCCTCACCTCACACCTCACCTGTCCTGCAATCAACTGCAAGGCCATCTCACTTCGTGTGCCTCCAGCCTCGCTGCACTCTGTACCTTGCACTGTTGCATTGCATTGCATGCAGTACGTGCTATCTGAGTCTGCAATCAACCTCAGCCACCCTCACCTCACCTCACCTGTCCTGCAATCAACTGCAAGGCCATCTCACTCTCGTGTGCCTCCAGCCTCGCTGCACTCTGTACCTTGCACTGTTGCATTGCATTGCATGCAGTACGTGCTATCTGAGTCTGCAATCAACCTCAGCCACCCTCACCTCACCTCACCTCACCTGTCCTGCAATCAACTGCAAGGCCATCTCACTCTCGTGTGCCTCCAGCCTCGCTGCACTCTGTACCTTGCACTGTTGCATTGCATTGCATGCAGTACGTGCTATCTGAGTCTGCAATCAACCTCAGCCACCATCACCTCACCTCACCTCACCTGTCCTGCAATCAACTGCAAGGCCATCTCACTCGAGCCTGCTGCACTCTGTACCTTGCACTGTTGCATTTGCAGTACGTGCTATCTGAGTCTGCAATCAACCTCAGCCAGTCCTGCAATCAACTGCAAGGCCATACTCTCGTGTGCCTCCAGCCTCGCTGCACTCTGTACCTTGCACTGTTGCATTGCATTGCATGCAGTACGTGCTATCTGAGTCTGCAATCAACCTCAGCCACCCTCACCTCACCTCACCTGTCCTGCAATCAACTGCAAGGCCTCTCACTGTGTGCCTCCAGCCTCGCTGCAACTCTGCACAATTTGTTGCTTGGTTAAAGAAGTGGGAGGGAGGGGTGGCCTACCATAATTCATAGGGAAGCCCCATCGACACCTCGCTTGAAGGTCTAGAAAATATTGATGAATGCTGATAATTAGAAGTCTGTAGCTTAACCCAGAAAGAAACTGCGTCGATTTTAAGTTACACAAAGTTTTAAGTCCATCCCCAATCACCCATTTTGAAAACTGGGGCAAAGTGTCAGTATGCATTAAAAGATACTTTATAATATGTACCAGGTTTGGTTACGCTGAAAAAACTGGCTAAAAAATTGTAAAGGTGTTTCCATACTTTCGCGTAATAAAAATTTGTGTAACTTTAAATGGACGCCATTTCTTTTTGGGTTAAGATAGAGACGTCTAATTTTCAGCATTCATCAACATTTTCTAAGACCTTCAAAATGAGGTGACAGTCGATGGGGCTTCCCTATGAAAATTACGGGCTACCCCCAATCTCCCCATTTTGAAAACTGGGGCAACGTGTCAATATGCTTTAAAAGATACTTTTGATCATTTTAACAATATCTACCGAGTTTGGTTGAGCTGAAAAAACTGGTTAAAAGGTTTTAAATGTGTTTTCACACTTTTTCCTAATACAAATCTGTGTAACTTAAAATGGACGCTATTTCTTTTGGTTAAGATAGAGACGAACTAGTTTTTAGCATTCATCAACATTTTCTAAGACCTTCAAGATGAGGTGTAACTCGATGGGGCTTCCCTATAAAAATTATGGAGCCCCCATTCCCATTTAGAAAATTGTGGCAAAGTGCCAGTTTGTATTAAAAGGTAATTTTGTTTCCTCTAATAAAATGTACCAATTTCGGTTGCTCTGAAAAAACTGGTTATAAAGGCGTTTCCACACTTTTGCCTGACTCTGTATAAGATTATCTTCTCAACTTGGCTAGTTTTATGACATTCTAGAGGTTTTGTTGTGACTTTGGCTATGGTTTAGGACAGTATAATATTATTGTACTATACAGATTAGTTGTTGAACAAATTCATTATTCCAAGGATATTTAAACGAAGTCCAAGCATTTGAGTTTTGATCGAACATTAAAACTCATTGTAAAATTAATCAAAGGGCGCAAATAATAAAAAGTTGGTGGGAAGGAATTTAATGTTATCCATAATAATCAACTAAATGTCTCTAAATAAGGGTTGGTTCAATGAATTAAGCTACTAATGTATGTTTCAGACAATGAGAGAGTGGCTGCACTGTGTGAGTTGGCGGCTCGCTGTGTGGCGAGTCACATCCCGTTCGAGTTAGTGGAGCATGTATACCCGCCAGTACCAGAACAGCTGCAGCTGCGCATCGCGTACTGGTCCTTCCCTGACAACGAGGAGGACATCCGTCTGTACTCCTGCCTGGCCAACAGTTCCGCTGAGGAGTTCCAGCGAGGAGAGCACCTCTACCGCTCACGCTCTGTCAAGGACCCGCTGCAGATCGGTAAGCAGTCTCAGTCTCACTCTCATACCCGGGTGTAGAGGTCACTGCTTTGGAATTAGTATGTTGGACTTTTCGAACTAGCTACAATGTAAAGAAAGGGCTCTTGGGTTTCATTTGCCCACCATCAATCAAACAAAGTGGCGGAACAACTAAATAATGAACATAGCCGACACATAGCTACAAGCGCTACGGTGAATCTTAGCAAATTTCCAATAAAACAGAAAAATTGTCCATTTATCTTTTTTAAATTAGACAAAATTCTTAGATACGCTATTAGTAATTTTTAAATTTCTTTTTTTAAGATTTATTTTATTTACTACTCTATGTTTTTGTATAGTAAACAATCAACAGCTGTTAATAGTTGTATTTGTTATGAAATATGAAAGTTGTTTACTTTCTGTATCCAAGGAAACCTAGGCTTGTTGTATAACAGCTTAATTTATGCCCAGTGCTCTGAATGTCAAAGTGCAGAAATTTGGAATGAATAATTAAACAAAAATAACTTTAAAGCGTTAGGTTCCAGGGCAACGGGATTGGTTTTGATCGATTGAGAGAGTAAAATTCTACTTTACAGGGTGAACTCATTTGAGATATTCCTACAATTTTATAGGTAAATCAAAGCTTTGAATGGCAACCATTTAAAACGGACTGTCAGATCTAGCTGGTTAACAGACTTAACCAAGTGATTTGCAAAAGGAACATTTGTAACGAATTTCGTGAACATCAGACAAAAATGTGACCTGTAGATTGGTCTCACACACACACACATATATTTATGTAAAAATGTTTTTACCAGGATACTTTGATTTAATTTTATTTTCTACATATATATTATTAAAGAAATTTGAAGACAAAAATGTTTGGACCGAACCGGGACTTGAACCCGGTCTCCGCTTGTGGGCCAGACTACAACTTCTGGCCCAACTATTTCTGCCTTCAAATTTAGAGAGTACTTAAATCAGAATGTTTATCCGAAACATGTGACTGTCAAATAGTGACATTAAATCAACAAGCTGGAAATATTACAAACATAATTTAAATACTTTGTCAAATGGCTTATTATAGATCTTAATTTGTATAAACGCTAGTTCGTATCTTAGTTTGTATAAATTTGTCGGAATACCACTTAGTTTATTTTTATAACATACTTCTTTGTTATTGAAAAAAAGTGTTAAAAGTTTTATGGAAATGACTACCACAAAGTTACCTGGCTACAAATAAAAAATAGTAAAATGACAAACAATTATGGTAAAACAATAAACACCTTGATTGATGTTTCAGGTTTTCACCTAAGTGCTAGTGTGTCGGCCAGTATAAACACTTACAATGTAGCCGTCACGTTCGACAGAAGACGGATCACTTCTTGCAATTGCACTTGCAATTCCACCGCGTACTGGTGTTCACACATAGTAGCTGTCTGCTTGCAGAGAATCCACCAGGTACACAATCATTGTTACAGTCCTTCTATTCATGTAACGGGTGCAATAACGGTACGCAGCTACATGGAACATGCTGTGCGTTATTCGAGACAGCCTGATACAGACAGAACAAAAGAAAATATGTTCTTTGGGTTTTGAAATAAAGTAAATGTTGTTTTCAGTGTAAAGAGCGGGTAATCTTAATACGTAGGCTTGAGCGGCCGGAGTCATAACTATATCCTAGGCTTCCGGTATCATACCACGTCATAAAACTACCACTATCGTTGTCAGATACTAAATTATTCAGATACTAAATATATTGTCAAATACTAAATTATTCAGTCTCAGATATGTCACTGAGGATGCCACATCAGAGTATGGAAACGTCTGACAACGATAGTGGTAGTTTTATGACGCGGTGTGATACCGGAAGCCTAGGATATAGTTATAAAGAGCGGGTACTCTCAGCTAGTTATGTTATAAATAATTAATTATAAAACCAAAATGGCCTTATAGTAAAAATGTTTTTCCCAATTGTTACTAATACATGGCTGCCTGGGACCATGGTTTGGTGAGGTCTGAATGATGGTCCGAATCCAGTCCCAGGCAGCCATTTCAGTAGTAATCTTTAATCTAAACCCATTTGTTTTAAATTTTCAATTACTACTAGTGAATATAGTGGTTACTAAGAGGATTTTCATTAAACCTGACTAAATCTATTTAACCGACCACTGTGAGGGTATTTTAAGGCAAATATGTGGTGATGTGAGTGATGAGTGGTAGTAATGAGTTATGAGGTGTAGTCTTGACAAACTAAATAAAATGGGTCACTAATTAATAGCCCAATGACCAATGGAAATACAAGGACCAGCGGCTTAACCACGTGATGGTCTGAATGTCTAAACGATGGTGGTTGATGCAAGTATCATCAGATGATCACGAGACTATCTGAGCTTTTAGACCTATATCACTGAAAAGTGGTTGGACACTAATAAAATATTGGTTAATGTGATAATCCAGCACTTAACAAGCTTTATTGTCTTCAAATTCAAGCATTACACAACACCTACAACAGTTGACTTAACAAACAGCAAATATGTACCCAAAGCAGTGTAAATAAAACTTTATGAGTTTTCTTTCCAATGGTACCGATTAAAATTGTCTAAACGCAATTTTACCCAGTAAAATTTATAATGAAAATGGGTGGAACATCATTTGTAATAACCCTGTATGTGAAAAACGTTTAAATGAATTACTTACAATATGATTGTGATTGGTTTCAGCCCACACAAGTGTGCTTGCGGGCGCCGGTGAGTGAGTCACTCTCTCGCTTGCAGAGAGATCAACTGCAGAAGTTTGCTCAGTATCTGATAAGTGAACTGCCACAGCAGATCCTGCCCACAGCTCAGCGTCTGCTAGACGAACTGCTCTCTTCTCAACCCTCTGCCATCAACTCGGTTAGTGCTTAGTGCTCTTCTAATTCACTTCTTAAACCAACTTTTCTCTAAAGAAGTGTTAGAATTAATCAAATGATTGTTAGATTCATGTCTACCTGCTCAGATTACTTTATACTGGGGTACATCAAAAAGAGTTGTTTACAAAAATACTGGGCAGCTTTGTAGTTGTCCAGATGTTGAACACGCTCCGTTCTCCACCAGGGGAGGTTGGATCAGATATCATTTTAGGGGATGCGCGGCAAGGTAGACCGCACTTCAGGAGAGGCTTGCCATAATCTTGGGGAAAGGTCCCCGAAAGTGTTGGCAAGGCTCTCCATTTCCTGGGGGTTAGAGTCTCCTAAGTGGTTGTCAGCGGGCTTGCTTGTCGCACCCTCTCATGATTGTCTGGTCAGCCGAACCCAGTCTCATTCTTTTCCTGAATCCAGACTTCCTTTCATTCCAGTGGTAGCAATATGCCCAACAGACGAGGCAGACGTGCATAAGGGTAACCAGTCCCTGACCACTTGATCCCCTCAATCTAACATCTAACATCTAGAATCATGTCAAGCCTTTTTTGACTGCTGTATTTAATTAAATACCTGTTGTTAAATTCCGTCTTGCAGTCTTCCGTTGTCGATAGGTCCGTTTAGGCATCATCAGGCGTTTCTTACATTAGACACATACACACACTATTTACACTGCGGCCGGAAGTGGCGTTGTCGATTGATAAATAAACTATTTTGTAAACTATTTATCAATCGACAAAACCACTTCCGGCCGCAGTGTAAATAGTGTGTGGTGTCTAAGTGTAAGAAGACGCCTGATGATGCCCGTGTGAGTGCGAAACGGACCATCACAATATCGACAACAAATTATTGTATTGTGAACTGATACCAACTTTAGTATTTTCAGATGAATTATCTGTTTTGGATAGGTTAAAGTTTTCTAACAAATTTTTCTGTCAGACAGTTCTATATGGACGCCAGAAATATATCTTGCTCAAGTCTCAAAAAACACATGTAACACACTTAAAATATTCACTGTTATTACAATACATGATTTTTTACTGTGAATCCCATTTTGAATTCTAGGATAAGGGAAGGACTAATAAATAAGACTCTACTGTACAGTTTTAAAATGCAAAATCATAATTTTATCACTGTAGTCGGCACTCAACATTATTATGAACCAATTATGTTTCAGGTTTGTGGAGCTCCTGATCCGACAGCTGGGGCTTCTGCAAATGAACAGACTTCGTGGTATCTTGACGATAAGACACTTCACGACAACATTAAGAAGATACTCATTAAATTTTGTGTTCCAGCACCTATTGTGTTCAGGTGAATAAGTGTACTCAATTTTTAATTTGAGGATAAATTTAGGTAAAATTTACCATAGTTCACTTATTTATTACGAGATTAAGGATGACATTTTTTTCATCAGCCAAGAGCTTCTACCAGAATTTAGATAGTTTTTAAATGTAATATTATTTTATAATTATAATACATTGACTCACAGAGGGTTTCTTTTCTTTTACAATATATTTTTTTATAAATATTTTTTAAAGTAATGAGTTATAACTATTAATGTTGAATGATGTATACCAGTGATGTAAACTACTTGAGCAACACAGCGCCACCGGCTGCATCTGAATGGACGAGTCTACTGCGTCCGCTGAGAGGGCGGGAGCCGGAAGGTATGTGGAATCTACTGTCCATCGTCCGAGAGATGTTCAAGCGTAACGACCGCAACGCTCTGCCTCTCCTAGAGATCATCACAGAGGAGGTCATGGCTTGTGAACAGGTAAACTTACCAATAATTGTTCTGTAGAAGACTTACTTAAGAAAAAAAACCCATTTTCTGTAGCAAAACAACCCTTGATGATAAAAACAACTAAATCATCTCAATTTTAACATTTTGAAATCATTGTGTTTTCCTTGTTGGTAAAGTATTGCTTTGGAGGTAAATCCTATCAAATTTACTACATCCAGAACAAACATGCCCTGCGCCATGGATGTTGATGTTGTTCTACTGTAGATCTTAGCTTCTTTGAGTTCCTTATCGTGCAAACTGTTTTTACCCAAAACATGGGAATTGATAATCTGCACAAGACAGGGCTGGCTTTTCTATTCTTGGCACATGGAGGCAGGGTACAGTGGCAAGCAGCTGGGCCAAAAGTGGTGGAGGGGTGTGCACGGCCCTGCTGTGAACAATGTTGCAATGTTGGTAGATCCTAGTGTGGTGGTTCAGGCGAGTCAACACGCTTAACACGCTTGCAGCTCCCTGTGTGATGAGATAGTGGTCTTGTGGAGACTTGCAGCTCTCAACCCAGCCATCTCACCGGCCCAGCGTAACGTACTCCGCCACCAGTTCAAGGACTGGCATCTCAAAGTCTTGGACAAGGTCAGAATCTCGTATAAGTTCACCACAATCTCTTCAAGATTGTTTGTAGCCTTTTGAAGCCTACGTCTTTGGTTTCAACTGCTATTAATTTTAAGTGTATATTCTTAAGCCGATTTTAACAACTGCAAGTATCTCGAGCTGAGCTGATAATGAGCAGTGGTTTAGCAAAATGCTTGTGGCGCGCCGCGTAATGTGGACGGTTCAACAAGCTTTGAAAGCACATTTAAAGACTATATGCTATATTCAGAGCATTTTCAAGCAGAACACACAAAGTTTATCAGATATTTGTTAAGAGGCTCAACCAAAGCTTGCAAGCAATAGTTGAAAGTTCAGATGAATAAAAAACAGTTTTAAGAAATAGGTTTGAAAGGAAGAGCCTTATGGCTAAACTAGGTGAATTTTACAAGGAGAAAGAGGATAGTAGCTAGCCTAAGAAAAAAGTTTAGGCCAACAAAAATAGGCACACTGAAGAGTTACACACAAAATTCACTATTTTATCCTCTTTCTCCTTGTAAAATTCACCTAGTTTTAAGAAATAATCATATAAAATCATTTTTAAGCACTACCTCCTTGTTTGTGCACAGGTTACAAAAAGAGAAAGTCTGGGAAGTCGACAGAGTGGACACCACAATAAGATAAACCCCTTGGAAGTGTTCTCTGGGTTCAAACCTGCAATCGAGGCTTGTTTCCTGGACTGGGAGGACTATCAACTGCCAGGCATCACGTACACTAGCACTTCCTGGCTGTACAGCTCCCAGGCCTTCACCTGTTTCCGACATAGTGAACCCGTCCGCAGCGAGCACAACAACATCAACCCAGTCAGTCACCACTCACCACACGCTTCTAACTTCTGATCTCATTCACCTTGTCAATTTTAAACGGCCTTTTCTTTCGTTTAACAGTTGAATGGGTCCTCCGTATAACGTTCTAAATGACAAAAATTAAATTTTTCAGGAGGGCCAAAAAACTGTGTAAATAATATTGCACTCAATATGTATAGATTTTAAATGTTAATCTATGTTCTTATAGCCCATTTCTCAATTGCTATAAAATTCTGAATCTTAATTGCTACTTATAAAAGAGATACAGAGACTTTGCCTCAAAAACGAGGGAAAACGTTTTAACTAACGTAGGTTGCAACGTTATTCTAATAATATTCTACACTGATGTTGGGTTAGAACGTTGTTCTCAATATAAGTAGGCCTAATAGATCATAAACTTACGAAACTGCACATAATCTAATATTGTTTATAACTAGCTGGTTATGTATGCACTCGTTATAGTCCTATGTGTTCAATGAGTAGAGAAACAGAGTACGCTACTGTAGGCAGTGACTGCGCAGCACACCAGCGTCTGTAGAAAAAACGTTATTCTACTTACATCTGCAAGTGGAAGATTTCTGGCTACGTGCTTCTTTTTTGGAAAAGTATGGTTGTCCGGAATTCCTCATAGCTTTCCTCTTCTTCTCTTGCCATTCTGTTACACTTAACTTCCGTTTTTTGCCCTGGTTTAACCGCTTTTCTCCCGGCGACAGAACATCGCCGAGTCAGACGACATCTCTGCTGGTTAGAACGTTATTCTCACGGCGGAGCCGTATTTCCGCCACTTTGACCAGCTGTTCAGGGCTACCAACATGAAAATATTGACAAACAAAATTTACCACGCGATTTAGAATCCCAATTAGAACGTTATTCCACTAAAACATCAATTTTGAAAAATGTGTCAGTTAGAACGTTATACGTAGGACCCATTCAGTTGACCTGTAAACTTAATTGTATGTAATAAATTTAATTGATATTGAGTATTGCTATTGATACTGTATAACTGTAAAAAGTAATGTATTCACAAGATCTATTGCGTGTATTTTGCTTAATGATAATAAACTGTTTGAATTTATTTATCAAATCTAAGTCTTGGTGGTAAATCAATACAAGAAAGGTTGTGAAATGTTTGTATGACTGCAGGTGAACTCTTCTCAAGCAGTATTGAACATGGATCATCATCAGAGATCTTCTCTCTCCCACTACCACCACCACAATCCTCACCTGGGCAACAAGCGACTTGTGAGAAACACCAGCACAGCCATCGCTGACAGGTATTATTTCCAACTTCATGAAAGCTCTTGTGCTCTTAGTGTGTAATAAATAAAATAGCTGTATTTTACAATTAAGTATACAAGGTACTGTTAAATAGTTACATGATCATTTTGTAAATTTCATAATTCTATAAATCACCAAATCACTATTTGAGATGCCGACCACTCTCATGAGGGTATTTTAAGGCAAATATGTGGTGAAGGATGAGTGTGATGAGTGGTAGTAATGAGTTATGAGGTGTAGTCTTGTAACAAACTAAGGCTAACTCTTCCTTAGAATGGGTCATTAAGCCCAATGACCAATGGAAATACAATTTGGTATCATCCAATGATCACTGAGACTATCTGAGCAGCTTTAGACCTATATCATCCTCAAAACCTGACCTCCATGAAGCTGGATTACAGGACCACGCCACGAGTCCCAGTCAAAATAAAATATTAATAGTTAGATTTGCAACCACAGTTTATTTTGCATTGTTGAAAGTGGTTTTCTTTTAATAGCTAATTTGCTCATGCAGTAAAATATTAATATTGTACTGTAACAATCAATTGGGACTTCTGTTTTAGTAAGAGTTTTAAAATAATTGCAAAATTGACCCTTTATTCTCGCAATTGCATAAGAAGGGTGACCCCTCACTCAACTAAACGTTATCACCCAATCTCACTCTGACCAGCCTTCAGCAAAATCTTCGGACAAGTATTCCTCATTTGAATCACACATTTTTTAGATAAGCAGAAACTACTTTCATATAACCAATGTGGGTTTTGAAGTGGTAAATCAACAAATTACGCAGTTGTGCGTTTGGTCAAAATAATAGTTCAGGCATTTGAAGGTCAAGAAACTGCATTAAGTGTATTACTCAACTTATCAAATGCTTTCAATCATGCTGACCGCACCACCTTAGTTGTCAAATCAAAGTATTCAGGATACAAGGAGTGTGACTGGATGAGATAAACACTATTTGTCAAAATCCTAGACGTCCGATCAGGGAGGGAGAAGCTGCGCTATGGGGTTTCCTAAGAATCCATACTTAACCCACTGCTTTTCCTGATCAAGGTAAAAGACGTTGGTAAAAATGGACAACTCGTCCAGTATGCAGATTAATGCCTCTCTGATTCAAATCCAAATCAATCAAAGAACTGGAAATGGTGATATTCATAGAGCTCAAAAACACAATCCAACACTTAAATGAGCTCAGCCTCAAACAATTCCAAATAAATCTTCATTCATTCGATTCTGCTTCCCTTAGTCCGTCATGTTGGAAGAGACTGAGATAGAAGAGGTCTACTTGACAAAATTCCTCAAAGTACTGTAATACACCTTGATCAAGGGTTGACAGTCATGTAAACAGGGTTCGCCTTAGACCGGAAGTTTTTTGCATCAAACTAGGCCATCATCATCAAAAAATTAAGACAAAGTAATTTTTTAAGCATTTATTAATGTAAATCACTTGTGGTTTCAGACAGCACCAGTTGTACCGGCTGAACCTGCTGACTTTCCTGGCAAACGGGCCTGGACTAGGGCCCAGCAGCAGCTCGAACCCAGGCCCTGGGGCTGGTAACCACAGCTCGGTCAGCAGTGAGGGCTTCTGTGACGCTCATCATGAAGAGACTGACTCTCAAGGCGGTGGTGAGACATTCGTGGGAGTCTATTTTTAACATCTTAACCAGGCCACTGATGGTCCAACATAAAATATATTAAAATTGATTTGGGTTATTTAGCTATGACAGGATGATGCAATGATATTTCAGAGGTATTTTCAGTGGCTTTTGTAGTATTATCTGCCATAGCTTTAATTGTTGTTATGAGCTGATTTTTGAAGCTTGGTGTCGTTGGATAGATGAATCACTTTGTTAAAGACTGCTTTATTTTAAACACAACACTCAGGTTATAAAATTTGCTTACCATTGTGCAACTATGCCTTTAATAAAGTTATTAGTTTTTTTTACATGAAGAAACGTTTACAAAGCACTATGCAAAATTTAAGTTGGTTAAATAATTTTAAAGCTATTAACGTTTGTGTGAAAATAGCAATAAACCTGCGGGTAAACAAAGGATTTTTGTACCCATATTAAGCAAGAAAATAAATTTTGTCTTGACCTCAGTTACAAACACAAAAGGTTCCAGTTGGTTCTGGGACCCTGTATATTCTTAATTTTAAGCTTTCGCGGCCGGTGTCAACACACTATAGGCCGGTGTTTCACACTATTACCCAAGGAAAATTAGAGAAACTATAGAAATAACCAATTATGAAGACAACTTTAACAAAGAAGACAGCATAAAATTATCCAAAAGTTGGCAGCCAGTTCTTCAGAAGTCCTATTGAAAACCAGCCAATCCAGTTCGACAACGAGCAACAAGCTCCGCCCACCTCGGCCAATCAGGTGACAGCCCCCCACCCACCACCGCTTAGGGTATATAAGAAGATGACACGGCTGGCCAATCCAGTCTCAGCCAGTCAACCAGCTACTGAGGATGACTCTCCACAGCGAGGTCGAAACGTTGAACAATATTTATATTTCAACTGACGTAAACCAGAATCCTAAGATATTAACCCTGTGTATTGTTTTACATAAAAGTACATGCCATTTTATTATTCCTCAGGTGGCAGTGACTCATCTTGGAGCAGTGGGCGTGAAAATGAGGGTGAGGTGGAAGTGCGAACTCCGGCCAAGTTTATGGGTTACAGTGGAGATGATAGCGACTCATCGCCGCCCATAGTGGTTCCACCTGTCCACTCGACCCACCCACCACCGCCCAGGAGACTCAGCAAGGTATGCTGGTTATATCTCATTTATAGGCATTTTGTAGATTTGAGTTTTGTGATATATAAGGATTCGCTCTTTCTTACAAGTCCATTTTTTAGTGTTTTAGTTTAGGTTTAACCTTCTGAATCTGGTAGTGAAATATTGAAGTTTCAGTGAATATTAGAATATTCTCTTTAAAAGGAAATGCCAGTAGGCTTATACATTACTTAAAAAAGGATTTAAGGAGAGGAAAAGAAAGGGGGAGGTACAGAAAAACTCTATATTTTGTTTGAACACAAACTTTTTCAAGAGAAGAGAAAAGGAAGTAAACTTATTTACAAAACAAAAACAACTAATGTATAAATTACAAAAACATGTGTCCATCTTAAAATTAAATAATTTTGTAACAAGTTAAAAACATAACAAAGAAATAAAACAAACTATTGATGCATATGATAATTTTGAAAAAATTTAGAAGAACATTAACATTAGCCAAATCTTAGGTTAATGCCATCAGGCAATTTAGTCCTTAAAACTTTTTGATGGGCAACTTCCATGTGGGTCAATGAAACGCGATTTGAATTTTGAAATTGGTGGACACTTTTAAAGAAAACACTCATTAAAACTTTGGTTATGATCCATTGCATGGGCCGAGATTGGATTGGTAGAAATTTTCAGATTAGTGTCACTACGATTCTTATTCATACGAATATGCAATGGAGTGGTAGTTTGGCCAATGTAGTCTTTAGGGCAAGCCTTACACGAAAGTTGGTAAACTACATTACTAGAGTGACAATCCATTTTACCAACTATCGGGTAAGACCTGTTTGTAGACTGGCTAGTAAAGTCATTACTTGGGGTCATAATTTGGCAGGTTTTGCAGCGAGCTTTTGAACAAGGTTGGGAGCCGAATTTTTGTTGTTACTAGTCGTTGGAAGTTGCTCATACCATCAGGTAGTTTGGTTTAACAATATATTAGGTTGAAATTCTGTTCTTTATTTGAAATTTTACTGGGTCATCTAAAACTTTGCTCATGGTTTACAACCGATGTGTAGAACAGTTGGGATAGGTACTGACTCTTGACTACCAAACATCGCCTAAACCACACTCCAAGTGTTTTATATGTGGATTGGCAAGCACATTCTAATACTTGTTTACAGGATGATTCGTTATCTTCAAGTAACTCTGACTGGCAGCCATCAGGTGATGAATACAATGTGTACTACTATGATCCTAAGCAGCTGAATGGCAAGGCTGGCCCAAGTGACGGTCAAAACGGCAATGGAGAGCCGAGTGGAACTCAAGAAAACAACGGCAACCAGGCTCCTGATAACGCTAATGCTGAGACCAGCAGTGTCAAGGTAAATTCTGTCATTACTGTTGCTGTAAAGGGTTTAATTCTTGTCAAGGTTCCGTAATTTTCTTTATGGATTTTATTAGTTTAAGGCGAAAATATTGAGATAAAGCTCTTCTTTATATGATTCATAATTTATAATGAATAACTGTAATCTTTATGTCATAACCTTAATATTTTAGTTAAATATTTCAGCTATTTGGGATAGTTGTAATGTTTTAGTTACTTAAGTTAAATCTTGGGATTTGACTGCCTGTAAAGAGTGTTTTAGGTTATATTGCTTTTGGTGTGGTCTAGCTTAGGCTTGACAATATATTTTTCACTCATTTTAATGTAAAGTAATGATAAAAATAATTATTGGAAGTTAAAAACTGGACTAATATTTATTTTTATGTACAATACTTGAACTATAGGAGCACTAAGGATAAATACGGTAAAACACATTACACTTTCAATACTACAATAATATCCTAGAAAAACTGAGCAAACTACTTAATAATAACAAAAACTAACAAAAGGGCAAAGATTTATCAAAATTTAGATTTTTTGTGTCGATCTTGATTCTTTAGATCTTGGCTGATTCTCACTCGATCTCTTCTAGACCTTAAAAAACCTGCTCATGCACACCTCTATAAATTATTGAAATCTACAGGTTATTAAAAAAGAATGTCCTACTTTCAAACAACTCTCCTTCAATAACTATTACTTATATATACATGAATTAAATACTAGTAAAAAGAGCACTTTTCAAAGTTTGTCTTCCTTGGTACACTTCCATAAGTGCTCACCATGTCCTCCCCTGACTGCTTGGCAAAAATCTGGCCGAAAATCAAACTCTATTCCGGAAGATCACGAAGTTAATATTGATTTATGAGATTGACTGCAGCTTTGATACGGTTCCGTGGTCATATAGATTTTTTGTCAGAGTCGGTATGTAAACCTTGCCCTTACATAGCCCCACAAAAGAAATTCACAAGGAAACCACAAATCTCGAAGCTTAAGGATTTTTTGGGTAAAAAACAGTTTGCTAACGATGAGGAACTCAAAGAAACTAAGAAATCCTGGCTCATGTTTTTGGCGGCAAATGAGTAGAACATGGGTATGGAAAAACTGGTCCCACGTTAAAACCAGTGTCTTGAAATCCATGGCGACTGCATAGAAAGGTAGAGGAAGGTTCTATGCATTTGTAAATAAAGTTTTATGTTTATATCTTTATTTTGTATTTGACCATGCCAAAACGTTCTTTACTTTCTGGATGACCCTCGTAATTCCTCAAAGGGTTTAATTACTTTATACTGAAGTCAACTTACTTTCTTTCTGAATAGAGATAAACACATCCAACAGGAAGTAAGTGGTTGATTAAACCAGAACAGAATTATTACTAAGCAAGCCCAATCTTTACGTTTCTATTTCTCATTAAAGATATTGTTTCTGAACACTGCCTCAGACCTAAATTGATATTGTCAGACCTATAAACTATTATTTGTTTATTACACTGTATAGTACTGAGTGTGTCGTTTGTGTGCAGGAAGCGACGACGGTGACAGCCCAGTCTGTGCTACAGAGTGTGCAAGGTCTGGAGGATCCGTGGGAGATACTGTTTGCCCGAGCAGAGGGTCTCCATGCTCACGGACACGCCAGGGAAGCTTGTACACTTGGTGTGCGGCTCGCAGAGGAGATGTTAGCTAACCCGCCTGATCTCATGATAGAACTGCCCTCCGTCCCTGCTAAGGGCAAGCGGAAAAAGGTAGTTTATTGGTCTCAAAAGAAATATCAGGGTGTCCACATGACCATAAAAGAGTGTATAAGCCATTAGTTTTCTGTTGTTCCATTTGATTTTTTATGTACAGAGGGGTGCAAAAGTAGGTATACAGTAATGAAACATTTTATAAAAATTATATTTATTCATACAAAAACCAAACTTTACCAATTTATTTGAAGAGTATTAAGAACCTAAATTAACTCTTAAAAATTGTGTACTTAACAAAAACACTCACTCCCTTTTGTATTCAAACTGTTTGCCTTCACAGTCTGAATGGCCACAAGATCTCCCGATCTGACTCCTATGGGTCTTTTCTTTTGGGGAGTCGTCAAAGACAAGGTGTTTAAGAGAGAGAGAGAGAACATCTTTATTACAAAATCGTTAAGATTTGAAATTGTGTCAAAGTACAAAATATATAAAACTATCACAAACAATATAACAACTAGAAGTCATCAATATCAAAGTCTCTCCAGTCCAGGAACTCTGCAACTGAGTAGAATGGTCTTGTAGACAGCCACACCTTCAAAGGAGTTTTTAGTTTCACTGGATCAGCCAATTTTTGAGGTCCTCAGGCAACGCATTGAAGAATTTAGCTCCAAGGTATGATGGTTTCTTCTCAAAATGTCCTGTGCGATGGTAAGGTAGGTTGTAGTTGTGGCCAAATCTTGTGTTGCGACCATGAACATTGGTATTCTTTGGTATATTCTTCTGCATAGCCACTAGCACAGTCTAGTAGATAAACAGCGACACTACCGTTAGAATTTTCTTTTCTGAAAAGGTTCTTCTGCAGCTTTCTCTACCTTCCAGTCCTGCCATGATCCTTAGAACTCTCTTCTGTAAAATCACTCGTCAAGGTTGTCCTTGTGGAAATCACGACTTTGATACCGTTCAGGCGATCTCTTGACTCCCGCTAGCGCTCATGACTTTGATACCATTCACAGCATCCTTGATCAATTATACCTAAGCAACCAATTTTCAAACTTTACCATCAGGTCGAGTTCGAATACTTGAACTTGACTCAATAATCGAGTAGTACCACACCCCTACCATATACTGTCAATATCCACAGCTTTTTATGAGAGGTATTTTTCATAACTAACAATGAGTACAATGTTTTGTTAAGATGAACCCGGCCTCTCACCAGCTGAGCGTGATTGCCTCCAACACGCTGGCCAAGTGTGGGTTCCTGTGTCAAGTGCTGGCTGAGAACAAGGAGTACTTCCACTTGGCGTTCAAGGTCGGATTGTTCGGCCTGGAGCTGGCAAGGCCTCCTGCTAGTACTAAGCCTCTTGAGGTAGTTGGTTCATCTCATTTCATGACAAGTGTATTGCATCCCATTTTAATGAACTACCTTCATTGTGCTATCTTTTTTTTAAGCCAGTAAAAGATAAGTTACAGGTAAAATGGTAGTGAACCTTGAAACGCCTGTGCAAGAGTAGTAGTTAACCTAGGCCTACAACCTAATTTTTTTGCGTTTGGTAATAGGAGGCGGAATTTATTGTTACTTTAATTATTTAATTTTTTACTAATTGTAAACTTATTTTGTTTATTCTGATTTCTTACTAAGTAACAGCAAGAGGTTCACAAATGTCAAAAATGTATTACTTATTTTGATTATTAGCAGGTTTGGCATACAACCTCTAGAACAGGCATTACTTTTGACTTAATTTTGAGTTGTATTATTTTTCCTCTTGAAGTTTTTTGGCTTACATCATAAATGTTTTAGAAGCGAAAGTTACATCAAATGTGAAAAAAAGTTAGCCTCCTCAAAACAACAAAACAAAATATTGTCATGCCATTGCATAGTTTGTTTTAAAGTGAGAGTATGATTCTAGGTGAAGCTAGCAAACCAAGAGTCTGAGCTGGTTCTGCTGCTGAAGCGCATTCCCCTGGGACAGCAGGAGCTGGCTATGATCCGAGAGCGAGCACATCAACTGAGAGAGAGAACCCTCAGATCTCGTGGCGAGGCACTGCTTCCTATCAACCTGGCCGGCTTTCTTCTTGACGCCCTTATCAATGCTTGTCGTAAGTTTACCACAGCACAAAGACTTACTGTATCAACTTAGTAATGTTCAGATATTTAGTTTCAAAAACATTGTACCCGATTTCACTTACTCGCTTAAGCAGATGGATTATTTGTGTACAGCTAACAGAGAAGTGCGGTGCCAGCTGATCGACCCGGGGCTGCGACTGCCAACTGACGAGATGTTAGGCTTTGAAGCAGCTGTTGCGGCACTAGGATTGAAGGCTAACGTTTCCGAGGCTGACCACCCCCTACTCTGTGAAGGAACAAGAAGGCAAAGGTCTGTAGGATGCTTGACTTACACCAGTTAACTATTTTTTTGAAACCATGTATGCAAATATTTTGTGTAACATAGATTTTACTTTGATTGCTTAATTCATATAAATACATCAAATCTAGTGAAAGGAGTTTGAAGGAAAGTAAGCTTATATAAAAAAACTATTATCTTGTATTTAGTACTTTTGCATTTCTAAATATACATGAATACCTGTGGTTGTGGTACAGAGGAGACCTGGCAATCTGTCTGCTGTCTCTGTACAAGGACGACCCACACAAGCTGGCTCGTATCATGGACAAGCTGTTGGACCGAGAGGTACATCAGCTGATCAAGGCACCAGTGTCGGCAACATACTACAGCAGCAACCCGCCCGTGCGCAGTCAGCTGTCCCGCCCACTGCCCAGGAAAGACTTCCCAGACCCCTTCACCCACCACCCTCAGGAGATGATGTCCATGGACAACTCAGTTTCCAGTGATCGAATTTGCTCCATCTCAGCTCTCAGTGAGTTGATTCTGTCGTTAGTAAATATGGTTGGGTTATAATTAGTTAGTGCACAAGATAAATGAGCAATTATTGAGGATTGTTCGTAAAGAAATCTAAACAGAATTGAGGCGGACCTTTAAAATTCATATTTGTACTGTACTAGTAGTTGACATTTTAAAATTAATTGTCACCAGGAATTTTGTGGTTGTTCTGGAATTTTCCTTTCAAATATACTGTATATATTCAAATGCAAGCCGCATGCGAATCTAAGATGCACTCATAAATTTCACCTGAATATGCTGTAAAAAACCTTACACCCTTGGTACAAGCTGCAACCCCATTTCATGTAACTTTAACAAGAGATAGGCTTTGATTTGCTAAGCAAGTCCAGCGCCCTGTGATTACCTAGCAACCAGTGATGTAAGTGGTTTTCGTTGTTGTTATCAGAGGCTCATTCATGGTCAAAACTAAGCAAAAGAATGTAAACACATCTGCCGCTACTCCAGTCCTTCCTTTTTGTCTCTTCTTCTTTCCTTATATATCCTTTCTAAACAAAGCCAAACGATAAGAACAAACGTAATGTCATCTTTGTTTCGTTGTATTTTCTGATCAAACTATGATCATTGGATGCTGCAACGTTCATGAAAAATGTAACACTCAAATGCAAAATCAAAACAGACAAAGTAAAACTTAACCCCAAAAGACATCCAGCTTTCCTACTAGCTGGCTGGTTAAATGTTAACTGTCAATTAACGCTGAATAGGAAAAAATGGCCCTAAATTAGAGCTGTGCTAGATCGGGTATCCGAAACCGGGAGTCGGTCAGGATTGAGATCATTTCCCGATCTCTTACCCTAAGTACCAAAATTTCAAGACGGGAAGTAAAAATTACTGTTGTATTAATTATTAAATGTTTCCTTCTAAAACACTGTATTTTTGTCATGAGTGTGTACTTCTGGTGAAGATAAGATAAGGAACTAGCGGCTGAGCAGTTCTAAGTAAACAATCCCTCTCCTCCTACTTCCCTCTGAGTGCATTTTCAATGGAGGCCGGCGGCAGCCATTGTCAAGTTGGCTGATTACGATCTCAGACAGAACCAAACATCCATTTTGTACTTATACTAGACCCTTCTAGCTCACAATATTGTCTTTTTATTGTTCTAAACCCTTTGCAATTAACTGTAAGTCAAAACTAGTATAAAAATTCAAAACATTATTTGTCAACTGAAATTCATCATTGAGTAAATGGAGATGAGATAAGGAAATAAAAAACACACTACACTCTCCTCAAAGCCCGATCCCTCCGTATCACATGCATACAGAGAAAATGCTGTGATTGGTTATGTAACCCCGCCCCTAAGTGGTTGCCTAGCAACAGCTAATGATGTAGTAGCCAGCTGATAAGGATGCAGCTGCTCCCACACTGATGCAACGCACCTCCCTTCCCCTCCTGCCCACACTGCAGCTGCTGTCTTTCCCTCTCTGCAACCATAATCCCCACCACCTTGTCTTTCTCTTTCCTTGTCCTTTCCACCTGTCTTCTTTTTCGTGCCTTTACCCCTCATCTCTGTGCGCTGGTAGCACAACAGTCTCATTCCTTCTCTCTCACGCCTTACATTAGCAGCAACCTCATTGTGATTTACGATCTTTTGTGATTCATACTCCCGACTCTCCCTGACTGTTTTTGCAATGTTTGGGGCTAAGCGAGTCAGTTTTACTTATTGTAAATGAGTGGTTTGTGGGTGAGTGGGTTATGTAATAGTTGTAATGTACTTTGAGATTTTTTGTTTTAAAACTGCACTGTGTTGTGTAGATCATGAAACGACAATAGAGCCACTAACAACTGATTGATCGTAAACAAAATAATTTGATTGAAGAAACTCAATTTTAGTTAATATTTCTTTAATATGTCTATTTTCCAGCTTTTCCGTTCCTGAATCCCGGATTCTGTTGCAAAATCTGTCCGTTCCTGTCCCGGGATTTCCAAAATTCTGCTCCCGAGCAGCTCTACCCTAAATATGCCAAAATTTCAAATGAAAACATCAGCTGATACCCAATTAAAATCAGTGTTACTAAGGCTCAAAATATAAATAGTGGCCCTCGTTAACAAGAATTGCTAGTTTTGCTATTTACATTTTTGATTTCCAGGGATTCCTCAACCCCTCAGCAGTCTTTACACATTTACACACTCAGCAGTCTTTTCATTATGTGGTATAATGAGTAGCAAGAGGTTTTTTACTAGTAGTCAAAAATACTTGTAGCTTTAAAAAGAATAGTGAGTAAAAAGAATTGAAGCTATGTGGGTGTGTGTAGATGGTGCAAACAGCAGACCTCACAGCTGCACCAGTGCCGAGTTGGAGCAAGGACTGGTCGGCTAGTCTCTCAGCAGTCCTGGTAACAGTCATGTCACTCCACCACTCGGTATGAACGCATCCACTCCCCGCTCCAAGGAAAGCAGTTCCAGGCAAGTTCACTTTGTAACTCATAGTACTCTTTATGTTCAAAGCGTTGAGTTTGAGTATTTACCAATACGACTCGATAATCGAGTACTCGCACATTCCTACACCAGAGTACACTCGGGCAAACACGATCTACATTGCACAAATAGATTGCCTGAGTACTCGGGCAAAACCGTCAAGTGCTAAATAATAAATGTATTTTCATATTGTTCTATTGTAGAATGTTTATCTTCATTCACGACATTATCACATAACATATTCGAAACGTTTAGAAGTTTCCTTGTTATCCAACATTTTTGTTATCCGCCTTTCTGCTGGCTCCTTCATACGGATAAGTGAAACTCTGACTATGCTTATTTTCTCTACTTTTAATGTGATTATTTGAAGGTTACTTAAAAATCAGTACTAAACAAATTTCAGTCTTGAAAATACTTTTCTTGTCTCAATCTTGAGACCCTTTCTGGTCTTGACCACAGGGTGTCCAGCATGGCAGAATTCGGGGAATTATACTGAATTTTTTGGAAAACCAGGAATTATGCGAATTTTGTCCCAAGGTGGAAATTTTGCAAAGGGATTGTGAAAATGGTGATTATGTCGCAGGACAGTCTAGATACCATGGCAAACAGTATCAAGTCTGGATTTTGTCGCATGCCAGCGGAAGTCAAGTGAGATTCTCCAGAGAAAAGTGTCTACAAAGGAACAAACAAAATTGGTAAAGTAACTATTATTTCAACAATGGTATCAGCCGACTTATAGTGCGGCGAAGCGGAGTTCCACGACCGATGCATAAAATATAAATCTCCAGGAAATAATAGAATGTATCAATGGGAATTTAGTTTCGGAAAATGGGAACCCTATTTTTAAAGCCTGAATTTATTGCCCCCTGTTTAAAAGCCTGCTATTGCCCCTGTCTATATAAAGGAAGCCGATTTGTAGATACATATTAGTTTAACATATAACTAACCAATTTGATAACAATACATTCTAGAAGTAGTCTATAATTAATCAATTAGTAATATTATTTATAATAAAAGTACATTGCTTACATTTTAGTAATTCCATGTAACCATTAGTATGTTGCCCAGGTTCAAGGGTAAGCGAGCCTATCCATCAATTCCAAACCAACCGTCGGAGGCTGGAGCTCACTTTACGTTTGAGTTGGCAAAGACAGTGCTGGGCAAAGCTGGTGGCAACAGTTCAACCTCTCTGTTCACTCAGCCGTCCACGTCTCAGAACCATCACGGCCGCCACCGAGCCCTGCACATGTGTGCCTTCCAGCTGGGACTCTACGCTCTCGGGCTACACAACTGTGTCAGCCCCAACTGGCTCAGCAGAACGTACTCCTCGCATGTCTCTTGGATCACAGGTAACTTCAGTTCAGACCTCAAGTTCAGTAGTTTCAACATTTTTTTTGAAAAATGATTTGAAAACCCCATTTTGACATCTATTATGCAACCTCTGTGAATCAACAAGTCTCTAGAAGGACTATTGCACATAAATGAGTTCTGGCAAAAACTAAATTTTTTATTTCTTCCAGAAATATTTTTTGTACTTATCTCCTTCGTTTTGTGATTGATTCAGTATACTACAACAAGTGTTTGTTCAGGTCAAGCGATGGAGATTGGTGCTCCTGCCATTACTTTCCTGATGGACACGTGGGAGGGTCATCTGACACCACCCGAGGCAGTGAGTATTGCGGACCGGGCATCACGAGGTTGTGACCCGAACATGGTGGCAGCTGCGGCTCAGCTGGCTCTCTCCTGCCTTCCTCACTCTCACGCTCTCAACCAACGAGATCACTCGCGCCATTCTCCAGGTAACCTTCTTTCAAATCTATTGTCAATCATAATTGAAAGAGAAAATTATGTTCTTAGTATTAACTAGCCGCTCTCCTGTACAGCACAAATAAATTAATTATTTATTTCCATTTGAAATGCATATGTACATATATTCAGTGTGATAGTCTATTGGCTTTGTGTTTACCTTTATATGTACATATATATTAAAACTTTAAGAACTAAACCAGACTGGTATAATTTGTGTCCCTAATTGAGGGTCTTGGCAGTATGAGCGAATACTCAATAAAACTTATAACGAATACTCAACTATGGTCTGATTAAAATAAGACAAACTGTGGAAATCGTTCTGATGGAATTGGCCAGTTTTTCTGATGAAAATGATTAAACAAAAGCCGCAACAAATTTGTCTTTATAAAACCAAAATACAAATTAGTTTCAAATGACTTACAGAGTAAAGACGGAATAAAGTAAAACAAAATCTCAATTAACTGTGTAAATCCAGATTCGACTAATGAGTCATGGTGATGGTTTTAATGATATAAAGTCACTTGTTTTTACCAAAGATAAGACAGGTTTTCCCTGGTTCTGTTAAGCATTCAACTATTGTTTGTGTGTATGAGCAGTGCAAGGAGCAGAGTGATCTGATGTTGGAGCACTCCTGCCTGACAGTGGAGAGTGCGGCGAAGGGTGGAGGCGTCTATCCGGAAGTGTTGTTCCAGGTGGCCAAGTACTGGTACGAGCTCTACGTGCGGGTCAGTACTCATCAACATGTTACTTAATTATATTTATTTTAGGGGTGTGTGGGTACCTGAAAGTTTGGGTATCGACAGGCGGGTCTCTCGTACCTGATGTTGGGCGGGTCCATTTAATACCCGAAAATGATCTCGAGAGACCAGGCGGACCCTTATGGTACCTGTAAAATTTGGTTGGGCCTCTACGCTTGTAACTGTCTTTGTACTATTATCCTCTGTGAGTGTAGATAAGATAAGGAAATGCATCAACAAGGCACCAATCAACTACTACACAAGTATTTTGGTTTTTAATTCTTTTTTAGTTTTAATATTCACTCAATATTTTATTAATAATAAAAGGGTCAATTCATAATATCTTGAAACTAAGAGTTGCAATATTGTGTGAGTGAAACTCTGCTGCAAAGTAATTAGCATAAGGGTTCTGTTGGCACTCTGGCAAGAGGTAGGGAAGGAGAGAGGGGGTTTGTTTACTTGTTTATCTCAGCTTGCACGGCTGCAAGCTGCCAGTGCAACAGCCCCATTCCTGACCCTCAGTTTTTTTTATCTTTTCAGTCATAGTTTCCTTGTGTACTATCAATTAGTCTCAGGAATGAGAGTGTGCTTAAAATTTAACACCATGGAACTCAGTTCCTGGTGTCACAGAACTTTTTTCTTTGAAAACCAGTTTATAGGTATAAAACTGATAGGTTATAAATTGTGTGTTATGGTTTCTACAAAATTGGTTAAAAAAAAGATGTAAAATTATGACAATAAGCCTACAACCTGTTTAAATACAAGTAAAATTAAACTTAAATCAATATGGTTGCATGGTTTGAATAATTAATCTTTGAGATTATTCTAGAAAAATAGTTTCAATATGAATAACTTCCCAGTAAACAGCGCCTTACTAACTTCCTCTCATTCTATTCATAATTTTGAGTTCCTCAGCTACCACAATGTAAAGTTATCATTTCTTCCCATCCCTAGTTAACTTGGCTTTACAGGAAAATTATATAAAGGAATTTTTTTTTTTTTTTTGCATTGTACTTTTTTTTGTATTGTTATTGTTTTCACCACAAAAAAATTTTACTATACAATAAATATGTTTTATGTTTATGTTTTTTTATCCTTTTATCCACTTATAAAATTAAAGCTAAACACTATATGAGAAACCAAGCAAAATGGCTAGCATAAACCATCACACAGAAAGGGGGGCAACACCGCGGAGGTTTCATCCAAACTGTGTTCGTGATCAAGTCACCGGACAGCGTCCGTTATTTAATTTAACGGTCGCCTGACCCAGTACACAGTTGAAACTAGAATGTTCTATGGTTTCCCTGGGAAGAGGGTCCATTGGTACACTTTCGAAGGTAGACCGCTAATAAAGAAACTTAGACAACACAAAAGTAAACAGATAGAAACCTCCGTGGGCCTTCAGCCTGGGATTAAAACCAACATATTCTTAACTAAAATATTTTAAAAGTTTTATTTATGGTTATATATGAACTGTTCACTTGGTGTTAATTTTTTAATATAAATTGGTTGGTTAAACTAAATTTCCTTGAATGCTTAATTGGTTGTTCGTTTTTATTTAGGTTAAGATATTTGTAATGTTAAAACATTTATGTTCTTACTTCTTATTCCTTTGTTCTATATGCAGTAAAAGTTTGTATTTTCCATTCTTATCATAAATAACATAGTTAATAAGATAATTTAATAGCAGGTACAATGTAACATTTAAATAAAGATATTTGTTCTTTTATTTGTTTGAATTCATATAAACACTTTATCAATAATTACTACCATGCCAATGATTAATTTACACCTGAAAAATACCTGATAGAAATAAAAAAAATACCTGACCAGGACCGACTGGAAGAAATTCTTTATATTTGGCCTGAACCCAACCCAAGTTGAAAATATAATACCCACACACCCCCAATTTATTTTGATGTTTTTCAACACTTGGAAACAAGCTGATTGCTAGTTGTTATTGTGATTTGCTCCAATGAGAATGTTTTTGTTATAATAACATTAGTTTAATAACTTTGTTATTGTATTTAATTTTTGTCATTAGGTTATTGTTAAAGTAGCTAAAGTAGTGATAAATAGAGCCCAGTAGTTAGACGTTGTCTTGCTTACCCACATTATTTAGAAGAAACAAGAACCTGCAAAACCAAGAACCATAACCAAAGAAATCAATCCACTGTTTTAACTGTTATACATTATAAACCTATACATTATCTGAATTATTGTTGCCAGCATTCACCTCTAAACGGAGAGTTGTACTTGGAAGGAGAGATGCAGGGTCAGGATGAAGGAGCCCAAGCATCGGCCATGGTACCCAGCATGCCTCAGCACAACGAGGTGGTAGTGTCCATGACAGAACCACCTCCGCCCACTCATACACCCACGCCCACTCAGTACCACCCGCCCCCGCTCACTGTGCCCTACCTGGCAGCACCCTTCGGCTTCACCGTACAGCCTCTACCCGCCCACTTCCAGGTACACCACAACAGCTGCTTATATTGTCACGTACTTATATTTGTAAGTTAAGCAATTTAATTTAAGTAATTTTTATCATACGGTGTTATTAATTTTAATGTTTATAGTGTTACAGTCTAGCAAACTCAAATTATAACTGTGATTGTCAGTACAAGTTAGGGTATTAGTAGAATTTCAACTGATTACCTGAAACTTGATGTGATAGGATGGAATAGGGAACAATAATTAACAATTACTGAATATCTATAATCTTTATGTCAACCTCTTATATTTATTTAATAATTAATATTTAGGTTCTGTTCACAAATTACTTATGGCATAGGTTAGTTACTTTTTATTTGACTTGTAATGTTTGGGTTATTTTGATGTTAGTGTGGACTGGCGTGGTATTAGCTTGACATTATATTTTTCACTAGTTTTAATGTAAGATAATGATTTTAATATTACAACAGGCCACACCATATTTTATAACAACTAAGCAAATGACTAATAATAAAAAAAGCAAAACAAACAAATGCGTGGAAAAATTAGATATTAATCAAAATTAAAATTTTCATCACGATTTCTATTCTTGTAAATTTTGGCTGATTCTCGATCTGGTCAAATTTAGACCTTAAAAACCTGCTCTCGCACACCTCTAATTTACTACCTCCAACAATTTCTTAATTCAATAACCTGGCATAGACCACTTTCTGTGTTGAATATTTCTTTAAGAACAATACAGTCGACATAGAAATTAGTCTATTATTATGTTTATAGAATGTTTTAACAGAGTTTACTGTTCCAGTTGACCAGACATCCTCACTTGGCTCACCAAGTATATCACCTGGCTCCCCGACGTTTCAATACCCACCGCATGCAGCTAACAACCAGCCGCGCTTATACCAGCATCAGCCAGGTACTGCTCAGACCTTAGTCATACTGTACATTCAGTTAGAAAACTCTAGAATTGTGACAATAAATGACATGACACAAAAATAATTTGTAGATATCTTCTCATAAGAGTAAGTTGCGTTTGGAATAAAAATTCTCTGAAGAATAGGAAAATTGTAATGAAGATTTTTATTATATACATTTTGAAACCACACTAAAACTACTTTTCTACATAATCTGTTCTTATTACAAATTTAGGCAATTATCATACCGATGAATGAGGCTTTAAAATTTCTTAGTGCTCCAATTCAATTCTGCCTCCTGTTCCTTCAACCAGTTTATTACTTCTTTCTGCTGTCACCAGTTCATCATTGTCAGAGCTTAGCAATGTCGTTTAGCCAATACTTCTTCATCGGGGAACAGTGGTGAGTAAATCAATGCTTATCTGCACAATTTGAATGGGAACAACTCACACCTTTCATTATGCGGTCAATATGATCTTCCTTATGCGACGCTCTTTGCATGCATTTTTAGTTTTCTGTGAAGAAATGATTTGTGTCCCCACTGCAAATACATTATGCATTAGCGGCAATTTAAGTCTCACAGTTAACATGTTTTCACCCATGTTTCATCAAATAAACAATCGAAAGTGGTGAATCGCCATATTTAGGTAATGGTCCAAAGTGTTAGCATGCACCCATTAAGCTGACAGCGTTGTGTGATTTTCATTAACTTTTACCTTAAGTTCGGCATTAAGCCAAGCTGGTATATTTCCACTCCGCTTTTTGCCATGCAAACTTATTTCACAACTGCCGACCCGTTTTAAAGCTAATAAGAGATGCTCCATTGACGCCTCCACCTTCATGATGGTATGTCCCACTTCTTCACAAACTGCCGTAAATTTCAATTCTTTAAGGTTTTGGCAAAAATGTTAAGACTCCGCACTTTAATTTGGCGGCACTTCTCCATATTGAAAGTACTTTCCAACGTTGTGAAAAGGTCGCTGCACTGTCAGTTAGCGAGTATTGCTCTACTCGCAATTCTTGCTTATTCTGGAAAGAGATTGTATATCTTGCACCCAATGTACAATGGTTTTCTTTTGAGTTTGAGTATTTCCACATTCCTAATGTACTCACATGTTACAATTATTGGTGTCGTGTTTGTTTTAGCCTCCTGGACTGCAGTATTATGGTGTAAGGTCTCATGGTCCTGTTCCCCACAACTTTTTCCCCATTGCCGCCACCATGCAACCTGCCACCATAGCTCAGGTAGACTATTTATTTAAGGTTATACAAATTATCTTAATTACTTACTCTTATTATCGAATTTAAATAAATAAATAACTAAATCTAACCAAAATAAATGTGAATATCGGACAATCTTTTAGCTTGTTTTCATCAATTGAGTTGTTTTAGTGAAACTGTATGTTTCTTTAAATTAGGGGTGAACAAGACCCAAAAATAGGAAATTCCCAACAAAAATAAAATCTAAAATCCCGGTAGAATTCCTAAAAACAGGATTTTTTCGGGTTTTAGGGATTTTTGGAACAGAAGAGATTCTCGAGGAATTTTGAAGCGGTAGGAATTTTTTGAAAACCTTTTTGGGCGGATAGAATTTTTTAGCAAAAATGGGAGTTTAAAAGGAATTTTTGCAGATCTTATAATTTGACAGGATTTCTAAACAATCTCATTTTTTTCATAATTTTACTCTGATCAATGATCAGTTTTCTAGGTGAATTTGTATAAACATTCTCCCAAGTAGTAAACAAATCAAAATGAACATTTTTAAACTATGTTTAAATGTTTACACTGTTTTAAGGAGTTATTATTTTAACCTATTTTGACATCTTAATGTTTACAACTCCTCGTAATGATTACAAAGTTTAATTTTATGGTAATAGCAATATTAATATGATCATTAATATCAAATCACAATCATGCTGTACCATACACATTTCTTTTCAAGCCCATAAATGGAACACAAGATTCGGTTTTGTAGGGTAATTATACGTTTTTCTTACTGTAATAAACCTTTTTCAATTTTCCAACCATTTCTTTATTATTTCTAATGACTAAAATAAGGTATTAAATATTAATCCCACCCAACATTTCCCGATTTCAAGCAAGAAAAAGTGTTTCTTGCCCGATTCTCGCTTGAAGGAAATATCTAAGATGGGTCGGTTCGGTTCTCAATTATGGTTCCACCGGTTTTGCGGAACCGATCCACCCGATGAGCAAACAAGGCTAAACATCTGTTCCTAGAACCTGGGAAATCACAACCGGTACCCTGGCGGCGACCCCTTTCTTGGCTCCCATGCGCTGGCAGTAAAATCCTCGACTTCAATTACCGTTGGCGATTTCTTGACTCTCGGTAGCCAGCGTTGAAATCCACAACCCGATTTACCGTTAGCGGCGTTCTTGAAGCTGCGATGGCGTTGACTTGTCCGACGCTCGAACACGTTCAGCAGCGATTCTTGATTGCGCCATGTGATAACAACCGGTTACCGTTGGCATGATTTCTTGTCCATTGCCTTCGCGGTAAAAGCACGAACCGATTGTTTGCTGGCGTTTTGACAAGGCATGGTGAAATCACAACCGGTACCGTTAAGCGGCGATTTTTGTCCCTTCTCAGTTCAGCGGTGCGTCCGCGACCCAATACTGACGACAAATCTGGAGATTTGAGGAGCTGCCCGATGGTTTACAGTGCATTGTCAAGCTCGAACTTCGATCGAAAAAATGGTACTTTCGCAACCAATTATCAGGAAAGAACCGATGGAACCCGATGCCGAAATGGCTAGAAGACGTTTACCTGTAAGCGGAACCGACCAATCCTAGAAAATCCAATCGATCACCCCTACTTTAAATTAAAAAAAATATTAGCTGTTGCGATATTATTATATTTTGTCATGGTCACCAATTACAAGACGGGTTTACTGTTGTTTAGACTCAGATAGTGCTGCTTATAGTGTGTCCAGATATCTCTGCCTCCACCCCAGCAGCAGGTAACAATAATAACAAATATCAATACTGTATATACTCAAGTCTAAGATGCGAATCTAAGACGCACCCATAAATTTCCCCTGAATATCACGGTAAAAACTCTACACCCTCAAGGCACGCACCTAGTTTTTTATAATGTCAACAGCTAGAGGGCTATGATTTGTCAGGCCCTGACCCCTCCTTAGCAACCAATGACATAATTGCCAGCTGCAGCTGTCAAGAGTAAAAGCAGAACAAAGAATGCATCACGATTGCCTACCCTCTCCCATCCCAAACCCGATTGCCTACCCTCTCCCATCCCAAACCCGTGTCCAAGTGCTACCCTCTTAAGTGCTCTCTTTTTGTCATGACAAAGACCCCAAAAGGGCCAAAAATTTGACAGTTTGTGTTCTCTTATGTGTTTCCACTTTATACAGGTTTACTTTCTATCTCTTTGTGAAACCTATCAACACAACAAAATATAAACACTTACAACTAACCCAAAACATTTTTAATTGACAATGCATTTTACGATGAGTTTATGACTTACTATAGTTAAATTAATGATTAGTTCAATATCATTTATTTTTAAGGCCAGCCCATAGCATTGTGGTTTAGGTTCAAATGATGTGTTTAGCTCGTTTATTATAAATATTTTGTCCCAAAATTTAAAGTTTCATTTATTTTAAAACCAATATTAGAAAGAAAACTAATGTAATTTTGGTGTAAGTAAATGGCTGACTGGATTTGGTTGTAGGTTCACAGACAAGCGCACCAGTACAGTTCAGCTCAGTTGCGTTACTTACTGGCGGCGACCGGTCGGCATGTTGGCACTGGACACTCTCTCACGCAGAGTGCACGACGACAGACCTCAAGCCAAGTATGCTCGCAACCCACCCTACGGCGAAGATGTCAAGTGGCTGCTTCGAGTCTCTAAGAAACTTGGTAATTATTGCCATTCGATGTACAGAAGTTGTCTGTTATTCCATTTTTCCTAGAAACCTTTAATAATAATAATTTTTTTTACTTGCCAATCCTGTCCTCTTGTACAAGCAGTATGTTGAGGTCAAAGGGTTTCTCCATCATCTCTTCTGTCGGTGAAGGGGTGTTGCTATAAGCCCTCTCTCTAGCAGACCCTCTTCTATCTCTTGATCCCTTCCAATTGGTCTCCCTCTTATTCTCTTTCCTTAACTTTGGTTTATTTAAGTCTAGGCAGTCTTGAAACAGGCATTTTTTTAAGTGCCAAACCACCTAAGTTGTTGCTCTTGGACTATTTTGGCTACAGGCTTTACATTTAAATTGCTTCTTATTCTTATGTTCCTTACTCTATCTCTTCTTGTTTTATTTTCAAGTTTACGCAAAAATCTCATTTCCATAATTTTTTTTGAGTAGTTAAACTATAAATTTACAATAACCAGTTGTATCCAACTTGACACTTATCATAGAGAGCTTTCCATTTAGTTTTTTGTAATTATTTTGTTGTTATCTTCGGTTATTATTCTGGAGTATTGTCTTGTTACCTATAATTGTGACTATAATTAGCGAAAATGATGGTTTTAGTTCAGAAAATCGATAATGAGATTTCATAATTACAGTAGAGTCTCGATAATTTGAGCCTCGGTAATCCAAGCCTCCCTGTAATCCGAGGTACCCTTAAAAAATTACTGTACTGTACTCAGAAATATTTAAAGTTTTTTTATGATTTCGATAACGCCTTCAATTTACGTAGTGCCTGCATATTTGTTAGTGGCACGCTGTTTACAAGACAGCTGTTTGAGTAAGTACAGTACAGTATTGATTTTTCTGAGTCAGGTCAATGGAACCTGTCTCACTAATAATAGATGATACAGTGTCGCTCTTCCTGTCACTGACTCCGGTAAGGACTCCAGTCTAGCCAGTATTTGACAGGTGTACAGTAAGTGTTGTTGTGTCTGCCTCAGTGTGGATTATATTTGTGTGTTCGAGTGTGAATTGTGTAGTGGTGTAAATGAGTGGAAAGGCGAAGAGAAAGTTTGTGTCCATTAAAGAAAAGTTAACAGCGTTGAAGAGGATTGATCAAGGGGAATCGCTAAAGAAGAAGGACTGGCAGCACTGGAGACAGCACTTCTCTATGTCGAGCAACAACGGGCGAAGCTTACCCCAGCGATTGATGCTACTCAGGCGATGGCATGACATGACTGCCAAGAAGCAGATGTACAAATTTAAAACAAAAACTTTGGACTCTTTTTCAAGTTGTAAATAGATTATTTAAAGTCATGTACTGTAAACGGTTTATCTTTATTATGTATACGTACTTGTAATACTTATGTAAATTAAATATGACTTATTAATACATTGAAAACTCTTTCTGTCTCTGTTTTCCGTATAATCCGAGTTTCTCGAGATCCGAGTACCATCAGCCCCAATTACCTCTGATTATCGAGACTCTACTGTATATAGAACATAATAAAGTAAAAATTCTCTTTGCTTGAAAGATGTGGCTTGTGTAAAGATGTGGCTTTGTGTAGGACGCATGTGTACCTTCACCAGTTGTGTGTGTGTGCGGTGAACAGCATCGTGAGTCCGTTTGTGCTCCATGACCTCGCTCTGGAAGCTGCTCACTATTTGTCTCCAGAGAACCACTACTGCAACAACCCCGGACTCGTCATGCAGCACTTGCGCACAACCCTCACTCCTCTCGTCCACAAGTGCCAGCAGATGTTAGTACTTTTTCAATTATACAATATTTTAGATTTTTATTAGTTTTGGAAGCCCTAACTCTAGGGATGAGTCGGTTCTCGGACATAACCGGAACCGAGAACCAAAAATTGACAAAGTCGGTTCCAGAACCGGCCCGATAATGCGAAATAACACATTGGGGTTAGAAGTGTGCGAGTACTCGATGTATCGATACCGAGTTCGAGTATTTACCGATACTCGAACTCGGCTCGACCGATTGGTAAAGCTCAAAATTTGGTCAAGTAATTTGCAGCGAACAGTATCAAAGTCGTTGATTTCACCGCTGGCGCAAAGTCGAGATGTGAACGGCATCGTGATTTCACCTGGAGCGAGGTTTCAAGAAATCGCCATGAAGCGGAATTAATCGCGATTTCACATCAAGGCGTATAGAGCAAGATCGCGCCCGTGAATCCAGCACCTGTATCGAAAGTGGTTCAGCGAGTGTCAAAAGATCGCCGTGAACAGTATCGAATCAAGTATTTCCCGCGAGGCGTGCAGAACCGGTCGAAAAAAATTTTTCTCGTGAAACGATCGGTAAAATTTCACCGCGGTGGCGGGCCCATAGCGGGAGTCAAGAGATCGCCGCCATTTATCTCCACCGACAGAACCGAATCGATTTTTTTCAGAACTAAAATTTTGGAACCGACCCATCTCTACCTAACTCTTTGTTGTTTTATCTGTTTCCAAACTAAAGAGGCACAATACAAAGGTTTATTAATGTGTAAATAATCAAGCCAAACTTGGCTACATTGACAGAGTCCTAGCTTCAACTCTAACTCAATGTAAAATTAATTTCCAAGGATTTTTTCTTCTTTGTGTCTGTTTTGTTTTCACTGAGCGTTCAGAAAGGTTTGTTGCAAAACTGAAACTTGATGTGATAAGGAACAATAATTAACCTGAATGAATATTTATAACCTTTATGTCATAACCTTAATATTTTAGTTTAATATATCTGGTAGGTATAGGTTAGTTAAATTTTACTTGTAATGTTTTAGGTTATATAGGCGTTGGTGTTGTCTAGCCTAGGCCTAGCTAGCTACAGCTTGACAATATATTTGTTTACTCTTTTTAATGTAAAATAATAATAAAACATAATTATTGGTCATTTAAAACTGGACTAATATTTATTTATGTGTACAATACTTAAACTACAGGAGCACTCAGGAAAAATAAAACTCATAACACTTTCAATATTACAATATTAATTTCAATATAATATCCTAGAACAACTGAGCAGACTACTCAATAATAGGAAAAACAAACAAATGGGGCGAAAAATTTATCAAAATTAAAATTTATCGTTTCAATCTCGATTCTTGAGATCTTTGCTGATTCTCGCTCAATCTCGTCTCGATCTTAAAAACCCTGCTCTCCCACACCTCTTAACTTTTTTTCTTGTTTTTGCATCTGTTACTTCAAATTAAGAATTTGTACTTTGCAAGAGGCTCGTATGTTTCTTCTCAAAGAGCACACATAAATAGTATGTGAATTGTGACAGGTATATCCAGTGCATGCATCAGAAGTTGTACCACTTGACGACAACAGACTACGAAGAGTTTGTGAACACAGTGATCTCAGCACGAGCTGCATTCCAAATCACGCCTGAGGGCAACCAGCAGTTCAAAGAGTGGTTGCAGTCCATACGCAGGTAAGCCATTAGCACTAACACACTTAATCAGAACTTATTTAAAAATGTTATTATTTACTGATCTTTATGTATCACTGATTAAAAACCATTTGATACTTTTGAAGTTAAATTTCTTTTGATCAGTGATAGGTAATTTTCTAAAAACAACTCTTAGTAAGTAAATAAAACAATTATACCAAATGTGTTTTAAATACAGGGTGTCCAGTAATTAGGGAATCAAACTTCACCAGGTGATTTGTCAGGTCATAATAAACAAAAATTTTGTATAACACATAGGCCTATCTCGCTTAGTTTTCCGTCTGTCTGTGTTTTTCACTAAATAAATGTTTTCTCCAAGGTCAATTAGGTTACAAACTTCGAATTTTGCACATTTGTTAGTATAATTAATACCAATATTTGAAAAATAAATTTGACTAATTTTCACTTCCGGTTTAAAAATGGCAGCCTTTTTAATTTTTCTAAGCTGAATAACTAAAAACCCTTAAATTTTATGGTAAATACAGAAGGATAACAATACGTGACAAATTTTTAATTTTTATACACATTTTAGAACCAAGTTGGTTGTGCTGCGATAAGTATTAACGGAGGTATTAAAGTTTTCCTGAACACACTCCTCTATTTACATTTGAGAAACATAAGTCAATCCATTAACTTCGTCTTCTTGAGGCAGCTGTTTTGCTTTCATCGTTTATTTCAATACTTTTACTTGAACATTACCTATTGATTTTATTGTCTTAGATCGAAATCATGCAAGAAGGACTTGTGGACCCAGATAAATGCTGCCCTTCAAGCTAATGGAAAATGACAAAGGAGTGAACTAGGTAAGAATGGAACTCAACTAATTATCTTTTGTAATAAATGTGTATTTTGTTAGTGTATTACAGATATTGTATACAGAGCTAAACAAGAGAAAATAATTTAAGATCATAATTTGACTTAATTTAATGCGTTATTTCAACTATGTTTTATTTCTTTCTCTTCAAAAATTTGTATTTCTTATCGTTATGCGCTAATGTGTTGGCTCCTGCCCTGGTTACAGTGAATGCTGTTTTTGGATCAGAAGGTAAAGCTAGATATTTATTGGTCTTTTGCTTCTACTTTTTCTGTCCTAGGAGCGTTGGCTACAAGCATAGGTGATTCAGCTACGAGTCTTAACATAGTATTTCCTACTAATTAACAGTTGAGAGCTCAAGCGTTTTTTAGAGCCCCTGTCGCAGAGCCAAATCCCTGCTGGGAAATAGGGACTGAATTGTAAAGTCAGGTGGCTGAAGTGTGAGCAGTCATGCAACTCGCACCTACATACACGAGTATACGGGGGGGTACCCAAAAGTATCGAGAATCGGTCGATGGCGAGGTGGGGAGCGCATAGTTCACATTTTGGCGATAGGGATGAAAGCCCAACTCTTCCTGAGTTCAGTGCACTTGGTGTGGCCAGTCTGAGAGGCTGTGAAGAGGAGCTGTGTGCGTTTTTCTAAAAGTAGTTTTTGTTCTGCCTCGATTTGTTTTGATGGTTTAATTAAATGGACAAAGTTCAGCAGTGAGGTTTTTCTTTTTCTCGGTAAGAATGCGTCAGAAACGGTTGCAATTATTAAAAAGCTTACAAAGACGATGTTTTGAGCAAAACCAGAATGAAACTAGTATTTTTCCCAAATTCAAGATGGCGCCATGTCGATTGAAGACAAGCCTCGTCCTGGACGACCTTCAAATTCTCGGACTAATGAAATTGTTCAGAAAAACCGTCAATATTGCATGAAGACCATCGGAGGACCATTGGGAATGCTTCTTTGCTGTCTGGAGTGTGTTTAAATTCAGTTTAGCGAATTTCAACACACTCCAGACCTAAATTTTGGCAATATGGAGACTGGTTCTTTCATCATGACAATGTGCCTGCCCATGTAGCCATCTCAGTGCGCTAGTTTTTGGCCAATACCAGCATGACCGCCCTTCCCCACGACCCATACTCGCCAAATCTTGTTCCACGACTTTTTTTTGTTCCCCATAGTGAAAAATTACATAAAAGATCACCGTTATGACGAAAATGAAAGAGGGAAAAGGCAAACGAGGATGGAGCGTGCAGCCATTCAGACTAAGGGGTATGAGGGGTGCTTAAAACCATGGGAGCATCGAATGAACAAATGCATTACACTAAATGGGAGTATACTGAAGGTATACATGTAAATAGTAAAAAAATAATAAAATATGGTTTTTATAATGGAATTCCTGTAATTTTGGGTACCCCCTCGAACAACACTCTCAACCTCCCGCAAAATGCAATTATTAGAACTGATAACCACATGATTTACTTCACCCTTCCAGCAATCACTAAATATTAGTGACCGTGACAATTTTTAGTATTCCGTGTAGGGGTGGAGAAGACTAAAAATCGGAAATTCCGAACAAAAATAAAATCCAGAAAATCAGGCAGGTAATTCTTAAATACAGAATTTTTTCGGTTGGAAGGGATTTTAGGAATTTTTTTAGGACGGAAGAGATTTTTTGGGAATTTTTGAAGCGGTAAGGATTTTGAGTTGAACATTTAGTAGGCTTCTATTGGCTTTTGTCTAAGTTCTGATTAGCAAATTCTGCTGTATGGTAGTTGGTAATTTGATTAAATTGTTCTGAACATATTCTTAAATTTTGGTAAATTTGCCACCACCCAAGTTTTACCTGAAGAATGCTTTCAAAATCTAAAATATTTACTACCAGACCGAATTAAAAAATACCTGCACTAACTAAAATGGCAATCTTTTCAAATCAGTTATGTATGGGTAACCATGGTAAAACTTGCTTTATTTAATGTTTGCAGGTGCAGCGTTTCAATGCGGGGACGGAGGAGACTCCCCAAACCTCTGGAGTAGTTAATAGACATCACGACAACTGCAGTCTTCAAGATCATACGTTCTGTAACTCTCTCTTGCTCTAAATACTCAAACCTCTCTTCTGGCTCTGGCCATCTTGTTTCCACAACTAACTGTTAAACCTAGATTTTTGTTAAGACTTAAAATTTGTTTACTGAACAACTGTTTAAGACACCCGGCCGTGAAAACTTTCTTTTTCATATCCATCCTACCTTTCTGAGTGATTTAAAAATAATGATATGCAAACTACAGTAAAAATTCAATTATTTGGTTTTTGAAAATTTTATTTTGAAAATATTGTTTTTTGGTCTTAAACGTATTTTACGAATGACGTTATTGCCCATATTGTTTTGAACTTATAACTCCATTATGAAATGAAAATGACTTTAAAAGAACTACACAAATCACGTTTAAAAGATTTATGTTAGACTTAACTTATTTGATAGTTGTAACTTATGGTATTTTTCACTTCCATTTTGAAATTTGAGTTTCAATTGACAATGTGTTGTTAAAATGCGAGGAGAGAGTTGAGTATTTAAGCAATTGATTTAGATTAATTTTGTTGTGTTCCTTCTGACTGTAGAATGTGAGCATTTGACAACATTTTCTTTTGTTTCTTGACTTTCTTCTTATAAATATAATAACTCTTCTACAAATATAATAATTACATAATGATTGATCGACTTATGCGTGGTTTTCTTTTTTAGTATTGGAAATTAAATGTGACATCGAGTTGAAGATTTGAATTGTCGTTGCCTGTATTTTCTCATTACTTATTTTCTTCTTCTTAGAATTATTCTTTTATGGGCCAATCGAAACCTTATTCAAAGTAAACTTACAAAAAAAGTACAAAACTAAATTTTAATTTTATTATTTACAAAATATAATTTGTATTCGTAATGTTTGAAATGACAGATATTTAATCGATTATCAGAATTGAAAGTGTTTTGAATGTTTGAGAAAATACGGCTTTTAGATAATTAGAGATAAAGTCTGAATCTATTCTGTTCGTATTATATCGCTAAAGTATATATCGATGTGTGTGACTGTTTTTTTACGGAATGTAACACATAATATATTTAGTTTTGATAAATCGCAGTAGATATATATTATACTTAAGTTAAGCCGCAAAATAGGTTATCAACATAGTTAAATTTTCAACGGTCAAAAAGATCAGTTATTACTTTGCAAATTTGAATCTGATACTTAAATGTTACTCATGTAAATTATAAGTTTTTCCATGTTGATTTTTAAAGTATTACCAAACAATAAAAACTAAACCTTGTTTGGCATTATTTTGTTACACTCAATGTGTCCAATTTAAAAACATATGATCTGTGTCTGTTTGGTTTGATACAGTTTTAATTTGTATTTCAGTTACTTAAATTTAAATGTAAGTTTTATCTGAACCAAAATTAGTGTAAACAAAAATAGTTTTAAGTATCAGGTTCAAGTTTGTTAAGCCGTTAAACGTTTTGTTGTTGTTGAGAAAGATTTATTTTCATTTTATTACATTTATATAAAATTATTTATTAAATAGATATAGACGGAACTTAGGTCCATATATTTTAATCTTAGTTTTAAGTTATTTATCTGGAATGTAGGTAAAATTTTAAATGCAAAGTTTGACTAAATTTTCTTATAGTTGAATTCAGTTAAATATAACATAATGTTCTCTGATGTGCAGATTATTTATTTTGTTTTGTTGCTATTTAAATGAGAGTTTTACTGCTGTTTTCAGTTTTTATTAATTTGTTTGGTTTTTAAACCAATGGTCTGTTTGCATTACCTAGCTATCTCTTAAAAATTGCTTTGGTAAAACATAAGACATTTTCATGTTATAGACATAGTTAATCTGATTTGTCCCTGAATTAATTCACATTTTATGCATCAATAAATGTCAACTTTTATATTATACCAGCATTGATTATTTTTTACCTGTGGTTCTTTTATTCAATCAAAACATAGCCTATGTACTATTTTTAACACACCAACATAAAATTTACTTCACAACTGAGCTAAAATGAAAACCTATTAATTATCAAAACAAATAAAAGGGTTAATTAATAAGTTGTTAACCACTTGTTAAACATAACTGTTTCTGTTGAGTGTTTAATTTATATTTATTCACATCATTCACTGCCAAACCATTTGACCAATTCACCTCAGATTTCCAGAATAAGTCCTTTTTACTCTATTGAAAATGTAGTCATAATTTCAATGTTGAAATGCAGTTTTAATTTTTGCCCTGAAGCAACAGTGCTTTGTTTTGATTTTAGTCAAACATTCGATCATAAAACTATACCCATATAACAAATGAATTCTGTTTAGTAATTTCCATAGAAATAGAGCTATTCATTTCATTTCTGGCTAGAGAAATGAAATGTCAGAGAATAAATAAATAAATGGTTTATTGAAAACATGTGACATGTTATGCAATCGTCAGTTCTATTTTGAAGCTAAAAATTTTCCACACATTCTAACATCAAAATCGCATTCATACATACATTTTTGACATTCACTCTTTCATTCATTCAAATTGAACCACTCTAGTCCCATTAGACATTTGTTCAAGCCCTTAATGTTGTTTCCGCCTGTATTATAAAATGCTTCTATGCAAAAACTTTTTCAGACGAAGTTTAAAAAGCCTTGCTCCTGGGCACTTTGATCATTCTGGCAACTTGTTGACGAAGCTGAACTCCTACCTGAGAAGGTAAACGTTCATGAACTGCCATTCTGTGTCTCCCAGTTCGTAGTTTTCCCTGCCTCTAGTTTCATAAGAGTGATGTCACCTCTTACGAGACCGCGATTTTGATTTGGAAAAAGACATGTTTCTAAAATATAGAGGCAAGGTAGTGTCAACAATTTCAATTTTGAATGCTGGCTCAAGACGACTCTCCATTGCAATTTTGCAATGGCCAGACTGCTTTTTTGGAGAATGAAACTCTGGCAAAACTTGATTTTGAGCATCCACCGTGCCAACTGGTGAGGATAGATGGGGTAGATTAATTCGTAATACTGTGCATCAGTACCTGAATTGGGCAGACAGTTGCCTCAAAACATAAATGCCTGAGGCTAATTTTGAACAGACATCTGCCTACATGGCATTCCCAGGTCAACCTTCGGTCAAAGGTGTATCCCCAGGAACTGGCTGAGTAGAAAGGTGTGGTTTGCAGTTATTTGCTTCCCAACACCTTCTGAGTCATATGGCAAAACTTTATATATACTGTATGTATATATACAGGGTGAATGGCAAAAGTCACCATCCAAAAAATGCAGTTAAACTGTAGCTAGTATTAAACATAACCTACCAGTATTATTTTAATGTACCTGTTAGAGAAGCTGTTCAGAGTGATCACCGTCATTGTCTATACACTTGTTGTACCTTTTCAAATTGAAGCCAATTTTTTTAGCTGTTTACAATTTTAATACTAGCTTTCATTTTATTTTACCATATGGATCGTACTTTCTTTATGTTTATACTAAGAAAATTATATTTTGCTTGTGGTAACTCGCCAAGATGATGACTTAATAGTCAAAACTGGTCTAAACATACACAAGTTTTTACAGGGTCCTATGTTTCTCTTCTTTATACAATATATAATTATAGTAACCCTCAGTGAGAGAAAAAAGAGAGAACAATTATTTTTTATATTTTGGCATTACAATTTTGCCTTCTACGGAGCTGCACACTTACTTAATTAATCCCAGGGCCATTTATATCCGGCCGGTATTTAGTAAATTAACGTGATCCCTCACCTGGAAGGGTATTCAGATCTTCCCTCAGTAGCCTCCAAGCCTCCCATGTCTTTCAAAACTTCATTCCACCATCTCTGTCTTGGTCTTCCCCAGGTCTTTCTACCTTCAGGCCTCCTTTCATAATTTAGAGCTACACACACAAATAATAATGTTCAGAACTCAATATCAATTGCATAACGATAACATTTTGAAATCATGTGGTTAAAAACCATTTAAAATTAAAAATAGAGTAATAAATATACAATAAAATGTATATCATCTGATGTTTAGCCCATCTGGAAACGGGATTTGATATTAGTTGATAAGCAATTTCTTTTCTTCTAATTGTGTGTATGTTTAATTTTATGCCCTCCTTGGCTTCAAATGGCATATTTCTGCTCTTAACATTCTTCAAAGGTATTCTTATTGTGAGAAATTGTCAATGTTATTTTGTGAACTATGTCATGCCTATGATTATTTATTCGTAGCCTTAATGGTGTGATATTCTTCAATGTAAGAAATTGTCACACATTTTACATTTCAATTGGTAAATTACATTTCGAGTGTCACAATTTATATGTTCGCTGATGGATAGTTTCTTCCTGTGTATGCCACTTAAAAACTTTAGACTCTGCCATTAATTTGCAGGAAATGCATCTCGATTTGTTGCAAGGTTCGCATCCATTATTGTTTGAAGGTGAATTATTACTGTAAAACATAAGACATGTGAGAAAGAATGTTTTGTAGATTTGGTGTTTTCTTGAAAATTACTTTTGGGGGTTTGCCGAAAATTTGTTTTGTTTCTAGGGATGTCTGTAGGATATTATATTTATAAAATATAAAATTATACCATTATTATTTATTAGAAACCTTTGCAAATAACTGCACAATTAAAATGACACAGTTATATTTTAATACAGACTGACGAACCCTCCCTCACACAGGTAATTTTACCCATGAGGAGGCTTTTTCCATATTATAAATTTATAACAATGTAATTAAGTTATATTAATTTATAACACTATTTTAAAAATTTGTAACGAAAATATCAATTGGAAATAAATGATTTATTACTATTATTTATTTAGTAGATTTAGTAAAAAATTTCCCCTAATTGGTATTTCAAATTTAAAAGATGGTACTATTTTTTTTTTAGTAACTAATTAAAAGCGATAGCCTAACTTTTTATTTTAAGATGTAATATTAATCACCACATAAAAAATGGTACTTAATTCTTTTATTAAAAAGTAGGCACTATAAATAAATGAGCAATTAACATGTTCACTACCACCATTAGAGAAATAAGTACATATGTGTAGTAACAACCCATATTTGCGGTAGTCTATATAATTATGTTGTTAAATAGAACATTTTTACCAGTTAAATTTTAATCAAACTCTTTATTATGTAATGAATGTCTTACTCAGCTTTCTGTATTCATTTGTGTTGAAAATGAGTTTTGTGCTAAAAAACTGTATTTAACGTTCCGCGGGCGGATTGGTATTATGCTAGCGCACTCTGTTTCATCACTCCAGTGGCGCGGGTTCGATCCCCACAGTCACCACTACAATTTGTAAAGTGACTATACGGTAACGCTAGGTAAAGGTCGAGGTTGAGTGGTAGAGAGGACTTTGTAGTCCTAACTTCGCCTCGGTAAACAAGACAAACCTCACCTATTTTGATCTGATTTCAATTAAATCTTTACAACCCACTTTCGGTATACTAAACACTTTGTACTGTTTCCCTTGGGCTCCAACCTCAAAAAACCATGTTCCACCGATTTTACAGTTAGGAACCAAACATATTATTTCACCGGTTTTCAATAGCTAATAACCAAACCTTCAGCCTCGAAGTAATTTTCATTTATTTAGTAAAAATATAAATTGTGTGGTACGTTTTGACTGTACTAACTAATCTGTGTCCAAATATTGGATTTTACAATTATTGAGAACTTATATTAGAAAATATAATGCAATAGACTTTTAAACTAGGAGATGTGTTTATTTCCTATTTCAGACTCAGATTGAAGAGATAAAGATAAAATCTATAGTACCACAACACTGCAGTCAGCTAGCTATATTAACCATCATAAAAAGTTGTCTGGATAAAAATCTGGTTATATGTCTTCATATTCTTTTACGAGCTTAGTTCATTTTGGTTTGGCAGTAAAGTCTTTTATGAAAGTTTTGAAGTTGAAGCTCAGTCTTTACATGCCTAATAGCTTACATGGGCTTGTTTCAGTCAATTTACATCATAACATTTTTGTTATTTGAAACTTCCGCCCAACATTACTTTGCTTTTTCTTTGGGGTTCTTATCCTATTTTCTATTTATACTGTAATTTGTATTAATGTTAACTTATTAAACAGGAAATCATCCACTTAGGGCTATTATCGTTATTAACAAAGACAAGAAAACAGAGCACAGCACCAAGACATATTAGCTCCTAAACCGGTCGTGTTTCAATTAAATATAAAAAAAGGGTACTACTGTTTTTCTTGTCTTTGTTAATGTTAACTGTTTGTAAAATAATCTATAAAAAAGAGTTGGCATTGAATTTAGTTTTAACATTAAAAATACAAATTAAGGAAGTCACGCTAAGCCGCTATCCTTGTATTTCCATTGGTCATTAAGCTATTAATTAATGACCCATTCTAAGGAAGAGTCTTCCTTAGTTTGTAACAAGACTGCACTCATAACTCATTACTACCACTCATCACACTATCCTTCACCACATATTTGCCTTTGTAAATATTTCTCATGAGAGTGGTCGGCATCTCAAATAGTTATATAGTTATAGTTACAAAATGGACACCAGTGCTTTTCTTTAGCAAAACCTCAGTGAAATAAATTTTAATACATGAGGCATTTCGATCAGCAAAGGTGCCTTCTTCAGATAAGCTCAAAAATTCATAGTGTCTGCACGATAGAGTCACATATGAACAGACACTCACACACATATCTAGAACATGTTTGCAGAAAACAATACTTGACACTTGACTTGAGACACCGACCACTCTTTGTGATGTGATATTTTACACTGATGAAATTTAGTTAAACTATAATTTGGAAATTATCTAAGTAAGACCATCTATGAAAAAAATTATCATCGTGTTTCAAGTTGCCTTATAAAAATGGTGGCTATTTATCATATGTTTTGGCATTGTACTTGCCCACGTATCACAATATTCAAATAAAAAAAACAAAATACTATGTCATATACTATTTTAACAATAACTTTATTAGGCTTATTACATAAACCTATGTGTTGCTAAAAAAATTATACATGTCGTATGTTTCCTGTCTACTAAAATCTGATGAAAAACATCAGTAATAATATTTCAAACTCAGGAATTCAACGATAGTCAACAACAGACTTTAAACAAAGGAAATAAATATGTATAATATACCCTTATGCACACATACATGTCATTCATCCATTTCGGGATAAAGGTAAGTATTTCACGTTGTAAATAATTACTGTAGTCGTTAAGTTTACCTTCTACTAGTTGGACAGATTTAAATACTCAGCCATGTCATAAAAGGCATAACTAAATGTCACTACAATCCAGATTTTGAACAATTTTATAATATTTTCATATCTCATTCCCATGAAAATCAAATGCTATTACTTATCTATAAATAATATTATAATTTATTAAGTCAGTAACAATGTGAATTGTGTTGACTTTGGTGAAATGAGAGGTGAATTACAATTTAAATGCCAGAAAGGGCTTAAGCCACTGGCAAATACGGTGAAATAATGTCCATATGTCTTTATAATTTTGTCTTTCTTATTAATATTTACACTTAGATATTGTAGTTTTATTAACTTGATTTTGAAATCAACATAGTACTTACTATGTTAAACATTTCACATTATGGGAAGTTACTGTTTTGCACAAACTCCGTTACAGAGTAAGGAGCCTAAATCAACAAATATTCTTTTTAGTTTCCTTTTGAATAAAGCCAGTTTTGGCAGTAAACATTTGATCTGTTGGGGACCTTGTTTAAAAAGTTTTACGCCAGCTCAGACCGGCACCCTATTAAATAAGTAGTTTGCGGATATCTTGTCTAAAAAGCAGAATTTGAGCGTGTATCGGAAATGTATATCTTGGCCCTGTGGTAAATCACCCAGTTTGAAACACAAAATAATATAGTTTCAAAATATATAGTGATGCTAATGTAAGAATTTTTAGATTTTAAAATAACCTCACACGATGTCATTTGACATTAAGATTATACAAATCTATTAAGAAACAACACAGTTTCAGGGAAAACTCTAGCTGAAAACAGACGACTTTATCAGTTGTTACCTTGTTTTGTCACGGTTATTGGCTGTGAATCTTCAAGATCTTGGTGTTTATAAACAGGTAGTAAAATCCTATAAGAAAAGGTATTCTTATTATACTGTTGTACACCTCAGTCACCTTATAAGGTGTATCGCAAAAAGTTCCTAAAATATCATAAAATAAGAAATTGACAGGTAAAGGCCAGCAAGTCACTCTTTTGGGTCAATTTTTCGTAATGATAGAGTGACATAATCATTTACATACGAGTTAAAGCTACAAAACCAAACCATAAACATTTTGTAGGTGTCTCGTCTAAAACATATTAATTATACTTAATTGCTACGACTGTACTGTAAGGGTCCTGCAATCCAGCTTCATGGAGGTCAGGGTTTTGAGGATGATATAGGCCTACAAGTGGCTCAGATAGTCTCAGTGATCATCTGATGATACCCATCAACTCCCAACAATGCCTAGGACAACTCAGACCATCACCTGGGAAGTCTGGAAGTCACGTTAAGCCGTTGGTCCTTGTATTTCCATTGTTCAATGTAATATTAATTAATAACCCATTCTAAGAAGGTCATCTCAGTTTGCAATATCATACCTCATAACTCATTACTACCACTCATCCCTCACCACACATTTGCCTTAAATACCCTCATGAGAGTGGTCGGCATCCAGGATTTAGTTATATTGAGGATTTTGTACTGCGCATTTTGCAATCTGATGGAAACTTGTGAAGAGCAAAAACAGAGAAGTTGATGCTTTGACAGGATGTCAACCGAAACTCCTTTTGTTAAACTTTCGTTGCAAAGTTTGCTTGTAAATACTGTGTCATTATACTCAGGTACATCATTTTTTCCTTGGGGCTAAATCATTTTACAATATTACATAAGTATTGTAATTAATATAATTCCATTAGTCCTTGAGTTGGTGGCACTGGTCCAATTATAAACGGTCCATTCAAGTCACCTTAAAGTACTTTTAATAATAAAAAATTAACTACATGTATGCACCACAATACGACTTATACTACCAAAATATATCTACCAATTTAATTACTAATATACAATTTAACATTGTAAGTTATGTATACAAAAAATAACGCAGGTATTACAACATAGAAATACAAGCCACTATTAAGTAAATTTAGAATTAGAAAATATATTGTTTACATGATTAAAAATTGGAAACGGCATAGAACACCAGACTTCTAGTGGTAAGTGAGTGGTCTATAAAATCTAGTAAAACTAAGAAAATTGCTGGCGACAAGATAATTTCTAAGTTCTTCCTAAACAATTTTTAAATTTTGAAGACTTGTTTTTTTGGGAAGTTCAAATAGTCAATTCCTTGAGTAGCTGTAATATTTTAATGACTTGTCTGTGATAATCGATTCTACAAACAAAGAGCAAGTATCATGTCTATGAATATCACTGCTCAGTAATTAAACTGCTCTGTACAAGGCAATACATCAAAATGGAACGTAAATTTATAGTGAAGGAAAGGTTAGAATGTCCAATTGTCTAAAATAATTGTGACACGAATCTCTGGCCTTTTAAATTACCCAAGATTCTAATGGTACACTTTTGTAAAACAAATACTTACTGATTTTTGTCTGAGTTAATAATTCTCCCACAAACATGTTATATTTAAAGCGGGATATATTATGCCATAATAAGCCATTTTCAATAAACTTTGAGCAGTGGTGGCACCCAAATAAACTATTAATCAAAAATATCGATAAATCTTTATTACATACATGTTCATGAAAATCTAAATATCTGAACAAATGAACATAACCGTCATTGTAATGAAATAGAAACACATTATAAAAATTTTAAACAAACAAAAACGCCAATGTGTAACGTTGAAACAGACAGAGCTTTGTTCATTGCAAATATATACTATATTTTCATATATACACAGGCATATATTGTTTATGCCTATATGTATATAAGCGTGAAAAATGCTCAAAACGCGTTTTGGGGGTCAGGACCGGTGCTCATTTAATGGTCCCAAGCCTGGCTGGGTCTTACCATTTTTTCCAATAGAAATTAAAAAAAAGAACCAAGACGTGTTAGTTGTCATTTCGTACGTACAGTATATTTTGTTAGATTTAAAATTCATAATTGTTTAATTTAATTAGAAAAATAGACTTTCCGGTCGCTTCAGGAAGAAAACTACTCCCTACGTTTTGGGCAGTTGGAAAACTCCACCCGTTCTCAAGACAATATTTCATTTTGTCTTGTCCTCTTAGGTCAGGGTTAGGCTAAGTATTACTTAGTATAATGTAGCGTAAGTTTAGGTTTGGCCCTTGGCTTAGGCCGGAAAACCCGTTTTTATAATTAAGTACAGTATATACCTATTAACAAATTGCGATGTTCCTTCGGCTGCGGTCAAGTATATTTGTACTAAAATTCTCATACAAATAAATTTAGTTACAATAAAACATGAATATATAATCAATCTATATAAAAATAAGACTTTTGTCTGTACATTGCAAGAAATCCATAGGTTTTGGTTAATTGGTGTTTATATACTCTGCAAAGAGCCAAAGACCGAAACTGGCGTCAAAGAAATTCAATTCCTGTCTGTCTGTCTGGCATCTTGTTTTTAAGGCATCTTGGACCGCTTATAACTTAAAATCGGCTGAAGCTATGGTAGTGAAACTTCGTTTTAGGGTTAAGCCCATTACGCAGTGTGTCTTTATCTATGTTTTATACCCATACAACACCCTCTACAAAATAAATGGCGAGGGACCAAAGTGGACATTGAACACTTTTTTAAGGCATATTGGACCGCTTATAACTGAAGATCGGCTGAAGCTATGGTAGTGAAACTTTATTTAAAGGTTTAACCTATCACACAGTGTGTCTTAAGCTATAAAATGTATCCATACAACGTCCACAAAATAAATGGCGAGGGACCAAAGTTGGCACTGAACACTTTTTAAGGCATATTGGACCGCTTATAACTGAAGATCGGCTGAAGCTATGGTAGTGAAACTTTATTTAAGGGTTTAACCTATTACACAGTGTGTCTTAAGCTATGAAATGTATCCATACAACGTCCACAAAATAAATGGCGAGGGACCAAAGTTGGCACTGAACACGTTTTAAGGCATCCTGGACCGCTTATAACTCAAAATCGGCTGAAGCTAAGGCGGTGAAACTTCGTTTGAGGGTTAAGCTCATTACGCAGTGTGTCTTTAGCTATATTTTATACCCATACAACACCCTCTACAAAATAAATGGCGAGGGACCAAAGTGGGCACTGAACACGTCTTTACGGCATAACTTTAAGCTCAATTTCAAAATGAAGGAACAGGTGTAAGGATCGGTAGTTTGATGCCAGTACCCGAGCAACAGCCTGTCTTTGTACAAAAAGACTTTAAAGTCATGATACTATATTATTTTATCCGTGGTGAAGCACGGGTACACAGCTAGTATTTAAATAAATTAACAAAAATGGTAATATTTAAACAACTTAATAGATGAACTAATAGGGGTAAATTCAAACAAATGTATAAGTTTTCATTGACATGTTAAGTCCACGGTACTTGAAAAATGAGCAAGTTGTGTTCCAAGCACATTCAATTAAGGTATTGACTATAGTTTTGATATTTTTTGGTGAACAAACTAATACATTAATTTACTAAAATGGTAGTGGCATCACTGTAATGTTAATGCTTATTGCTGGACCTTAGCCGGATAGAATATGAGTACACACATTACTCAATACAGTTTAAAATCTATAGCGCTCTTTACGTAATTCACTAGTGCTATAACCTCACTTCTGGGCGAAACTCACTGGCACTGATCAACGTTTTTTTCTACTTGTTTGTAAAAAGGTTAATTACTGCTTTCACGTTTGACCAAAATGTTCCCGGTAGCTAATTTCTGCTTAGATAAGGGGTTCGTTTTCTAAACGACCTTGCACGAACAGACCATCATTTTGTTACAGTTTCAGCTTGGAACAAACTAAGTGCAGTAATCTCGCTATCTCGGGTACAGGTACTCAGACGGTGGATGGAGAAGCTAAGTAAGTTTGCCTCAAGTACCTTTCCTTATCAGTTCCAGATTACCAGGCTTAATTGTTCAACTTACGATCACGTAGCCACCGTACCGTTTGATCACACCAACCACCTGTAAGCACGAGTAACTACAGTTCAAGTTACATATTAGGCTACATAAATTGGCTTTTTGCCACTAAAGTAACCATAAAGCTACCATTGTAGCTTTTGTAGGGATAACATACGAGGGTCATCCAGAAAGTAAAGAACGATTGCGCATCACGCGCCGCGCACACCCCTCACCACTACTCGAAAAGTCATGGCAACTGTTTTTTGGGATCGAAAGGGCTTAATCTATGTCGAATTTATACCAAGAAAAGAAACGACTACAGCCCTATCTTGGTGCCGAGTGATTATCACTTATTCCCGAAGCTTAAGAATTTTTGGGTAAAACAGTTTGCTAACGATAAGGACCTCAAAGAAGCTAAGAAATCTTGGCTCATGTTTTTGGCGGCAAATGAGTAGAACATGGGTATGGAAAAACTGGTCCCACGTTAAAACCAGTGTTTTGAAATTCATGGCGACTGCGTAGAAAGGTAGAGGAAGGTTCTATGCATTTGTAAATAAAGTTTTGTGTTAATATCCTTATTTTTTATTTGACCATACCGAAACGTTCTTTACTTTCTGGATGACCCTCGTATATTAGGTTAGGCATTAAATATTTCACAATTCATTTTCTTTGCCATTTTGGATTTGAAATGACAAAAATATAGGTTGTTACCTCCGTCAGTAATCAAAAATTGTTGAATGGTAACAAAAGTGTTACATGTTTCGAAGATATCTCTTCATCGTCAGACACATACAATCCACCTGAAGGTTTCGTTAAGCTGACAGTGACAATCACATAAACACAATATTATAACGATAAAATAAATACAGTTCACGAACACAGAAAGTACAATTAGTAGGCCTACACAAAGACGCACGAGCATCTCGCGGTGGGAGCGGCTGGGGATTGATACTACGTAATCCCCTCCCCCTCCCCCACACAGCAGACGTTGTTATCAGTGATAACAGCTGATCTTGGGTTCTTCCTCAGGAGCTCGTTAAGTATGTGTGATTTGAAGGCAAGCTTTTCGTTCAACAGATGTTTACTTGTGTTTTCGTCTCTGAACGCTTTGAATATTACATATTTCCAGGAATACTGCCATTAGCGTAAAAGAAACAATTCGTAGACGCTTGGAAATTGACATATTTTGCAAATTGTAAAGAAAACGGGCTGGTGTATAGGTCTACATTAAAACCAGGCCGACACGCAGCTAAGCACTAGAGCGTGTTTGATGCGAATTTACTTTACAATTGCTAAGTAGTTTCGATATTACGAATTTCCGTATCTAGTTCCCTCCATTCACATCCTAGCTTTGGCCTTTGGAGTCAGATTTTCGTAAAGACAGTTAAGTTACAGTCCTAATTCCTTTTATTCTGTAAGTTTTCGAGGTCGCTGAACACAATTTTGAGGTTTGCTGAAATCGCAGTATAATACGTAAATCGTTCAAATGCTAATAATTAAACTTTGATTAAATTATTCACAATGAAATATTTCGGAATATTTTACTGTAAATATCATAATACTGTACATTACAAATGTGTAACTGAAAAAACCTATAATAATTTCAATAACATCCAAAGCTGTTTTCTAAACGAGTCGCCATTAAATATTACAATACGAGTAAGTCTCATTATTTAATAATTTAAACCAAAACTAAACAGCAAGTAGGATTTTATATAATTACCTAAAGATGACCGTTAACTAATCGAATCCCCAAACCTCAGTTATTTCCTTTCTACACAATATTTATATTTTAATGTGTCCATGTATTTATTTACTCACAAAGGACGGGAGACAGTCGAAAAGTTGAGGCTAGTAAATTGTGACAAGAGGGAGAAAGGTTATAAACTCTAGGGATAGAAGAAATGAAAAGTGAGTTGTGTAATGGATGTTGACACACTCAGAGATATTAGTGTCAGTGTCAGAGCTTCTCTCTCCCTGGCTCAGCTCTCATCCATGTAGCCAACATTCCAGTCACAATGTAACAAATAGACAAGCCCATTGAACAAAAACACAACTATATACAAGAACTGAGAAGTAAACAAGTCACCGAGTTGTTCACACTAATCACAAAACACGTAATGGATCACCCTGTTGACTGGTTGGCCGGTGACAGGCCAATCACACACACTATATATGTCAGTGTCAGAGCTTCTCTCTCCTGAGCCAACTCTCAAAACAGAAACACAAAAATCCCATGTATGCACAACAGTTGTGTTTATGCTCAGAGGCTGTTTCTCTGTTTCATATTATACAAGAACTGTGTCAGGCCAATGTCAGAGTTTCGTTTGCCTTTAGACAACAACCATTGTAGTTTTGTTGCTGTTCTGTTCCTGGAGCTAACAGCTTTTGACTTAACAGCTTTACATGTTGACTCTTCAACATCAGGCTGTTCACACTGCAATGTTCTGTCGTTCAATCCATCAATTTACATCTATGTGCCCATTCATATACAGCTCAGAGCTTCTCTCTCCTGGCTCAGCTACTTAACAAATGACAAGCCCATTGTATATACTCATCAGAGATATTAGTGTCATGTAGCCAACATTCCGGCACAATACTCAACAGAAGTAGTTGTGTAATGGATGTTGACAAGCCCTTCTCTCTCCCTGGCTCATCTGTATATACAAGAACTGAGAAGTGAGTTGTGTAATGGATGTTGACACACTCAGAGATATTAGTGTCAGTGTCAGAGCTTCTCTCTCCCTGGCTCAGCTCTCATCCATGTAGCCAACATTCCGGCACAATACCCAACAGGTAGACAAGCCCATTGTATATACAAGAACTGAGAAGTGAGTTGTGTAATGGATGTTGACACACTCAGAGATATTAGTGTCAGTGTCAGAGCTTCTCTCTCCCTGGCTCAGCTCTCATCCATGTAGCCAACATTCCGTAACCCAACATAGACAAGCCCATTGTAACAAGAACTGAGAAGTGAGTTGTGTAATGGATGTTGACACACTCAGAGATATTAGTGTCAGTGTCAGAGCTTCTCTCTCCCTGGCTCAGCTCTCATCCATGTAGCCAACATTCCGGCACAATAACCCAACATATAGACAAGCCCATTGTATGTCAAGATGAGAAGTGAGTTGTGTAATGGATGTTGACACACTCAGAGATATTAGTGTCAGTGTCAGAGCTTCTCTCTCCCTGGCTCAGCTCTCATCCATGTAGCCAACATTCCGGCACAATACTCAACAGATAGACAAGCCCATTGTATATACAAGAACTGAGAAGTGAGTTGTGTAATGGATGTTGACACACTCAGAGATATTAGTGTCAGTGTCAGAGCTGGCTCAGCTCTCATCCATGTAGCCAACATTCCAGCACAATAACTCAACATATAGACAAGCCCATTGTATATACAAGAACTGAGAAGTGAGTTGTGTAATGGATGTTGACACACTCAGAGATATTAGTGTCAGTGTCAGAGCTTCTCTCTCCCTGGCTCAGCTCTCATCCATGTAGCCAACATTCCGGCACAATACTCAACATATAGACAAGCCCATTGTATATATCGTATATAACTGGTCCTTCCATGAAGTTTGATAATTAAAGGAACAAATAAACATTTAAAATTAAGTATATAAAATAAAGTTTTAGAATAGCCATTAGAGGTACAATAAGAAATTAGAGATACACTAAGAAAATGAATGTTTTACGAACTATAACCAACTACATCGACGTGTAAAGTGGGCGTTTGACAAACTCAGATTTGATTCATATAAGTATTCTTGTAAGATCTTTTCATTGCACACCTTTTGAAATGTATACTGAAGTTTAGGAAATTCGAGTTGGTGACCGAAATAACAAAGTTTATTTTAAAAATAACTGAGATTAATTATTTTTCCGACAGAAATCTAGCTAGATGAATTTATTTTCTCTAAGACTGTGAAAATGGTTTGTTTGTTCGTGTTTAATATGTACCGAGAAGAGGAGATTACACAAAATAACGCTTGAGCGGGTAAACTCCATGTTTTCAGTTAACTCGGGGTTTGGGAGCAATAATCACAGTTTAATGGGTTGGAAACCCCAATTTTCTTCGCAAAAGCCGTTCATTTTCTCAAGAGAGTTTATAACCGATACACTTTGTTGGAAAACCACATCTAGAGAACGTTGTTGTGCACACAATGTTGTAAATCGTTTGACGAAGGCACATTACCACAACCGATATAAATCGTTGTACAGAAATGTGTACAACTATTGATTTTTAGCTTTTTAAAGAAAGTTCATCTTTAATTATTTTGTCCGACCTTTGCTTACAAATATGGTCATATTAAAACCTATTTTATAATGTTTAAAACCTCTCTATGAAAGGTATATTTCATTTATGAGGCGTAAATATAATTAAAAACCAGAAGTTTTATAAAATAATTCTATCTTTTTATTTACTTCTCGTTTTTTAATAAATACAACTCCTTTTCATGTTCAGTTTTAAGTTTTGTTTGCAAGAGCTGTATAAAACTTGTCAGCCTATTCAATGAAACTACCTCTATAAAAATACGTAATTGACCTCTTCAGACTCAGGCTCAATACACACAGACAAGGTAATGTAACCTGTAGGTGACGCGGGGTCTGAGGAGGTTATGGGATCCAACTTCACCAAGTGATTTGTCAGGTCATATTAAAAAAAATTTCCTATAACACATAGTCCTATCTCGCTTAGTTTTCCGTCTGTCTGTCTGTGTTTTGTACTAAATTATTTTTATCTCCGAAGCCAATAAAGTTAAAAACTGAAAACTTTGCACACTTATTAGGTATAATTAAAACAAATATTTAAAAAATAAATTTGACTAATTTTCACTTCCGGTATAGAAATGGCGGCCATACTAAATTTTGTAAGCTTAATAACTCAAAACCCTAAACTTGATGGTAAATAAACAAGAATAACAGTACGTGGCAAATGTTTTATAAACATTTTAACACCAAGTTTGGTGCACTGAGATAATTAATTACGGAGAAATTTAAGTTTGTCAGAGCGCACTCCTGTATTTACATATGTTTCTTAAATGTACGTAAAAGGATTTAGCCAAATTTGTTGTTTTGCAACAAATAGTTAGGAAGATATTAAAGTTTTCCTGAAGGTCCCTTTATTTACATTTGAGAAACATGTAAATAAAGGTTTGTGCTCAGGAAAACTTTTATTACTCCGTTGTTACTTATCGCTGGACAACAAACCTGGTATTAAAATATGTTCATAAAAACATTTGCCACATATTGTTATTTTTATGTATTTACCGCAAAGTTTAAGGGGTTTGAGTTGATAATTGATATACGGCCGCCATTTTTAACCTAAAGTAAAAATTAGTCAAATTAATTTTTTAAATATTTTTTATTACACTAAGAAGTGTGCAAAGCTTTTAGTTTATAACTTAATTGACCTCTGGGATAAAAATTATTTAGTGAAAAACACACACAGACACACAGACGGAAAACTAAGCGAGATAGGCCCGTGTGTTATAGGAAATTTTGTTGTTTATTATGACCTAACAAATCACCTGGTGAAGTGTGATGTCCTAATTACTGGACACCCTGTATAGTCTACTCTATTATTATAATCTTTAAACTTAGTTGATTTGGCTAGGCTAAATATTTACTAGTAAAAGGTATATTTTAACATTATATACGTACAACCTAAAACCTTTAACAGCCCTTAGTAATTTAAACTTGTTTCACCTAAATGTTTCGAGGTTAAATGGTAGAGAGGACTTTGTAGTCCTAACTTCGTCTGTTTTTAATTTGATGCAAAAAAGATGATGCCACAATAATGTTAAATTTGTTTAAAGAAGGTTTAAAACATACGTAAAACGTTCAGGAATTTAAAATAATCTTTAATGAAAGAAACACTACTTAAAACCTTATTGTTGACCACCGCACCAACGTAAACGGTATAGTATAAACACCACCCTAAAAATAGGACAAACTCATGCTACTCGACTGTTCCAGAAAAGTGAATTAATTCTTAAACGTAAAGGACTACACAGAACGTGCTTTATGTCTTTATTACGAACAGCATAAGACAGAACCCTTTACTGTAGAAGAAAGCTGAGCAGAGTGAGGGTTACACACACACTATACACTACACTCACTGACTGCAGACTCCTCGGTCATTTACATAATCAGACCAGTCAAGTCTGGAGCCTACACGACCCGAGTTCAGGCCTACTTTTAACACAGCTTTATGCGGAAAAGTTAACTCTTACAATCCCTCGAGCCACATAGCACACATTTTGTGGAAACTTCTTTTTTCAGGCTGGCAGTTTTGAAAACAAATTGGTACGGTTTATTACATTAGTCGGTGGAATAACACTATGCGAAATAAGCATTTCTCATTTTATTTTTATAAAGCAACATCTTATTTATCTGTGTAAACTTGATTGAGTGCGGGATACCAACATTATGAGCTTAGATTCAATGACGCTCTCTAAAGCTTCGATGCAATGTAATTGGTTGTAACTGATGACGTTTTAAAACAGTTTATAAATATTTGTATTGCTATCAGTCCTTAATTTATATATTCAGCCTTCGATCCTTCATTTTAGCTGAACAAATTGCAGTTTGAAAAGCCAACAGTACAGAGCAAGTATGTGTTATAGCATATTTTCCAGATGATCAGGTGAACAAAAGTACGAATAGTCAATAACAATTTAATTCTAATTAAGTTTGTCTGTCATCAAAATTTATGAGGTCAAATATTGTTTCTTAGTGAATACGTTATGTATGACTCTGATAATAACCAGTTTTTCACTGTTAGCTGTACAATCAATAATTCCGTAAACGAATATGTAATAAACGCATGAGTGGCAGACACAGTGAACAGTTTAACAAAAAGCTTTCAACGTAGTCTCTTTGAAGTATCGTTCCATAAAATTCCACATCGCGATAAAACCAGCGTTACTACAAGCTTTCATTGTTAAGTCTATTGGTTTAGTTTGAAACAAACATATTCTATGTAGTTTATGAAACCAAAGAATGGGAGAAATACAGATCATTTTACAAAGTAACCAGTGTATGCTGTACATAATTTAGAACCGGTCCTTCAAAGAGTTTGCCCGAGAATGTTTTAATTACATTTTGTAATGCTGACCTAACTTGTTTACTTGAAATATACTATTTAGAGATCATCCTTAAAGTTTTTGAGGAGCTTATAACAAGTCTTTGACACAACAAACTATGTAGTTTATGTTTAGAGAAGAAACGTTCTGACGATAACAACAAATAAAATGTGATTCATGCATCGTCTTCAGAAGTACGAAGTCACGAAGTTCGGAATACAATAAAACATTCCTGTATAATTATTATGTAGATCCAGTGTAGGACCAACTATTAAAAAGATTTACCTTTGTGTGGTGCCTCTTAATCCTACAGATGTTGGTTTCTTCTTAGCATTCCTGTGTTTGTGGTATTTGCAATATTTGGGAACTTTCGGTTCTGAGATATGTCCAGTGTATATGTGGTGAATACAATTTCTTATGGCCTATTATGGTGTGCGTAGCAAGGTCCGATGTAGCCCGCGTTATCTGCTCACATACTCATAAAAAAGAATAAAAAGGCCATGAAGTGAAATCACTAGATTTGGCGTGACTATCTCAGTCCCATTGATGAGATGAGATGGCCAGAGACATGACTAGGAGAGGACTGAAATTCTGGTATTCCGAATCACGTGATCTTGCTTGTTTCTAAGCCATGAGATACCTTCATGAGTTTTTTTTTAAATTGTACACAAGAACAATCTTCAAACTATTCCCGAAAAATTAAACGAAAACGTCAAAAATCACAGGATACTATGCCACCAAAGGATGCAATAACAATGACGAATTCCATGTTACAATTAATAGTGTATTATCTATCGCCTTTTAAAACTCGGTGCTATTTGATTAATACCTCTTTTACAAGGTTCTGTGCATACGTGAATATAGATAACATACGTCTAAATATTCTGTGCATATAACACAACAGGGGTTATTGGAAGCTATAAACTCGCTCTTTAATATAGATAACATACGTGAATATAGATAACATACGTCTACAAGGTTAGGTATGCTCTGCGCTCTACGGTACAGCAGGTGGCAGTATAACACAACAGGGGGGTTATTGGAAGCTATAAACTCTCAGCTCTTTATAACCTAGCCTAGCCGTACCTCTGCAGACTCAAATATTCATCATACGCGAATATAGATAACATACGTCTACAAGGTTAGGTATGCTCTGCGCTCTACGGTACAGCAGGTGGCAGTATAACACAACAGGGGGGTTATTGGAAGCTATAAACTCTCAGCTCTTTATAACCTAGCCTAGCCGTACCTCTGCAGACTCAAATATTCATCATACGCGAATATAGATAACATAAAGATATATATTGCTCTTTATAACCTAGTGTACTCTGCAGACTTGAATACGGTACAAAACACTTATCTATGATTATCTTGTGCCAAATGACTTCATAAAATACATTTGTGTTACGGTAAGAAAATAAAAAAGAAAGCTATAAACTCTCAGAAGAATCTAGACATTTTTGTTTGCTCTTTATAACCTAGAACTTCTGCAACTCAAATATTCATCGTTTTGAACTTGAGTAAAATAGAAAAGCCCAGCCGCACCTCTGCAGACTCAAATATTCATCATACGATTTATTGGAAGCTATAAACCTCAGTCTTATTGTCGATTTACTTCCTTTTCCTGTAACTCTAGTTAATAGTATATTTCATCACTAGGTCCTAAAGTGACACTTTTTGGGGGTTGGACACGAGGCCACCTCTGCAGTTAACGTCCGAGGCGCAGCCGAAGGTCAAACACTTTCGGCAGTGATGAACGATATTCATGATGCAAATAATAATGACAAATAAATGTCAAGAAATGTTTCAGCTTCTATATTATAAATAATCAACGCGAATTAATAACATACGTAAACTATAAACTCTCAGCTCTTTATAACCTAGCCTAGCCGTACCTCTGCAGACTCAAATATTCATCATATCTAACGCATTGTTGCCAAATTGTGTTTTAGCTAGAAGAATCAACAGTTTGAAAACGTTTTGAACTTGAGTAAAATAGAAAAGAAAGAATTGTCGATTTACTTCCTTTTCCTGTAACTCTAGAATTATAATGTTGAGCCGAGTTGAAGAATTTTTTGTCATGATGCAAATAATATGCAAATGTTGTTTTAATATTATAAATAATCAATTAAGTAAACATTGTTTTGAGCTCAACAGTTTGACAGCTGTTAAACAGTGTTAAATTTCAAAACAATCAAAACAAACTCGTTGAACCAGCTGATGTCCATGCCACAAAACGATCATTAAAATGATGTTTTTCTCCCTAGGGAGAAAAAGATCATCAAAACAATACTTTATTTACCTGGGTGTAAAAGTGACACTTAAGCACTGTCAATATATGTGTCTTAAGCAGCTGTTTGCAGAGCAGAAGGACGAAAACACGTTTTCTTCAAAACAAAATATTTCAGACTTCTGAGTTCAAAACCATGTTTACTTAATTAATTCTTTATGATATTAAAACATTTATTGACCTTTATTTCTCATTATTATTTCTATCATGACAAAAGGTATCGTTCATCACTCGGCCCAAAAGTGTCTTTTTAACTCTCGGTCATTTAACTTGACCTCGTGTCAAAAAGTGTCACTAGGACCTAGTGATGAAATATATACTATTGTGTTAAAGAAAATAAAAAGAACATGGCAGAATCTAGAACCTTAACAACCTTAACTCACGGGACAACTACTTTGATTGCTTTATTTATCATGAAATAACTCATTTGAGCATTAGGCTATAGTGAATTGATTGACAATAGACATTTTCAGCAAACTTTTACTTGCATTTCATTTGCAACAATATGTATAATTGTAGAAAACAAGTGAATGTTCAAATAATTATATTCTACAACTTGACAAAGAAACGGAATGTTAGCGATTTGGAAGATTATGAGGTCGGTTGCCAAGTTGTTTGTCACAATATGTTTTTGGTTGAAGCGCAACTTTTACAATTTGGCGCCCAATAACTTTTTCCGATATCTGTCTGTGACCGTTCAATCAACATCAAACAAACAACTTACTTAATTGTCTGGATTTTTATACAGCTTCTACGTAAATAAATCAAGTCACCGCACGATTTCTTATCATCCACAAACTATCAACGTGAAAGATTATACTCATATGACTTTATTTGGCAAGCGGTTGCTTTCTACTTTATTCTTATATTTGTAGCCTACATGGTTACTGATTAAAGTAAACTGATAGCTTACACTACGTTACAGAAAAGTGCTCATTGTATTGCTTGTGATTACACTTACTACATAAACCGTTAATACGTAAATGTAACAATACATACACAACACACGTAATGCTACGATGTTTTGGGGACGGATAACGTTTAATAGGAAAATAAATAGGATTTACGTTTGAACTTGTAAAGAATTTCAACAGAATGTAACTCGTTGTACAAACAGAGACCCTCTGTCCAGAAGCGAGGCACAGAAATAATATTATCAAGAGAGGGACAGAACAGTTTTACCGTCAATTTCACCCACCTTTCTTCCCTTCTCTTTGTGCTCTGGCCCTGGCTGTTCAGTCGACCGTGACGTCACAGAACTCTATCATATTTCCAGTCAACTCAGTTGATTCAAGTATTTTATTATATTGAATGTTTTCCGGATGACAGTTCAATTAATTTAGGGTTAAAACCTGGAGACACCCTCGACCGTCATTTCTTTTGAACACGTTAAATTAAACGTAACTGTTTTCTTTAAATAATTTATTTTTCCCAGTTTAGGACCTCTTTAAGTACTCTAAATACCTTATTGCCTGTAGGTCCTAGACAACAATCTAGGATCTTCTCAATACATCTAGGATCTACAGGCAATAAGGTATTTAGAGTATTTTCTTTAGGGATCGGCCGATACCAGAATTTCTTGATACCGATATCGATACTGTAAAAATACTCGCGATATCCCTCGATACCTTTAAATTGTCCTTGAACACTTGATCACTCACTCTTTTCACTCGGGAACGGATCCCTCTTCTCTAAAAAATGCGAAGGTCATACCAATTTTTAAAAAGGGCGACTCTTCTTTTACTCAAAATTACCGCCCTATATCATCTTACCCGCCTTCAGTAAGGTTTTCGAAAAGGTTCGCGAACTTTCTGGACAGACACCAACTACTATCGTCAAACCAATTCAGATTCCGAAATGGTAAGTCGACAATAGACGCAGTGGTGCGTCTAGTCGAAAAGATAGTAGAGGCTGTCGAAAGTCGAGAAACTTCACTAAGTGTATTCCTCGACTTATCAAAAGCTTTTGATTGTGTCGATCACACCACCTTGAATCACAGACTAGAAAATTACGGGGTACGAGGAGTGCCACTCAAGTGGATCAAATCGTACCTTATAGTAATAGAACGCAATTTGTCGAAGTTTCAGACATACGATCAGAGGGTGTTGGTCTGAGCTATAGAGTCCCCCAGGGCTCCATACTATAAGTCCCCTACTCTTCCTGCTCTATGTCAACAATGTTGGCTCATCGGTACAAAAGGGAAAATTGTCCAGTACGCAGATGTCCCGACTCTGTGTTTCAAAGCACCATCCATCCAAAAACTGGAACACGTGACGTTTGTTGAGCTCAACAGCACAATTATTCAACATTTCAATGAGCTCAACCTCAATCCAACGAAGTTGTCATTAATTCAATTTTGTTTGAACCAAACGATCTCAGGAAATAATCCAACAGTCATGTTGGACGACACTGAGATTGAAAAAGTCTAGACGACAAAATTCCTTGGTATACAACTTGATCGATGGTTGACATGGAATTGTCATGTAGACAGTGTTTGTGGGAAGTTAGCATCAGGCATTTGTTTTGAGGCAACTGTCCAAGCATGTACTTCCCAATTCAGGTACTGATGACGGCGTACTACGGAGTAATCTACCCACATATTTCCTACGGATTAGCGTCGTGTTTAGTACAGCTAACGTCCTTGCAATAAACATTAATATATTAAAAACTTTTATGTTCAGGATGTTATGTTTTATGTGCAGCTTTAGTACTCATTACGTAAAAAAAGAGCTGTTTTAGGAGAAAATTGCGATGGATTATATTTCATTACTATAGGTCCTCAAATAAAACTTTTGATACGATCTGAAGTTCAAAGTTTGAGGCGCAGCAATTAAAGTACTGAATTGCTGAGGAAGAAATGTTTTCACGAACAAGAAAAATTTCCTTTCTTTGATGACTTGTTTGTTTTGTTGCAGGAGTTGGGCTGTTGAACTTATAACGATTGCAAGCTATCAAACTTACGTCTACAACTTTCTTTACTGGGAAGTGGGAACACAACTACTTTCGATTGTATCAATTAAATAACGAAACGTGTCTTACTATTGTCACACTTGTATATGTTTCAGATTTGTATTGATGACAAAGTGTCATTTGCATAAAGTAAGTTGGTTACCAAACAAGCGTCCCTATCCACCTAATTTGTTCAACGGATAAAGGGTTACTGGACCTAGTAGGAACTAGAAAGCAATATGAATGTATATTTCATCACTCCCAAATTGAAGCTTTTTGGTACGAACTTAATTTTAAAGTCTGAGACGCGGCCGAAAACATTAAACGAGCGAAGGGATCAAAAACTCACTTTTGGGACTAGTAATAAACGATACCTTTTGCCATGCTGCAATAGTATTGAGAAATACATTTTAACTAAAGTTTTTGGATATTACAAAGACACATAAAGTAAAGAATGTTTGACATGGTTGGGATGTTGGCATGTCTAGGTCTCTAGTTTATATTGGTTAGAAGAGCAGCTGCTGTTAAGCTATTTTGAATACGAGCTAGGTCATATACAGCCTGTTTCGCTAGTTCCGATCAATAGTTAGTGCTAAGTATCGATTTGGAATAGATTATCTCAGATATGCTAAAGTCAGATATCTACTAGTTCCCACTAAGATCGATAGTTAGAGTAGTTCTACTTACAACAGTCGACTTCTGTACAATAATTTAATAGTTCCGACGAAACAAAACCATTGGAACAGCTGAACCATTGCCACATATTATAAAGATATTTTTCTCCTTAGGGTTAGTAAAACAAACCTTTTTTCCTAGGAATAAAAGTACAACTCAAGCTCTTCCATACATGTGTGTAAAACACCTGCGTTTAAAGCAAACTAACAAAACTCGTGCTTAACTCAACATTTGAACAGTTTCCATACTTGATAATTTTAATTTGTTAAGAAACCTCAGCAAACAATCATTTTTTAAAGGGTATGAACATTTTTTTGACTGGGACTCGTGGCGTGGTCCTGTAATGCAGCTTCATGGAGGTCAGGTTTTGAGGATGATATAGGTCTAAAGCGGCTCAGATAGTCTCAGTGATCATCTGATGATACCCGTATCAACTCCCACCATCGTTTAGACATATCAGACCATCACCTGCGTGGTTCGGAAGTCACGTTAAGCCGTTGGTCCTTGTATTACTATTGGTCATTGGGCTATTAATTATTGACCCATTCTAAGGAAGAGTCGGCCTTAGTTTGTAACAAGACTACACCTCATAACTCATTACTACCACTCATCACACTCATCCTTCACCACATATTTGTCTTAAAATACCCTCATGAGAGTGGTCGGCATCTCAAATAGTGATTTGACATACGAGTATGTAAACGAGCCATGAGTTGTCTATGAGATCAGAACAAGTCCATTTTATTCGTATAGGGATAAATATTGGTAACCCGTTTTTTATCATGATTAAAACTGTACTACCATTATTTCTGGTCATCTTCTTCCTTTTTTTGCTTAGAAGAAAAAGCTTTTGAATTGCCCAAGTGAAACAAATCGGTTAGTTGAGCTCGACTAGATGAGCGTTTTATAATACTCGTGAAGTTAGAGTAAGTAACACTAAGTTAAGTGTTAATACACGACTGAGGAAAGTTGGCTAGTGATTTACAACGAGATTGTTCAAAACTCAATTTTGCCAACATTATCTTTTCAGCGTAAAGGCGTACCTATACGAGAAACGCCATGGTAGGGCCCAGTAATCAGTAAGCTTGATCTAAACTTTGAAAATCGTTCTCTATGAAGCACACTAATGTTTTAGCATGAAACGTATTACTCACTGGCAAACATAACTGACGAAAACTTATATGGCAAAAACAAGTTTTTAGTCAACGTCTTCATTCAACGATAAAAAGAATGTAGCAAAATATACAATCCAATAGACTATACTATTTTGTTTGGCGTTTGAGAAACCTTGTTTGTTTTTCGGAGCAAACAAATATACACTTTAAGCATGCCAGTTTCATTTCACATTTTAACAGTTGCTTAGGGCTCCCTTAATTAATTGGTTATCAAATGAGTAATAGAAGTGTGCGAACCAACACAATTAAATAAAGTAGTGTTACATTTGTACTAATAGCCCAGTACAACTGTGGCGGACAAAAAGCGTTGTTATAAACGGAAGCAGTTTTGCTAGCAGTCAGCACGGCCATGATAAACCGCATTATTATATAATTTAAGCACTAAAACACAATCAATACCTTTTATTATGAGTTGCCAAAAGAATGCCAAAGGTATTATAATAGTATGTTATTTACGTCCCTATCGTTTTTCACATCATACAGAACCGTACTGCAAATAGGTTACTGGTCTAATTTCACTGTACGTTCTATCGTTACATGATACAGAACCGTACTGCAAAAGGTTACTGAATACAACATAACAGTTTTGATATCGCAAGCTGTTCTGCTGATGACATCGCAAAAGTCCATTCTGACATTTAATTGTATATTTTACGAAGCCGCCTATTTTAGTTTTTATTAATGCTACTTTATTTATTTATTTAATTTACATGCTGTAAAACAGATTAAATCCAATTAAATTACAGCAATACATACATAGTATATTACATATTGTAGTGGAGATAACCCATGTCCAAAATGTAAAAACGCATATAGTCCAATATGGTATATAATGCATTGAACCATCATGTATAATTTATATTTAATAAAACACTTAATTATTGTGGAACCAGCGCAAAGATAAATAAGTGTACACATAATTATGGACTTATGGAAAAAACAGACTAATTTTAAATATTATACATAATAAATAAAGACTGATAAATAAAATTTGCAGCCACATTATAATATCAAACTAATTAACAACAAGTAATAACGACACAAATATATTAACCTTGCAACGGTTGTAACAATAAATAAATAACAATGATAGTAACAATAATTAAAAGTTAGAGTGAACAAAACAGTTAGGCCTGTATAAAATAAATTTGAAAAATAATCCATCAGTAATGTCATCAGAGCCGACTCCCCCGGACAAAGGCACTCAAGCGTTCCTGAGCTGGACGCCGCCCCCCATAGAACAAAAGGCAGCCCTTTATTCTATGAAAGGCAGCCGGATTTTTGCCAGCCCGTACTGACCATAAGTTTATGATTAGTAGTTAAAATTTCGTTTCTAAAAAAGATATAAAAGACAAATTCTTGGAATAACATAATTTGTTCCAAGAATATATTAGAAATCTTTTACTTTAAAACTGTCGAAAATGAGTTTGTTTAAAGTATAATGTCAAAGAACTGGTGTGATGTAGCAATATTCACGCAGTAAAAGGTTCTCTCGGAATGGGAAGGAGTCACTGCTTAAGATTACTTTACTTTTCTGAACGTCCTGATGTTTAATTCATGAGAATTTGTCTCTGAGAGAAAATTTAAATGAAGGCCCGAGAAAACCTAATGAAGACATAAACCATTCCCAACGAATACTCGTTAGAAGAAGTTACAATATCTTACATCTTCATAAATTTGCAACACCGACAGTTTTACCATAGACTGTCTCTAGTCTGTGGTTTTACCATCAACGAATCAAAAGCTAAATCACTATTTAGTTGTCCACGCGTTTTTCATGCATAAACCAACAAATGTCAACTTTCGAATTTGAACTTTTTACTTGTAAATTTGTATCCTATAACTTGTTACTGTACTTGTTTTCTATATTGGTACGTTAAAACAAAACTAATTAGTTAGTATTATTAGGGGATTCATTAATGATCGTTACTTGGGATTATAAAAAGCAGAGTTGTGTTTTGGATGTATTAAGGAGAATTCGCTATTTGTTGCAGAAAGTGAGGTATGAATTTAGGGTTTGTTAAACGGGTGTGGACTGCACGGACGGTGGTAGCTGAGTGCCAAAAGGCGGTATCGTCAGCGACCTGGGCGAGACCGCTTTTGGAACCGTGTTGGTCAAGACGGGGAGGGGCTGGGACGTCACGATCAAAAATTAGGTAAAGGAGTGGACTGATAGCCGAGCCTTGAGGGACTCCGGCTCGGAGGTGAAAGGGATTTGAAAAACACCGTTCAGAGGGACCTGAGCGGTGCGCCCTTCGATGAAGTCGGAGAGCCAGCAGGTTATGGGAGGGGGGAGTTGTAGTTGCAGGAGTTTTGCCCTCAGTCCGTTGTGCTAGACCGTATCGAACGCCTTTTGAACGTCCATGAGGGCAAGAACTGTGGGGTGTCGGAAATGGTTGTTTGTTTGGAGGCATGTAACGACCCGCAGGAGTTGGTCGTACATGTTGACTCCGGGACGGAAGCCTGCCTGGGTGGGAGGGATTAAGTTCAGAGCATTTAAGTGGGTATGGAGCCGGGAAGTGAGGACCCTTTGGAAGTGAGTTTGGCTGGAAGTGAGACTAATGGGTCTGTAATTGACTGGATTTCTAGGGTCTTTGTGAGGGAGCAGGATGACGTGGGCGTGTTTCCATGATTTAGGAGTGTTACCTAGTCGGAGTGACGTAAGAACAAGTAAGGACAGTAAGAATGTAAACTAGCATTTGTGGGGCTTTTTTGAGGAGGATGTTAGAGATTCCGTCTGGGCCAGGAGCTGTGTTGCGCAGGGATTTACGCTTACGGTGGATTTCGTCATAGGTGACGGGTTGGAGGAGGTCGTGGTTAGGTGCTTCGGCCGGGAGTAGCTGAGAGGGGGTGAAAAGGTCGGAGTTAGCAGTCACGATGTGGTTAATTTGGTGGAAATAGTCCTGGTCAAAGTCGGGGTGTTGGGGAAGTGAGTGGATTGCCTGTAAGGAATTTTTGAATACTTCAGCCATGCCTTCGCAGTCGTTAACGACTATATCGTCGACAAGGAGGGGTGTGTGAGGTGCGGAGGGACGATTTCGGCTCTTGACAAGCCGCCAAAAGTCCTTGGTGAGTGGTGGAAGTCGGAGTCCGCCTTATCACACACGCGCCGTAATCTCTGGTCGTGGAAGTCGCGAACAGCGTAGCTAACACGAATAACCAGGGCACGGTATGAGACGTGGAGGTAGGGGGAGGAGGGGTCAAATTATTTTGACAGGTTAATAGAACCATGTAAACAAATTGAAACATTGTGACCAAAAAACTCTGTTTCCCTAAAGGTTCTGAATAAGGGATGAACTTATAAAATGACCGAAGAAAGCAAACAATAAAATACTGGTTCACACAACTCTTCGACGTTTTCAAATAAACTGATAATTTCATTCCATTCTTATGACTAAAATCAAAGTTCTGACTCAACTGATGATTTCCCCAGCTCAATTCGCATCGGACGCTTTGGTCAGCACAAACTGAGACAAACAAACTGGAAGAAGTTAAGAACTACCTCTGATCAGTACTTTTCAAAATATCCACTGTAGCCTATACCTAAATTTGTGTCAGCTTATAATCAGTTTTACTTTTAAAATATTTCCTACCAAAATTTTCGCTAAAAACAAGCCGTAATAAATTTGAAAACCTTTTAACTTCCATCAATAATTGTTTCAAGCTTTCAAAGAAGAAATGTGAATTTTGTTAAACAATTCCATTTGGGTTGAATGGAATAATATGTCTTGGATTAACGTAAGACTACACTAATGATTCATATCGACTAAAAGCTTAGGCAGCCTTGGCTGTCTAGCTGTATTTGAAACCACAAACAAAACCAGAACTCTCGTCACTTGCCCTTGACCCCCTTCATAAGTGAATCAAAAGTGAAAAACAACTGTTTGGTTGCTTCTAGGTTATCGGTCAAAATGACGTTCTGCCAAGTTGTTCGTCACATAAGCGTAGTCAGAAAAAGTTCATTGTCTTACCAATATTGATTAACCAAATTCACTATATCCACTATATGTTCGAAAACTTCGGTGGACCCTCTTTTTAATACCTTTTCCAACCAAAATACCACTAATTGTACGTTGTTACGCGGTGGTATGTAGCAGCCAAAGGTATGAAATACATGTCAAAAAAGAACAATTTATACATTGAGTAGTACAGGTTTTAATCAAAGTGTTTGTTATGTTCGTGGCAAAAATAACTTGCAAAGTTTTGTGTCCGAAAACTTTGTCTGATCTATGAGAGGAAAACACGCATCGTACTCTGTTCTAAATGATTGGGTTTGTTTTTCTTGAAATAGATTCTCTGATAGATTTGCTAATAGGTTCTCTACTGTACAAACATGGAGGAACTAACAAAAACAAATTCCGAATATTAAAAAGAGAGTAGACCTACTTATGCTCAATTCAGCTTCCGCGTGTAAAATTTCAATGGAACTAAATTACAATAATATCTAACCTACTACTAATGAAGTGTTGAGCACGATTTAATTAAATAACGGTTTTAAATTAAACCAAAGTTTAACCAGGATATTATTAGTTGGTCCTTTGAGCTAAGCGCAATCAAAGTTTGCAAATTAACGACCGAAAACTTTGGGCAGATATTGAAGGCGCTTCACTTAGCCACAGAATGTAGTGTACAGGTTCTGAGACTCCCGCGTGCCCCAATAGAGACACCCCAATATGCAACAGTATATGAGACACCCTAGTAGTGAGACACCCCACCCCAGATGAACACCCCTAGTACACCCCAGTATGGAGACACCCCAGTATGACACCTAGTATGAGACACCCCAGTATGAGACACCCCAGTATGAGACACTAGTATGAGACACCCCAATATGAGACACCCAGTATGAGACACCCCAGTATGAGACACCCCCCAGTATGAGAGACATATGAGACACTCCAGTATGAGAACACCCCAGTATGAGACACATGAGACACTTGGTATGAGACACCCCAATGAGACACCTCAATATGAGACACCCCAATGAGACACCACAGTATGAGACACCCTAGTATGAGACACCCCAGTATGAACACCCCAATGTAGAGACACCCCAGTATGAGACAGTATGAGGAGACACCCCAGTATGAGACACCCCAGTATGAGACACCCCAATCATAGACACCTTGAGACACCCCAGTATGAGACGTATGAGACACCCCAGTATGAGACACCCCAGTATGGACACCCCAGTATAGAGACACCCCAGTATGAGACACCCCAATGAGACACCCTAGTATGAGACACCCCATACACACCCCAGTATGAGACAGACACCCCAGTATGAGACACACCCTTATGAGACAATTCCCCAGTATGAGACACCCCAATATATGAGACACCCTATAGAGACACAGTATGAGACACCCTATGAGACACCCCAGTATTAGTTGGTTCAACTATGAATTTCAAAATCTTGTCCTACAAAATCACCAAAAACAAAACAATGGCTCTCACATGTTGGACAACATGCGACAAAAATGCGTTTTCTCACTATGTGACAAAAACAAAATAACTCTTGATGACCCAGTAATTGTCGAGTCACTCTTATAAATATTTAACGAGACGTCGCAGACAGACATATGTCTATGTAACTAATAACAAATCTTAGAGACCTTTTAAAAGTTGTAAGGTTGTATAAAACACCCAAATCAAGAGACATTATGTTGATTTGAGTCTTAGTTTTGCACTGATGTGGAGGTTTCTATGATAAGGGGCAAGTACGAAGAACTCAGCTGTGTGGTCACGAGAGTGGGAATATAATGCAGGAGGGACACAAAGTGCATTACTTGAGTCCGGATGCTCAGGGACAAGAATGATATTATCAGACGAGCACTGAACACTCCGCTCACAATGCAATGCCTCTTTCAATCCACCTTCCGCTGTATCGGCATCATTTGCTGCATCGTAAATCTGTTTGAAAACAGTTTCAAACAATGCGTAGAAGATAGCTCACAGATATCTGACTGCAAAAAGGGTTTGTTTGGAACCCAGCAGACATTAAATCTACTCAGTCAATTAAGCGGTTTAAGTCAGGTCTTCAACGTCACTTGTCACAGTGTGTTCAATACACCATTGGTGAGTTTATGGATCAAGAAATACTTAAGGTTCCTTTAAAAAGGTAAAATAGCCCTTTTAGATTTAGGTATGATTAACTTGTTATTTTTATTGGTTTAATTCATAGTTTGTCCAATCTTTTTTAACTATTTTGTTTGATATAAAAGTAAATAAGTGTAAATTCTACATAGAAACACCAAAAGAAAACCCAATAAGTCGTTACTGAGTAAAAATCATGACAGTTTTTTAAGATTAGGGTACGAAATGACATGACTCTTGACTGTATTGCGTATATAACAAGCTGGTTGGTGTTGGACAGCGCTCTCTCTCTCTCTCTCTCTCTGGGGAGATGTTTATATTTTTACCTCATGATGAAAACAAACGCTGATTATTCCCAGCGAGATTCATTTATCTGCAAACAGAAACCTGGCAGTTACCTCCTCCCTCTCTTTATCATACAACATATTGTTGGCCTTCCATTTATACAAGGGTCTCTACTTATACAGTATGTGTATCAATTGTATAATGATGGAAAAATTACAATTTGCTGATTGTTTCAAATCTTAAAATAAAAACGATTTAAAAGTAAAAACATTCATACATTTAAATTCAGTAATCCAAAAGTTTAAAGAAATCAATTTATTTGTAAATAAACCTAAATGCAATTACATTAATTTTGTCTTAGAAATAACAATAATGAACCAACTGGGTATTAATGGACGATGCTTTTTGATGTGCACAAAGTCTACAAAATTCCTTGGGCTGCCCATTGATCAAGGGCTGACCTGGGATTACCAAATTGAGCATGTTTGTACCAAGGTTACGTTCTATCTACTTGAACTGGTTAAGTGTATTTTATCCGTATCATAGCATGTAAATAATCTATAATATAAAAACGAATCGCAAAATGTGTTGCTAAGCGCATAACTCAACAACGCCTGGACCAATTTGGCCAAATTTTTTAAAAATGTTCGTTGGAGTTCAAGGATGGTTTTTACGGCGAGAAAAAGTCGAATAACTGCTGGAAAACTTCTTAAAACAGCCCTTTTCTTTTTCCCATACAAACGTTTCCTAACTAAATCGTAGTCAATTTGAGCTTTATTGCTATTCGTTGCCAGCTGATATCCCTATTTTACAGACATAAAACATATGTACGGAACAAAAAACCTTTTGACAGGACGAAGTCTGTCGGGTCCATATATACAATAATTTACATCTAGTAGAGTCAGCTGTGATCTTTGAAAACTATTCTTTTATAAAACACATTTTAAAGATGAATAAACCTTGTCACATGACATTTACCTTTATGAGAAATCAGAACTAAAACCAGTGTAACTTTAAATATAAATGCTGGAGGCAATCGAAGTTTGTAAATGAACAAGCGGAACTTGGGTCGGAAACTGCTCGGCCTTCTACTGAGAAGCAACTTGAACTCGACTCAGCATTTCATGTTTATACAATTCCGCAGTTCACTCTCAAGTTTAGTTTAAACTTTCGTACATCTCAGGAGACAAGTATGAGTGACTTGATTGAAAGCAGATCACTGATAATAAGTGGAAAGCGTTAGTTATATGATCACGTGGGTATCTAAACTCAGCTTACCTTTCAAACATACTTTACTTTGACGCACAAATACCGAGTTCTACATATTTTGATTAATACCTTCACATCTTATTTTGTACGTGAGAGGTAAAATATAATCTGTCGGTCGGTTAGGATGGGTTTGAATAGTGATTTAAGATGTGTAATACGGATTAAAACATTTGACGATATAAAAATAAAGCAAATTAATGAATTTTATACAACTAAACCGTCGGCATTGATTACTTGCTCATAGTACGAATAGTCCAGTTATCAATTTATTATACTCTAACAATGAAAAAAGCTAAAAATTGTAATTAGAACAAGCACAAAAAAGTCCAATCGTCGATGAAATGTGACAAAATTAAGCCAACCGTATAAAACTAATGGCAAGCCTGTACGACTATTTGTACGATGAATCTATGACAATGTTCAATGCGAACCATACGAGAGTGGGTCAGTTCTGCGATTCTGCTGGTTTGTATGATTGATCACGTGATCACACTTCGATCTGAAAGTGTCTCGCCTGTTTGGCCACTCTGATTGAAAACATGATAACGGATAAACAGTGGTGTACAACCTGGTCGTCACACATTCCTCTGAATCCCGGTGTAATGGAAAAGTTACCTGAGCTATGTAAAAGTGTGAGGTTGGCGTTGTGTCAACATAGTTTAGCATAGAAAGGTCAGCTGATTCAGTGGTTATATACTGCAAACCTGGCACATGTACCATTAGTGTTCTACATCTTAATAGTAATGAGAGAAAGTCAGCTGATTCAGTGATGTGCATTTGTTCTACATGTGGTTAATCGGCTGTTGTTGCCTTGCCGTTCAACCGACAACGTTTGATTGTTGTGGCGTCTTTATGACTACATGTTTGAGGTGTTTTTGCCCTAAATCTGCATTTTAATCATAGATCATTATTTTTCGCTTGTACGTCAGGACAGGTGTGGGGTGGGCCCTGGTTGTCACATCCATTAAACATTTAAAAGCATTTCCGCAAAACCCTACTTAATAATTTTTGTAATAATTACGAGTTTTAAATAAGGTGGGGTTTTGACCTAATGGAAGGAGACTTATTCAGGTCAAAAAACTGGAAAAATGACAATAAAAGGGAGGAATTTGCACAGTCACTGATAGTTTTTAAAGCCTGGGGACACGTCTTTGAAAATGAACAATGAAATTAATAAACAACATGTCATTGAGAACATGAAATACCTGATTCAAAAATAATTTGTTAGAATCCACCATTTCTTTTATTTTTGACCTAAGTAAAAACCAGGTACGTAATAGAGGGATAAAACAACCCACCTTCAATAATAAAATGATACGAGATGTTTGCACGATATGAGTCTTACCACCAAACGAAACAGGAAACGAAACGGAAGTCATGTTGAACGTCTTATGAACATTTAAATATATTTTAATTAAGTTGTATATCTTGTTACAGCACTGTAAAAGCACAATCTTAAAATTTTTAGTATTGTTTATTTTGGCGCATACTGTACATTTTAATAGTACGAGAAGAAAGTCAGCTGATTCAGTGATATTTGTATGGGTGACATTTAATCTGCAAGAGCCTGGTTGTAAATATATACGTTAGGTTTGAATTCAGTGACATTTTAAAGGTGTTCCAAGTTATTAGTTATGGGCTTGAGATTACCAAAATACAAGTAAAACGAATAGTTTTATACATCAAATAATGCCATGTAAATACCTGTAAAACGTTGAAATCTCCTTTTCTTTTATCGTCATAGAAAATTTACGAGTATGTTTGTACATAATAATATATGGTTGTTTATATAATAACTGTTAAAGTAGGTTTCATTAAATGAATTTATGTTGATTATTTGATCTATACTAAAATATATATTTAACCCCAGCTTTACCACCTATAAAGTTGACTAGCGTGTTGACACATACTGTTACGTGGATACCCTTGTATAAATGAAAGGCCAATAATATGTTGCATGATAAAGAGAGGGAGAGGTAACTGCCAGGTTTCTGTTTGCAGATAAATGAATCTCGCTGGGAATAATCAGCGTTTGTTTTCATCATGAGGTAAAAATATAAACATCTCCCCAGAGAGAGAGAGAGAGAGAGAGAGAGAGAGACGCTGTCCAACACCAACCAGCTTGTTATACTTAGTACAGTCAAAAATATCATTTTGTTGTAGTCTTTTCTGGTATTCAATAATATACCGACGTCAATTTATAACTCGCAATGAGGTATTGATTGAAAACTGTATGTCTCGTGAAATTTACATTTATTTTCCTTTTTACAACGTTTACATTGTTCTTGTGTAAATGTAAAAGTAGCATACATAAAAAACAAATTAGTGTGGCAAACTACTGAAGAACTAGGCAATAGGCAAAGTTTTAAACGTGATATTTTAGCCCTACTATAGTGGGCTAACGAATCCTAAGCGTTTATTGATTCGTAAACGCAAAATTGTATTTTTGCACAAGTGCATTAGTCACACTGTGTCAAGTGGTATTTAAAGTGTGACTTAACAGCTTAATGCATGGAATAGATTTGACGATTGTAGGGTTTAAAACAAAACCCGTTTGCGATCTGAAATTAAGTGAACGGATTTGTTACGTGTATACGTTTAACTCCTAACTAGCTCCCATTTTGCCGTCATTCAAAACTCAGCATTTCAATTTGCTCATGTCATTCAATATAAAGCATTTGAACATTTGACGCCGTTTCAAAGCTGGCGTAATGACTTGAATTTTTTAAATTCCCGAAACACATATGACTGCAAAGACTACCGGATCTATTTAGGTTACGTTTGATGGCCAATGATAAACGGGTTTCAACAAAATTAGTGCGCGATCAGTAATTGAATTTTGGAAAAAATTCTACGCATCGTTTGACACTGTTTTAATACTAATTTATAATGGAGCAAATGATGCCGATACAGCGGAAGGTGGATTGAAAGAGGCATTGCATTGTGAACGGAGTGTTCAGTGCTCGTCTGATAATATCATTCTTGTCCCTGAGCTTCGGACTCAAGTAATGCACTTTGTGTCCCTCCTGCATTATATTCCCACTCTCGTGACCACACAGCTGAGTTCTTCGTACTTGCCCTTATCATAGAAACCTCCACATCAGTGCAAAAGTAAGACTCAAATCAACATAATGTCTCTTGACTTGGGTGCTTTTACTACATGATAGGGTTTTTTATACAACTTAATAACTTTAGGATTTATAAATGAATAGAACCCAATCTATGAAAATTCATTCAGTGGTTTCAAAGTAACCAATAGAAAAGTCGAGTCTCTCTATAACAACCGCCTAAGATAAACATTAGAAACGCATTTTCCCTGCATTATATGTTTTAAACCTTGCAGTAAAAGACCACGTAAATCAGAGGCTGAAGGTCAACCCGAGACTGCCAGCGTAATGCGTAACGCTCGTAGTAATAAAGGATGCAAAGCACAGGCTGAAGGAGCGTAGCGTAGAAAATAAACACTTAAGCGTATAGCTGCGTGTCGGCCTAGTTTTTAAAAGCAATCATTGTAGTAATGTTTTCAAATATCAGCTATGAAGCTCAATTGGTCAGCCCAGTAACTTACGCTAAAGTCAAACTGTACATTTAAGTTAATTTACACATAAAATGTTATCTCTTCAAACAGGTTAGGCTCTTATATTATCAACCATAATGCCATGTTAAAATAAATCATCCCTAAAAGAATTATTTGACGACACTGTTTATTAAAACAGCCTAACAACTGTTTGCGTTTTATAAGTACAAATACACACACTATTTAGATAATTATAGATAGGCTAAAGGTAATTTAAAAGTCAAAACTATAACTAGAATTAATATTGGAAGTAAGCAGTTGAAGAGCTATTATGTCATTATCCAATTTTATATGAAATAAATTATTCAATCAACACTGGCTTATCAATATAAATTAAAACATTCGCCATAAGTGATTCCATTAATTTCACATAATAGTTATTGTTCACTCAGAACTTTAAGCCTTTATTGAAGGTTTATACATAATTTTACCCTCGAGTCTTTGGCGAATTTCCTTTTAATTAAAACTTGACAATAGTGCCTGGATTTTGTTGGAAACAATGAAACTCATCCGACAACTGAAAACAACTTTTTAATTACAGTTTTGTTCCAAACAACTCAAACGCAATAATTCCGGCTTAATTGTGAGCTTCAGTTTTCCATGGAATAATCTCATTCCTTTGACTTAAAGTGCTTTTGGTGTTATGACGAGCAATTTATTAATGTTTGCTTTGACTTTGCTGTGCTTTATACAACTAAACCTTTGATATTTTCCTTGTTTACTTGTTAGACATAAATGCGTAACAAAACACACCCACTGTATACAATCGGCTCTTAGACTTGTGACTTAGCTTTTTTAGTTAAACACGCACAAATCAAACTTGGAGCACATTTATCAAATTTGAATCTTCAATAAGTTGTTCACGGAGCTTTATTTCAATAAAACGGATCTGATGGTTTAAAAGTAATCTTCAAAGGGTAAAATACTCGTAATGACTGTTATCGAGGGCTCGGTACTGGGAAAGTATGAAGGAAAGTTTATTTGACAACACAATTAAACAGTGTATCACACGAGAAAATATGTTGAACACGTACTAAGGAAGCATTGTATCGATGCAGGTGAACTCGTATTTATGTAAAAAGGATGCTGAGGCCGTTCCATTACATGACCTGTGTAATAAAACATATTGTTTAAGTATAATTAAGACATAGCGAGCTAAATATGTCTACGTTTATTACGAGATTTTTAAATGTAAACTATTCCATCCAATACTATAGCTCAAGTTCTCTAGAAAATAATTTGTTTAAAACGGTTTTAAGATGATTTTAATGCATTGAAAATACATAACAAAAAATTAATAATTCTTATTGAAGTGGTAAAACTACGACTTACCTCTTATTTTTGCTTTATTGTAGATCGTTAAAATCCTACAGTTCATAGTATGATCTCTTATCACCGAATTAATAGCTAAACGGAACCAAGGTCAACCAACTGTCCTTGCCAAGTTGGATGAATGTATATTTGTCAAAGTACTGCATGGTTGATGGCTTCTAAAAGCTCTCACACAACTCAATTTGGACGGGAATTACATGCAGAGGAGAGAGAGACTGCTTTGAAGACAAATTGGATTCTGTAGACCTTGACAAAGCTGGGATTGTGCATTTCCATATCAAACACACGCGCCTTACAAACAAAGTGACTCCCTTTGAACACATTAAGAAGGCTAGACAATCAAGGTTTGGCAATTTGAAACTCTTAGCAATCGGTATAAGAGTACGCACAGTTCAGCAGTGAAGTGATTACATGGAGTATCCACACTGCGTTGCATTATGTTCTACTTCTTCTATTCAACACTTGGACAGCTTTTCAATTCCAACTTTAACCGGTAGTTAACTTACTGTTTGTAAACTGCAATGTTTACATTTGTACACAGCTTTCAAAATACAATTATTAACAAAGTATTTAAGTTTACGTATCCAATACAGTTTCTTCTGTTAAATTTAACCGAATTTCCTCTATGCTAAAACTGTTGTACTGTACAAACATTGAAAATTAAAATGCAAATAAAAATATACCACCTTTAAATTCACCTTTAAGTTAAAAATTGAAGATAAAAAAGAAGATTGACTTAATAAAAAAAATGCTTCAAGGATTTCCCTTTTAGAATACTACGAAGTATAGGTTTTAAGTGGAATGGTAAGGTTCCAATAAGACAATGTTGTTTGGAAAGTTTGACTGGTCAGCTACGCTGACTACTTTAGGCTAGCTCATTTTCTAATGTTCTGTGTTATGTTTTAGGTTACCTGAAGACGGATCAGATTGCAGATCCCGAAACGTCGTGATCCTTTTGTTTACTAACGATGGAAAATGTCCGCAACATAGTTCAACTTAGAAATCCTCCCATCGTCAACAACAAACTTTAAACAAAGAATAAGACAAAGCAAGAAGAACGCACAAATGTATACATATTTTAAAGGAATAATTGCGAGGTAAATTTGTGTTTTAATTACTCGAATGCATGGAAATGTTTACTGTATTACCTAACACCATTTACTTGGCACTTCAGCTATTTGACATTCTGACAATGTAACAATCTGTTTGAACAAGACTTTTTCATTCAAGTATGAAAATTTAAATATTGAATAGGGTATTCACGAACATTTATAATGTAGTACCTACTTCACTTTGATCTACCTGAAATGAAAGTTAAAGTTACCTTTAAACTGTTTAAAAGAGAACAGCCGTTTCATGTCTTGTTTAATTTACTCCACAGGAAATCGAAAATACCAATAATCGATGCATTTAATTGATTAGCTACAAAGCCAATCAAAGGATTTTGACATTTTGAGTAATTGAAATCTAATTGGCATGGATGGACATTTGATTGTTTCACTTCGTATAGTTAAGTCTCTCTTCTTTACATCACAACACATTTTCTAGTATAGATATTTTGTAGTAATTGCATGATTTTTAAGAACTAAATCATATACAACCGACTTTATAAATAATGCAATTTAAAGATAATACTGAAAGAAAACCAGAAATACATAACTTCAAAGCTCTTACTTATATTCTAGGAAGATACTCACCACCCTAAGGAAAATAGGCTGTTTGATGCAGTAAAACAAGTGACTTGAAATAGTAGTTTAATTGTATCTGCCATTTGAGTAGTATAACTACGTTAATTTGTTTAAATAAATATAATTTTGTTTGAATAAAACACGACAAAATATACAAACATCCAACGACATAAATATGATAATACTTAATGATAGCTATTTTTATTAAAGATATACATTGATAACCTCTTAAGAAAAAATACATTTATTGCACTATGATATAATTGTAAACAATAATAGTATTGTAAATGTACAGTTTACGTATAGCATTTTATTATTATCGGAAATAGTCTACATGGGCATGATACCTTTGCGTAGGCTGAGTTACTTTATTATACAAAATTGGTTTGTTTCTTAATGTAGTTAAATTAGTAAATACAGTAGCAAGATAATTATGTACTGTTTGATTTATATGAAATTCTTATAAATAAAGAAAGTTAAGTGAATCATTGAGAATAAAACCGAGAGAGGCTATCAAATTGAACGATAATTAAGCTGAGATACGCTTTTTACAGTATTGCATTATCTATGTAAACTAACCAATTTTTTATCCTTTTTGAATACCGGTAATTAATAAACCCTGATACAAGTACTAATGATTTTGCTTTAAATTAAATTACAATCTTTACAGTAATAAAATTGGCTAATTAATACAATTAAATTATGGATTTAAATTAATGGAGTTGAATTCAAACCAATTTGCTAATTAGTAACATAAAATGAAATAGTTCTGTAAAAAGCTTTAAAGAGTTACGTTATATTTACCTATATTTTAACATAACTAGTATTGTTAAAACGTGTTCCTTGGGAGTGAATATAGTTTTTATTATAACACGTATATATATACATCAAAAATATTTTACATATAGTTTTCACGCAGTTAAAAGAGAAAATATATACTGAAAATATTAAAAGGGATATAAAAAGGGGTCCGCTATATGTTATTTTAATATTTTTTGCACAACGAATAGTGGTTGGATTAGTGCTTTCCCACGCAATATTCCCAAAAGCCATTAATGATTGCGTGTATCAAAAAAAAAACCAAAGTTAATGTATGTTCACATTTTCACCTCAATGTTGCCTGTCTGTCAAAATAATTTGTGTCATTATGCGTTTATGTTCAATGTCTTTCATCCATTAAAGATTGTACTATACCATCAATTAATTGTTTTCTGTCTCAACCATGACATTTAATCTAAAGCTCAAAGGAAAATTAAAGTTAACATTGTTTAATTGTTATTGTCAAACTTGTTCTGTTTTTTTTCTGTGAAAATACTGCAAAGTTCAAATATTTTTAAGAACTTGGTATAACAATACTGCGATACATACGGGGTGAGTTTTAAATACCCCAAACCGTAATCTTTGACAAATGAAATATTTTTTAAAACGCCTTTAGGGAATGTTTTAATAGAATTCTAAATTTGATTTTGACGTACTGTACTTGATTTTCACCCTGTCATCACCAAAAACCCGAAGGAGGAGGACTCCAAACCCTTTCAAATGAACCCCCCTTGTGGCACCCTTAAAATTCAAAAAAGAATATCTTATCATTATACTGAACAACGAAAACTTTTTTCGTTTGTTTTTGTAATGCTTATTTAAAGATTACAAGAAATAATTAAAAAGATTGCATTTCACATACACCTTTTTATGCCACATTTTAAAACACTTTATTGGATTATGTTGTAGGGTTGTGATGTTTTCCTCAAAGGATTTTCAAGATTTGTTTAAAAAATATTGTATGTGAAATGTGGCATTTTAAACCTGATTCCTTGTAATCTTTAAATGAGTAGTACAAAGAGGCTACCTTTTTTGAGATACCACAAGGAGGGGGGTTAGCATTTAGAAAATTTGGTGGGTCCCCCCCTTCCGGTTTTTGGGTGGAGAGTACCTAACACCAAAAACCGGCACGGCCGGCGGCGTACCTAACCGCTGACGGCTGTTGGGTGAGGGTCACGCAAATTACGTCAAGAAAAACCCAATAAAGGGGTTTTAAGAATATTCCCTTTCAAAAGTTAGGTGGACGGGAACATTTAAAACTCACCTGATGTACAATAACTGATAATAACTGTGGGCATTACACGTTATTTTGGCCGTCTTTGAGTGAACTGGGTAAGCGAAGTGATTAGCGGAACGTAAAGCTTTATTGACTTGATTAAGCCTAAAGGTAAACATTGGGTATCAAAATAAAAAAAAAAAAACGATCAAGAGAGCTAGGTAACAAAAGTGGTTTTATAAAAGCAGGTTTTCTGGTATTGTACTAAAACTGAAGTTACAAATGCTATTACAAAGTCCATTTTCCTGTTCAGTCAAACTTGGCCTAGGGTAGAAAATTCATTTATCCTGCACACAAAGGTAATTATGCAAAGTTTATTAACTATCTGAAATTAGGTATTAGTTTAACGGTCTCTGGCGGAAGGTATAAACTCTACACAGGGAGGCTAACTTGTTTCCGCTTACGGATTACCGGAGATAATACCTGCCCTAGCTGTAACACACACGATATAATCTGTATCCTGTTGCATCAATGTAATCACTGTAAACATTGCATACAACTGTCCTTTGAATTTTGTGGTGATAATACTTGAGCACATGTTTACCACTTAAAACTTAAGAAATGAAAATGTTGAACAGTTTAATAATATTTTATTAACGATTATAGTATTATACCGTAGTATCAGTGTTAACGAAAGTAGAACTCAGCAGATAGTGGCCTTGTAAACAAGACCACAAACGCCAACATAACAACATTTAATGATCTATTGATTTGTGGTACGTATGTATTTAATATGGATATTCAGAAAATGAAGGACATATTACTTAAAATAATGCGTTTTTTTAATACAAGTTGAAAACATCTTTAAACGCATAAACATTTGATTTATTTATTAATTTATTCACCACTCCACTGACGTGGGTTTGATTCCCGCAGTCAGCACGTAATATTGCAAAGTAAGAATATTACTAGGTAAAGGTCGAGTAGTAGAAAGGTTGTTGTCCTAACTATACCTCATTAAACAAGGCATCAAGTTTTACCTTTTTTTTTCGCTATTACCTGTAGATTGTCATTAATTGAAAAAAAACATAATGAAGCTGGTGAGTAACGTACGCCAAACAAGTACACAAACCTAGCCTAATCTTTTCAATAATTATAAAGCACTTTTCTTTGTTTAAAGCGAAATTTAAACAAATAAAAAAAAAACAGAACCACACTTCTCCCCTTAAATCAGCAAGAAAATAAAAGTACGACATATAACTCAAAGTCTGCCAACGGAATTTAAAACTAATTTCAAAAATAAAACATCACAAAATGTATTAGTTAAACCTATAAATCTTTTAAAAACAATATTAGTCAACCCTAAAGAAAAAACATTCAAATTTATATGTCTAGAATTTATGAAATTTGCTGCAAGGAATGCGAAAAAGCATATATTGGACAAAACTAGAAGATCAATTAATACCAGATACAAACATTCTTTTAACAGAAACAATCTGAAACTAATAAAACAAATCGTCAAACAACAATTGAATGCCTGAAAATTATATTTCATAAATAATTCTGATAAGAATTAATTACTTAATAATGAAGATGACCCTATTATAAATTCAAAACTACAGGATCTAATCAAGAAGAATACATATATTGGAGAAAACATAAATTATATTGGAATTTATATATTTTCTATCATACTCATTAAGAATGTATATCATTCTAAAAAATATCAAATTAATTGCTTTTCAACCTCTTCTAAAGTGTCCCATCACATATGTTTATCATAACTATTGTCGTTACCTGTAAAAACGATAAAGCATTACTTTTGTAATATTTGTGCAACAGTCTGCAGATGCTATCGAAAGCGCTTGTACAAAATTAAAATTATTATATTGGCCTAGTGCTTTTCAAATTTATTACTATCAATTGTCAATATCTCCACAAGAAGCATCATTAAATCACAACTACTCTAATAATAATTTTTATAACTCAAGCTATTGTTGGAGTGGTTGTGATTTAACGAAATAAGTTATATTTTCCAATACAAGTTACTTCAAGAATGAATAAAACTTATATAAAATAACAAGATTTACAAGGTAAACCATACTGCAAGAGCAAATCATGAAACTTAGTTTGAGGAAACCTGCGCACCTGGTGAGGAAATGCGGCACTTGTGATGGACTTGCAAGAGCAGCTTACAAACAGGAAATGAAAAGCCGTTGCGGAAGAGGAAGTTAGACTTGGGACGTGACTTCCGCAACAGACGTTGTGACGTCACTAAATGCGTCAAATGTTATCATAGTCAGTTTTGTAACTCAAGTAGAATGCAAGCTTTATGCATTTCAAAGAAATTAATAATAATCAATACTGTAACTAAATGTTATATGTTTGATTATAAGATGTAGTCGTAAAACAATAACCCTCTCAATAATTATTAAAAGCTTGTAAATGCGTTTGAAAGATAAAATGTGTGATTTATCGTATTGGGTCGTCAAATGGTTATTCATAGATAAGCCTGTTATAATTGCAATACCAAAGTTGGTTTTAATAGCCAGTTTATTTACTCCATCAATAATGCTAATTAGTGCACAGTAAACGCTTCATTGTGCATACAGCTTTTCAATGTTCACGATAATTAAATTTGAGATAGGTAGTTGAAGCAGTTCTAAATATAAAATATCCAACTCACGAATAAATCTGCTTTTGACGTTTTACCTTTGTCATCCTTGTTTACTACGCGTATACTCTTAAGTTACGCTTTTCAATTCTGCATTAAATCTGGCTTCTGCATTTAACTGAAAAATACGTTTAAATTAAAATATCACAGAAAATTATAAACATAAGTTAAAACGTAGTCTAGAATCAAATCTTGATAAGAAGTTACAGTCCTCTGGAATTTAGTTCGACTAGGAAGCGGATTTGTGAATACTTTATTGGTCCATAACCTTTTTTAATATTTTTCACCAAACTTTACTTAAACAGCCAAACTGTTTGTATTGTTAATATTTTTATCGTTAAAACCGGAACTTTATTGTCATTGAATTGTGGAAGTAAATCAGGCAAGGTCTAAGAGCATTGAATAACTTACTGAATTATTCGATAACGCCCTATATTATTCAATGCTCGTAGATGAATTGAAAATCGTTGGAGAAGGGGAATATATGGTTTGGACGTTACATATGTATCAGACACTGGAGCTTGCTGAAGTATAATACAGTAACGATTATTCCATTTGATATATCGAATTTAAAATTTACATTAAATCAACACTTTTATTTTACAATTTTTTGAAAGCCAAGTACAACCTATGCTAGGCCTATTTTTCCTTCTTAATCAGTTTTGGTTCTTTATCATAATAGAGGTTTTAATTTTATGAACCTAAACTAAAAAAATCCTATTACCCACGAGAATGAGGTTGTTTGAATTGACTGCCACGACTGTAGTCAACCCATGCCAATGACTATAAAATTGGTGCCAATAAGGAAGTTTTGGTGTATTTAAAAAAAAAGTTAATCACTAAATCACAACTCAATTATTTGAGATGCTCACCTACCTCTATGAGGGTATTTTTAAGGCATGTGGTGAAGGATGAGTGTGATGATAGTAATGAGTTATACTTGTTTACAATAAGGCCGACTCTTCCTTAGGAATGGGTCAAATTACAACACAATAACCATTACAATGTATGGAGAAAATAATTACCAACTACTTTTTTCAATAGTTGTATTAGGGTTGTAAATATCTAATTCAGTCTTAGGCTTTCTTTGTATTCAAAAAAACAAATCGGAAATACCCTTTAAATTAAGACGTTAAGGTGACAATGACTGTAGGCTTTACCCTACAACACAAGAATATACATACAACATTTGTCTTAAATCCCAGGTGAAGAATGAGGAAAAGACTGGGCGGATTCAAAAGAATGGCATCACAAGACAAATGGTCCACATTCAACATCAATACTGTGCCCAGAACGTGGTCAGATTCCTGACGTCGCTTTGCATCTCGCAATATTGGATCTATGTCTCAAGACTACATGGGCATGGCTTGTATACTTCCAGTTTCAGCCATATGATATCAACACTTCGATAAGTAATGCACCTTAATTTTATTATAATTTGAATTTTCTTTTTCAGTATAGTCTAATACTTTATAAATATTTTACGTAATAAAAATACGCAATGTCTGATATTAAAAATGTATCAGCTGCTTTAAATATTTCTAACATATTTTTCTTGTATGGAGTTGGTAAAAAAGGACATGGTTTGAAACACCATGCCCGCATTAAAGTTATTTTTGTTTAATTATGTGGATGTATTTCTTATTTTCAGTTATTTGAACTTATTATTACTGTTCCTTTGTATAATACATACTTAAAATCAATCGATCAATAGCTTTATTGTCACCAAGCACATGCAATGGACAAAGTCAACATCAAACAAAAGTAGGCAGTCTTAATACAAAAAACACCATGAATAATACATTTTAAGTACAAATAAGTTCTAAAATATAAGATCTCAAATATCGCAGTCAAAGAATTCTTTTACACTATAAGAAAGCTTTAATTGTATAGCCATTTTGCTAAATAAGTTTAAATCTATTTAAACTAACGTTCCAAGATGTTTCAGGTAACTTATTAAACAGCTTTATTTTCATACAGATACGACTAGATTTTGTTTTTTCTAATCTGTTACAAGACAAATCAATCTTATATTATTTTATCCTATAAAATGGTATAATCACATACCTTGAACATTTATCCTAAGTAATAAAAGGTATTTTGTGAATTCTTCTATCAATCTTATAAACAATGGTATAACATGAACATGTTCCCTATAATCTCAAATATAAACAAGGCAAGGTCATTATGCTAAATTCCTAAATATTGAAGACATGATTCTCTACATACATCTTTAATGCCTAAGTGCCTTTTTTTGCCAAATAAATACTGATTGCATGACTACTGTTCCCCATAAAGTAATACCATAAATTAAATGATGTGAAAAGGGCATAGTAACTAGTGACTAACATTTCAATACCGACACAAAACTTTACCTACGTAAAAGATACATTACTATAGCTAGCTTTTTACACAATTCATCTATATGGATACTCTAATTAAGTCGTCTATCAAGGTGGATACCTAGAAGTTGACTGGCTTGACCATGTCATTAGTATGAGAGTCGAAAAAAAATTATTGACTGTTTTATTACTACTATTTACGATGAGAAAATTAGCGTTAAACCATTCCAATGCTATTTAAAGATTGTTCCTGTTCATTTATCAACAAATTCAAACTATTATTAGCAGTCAAAATATGTAATCTGCATAAAGCATTGAGTAAAAGGAACATTGTGAGATAAGTCATTTATGGCGACTACAAACAAAAAAGGCCCAAGGACCGATCCTTGTGGTACACCAATGTTCAATGTTGAGTAGTCTAACCTAAGTTTTTACCTTAGGTGTACCTGAATAGTTTCTGTAAGACTTTGAGTGCATTAGCGCTCAATTTAGAAACCTATTTGTTAAAACCCCAATTGGCAAGACTGTAACTGCAGTACTGTTGCAAAACAGCTTTCTTATAAACATTTATTACAGAGTGTATTTTACCTAAGGGTCAGTTATAGCCCTCAATAGGTGAAAGTAACTACTTCTGTTAATTATTTATCTTGAAACTCTGAAACACTGAGCTAGTCAAGTCTTTGCTACGGACAGTGGCTCCTCGAGCTTTTTAAAAGCTGATATTTTGACGCGAGAATTTTCGATTGAAAATTAGGGTGTTTTTCGATATTAAATCAAAATAAGGTGAACCCAATATTTCCGTTAAAACCAGTGTTTTAGGACTTAAAAGGTAGTTTTTGTCATAGTAGAAATTTGATTTTGCATGAAATAAAAATAAAAATTAAAAAAGTGATTATTTGAATTTTTCACATACATTTTGAGGTTATGTTTAAAAAGGTGCTGAGACAAAAGTTGTAGGTCTCTTTATTACCTACAACTTTGTCATTTAATTTTTTCCATTGGACTTGTAGTGTTGCCGGAAATCGATTATTACTATCGGAAATTACCCTTAAAAACTCACCCCATTCCACTTCCCCACCCCAGATCGCCCGTAAATTATTTTTCATTTCATTATTGTTATATTCTTGTTTTTTTTAAATGGGTCTCATCCTACTTTTTTCAAAAATTATCGACCCTGGTCTATATGTAAATAGTACCATTTTATAATTGGAAATAAACGAGATTGTCATTCATTCATTCTTTTCTTTGACAAAAGGCGTGGACTGATTTGAAAAGTGGGCATTTAAAAAAAGTTGTTTTTTACTTTTTGGTTATCCATTATAATTACTATAAGAAAGCTTAAAAACTAGTATACGTACTTGAATAAAATTTAAGCTTAGTGCACGATGAAAATATATAGCCAATTAGGTCAATCCAGGTCAATTTAAAGTCAATAAGCCTGGATTAAAATTTAAAGTGGTTTAATGCAAGAACCAAACACAAACACTGCATTAAACAGCAATGTCCATTTATACGCAGATCTGTCATAGTTGTTAGAACAACCATAACACAGCGAGAAAGCCATACACAGTGGATAGCGCCTTCATATTTTTAGCTGCTAGTCCCGCAGTACAGCGGAGTAGTCGTTTTGCCACCGGCGCCGTGTAGTATACAGGGTTAGGCAAAAGTGTGGAAACGCCTTTATATCTTTTTAACCAGTGTTTCAGTGCAACCAAACTCGGTACACTTTATTAAAGGAAACCAAAGTACCTTTTAGTGCATACTGACACGTTGCCCCAGTTTTCAAAATGGGTGATTGGGAGGGGGGGGGTAGCCTCATAATTTTCATAGGGAAGCCCCATCGAGTGACGCCTCATTTAGAAGGTCTTAGAAAATGTTGATGAAGGCTTTAAATTAGAAGACTCTATCTTAACCCAGAAAGAAATGGCGTCGATTTTAAGATACACAGCTTTTATAAAGTAAACGTTTTATGAATCAGTTTTTTTTCATGCGAGCAAACTCGGTATTATTTATTAGAGGAAACAACATACCTTTAATGCATACTGGATTGACCCCAGTTAAAATGGGATAGCCCCATAATTTTCATTGGGAAGCTCCATCGAGTGACACCTCATTTTGAAGGTCTTAGGAAATGATGATGAATGCTGAAAACTAGACGTCTCTATCTTAACCCACAAAAAATGGCATTGGTTTTAAGCTACACAGAGTTATAAGTCTACCTCCCCCCAATCACCCATTTTGAAAACTGGAGCAAAGTGTCAGTATGCATTAAACGATAGTTTTGATAACTTTAATAATATGTACCAAGTTTGGTTACACTGAAAAAACTGGCTAAAAGGTTATAAAGGCGTTTCCACACTTTCGCGTAGTAAAAGTCTGTGTATCTTAAAATGGACACCATTTCTTTCTGGGTTAAGATAGTGACGTCTAGTTTTCAGCATTCATCATCATTTTCTAAAACCTTTAAAATGAGGTGTCTCGATGGGCTTCCAAAGTTATGGGCTACCCAATCCCCATTTTGAAAACTGGGGCCAGGTGTCAGTATGCATTAAAAGGTACTTTTATTTCCTCTAATAAAATGTACCGAGTTTGGTTGCGTTGGAAAAACTGATTAAAAAGTTATAAAGGTGTTTTCACACTTTCGCATAATACAAATCTGTGTAACTTAACATGGACGCCATTTCTTTTTAGGTTAAGATAGAGACGTCTAGTTTTCAGCAGTCATCAACGTTTTCTAAGACCTTCATAATGAGGTGTCACTCAATGGGGATTCCCTATAAAAATTATGGGGCTACCCCTCAATCCCCATTTTGAAAACTGGGGCTAAGTGTCATTATGCATTAAAAGGTACTTTGGTTTCCTTTAATAAAGTGTACCGAGTTTGGTTGCGTTGAAACTACTGGTTTAAAAGTTATAAAGGCGTTTCCACACTTTTGCCTAACCCTGTATAACAGTTGCTGCTGGTTGGTGTTGGACAGCGTCTCTCTCTCTCTCTCTCTGGGGAGATGTTTATATTTTTACCTCATGATGAAAACAAACGCTGATTATTCCCAGCGAGATTCATTTATCTGCAAACAGAAACCTGGCAGTTACCTCCTCCTCTTTATAATACAGGATATTGTTATTTTCCTTGATACCAAGGTATCCCTGTATAAGATATGTGTAGCGCTAGTCACTAAACAGCTAGTTCAAGCTGATAACTATGAACTGAAAGTATATTGTACTTTTAAACCTCATTCAATTTAAAATAGACATGTTTTGCCTTCGCATCATCAGCAAAAAACTTTGTTATATTCAAAAATAAAATTAATGTGGTTTAAAGTACAGTACAATATGCTTTCGTTTCATACGAGTTGTAATGAATACCATCAAGGTAATAAAGGTTTAAAGGTGAAACTTTAGAGTCATTAAATTTTATACCAATCATTTGTATCAAAAGTTCAATTGCAATTTTACGAAATCATTTATACAACAACAGTCAAAATTTGTTATAGTATTCTTTGTTAAGCAACTTACAATGTGTAAGAAGATGTAAATTTATTTATTTATTAAATTTTCTTTATATAAGAAACATTAAGAACACTATATTTTAGTCCTTATACAAAGTCCAAGTACTTGGTATAAAATATGTGACAACATACTAGTCGGTGTTTGTTGATTTAGATGTATGTAATTCAACGTGTCAACTTCTACTGTATTCTAACTCCTGTCAACTCTACTGTATTGTTGAAGTGTAACTAATAAGTTTCACTTATTCAAACGAATACATGTCAATGATTGCAGGTTGAAAAAAAAGAGGCAATCACTCTTTCATTTGACAGAAACAATATCCGCCAAACCGACTGCGACCTGATACGGATATCAACATTTATAACTTGAAAGTTGTATCGAGACAACCTTTGTGATATTACTTTACTGCCTGTTTGTACGTCAAACATTTCAAATATATTCTAAATCTCTCTTCAAAAATGTATTATAAGACTTGTGTTTCAATGTACCTTTATACATACTCAACGTTATAACTTTTAAACGTGATTTATTGACTGATTTCTTAGGGAACTTAATCAGCAGATGAATCAGAGGCAGTTGAAAGTTAGTTTGTTTCTACGAAGAAGACAGCTCATCAAGAAAATAGTGTGAGTCAATAGATTGAACATAACTCAACAAATGTTGTGACTTAACTTGCAACAGAAACTAGACAAAACAGACGTTCTAACGTCCACAGTCATACAAGTAGTATATTCAAACAAAGCCATCAAATTTAAATCTATATCAATCTTTTTTAGCGAAACCTAAAGAAAACTGTCATTTTCTGTTCACCTTGGTACCCAAAGCTGAGCTTCTAGATGGAGTTGACTTTAATTTGTTTAAATGTAACTATTGCATGCTGCTGCAAATGAACTCTAATACTGTTCTTCGGTCAAACAAAAAATTATTAATTACGCGTATTAGAACTTTATTTACTCATAAGAACATGGAAGTCGTTGAATGGTAATACGTATTTTGTTTATCAATGAGGTTTTACGTGTTTGCTTTCATATGATGCAAATTAATGGATCCATGCAACTATTCAACACTTTTCCTAATTGTACGTTAATCTGCTTAAACATCGTTTGCAAGTTTTCCTATGTTGAATTCCCTATCCCGGAAAGAGGCTGCTCGAGCTCTAAACGGTGTCTCAAATCAAATTCAAATTACAACAATTCTTTATTTGTTAAATGGCAAAGTACATTGTATTACAGTCAGGTTATATATATATATATATATATACAGCTTAAATACTAAATTTTTAGTACTTAATATACTTGACGAAAGTATTAAAATACGTACAGGGTAGATGTATGTTTTGTTACGCATTTCTGTCTAACAAGTAAACAAGGAAAAATATCAAAGGTTTAGTTGTATAAAGCACAACATCAAGGCAAACATTAATAAATTGCCGTCATAACACCAAAAGCACTTAAAGTCAAAGGAATGAGATTATTCCACGGAAATCTGAAGCTCACAATTAAGCCGGAATTATTGCGTTTGAGTTGTTTGGAACAAAACTGTAATTAAAAAAGTTGTTTTCAGTTGTCGGATGAGTTTCATTGTTTCCAACAAAACCCTGGCACTTTAGTTAAGATTTAATTAAAAGGAATTGGCCAAAGCTCGTCTCGGTGTTAAAAAATTATATTGAAACCTTTAATAAAGGCATGTGAACATTAATGTATTCGAGGTTTAATGGAATCACTTTAGGCGAATTATTGATTTCTGTTGAAAACCATGGTTTATTAAATTGGTTATTTGTATAAAACTGGATAATAAAACAATGGACCTTTAACTGTTTACTTCCAATAATAGTTCTAGTTTATCTTTAGCTGTAAGCTGACCTATAAAATCTATCTATACGGTTAATCTAAAACCTGTTTTATTAGTGCTTATTCAGCGATACCATAAATGCAAGTGTCGTCAAATAATTGTTATTAGTAGGATTTATTTAACTATGGAAGTAAGGTTAAAAATATTAATCCTATAAAACCTAACCTGTTTGTAGAGCTACCAGTTATTTGTGTAATTTAACTTCAATGTCCAGATACGTTGGCCAATTAATTAGCGTAAGTTACTGGGCTACTGGAAAAAAGACTCTCAACTGTTATTAAAAGATAATTAATTTTTTTGCTATACAGTAGTATGATGAAATGTTATGTTTAAAACAATATTCGTTGATATAATTCTTTATTATTTCTTAACAATCTATTAGAGTTATTACTTACATGTTAAACTGATTGAATCATGCAATAAAATATATTTTCTTATTTAAAAGTTGAATTATAGTTTTACTTATAAAGTTTTACTTAATAAGTTAACCACACAATTACCATATATCGAGGTTAAAGGAAATAGATACAAGTAAAGCCATTTTGTTTCTATTTCTGAATTGGTAAAATCTAACAATGTGTTTCTGACACTTTAAATGACAACACGTTGGTTATAGTGGGTTAAAAAAAGAGGCGATCAGCTTTTCATTTTGATATAGAAACAATATCCGCCAACCCGATCATGACCTGATGCGGATATCAACATTTATAGCTTAAACTTTATATGAAGGTGACTGCTGCTATATTACTTTCTGTTGCACATTTTATGAATGAAAACACTAGATTTAAATCACTAATTGAGATGCCGACCACTCTCATGAGGGTATTTAAGGTAATATGTGGCAAAGGATGAGTGCGATGAGTGGTAGTAATGAGTTATGAGATGGGTCTGCATACAAACTAAGGCCGACTCTTCCTTAGAATGGGTCATTAATTGATAGCCCAATGACCAATGGAAGTACAAGGACCAACGGTTAACGTGACTTCCGAACCACACAGGTATGGTCTGATATGTCTAAAACGATGGTGGGGGTTGGATGTATCATCAGATGATCACTGAGACTATCTGAGCCGCTTTAGACCTATATCATCCTTAAAAAAACCTGACCTCCAATGAAGGATTACAGACCACCACAAGTCCCAGTCAAATTTTTTAATTGAAAAGATATTTCTTTATTACTTTAAACTATTTTCAGCCGTCATCTTAGTCTGGCTGAACGGATATTTGTTGACTTGTAGTACACGTTTTGGGTAAGATATCATAACGGTTTATAAATGTTTGAATGAAATCCGTTCATAAATACAGTTTTTTCATCTGCGCTAGGATTCAAGATACGAAGGTTATAGTTTAATCATTCTATCAAAGAATGGTTCTGAACATGATTTACTACAATAATTGAACACACAAAACTTGGTTAGTTGCAATTTAAGTGTTGTCACGCAAAGTGAATTAATAAATCAAAATACACTACTATAATGGAAATATTAATACATTCTCAAGTCACTATCGGTTCTTTGTTTGAAGTTTGTTGTTGACGATGGAAGATTTCTGAAGTTGAACTATTATTGCGACATATTTTCATCGTTAGTGAACAAAAGGATCACCACTATCGGTGGTTGATGCATGAATCTTCAAGGTAATGAATGTAATAGGATTTGATTCCCAGACCTTTTTTTTACGTGTACAGTGTTTTACACCGAGTTTTAACCCACCTATACGCCAGCCCATGTTACACCATAAACATAACATAACCCAAGTTTACGTTAACAAGGACAAAACCTCTGCCATAAATGCAAATTTAATATAGCGAGGATCAAACGCTTTGGAATGGATAAAGCTATATGGAAATACAGAAGTATTACACAGACGAGAAGAGTACGGTTGACAATACGAGAATATATCACACAAAACGTCGAGAGATATAAAGTGTTTGATGTCGCTCCTCTTCCCTACCTCACAACCGCTTTTATCAACATTTATACAACTCAAATACAAACCAAAATACCTTTGTCCGGTCTTTTTTCTAACTAAAATCAACATGAGTGAAACGGAAAACAATCAAACTTCTTAACAAAAGAGCTACAGTACAAGAATGTGTTTCGTCGTTTTGCTATAAAAACATCGGTTTTGACATATAATAAGTTTTCAAAACCGTTGCCATTTTATTCCCTAAAGGAAAATACGATGTTGATGATCTATGTTGTCAACTTTCTGTTCTAAAGATTAGTTTTTTAATCCTAACATTGACCTATAGGCTAGTCAACTTAGACAGTAAAACAGTTAGTGGAAGGTTTAGGTACAGTCCTAATTTTATTCTGTAATCTGTATGTTTTCGAGGTTGCTTAACACGAATTTGAAGTTTGCGGACAGATATTTTGGCCGGAACATTGTTTTATTTAAAAAAGTGTTTTTTTTATTTTGGCTAAACTCGGTAGGTATGCAATTTAGAAAAAGACCGAAAGAATTAGAATATAAGGAATTAGACTGTACCTAAACTTTCCCATACTTTCCTAAGTTGACTAGCTTATTATGGTTAATCAGCTGGGTCTTATAAATGGCAATAAAGATTTATTACTTAAAACACAAAGTTAAAATTTAATTTTATACTTGTTCATATTGAAACTTATGTGTTTATCAGTGTTATTTCTACCGTGACAAATCACTGTGTGTTTTTGATTTCGCTCTTAACGTCCTGTGGATCCTCGAACGTTAAATTTAACAAGCTTCACATTAGACCTAGTAACAACATGCAGATTTAACCCATAATTTAGATTCTTTGCAAAAAGGTCTGTTGATAACAAAATACTTTCGAGATGACAGAAACAATCTGAAACAAATTTTATTGCAGACCAGCTGTTTATATGACAATGTAGAGTTGTAGACATACATCCTTTTTAAAACCTCATATCAATCGCACAACAGTAAAATACGAGCAATAATCAAAGTTTTTTCAATACATTCTCAAACGTAGACGGTAGAAAAGATTCTCAAAAGAAAAGGGAGGACTTTGAAAACGATCTTTGTTCAAGAAGAAAACTGAGTCTTTACTTTAGCATCGTCACCCTGAACTCGGAGAGGTGATTTTCTTTTGAACCTTAAATTCTCCTTCACGAACTAAAAATTGTTTTAAAATTTATCTTAATTTGAAACGAAACCAACCAATTTATAACAAACGACTGTTTAGTATAGTATACATGGCAGTGATGACTGAACAGCGAACCGCTACGTGGAGAACATTCAGGTTGTGAGCTTTGCTTAATCTAAATTTCGAAACAAACCACTTTTATTTCTTACGCTGATGACACACAGGCCTATAACAAAGTGCTACAAACAACCTGGTTGTAGCACTACGCATACGTTTTATCGAACGTTTTAAAGTCCAAAGCTTCTTTTGCATACTACCATCAACATTGCTTTAGCTTTGGGTAAATAATGGTTTAACCTGATCTAGTGATTTTACACGTCTAGAAATGGAAATATCAACTACTGAAACGCTTCATAAAAAGTCTATATAATATTCGAATATATGGAGTAATTGTAATGGTACATTTCATCAGTTCATTAAATAATACTGATGAATAACTACATTTTTTTTAAATGTTTATATTGTATTTTATTTTGTCTTTGCAATAATATTATTGAAATATTAAGCTAAACCAACTAAAAAAAAATATAAACAAGATTATCTCCTATAATAATACTGTACATGCAATATTATTTTACACTAACATATTTACTAATTTTCATGTAAATTTCTACCTGTCCTAAAAAAACCAACCAATAGTAAGCACACCTTCTCAACTAGTCTTTAAGGTGTGCTTTGAACAGTTTAAATTATTGGATTAATTTGATATTTTGAAGCTTTTAAAAATAGTTTATCAAAAGAAATTTTCAAAAAAATAAACCTTAAAATTTTTTTTTTAAATATATAATTATTTCTACTTTTATAGTAGTGAATAATGCCGCCTGACTAGTTGGCACTTTGTGATACTATACATAACGGATTAACGGTTTCAACATTTACTCGTATACCGACATGGTTTCAAAGGGACTGTTTTAGCTTTTGATATGTTTAAGTCACGGTCATAAGAATAAGACATTATCCCAATTTCATGCCATAGAAACCCTTTTTGAGTATATTCAAGTTGCGCGGGAGGTTTGTAGTTCAAAATGCATGATGCAACCATTTTTATGTTGAGTTTGTACATACCAATACAAATGTCTGTCGATGTAAATTTCGAGAAGCTTAGTAAAATTGACTTCCCAATAGATTTTTTATTCAATAAGATATAGTACTACCCCTAAATTTTCCAATAGTGATAGATTCAACTGAAACCTAATAATATTGGTTTCATTTAATTAGTAAAACATATTTAAACTTTGAAAATCTGATCCCATTAAATGGTTTCTGGTGTGATAGTACATCAATTTTAGCGATTTAGAAGAAAACATTAAACATGTGTCATCTGCGTATTGCACGATAATATCATTACTGACTGTGTGGTTCAGGCATTACCATACAACAGAAAAGGAACTTACCAAGAATAGAGCCTTGAGGAACTCCAACATTTTAAATGAAACTAAACATTAAAATCTGTCACTAAGTAATGGATCTCAACTAGTTTATTCCGAACAAGATTTTGAATGTAATAGTACAGTATACTTTAAAGCTCATCATGACACTTCCTTCAAATTCAATACGTATAAACCTTTTTTTTCAATAAAGGTTGTATTAATTTCAGTATAGTTATATCTAATAAACCTGTACTATATGAAGTACTCGTATATGGGATACGTGTTAGGATAGGTTTGCCCTGGTCCAGTTACCTAACTGTGATCTAGCGTGTGTACATGCAACATCATCACCTGATTGTGTAAAGTGTGGGGACCAACCACTTCCAAACGCACCCCTAACTCTCACTGACACTAATGACCACTTCAGTACAGTCCGACACACTTTGTCACGGACTGTACTTTATTCATGTTTCACCTCTGCTCAACAAATCGTTTGTTCGAACAGTTTTACAAAATTGACTCCATTGTTGATCTATCTTCAAGGTTCATATTGGTCCTCCCAAAAGGCATTGTCGAATGATATCTTTGGAAAATGTAAGGCTTTTGTTATCATTCGGTGCTGAATGATGAAAATATCTCTGTAGCTGACAGAAATTGTTATACTCTGAAGAGCCCAAAAAGCATACAAACTAAGTTTATTTATTTGTAGTCATTTTACAATAAATTGAGTTGACCACTGCAAGACAAGGTCCAATTCCGTAACTATGTAATTTAAAACTATAATAATTAATTGATAGTAAATAGAGGTATTCTAAAAAATTCGCCTAAAGTGTAAAATAGATGGTTTATTAGGTATTTTTTCATTTTTTTCTAAATGAAACAGTTGTTGGTCGATCTATCTATTGGGAGTTTGTTAAATAATTTTTACTAGCCTGAAGTGAAAGTTTATTAAACATTTCCCAACATGGGATTCAAATTTTAACATATTCCTATTGCGAATTTCGTAGCTATGAGAAAATAACAAACATTGAGTTTTGGAAAACAAAAAATTAGAGTTTCAAATATGAAAAGGGAAGTAACGGTCAAAATACCCAAAGAGACAAAAAAGCATCACGACAGGTACCCTCCGAAGTAGACGAGAAATCGTTTGACTACTCGATTTTGTTGAATCAAACCGTGATATTTTAGATTCAGCACAGTTCCAAAACACTATGCCGTACAAACAGGATTATTAATCCAAAATATACGTTCTCAAACATTTTAATTTGAAATAAGATGATAACTGTCTTTATAAAGACACCAGATGTTATCTTTTACAAATAAAATCAACATGATCATCCCAACATAGTTTTTTGTCCAGAAACAAAGCCCAGAACTTAAAAACTTTGAGCCTCATGAATGGTATTATATTATTTATACAATGGTACGTTTTTTACATATCTAAAAAACCCAAAAAACTCATAAAAAATGATTTTTCATAATTGCTTTAAATTTAGGTTCTCAAAGTAGTTAATACAAGGAGTTAGGTAAGTACACGCTTAGCTACCAAAATGAGTAAGTTTCCGTAACGGGGTTAAATAAATGAAGTACACTGGGGAGGGCATTTCCCTTAAAAACCCATATTTTGATTTAACCCCAACAAAAGATCGGTTCGGTAGTCCGACTACTGGTTAACGAACTTAACCTAGAGATTTATTATAGGAAAATTAGCACAACGTTTCGTGAAAATCGAATAAAACATGCGACCTTTAGAGTGGCCACACATACTATATGTATAAAGTTTAGTCATTTGTCTCAAAAGGTGCTGAAAAGCTCAAAACAACAATATTATTATAATTTACGATATACTGAGGAGTAGGCATATTTCTAAAGAAACGGCTAAGGTTCAAAACGTTTCAAATAAACCTTTGAGGAGATAATCATTTTGAGTAGTCGGATTTATCACTTTTCATCCTGATAAAACCAAAATGTTCATTTTGATCGGCATCTACAGATCTCCTAATGGTGACACAAATATGTTCTTCCAAAGACTGAAGAACTTCTAAAGTTATTATTCACACAGTTCAAAAAGGACTGCTTCATTTTGATTGATGATTTCAACATTGACGTTTTACGCGACAATGATAGAAATTCTAAACTATTTAGGACTTGTTGAGCCTTCAATATTTCTAGAAAGTATACACTGCCTACTCGTGTGACCTGCAATTCTGAAACTTGTATAGACAATTTTATATCAAATGTGTCGTCAGATATTGATATAAGTGTTTTAACTCTACAGCTGTATCTGTCCACTTTCGTCAAATATTTTTACTAAAAAACATTACAGTACAATGTGATACCCCAAAATTATTATTAAGACGAATGACTCATTCCAAAAATGTCACTTTACTGAAAAACTTACTTAAAACGAATAGTGGGATATGGTTTATAATGATGGACAGGCAGAGGATAATTTGATAAGTTTAACGACCGTGTTTTATGTCATTTAATTCATTTTGTAAATTTAAAACGTGCAAAACAACAATATTTCAGATGAAATTTATTTGATTACAAAAGGAGTTCTCGTATCACGGAAGAACATAAAACTTTACTACAAACCTTATATAACCTCAAAAGGTTTAACTTTAAAACATTCTATAAGAAATACAAAACGATCTATAAAAAGGTTATCTGAGCCGCAAAGTCGTATGAAATCATTAAAAAATTAGTCAATCGTTAAATACGTATATCAAAATTAACTTGGGAAATTATAAACCAAATTAAGCCAATAAGAGAGATAGTCTCTCTCTCCCTTCAAACACGACAATGAACTATAGGTGAATGAAAAAAAGGGTTTTTGATATTAATCAACCTAAATATTAAGTAACCTACCCTTACTTAACCTAACCATATTAATAATGATAGTAGAGGAGTTCAATACATTTCCTTTGATCTCTGTAGTAAACTTACAAGTATCTTTCTGAATATCAACATCTGAAGCTCGTGGACGAGCACAGGCATTATTAGTTGAAGATGGCCGTTTTGTCGGTGTCTCCTCTTTTAAATATCTGAGTGCATCGGTAACATCAGATAACCTGATAGAGACTGTTAAAGACAGCATTGCCGCAGGTCTCATATTATTCAAACAAAAATTATTGAAAAGTAGGCTAGTGAGAAGAAGTACGAAGTACAAAATATACAAAGTCATCGAAAAAGATACGGGATTTGAAAAGTCAAATAAAAGTTTTAATACAATTGGTAGAATGTTGGTTTTTGCATCAAAAGACACAGCAAATCTTGACTTTTTTTATGTAATTTAAAAAAGTTTCAATGTGAGTTTCCCCGTTGCACGACAGACATCTAGCCGATAGTCAACATCCTGCCAGGTGTTTTGAGCATTTCAGAGTCACCGTTGAAATGTCTACGTTGATTATTTGGACATGTTAGAAATGTATGTGTTCCTCAAGTTGAAGAAATAGAAAGGAAAAGGCATTAATGTCCTTGGCTGCTATGGGTGTGAGAGGATAGAGAAGGAAGGCCATTATTAGAGAGGAGGTAGGTACTTTTAAAGTATACTAATAAATTTGTATCCAATTATTTTGTCATTATAACACTACACTGACATCTGCTTATGCATCACATGTTTACATTTTAGAATTATAGAACATGATTTTTTGTAACTTTACTGGTTTGACGCATTGATACAAGTAAAGGAGGTATGAATTGAAACGCACTTAAACTATTTTAGTCCTTGTAAAATGCAAATTGAATCGGATAGTCTGCCGTCGAATGCGGTTTCTTTGACTAAAAGCTCTCACACAACTCAATTTGGACGGGAATTACATGCAGAGGAGAGAGAGACTGCTTTGAAGACAAATTGGATTCTGTAGACCTTGACAAAGCTGGGATTGTGCATTTCCATATCAAACACACGCCTTACTGATCCAGCAAATGAAGTGAGTGAAACGCTTAACTTTGACCACGTTTCTCCAACTTTCAAGCGCCAACACCTTAGAGTTTACGCAACCTTAGGCACTTCACGAGAAATACAAATCAAATCAAATCACTATTTGAGATGCCGACCACTCTCTTGAGGGTATTTTAAGGCAAATATGGGGTGAGGGATGAGTGTGATGAGTGGTAGTAATGAGTTATGAGGTATAGTCTTGTTACAAACTAAGGCCGACTCTTCCTTAGAATGGGTCATTAATCAATAGCCCAATGACCAATGGAAATACAAGGACCAACGGCTTAACGTGACTTCCGAACCACCCAGGTGATGGTCTGATATGTCTAAACGATGGTAGGAGTTGATGCGGGTATCATCAGATGATCACTGAGACTATCTGAGCCGCTTTAGACCTATATCATCCTCAAAACCTGACCTCCATGAAGCTGGATTACAGGACCACGCCACAAGTCCCAGTCAATACGCAGCAATAAGTGTTATTTCTATGGGATTTCGTACTTCAAATCTTCTATCCTGAAAAAATTGTAATTATATGTTATTATAGTAACCAAACGAATATTTGTATGCGAAAACACCTTATAAACATAACAGTGCCTAATCAAAATAAAACTATTCATTTCTAAAGAAATTTCAAGACTAAAATGTGCGGACCTAACCGGGACTCGAATCCAAGTCTCTCACTTGCCAGGTGATTATACTGTCCACTACACCGTCTGGCCTACATAGTCGGGCCTTCTAATTTAGAGAAGTGCTGAAATCTGAATGTTTATCAAAAACATGTGACTGTCAATAGCAACTGAATCAACAGGCTGGAAATATTACAAAAATTTATAAGCTACGTCAAATGACTTATTATAGATCTTAATTTTTGTACAGACGCTAAATAGCTAATTTATTACTAAAGACATTAGAAGACAAAATGTGTAGACCGAGCGGGACTCGATCCTGGGTCTCTCACTTGCCGGGTGATGTTTCTGACCAAAGAAATATCAAACTAAAGATTATAAACCCGTAATGAAAAGTATAGGCCTAACAGTAAAAATATCATTCAATTTCAAATTTTGTTCTCGAACTAAACAAGGGTAATTTTAAAAGTTCTGGGAAGGAGACTGCCCACAACCATGACAGGTTTGAGTACAAAGTACAAACCCAACTAGAGGAACTGGAACTCTAAAAGACCTTAAATGTATTGTTATTTTACGAGGAATAAGAAAGTTAACCAGGTTTACCTAACAACTAAAATATAATCAAAATAAAGGTGACTTGAGGGATTAAAAACTAGAAATATAGTGTCAAAATAACTAGAACTAATAATAGCTTTATTCGTATATTGTAACATTCAGAATCACATTTCAAAAACTATTTACAACTTAACTCTTAAGAAACTAGACAATTTCTTCATCCGAGTGAATGATGATGGGCTGACCCCCCGAGCAGTAGCCCTGGCTGATGCTGGAGGGAGAACCTCCTCTCTTAGCAGTCAGGGTGCCAGGGGGGCGTCTTCGGGTCCGGGGTAATGACTGGCAGTGACGACTACTGGATGTGGAGTGGGAGGAGGTAGAAGATGACGTCACTGCTCCTGCTGAGGATGATGATGAACCTGAAGACGACGTGGTGCCTTCAGAAACGCCCAACACCCCTTGGTGCATGATAGTGCAACCACCCAAGGTCGTGGTCCTGCAATAACATGATTACAAACTTATACTGAACATCTAAAATTATCTAAGAAGATACAAAATAAACGCTTTACTTTAATTGTTTACTTTTTATACTTAGACCCGAAACTATGTAGTGATCGTAGGAAGGTTTAGCTAGGTTTTGGCTGTAAGGTATAAATTACATCGAGGTTAATAATCGAAATCTGGGAGCCTCAGCTATCTCTGGCCCAGGTGATATGTCATTGTCAGCCAGCTGTGTAATAAAGAGAGGAATCTTCAGAGGCAACCGCTTTGTTTTCTTCAACTAAATTCAGTTTTGCTCTGACTAAGATGGAACTGTATACTAGACCTAAATTATAAATTACTGCGTTTAGATAGGTCTTGTAAAAGGTTTACCATATATAATTTATGAAAACTGCAAATAAGGAATAACCAACGAAAATTTCGTGACAAAACAATTATTAATTTAGTTGCTTACACAGTGAAAATCAATAATTAAATTAGAACACCTTTGTTACCTATGAAAATCCAAATCAAAAGGTTTGGTGATTTTAAAAATTTAAACTAGAAGCGCGAAGAGTATTATTACTTTTGGTAATGCATGTGCACATTTGTTTTCTCGACTTTTGTTTATTTTTCTAAATAAAATTGAAAGTGTTTTCGAAGATTTGAAATTGACGTTCGACGGGATCTCAAAATTTAGAAAGCTCCACCTTTCTTGCGAGAGCAAATTATTGAGGAGCGAGATGTTTTGGGCCTGGTGTTTCTTGTTGTTTTGTGTTGAGTGGATCCCGTTTGGGTCTTGTCCACTGATTATGACCTGTTGGCCATAGTGGTCTGAGATTGCTGTGTCGATCACACCGTTGGAGGTTGGTTACAACGTTGTCAATGCCTGTTGCTGAGTGATCGGTGACTCTCGTGGGCGAGTTCACCGACCAGAAAGACCAAATGACTTCAATAAGTCGTCGAAAAGTTTTGTCATATGACTATTAACATCTAGGACGTCGATGTTAAAATCCCCCATGATGACAAAAGGGTGGCCCTTTTTAGTCAAGTTGGACAACAGTTGTTCAAATAGGGTAAGGAAAAAAGGAACGTCCCCACTGGGAGATCTGTACAATTCGATTATTTCTAACGTGGAATGGTTCATTTTAACATTTACCCCAGTCATTTCAAAATTTTTGTCTGTTGAATCGACTAGTGTTAATGGGGTAAAGTGAAAAGAATTTTTGAGAAAAATTGCTGTTCCTCCACCTTTGGCGTCGGAGTGGCAGTAAAAGTTGGCCAGCTCATAATTTGGAGTTTTGAAGTGCATGATATTGCAGTGTACAATAGAGTTTTGCCGTATATAAAAATATAAATGACATCAGTTCTCTTTATTTTTTTTTAATTCGCTCATACAACATGTTTAATGTTCAGAGCAATAAACACGCGTACACTTATTTATTGATTAAAAAGGTTTACTTTGAAACACCTACGAAATGTGGTAAGTTGTATGAATACCTAGGGAAGGTGTCTGTGGGGAACTGGAAGGTGATGTTCTGAGCCTGCACGGGTAGAGGACGCTTGTGCATGAGAGTGATGGGCACAGTGGTAGGGATGGGTTGGAAGCTCTCCTCTGGAGGCACAGGGCAGATGTCCGGGTGGTGTCTTGCTGGTCAGGAGGGGTCCGTCACAACACTCTTGCTCATTGGCGTCCAGGGACTCTGTCTTCTGCAGCATGTCTGGCCCTAGCATCGAGCCTGACCTTTTCACCTATAAAACATTTAACAATTTTCAAATTTATAAGGTTCAATAAAATTTTCTTTTAGTTTAATTCTAATTTATAATCTAGTTCTTTCGGTTCACACCGAGTCCAAACTTGTTGAAATATTCCGGTCTCGCTGTGGAGTACCATCTTCAGTCGCTGATTGGCTGAAACACTATCAGCGACTGAAGATGAACTTTACTACATTGACGGTTGGTAGCCCTACCACCAATAGGACAGCAGACAGCAAGTAGCTCAGTTTCAGCCAATCAGTGACTGAAGATGGTACTCCACAGCGAGACCGAAATACTTCATTACTACATTAGACGGTTGGTAGCCCTACCACCAATAGGACAGCAGACAGCAAGTAGCTCAGTTTCAGCCAATCAGTGACTGAAGATGGTACTCCACAGCGAGACCGAAATACTTCATTACTACATTAGACGGTTGGTAGCCCTACCACCAATAGGACAGCAGACAGCAAGTAGCTCAGTTTCAGCCAATCAGTGACTGAAGATGGTACTCCACAGCAGAGACCGAAATACTTCATTACTACATTAGACGGTTGGTAGTCCACCAATAGGACAGCAGACAGCAAGTAGCTCAGTTTCAGCCAATCAGTGACTGAAGATGGTACTCCACAGCGAGACCGAAATACTTTATTACCATTAGACGGTTGGTAGCCCTACCACCAATAGGACAGCAGACAGCAGTAGCTCAGTTTCAGCCAATCAGTGACTGAAGATGGTACACAGCGAGACCGAAATACTTCATTACTACATTAGACGGTTGGTAGCCCTACCACCAATAGGACAGCAGACAGCAAGTAGCTCAGTTTCAGCCAATCAGTGACTGAAGATGGTACTCCACGAGACCAAATACTTCATTACTACATTAGACGGTTGGTAGCCCTACCACCAATAGGACAGCAGACAGCAAGTAGCTCAGTTTCAGCCAATCAGTGACTGAAGATGGTACTCCACAGCGAGACCGAAATACTTCATTACTACATTAGACGGTTGGTAGCCCTACCACCAATAGGACAGCAGACAGCAAGTAGCTCAGTTTCAGCCAATCAGTGACTGAAGATGGTACTCCACAGACAAGAAATACTTCATTACTACATTAGACGGTTGGTAGCCCTACCACCAATAGGACAGCAGACAGCAAGTAGCTCAGTTTCAGCCAATCAGTGACTGAAGATGGTACTCCACAGCGAGACCGAAATACTTCATTACTACATTAGACGGTTGGTAGCCCTACCACCAATAGGACAGACAGCAAGTAGCTCAGTTCAGCCAATCAGTGACTGAAGATGGTACTCCACAGCGAGACCGAAATACTTTATTACTACATTAGACGGTTGGTAGTCTACCACCAATAGGACAACGACAGCAAGTAGCTCAGTTCAACCAATCAGTGACTGAAGATGGTACTCCACAGCGAGACCAATACTTCATTACTACATTAGACGGTTGGTAGTCCACCACCAATAGGACAACGACAGCAAGTAGCTTCAGTTTCAGCCAATCAGTGACTGAAGATGTTACTCCACAGCGAGACCGAAATACTTTATTACTACATTAGACGGTTGGTAGTCTACCACCAATAGGACAGCAGACAGCAAGTAGCTTCAGTTTCAGCCAATCAGTGACTGAAGATGGTACTCCACAGCGAGACCGAAATACTTTATTACTACATTAGACGGTTGGTAGCCCTACCACCAATAGGACAACAGACGCAAGTAGCTTCAGTTTCAGCCAATCTGTGACTGAAGATGGTACTCCACAGCGAGACAAATACTTTCTACTACATTAGACGGTTGGTAGTCTACCACCAATAGGACAACAGACAGCAAGAAGTGGAGTTCAGTTTCAGTAATCTGTGACTGAAGATGGTACTCCACAGCGAGACCGAAATACTTCATTACTACATTAGACGGTTGGTAGCCCTACCACCAATAGGACAGCAGACAGCAAGTAGCTCAGTTTCAGCCAATCAGTGACTGAAGATGGTACTCCACAGCGAGACCAAAATTCAACCTAATTACGAAGTTTGGACGCGGTGTGGACCGGAAGAACTAGATTATAGTTGTGACACCGGACGCAAAAGCTTGAGTGTTAAGTTTAATTATAATTGATTGCAGGGTCTTGACCCCACTAGTTATGCATCGCTTATTGGTGGAGACCACATACGAGATTAAATAAAAATACAAAACATGTTCGACTTTATATTGATTTAGCTTAGCACACAAGGCATTATACTTGTTAGGGTCTTTGTTATGGTTAAATAGTTGTTAAAAGTGGCGGGAATGTGTTTGATGGCCTGAACAATAAACTCTTTTAATTAATAACTAGCTAGTGAATAAAATCCAACTCGGAGTGAAAATGTTATATTTGTTAAAATATTGTATTGTCATTTATAATACACAGTGGTTTTGCTCTTCTATATTGTTTGTTTTCACTACTTTGATTATTTAGTTGTTTACATTTGTACGTTCTAATACTTACTTACTTGTAATACTTGAAGTCTACGTCGTTGACTAATTAATTGGATAGACTGCGTCAATATGGTTAAATAACTTTATATACACATTTACAAAAATACAAAGAAAAAAAGATGGCGGTTGGCGATTACTGCTAAACAGTGGTTCCTCCTCCAACTCCAATGCCACGATACCCGTAGTGTTTCTGATCTTTGAATGAATGTAGAACTTTGAAACATGTCCGTGGTAGTAGATCCGACAAATATATGCCAAGTTTTTGTTCTTGAGCTAAAAAGAATTATTATAAGGCTCATAAAATATATTGAGTAAGAACAAGAGAACACCAAAACTTTAAGAAAACATTAAGAACACCAAAACTTATATAACTCAAAACGGTTATTGAACATTTTTGTTTTAAGTACGGTAGTTAAGGAGAACACAAGTCAATTACAAGTTTTAGTAACGTACAATAACGTAATAAAAGCTTACCACAATGAGGACAGTATTAAATCAAAGACAATCTTAGTTGCATTTATTAATGTCATTTCTTCTTGATTATTAGAAAACTCTCAAATATTAGTACAGTAGTACTTTAAAAAATAAGAGTGGTGTTTGTGTAGTTTTTCGGCCTTCTGACTTTCAATCAACTAGACTGTCAGACTGACCATAAATCTTTGCAAAGCTGGCGCTCCTGCAGCCTGCGGTCAGCGCCGGGACCATGATGCGCACCATGTCCTCCACAGTAGGGAAGCGCTTGAGGTATGAGGTGATGGACAGCAGCGCTGCTACCTCAGCCAGGATGAAGGCTACTCCTGCTGTGAAGAAGGACCAGCCGTAGTGGTAGTGGTAAGTGTAGTGAGAGGGCGTGAGCAGGTCTGTCTGTGTAGGCGTCACTCAACACTGACACAAACACCACCAGACCACTCGCCAGCGACAAACCTGTCAAACACAATCATACTATACAGGGTGTCCCATAAGTAAAAAGTCAGACTCTGGAAAAAATAAAGAGAAAATTGAAAATAAAATTTTTCCATAAACGCTTAGTTAACTAGATATTCGCTATTTTATATTTTTCACTAATTATTTATTATCTCACACTACTTATTGGTTTTGATTCAAACTTAACATAAATTTGTATCTTAGTAAGACTATTTAGGAAAATAATTACCAACAGTCTTATCATTTTAAAACGGTAGCTATTTTATTGGAATCTTTGGCGTTACACAAATAACAAATAAACGGTGAGTTTTACAATAAAATGTAATGGGTACCGTTTGATAGGAAATTTTACTACCTATTTATTGACACCAAGGTCAAAATCGAATTAAGAATCAACAAAGCTTTATAGTGGAAACTCTGACTGAAAACAATAACTTTCCACCTTATTATCTTAATTTTGCCAAAGTTTGGAAACACAGTAGTGGACTATAACTTTGTTATTCCTAATCGACTTCTTTTGACCTTGGTGTCAATAGATAGTTTATAAGTTTGCCACAAAACGGTTCTCTGTACATTTATTGTTAAACTCACCACGTTCATTCGCTATTTAAGGTGAAACACCAAAAATACCCTAAAATACCATAAAATAGCCACCGTTTAGCAGTGATGGGGTAGATCGTGCTGGTAATTTGGCTCCTAAACCGATTCTTGCTAGATGTTGAGATTTGAGTCCATCCGATAATATTATTGAGGAGATGACAAATGATGAATGGCTACTCAAAACAACTTGGCTCTCTGGTTGGCAGTTTTTAATATTGTATTGATTTTCTCTGTAATCATTCTCTGGTGTCGAATTCTAGTAATCGATTTATACAGTAGTCGTTTTCTAGTAATCGGTTTTTAGCTAGTACTCGATTCTATACAGTAATTGTTTAACGGTAATTTGGTTCTACAGTAATCGAGTTCTCCTAGTGACCCGTTTAACGGTATTGATTTACTACAGTGATCCCGATTTATGCAATAATCGAACCATAGTGATGGTTCACCGGTAATCGATTCTTCTGGTAATCGATTTAAGTGTCGATTTCGCTATGAGTAATCGATTTCCTTCTCGGGCCGACGGCAATAGATGTCTGTTGTGGGTACCCTTAAGGTGTATATGAGGAGCCCGCAAGCAATCAGGGACTTGTGGTCCAGAACACAGTGGCCCATCAATGCATACAGAGACGCAAACATAGTCAGTATCAGAGACACAGCTGCAAACGGCATTGAGTACCTGCACAATACACCATCAACTGATTCTGCAGTATAATTATGCTACTATAAAAAGGTAAGCTGAAAGTAAACTTAATTGGCCATTCGTAATTCTCAACGGTGTTTGAAAAATATTGTAACAGTTGTATTGTACAACGTACAGTACAGATCTTTTATGTGATGAATCTTTTTGCTATTTTATGTCAAAGAGATGATCTAAACTCTTGTGGAACCACATTTTGTATATTTGAGTTCTAAGTTTTTTAATAACGATTGTACTGTATGTTAAACTACGCGATAAAAAAGACTCAACATAACAAAACAAATCTTCTAAAATCAGTTTCTTCACAGCCCCTAGGATTTGAAAAAAACTGAACCCCAAATAGCACGACTTATAACTGCAGCTAACACATACAATGACAACCCTCTCCATCGTCTTTTTCTGCCCTTAATGCGCACTGCAGCCTTTTGCCTATTTCGGATGCTTTACCAAAATAAAAAGTGAAAATAACAGCTTTTGATGCAAGGCTTGAGTTCATAATTTTCACACCGAATTAAATCAAACAACCTTAAACCTACGTTAATGTATTATCCAAATTCAGCATAGATATTACTAATAATGCCAAGTAAATAGCGAATTCCTACCGTCCACGTGTAATTCAACCGTAGTGATATCTATCCAAACCAAGGAGTACGCACGAAAAGCAACGCCGTAGCATTTGTTTAAGCAAAGGTTATGTTATGATAGGTATAGATAGCGCATATGTAGATGCCACATGGCTGAGGAAATCATTATACATAGTTGCGGCAGCCCGAGCACAGATAGCGCTACGAGCGCTGCCATCTTCTGGCCGTCTTTCTCCTTCCTCGGCTCGACATGCTCAAGTTTGTCCGATGTCGAATTGTCGATGACTGTGACCAAATCGTGATATTTTCGAGAACGAACAAACTTTCTCGTGCGTCGGTGGCTCCACGTGAGACTTTCACAGCGCTATCTGTGCTTGGGCTGCCAAACTATGTTGATTTCCTTGCCTCAGCATTTTGGCATTAATGCAATCTACCTACTATTATATAGTCTTTGGTTTCAGTCTTAACTTAACGCGCCGGCTTTAACGGCTGAATTTTAATTATGTCCAAGCATCAAATATATGTACCTCATCTTGGAGACGAAGGCGGGTGTGAATTCCAGTGGGGTCCACATCACCCCAAGGTCGTTGCTGTAGATCTCTCCCCAGGGGAATACCTTATCAGCTGACACGCTGGGGAGGGCATATCTGTTACACATACATAAATATTTATAATGTGCTGCATAGCATTTAAAATACAGGGTGAGCTAATAGTCTTTGAGATAGCACACTTTGAGAAAAGCTGTTGTTTATACTTTTCGTTTAAACAATTTTTAGTTAAATAGTATCATGGGTGCAGTTGTTGGAATGAAAACTCGATGTTTTATATGGTTTGCTGAAGTGCTATGTAGTTTTAGTGGAAATTTGGTTTTGAAAGAAGTTGTGTATAATATTATTTGTCAAAAACAAATGTGTGTAGCTTTTTGTGACAAAAGAAAATAAGATTTTACTATTTTATACAGACACCGTGCATCAAGTTAAATTTTAGAAAGAATACCACTCGCGAGGTACGTTCGGATAAGTATGTCTTCTAGAGCTGATGCTGTCGTTCCCTCATAAAACAATATTACATACATAATCAATGTTAGGTGAAATCAAAATAAACTCACTATTTTTTGATAATTTATAATGCCGGTGCTATTTTACATAAACATAAAAAGAAAGACCTTTCTACCGGTAACTGTGTATAAAACTACTAAACTCTTCGTGTGGTATGAAGTGGTTATCTCTCGTTATCAAGTGGTTAGGTTATTTGTTTCTGTAGTAAATAGTATTAGTTTTAAGGATTAAATTATGAGTTAAACTAAGTTTCACTTGATAACGAGATGGGTTTTCATACCTCTCGAAGCGTTGTGTAGTTTTAAACACAATAATAAGAAGAAGTATATTTCTATGATGAAACAAACCACGTTGCCATGTTTAAACGATCGTCAGTTTATACGTTAAGTCAATAATGTAACAACACTTTGTAAAGACACTGAAATTGCACAAACTTACGCCCAGATGTGTTGAGTTTCTTTAGTGACGGACAGGAGCGCCAGAACCCAATCTTGAAAGTGATGGACGTAGTGAGATGTGTGTCTGGAAGAGTGATTGGTTCGCGAGTGAAGACCCACACGTTGCTGACAAAAGCGGTGACAAGTGTGACGAGTGACAACAGTCCGAGAGTGATGCCCAACCGTGAGAGTGACGCACTGGATGAGCTGCAGCACATTTCACCTGCAAACATTCATCTGAAACAACAAACTCTTTGTCAAACAAGCGTGATAAGAGACAACAGTCCAAGAGTGATGTCTAACCGTGAGAGTGACGCACTGGATGAGCTGCAGCACATTTCACCTGCAAACATTCATCTGAAACAACAAACTCTTTGTCAAACAAGCGTGATAAGAGACAACAGTCCAGAGTGATGTCTGCTGTGATAGTGACGGACTGGATCACTTTTTTTTGAAATCCTACACTTTTCCCATACTAGTACAAATATGAGTGAAGATGGAACTAGCGTACATAAAACAATCACTGAACAGCACTGCAGTATCACTGGTACGTAGTACTGTACGTTCTAGTTCATTATAAGGAACCCACTTTGTGGTTTGGCGCCCTGTTTAGAACCACCCCTTATTAATTCCCAAGTGAAACAGAATTTGTTTGAATATTTTCCACACTAGTTTTTTTTTTCATTTAACATACATTTCTCATTCTCTCACATTAATTCTCACATTGTTTTAAAGTTGTGACAGCTGCTCAAATCATATAGTTTTACAAATTAAATTGACGCAATTCGTGTGGGATTGAATTTGTATATAATTGGCTGTTGTAGGAAACATGTTTACCAAACTTAACTCTTAAAAATGATTGATGTTATCTGAAGATGACTGCTCAAAAGGCCTCATAAATTAAAAATTTACACTATTGGTTTATTTGATGTTTTAAATTTATTTCTTTAGATGTTTACCAAAGTTTACTTTCTTGACTTGCAATATTACCTGGCATCTCTAATGAGCTACTACGGTGTCATTGCATAGTATTATTTTAACGAAATACAACCTTGCAACATCAGACCTGCACTTGGCGTGGTCTGTAATCAACAATGGTTCAAATGTGTGAGGTGTGTGAAACAATCTGTTTATACCAAAGCAGAACGTAAAGAGTGTCAAATTTCAAAAGTGTTGAGTGTAAAGAGATAAATTCTGAATCTTGATGCAATACTGGGTCAGTTACCCTTTTTGGGGCGATGCCAAGATTTCCCGGGCCTCGCAGCCCTTCCTTAACCACAAAACCGAAACCTCTATCCCTTAATACTTGACCGCATCAAACCACAAATCCCTCTTATACTCTTGCTTCAGCCAAGCTTCAGTCTCTGATTTCCTTACATTATTACCATCTCAGGACTTTCCATTGGTAATCGTTTCATAATAGCTTTAGAGATATAAATTACCGTAAATGTGTTGGGTTTTAGATTGTATAGAGCTATGAATCAAGGAAATTGCTCTTTTCTATGTTTTAGTAGTTGCAGCGTGATGAAATTTAAGTTTTAAGCTATGCCAAGATTTCTTGTATTATTTCCACCTTAAAATATTTATCTTTATTGTTAGTGAACCTAAACTAGTACTAAATTGAAATATTGTCTAGCTCTGAGCTGAAGCATAGTTAAACAATCTACTTTATATAGTTGATCGAGTTCATAATTATTTTGTTATGAAAAGTTATCCAATAACACGTTAGATACTACCTTTAGAAAAATGAGTTTTTAAACTAATAGAGACCGAATCCGTTAACAACGATTTTACAACAATTTCTTATCAGTGTTTAGTCTTTATTTATGATTCAGTTTAATTTTTAAGCTATTCCAAGAAAACTTGTATTATTTCCACCTTAAAATATTTATCTTTTGTGTTGATGAACCTAAACTAGTACTAAATTGAAATATTGTCATAGAATATTAGAAATGGAGTGAACTGAAATAGTGTTATTCATATAACAAAGGAAACCCATTAACAAAAGAAGGTAGCAGGGAATGTGCACTTTTAACAAGTTAGAAAATATAAACTGCCTTCATACAAAAGCTATCAAATGTAAAAGAAAGGAGACGAAAGACTTAGATGTTAACAAGATGGAAGAGGAGCCCCTACAGCATGTCTCCTTACTTTAGTGAACAGTTTTGTCAATGTGGCATCATTGTACAGCTCCTACCATGCACAGGAGCATTTAGGAAAAATGTACGAACCATCGAAAATAAGTATTAATGTATGAAAAAAATGTTGAATACTCAACTATTGATGGGACATTAATGTAAACGAGATAGTCAGTGGCTTGAAGAAAGAATAAAATCAGGCCGACACGCAGCAAAGCATATACATGACATGGAATTGAATCGAATTTCCTTGCAATTCGTTACATATTCGCTACGCTCACAGCCTCACTTCGGCCTCGAACATAAGGGTTTTATTGACGGTTATACTACATATCATGAAAGGAAGTAAAGCAAAATTTCAATAAAAATCGTTACTCATTTCACGTTGCTGTAGCAATAACTAATTCCGCCATTTGAAATGATTTGACAGTTATCACAATTTTAATTTGGGTTCTTGGTAGATGTAGTGTATATGAAGAGAGAAGGGCTGTTAACAGAGGACATGTGCTGTAGTGTATGAAAGAGAGAGAAAGAGAGGGTTGAGTAGCAGAGGACGTAATAACTGTAGTGTATGAAAGAGAAAGAGGGTTGATATGAAGGGACATGTGCTGTAGTGTATCGCTGGGGGTCAGAACAAATCTCATCGAACATCTCAGGCTCACCGGAATTTCATCTCATAAATCTCAGATTTCATAAATCTCTCGGGGGTCTCGTTCCTCAAATCCTCGCGTTTCTCAAATCTCGCGGGGTCATCAAAAGTCAAAATCTCGTCTCGAAATTCCTCCGGGACAAAAATAAGGTGGAGGACAAAATATAGATGGGATCGAAGTCGTCTCGGTTTCTAGTCTCGAGGACATGTAATGCTTGGAGTGTATGAAAGAGAGAGAAGGTTGTTAGCAGAGGGACATGTGCTGTAGTGTGCTGAGTGAACCATGAGAGAGATACACAGTTACAGCACCCTGGAGTGTTGGTTGAGACTCACTAATGACTGACTTGACATTTTGTGATCACGGTGAAAAGTTTTGCTTAAAAGAACATCTTGTTAATTCACTCAAGAGCTCAAAGTTTACTTCCTTCCTTTTCTTCTTTTAATTGACTTCGTTTTTAACAGAAGATGTTTTCAAAGCTAATTATATTGAAACCTTTATAGTAATTACTACGATTTGGGATATAATAACTTTGCATGATTTGTTGTTCCGTGTCATAAGGTTCATATTTTTTACAATGTCCACGTTTAAACAATTAATTTCACAGTAAACGTGCGTTTAACAATTTTTAAACCCTATTATTTTATAAATGACACTCAAGTTACAATTCCTATTAAAATCATAATTTTTCATGTTATTCTCGTAATTATTTTTCTAAATTAAAGCTAAAATACACAATTTACCTTTACTCGATATTTATGACAAAACAAACTAGTATAGTTTCGGAATAGATGTTGATCAACGGTGAAAACAAATTACATCTCGAATATAATATCTTGAACCTAGACTATTTGAGCTGACGTGCTCTAGATTCAACAGAGCTATAAAGGGTGATTTTATTACTTCATTTTAAGTGGCTCTCCAGTCTCTAGCCATTGAGTCAAAAGACAACTAAACCATTCATTGCCTGAGAAGGTGACAGTGCACCTCCTGTATTCAAACTAAACATCCGTTACGCACATTAGTGAAACAATTATCAGCTGGACATCGACAACAGCACTCGCTCAGTTATGAATTAATAAACGCAATTACATTAGAGCTGGTTTCACCACTGGTTAGTGTGAAAGGTCAGAGCCGGATAGATTTCCACTGAGAACTCAGTTCTAACATTGTTTCAATCCATTAGCAAATGACAAACTTGATCTTATCAATAATTTATCCAACTTCCCGGTGCCCAACTCAGAACTAACTCAGCATTTATGTTTACTTTCTTGATATGTACCAACATTGTATACTGGATCACATTTCGTTAAACTTTCTAATCAAATCAAGAATCAAAGAATAATGTGAATATGACAGTAGTTTCGGTGGTCATTCCATCGAGAGATAGCTTGACGATAGCCTTCTACAATAACTGATACAAGTATCTACGAGCATTTATATGGGACAACGAAATGTTGTTAGGTAGAACTCAACAGATCCAGATACAACATAAGCTGTCAAAAAGAACTGATTTACAATATGGAGTCCCTCAAGGATCCATCCTAGTCCCGTTTTATTCTTAATGTATGTTAATAACGTGTGTGGCATCGATGAAGATAAACTAATTCAATACGCAGATGACACTACCATCAACATTGTTTCTCGATCATCAGAACTTTTAGAGATTGAATCATTTGAAGTGTGAACACCTGTATACAATATTTTGAACATTTGAACCTTAAAACAAATTATACTAAATCCAATTATATTTATTTTTTAATTTGGAAGATCAAACTTTGGTAGCAATCCGACAGTTATGATCACTGATCATGTACTTGACGGGATTAATTATACTAAATTTCTAGGTATTTATATGGATAGTAGTTTTTATGGGACAGCCATACTGAACATATCAGTAAAGGATTTCCTCACAAACCTTTTCTTCTCAGAAACCTCTGCAAACACTGTAGGCTAGGTACTCTGAGACGGCTTACTATGGACTAATCCAACCATATATTGATTATGGCATTATTTTCTGGGGATATTGTTCTGCTTATAAATTACTTAGAATATTTATCCTCCAAAGAGAGCAGTTCAAATAATTTTTTGTTGTTGTTGTTTTTATGTCACACAATAATTATTAATAACTTATAATAAACCAATAGACATAGTTATATAGTTGATGGATTTAATTTAGTTAAGAGCTTGCATTTAGAAGTGACGTACAAGTGTATAGCATATGATACTAGGCACTACTAGCTGTTCTGCATTATTTGTAAATCATGATTTTATAGCATTTTATATATTAATGAAAATCATATTATAGTTAAAAATATAGGGCTTGTATTAAATGTGTTGATATTTCAAGTAGTTTATACTATACCCGCTTAATACTCGTACTTGGACTTAAGATTAAAAATTAACGAATTATTAGTCAACGACAGACATGTAATGCGTTTCAAATCATTAATAATAAGCTTACATGTAAATCTGAAAGTGTACACGAAAGATAATCAAATACTTCAATAAATGTCTAGTATGGAAATGTTTCAACTACCGTAATGTGAATTAAGTTGAGTCTAAGAAGGGAATGTGAGATTGGGCACGACAGTTTCCTTGTTGAATCAACCTCATTTGTCTGGTGACATCTCCTTAGACTATAAACGATTTGAACCCATCCTTCAAGCGTTATATCAACATCACTATATCATGCAGATTAAGTTAGAAAGTTGAATCTGCATAGGAGAAAACCTAATCGTTCAAAGTAGAAGCTCGGGAGTTTTCAAGCATAAATTCCAAATGAAACTACTGGTTTCAAAAGGAAATTTCAACCCATTGGAATTAAGTCATAATTTCAATCATTAGAAATAATAATTCAACTTTCAAAGACGGCAATTGGGCTGTAAAAGATAGGGTTTCGGTATTAAAAGAAGACAAAGTTATAGTACTACGGTATTAAAAAACGGGGTCCACACGATTACGAGCGTAATTACTAGTTTCAAATCTTGTGATATTTTTGAGTGTCTGTTTCTTAAACGTTCGGGCAGTAAAATATAGATTGTTAGGAACATAGTTAAAATTACGACTGCAATTTTACCGGATGAGCTTGAGAGTGTAAATTATCTCTAAACAGTTTAAAGTTTGAACGTTGTGCTACTTACTTGTTCTGGAAACATACTTAGTGTTTCTCTATCCGCTTAAAATTGAGAGCCGTCAGCGAACATCAACATAATGTTATGATAATGCGCATGAACTTTTAAATGTAGTCAGTTTCAAATACAGGGTGATTGAAAAGTCCTTGGACTATTGTAATTAAATCTCAACCCTCATTTATTGGAAGGCAGATGATTACTAAGAAAGGTTTGGACTGAATACATGAGTACTAATGACAATTTTGAACATGTTCTTTACACAATCGCAGTTGTTTGTATGCGAGCGCGTGATGTTATTATAAAGACACGTCTAGGATTGGTAATGCCCGAAACTAAGGGGTAGCGTTTCTGGAAGCCCATTTAAAGTAATCGTAAAGATAAGGTCTTGGTTATTCGTTGCTTATAGAATAATTTTGAAGAAAGAAAGGGAATTTTCAAGAAAGAGTTTACCAACTTATTACAAAAGTCCTCCTAGGTCTAAAAAGAAAATCGGAAAAACCAAATAAGGAAGACGTCGTCTGTTCTTAAACTAACCTCTTCAAATTTATGCGAACGGGTGGATAAATTTGTGTTTAAAGGACAACGATGCTCATTTCGGTGGTAACAACTACTTAAGAATAATTAACAAATTTTCTTACATAAAACGAGATATTTTAACATGGTAAGACCCAGGCCCAGGACTGCGACACGAGCACTGATGTCCCGACCGCTGGAACACGTTTGCGTACAAAAATTTGAGCGTAGTGAACTATTTAGGTCTACAATTATCGAATTAGCGTAAGAAATTGCAAAGGAAATTCACTTCACTCAAACTCGGTGCTTAAGCGTTTAGCTCGAATAAAATTCGAGTTTGTACTAATTTACGTAAAAGGGTATGCACCTTTGAACCCATAACACAGGAATAAATACTTCCTATCCGAAATAGTATAATATAATTTGGTGCGTTACAAATCTGTTCACAGAATAATTATATAACATTCTAAATAACTATTTGAGATGCCGACCACTCTCATGAGGGTATTTTAAGGCAAATATGTGGTGAAGATGAGTGTGATGAGTGGTAGTAATGAGTTATGAGGTGTAGTCTTGTTACAAACTAAGGCCGACTCTTCCTTAGAATGGGTCATTAATTAATAGCCCAATGACCAATGGAAATACAAGGACCAACGGCTTAACGTGACTTCCGAACCACACAGGTGATGGTCTGATATGTCTAAACGATGGTGGAGTTGATGCGGGTATCATCAGATGATCACTGAGACTATCTGAGCCGCTTTAGACCTATATCATCCTCAAACAGACCTCCATGAAGCTGGATGCATACGAGTCCCATTAAACTACTATAACTACTAAATCATAACTACTATAACAAACTACTATAACTAAACTAACTAAAATTAATTAGTAAGCTAATCTTGGAAGAGCGTATACTTCTTCAGAATGCATTAAACGCATTATTGAAATTCGTGTAGCAAGGATTTTAGTCCTGTACAAATTACAACTTAGGTCTAATTGGGTTTTGGTTAAAGCAGCCTATATATTGGCAGCGGACGTTTTATCCAATTTAACTCATTTTGGTATCTAACAATTAACTGGACACTATTAAAAAAATAACAACTAAACAGACCTAGCCTACATTTATCATACTTACATTACATAGAGGTATCCAAATTAGCAAAGTACAAATACATTTGGCAACAAGCGCCAAAGCACCGAGACATAGCGAGCTGGATAACACAAGGGAAAGGATCTGAGCGACAACCTCCCTCGTCCAACTGTGTGCGTATACTGAGGTTAGAGGGATAAAATATGCCACTTTGTCCCTCACGGGGAGGGAATAATCCCCGCGCAGGGACACACCGTTCGTGATTCCTTGTAACCCGAGATGGAGATGTTTGGGGACAATACAGCAAAGTTTCAAATTTACGCTTTCGTTTTCATAGCGTTAAATAAAAGACGAAATACTGATTTCTAACATGAACTGATTTTTAGCAATGAGACTGGAGGGCCTAAAATGTATGTATTTATGTTTTACTGGGTATTATATAAATGTTCGATAAAGTATGTTTTTGTGACTAATGTCAATAACCTAGGTTTACATCAAGCCATAACAATGGAGACTTGTGGTACTGTATTAGAATCCAACTTGTCATTAAATAATTTTGGTGCTTACTAATTATATTTTGATTTATTAATAATATAACTTATTTGGTTTCTTTAGATTTGATACAATAACTTCCATACAAATCGATGTTAAATTGTTATAAACCGAGTGTATAAACCGTGCGAAAAGCAACATTGATGGACACAAGGGAAAGGGATGACGTCATGAGGGGGAGGGAGATCGGGAGGGGTCTTGCCGATGGAAGAGAGGGGAGGCTGTGTATAAGCCTAATCTCCAAGGTAGATCAACTCTCTAGACACTGGGCTAATACTAAGTAAGGCTTATATTTTCTCACACCTTTACACAGCGTAATATAGTATTATACTACGGTTAATCGTAACATTTTGACAATACAAAAGATTGATATGTGTGTAAAGTTGAGTGCCTTTCAGATGTATTAAACATTAAAAAAGGTTATTTATAATAATTAATAATAGTGATAAGTAATGCATTAGCTCAACGCTAATATGCCTATATTTGGGGAGCTCTGGTAAAGTATCTCACCCTATGTACAACATTACACGTTACATTATCCAAAGTTAAGCTTCAAGTCCTTTATAGCTCATCACTTTGCAATGTACGAGTATCTTAAATCAGAGCCACTCTGAGCTTTTACTGTCATGCTTGGCCTATAGAAACGTGTTATTTATATTATGTATGAATTATTTTTAAAACTATACTGACTGCGACTCGTGGCGTGGTCTGTAATCCAGCTTCATAGAGGTCAGGTTTTGAGGATGATATAGGTCTAAAGCGGCTCGGATAGTCTCAGTGATCATCTGACGGTACCCGCATCAACTCCCACCATCGTTTAGACATATCAGACCATCACCTGCGTGGTTCGGAAGTCACGTTAAGCCGTTGGTCCTTGTATTTCCGTTGGTCATTGGGCTATTAATTAATGACCCATTCTAAGGAAGAGTCGGCCTTAGTTTGTAACAAGACTACACCTCATAGATCATTACTACCACTCATCACACTCATTCTTCACCGCATATTTGCCTTAAAATGCCCTCATGAGAGTGGTCGGCATCTCAAATAGTGAAATAGTGATAGTGCACAGTTGTTGTGTATAACCTAAGATATTGCTGTTAACTACCCCATGCCTCATCACTGGTAAGAATCTCACGCTCGGAAATGCTACTGCACCTAACATTCGTGTTTTGTACAAACGCCTCATACATATGTGATGTTAAATAGTCTAGACTGTCATGTCTACTACATGGCATCATATGATGAGTTCTGAGACGCTACTGAGTACTGCGCTAGTCAAAACCGCCAGGTTCCCGTGTGTCACCCTGTATATCCTTTAAAACAAATTGCCTACAAATAAAAGCACATGATGGTAAATGTTAACAATGTCTTGTTATTTAGTAGAACTGGCTCATAACGAACTAGTCTAGCGTAAGGGCTGTAATAAGCAGCAAAACTGTTTTCATTTGTAAAATTCTTAACTGTTTGAGTAGGAAGGATAACGGTTCTAATTCGGATATTTTATAAATCGTCCTCAATTAATATTTGTTGTTGGACCGAGGTCACTCGAGTTTTCATCTAAAGCACCTTTGATACCCTCCCCCTTCTTCCACCCCTTCATCACTGACCTTTGAGATGAATTCAGGGGTGGATCCAGCTCCAAACTTTCCCCATTAACAGTTGGTTATGTTTACGGGCTCAACTTTTCCACTTTGTAATCATCACTCAGATGTACTCAATGTTAAGCCCCCTACGTTAATGTGGTAACATGTTACTATTGAACTTACTTTGGATGATTATTTGTACTTGATTTTTGTTATCGCCATTTAATGTCCTAACATATATAGTTCCACTTTAAGTTTTGAAAACTGTGCGTATGGCAAAATTAAAATATATTTAACTAAATGTATTGCATTACGTTATAACTCTCCATTAAGGTGGGATTTTTTAAATAAAATAAACTTTTTTAAAATAATAATGTAGGTTAAAATATAGACTTAAATGACCTTTATTTAAATTTTTATTTTATATTACCGTTTTAAAACAGAACTAAAAACTCGTCCTCTAGTTTTAAGGGTACAGCCATTAAAACCCAACATTTACTCACATGTATACAACGTTCAATTTTGAAAGAATACTGTTTTAAAATTTTAATAAGAGGTTACAAACAAATTGTACAATTTCAATTACGCTAGATTCTATATATTACATGCAATTCAACTGGTGTTTTACATAAAACTATCCCATTGAAACCTACAAACAGCGTACAAAAAGCAGAGCCGTATCTTGAGACGAGGTGTTAAGAAAATCCGTCTTTTCGCCCGCTTTCCCCGCGGCGTGACGTGACGTCATGTCAAAGCCAATTTTCTGCTCTTTCGGCTTTCCTTGAGTTGGTACTTTATCCGGCCTCTTTCAATCCCGCTCCGCTCTGATTGAAGTAACCTTTCTTACTCTTCAAAAAGGAAATTATTAACAACTTTGGTACATCGTCCAAGTAAAGTAATTCGTTTTAAATGTACTGCCAAAAGTAGATCCCACAAATGTCATCATAATGCTTGAAAGTTGAAAACCACAAAGAAGTCGTTTTTACTTCTTTGTTGAAGATTTATTCGTTCAAAAGTTAAGAGGGGGTCAGACTTTTTGGACACCTGGTATAAGTAATGTATGCATACATGTCTAAGGGCCAAATTTTACTTATCATAACCTAAGCCCTGACAAGCAAACCACAGACAACCGGAGCTAAGTAAAGCCTTCGATTTTAATCGTTCATACTATATTAATGGTAACTGACCATATTACTTGTGTGAAAAACTTAATATTTTACAATTTCCGGATGTTGTTTACAATATTTCAACTGTTATTCCTGGAAACAGTTATTGTGTGTACAACACAAATGTGAATGTTTGTTCTACACTTTCCTGTGAAACTGTATATACAATAGCACCTGTAATGTTTCGATAATCCCCTCTCTTGTTTTGTACAAATGTTTAGTTTACCTGACTCTGTTGCTTTTCCATTCACAGTGGATTCCAGCCTGTTTGTATTTGGCTGCATACGAGATGAATTGGGTATACAAAAATGACTATAGTAGGCTATAAGCTAAAAACATTTTTCATATTAAAACATCGAACTTTACGTTCACACGAGTATGATTTAAAAACACGTTTTCGGTTTTAAATTAAAAACGTCTTTTTAAAACTTGTAATAGTGTATTACAAGTATTATTATTGAGGTTGAGAAAGGTAAAGCATGAAACTCAATTATCCCAAATCAGGTTTTATTTCATCTTAAGCAAGTTTTTAAACAATCTTGGAAATTAATTATAAAACCGATTTTTCACTTCAGAGGGAAAACTACTCCCTACGTTTAGGGAGTTGGGAAACTCAGTTCTCAAGGGACTGTTATATAAATATTTTCACTCCTGTAGTATTTTTTCTTATAATTTAGTTGTCTTATAATGTAAAGAAATTAAAACTATCAACAATTTTCGAAAAACAACACCTTTAGGTGAATCATAAAACTATATATAGGCATTGCTGAATAATAGTTTACGAATTTCTGACAAACCCAGAAATAGTGTACACCATGTAAAACTTTGGATTTTCATATACTTGTGAAAGTATAGTTTAGGAAAACAATATATTTAATTTACTTGTATTTTCACATGTAAATGAATTGTTGAAAAACGTGTACTAGGTCAGGATCGATTGCTCATTTCATGGTCAAAATACATAATTGAATCAAACATGAACAAAACTTTTACTTGCCTAAGCTATTCATAAACTAAATTCAAATCATGAGAGGGTCTACACTGAAGGTGTGAACTTAAATCATGAACAGCTTTAGGAAGTAAAAAGCTTTATTAGACAGAGATTAATTGCTTTATTTAAATATTCCAATGAGTTCAGCATCAAAGGGAGTTCTAAACTTTGTTCACTTGCAAAATAAATAAACATTTTCCTTTTTTAATTTTGAAAGATAAATGATAAAAACTGTTGTTGAATTTTGAATTCAAATAGTCGATACGAAAGAAAGAGTACTTCAAAGAGAATTAGGAGGTTTCAACTTTTAGGAAGCAAAACACACCATAATTAGCAAAATAGCTTCGCAGATCCAATTACTGTTAATTACTTTTAATTAACGCAGTAATTACTCTTTCCGCTTTCTTTGCTTTTAGTTCTTCCATTTACGGGCTTTTCTTGATACCACATGAAAACAATCTATAAACCATGTGGTTACTCGATGAGCGAATGTAAACAATGAATCCTATATATATAAGTTCAGGCAGTTCAAGGCTGAGTTATGGCATTGCTCTTTGGGGTGGTACATACATTTCCCGCTTGTATCCTATTAATATTTTACAAAATACCGTCATTCGTAAAGTCCCAAAGATTACATTCTTGGCCTATATTTGTAACCTACAACAAACTACCGGTGAGACATCTATATTATTTTAAAGTATTAAGACTATTTTTCAACAGAAGCTCAAACATCTATTGCCATCTCAAGAAAAACTACAATTTAAGACAGTATCTCACCGTACTGGTTCCCAAGTCTAGGTTGAAAATGCATCAGCAGTTCTATACTAGTAGTGCTCAAGATTTTTCAACATGTTTGCTCAAAAAATAAAAAGGAAATACAATTTAAAAGTTTTTTCAGACGATTTAATAAAAGGTTCATTGAACTTAGAAAATATTGAATCATTTTTTGTAATAATTTTTGTGTTTTTTGTTCAATGTATTTGTGTTAAAGCATAAAAATACATGTTAAAGCAATTCTGTCATATTTATGTCAGTTATACTATTGTATTTTTTTTACTTGTTAAGCTGTATATATTTGTGTTTGTATTTTTGTAGAGTAAATTTGGTTGTTTTAAAGTTCCTGGCGTTGTATGTTTTTATGTAAGCTTTTTTAAAATAACTTATTGAAAGAAAACTCTCTCTCTCGTGGTATGTTAATTTTTGTGAAGGAAGGCCCAACTCGGACTCTAGTCTACGGGTCCCCTATTATTTTTCATTAGGTAGTTTTATTTGTCACATGTATAGTGAATTTTCTTTTAATTTATTACTCTCCTACGTAAGTTTTTTTCAGTTTAATTCTGATGTACCTATATACCTTGTATGAAAGTATGCAAAAATGTAAAAATATGTTCCTATTGAAAAATACACGCATTTATTATTATTATTTTCTCTGGGTCACACAGCTTTTTGTTATCTGTGAATTCAAACGATATTTCAAGTCATACTCAACAAAATCTATGGAAACATAACTGCACACTGTTTGTTCGTGCCTTTTGGCTGCTGTTTTGAAAGAAATCGTTTCAATAATAATAATACTACTTTAAAGCCAAAATACGCAATAGTGTTGCAAAGAAAACAAACAGAAAATACAAACTGATAAACTTGAAAAGTTACAAAAATTGAATACTCGGATACTTACAAATTCACACGTACATCAAATAATCATTCGTCCTCACAATCATCATGCATACTGATCTCCACAGAATTTTTCACGTAAAACTAATATTTAAATTAATTTTTTACAGCACAACCTTAAGTCTTTAAATTCACAAACTGAGACAAAAGGAAGTGTTGTAAAGCCTTCCTTTCCTTTTATAAACAGTTCAAATTCGATACATTTTGATGTCGTTTGGCAATTTATTGAAAAACCGAACATCAACTTGCACTGGCAGCTTTTCATACACGTAGTTGTGTGTTGAAGAACGTGAATTTTGAACCAAAATGGCCTCGTGCTTCATAAGAGTCGTCATGTCTGTACTGACCTAGATTATGACTTTTCTGGCAGTACAAAACACTTTACATATATTGTAATATAATACTATACAGATATTGTAAAGACAGGAGAAGTCAACAGATAAGCTTCTTGAATAAGTCTCGGAATCTCTCCAGGAAGCTTTTGAAATAGTCCTAAGTGCTTGCTTTGTAATCTAAACAATCTTTCAAATTTATATTGAGAACAACTTCCCCAAAGTATTATACCATTCGAAATGTGGGAATAAATTAGACCAAAATATGCCATTCTAAGAACTCATAATGAGCAAGATGTCGAAGGAAATTGCAAACGTAAATGGCACAGGAAACCCTGAAACATACGCTATCAATACGCTCGTTCCGGAGTAAAGACATTGGTCGACATTTACTCCTAAGAGGTTTACAGTCCACCTTATCTCTAAGGCTTCGCCGTCTATTTCAACTCTGGGTATATTGTTAGGATCACCTCCACTATATCCAAATTTATAAAACGGGTTTTGAAAATGTTTTTAAATTTATCTCTGAAAAGTGTTGTACGCAAGAGTTTAAATCTATGAGTGTGTGATCTCTAAATTCATCACAGATTCAGCACTAATACAAAGAGTTGTATCGTCCGCATACTGGATCACTTTTCCATTTCTAATAGCGAATTCAAATTATTTACATACATTAGAAATAATATTGGCCCCTTAATCGTTCCTTGGGGAACACCGAACATAGTATGAAGGTAAGTTAATTAATTAGTATTCGATTTGTACACACTGCCTTCTGCAAGGAAAGAAGTTAGCATTTGTGTGGCAAACCACACACCATAGCTCTCTAATTAGTTTGACAAGGTTGGATGATGCACAAATATACTACTGATCTTGACTCTCCAAACCATCAACAACGTTTTCAATAAGATTTGTGACTGCATCTTTAGTACTTTTACCTTTTCTAAAACCAAATTGCTCAGAAGATAAAACTTTGAATATATCAATAAAAAGAACAAGATGGTTCAGAAAGAGCTTCTCATAGATTTTTCTTTATTCAGGTAAAATGGAAATAAGACTAATTTTTAGTTGTGGATGAACCGTTTTTTTTTAAATATAGGAAAAGTTTTGGCTAATTCTAAAATGCTTGGAAAATACCTTTCTCAAATGAGAAATCGATTAATTTAACGAGGGGTGTCAACATGAGTGCGAACAATTTGTTTAGCATCTTTACCTAGGAGATAAGGTTAAGTACCCTTTTGTCACATTTGGTAGCAGCAATCCATAGTTGCTAAGGTATGCACATTATACTTGATACATTGTCTGCTGTACCACACATTCCAACCCTGCTTCTTGCTACAGCTGATACAATCAAATTACGAGATTGTTGTATACCAAATTGCAATTGTTGCTAAGGTATGCACATTATACTTGATACATTGTCTGCTCACCACACATTCCAACCCTGCTTCTTACTGCTGATACAATCAAGTACGATACTTGTTTGTCTTACCAAAAGAAGCCAATCCATGTTGCTAAGGTATGCACATTATACTTGATACATTGTCTGATCTACCGCACATTTCCAACCTGCTTCTTGCTGGCTGATACAAACAAATTACGATACCCATTTTGATAACACCCAAAAGTAGCAGCAATCATAGTTCTGGGTATGCACATTATATGATACATTGTCCTGATGTACTGCACATTTCCAACCCTGCTTCTTGCACAGCTGATGCAATCAAAATTACGATACTTGTTTGTCTTACCAAAAGAAACAGCAATCCATAGTTGCTGGTATGCACATTATACTTGATACATTGTCTGATCTACCACACATTCCAACCCCTGCTTCTTGCTACAGCTGATAAATCAAAGAATTACGATACTTGATTTTGCCTTGCCAAAAGAGCAACAATCCATGTTGCTAAGGTATGCACATTATACTTGATACATTGTCTGCTGTACCACACATTCCAACCCTGCTTCTTATACAGCTGATACAATCAAATTACGATATATTTTACGATAACCAAAGAATCAACAATCCATGTTACTAAGGTAAACACATTATACTTGATACATTGTCTGCGTACCGCATTCAACCCTGCTTCTTGCTACAGCTATTACAGTAATCAAATTTTGATATTATTTGTCTTACCAAAAGTAGCAACATCGCGTTACCTAAGGTATGCACATTATACTTGATACATTGTGTGCGCATTTTAGCCTGGCCTGCTTGCTTTGCAATGCTGTACAATCAAATTGCGATGCTTGTTTGTCTTCAAAGTGGCAGCAGTCCATGGTTGCTAAGGTAAGCACATTACTTGCGACGATGTCGCTGGCGCACATTTCAACCCTGCTTCTTGGCTGATACAATCCAGTACGAGATATTATGTTGTACTTGAATTGTCCTTGGGTATGAACATTTGCACTGCCTGCTTTGTCACACATTGAAACCCTTAGCTTTACATTACTTTTCTGTTTAAAATTGAATTATTTCCAACCAGGTGTACAGTATATAAAACGAAAGCACTTCATTTTCTGAAAGGAAACCCTTTTGTTTTGTTGTCAACATTTATAATTTGAACTAATGATTACTTTCAAAGTAATTTGTTTCTTATTGCTTCTACACTGTAAAATGCTTTGGAAATAACGTACATTCTCAGGTTTTAGTGAACAATATACAAAGGGTGTTTTAATATATCAAGAGGTTTAAAAACCTATTCTTGTAATTTCTTTGATTTTAGTGAAGAATTACAAAGATTCCTTAGTAATTTTACAGAGATGCCCGTTGATTCGGCTCGCCATTTGGTGTCAACGAGTTAAACTTTTAAAATTAAATATCCAATTAATGTTAAATGTTAAAAAGCAATATCAAATAACTTTTAATGGGACGAGGTCATTCAAAGCAAAGTACTTTGCCTCAAGACACAGGCTTTGCCTTTGAAAGGCCTCGTCCAGTCAAAACCTTTTATATTGGTTTTGACACTTATAATTATTTTTCATCATATACATCCAATATTGAGCAAGTTCCACCTATGTTTAAATATTTTAAAGATTTGTTTTTATTTCGAAGGACAATTGAAAGGTGCTTTTTAGAATGTATTGTAGAAAACTATGTGAAGAGAAACGTGGCAGGTGCATCACTATGGTGTGGTTGTCCTTGAACCTTATGTCGTCTTTCATTAATGCTAAAACATGTGTGGAAAACAAAAGCAAGAAGGAAAGAATTTGTTTAATAGCAAATATGTATGTTCTCATGTGTCTGCGAAAAGACACTTAAAACAATGGAGCGGTTTGAATAAATTAAGTGTGCAAATAAGGCAATATTGAAATTTAAGCTGTTCTATAAACGAACATCATCTTTTATATTAAGTCATTAACATAATTTCATTTTATTTTCTTCGAAGTGTACAGAGTATTTTCCTTGTAATGTTATTTCAAGCTGTTCCTACCTTATTAGCTTGATAAGCTTTAATTAAGAAGGAAACAAACTTTATTTCCATCTTGTAGATTAAATTTATACGATCCTCTCATTCCGTAATATTCCTCAACCATGTCAGAACGAATCCGTCAACGAGTTTCTCAGTAATTTACTTAAAACATATGTGTCTTTGTTTTAAAACTAAAGTAGCTTTACCCACAGTTTGTTTGAAATCAGCACAATTTCAAAATGTTGACTGTATCCATTTGATGTGAAACCCCGACGAATTTGTATATATTGTGTTCTTTAGGGTTTACTATACTACTAGCTGCAGTACCCGTGACTTCGCTACGGACATAAAATTTCGCTTCCATGAATTGTTTCCAGTTAGTGCACTATATTTCTGATGCTTACGAAATATAGCTATCCAGTCTCATACGGGGAGGACGAAGCTAACTCAGAGACCATGTAATGTCATATTTACTTGGTAATATTTACATATAGGATAAATTTACATTATAAACGAAATATTTACAGGTTTTATAGAAACACTATTTTACGTATTTAAAGTAACATATTTACAAAACTTCCTTACATACAATGTTTCGGGTTTTATGTTTGCGGCTGGAGGATGACAAAGAGTCTGATGAACACGCCATAAAATTGGCCATGGAGAAGCAGTCTTCCCTGAGATCAACGCCGACCATTTCAGAGACTGTCCCTGTGACTTATTGATCGTCATGGCGAAACAAAGTTTCACAGGAACTGGAGTCTCTTAAATTGAAAATGGTAGTCCGTCGGAATCAGAGGAATTCTTGGAATAAAAACTACTTCTCCCTGGCCACATCCGGTCATGATGGTGGCCTCAATAAGGTTTTGCAATGACTTAATCTGGATCTAGTACCATTGCAGAGTTTGGGTGGAACAGATTACGTAGCAGCATAATTGGGCGCCAACCTTGAGGTGAGATCGTGTGGTGGAATTCCCGGTGGATTTAAGGTGTTAAGAAACTCCACCGGGTAATGGACCGCATCCTCCATTTCCACAACAGAGTCTACATACTGGTATCTCACTTTCTCAGTTGGTAGCTGGTCCAACAGAACGTTGTTTATGCTGTACTTGGGGGTAAGGATAGCCCTCTCTTTAAACCAAGACGTATCTTTAGAACTTAAATGTCCTAAATCCGGTATATCCTTTCAGCTAACGCCTTCAAGTCTTCTACAACGGCATAAATCTTCAGTAATCCAATTTGCCTTCATCTTCAGGTGATTTCCGTTGCCTATTTGTAGAAGCAAGTTTGAGAACTCTGCCGCGCCTGCACCACCTTTAAGGTGAACTCGCATGTTAACTTGTAAAGAAAGGATGGTGAGGCCACAGGACAGAATTCTTCACACAGGCTCTTCATCAGCTCTCGTGCCTCGAGCGACGGGCAAAGTCTGTCTGAAGACTCCAGCCATAAGAAATGTAACTCCACCCATCAGGTTAAATTACTCCTTATGTCCTGCAGAGTCCTATTTAATCTTCTATTCCACCCAGTAGCCATGGTACCTCATCCCAAATAATAAGCTTACAATCTCTTAGGATCTTAGCAGAATCACTTTGTTTGGAGATGTTGCAAAGTGGAAGCTCTGCGTGATTTAAGTTGAGTAGAGTTTGAAGGCGGAATGAGCAGTTTTCCTCCTGCAACAACAACGTTGCTGCAATGCCAGAAGACGCTACGGATATTGCGATATTTCTTTCCATTCACCTTAGCTAGAATCAAATTTAATAGAAAGGTTTTCCAGTACCTCCCGATGCGTCAAGAAAGATCTTTCCAAATTTGAAAACAATGCTTGATATTACTTCTTCGTAGACACGTTTCTCTCTCATTCAGTTTGAGAACGTTGTCATTGACTAATTCAGACAGTCGATCTGTATGCGTGAGACAACTCTTATTCATTGATTGATTTCGTCGGTGGTGAGTTAAACGTCGAGAAGAGGAGACCGAATTTTTGAACACTGATTTGACATGAGAGATAGAATTTCAATAGATTGTAAACATTTGTTGTGAATTATATATCAGAGATTTGGTCCAACTTAAGCCGGACTTCTGTCTAAATGTCTGAAATCTTCTGACATATTTCTCTTGAGCTTTTCCACAATGCTAGAGGGTTCAAAGCCTGGCAAACACTAAAATGACAGCAAAAAGTTGTCTTATTTTTATGAGGCATTCGGACACAGCAGCTTTTCCAGGTAACTTGTGTGGCTGTCATCTTGCAGCAAACCCAGCGCTCTGCAAACAGATTGATAGGTAGGATGACCACCCGGATACCCTCGAAGGTCTTCAAAACCTGTTGGCCTTGACCTCATGGAGAAGACGTAGATAATAGCACTCGGTGTTGTTTGGATGTACCGGTAACAACCGAAGTACATTATCTATCTAATATCTGGGTGTCCTGGAATAGGTTTCCCTGTTTCCGACGGCAAAACACATTGTTTTTCCAGGTGTAATAGGCTGGGACTTCTACTGTAGAAGAGTTTTGCAAAATCGTCCGTTTGGCACAATTCAAAAGCTAAAATAGTAGTTTTGGTGGATTTATAATTTTGTGTCTACTGTAGCCTACCGGGAGGCAGACTCAGCCACTGATCACAATACTGTTAATGGTGGTTTTGTGCAAGCTAGATTATTTCTTGTAAAACACGAAAAGGTTTACTTTAACACATAAAAAAAACCTACAACTTTCCTCAACACATAAATGAAAACAACGTAAACTCCGTTCATGAAAAAGAGATTAACCTTGATAATGTAAAAATGTGTACTTTAAAAAAAATTATATTTTTTAAATGTAGCTTTCATAAGTTAATCAGCACACTGTACCACTAAACGATGCATGACAGACCCTCAAACTTAACAAGTGTCTTAATTTTGAGCCTGCTTAATATTATCATAAAACTATGTGTTTAACTTGTCATAACCTAAAGAGAATAATCATACCATCTAAAATTAATGTCAAATGAAAAATATGACATTTTAAAGATTTCTATTGGTCTACAGTTGAGCTACAAAATAATACCGGAGATACTGAAGAAAAACGTCAAAAACGCTCTTTAAGCTCTCATAACAGGTACTTTGAAATATATTTTTAATATCGTCATAATTTTGTATACTATCAAACACGTTCTACCTAAACTAAGGTTTTGTAGTCATAGATTGTTGGAATCTGCCTTTTTATATGCGCAAACAGGCAAAAAAGTAAAATTTCTCAGTTTTACTTTAAGTGATATGACGTAAAACTTTTGGAGATAGAAAAGAATGTTAAATACAAAGTTGTAGATCATTTCATTCCACACTAACATTTTCCATCAAATCTAAGATCCGATCCTTGTTTAGCTTCTACAGATGCAAGTGTAAAGGCTTGCACGGGCAGATTCACGCGACGTAGCTCCCGCCCTAAACCCATAAAATTTGAATTTCGTAAACCAGCCTTATTGCACATCTACACCATGAAATCCTACGTACCAAATTTCATCTTTCTAGGACGTATAGTTGTGCTGTGGGTGATCATATGTCAGTGGTAACTTGCAAATATATAAGAGATTTACAGTTGATTCTTAACGCAAACTTTGCACAAAACAATTCTTTTTACGACGAAAATTGATAACGAAAGAACTTAGTTAAAATGAAGAGATTTGTATGTGTTTTTATTGGTAACGGCTACAACTTCGAGAGAAATAAATAGCTATCAAATATAGCCACAGGGGACAGTAATGCGGCTCAGTGGACCACATGTCTTAATATATCTTGGTCGCTGTGGTATGATCATTATCGTATCCAGTACATTGCACACATACTGTACATTATTGTATACACTTGGTTCCCCGTGCCAGTGGTCTCTGCTACAACAATGTAACTATTCCTCAACATTACATTGTCTAGTTTAATATGCAGACAACACTGCATGCATGCTTTAACAAGTAACCGGATTACAATATATAGTGTTCAAATAATAACACGTTTAAAAAATAAATTGGCTATTCAATATTTAGAAAACGTAGAACTTATGTTCATACAATATTTTAGTATTCAACAGTAGTAGATGGATGTATTCCCGATTAGCATCAAACTTTTTTACAACGGTACGGAGAGTAATAGTTCAAAACTTAATCTGCAAATATTCCTATAATTTGTGTGTACTAGCCTCAGGCCTTTCAAACACAACGTGTTTGTCTTCAGAGATATATATAAAACTGTAATGGGTTAGCATAACCGCCCGGCGAGCGGGAGACCCGGGTTCGAATCCCGGTTCGGTCCAAATATTTTTGTCTTCAAATTTATTTAGTAATAAAACTGTAGATAATCACGTTGTGTTTGAAAGGTTTAAGGCTAATATATATTTATTATTTAAATATATTTGCAGATTGATTTTAAAACTATACTATCCGTGCGGATCCGTGGCGGATTGGTATCGCGCGCGACTCGGAGCTAATCACTCAGTGGCGCAGGGTTCGATCCCCGCAGTCACCACTTACAATTTGTAATGTGACTAATACGGTGACGCTAGGTAAAGGTCGAGGTTGAGTGGTATAGTGGTCTTTGTAGTCCTAACTTCGCCTCGTTAAACAAGACAAACTTTACCTTTTTTTTACTATTTTTAATAAGAGCTTCGTAACCCATGAATAGTTCAATAGTTTAGAAATAGTAGAAACTTACAAAATTACATACATTAAAAAATCATTAAACGTGTTCCGGGGTCAGGACCGGTGCTCGTTTCATGGTTTCGGTCTGGATTTACCTTTCTGCCAGAATAAAATATGAATAGATCATCTTTTCCAAAGAAATTTGCTACACAATAATTTATTAAATTTAAATTGCTAAGCATCTTCCAATATATTATAAATATGTGTAGTAACTATGTGTTTGCATGTTCAAATGTATCTCATCAAACATCAACCCTGATAGGTTGCAGCCTCGACATTTCTTTAGTTATAAGGTGGAATTTGGTAAAAGTACGCTGTAAAAATTGTAACGATATACTTACATGACTAGGACTCGTGGCGTGGTCCTGTAATCCACCTTCATGGAGGTCAGGTTTTGAGGATGATATGGGTCTAAAAGCGGCTCCAGATATCTCAGTGATCATCTGATGACACCATCAACTCCATCATCGTTTGAACATATCAGACCATCACCTGCGTGGTTCGAATCGTTAAGCCGTTGGTCCTTGTATTTACATTGGTCTGGTATTAATTAATGACCCACCCAAGGAAGAGGTCAGCCTTAGTTTGTAACAAGACTACACCTCGCAACTCATTACTACCACTCATCACTCATCCTTCCTACATATTTTGCGTGATACCCTCTTGAGAGTGGTTGAAGCATCTCAAATAATTGATATAATTGATTGAGAGCATAATAATATAGAATTCTTGCCACTGGCAACAGGTTGTCAAACATAGATTTATAAAACTTATTTTATATAGTTGGATTTTATAACCTATTGTTGAAATAATATGTTATTTCTCTAGAAGAACTGCACATTGACAAGTTACATCACAAGTTGAACCAGTCAAACAGCCGACAAACACGCAGTACAAACTGTGGCCTGTGTGGCCAGTTAATGCAAAAAGCGAGTCATTGTTTCTGATAAAAGTGGAGCGGGACCGGGATATTGAAACTTACGGTCCTAATCCCAACCCTCTAACCCTGGCTGCAACTTTACTCCGCCTTAAATATACCTTTTCGTAGAGCTTTTATCCAAACCCAGAAATGTTAATAATATTACTGTCATGTTTTCAGAACCGTATAAGTGCAAATTGTCTTGTTAATACAAATCCTCAGGAATAAGTTATTTGGTTAACTCTTAATTTGTGAAAATATATGATGAAATCTGATGTTTGTTGAATCTAGAAAAAGTGGGAGTTAATGTAAATCGTTCGTATCTAATAAATGTATACAGGCATTATATATACAGGGTCATCGAAAAAGGTGTACGGGATTTCAAAGTGAAATAAAAATGTTAGTATAATTGGTAGAATTTTTATTTTTACGTCAAAAGACACAACAAATCTTAAATTTTTTTATGTAATTAAAAAAAGTTTCAATGTGAGCTTTGAACGCTTTTGCAATGGGGGCCGTTGCGACACACATCAGCCGATAGTCAACCTTTTGCCAGGTGTTTTGGAGCATTTCAGGAGTCACCGTTGAAATGGCTACGTTGATTCTTCTTCTTCTCTTATCTCTTCCCTCAAGTTGAAGAAATTGAAAGGAGAAAAGGCATTACTGTCATTTTCCAGCAGAATGGAGCTCCATGTCACTACAGTCTAATCGTCCAAGAAGCTTTCAACAACAGATTTCCTGATCGTTGGATATGGAGGAATGGTCCTGTTTTGTGGCCACCTAGGAGTCTTGATTTGACGCCTTTAGATTTCTTATGTTGGGGTTACATTTAAAACTTAGTTTATGCTGAGAAAATACGTTATCTTCAGCACCTGAGAAGAAGAATCAACGTAGCCATTTCAACGGTGACTCTGAAATGCTCCAAAACACCTAATCAAGCTATCAGCTTTAGATGTCTGTCGCGCAATGGAAGAACTCATTGAAAATTTTAAATACATTAAAAAATTTAAGACTTTTCAATCTTTTGATGTAAAAATCAAAACTCTACCAATTATATTAACATTTTATTTCCTTTCAAATCCCGTACCTTTTCGATGACCTGTATATAAACTTATAAATTATTTAACTTTTTAACGGAAGCTGAAAAGCTTACATAATTCGTTACTACGTTAATGTGTATTATTATTATTGTATTGTACATTTAAAAAGCAAGAACCAGCCAGCATACTAGTGTTACTTTTTGTCATGTTTAAAACTTAAGTGTTGTACCTTAGTTTAAATTTGGTAACTGGTTTTACCAAACGTGTTAGGTTTTAACTTAAATAAGTTCGCAATTGTGTTAGAAAACTATCTGCCTGAATGTGAAACGCTTGTAAGCAAGAGCCAACGTCCACTCGAACTGTGGACTGTATAAGCTGCTTACTTCTTCATTTATAGGAGCTTTGCAGTAGATGTTCTGGCTCCAGCTACAAAGCATTGTTCCTGATACCATAAAGTAATGGTGTATGACTTGTAGGCTATATGAGGACAACGCTATATTGACTTGTTTAGCTCTACTAAGTAATAAATTACGTATTATTAATCTGTTATTACTATGGACGAGCAAATCCATAGATAGTGTGGACAATATAGGGTTCAAACCACTGCCTGTTATAGTAATGTTAACCTTTAAACTGAAATAAATATTACTTAATGCGGTGTTAATATTAGTTTTCGCCTAGTTTCGACCATGATATTGAACTACCTGTGAAAACCAACCTTGATTGAGAGACGTGTACTTTTCTGATCCCTCTAAATCGGGAGCTTAAATTTTGAATATCTACTAAGTAAAATAGAATATCCAACAGATAAACTACGGCTAACCGTTTTTCCTATCGTTTTGCCCCAATCACGCACAATCACTCTTTAAATCTTGATTTGTTTGTTTCTTTTAAAAATATAAGCGATAGTAAAATAATGAAATATATATTCATTAGGTTTAAAGTTACTACAAAAATACATCAAATTATCAGTATTCACATAAGGTTTTGACATAATTCGTATTTTACTATAGAAAACGCTCAAATAGTGGATGGATGCCAGGAGCAATTAAATTCTTCTGCGTTGATGAATGTTATGATTGGTGGTGTTGTCTAATGGGAGCTTTCTTACTGACGTGTCATCAATCTTCAAATCCCGCAGTAGTAGACTACTATTCCACAATAGTATTATTTTGAGATATCAAATCACTAAATCACTATTTGAGATGCCGACCACTCTCATGAGGGTATTTTAAGGCAAATATGGTGAAGGATGAGTGTGATGAGTGGTAGTAATGAGTTATGAGGTGTAGTCTTGTTACAAACTAAGGCCGACTCTTCTTTAGAATGGGTCGTTAATTAATAGCCAATGACCAATGGAAATACAAGGACCAACGGCTTAACGTGACTTCCGAACCACCAGGTGATGGTCTGATATGTCTAAACGATGGTGGGAGTTGATGCGGGTATCATCAGATGATCACTGAGACTATCTGAGCCGCTTTAGACGTTTATTATCCTCAAAACCTGACCTCCATGAAGCTGGATTACAGGGCCAAAAAATGTAAGAACGAGACGCGGAAAACGTTGTATGATCAATACAATTAAACTCTACAGATAACAACTCTACAGAGCTCAACAATTCAGTAATGAAATGAAAACAAGCCAAGCGTTATAAATTATTAAAACAGCGGCTTTGCGTTTATCCAGCTTTGCGATTTTGAAATAATAACTTCTTATAAAAGCTGTTACCGCGTTATTCTGCTCGGTTCTTGTTCTAAATGTAATTAATAAAAGCAAGTATTGCAAGAATTTACAAGATTGTTCAAACGAGTAGTTAACGAGTAGCAATCTTGATCAACGTAAGTTTGACGATGGTTGATTTTGTACATTACAATTTTTAAGGTTTTATCAAATTAAATCTGACTAAAATTTCTAGCCTAGTCTATTTATATATTTTTTACAATATGTGCTTTTCTATGTTTACTTTATTAAGACTTATTTTATGGGATTGTTTTTCCATTGGTCATTGGGCTATTAGTTAATGCCCCATTCTAAGGACGAGTCGGCCTTAGTTTGTAACAAGACTACACCTCATAACTCATTACTACCACTCATCACACTCATCTTTCACCACATATTTGCCTTAAAATACCCTCATGAGAGTGGTTGGCATCTCAAATAGTGATTTAGTGATTTCCTCCAGATAAACGAGATATTTGTGTCGTCAGCAGGGTAAACCACGTCCTGAGGTCATGCCATGAGCACCAATCCTGACCTCAAAACACGTTTTGAGCGCGCTTTAAAACTGTATATGCGAGTAAATATCTCCATAGTATATATTATTATTCACGTATAGTCCCAGTTGGACCATGCGTAGTACGAGTATGTTAACGGTGTCTTAACAAGTTGGATTATTTTGTGCCCAAACTTACTTTATCCTTTAATGAGCCCTTTTTCCTTCATCAGTTCAAACTTCTCCAACTCATTCAGTAATTTCCCCCTGACCAACTTTAAAGTCGTAACTCTATCGACTAAACTATACACATTTCGGTTGCACGTTTTATTATTGAGAAACATAATAACAGTCCATTTAATTTGATTCATTAAAGTAATTAACTCACTCAAATTGTTGCAAACGTATAAAGTACTCTATATCGAATATTGCAAGCTTCAACCAAGTGCAATCATCCGCTTGATAACTGATAACTAATCAATAACTCCACTCAATTCTACCCGCTTCTAGTAGAGTGTGTAATTATCGAGGCCGTTAGCTCTATGGAACAAGGTTCGAATACGAACGTCGTATAAGTTAACTCACTATAAGTAACTCACTAATTGTTGGCAGTTTGCGTCGATTATTTACATTACAAGTTTGAGAAAATAATCTAGTTTCCTTATCCTCAGTTTGCAAACATAAGGCAAAACTTGTTTGAAATGGAAAGGACTGACGTGCAAAATAATCAAAAGACATGAAGTAACTTGAATACATATTTATAGCATTACCTCTAGGATTTGTAGCCCTATAACTAGAAGCAAGTGTAGATGAGTCTATCTGAGGTCAACAGTGCCGGCCGCACACAGAACGTGGCGAGACGGGGCAAGGCAAGGCAGGGCGGGACGGGGCATTGCACGACGAGTCACTTGACTTTGGCTGCACAGAGACGGGCAGGGAGCACTTTTGACAAAACCCTAAAAATTTGAACATCAGTTTATTCATAAATAACAGTTTTAGAAGAGAAGAAATTTAAAAACACAAGTGTCTAATAAAGACAGTTATATAAAGTCTTATATAACTTGGTTTTGCTTCACGTGGAAAGGATGTATAGTGATATATATGTAAATTATTTGCTGAGAACAAACTAAGATTAAGCAAGTATAGATGTGAGCCGTGAACAGCTGGTGAAAGTGTGGACCGGCTCAGCTGATGTACTCTGTGGTATCTGAGGCTGAGGCTGACAGACAGTCGCTTTGGTGCAGGAAATTGGAATTTGATGTCGTTTACAAAGAGTGACATTTTACACAAGTTCCTCAAAGCCAAGGTAACTTTGATCAGAACTCGTTAAAAATATTCTATTTACAACGTTTTCAAAGGTATATCTTATCTTATAGCTCACTGTAAGTTTATTGAGGTAATTCATAAACACACAGTAAGTTACAGTAAACTACACAGTAAACTTAATGTACACAGTACACAGTATGACTTGATACTAACAATAACTGAATAAAAAAGGACTTTATTGGCGAAATGATCAAAGGTGAAGTCAGGGCTTTAAATCCCTCTCTACCACTCGACCTTATGAATGGCTTGTCAATATTACCTCTACCGACCAACAAAAATGTATTTAGCAATCATCACAGTTGTGTGTAAACGTTGCTCCTTGGGGTTCTCTTAAGGGTCCGCCTCAGCTGCGAGTTGACGATCAATGCTTGGGTCTGCAATAATACAAAATGCACATGTAAATTTTAAAAATCCAATCAATCAATGATTTCATGGAATTCGTAATTAAAAACCTTGATAATCAAATGAAAACCATGAGTATAATTTTAGATTTGTCAAAAGCATTTGATTGTGTACAGCATACATTTAATTTTGCTTAATACTTCAAACTATTTTGGGGGTAGAGGACTGTCCCTTAAATGGATTAAAAGCTATTTTTCTAATAGAGAACAAATCGTAGCAGTTCATAATGCAACGTCAAACCCTCTAAATATAAAATTTGTTGTTCCTCAAGGATCGGTTCTAGGACCCATACTGTTCAATGAGTATATTAACAATTGTAAATATAGCCTTAACGATTTGATAAGTATAGTTAAGTTTGCCGTCGATATATCGATGAGTTTTGGCTGCAAATAAATCAAAAATCTTGAAATATCTTGATTTGAACATGATTTTAAATGCATGTGTCTAATATTTTGAAAACCTTAATCTGAAGACCAATCAAGACAAGACAACATGCATGAACATAAATTGATATTTAACCTATAATAGCGGTGCATTATAGGTGCATTATAGATTCCCTAATATCAATAGGGAATCAACTGCTAAAATACCAAAAAATATGTTTGTCGTCTTATTAGTTTATTAAACATTAAAGCGCTCAGCAATCTTTAGAGTGTAAAAATAAACTAATATCAAACACACACTCACTTTCTGCAAGGGAAAACTCTGTTGAAAGGGACCGCAATGTGAATCTCACATGAAATAAAGATGAGGCATTTGTATGATAAAGTGATGGTGAAAACGCCAGTTTTCTGTAGCAAATACAAAACTGCTGGCCACATCCAGGTTTCTTTTATAAATAAATGTAGATGATTGATACAGTACGGTCTACAATTTAACATTGTGTTTAAAAATTTAGTAAGTCCGTATACTGTGAAAAATAAAATGTTAACTGCACAGCGATACACTACTGCAGCAATTATACTGGACACGATAGACAATGATTGTAAAGACGTTAAAACAAATAGATTAATCCTGAAGGTGGGTTACAGTTAAACAATGTACTGGTGCAAGTAGTTTAAACTAACAGTACCTTTTCCACACACAGACGAGACGAGATGTGATCAGATGAAGGACAGGGCCTCGCTGCATGCGGTAGAGCTGGGGGATGGGGAGAAGGAGCCAGTGATGGAGACGTCCTTGCTGATTGAAGCACAAAATTAAAACACAAATGCACTGTTCATTGTACGAAAAAAATACTAAAACTACTTGCACCGTCCTTACGGGTCTCTGAGACCACGTGGTAAAGGAAAATATTATTTAAATTAAATTGAATTTGTTACACAAGAAACTTAAAACTGTCAAATTAGAACCAGTAGAAAGTACTATTGAAAAGAGTTCAAAAATATGAAATTAGCTTTTAAGTTTGCGGGTTTGAGACAGAATGAAACTGCCCGTCAAAGTGCTTCACTGGAACTGGTCGAGAACTGAGTTTAAACGTACTACTATTGCAGTGAACTTGTATCAGCCAATCAGAAAGAGGCTAGCTATACCAGGAACTAGCAGGGAATCATCAAAGTTAAGCCTGCATTGTGGTGTCACGGATTGTCCTATGAGTAATTTACTGTGTTACTGAGAATTGAGCAAGTCTAGTGTAGCTGTAGAATATGGATGCATGTAGAGAATTGTCCAATCAGTATTTCAAACTAACTTGTCTGACAGTAACATTAATAGTAAATTTTCTTTGAAAATAGAGCTAGAGCTGTTCATTTCTCTCGCTAAATAGACAAAAACATGTAGTAGATAAGCTTAAATTGTACACAATGTGTGTGAAAAACAAAATTTATTATTAACTTTATGTAAGCCAAGCCAGTTTTATCGTTTGTTTTAAAGTACATAGCAACGCCAGACAGTGGTTTAAGTTGGACCCTCGAGCCACTGACTTGTTTTGCTGCTTTCTAACTTTTAAGAATAACTATAAATGTTAGCAATATTTTATATTGTTACATTGTTATCCATGGGATTAACTATTTATGTGTTAACCATATGGCCAAATTGGTAACAAGTCTATCGTAAATAATATCGCTGTCGTATTATATTCAATCACGCTCAACGACCAATGTTCCACTGACATGACTCACATAGGCTATGTACTGTTGGAGTTGTCAAGTGTGTTGGATTGTCACAGTGTGAGTTGTGTTGGATGGATTGCAGGTCGCAGCACGATACATCTTGTACCTGTCAAACAGCTGCGTACTGTCTTCACCCGGCTGTGCTCTAGACTCACATAGGCTATGTACTGTTAGGTTGTCAAGTGTGTTGGATTGTCACAGTGTGAGTTGTGTTGGATGGATTGCAGGTCGCAGCACGACAATACATCTTGTACCCTGTCAAACAGCTGCGTACTGTGTCTTCACCCGGCTGTGCTCTAGACTCACATAGGCTATGTACATTGAAGTTGTCAAGTGTGTTGGATTGTCACAGTGTGAGTTGTGTTGGATGGATTGCAGGTCGCAGCACGACAATACATCTTGTACCTGTCAAACAGCTGCGTACTGTCTTCACCCGGCTGTGCTCTAGACTCACATAGGCTATGTACTGTTGGAGTTGTCAAGTGTGTGTTGGATTGTCACAGTGTGAGTTGTGTTGGATGGATTGCAGGTCCAGCACGACAATACATCTTGTACCTGTCAAACAGCTGCGTACTGTCTCCACCCGGCTGTGCTCTAGACTCACATAGGCTATGTACTGTTGGAGATGTCAAGTGTGTTGAATTGTCACAGTGTGAGTTGTGTTGGATGGATTGCAGGTCGCAGCACGACAATACATCTTGTACCTGTCAAACAGCTGCGTACTGTCTTCACCCGGCTGTGCTCTAGACTCACATAGGCTATGTACTGTTGGAGTTGTCAAGTGTGTTGGATTGTCAAGTGTGAGTTGTGTTGGATGGATTGCAGGTCGCAGCACGACAATACATCTTGTACAAACAGCTGCGTACTGTCTTCACCCGGCTGTGCTCTAGACTCAAATAGGCTATGTACTGTTGGAGTTGTCAAGTGTGTTGGATTGTCACAGTGTGAGTTGTGTTGGATGGATTGCAGGTCGCAGCGACAATACATCTTGTACCTGTCAAACAGCTGCGTACTGTCTTCACCCGGCTGTGCTCTAGACTCACATAGGCTATGTACTGTTGGAGTTGTCAAGTGTGTTGGATTGTCACAGTGTGAGTTGTGTTGGATGGATTGCAGGTCGCAGCGACAATACATCTTGTACCTGTCAAACAGCTGCGTACTGTCTTCACCCGGCTGTGCTCTGACTCACATGAGCTATGTACTGTTGGAGTTGTCAAGTGTGTTGGATTGTCACAGTGTGAGTTTGTGGATGGATTGCAGGTCGCAGCGACAATACATCTTTGTACCTGTCAAACAGCTGCGTACTGTCTTCACCCGCTGTGCTCTAGACTCACATAGGCTATGTACTGTTGGAGTTGTCGTGTGTTGGTTGTCACAGTGTGAGTTGTGTTGGATGGATTGCAGGTCGCAGCACGACAATACATCTTGTACCTGTCAAACAGCTGCGTACTGTCTTCAGGCTGTGCTCTAGACTCACATAGAATATGTACTGTTGGAGTTGTCAAAGTGTGTTGGATTGTCACAGTGTGAGTTGTGTTGGATGGATTGCAGGTCGCAGCACGACAATACATCTTGTACCTGTCAAACAGCTGCGTACTGTCTTCACCCGGCTGTGCTCTAGACTCACATAGGCTATGTACTGTTGGAGTTGTCAAGTGTGTTGGATTGTCACAGTGTGAGTTGTGTTGGATGGATTGCAGGTCGGCACGACAATACATCTTGTACCTGTCAAACAGCTGCGTACTGTCTTCACCCGGCTGTGCTCTAGACTCACATAGACTATGTACTGTTGGAGTTGTCAAGTGTGTTGGATTGTCACAGTGTGAGTTGTGTTGGATGGATTGCAGGTCGCAGGCATAATACATCTTGTACCTGTCAAACAGCTGCGTACTCTTCCCCGGCTGTGCTCTAGACTCATAGGCTATGTACTGTTGGAGTGTCCAAGTGTGTTGGATTGTCATGTGAGTTGTGTTGGATGGATTGCAGGTCGCAGCACGACAATACATCTTGTACCTGTCAAACAGCTGCGTACTGTCTTCACCCGGCTGTGCTCTAGACTCACATAGGCTATGTACTGTTGGAGTGTCAGTGTGTTGGATTGTCACAGTGTGAGTTGTGTTGGATGGATTGCAGGTCGCAGCACGACAATACATCTTGTACCTGTCAAACAGCTGCGTACTGTCTTCACCCGGCTGTGCTCTAGACTCACATAGGCTATGTACTGTTGGAGTTGTCAAGTGTGTTGGATTGTCACAGTGTGAGTTGTGTTGGATGGATTGCAGGTCGCAGCACGACAATACATCTTGTACCTGTCAAACAGCTGCGTACTGTCTCCACCCGGCTGTGCTCTAGACTCACATAGGCTATGTACTGTTGGAGTTGTCAAGTGTGTTGGATTGTCACAGTGTGAGTTGTGTTGGATGGATTGCAGGTCGCAGCACGATACATCTTGTACCTGTCAAACAGCTGCGTACTGTCTTCACCCGGCTGTGCTCTAGACTCACATAGGCTATGTACTGTTGGAGTTGTCAAGTGTGTTGGATTGTCACAGTGTGAGTTGTGTTGGATGGATTGCAGGTCGCAGCACGACAATACATCTTGTACCTGTCAAACAGCTGCGTACTGTCTTCACCCGGCTGTGCTCTAGACTCACATAGGCTATGTACTGTTGGAGTTGTCAAGTGTGTTGGATTGTCACAGTGTGAGTTGTGTTGGATGGATTGCAGGTCGCAGCACGACAATACATCTTGTACCTGTCAAACAGCTGCGTACTGTCTTCACCCGGCTGTGCTCTAGACTCACATAGGCTATGTACTGTTGGAGTTGTCAAGTGTGTTGGATTGTCACAGTGTGAGTTGTGTTGGATGGATTGCAGGTCGCAGCACGACAATACATCTTGTACCTGTCAAACAGCTGCGTACTGTCTTCACCCGGCTGTGCTCTAGACTCTTGAGCAAACTTAACTTAATAGCATAACTTGAGATACCGAACTTACAGGTGGGTATGTGATGAATGGTGAGTGTGATTTTGTAAATACAGTGTCACCAACTTTTATAAAATGGTTTTACACGTTAAATAACCGTTAAAAGCTTGGGAAGTACGTTCATGACTGTAAAATGTAAAATTCTGTTTTAACTATTTCCGATAAAGCCACTACACAATTGCCGTAATTACTATTCTGTTTTAATACATGATAATAACATGAGTTTTCAGTGATATAAATATACTCAATTCAACATTTTATCTACTGCAGTTTGACCTTCGCGCAGTTTTAAATAAAAGGGTACAAATAAATTTTGAGTTTCCTATAAAAACTAAAACTGTGTTAGTCCGGCTGATATTTAAAATCAGGACCACAAGCAAGCAAACACTAAAACGCCACTGACAAGAGTGAAAGTAATTCCTCAAGCATAAAAATGTGTTTGCCTTTTCATGTTGTTTTTTTTTCAATTTAGGTTCAAATGTCCTGTCGTCACACACCGTATTACAAATTGCCAATATTTTTCATGCGTTAACTAAATCACTATTTGAGATGCCGACCACTCTCATGAGGGTATTTTAAGGCAAATATGAGGTAAAGGATGAGTGTGATGAGTGGTAGTAATGAGTTATGAGGTGTAGTCTTGTTACAAACTCTTCCTTAGAACGGGTCATTAATTAATAGCCCAATGATCAATGGAAATACAAGGATCAACGGCTTAACGTGACTTCCGAACCACGCAGGTGATGGTCTGATATGTCTAAACTATGGTGAGAGTTGATGCTGGCATTATCACATGATCACTGAGACTATCTGAGCCGCTTTAGACCTTATCATCCTCAAAACCTGACCTCCATGAAGCTGGATTACAGGACCACGCCACGAGTCCCAGTCAAACAATTATTGGATAATTTCTTTCAAAATAAGAAACAAATAAACGCGTCTGTAATGATTAAAGCTTACATAAAATGTTTAGTGGCAGCTTATGTGAAATTAACAACTACGTTTTATTAAAAGTGTTCACAGGTTTCACCAAGTAAATGCATGTCCTTACGACGATGCTTGTCCTCAAAACCAATTCAGCTAAAAGCTCTTAAGTAAGACTGCTTTCCCCAAGCACGTCATTTAAATAGACGTTTCACTGGAGAGGGACTAACGTGTTAAACTATACGAGTTGTACTAAAATAAAAATACTGGTATTCAATCTCTTACTCATCGAGTCAATATAATTATACGGGACACTTTGGTCGTGATAGGTTTGTACGAAATAGTTAACGGATAGGCTGCCATGGTGGTTCAACTATTAAAAATGGTGATTAATTATGACACCTTTGGTACATATTGTCCCCTAAGATTTCAATTATATTTAAATAATGGATATTATACAAAACTCATTGTTATAAAGTTTCCATATATATCACCTTAAATATAGATAGCCTTTATATATCAAACATCATTAAATACAAATAGTAAGTATAAAATGGACATTATAGAAGTATGCATCATTGAATACAATTAGCATGAAATACATAAGTTATAAAACATATATCAGAAAGTAAATAATTCAAAATACGAAGTAGAATGTACTAATTAAAAATTATCATCACACATTACGTTAAAAGCTGGACTTATGCATCGCAAGTATGCTATACAGGTTAAGTTAAGTCTGTGACGCGTATTTCAAAGTATGATTAAATTTGCATTCCATAACAAAACTGCTGGCTTTCGTTCACCCAGTCGCCGCATGTGAAATGGTGTTTTGTCATTAGAACCAATGTTTTAGATAACTGCTGAACTTTCAGCTTGTTTAACTAATGAATGAGTAATCACTAAATCACTATTTGAGATGCCGACCACTCTCATGAGGGTATTTTAAGGCATATACTCGTATGGTGAAGGATGAGTGTGATGAGTGGTAGTAATGAGTTATGAGGTGTAGTCTTGTTATTTACTTCCAACAGGCAATTGGAGAAGCAGTTTCAGCATATGATTACGTTGAAATGAAATTTTTTATTCCATGCACAAATAAATACAATAACATAAACATTTTTTATATTGGAACTACTCGTCTAAAATGATGTGCTTGGGGGAGGGTTCTTTAATGGTAAAGACCAGTTTTCCAACCACTCAACTTGAAATTTATTAGTGGCTTAGCAGCTTTTAGTCCTTATAAACATAATCTAAAGACATGTTGATGTTAACTAAACAGTTTAAAGTGTCTATTTAGATCTCTTTTAAAAATCACAATTTATAATTTGGCTTGGATCTGTTGCAAAGTTTTATGAATAATTTTAAAATTAGCTATTTTGATATGGTCAAGTTATTAACGTTAAACTTGACAGAGGTTGCCATAAATTTCATTAACCGTTGTTTAATAATCATGAAATAAGTTGAATCAGTTAATTTTAAACATAGGTTTACATAAAGCTGTTTCATAAAGTGTCTGATTGATATTAGTACCTTTACAAATTAATTTATATCATATGGACAGTTGGCCAAGAGTGTGATCAAGGCCTCAGATCCAAACATGTTGGTATTTATGTTGGATTTTAATCTTATCTGGTGATCCACTTAAATACTGTTTTATGTGGTTCACCCAAAAGGTTTATTTTATGTTAGTATTTAGATTCTTTAGTTCTTCAAATATTTTAAGTTGTTTTTACTTTTACTCACGAAACAAATATTTTAATTTTTACCAATCAAACTTGGGGATTCAAAACAACACACGACAACGTTTACAAGTACTGAAAATTTCTAAAATGTACAAAGAATATTTAAAACTTTTATTCAGAATACTATTACTGATAAATACTATTGAAAATGATAATCACTTCCACCTGTTATAATTATTATTTTGTAACATGGTGTAAATTATTCGTAAAGTGAACAAACACTCACGTAGCCTAAGTAAGCATGTAGGGGCTCTCTATACACACGAGCACGAATGAAGTCCCTATTTAAAGGATATGCCGGTGTGGGAAGCCGTCTCTTACTTAAGAGCTTTTAGCTGAATTGGTTTTCAAGGACAGGTCTCGTTACTGAAGCTTCATACAGTTTGTGGCCGGAAACCACGTCTTGGTTCTTAAGCGAGCTTTTCCCATAGTAACGAGTTTTATATTCTACGTTAAACTTAGTCATTTCATCAGTGTTAACACACCATGATTGATCTAATGGGTGATTTTTTATGTTCGGCACTTTGACAAGATGTAATGTTAAACCATAAATCCACCAGAAAGGCGTCGGATTTACAAGTAAATTTTTTGCTATTTTTTGCGTAAAATCTAAATAAAATACCCTATTGGTTCGGAGATGGGAAAGAGGTTCTTAAATTTGCCACCATATTAGAAAGTTATCAGCCGAATGTTTAAAATTATATTTATGACTGGGGAGAAAACTACTTTTACATTATTGTAAAAGTCGTAGTATAATAGGTATTGGTGGTCCATTTAAGCTATCTCCTTGAAGTATTAAACATTGTGTTTTCTTTGCGTTTTGATTGTTTGACCGATGGTTGAAGCTATCGCAGTGAATAGTTTGCTTCATTACTATGGATGAGACTGACGCTTATTCTGAGACAGCCAATTATTGTTGAGAATATCCCCGAGAATAATCCAACCTTAATCTGTTTATTAATCCCAAACCCTCTGCAATATTCAGTTCTCGGTCCGGGGTTCTCCCCCGTAAAATTATCTTGATTTTGATGCGAAATAGTGAGTTATATGAGGCGTTTTGGAGGACCTTATCTTCCTTAAACCAAAAGATGTAATACGCTGATTTCATAACAACGCAGCAGTCGAAAACAGAACGAACAGAACCTAACAATTGATGGATGAGAAAATATGTTTAGATTCTTTGGTAATCACAATTTTTGTGCAGAAATAGCTTTTAAATATTGTGTTATCCAATTTATTTTTCTAATTTTTAAATAATAATTTCCAAATACTCTTGAACACTTTTTTTACACGGTTGGAGTCAAACAATGTAACCTGTAGACTTTAGATGGACACCCAAGAGCTTAACCACCGGTAAAATATCCACTAATTCCCGTCACATTCACATACGCAAACCGGTGCTTTTCAGTGTTTGACTACCTTGCGAGAGTCATAGTTACTCTCGCCGAAACCGAAAATTGTGGTAAAATCACCCGTAAAGTGGAAAAATGTCAAAACTGTTTCTTATTGGGTGGTTTTAGACTACCAATAATTGGTGTGCAAAGTTTTAAGTCTGTAGGTCTAGGTTTGGGCTGGGGTCTAACTATGATTGAGTGAGTCAGGAAACTCTTTTACATATATTTCATTGAAACCGAATAAAATGTACCGCTTTCAGATCATTAAAACCGTTTCATTTTTGTTAAAACTTCTCCTCCACCGAAGAGGAAAGGATCAAGATTAGGATTTAGGATCGAGACCACGTCAGGTCGGTGGTGTCTACAGGTTAGGTCTATTGTCAATATAGTTGTGTTTATTCATCTAAAGTTGGTGTTGTGATTAAATCCCCCAGAGACCCCCAGCAACTGAGGTAGTGCGAGAGACGTCACACAAGGTAAGCACTAATTTCTCGCATACTTTAGGATAAAGAGACAAGCGAGTCAATCAAGTAAATGTTTCAGAGTGGATCTAAGAGTAGTTTTGAGTACACGAGGAGGTGTACGTGACATTATAAGCTTTTTATGACCTCTAAGATTGTAAAATAAAAAGTTCTTCACCTTCGTTTTGTTTTTCTTTGCAACGCAATTTTGTATTGTTCGCAATGAAACATTATTATTATTTCCCATGGTTTAACAAAACCTTCAAACCCTACCCCTTGTTAAAGAGATTTGTTAGAAAAGGGTGGAAACGAGTAAATGGCACAATAAAGTGGAGTCTGAGCTTGAAGGTGGAATACTCGTATATCGTTGTTTCCGGACTCCACTGTCACGACGGATGCTGTAAATGCCTTCCAGCTACAAAGTAGCAGCAAAGTAACACATTAAACCTTACTCTACAACCCTTTCTGTGAGTCAAACACTTGTAACGTTCATGGTTTAGAAAAAAAGTAATTTGATGTATACAGTTTTATATATTACGTATTATTGATCATATAAATTTGGTGATTTTAAAAGTCGTTTGTATTTTTACGGTGTACATATATAAACGCTATAGGTTGTATAATGGTAATATGACGGTGAACATTTGTTTATTGTTTTCAATGCATCATAATTATTGAGTGTTTTCCTAGTGACCGGTGACCACTTTTACAGCATATGGTTGCATTGAAAACAAAAGTTCACGGTCGTAAGACAGCCGTAATAAATCAGTCACCGCTTCTAGGAAACCACAGCTTAACCATTATTGAGGCAACTTGCGCAGAACCATAGGGTTTGTACTCACAAGACAACCATCTTGTGACGTCATATGGTGAGATTGCAGGGGTTGAAATTTGTTTACAGCTGTTTTGTTACACAACGATCAATCACGTTATTAAGTATATAATTTTGTGGCTGACTATAACCAAACAAACAATAATTTCAAAGCACTCTCTTTATAAAAATGACTAAATACATACCCATTTTGTAACTGTACGTTTGTAATGAATTGGCATTCCCCTTTACCGTTTCATATGCGAACTTTACTAATAAAGATGAAATTACTACCGGGTTGCACTTTACGTAAGCAAACAGCAAATACATGGGTAAAGCTTGCGGTGAATAAAAGGTGATCAAAATAATACTTCATTTTCCTGGGATCCGATGTGCAACTCAAACTCATAATAACTGTGTCTAAAACCGCTATTTTAGGCGGGATGACGAATCTAAAACTTAAATGAAATAACTAAAATACCGTAAGTATTAACATAATAAAAGCCAGCTGAAAGCCAGGACGACACGCAGCTAAGCGCTAAACTATGGCGCTCACAGTTCGCTTCGGCCTTCGCTGGCCCCAGATTTGTATATTCTATTACGACGAGTGTTGCCGAGTGTTGGCTTTGGGCTTTTTCCTCAGACTTACGATGCTTTACGAAAGTTAGGCTATTACATATCATGAAAGGAAAACACGTTTTATAACAATCAAATCGGACAACTCATTCCGCTATTATAGCAAAATTGTAGCCACCATTTTGAATTGACTTGATCAATTTGCATGGTTTTTAGTATATTTATTTAAAATAACAAAATACAATCTTATTTCAAATTTCATGAAAGTCGGACGAAATTTACTGTTTTAGACCATTAAACCCCTTTTTGGTGAAAGTCCCCCCTCCCAGCAAAAGGATGTTCCTGTTGTTCAATTTTGCTGGTTGACGAACTCGATTAAGATATTTACAAAAGGAACATTTGTACAAAATTTGGCGAAAATCGGACCAAACATGACCTGTAGATATGATGTACGAGAAATACGCACATATGAACTGTATAGAAAGTGTTGAACAAATTCTCAAAATGTGTTTAAGGGGTCAGGATCATGCTCATATCATGGTCCTGACTGATCTATCATATGATGCATGAATATCTCTCATTTTTCCAAAGGAAATTTTGATAAATTATTTGCACGTCATTACGTATGTCAAAAAACAGCTGTTTTAGGGAAAATCTTTGTTTGTCATTTCGCTATAACACAGAACATGATTTCAGCCCTTTCACTACCTCCTGTAAGTAATCACTACGTTTGAAGGCCCTTAACACAAATTTAAGAATCTTTATGACCTATACACAATTTGGGACTAGTTTGGACTATGTATGAATTCATCCTGTCGAAAACCCTATTTTACCTGTAATACTAAACAGTAAACCCCTTCAACTTTACTCACAAAGTGTTTGTAGTTTTACCTCAAAACATTGTGTTCCACAAATATATACGAGTAAATGTACTATTTTTAAAGGAACTTTCACTAGCAGGTGAATCCACCATAACTACTTACGTTTGCGAGGTCAATATAAAGTTGTCGAATCTTCTCAGGTTAACAAGTAAAAATGTGCATGTTCACAATTATACTTCCTGGTTTGCAAAAACAAAGAAGTTAGAATTCTAAGAATGGTTATTATTCAGTATCTCGAGAAAAGGTCATATTTCTGTTTGAACGCTCTAAGCTTTGAAAGTTATTGCATGTAAATTCACTTTATAAGAAACCTCTCGGAAGGAAGAAACATTATATTCCCTCGGTGCTTTTTATATACGGAACCTGTGTAACTAGACTGTCTCTCATATGTATACTGTTGTAGTTCCGGGGAGATTTATTATCTTTCCTGAGTTCACAGATTTCTCATAACTCAGATATTTAAATAAATACCGTGGGTTTTCTATAAAGTTTGAATGATAAATAAGGTTTGGAAATGAGCAACTGTTATATTTAAGATACATTCAAGTTCTAGCTCATAGGTTAGGTAGTAAATGTCTGATCAAATTTCTGTTTCATGACCCCTTCCCTACTAATGATAAAAGGCTCTTAACGGCCCTTTGTAATACTGTAAAAAAACTTAATGTAGATAATTTATTTATTTCATGGATGTTTCGTTCAAGATAAACTGTAGAACAAAGAATACGTAACTCTAATATCACAAAAAACTAGGAATAATACTAGTAATTTTCTTTTTCCCTTTGAGCTGGGTGGAAGAGGTTATGCGCTGTACAATCCCATTTCAAATAACTGCGCTCTTACTTTTGAACTCAAAATACGATTGAAGTGGCTTGAGTTATCCTTGAATATCAGATCATACACTTGAACCGGTTAAAAAAACGCCAGAGATTGTAAGAATGATAATTGCATACAGTTTCAATTTGTGGTTTGTCAGTGTGAATGTCTTATTAGTGTTACGTATATTTCTTCTAAACGTTTCAAATTAACTAAAAACAACACTAACAAAACATGTTTAGCTTAGTTAACAAAAGGTAGATCAATGACTAAACAAAACCTATGTTTGTCATTTCGCTATAACACAGAACATGATTTCAGCCTTTCACTACCTCCTAAGTAAGTAACATACGTTTAAGGCCCTTAACACAAATGTTAAGAATCTTTATGACTATACACAATTTGGGACTAGTTTGGACTATGTATGAATTATCTTGTCAAAACCCTATTTACCTGTAACACTAAACTGTAAAACCTTCAACTTTACTCACAAAGTGTTTGTAGTTTTACCTCAAAACATTGTGTTCCTAAATATATACGAGTAAATTACTATTTTTAAAGGAACTTTCACTAGCAGGTGAATCCACCTTACGTTGAACGAGGTCAGTATAAAGTTGTCGAATCTTCTCAGGTTAACAAGTAAAAATGTGCATGTTCACAATTATACTTCCTGGTTTGCAAAACAAAGAAGTTAGAATTCTAAGAATGGTTATTATTCAGTATCTCGAAAAGGTCATATTTCTGTTTGAACGCTCTAAGCTTTGAAAGTTATTGCATGTAAATTCACTTTTATAAGAAACCTCTCGGAAGGAAGAAACATTATATTCCCTCGGTGCTTTTTATATACAAACCTGTGTAACTAGACTGTCTCTCATATGTATACTGTTGTAGTTCGGGAGATTTATTATCTTTCCTGAGTTCACAGATTTCTCATAACTCAGATATTTTTGTTAAATACCTTGGGTTTTCTATAAAGTTGAATGATAAATAAGGTTTGAAATGAGCAACTGTTATTTAAGATACATTCAAGTTCTAGCTCATAGGTTAGGTAGTAAAATGTATGATCAAATTTCTGTTCCATGACCCCTTTTCCTTACTAATGATAAAAGGCCTTAACGCACCTTTGTAATACTGTAAAAACTAATGTAGATAATTTATTTATTTCATGGATGTTTCTGTTCAAGATAAACTGTAAGACAAAGAATACGGCCAAAGCTTTAACACACAATATGGCTGTAGTAACTTGCCACCACTGCTCCCTTGTTCAAAGCTCCACCACGTTACATATCACTAAAGCATGCATCTGAATGAGGCAATGAAGTATGCTCCAGAGTGCTTTGAGTTGAAGAGCTCGCTACTGGGTAAGACTAGCCACCTACGGCCAAAGCTTTAACACACAATATGGCTGTAGTAACTTGCCACCACTGCTCCCTTGTTCAAAGCTCCACCACGTTACATATCACTAAAGCATGCATCTGAATGAAGGCAATGAAGTATGCTCCAGAGTGCTTTGAGTTGAAGAGCTCGCTACTGGGTAAGACTAGCCGCCACGGCCGTAGCTTTAACACACAATATGGCTGTAGTAACTTGCCACCACTGCTCCTTGTTCAAAGCTCCACCACGTTACATATCACTAAAGCATGCATCTGAATGAAGGCAATGAAGTATGCTCCAGAGTGCTTTGAGTTGAAGAGCTCGCTACTGGGTAAGACTAGCCGCCTACGGCCAAAGCTTTAACACACAATATGGCTGTAGCTTGCCACCACTGCTCCCTTGTTCAAAGCTCCACCACGTTACATATCACTAAAGCATGCATCTGAATGAAGGCAATGAAGTATGCTCCAGAGTGCTTTGAGTTGAAGAGCTCGCTACTGAATAGCCGCCTACGGCCAAAGCTTTAACACACAATATGGCTGTAGTAACACCACCACTGCTCCCTTGTTCAAAGCTCCACCACGTTACATATCACTAAAGCATGCATCTGAATGAAGGCAATGAAGTATGCTCCAGAGTGCTTTGAGTTGAAGAGCTCGCTACTGGGTAAGACTAGCCGCCTACGGCCAAAGCTTTAACACACAATATGGCTGTAGTAACTTGCCACCACTGCTCCCTTGTTCAAAGCTCCACCACGTTACATATCACTAAAGCATGCATCTGAATGAAGGCAATGAAGTATGCTCCAGAGTGCTTTGAGTTGAAGAGCTCGCTACTGGGTAAGACTAGCCGCCTACGGCCAAAGCTTTACACACAATATGGCTGTAGTAACTTGCCACCACTGCTCCCTTGTTCAAAGCTCCACCACGTTACATATCACTAAAGCATGCATCTGAATGAAGGCAATGAAGTATGCTCCAGAGTGCTTTGAGTTGAAGAGCTCGCTACTGGGTAAGACTAGCCGCCTACGGCCAAAGCTTTAACACACAATATGGCTGTAGTAACTTGCCACCACTGCTCCCTTGTTCAAAGCTCCACCACGTTACATATCACTAAAGCATGCATCTGAATGAAGGCAATGAAGTATGCTCCAGAGTGCTTTGAGTTGAAGCTCGCTACTGGGTAAGACTAGCCGCCTACGGCCAAAGCTTTAACACACAATATGGCTGTAGTAACTTGCCACCACTGCTCCCTTGTTCAAAGCTCCACCACGTTACATATCACTAAAGCATGCATCTGAATGAAGGCAATGAAGTATGCTCCAGAGTGCTTTGAGTTGAAGAGCTCGCTACTGGGTAAGACTAGCCGCCTACGGCCAAAGCTTTAACACACAATATGGCTGTAGTAACTTGCCACCACTGCTCCCTTGTTCAAAGCTCCACCACGTTACATATCACTAAAGCATGCATCTGAATGAAGGCAATGAAGTATGCTCCAGAGTGCTTTGAGTTGAAGAGCTCGCTACTGGGTAAGACTAGCCGCCTACGGCCAAAGCTTTACACACAATATGGCTGTAGTAACTTGCCACCACTGCTCCCTTGTTCAAAGCACCACGTTACATATCACTAAAGCATGCATCTGAATGAAGGCAATGAAGTATGCTCAGAGTGCTTTGAGTTGAAGAGCTCGCTACTGGGTAGACTAGCCGCCTACGGCCAAAGCTTTAACACACAATATGGCTGTAGTAACACCACCACTGCTCCTTGTTCAAAGCTCCACCACGTTACATATCACTAAAGCATGCATCTAATGAGGCAATGAAGTATGCTCCAGAGTGCTTTGAGTTGAAGAGCTCGCTACTGGGTAAGACTAGCCGCCTACGGCCAAAGCTTTAACACACAATATGGCTGTAGTAACTTGCCACCACTGCTCCCTTGTTCAAAGCTCCACCACGTTACATATTGTTCCTTGTCTTGCCGCACATGCTGTGCACTAAATACCATCTCCATTGACAGTTGTGATTCAACCAGATGATTTTACTTCTTGTGCCCGACTTGGTAGATAATCTAAGGTTAGATTTCAGTAATCTGTGTCCAAGTCGTTTATAAAAAAACACGAGCTGGAACCCCATACGTTCATAATCCTATTCCTGAGTTTGAAATGAGAAGAGCGCGAAACATTGGAAATGATTATCTAATCACATCTTTAATTGAAAAGCAACCTACAACCTAAAGATATTAAAAGTCAGCCAGCAAAAATTGTCTAACTTTTTGTTAGGATTTAGGTTAATTTTTACCTGAAAATGGAATCAGATTGCAGTTCTAAATGTCATGTATTTCTTGTTTACTAACGATGGAAAATTATCGAAATATTATTTTTCGTTTGAATGGTGTTTCCCATCTGAGTCTTTGTTGAACATCATCACAACCGTAACATTAGCTAATTCAAATATGGACACTTACCTACATTTAACTTCTTAACCAGGCAAAAAAAAGTTTTTTTTAACTTCTTAACATATTGATGCAGGTCAATAGATTAAAGATGTACTTGTGACTTGTGTAGACATTGACGTCATACTATAGAAGTAGTCTGAAACACCTGATCTACTATACCAACATGAGCTAGTATTAAACGCAGGTGATGGTCTGATATGTCTAAACGATGGTGGGAGTTGATGCGGGTATCATCAGATGATCACTGAGACTATCTGAGCCGCTTTAGACCTATATCATCCTCAAAACCTGACCTCCATGAAGCTGGATTACAGGACCACGCCACGAGTCCCAGTCACACCTGATCTATACCAACATGAGCTAGTATTAAACCAGTTGGAGGGATAAGTCAAGTAAAGCTTCAATCATGACTTTATACACTACAGTTTGTGAAGCTGCATCCGGTGGTACAGTTGCATCTCACTTTCCCATAGAGCGTTTTCTGTGTGACATATGTAGATGACACTAAACAAAATATCTCTGATGTGTACAGTAAAAAACAAACGTAAAACGATGAAAGTATGCTGAGGAGTGAGAGTGAATATTCACACTTGAATACACCCTCGAGTACTGAAGGCTGAATCATTGATTGACGAATGCCTTCTCTCAACTGCTCGCTGAGCTAATGTATTTATATTTCAGTCCATTTGTTGGTTTTAAATCCATCAATGCATTGGTTCAAATTGTGTGCCACGAAAGAACGAAAAAGGTAATACGTATACGTTGTTAACATTTCAGACCTGTGGATATGATGTGTTGTAACAATAGTTTTGAATATCACTCAATGGAGTAGGCTTTAGACAATTCAATTGCGATTGGACATGTTTTAAACAACCGGATAATACCATAATTTAACAATTTATTTTATTACTGAAGAATTCTCCTTCTTAGGCTATGGTTTCCTAAAAAGGGGTGGCCTCTGTGATAATGTCGTAATATGACGGTGAACCGCTATTTACAATGTAATCATATGAAGGTGTTATCTTAGAGAGTGGTGGCCCTCTTGGTTACATTGAAACAAAAGAATTCGTAGTGAACTGTTGTAAAACCCGCTTCATAGGAAACGATATAGTTGACGTTACGCTTTCAAACCTATTGTATTTTTCGTATTCAGAAGCTCTTGCCTTAAATAATGGAAAATAAGTTTAAAATAAAATTTTCTGTTATACAGTAAAGTAGGACAGAATCCACTTGAAAGGAATTATATGGTAATAAGATGTAACAAATGGACATGACTTAAACTCATGTATTAATACGTATTCGTTTACTAATGAAGTGGTAAATTTTATTTGAGAGTCAAAAGTTTTAAAATACTTTAGTTTTTATGTTGTAAAAATAAGACACTACTGTCCGGGCTTTCATTGATATATTCAAACTTATATTTGTACTTATAATTTTTTAAGAATTACTAATAGAAAAGGGTATGTATACTAATAAAGTATAGTACAATGAAGGTTTTGTGATTACTTAAAATTGTGAACGGGCTTTCAGTAGAATTGTTAAAGCAGAGCCGGTAAATAACGAAAGGATTTGCTTGGAGAAATAAATCACAATATTTAGATAAGCTCCTTAACTAAGAAAATGACAATACATTACTTTTAATCTTCTTAACGTTATAAATATTATCACGTTCTTTAATACTGTATGGATTTGAAAACCTGCGAGTTCAATAGTTTCAAAACACACTGTAGTATACAAACTTAGAATTTACAAATCAATTTATATAGATTTTAATTAATGTAGGTTATTGTAAAATGTAAATAGTCGTATGAACATAATGATGACTTGAATTTGAAAGTTTTTACAATTTGACTTACAATTTGAAAGTTTTTTGATAGGCATAGGTTGAATTTGCTCTCAATGTGAAGATACCATTTAGTAGAAAATAATGCCACAAAATCTAATATAGAAAGATTTGTTCTATCCATCATAGTGTAGGTGTTTTTAAGTTAAAAACCGCTAAACATCTGTGACGTTTCTTTAACACATTTTGTGCATGAAACTTGTACCATTTTTTACTTTTTTAATCTTTATTTCAGTGCGCAGCTTGGCTTGAACCCTTTATAAATATGGACATCATCGGACAAATATGGACATGGTCGTCGTGTTTGTTAGTGCGTGTTGATGTGTGTGTGTGAATGTCTACTCAATGAAGTCCACATGGATGAATAAGAAGATTTCCACGCCTGAAGATGACGATCATTCGTCGAAACATGTAGCCATCTGACCTCACTACAAAAAACGTGAACTGTTTGACGGAAGTAACAACCTAATTTTAGTCATTATAAATATGTTTTGAATGGCTTGTACGATCTCTAACTATACTCGCGTTGTGGCTTGTCTTTATGTCTACAGGCTTGTAAAATGTAATTTTTGTTGTTAAATCGGTTACATTCTTTGGTAAACCCTGTACAAGCCGTCACGTAGTCGGGGTTTCCATTTACAGTCATGAGGCTCCACTCTCTTCCGCGAACATTCTAATCAGTCTAAGTTATACTTCAGGTAGAGACGAGTTTTGTTTTGAAATTAAATGAAAATCGTCTTTATTAGTGGCGAAGTTACTATAACTATAACCACTGTTTCTCTCTATATGTAAAACATCAACACAACATGTTTTCTTTCTAGTAGTAGAAAACTTGTTAGAAAAGATTGAAGCAACCATGAGTAGACATCAAAAAATAGAGTAACCTTTGAAACCGGTTTTTGATAATGTATAATAACCCAAGGGTACTTAGTTCCTTCTGATTTTTTACTAATACTAATTAAATTTTAGATACTCGTCCATGTGAAAGATTATGTACAGACGTACACAGTATATGAATCTAAGGTGAGTTTATTAAGAAGAAATAATGACATCGAAACTGGTATAACTAACAAAACGTCTGACCCATGTTGTTTTACAGTAGGATTTTAGTAAAAATTGTAAATCCGCTTGGGTTACTTAATATTTTACTCTTTCACTTCAGCCGCAAATAACAAAATTATACCAAACGGTTTATGTATTAGTCCTTTTACAAGACTGATACTATTTGAGTAAAAGAGGTCAGTTACGAAAGAAAAGTACTGAAGCAAATTTGTAGACCGTCTCAAATGAGGCTCTTAAAGTATCTCTCACTTTATAGTAAAACGTACCACGTCTGGTTCAGCTTACATAAGAAAACATGTTTGCTCGAGAATCCTGTTTTTGGTTAAAATCATGGTAGTTCTAAACATACACAAATGCATACGCGAAGTACAACACATTTTAGGCTTTTACATATTTCAGCATGACCAATCAGGCAATTGACAAACTTCGTTCCTGTTTCTAGACAACAGCTGTTGACGAGGAAATTCATAATACTGCATTAATTGTTTCGTTGGGTCTCTTTTAATAAACTACCGAACCAATTCTCTTCATTTTCAATGACGGCAGTTAGTAGGCACTAAAAATATGCGTACAAAGTTTATTGAAACTTTGTGGGATTCGGTTCTGTTAATTTTTATTTTTATAGTTATGACGCTAAGTGTAAAGATCCATTCATTAAATTCGCTTATTTAACAATGAGGAGTTGTCTACATTAATTCAGAAGATGTTCAAAGGAATTCGTCAGTAGTTTATTGTTTTATTTGTTCACGGGGTTTTCTCACTTTTCAGCAAAGGCGTACGGTTCCTATCATGAACGGTGGATGTTTACTTTCCGCTTGTAAAATAAAGATAGAAAATGAGTGGTACTAACAGCTGATTTAACGAAGCAGCAGTTCACATCACGCTCTGTTCTCTCTCCCTCTCTGTGAGGGTTGAACGCGCCCTGAGCAGTGAAGAGGTATTTACGGGGCACTGGTGAAGTATGCTTAAACGCTTTTACCTTTCAACGTCAAGGGTTCACTTCGCTGAACACCTGAAACCGCCCTCAACACCATTTTACCCACGATATACGAGTATTTCGCCTTTGTTGTGTACCGGGCAACGGTGCAGACAGAACCCCATTAATGGCTTATACGAGTTAAAAGGTATAGAAATATAATGTTCTTCTAAATTTCTTTTCCAAATTATTTTATGTATCGATAGTTTGTTTTATTTCTTTGTTATAAACAAAAGGAAAAAGAAAACTTTGAAGTACCCTGAATATTTTAATGTGACACTACTAGTTTCAGGGCTTAGCCCATTTTCAAGTGTATAGAGTAACGTCTAAAACATCTAGGTTAATAAAATAAAAACAAAGTATAAAATAAACACATATGAGAAAAAATATAAAATCTTCTAGGCAGGTGATGATGTATTATATCTAAACCAAGCTCATTAGTCGTTGATTGATTTTCAATGCGTTGTTTTCATACTGTGTTATATTCGAAAATGGGATTTTTGCTGGTTGCGTGGGTCACGTAAAGAGTGTTTGGATCTGCCATTTTATTTAAGTATATGTGCAGATCTTCTTTGCAGTCCATCAGTTCACCTTTCTCCCCAAAATCTAAAATCTCCATATTTTATGGTGTCTTTGTTATGTTTTTTAACTTGTTACAAAATGTTTAATTTTTATTTTTTTAGTAATTTTTATTTTAAGATAGACACAAGTTTTGTAATTTATACATTAGTTGTTTTTGTTTTGTAAATAAGTTTACTTCCTCTTCTCTTCTCTTGACAAAGTTTAGAAGGCCATTATGCATTTAATTAACAGTTAAGACATTATTATGTTCCCCAATGGGCTGTGTAAGGGACCTAATTGATCCAGAAACCATTGCCCAAAATATTGTGAAATTCCAACGCAACACTGGTGCTACTGTTGGCTTTATCTCCTACAATCAACCAACGGCCAAACAACAATTGATGAAAGGACTATATTCAAACGAAATATATAGTTTCTGTACCTCCCCTTTTCCTTTCCTCTCCTTAAATCCTTTTTAAGTGTAAGGTATATAAATAGGTTTACTTCATTTTATATTCATTACACATCAATAAAACTGTTTATAAAAAACCATCTGTATCTATAAATGTGTCCTGTAACAGAGAACATCTTATTGTGGGAGCAAGAGCGTTAATTTAGTAAAGAGTGCATTGAGTGTGATGTACTGAAGAAGTTTATTACGTTTATACCATGTTTGGTATCGTCCAGTTGATATAAGCCAAACCTAGTTTTACTTCCTCTTCTCATAGCTAGTATATGGCTAGTTTTACATAGCCCTGTGGTGATATGTAGTATACATGTGTAAGTTATGTGTAATAGTTATAATGCTATATTACCACAGTAATCTCAGAACCGATGGTAAACTTATCGTAATATTTATTGATGGATATCGTGGCTATGGTTGAATAAATTTAACAACAATAAATTACGAGTAAGTAACCTTTTCAGAACAATTCCTGACAAAAACCACGGTTTGCCCTGCTACATTATACCTTAAAGTTTCAGCACAAGTTTTTACCAAGGCTGAAACCAATATTGGACTGGAATTTAATAGGGTATGCCACCAAAGGTTATGTACAATATTGGTTGTAGAGCCAGTTAACTTGTAAAAGTATTATATAGTATAGAATAAGTTCATTGTTTAGTTGCTACAATCCACTTTTTTATTTTAAAATAAAAGACATGTTTCGTATTTAAGAAAACATCATCTTCCTTAAGAGATAATGTTCTCTTAAGGACGCAAAATGGCTTTCATTTTAAAATAAAGTTGAGTGTACAAATTAAATAATGAATTTGTTTCATATAACTACGAGTATATAATTAACTAAATAAAAACGTTGTCGTAGATAAAAAATACTCTCGCCAACGAAAGTTGACTGGTATATACGCCCACTTTTAACTGTATAAAACTAAATAATTGTTGTGTGGTGGTATCGTGCAACGAAAGTCTCCATAATGTAACTTCTATCTTGTCACTGTACGACTAACACAAAGTAATTTCAGAACACGCTAAAATGCTTTGGTAATGATACAGTATACGTTTGGTTGACAACTGTTTCTGTGATACAGAGTTAAATGGGTCACTGAGCAAACATACGTAAACCAATCTAGCACAAACAATGTTCTTTAGAATCTGTAGTGCAGTGAGGGAGTGTATGTTTGTTCATTGAATTGTATAGGTTGAGTAGAATGATCTACATATCATTGATGTTTACAGCGAAACTAAAGATCAATTCACCTCTTTCATATTCACAATCCCAATACAACTCAGTGTTCTGATGTAGTGTGTCAGTATAATAATCATAGAATCAGGAAACATGGATTATTTTTAAAGACTTCGTTTCCCAAAGTGATATACACAATATTTTAAAACAACACATGCTCTAAATAGACAATGCAATAAGGAAGAACTATACGTACTACGTTTAGTAAAAAGAAGACGTATAAACTTGTAACTTGTCTTACTAAGTATAAATCAATTCATTCTTGTTTAGAAGGACTAGCGTAAAGCTATGTACAGTACACTTGTACAGATTGATTCACGTTACGTATCAGTAGTTAAAATTATGTGGTACAAAATACAAAATAAGAAGAAAAACTTTATCCTCAGCAAACCAAACCTGAGGATTACAGGAAGACTAACCACACGGATCTTAGTATACAAATGTAGGTCATGGGTTCGAATCTTGGTGTGACGGCATGGTAAGGTCATGCCATACATGACTGGGAAGCTTATTTAATTACCTTAATTAGCTTATTTAATAAACTTAACAGATTTTCTGTGAAAACAGATAAGAAAAATACTGAGCCGTTTCAAAATGGCTCTGTTAAACATGATAATGTCTGGTATTTATGGATAATCATTTATTTTATTTATAAACGCATTAAAGATAAATCTGATAAGTATTACTGGCTTAAGGTGTCTTCGCTTTCCAATTTTCAAAAGGAACTAATTTAAGAAACCTTTCAATTTAAGCATTTCCAAATTATTTCCCATCATTTACATGAATTAATTTTATCGAAGTGGGCGTGGCTGCTAGATATTGGGGGATTGACGGTCCACATTGTCAAGTCTTGATTATTCAGTAGTGTTAGTACTTATCTATGATAAACTGTAAAGGGCAGGAACTAAACGAAGAACTTGGTGAGAACAGGAATATCGTCAGACAGACGAAAATTATAGGTTTTAGAGATGGAAAGCAATGAGGAAGGCGTTGAGTTTTGAAAACTATTTTAAAAACAGAATGTTTGAAAACATTTAGGTTTTAGTTACACCGTTCTACAAGGGTTTCATCGATATTCAACTGAATAATCTTTTCATAAACAAATGCCAATACTATTATACAAAAATGAGTCTTATTGCCTAACACTTAAAGTAAGAAATGGCACGTTGCAGTGGTGTACCCTGCATTACCTTGGTGTTTCATTATACCCACATTAGTCACTAAGAGGTGGCTTACTTCAGTGAATTGAACCACACTCATAATTCCCTGCTCACTAATTTCAGTTTTGCTGTTTATTGTAAAACTTACAATTTATTAAGTCAAGTTATTCTATAGTTTTGTTTTTAACTATTTATTTACCTACACGCTTGGCTCAACAAATTTAACAATGTTGTAGCACGTTATTAAAAATAGTAAATATTACACTGTTCCTGATTGATGCAAAACAAAAGGAAAGTAGAACATAATGTAAAAGGATCACGCGACATTGACAATGAATATACAATATACATTAAACGCATAACGAATTGACACATAATATACTTTAATGAATGAGATTATACAAACACACTAAACAGTCTGACGTCTGATCTTAGACAATCAATTTTATAAAATACTCATCTTAGCAATCATCAGGTTTTGTTTTGTTAAGGTAAGGATGGTTATAACATTGATTATTTACAAGCAATCAGAGGCTAAACATAAATTGATCCGAGACAACAACTAAGAATACATTTTTTATGTCCACCAATATTATTAATATACATGGTAAATTACCTCCTTTTATTGGTCCTTACAGCTTGATGCAAACCCTTTAATAGAATAAAATTGAACCAATTGTGTAGCACCTAGTACTTATGGCTGCAATAATTACTTATGACTGGGACTCGTGGCGTGGTCCTGTAATCCAGCTTCATGGAGGTCAGGTTTTGAGGATGATATAGGTCTAAAGCGGCTCAGATAGTCTCAGTGATCATCTGATGATACCCGCATCAACTCCCACCAACGTTTAGACATATCAGACCATCACCTGCGTGATTCGGAAGTCACGTTAAGCCGTTGGTCCTTGTATTTCCATTGGTCATTGGGCTATTAATTAATGACCCATTCTAAGGAAGAGTCGGCCTTAGTTTGTAACAAGACTACACCTCATAACTCATTACTACCACTCATCACACTCATCCTCCACCACATATTTGCCTTAAAATACCCTCATGAGAGTGGTCGGCATCTCAAATAGTGATTTAGTGATTTAGTGATTATAAAGAAACACGTTACCTCTGTATCAATATTACGCACAAGGCAAAATCCATTGATGTTTACCTTGCTGGTCCCCCTCATGTTCAATATATTTGTTTACCTATATCAACAGCGAATATTTGCACCATTCACACTGGAACCGCTTGAATGATATGTTTCATATTCATAAAGCAAAATATAAAACGTTGCACTTGCAACATGTTGTTTGTTCTTATAGTTTTATGGAATAGTTTACTTCTAAACTATGTATGAGTATTTTGTACAGTGAGGGATATATTATGTGGAGTTTCCATTAGCTAAAACTCTTTTAAGAAATGAAAGTATCTAACGATGTTAAACTGTCAATAAACTTTGTAGGTATCATCTGCAGCTAACCAGATATGGCTAGGCATTATTAATTACATATTTTAAAGTATATACAAAAACAACAAAATTACTTATACAGTTCTAGAAGTTGGCTATATTTTGTTTATTTCAAACTATTGAGTATCATAGAAAATACCGGAAAAATACGAGACCTATCTATTACGAGACCAAATTGTGTACTTTTCAACTATGTGTGCACTCTAGTTCGTACTTGCTTTCTGCTGATGAGAAGGCAGTTTTTAAAATTAAAAAATCAAGTCGACAAATTCTTGTCTTAAATTTTTCAGCATTGACCACCAGGTTGAGCGTGTTACGTAATTGAGTTTTTTTTAGGTGTGCGGGAGCGTCAAGTTGTAATTTTGTTCAAAGTATTATCAGGCAATTTTAGGATATACAGGGTGTGAATTAAGTCTGGAGACGGCTTAATAACTTTTGAACAGCACAGGATGAACGCGCCAAATTTTACGGACCTTTTCTAAGGCTTACAAACAACCTTTCTACATAGTTGTTAACCCGATGGCGCCAGTTTGCCTCGCTGGGGGTTAATTGAACGGATTTTGCAGATGGCTATAGAACATTGCATATCTTCAACAACGCCGCAAACCGCTCTTTTACTACTAACTACTGTAGAAAAGTAGTTTATAGTCTCTTGGTCCCTAGACAAGGGCTGTAAAACTTAATGGGTTTACCCTGCGCCGTTCAAAAGTTATTAAACCGTCTCCAGACTTAATTGACACCTTATCTATACTATTAGTATTTCGGTTAGGGTTGTCCGGAGTGTTGAGATCTCGGAATCTGGCTGGGGTAATTCAGATTTTTGAATAGAAATGGTCCTTAGTGTGTGGAGGGTGGGGAAACGAATAATATTATATAGGTTTTTATTTTTATGGGGTTTTTGAGGTCCCCAATTCCCCATGTTATATTTCTTTTTAGTAAATATTTATTAGTAAATATCAACGGATTTGTTTGAAACTCGACACATAGTTGTATACCATTAACCCAAAGACCCCTACTGATTTTGGGGTTCGGGGTCACAATATATGGATTTGGGGGGTTAAATGGGGGAGGGCAAGAAATAAAAAATAATAAAAATCGATGTGGGGTATAAAAAAGGGAATATTATGCTGATTTCAAAAATATATTGGTTGTCTACCAAATTGTTTGGGGAGGAAGGGGGTTACAAAGTGGGGGTAAAACATTAAAAAATCCATGAGATAGGCCGGCGGGATGGCCGAGTTTTACAAAGCGGGCACCGAGACCGTAGGCCGAGGTGCCTGGCTCGCGAGCGAAGCAAGCGAGCGTGTCAGGGGGTCTGGGGGCGAAGCCCCTAGCTGGCGCAGCTAGTAATTATATTGTTACATAATTCCGTGAGAGCCTCTTTACATTAGACGGAAGTACGTTTTGTCTGCAAGCGTTTCACTTTTCTTCCTCTTGGCAACTAAAGCCGAAATATACAAATTCTCTGTATAGGTAAAATTTTGCCACCGATAATACAAAGTAAGGAAATAATACCAAAAGAAAATGCGCGTTCGTATAAAACTATATAGGCTTATGTGAGAAAGTAGAAAATAATTAAAGTGAAATGTCCTGCATTATTTCTAAGCAAGCCTCTGTATATTTAACTCTTAGGCTTTCGCGACCGGTGTCACAACTATAATCTAGTTCTTCCGGTTCACACCGCGTCAAAACATCATAATAATTAAGGTGAAATATTTCGGTCTCGCTGTAGAGTACCATCTTCGGTGACTGATTAAAAAACTACCTTGTATCCAAATCGTTTTATAGTATAGAAGAGTTCTTAGAGCACTCACTTGCTACTTAAAGGTCTGGACAATTTTCATAGTTATTTCATAATCAAATTAAGTTTTAAAATTATTGGTATAATAAGGCTAGTGGCTCATATTTTTCTTGTTGTTTCTTATTGTTAATGTTCCAACACAATTTTATATTGTTCGGAAATAAAGATTATTATTATTACTAAAGATGGTACTTTACAGCGAGACCGAAATATTTCACCCTAATTATTATGATTGTTTTGACGCGGTGTGAACCGGAAGAACTAGATTAAGGCCTCTGTATAATATCTCGGTCTCAGCCAGTCAATCAGCTACTGAGGATGACTCTCCACAGCGAGGTCGAAACGTTTAGCATTTTTTGTATTTCAACTGTGGCGCGGTGTAAACCGGAAGCCTTAGATATTAATGATGACACCGGCCGCGAAAGCTTAAGAATTAAGAAGCCTCTGTATAATTTATTGTATATAACGTTGAAGACTTGTATGTCACTGTAATGCCCCGAGTCTGAGTGAAAACGTGGTGGCAGAGGATAATCTTTGATACACACAGAGGAGATGAGCGTGACGGGTTAAGCGGCTTAGCAAGCTTGTCGGTTCATCAGCTGATATCGAGTTTACTTTGGTTACGTGTTTACCAGTGTTAACAACACTCGAGGCTAGTGTATATTGAACTCAAGTACCTGATCCAGCTGGCAAACCTAATTCCGTTATTTACACTTGTGAAATATAATGCATTTAGATTTAACAATTTATTTGTCACTGTACAAATATTTTTTGTGTTGACAAAAAAACATATAACATAAAAACAAGAACATATTTACAAAATCATAAAACAAACACAACAAAAAAACTAAAGTCACTGATAACAACTATTTGTTACACATAATTTTAAATTCGCTAAAAATTTAATATGAAATTGCTTAATTACTTTGATCTATAAACTCACCCACGCTGTAGAAAGAATTGGTAACCAAATATTGTCTCAATGTTAATTTAAAACGTTTTAGATTTGATAGCTGTTCTTTAATTTGTTCTGGAAGTGCATGGAACAGTTTTACTCCTGCATAAGATGGAATCTTTTCATATAAGCAAAGTCTGTGGGAAGTCAGCCTAAAATTTTGTCTGTACCGCGTGTCATGGCTATGTATATCTCTGCCTTGTTGTAGTACACATTTACTAATGCAGAACATTATAGTTTCATAAATGTACAAACAAGGCAGAGTAAGCGTTTGAAGTTGTTTGAATGCGTCACGACACGAGTCTCTAAAATTGAGTTTAGAAATAATTCGTACTGGCAGTTTTTGTAAAATAAAACCCTGAGAAGGTGTTGTTCAGCGCATGACCCCCATATGCTAACTCCGTATGACAAATGAGGATATATCAATCCATAATAAGCCATCTTCAAGACATTAGGCTTGCAATGCCAGGACAAAGATCGCAGCAGAAAAATTCTGAAGATATTTTACGGCAGACATCGTCGATATGAGTAGTCCACTTTTTATAGATATTAAATTAACTATTAAAACGGAGACACGAAAACTAGTTTTGGCCAAAGGTTGCACTCAAGTACGGGTTGCAAGGCCAGAAGCAAGTCTGGACATTCACCAACCAAAATTGAGATAACTAAACAAATAAATATGTTTTAAAACAACGAAGCGTCGGTATCGTAGACGGTATACAACGATTACAGACGATAGGACTGGTGTTAACAATTACCGTCAGATCTCTTCACTCCTCGGAACCTACAAAACTTTCTCTCAGTGTACAGTTAGATTGAAGATTGAAACTTTACGACCTCGTAAAAATGCAGCCTTATTGACTAACAAAGCAAATGTCAGGACTTTATGAAACTCGAAAATAGGTCAAAGTAAAAACAATTGTATTTCCATTGGTCATTGGGCTATGAATTAATAACCCATTCTAAGGAAGAGTCGGCCTTAGTTTGTAACAAGACTACACCTCATAACTCATTACTACCACTCATCACACTCATCCTTCACCACATATTTGCCTTAAAATACCCTCATGAGAGTGGTCGGCATCTCAAATAGTGATTTAGTGAATTAAATAGATCGCGGCAGGTATTACACAAACTAATGTTTATGACTGATAAAAGGAAGGAGCTCGCTCCGAAAGGATGAAGCAAGTCTGGGCACGAAGAAAGTCAACTTTTTAAGAAGGCGTTAACGTTTTACGCGTGGTCCAACTTTACCTATACGAAAAAATGAATGGTTATAACCGATAACTTTGCTTGTTGTTAGGTGTCAATATGTTTATTTATTATCGAACTTTCCTGTGTAATTGTTTACAAAAGTTTGCTTTGAAAGCACGCTTACTACTACTACGCTGGATGTATATCAGAACCTCGGCGCAAGGACTGTTTGGAAGTAAACACTAATCTTTGCCTGTAAAGTTACTTGCGGGACTGTTTTGCATAATCTGCCTCGACTAAACTAACCAGACACGCGGAGGTTCTTACAGTCTCTCTGGAACAACTTTAACAAGCTCAGTCTGGCTCGGAAGCTTTCAAACTCTTGACACTTCACATTTGTAATTATACAACAGCTAAAATACAAAGGGAAAACCTACAGAGTATATTATTTATAATTAGTTTTAAAAATCTTTCATCGCAAGCAGAGGTTAAATTCTCTCTAGGTAATTAAACCCCGCAGATGGTATTAACACATTTGAATCGAAGGTAAAGGATTATATCACTATTTGAGATGCCGACCATCTCATGAGGGTATTTTAAGGCAAATATGTTGTAGAAGTGATGAGTGTTAGTAATGAGTTATGAGGTGTAGTCTTGTTACAAACTAAGGCCGACTCTTCCTAGAATGGGTCATTAATTAATAGCCCAATGACCAATGGAAATACAAGGACCAACGGCTTAACGACTTCCGAACCACGCAGGTGATGGTCTGATATGTCTAAACGATGGTGGGAGTTGATGCGGGTATCATTAGATAATCACTGAGACTATCTGAGCCGCTTTAGACCTATATCATCCTCAAAACCTGACCTCCATGAAGCTGGATTACAGGACCACGCCACGAGTCCCAGTCCCAGATTATTTAATGCGGAGTGAGTTTTCAAAGATTACGGATTTGTCTACCCAACATCAACAAATCAAAATTTTCAAAATAAAAACAACTAATATTGGAATAATTATTGTAACTATTCTTTTAACGCCTAAAAAACTTAACCCTCCCCCCGCCATATAATGAACAATTGTTAGCCTACTAGTTGTAAACAAAGTGTTTCGAATTCATTGTTTAATTCTTTTTGGGTTGTTTGCAGTTTTACTTGTTGTGTCTTTTAGGTAGTTAAGAAAAATCCGAATAAATTACATAAATTTTTAAAATAGGCCGGAAACATATAATAAAACCTTCAAGATAAAAATTTCTCATTTGACAAAAGATTTTTATTTTAGCCCTGTTAAGGACGGTATTGTGGGTCAAGGTTAGTATATAGGCAGGTGTTTGTGGCGCAGGTAATGTGTTTCTATCGTGTTGTCAATTTATGATCCAATTTTATAGCGGATTTTTTTGTAGGTATAAGTAGTAGTGAATAATTTGGTTTAAAACTATCAAAAACGAAAAGCAGAAAAAGACAAGTTCATTGTAAAATGTATAGCTTCTATTAGAATGTCCAGCTTCGCTTCAATGTGCGCCCAGTGTTCACTAACAACTAGTACTGTACAGTATTATACAGGTTTAAGTGTGGAATCGCCTTTATAACTTTTTAACCAGTGTTTTCAGCGCAATAGCTCGGTACATTTATTAAAGAAACCAAAATTGCAGCACAGATTTTTATACTGACACTTTGCCCCAGTTTTCAAAATGGGGATTGGGGAAACCACATTCATAGAGAAGTTCTCATCGAGTGACATCACTTGAAGGTCTTAGAAAATGTTGATAAATGCTGTAAATAGAAGTCTCTGTCTTTAAACCAGAAAGAAATGGCGTCGATTTTAAGTTATACAGATTTTTATTAGGCGAAAGTGGCTCGATGAGGCTTCCTATAAAATTATGGGGCTTCAATCGCCGCCCCCATTTTGAAAACTGGGGCAAAGTGTCAGTATGCACTAAAAGGTACTTGGTTTCCTTGGTACCGAGTTTGGTTGCGCTGAAAACACTGGTTAAAAAGATATAAAGGCGTTTCACACTTTTGCCTAACCCTATATACTACACGGCGCCGGTGGCAAAACGACTACTCCGCTGTACTGCGGGACTAGCAGCTAAAAATATGAAGGCGCTATCCATTGGTATGGCTTCGCTGTGTTATGGTTGTTCTAACAACTATGATCACATGACCTCTATACTATCCTTGATTGTGGGTACCATAATAAGCCAATCAAACGGATTCTAAAATACCAAAAGTGGATGTTATATGCGTCACCCTGTATGGGACATAAGTTGTTTTGTTACAAATAAAATATTATTTGACGTATGTTACCTAAAAACGGTTATGTATTCACCAAAGCTACTTTATTTCATAAAAACGTAAAAACTAGATAATTGACCCCAACTTGAATGCAAATTTGGCGTTTACAGTAGTTTGATTTTGGTGGACCTTTAGTGTGCTAACCAGCACGTTTATACTACAAAACTGTATTTTTGAAACTTGTTTTAAGACTAAGCCCGATATTTTCATATATACATGCGTATACTAAACAGCTCACCTTTTAGCACCCGTATACAACAAGTTAGTGACTCAACAGTAAAGTCTGCTATTGCCATGAACTAGGACTAACATTTCAATGAGCTCAACCTCTTGACAAATCCAACAAAATCAAATTTCATTAAGTTTTCTTTGCGAGATATCGAATCAGATCATAGTCCAACTGTTTTGTTGGATGCGACTGAATCAAAGAAGTCTACACAACTAAATTCTAGGAATACACCTCGACAGAGGGTTGACTTGGTTGCCATGTAGACAGTATGCTCAAGATAGCTTCAGGCATTTATGTACTGAGGAATTATCAAAATACTGCCTAATCAGGTACTGATGACGGCGTATTATGGGATAATACTACCACCACACTCGGGACTAGTGTGGGTGGCACTGTGGGGTGGTTGCGCAATATCACACCTTTCCAGACTTTTTATTCTTCAAAAAAAGCAGTTCGAACCATTGCAAAAAATTCAATGGAGAGAGTCGTGCAGACCATCGTTCAAAGTCTCAATATGTTGACTCTTCCTGTCTCTACATCCTTGAAACCTGCGTTTCCTTCAAAACCAAATGCGATCCCATAAGAGGTGTAGACATACACTCTTATGAAACTAGAGGCAGGAAAACTACCGAACTGGGCGACACAGAACGGTGGTTTACGAGCGTTTGCCTTCTCAGGCAGGAGCCCGTTTTGTCAACAAATTGCCAAATTCGATAAAATGTGCTCCAACGCCACAGGCGTAAAGCAGTTTTGACCGCGAACACTTTCTATAGTTCAGACGAGTTCTTGGCACACCAATGGGAACCTAGTGAGAAATGGCTACCGGCCTTCGGTGCTTAAGTGGGAGAATTCGAATGAATGAGCCGATATGACTGTGAAAATTGTATGTATGAATGAGTTCTCGATGTAAGAATGAGTGACAAAATTTTAACTTTTAAAATATTTAAAAACTGACTAATTTCATACAATGTATTTTGTTAACGAAATAAAATATTTATTTATTTATTTAACATTGTCCTTTAACATAACACTAACAAGCTGTAGGCACAGAGATTGATGCTTTAATCGTTTAATATCACAAATCTCCTAAGTGAGTTTAGATTGTATCATTGTGAGTTTAGTTTTGGAAAATATACAGAACCAGGCATCATTTGATGAAGTAAAACATCTGGTAACTGGAATAAGAGCGATAAAATGTTTGATGTGTAAAAGCGCTCGAGCGCCAGCAGTGAATATTCACAGATGAATAAACATTAAACTGCTGATCGTTGGAGGCAGAATCATTGATTGAACGTAACTCATATCTTCAGTAAACCAAGTTGAAAGGCTTTTCTAATTTATTTTTGCTTAAACCAACTAACTTGTTTAATGCTGAATCATTTCGATTCACTTTTAGACTGCTGTAAATTATTGAAACACTATCGAACAAATAACGAATTTTTATTTTTAATCGCCAACTCTTATATTATTGATCTTTCACATATTTTGGATTGACTAGATTTTGTCATTCTTTAAGCTATTGGTTTGATGGTTTCCTAGAAAGCGGTGATTGCTATATTACGCCGGAATATAACGGTGAACTTTTGTTTCAATGCAATCCGCCATTTTTGTTTTATGGGAGCCGCCATTGTTCTCTAGGAAAACGCCTCCAAATAGTAACATTGAAAACAAAGTTCATCGTCATAATATTATGGCCGTGCATCCACCTCTTAGGAAACTAACGCTGTGTAGTATTGCTTAACAGCTTTAAGCACACGCGCTCAAAAATGAATATAGCTTGTTTTGTAGAAGGAAATGCAGATCAACAAGTCACACTCTAAGCAAATTTCAAATCAACACTAATGCCTGTTGACGGTATTATTTTCTTACGTAATAGACAAGTGGCGAGGCCTGGCGGGGACAGCCACAACTAAGTCTTTCTGACAAGTTCCGCTGATTTATGTTTCTTGTTCACGAGTTTCCAATCTCTGTTAGGGAGACCCTTAACAGCATTCACCGAACAAATACAAGGGGGAATTTTTAAACAGTTGAAGAAAAGTGTTGTGGTTTAGTTCTCAGGAACGGATCCAAACTTGTAGTATACTAAATTTTGTCCAAAACATCAAATTTGCACCATAGTACTCTTGTGTTGTGGGCTAAACGACAATGTATCATTTGATATGATTTGTATTAACTTGATTTCTGGAGGAAAGTATGATACAGTATTTTATACTTGCCGAATTAAGCACATTAGTTCTTTTAAAATAATTAACATTGGAACATCAGTGTTAGTAAATAGTTATATCCAAATTACCTTTGTTAAGCGTCATCGTTTACTAGATCACTGTACTATTTTCTTTACCAATCAACAATATACTTTTTTTATAAAAAATCAACGAAGTATTAGAGTCTTATTACCATTTCACTCTCACTTGACTACAGTATGGAATTTGTCATTACAAACTATTCGTAAGAATTCATCACATCTAATTCATCACCTGATTTCTTTTAAGATTAAGTTTAAGATGCTTTACATTAAAATAACCATTAAAACGTCAACAAGTACGACATTGTCATAAGATCTAATAATATATTTCATAGGTTTATCTGTACGAAGTAAGTAAAAGCTATACAAAGTCAAATATGTTTCAAAACATTTAAATACATTTGCGCAAACGTAAAATTCTTTGACTTTTCTACGAATATAATACCTCTCAGGGCCAATTTAACTCTTCAGTTGTTTAATAGGTGAAGTTCACCAGTGTGTCCACGATCAAAGTAACTTGACCAGGTTAACCAACACGGCTTCACAGTTGTATATCATAAAAGGTGGTGAGAATATTCCGGATGATAAAAGAAAGGATGGCATTCAAGAATACTTTCAAGCTCTCGACAACAAACTTGTGTTGTAAGAAAGTTTTGTTTCGAAAGCAAAACAGGCGCAACTTCAATGATTGATAGTTGTGTAGCTCTTCAGCGAACAACAAAATCTTCCATTCCATCTTTAGTATAACAGCTGACACGAGCACATTAGCACCAGTACGTGAAAAAAGGTAAAGTTTGTTTTGTTTAACGAGGCGAAGTTAGGACTACAAAGTCCTCTCTACCACTCAACCTCGACCTTTACCTAGCGTCACCGTATTAGTAACATTACAAATGTAAGTGGTGACTGCGGGGATCGAGCCCGCGCCACCGGAGTGATGAGCTCCGGAGTTGCGTGCGATACCAATCCGCCACGGATCCGCTAAAGTACGTGATATGATTAATACAGTTTTTATTTAAAAGTACGTTTGCATGCTGTAAATACGGCCAGTTATAATCATCAATTGTTATAACAATGAAGATCCGCCTTGTTCGTGTTCCGTCAAACGCAATGATCTAGCTACAGAACACTAACAACGCAAGTGAGAGTTATTTCTGTCAATCATCAGAAGTTTACAAATTTCCGTTCTATTGAGATTATAACGTTACATGTCAGTTGACAGTATCAATCCATTTCATCAATATATTCCCGCACATGTTACGTCTGAATTAGTTTTTCGTTCAAATGAAAGTTAGCATTTTCATTTGAACGCATACCGTGAGAATTGCCACTTTATGCATCCATATTCGATTCACTCATGCCAGCGGCCCTTAAGCGCTTGTGTGTCGGCCGACTCTTCCTTAGAATGGGTCATTAATTGATAGTCCAATGACCAATGGAAATACAAGGACCAACGGCTTAACGTGACTTCCGAACCACGCAGGTGATGGTCTGATATGTGTAAACGATGGTGGGAGTTGATGCGGGTACCATCAGATGATCACTGAGACTATCTGAGCCGCTTTAGACCTATATCATCCTCAAAACCTGACCTCCATGAAGCTGGATTACAGGACCTCGCCACGAGTCCCAGTCGATCAATGTAAAGATCAGTTGGAAGAGGTTTAGTTCCTCACGTACAAACAACAATCCTCTTCTACAGAGAGGGTTCTATGTAACCCCTCCCTCCCCTCCACATAAGTACGAGTATAAGCCTCCCCCCCCCCACATCCACCACCTAGTCTCGGCTTGCTTCCCCCTTCCATAAACAATGCAACACAACAACTGATGTCGTGTACTTTGCCTTGCTTCACTTCCTAGCCTATTTTATTCAATCACTGTGTGCAGATTTCATCTATATCTAAGATGAAACCAAATGTGCAGTGGGTTTTAATTTAAAGTTTAAAATTGTCTAAAATTACTCCAGTCTGCCTTCAATTCCAATTTTACTAACTATGAGTCACAATACTCAGCCACAACTATTATGTACATTCCTCTGTGCCTTGACAGGAGTTTAATTAAGGTAACTGTTCCGATTTAAAACTACAAACTACGTAAGAACGAGGTCGGGATGGATTTCATCAACTAATATTTAATAAAATCAGAAGATTTAACACCATTGAGCCACCCCCCTTGTGTTAACTCGACTGATCCAACAGGAAACAACAAACATGAATTAGGTTGAAGTAATTGTCTTTTGTTGTCACCGTGAGTTTCGAGCACAATAAGATGACATGAAAGCATTGTCTGATCTTGTTTGAAACTCATCTCGTTTCTTTGTCATCTTGACTTTGTGTCTTAACGCTTTTACACTTAATACTGTTTATAGATAATCCAAACACTTAGTAGTATCTTAGTACGGTATATAATGTATTGCCAGTTAAATTTGGAACCGAACCTTTAAAACACTTAATTAGTAGAATAATACGCTTTATTCAAGTGTTTTTTGTAAGTATAATACAGTTCCGACGAAATAGTTATTACTTAATTTCAACTTTGGACGATTCCACGATAGTTTCATATAAAATCCATGGACTCCGTTTTGTTTCGAATTTTGGCAAAACCTTTAGCTAGCATATATCCGGACAACGTCATAATACGAGTTTTAGTTCAAAATTACGAAAATGTTCGTAGGAACCTACGTAGGGATTCTTTCTCTAGAGACCTAGATAAGATGATGGCTTACCAAACTTTCTCTCTGGGACAGACTTCAACTTGATTCTACTATTTCCTCTATTTACCGGTAAATGTGTGTTGAAGAATCGTAACCAGCACAGGTGAGGGCAAGGGGGGTGCAGGGGGTAGGTTCATGCCTATGAATGTTAATACTCCCTCTACGTGACAGCTTATACTGAGTGTACAGTGTTGCTATGCTAACCTTTACCAGTGCTAGTTTAGTGTATCTATAGTGCCTTGAATGTTATCCAACCACCAACTTCCATTGCTCACTCATGTCTTATTTCCTAGTCGAGAATGTATCTAAAATGTGATAAGTGGTTATATGTCCATCTAATCAGCGTGAGTAAAACAACCGTCCTGTGTACTGTAATCATGAAGAGACTGTATTACAAGAAAGTCTTCTTTATCTTGACTTTAACTGCAGTATGAATCGGTGACTCTGGATTGAAAAGACTGAGTATTTACGACTCTGAGTGGATTAGAAAGAATGTCTCGTTATCCATTACCGAGGCTTATCAGAATATTGCGATTAATCATCCTGATGCAAAATCTCTTTTTACTTTATCTTACGGTTTTTGCTCGGGTACTCGATTAATTTATAAGTAAATTTAGCAATTTCAGAAAGTATTTTTAAAATTCATTTAAAACTGTGTAAAGTAGGCTAAGTTGTTTGAGTATGGTTGTGACTAAATGATTACGCTTTCTACGTTGCGAAGGCTATAAAAGTATGATTAAAGAATGTTTCTACTAAGAGAAAACACATAAACTAATGAACTTATTTACTAAATACAACAACAACACGTTTAATGTCAAAACTTGTACAGTAAAATTGTTTTTCTTTACAGTAATAAAACATACTATATACCACAAGTAAGACCTCTAATCGTAATTAAATAATAGTGTAGTAGGCCTATTTGAGTTTTAAATATTCGTGAATTCCGCAATATAATAAAATGAATTTTGAGCCAGGTAGTTTTGAAGGTTGGTTTTGAATTTTGTCGTACAGTAACTTTTAACATTGTCGGGAAGTGTATTGTATAATTTTCTACCGGCTTCAACAGGAAGTTTATCGAGCAGTTGAAGCCTATGGTAGTTTGGTGGGATACAGTTTTGATTCCTTGTATTATATTGATTAATGTTCTCGATGATAGTACACTTAGCCCTTAAAACAACAACGTTTCCAAAATGTACAGAGAGGATAAAGATATAGAAATTTGAAATGTTCCCTGCAGGATTCTTTAAATTTCAACTTACCAATTATTCTAATTGCTCTCTTTAGTAGGATAAAAATCCTTTGGATTTGTTTCAGAGCAATTACCCCATAAGCATAATCCGTAAGATAAATGGGGATGAATGATTCCATAATATGCCATCATCAAAACATCTTGGCTGCAGTGGAGTGAAAGTTTTCTTAATAAAAATCGTCCTTTTGACACTTGCTTTCAACAGACAAAATCAACATGGTGATCCCAACACAGCTTTTCATCTATGAAAAGACCCAAGAATTTAACATGGTCAGTCATTTGAAGAGACGTGCCATTGATGGCTAGATTATGAGTATTCTTGTCATACACTAAATAGTTGATGTTAAGTAGGCCTAGCTAGAAAGGTTCTGATAAGTTATCCCACTTACGTGTTTTAATTAAATGAAATTAAAAATATCTTTATTGAATATTTCAATGGGTCTGATCGGAACTGTTATACAGCGTTATAAAAAGGAGTATAGTGGTAATAATTGAGTAAAAGTCGTTGTCATTGAAACTTAAAAACGATCAAAGAATGAAACGTTTCTGTGGGCGGTGAAAGTGACTTGAACGTATTTTGAGGATAAAGAAGTTTCCCGGATGTAATTATGTCATGTAGCTGTCAAACCTCGGTAAGCTTCCTCCACAAAGCACACAATATTGTCTCAAAAATGTATCACTAAATCACTATTTGAGATGCCGACCACTCTCATGAGGGTATTTTAAAGCAAATATGTGGTGAAGGATGAGTGTGATGAGTGGTAGTAATGAGTTATGAGGTGTAGTCTTGTTACAAACTAAGGCCGACTCTTCGAATAAGCCATTAATTAATAGCCCAATGACCAATGGAAATGCAAGGACCAACGGCTTAACGTGACTTCCGAACCACGCAGGTGATGGTCTGATATGTCTAAACGATGGTGGGGGTTGACGCGGGTATCATCAGATGATCACTGAGACTATCTGAGCCGCTTTAGACCTATATCATCCTCAAAATAATATATCTTTTTCAATAAGTTAGTAAATCTGTTTTAAGTGAATATGTATTCTAATTGATATGTGAAACCACGTTTGAGACAGAACTAAAAAGTGTTATAGTGTTATGATTTAAGATGTTACAATATGTATGAGATTTTAAGGTAAGCATGTATAGAATACTATTATATGGTAGTTTGTTTACTTTCAACTTAACTAAAACGTTCGGTCGGTTGGTTTTCACTGCGCCTTGCATACCTGGCTGGAGTCTATGGCCTCAGCGACTGTAGTGCGACCATTGGTCTATTCCGATGTTTGCTTCTGCCTTGGCCTTTACTCTTCATGTGTTATTTCACTTTGTGACTTCCTTGTTAAAGCATTCCCTCAAGTTATGTTATAATCTAAGGGGTAAAAAATATGTTAAATTGCGGGGATCAAGTGGTTAGGGACTGATTACTCTTATGCACGTCTGCCTCGTCCGTTGGGCATATTGCGCTACCACCGGAATGAAAGGAAGTCTGGATTCAGGAGAGGAATGGGACTGGGTTCGGCTGACCTAATCATGAGAGGGCGCGACAAGCAAGCCCGCTGACAACCACTTAGGGGACTCTAACCCCCAAGACATGGAGAGCCTTACCAACACTCGGGGGACCTTTCCCCCCAAGATTATGGCAAGTCTCTCCTGAAGTCCCCCTTGCTGCTGCGTCCCCCTAAAATGATATCTGATCCAACCTCCCCTGGTGGGGAACGGAGCGTGTTCAAGATCTGGACAACTACAAAGCTGCCCAGTAATTTTGTGAACAACTTATTTTTGATGTACCCCAGTATAAAGTAATCTGAGCAGGTACTAACCAGACATATACTGACTGGGGAAATCTAAGGGGTAGCTTAGAATATAAGGCATTTTCAAGATATCTCCTGATGATGCCAGTAATTTCGAAAGGCTGAGCCATGGATGTACGCTTTGAACGGTTTATCAATGTTTCACATTTGTGTGTCTAGGTTGTGTACAGTAAATAAGTCAGTAAACTTTGGAACGAATCAGCTTGACTAAGAAAATATGAGATTTTAATCAAAAACCTTAAAATGACCGCTATTCACAAACGAAACGTTCGATAACGAATCAACTTACAATAACAAACTCCACACAACATCTAGCATAACAATCAAATATTCAAAGTTGGAATCGAACCTGTCAGGTGTACACTGTTCACACATCCACAGCAAACAAGCAATTTTTCAAACCCCCTTTTCACTAAGGTTCTTCTCAAAAAGATTTCATAGTGCTTCGTAATACAGTATTGCTAATTAGTTTGTATACTCAAGAGTACAGAACGTTTGCCCGTGCTAATAGTTAGTATAAATACTACCGCTGAAAGCTAGTTTATTTTATTTTACTAAAGGAAACCTCAAAACGGGATATAGCCCTCTGAGGCCCGATTTTCTGAAAGAAGCATTAGCGTGTAATTATAAGTAGTTTAATTTCTAATTTTAATTGAGTTTATATACTTTACGTTTAGTATTTGAAAATATAAACAGTGTAGCTGCATGGATAAATTTGAGACCTTTGCAAAGATGTTACGTTGTAAATTATTGGTTCTATGAGAAAAAAGAACTCATTGTTATATTCTTATTAATCAATTTCTATTGAGCAGTTTTCCAAGATAAACTTGGATAGAGGTCAAGGGGTTGCTCTAACAGAGTACGATAGAGACCTGGTTGCTGCCCTAAGTTTTTGGAGGAATAACAGGAAATAAGTCAAATCAAGGGGGGTTCAAGCCTTCTATCCCCGGGACGGTGTTTAGTGTGAATATTCACACTCTGCGATTTATCTATTTCAAGCTCTGACATTGGGGGATGTAGATTTCTGATTTTCTTATGGATATTACCTTCGTAAATCATACTGGCAGGTAATTTCCGTTCTTCAACTTTACTTTATAATTTCCCTTATCCCATGGATCAACTTTATAAACACTATTTAGCTCTGAGCTTTAATAAACTGAAAGTTGTCGTTCACAATTCACTCTAAAGCTTACAGTTCATTTTAAAATAAGTCCTATTAAAAGAATTAATTAAATGTATTATTGGCCTTGATGTGATGAAAGGCCACTCCAACTATAAAAGAATAAACGGTCTGTAGTACATCAGGTATATGGCGAAAATTGTTTTAAATTGTCATTACCCATTGTTTGTACTACAATTACAAGTAACAAATACGATGATAGATATATGATCCCATGTTACTCCGTGTGTGTTTCAGAAAGGTTAAATTTCTTATCAATAATTGTCCTTCGTTCAATTGGGTTTCTGAAAGCAACTAAATCATAGATAATATTGAGGTTTAATACTGATATCTTATTGATCTGAACTATAGCATATTTGCTCAAATAAAAGCGCTTTTGTAGGTTGGTTGGACTGGGTTGGACTTAATACGAGCTACAAATAATGCTTAGCTACAAACTTCTTGTGTTGCAGTTGAAAATTTACTGAGCAGAACAAGTTAGCTTGTTCATTACAATCTGTTGCCCACTACCAGTAGGTGTTAAAGTTAGCAATCAGCCAAAATACTCTTAAACTAACATTGCTTTTACACGATATTTTGTTGAACTCTGTTGAGTGTAAATAGTAAGAATTTAGATTACTCAAATGTAACTCGTGGGTTTCTTTGTTTTGTCAGAAGATAACCAAAACCACAAAACGCCTGGTTTGTTTGTTTGTATTATGAGATTATGCAAACCGGCATCTTAGAGTAGGTTGTTAGGAAAGGATTGGTGTTGCTTCCAGCCCACATTTACATTAAGGTTGTATGGTAATGTTATCCAAACGTTGTGGTTTTTTTCATCAAACAATTTCCAACAAACAAAGGTTTACCAGTTTAATTTTTCTGGTAAAACGAAAAGATAGGCTAAATGCAGCTTATAGTGATTTAAAAGTCATGCCACGGTAAAAGATAGCCAGAATCAACTAAAAACAGTTAGGTAGTAAGCTAGTAAAGAAGTGGTCACGGGAAAATCTCAATTTAGTAGAAATTAGAGTGGACTTGAATTCAAAGGGCCATCGTTGAAAAGAGCATATCTCACAACTGGCCATTGAATTGCTAACTTTTACGACATGCAAATAAGGATTTTAATTGCTAACATTACCAAGTTACAGATAAAGGATTACGACCTTTTGTTTGACCCAGACAATCAGTTATACCGGATGTTGCATTTAAAGTTGGCCACAGGGTTACAACCCTACTGAAACGAAATATACTTAAGATTTACGTATAAACTTGAACTTTAATACACAGTTTAATATATGCCACAATATATGCCATCGACAATTCATACAACGACTTTGCGTTTGGGACTTTAAACTAAATAGAAAGTAAAATTGAATCTGACAAATTAAAAAACCAAAGGTAATTTTATCTTGAAAACATTTTTTTTCTTGATTGAAAATATGATTTATCCTTCCAAACCGGATGTAACCAAACGACACGTAAACCTACGTAACGTTATCAATTCAATAATAATTTAAGATTAATTTTACTCTACATTATTTCAACCAAGTTTATAATCTGGCCACTGGATTACATGCTACATCTAAATGTACTGTAATAGTCATTTTGCAGCCCAGGGTCAAAAATAAACAAGCGGCGGGTCCAAGCCTACAAGAAAAATTACACAGTTCGTGGCGAACATTTTTTCACTTGACCTTAAACAGAGTGTTTTTTAAAACGCAACCCAACTTTCAAACTATAGCAAGTCATTTTTTACGAGCGCTATCTGGTCATACATTGTACCATTGGTTTGTTCACTTCAATATCTATCAGATGGTATGTATTGTTGCAGTAATATAGTGGTTATTATTTCCTAATTTGATGTTATTTTGAAATAACGCAATCATGGTTTCAGCATTGATTAAAGCGTGTTTATTGTTGAAGAAAACTTAGGAGCAAGATAATTTGTTTTGTCAAGAGGCGTTTGGGGTCAAGTTTACAGGTGTAAGTATTCCAAACAAATCTGAAATTCACAGATTTGTTAAAAGTTTTAACGAAACAGGTTCCGTAGGGAACAGAAAACATAACAGAGGGCGGCCTGTACTGAATGAAGAAGTGATGGAGGATGTTAAGGTTAGCTTAGAAAATTCTCCTAAGAACTCTTTTATAATTTTGAAAAACAAAAGCAAATAGCCTAATTGTGCCTGCAAACTTGATCTTGATCACCTTTTGACACAAATTAATATCTTTCTCTTAAGTATTCTTCAACAATAAACACTCTTTGATCTTTGCTAAAAGTCACGATTGCGTTTATTTCACAATAACATCAAATTAGGAAATAAAACCGCTATATTACTGTAACAATACATACCATCTGATAGATATTTAAGTGAACAAACCAATGATACAATGTATGACCATATAGCACTCGTAAAAATTACTTACTATAGTTTGAAAGTAGGGTTGCGTTTAAAAAACACCCTATATAAAGTATCAACTCCATGGTGAATCTGTATTCCTAATTCCCTTACCAAACAATTCCCAGAACAATATTACTACAGCGTGTGTTGGTAAATATTTGTACAAGACAGATAAGCAAACAAACAACACAATTCAGTAGTATTGAATATCAGAGGTATCCAGCAGCGTAAACATGTCATATGAGAGGATGTTCGTGTAACTTTGTAATTCTAACATAACTCCACTTGAGAAGTGATCTGATGCACCTTCGTGATCTGCACATTATTAAAGCAATATACTTTTCGCCAAAAATGTACCGAAGAAATAATATGATGTTTTGTGAAGTTACGAATTGGATTTAAATTGTAATCGGAAGTACATAAATAATTTTACAATGTTATAAAACAATAGCTATGTTATTGCAATTTGTATGAATCCCACTTTGTTATATTTTAAATTCATAAGACATGTTTCGTTTCAATTGAACATCATGTTTACGAAACATGTCTTATGAATTTAAATACTGTATATGACAAAGGGGAGTTAATACACATTACAATGGCATTATTTAACATTCAACAGTTCCATGAAATATATGGCTGCACAATCAACAAAATAATAATGTTACGTATTTGCTTGGTGTTCCATTAAATAAATAATCCTTGTATTTATGTATTAATGTTGGTTCTTGTATTTCCATTGGTCATTGGGCTATTAATTAATGACCCATTCCAAGGAAGAGTCGGCCTTAGTTTGTAACAAGACTACACCTCATAACTCATTACTACCACTCATCACACTCATCCTTCACCACATATTTGCCTTAAAATACCCTCATGAGAGTGGTCGGCATCTCAAATAGTGATTTAGTGATTACGAAATATCGAGTACCGAGCTAGACTAATGGTAAATTTTATTAGTTGCCGATGTAATTTCAGAAACTCCTCCAGTTCAAAACTAACTTGCCCTTACACAATAAAGTTTAAAACGACCTATTTATTGCTGTAATAATGATGTTTCTATTTCCATTGAGGATAAGGTTGTTCAGGTTGTTGAATTGTAAAACACCAAATTAAACCCGAATTTAAAGACCATGTTAAAACCGATTCAAGTTACGCTTATTTGCTCGGAATACTCATGCGTAATCTATTCATGCGTAGAATTATATGTTATACATTACCTAAGCTATACTTAGACGTTTGTTATTCGGTTTGTTACGCAGGTTTCTTCTCATTGCGCATTGCATATTGTTATTGCATTGAAAGTTTATTCACTTACAAGTTAATACTCGTACAATTTCAAAAGTATTATTGCTACTTAAGAATCTAGCATGTTTTAATACTTGAAATCCTACAGTTTGCCACTTGTAATTACAAATTACCTCTTTTAGACTTATTAACTTTAATAAAGAAAAGGTTTTGAATCAATACTCTATACTTACGCTTTTTCGTATGTTATGTTTACTGCCATATATCTTTTATCTTATGGCTGACCCTGTCACTCGGAAGTTGTAAATCTCTTGTACGAACAGCAGTAACTTCCAGGCAGACTTTAAGCCGTAAAGTAACTTGAACATCTGTGTTCTTGTCTATTTATACTTTTTATAATAATAATATTTATTTCCATGTACAAAAATCATTGTGTGATAAAACAAAAAAACAAGAAACAAAGTAAAACAAGTATGGCAAAATCACCATCAAAGTACAGGGTAAAATCTAAAGACTGACAGTGGACTAATAATATTCTTACTGAATCAATAACTTTAACAAAAAGGGGGGTTTTATTGGTACAAAAATATAATGTTTTAGTCTAGTCTTAAAAGTGTTAAAATGTTGTATATGTTTTAGATCTTCCGGGAGTTTATTAAATAACCTCACTCCCATTTGACTAGGTAGTCTTTGGAAGATGTTTGTTCTGTAGTTGTCCAATCTACATTGTGAATTGTTCCTAGTTTTGTAATTATGAATATCATGACCTCTAATTAAGTTGTTATAGTTTAAACAAAACATAACTGTCTCATAAATATAAATAGATGGAAGAGTAAAAATTTGCAAATTTTGGAACATTTCTTTGCAAAAATTCCTATATTCTAAGTTTGATATAATTCGGATTGCTCTTTTTGAAGTACAAATATCCGACGAAATTTGTAAGTAGGACACGAACCCCAGAAAATAAGTCCATAATTTATGTATGATTGGATTAGACCAAAGTAGGCCGTTCTTAGAATATCTGGCTTTCAATGTTGGCATGGGTTTCTAAGCAGAAAGGTTCCTGAGGAAATCTTTTTACCAATATAATCAATGTGGCTGTCCCACGAAAAGTTGTTATCAATGAACATCCCAAGAAATTTAGTATACTTAACTTCTTCAAGTATATGATCATTTATTATAATCGTTTGACCAAAATCAAAATTTGAACGACTCAAATTAAAATTAATATAGTTGGACTTAGTATAATTTGTTTTAAGATTCAAGTTTTCAAAATATTGAGAACAAATTAATATTAACACTTTCAAAAGCTTGGACCTCTAAGAGTTTTGTAGAGCTGGAAACAACACTATAGATCTTGAACAAGTTATTGCTAGTCTCTAAAAGTTCTATTTGCACTTTTTAGTAAATACGTTATAGAAAAAAATTGTTTGAACGCTCTGGTGTAGAAAGAGGGCGAGGTAAAACACAATAAAAAGTGTAGAATGGAGTCTTCCCGTAATAAAACCCAATGCAGAATGTAACCTATTAACGTAAAATAATGGTAACCGCTCTCCGTGCAGTAACTTACCGCAGAATGTGAACACTGGTGTTATAATGAAACGCTGGCGCTCGTTATGTAGGGCAAAACACTGGAGTTGCGTTGAATACAGCATTGATCCAACCGTACTTCTATTCATAGCAATTATGTTCATTTCCAAATTAATTTTTACGCTTTGTGGTAAAACCACGTATACGAAACCCACATATATATAAACTACCATATATGGTCATATGGTCAGTACAGTACAGCTGACCCAGTGCGCAAGCGCGCGCACGTCTTACCCCTTCCCTTCTGTCCACCCCGGCGAGCAGTCTGGTAGCGTGCGTCGGGGACTCAACAGGTTCGGTGCAGAACTCCCACACAGCTAAGAACAAATCTTTAAGTGTAGGGAAATATTTAGGATGTTTTAATTTCAGCTCTTCAAGGGGGGAATGCCGGGGTCGTGGTAATTCAATAATCCAAGGTCGTACGGGTGCCGTGTGCTAATCCGAGTAATTATGTAATTATTAAATAAGTAGGTTCTGAGCTAATATCGGAGTTCATTGAGGTGAGGACAACATTAATAACTGGTTGGACTCATAAAGATGGCTGTGATGTTAGTTTAAGTAGCATAATTTAGTTAGGAAGATCCGGGTTAGTGGCCAGACGCTCTCCTTTTAGGATAATTAGTTGGACAGGGTAAGATACAAAAATTCCCCTGCCCACAGCTTGCAGATGCTCTGTGGAAATGGAATATAGAAGGTCATTTTCAAATTGTTCTCAAGAACCTATTTTACTGAGTTTTGCCTGCACTCTATTGGAATCAACCACAAAATTCAACCGTGTCCCAAAAAAAACTTAACAACTTCTCAGTCTCTTCTCTGTATCGTACGGTAATTCAGCCGGCTACTCTGGTGATCTTCCCCATCCATCTTTTGGGCTGAAAACAGCAGGTGATTTAACGAAGGAGATTTGAGCTGACAAAAAGGCTTTCATTAGAGAGGAAGGCAGCGTAGTCTGGCAGAGGCAGACAAACTTGGAAGGAACAATAGGGAATAATGGAAGGCTGATTTCCGAAAGTCAGGCGGACGTCGAATTTTTGAGCTGCCAGCGTACGTATTTCTTCCTCGTCAAAAACAAAACTCCTATGTATGTATCCTAACATTACTAGTATGCAAATTAAAAGGATAACTAACCGGTTTCTAGGTTTGATGAACAGTAAGTTTATATTTGCGACACTTGTATTCCTGGAACTCTATGAAAAGGCTAAATTTGATTTGTTAGCGTAAAGGGAGAGCCACAGTTGTGTGAACTGACTAATGGGATTGTTTGGGTTAAACTCTATTTTGTTATACAGTTTTGCTTTTGTTTTACTTTTGCTCCTAAAAAAAGGAAGACTGATTTAAAAGAATATCGTTAACTTTTATCCTTTAACTACGTAGTGTTTCTAATGTCTTTAAATGTGTAATTTTATTTTCACTAATCCCAAAAACAGTTTTTAACTTTTGTTTTAAAAAACTAAATTGTATAATTTACTTCATGTTAAATGTTGCATCAAGAAGTAATGTTGAGTAATTAACTTAGAGTTAGTTCCAGGTATGGAATTAATTAAACTAAATTACATATGTGATATTGTACACGTATGTCATGTTGTCAGGAGGGAATTATCTAACTAATCCCGACCTAGACAGTCATAACAAAATGGCAAAATCAACCCCGATGATACTTTTACACATTATGAATCCCCATATTGAAAACGTTGGAAGTAATGGTGAGTCCATCAGGATTAAACGTGGTGGTATACTCTTTCATTTTCAAGATATCACACGGAAATTACTATCAATGAATGGTTATACGATGGAGGTTGCAGACCAACCGTGCGGTTCGTATAGTGGTAAAAAGGAAAGAGACAATTGAGTGCTTGATAATTAAGTGCGGCAACCCCTATTTTGACCCTAGCAAACTTGGGTACATTTAATTTTCAAGCTCCAGAAAAATATGCTTGCTAATCTTAAGATGGGGCCGGATAAAGCCCGAGTAACGTTTAAACGGGATAAGGAAATTTAATTAGGAAAGTTTTGCAAACTATGTTTGAGTTTAATTAAATAAATGTCAACAAAATTTGGTATTTACCTCCGTCGGTCTGTCAATAAATAAAATTATTGTCAGTCTAGATTACGCGTTTCGGGTTGACTAACCCATTGTCGAATCCCACTTCATTTCAGCCGTAGGCTTCGTCATGGTCACATTGAAGACAAACACATTAGTGAATAACTTTAATTAATTAATGTACTAAAACTTAAAAGGTTTTTCACTTGCATCATGAAGTTCTGCTGCATGTAAAAACAAAATGCCGGGTTTTCAATTTTAACTTCGAACTTTCGAGTACTTTGTTCTTGTAAAAAATTGAGTTTTACATTTTGAAATAAAAAATTATTTAATAACAAAAGAGAAAGGTTTAGTGTTTATTATAATACAGCAGCATCAATAGATCTATGCTTGCTTAAAACGTCGTTTGCAGTTTTTACTCCATGATGTAAGCTGTGCTCAGAGTTGGACCCGCGGCCGCTCCATCCGGCCGCCTCTTGAGTTGTGAACCTTTGGTAGTAATGTCTAAATTTAGTTTGTCTCTGCGTGCGTTAAAAAATGTGTAACTGTTCTAAAGCCATGTTGTGGTGGCAGACGCTAGGATAGTTAGCCATGTAATTACATGATCTAGTGTGCACTCTAATAGTTACAGTGTCAGTGTAAGTAATCAGTATGATGCACGTTGTACGAGTATGTGTGCCATGTACAGTCAGTGTTGACATGTCTGCTCTTGTTAATGTGTCACACGACTCTAGCTCTACATAATGTGTTTATTGCTCTTGTTTCTTCTGACAAACATTGGTTTTACAGCATGTATCTTAGTTTTAATGCAAATGAGTCAATGCAAACAGAACCTAACTCATTTCGGTTAAATTGACACTAGCATACATACTAGAGTTCATTTCTGTTTGCAATTTGAAAATAAATTACCTCAAAAGTTCTAATAGGTTAGTTTTTGATAGTGCAAGATCATCGATATTAGGACTGTATAGTACCTTATCCGCAATATACGTAATAATAATCAAAATTATCGAAACAAAATTTTGTTTTCTATAAATAAAAAAAAAAGTTTACAAACAAAATAAAATTAAACACATGGTCACAAATTGCTATACCACCTCTTCTAGTAATACGGTTGGCCCTTAATCTACGAATCGACATAAAGAAATAGCTTATCAGTTAAATCAGATTCTTGTACATTGTGAATTAGGACAGTCACTCAGCTGCCTACTGTGGCGATACAATATTGGGGAATGGATGTTTTCCTTTAACTAAGCGAAACAAAGAACAACTTACTAACTGAACCAACAGGAGCTTCACCCGAACCTAAGCACGCTCGCTTCGCTCGCCAAACACCTCGGCTTCTGACCTCGGTGCCCGCTTTGTAAAACTCGGCCATCCCGCCGGCCTATATCTCATGGATTTTAATGTTTTACCCCACTTTTAACCCCCTTCCTCCCAAACAATTTAGTAGACAACCAATATATTTTTAAATCAGCATTATATTCCTTTTTTTATACCCTACATCGATTTTATGATTTTTTATTTCTTGCCCCCTTTAACCCCAATCCATATATTGTACCCTCCGAACCCCAAAATCAGTAGGGGTCTTTGAATTAATGGTATACAACTATGTGTCGAGTTTCAAACAAATCCGTTGATATTTACTAATAAATATTTACTAAAAAAGAAATATAACATAGGAATTGGGACCTCAAAACCCCGTAAAAATAAAAAATCTATATAATTTTATTCGTTTCCACCCTCCACACACTAAGGACCATTTCTATTCAAAAATCTGAATTACCCCAGCCAGATTCCGAGATCTCAACCCTCCGGACAACCCTAACCGAAATACTAATAGTATAGATATGTGTTTAAAACAGCTGCTTTATAACAAAACGCATTCACTTGTTTGCCAAATCTACGTTTGACCTACTTTCAGTTGAATGATCAACCTTTTTGGTTTCTCTGTAGCAAAGAAGGTTTGAAATAAAAGTCAGTAAAACGAAATGTAGATTTGATTTGATAAATGAAACATTGTGACATACTCAATAATATGAACGTTGATGTGAACGCTATTGTGATTGAAGTTCATTTGACTTTGATATCATTGAGCCTTGTGTATTGGCCTGAATTTCATTGAATCAAACTCAATCAGATGAATCGTACTCGTACAAAGCAAGGGGACTGATACAGATATAATTATGTTTTAGTTACTTTTTAGTATTGGGCAGACACTCTTATTTAAATAGTGGTAATTACTGATAACTAAATTAAATAAAGCCAGTACAACAACAGTGTTTCAAACCAGAAATTGTCCATAATTCTGTATATGATAAAATGATTGAAAACCAGAACAAACAAAAAGAATAGCATGTCTGACAGTCAAGAAAAACTTAAATAGATTATGAAAAGGGTGAACAAGTACTAGTACAAAATGTATGCAGTTACACATGGGAAAATGGCATTATAATTGACAAACCATAGACTAACGAAGAGTCCGTTAGTCTATGGACAAACTTAAAACCTCGATCGTACTTAGTGAAAATGAATAAAGATGCCAATATCATAAGAAGAAATGCTATTCACTTACAATAATCAGGTTCATTTTAGTCGACTCCACCATGATATGTATTACGAGGGTCATCCAGAAAGTAAAGAACGATTGCGCATCACGCGCCGCGCACACCCCTCACCACTACGAGCGCGCGTGCAGCTGCTAGCTACATTCTTCCTCTTCAGTTTGAGTGTAGGTTCGTTGCTGTGTGATTACGCATCTCGTGTCCACAGTGATAAATAATGGCATCGACAGTTGAAAACCCCGCTAAATGTAAAGTGTGAAATTTGAACACTCGAAAAAACATGGCAACTGTTTTTGGGATCGAAAGGGCTTAATCCATGTCGAATTTATGCCAAGAAAAGAAACGACTACAGTCCTGTCTTGGTGCCGAGTGATTATCACTTATTCCCGAAGCTTAAGGATTTTTGGGTAAAAACAGTTTGCTAACGATAAGGAACTCAAAGAAGCTATGAAATCCTGGCTCATGTTTTTGGCGGCAAATGAGTAGAACATGGGTATGGAAAACTGGTCCCACGTTAAAACCAGTGTCTTGAAATCCATGGCGACTGCGTAGAAAGATAGAGGAAAGTTCTATGCATTTGTAAATAAAGTTTTGTGTTGATATCTTTATTTTTTATTTGACCATGCCAAAACGTTCTTTACTTTCAGGATGACCCTCGTATATTGTTAGCTATTGTTTTAAATCACACAATAAACTATTGTCTTGACAATTAAAAGATTATGTTATTATTATTATATTGTTTGTTACTACACCCTTAATACGGTAGAGTGTTGCAAAGTGTAGTTGCGTATATGCTCAATGGTGGTACACAGGTGAATGTTACTGCTGTGGTTCGGAAGTGAGACCAATCAGAAACTCTGATCACTGGAAATGTAACAATCAGCTGTTGAGCAAGTGGAGCTGCCGGCAATTGTACAATATTAACTGTTCAACTGTTCTCAACTTCGTCCATCATTAACACCCTCTCCCCTTCTACCCCCACCTCACTCCGACTGCACAAAGCTCAGCACTTTCCCTCCAATCCATTGGCTCACTTTACATAATACAGTATGTGAAAACTATTTTTGAAGTGTATTCTTCTACCTTTACCGCTGACAGATTAACAGCTGCGCTTTCAACAGGGTTGACAGCTGTAGTGTGTTTAACAACATGTATATAAAAACATGTCAAACCACTGGATCAAAACTTTACTTAAACTGGTTACAAAAGAAATCGTTCCTTGATCTAAGGATAATCCTCCCCGCAGTCGGTATCTGTCTGTTTAGTATCTGCTCAGTTTACTTTATACTAGGGTATATCAAAAAGGATATTGAAAGAATATGTTGTCCGGATGTTGAACACGCTCTGTTCCTCACCAGGGTAGGTTGGATCAGATATCAATGTAAGGGGACGCGGCAGGAGGGTAGACCGCGACTTCAGGAGAGACTCACCATAATCTTGAGAAGGGGGAGGAGGTTCCCCGAGTGTTGGCAAAGCTCTTCATGTCTTGGGGGTTAGAGTGCCATAAGTGGTTGTCAGCGGGCTTGCTTGTCGCTTTCTCTCTTAATTGTCTACTCAGCCGAACCCAGTCCCATTCCTCTCCTGAATCCAGACTTCTTTTCATTCCGGTGGTAGCGCAGTATGCAGACGTGACAGACGTGTATAATTATAGGTAACCAGTCCCTAACCCCTTGATCCCCTCAATCTAACATCTACAACAAGGATAATCATAAAATTATTGTTAGGCTTCCAAGAGCGAGAGACAAACAGACTAATTGTGAAAAGTCAAGAACTTTTGTTTTTGTGCACAAACTCACCTAAGCCGTTTTACTCTCAATGTGATTTGTTTATTAAAACTTCATTTCGTTTGCGTTCTACTTATATTGTAAGGCATGCATATGTACAATTGTAAACTATTGATAATTGGTAGATCGATATGTGGTTAGGATAGTTCACAGTGTTACATTCTTGAGAAGGGTTGACATGTGGACAAGTGTGAGTGAGTTGGCTGGAACAATGTTTGAAGAGAGCACATGTGGCTCTAACTACTCTTCATTGGTTCACCCTTCTCTCACATTCACAGTGGACATCACGATACAGTTCACCTACTCTCTGGCCTTTGTTCTTGCCCTTTGTCTCGTGCGTTTCATCTACATCATAGAAATCCTGCTTTTGGAGACTTAAAAGCAAAGTCTCTTGAAATATTCCAAGGTTGTTTTGATTATATTTTAATAGACGTATCTTGATTTTCTGTTTTCTGTTTTGAAAAGGTGTATATTAATCTTCAATAACTCTGTCTGAAGTTAGGTCCCAGTTTAAAGACGCGAACATTTGATTAAGTTTGCTACTTCAGGCTTGATGAGTGCTAAAAGTCGGTAACATTGACTGCTCGACGTATTGATATCCCTTGCTAACGGTAGAGTTTCATTAGTCTGTGCCCAAGCAAAAGAAGCTTTGACATCATTATATTGTAGACATTATTCCAGATTCTAATGGAACCGACATTATGCAGTGGACTGAGGTCTGCGGAGCGCACGGCGCTAAATGCAGCTAGCCCGCAGTACGTGCTTGCACCTGCATGTGTTGCCGTAGCGCCCTGCGACTGGACACTAATCAACTGGACAAAAACATTACGAGTTTTTATCAAATTTCCTTAGAGTAATAAGATATTAGTTTGAAATTTCATAATAGTGGCGGAGAGCAATTTAGTAAAAGGAAAGAACGGACTTTTCCTGCCACTTCCGGAGAAAAACTACTCCTAACGTTTCGGGTAGTTGAAAACTCCACCCGTCTTCAGAGGACTACACTAATCTAGGAACTACATTTTATTAATATCTTAACTTAAGATCTAACCTAAGACTATTCCAACCAATATTTGAAAATACCGCTACATCATAAAAATTGATGGCTTGTCAAAATTACAATTAAAATTAAAATATAACCAAGTAAAATGAGGACACGTTATAGGAATAAAACTACATTTTAACCTTAACTTAAAAGAAATAGCTGAAAAAAATGTGGTAGGTAGTTATTAATTGAAAGGATCTCACCCAGACTCGGACGACGAACCTCGCACTACGGGGGGCACGCACCAACTAACATCCCGGTAGGCCGGTAGCTTGACAGCCCGGTCTGTAGGTTAGTGGAGGGAGCATACAGGGAGGTATACAGCCGACGGGAGGGTGGGTTGATGTTTTCACGGGAGAAGCGGCACATTAAAAAATATATCATAAATACAAGAAAATATAACACTGCTAAGGCCTAACAGTATGTCGTGTGTGTCTCCATGCTTCGCTCACACGGGCGTTCAGTTACGAGACGTGTATTTAGTGTGGTCTCCATGCTTCGCTCACATGAGCGTTCAGTTACGAGACGTGTATTTAGTGTGGTCTCCATGCTTCGCTCACATGGGCGTTCAGTTACGAGACGTGTATGTGTGTGTTAGTTCAGTCTATTTCTGAAAGTCATTGGGTGTGTTCTGGTTTTTATGTTATCTGTTATGACTTTTTCTGGCTGAAATCGTTTACTGTTTTGAAAATGTACTTTGGGCAAACCCACTAATTGTGTAAAGTAGTTACTTTAATCTGCAAACAGCCAACCATGAACTTTCCCTAATTTGCCAAACACTTATACTGCAGATTAAAGTTATCGTTAGGTGTCCCTACTTTATTCACGACGAACACCTTTTCCGACGATTCAATTTTGAATACTGCATAACTTACACAAGTTGGCTAAGTTCTCAAGGTCAGATCTCGCCCGCTTTCGTATAGTAGGCTATCACAAAAATCCTCTCTTATACTATTGTGTTCAGTGTAAACTTTTCGTCCGTCTGTATTCTATAAAAGCTCTACTCATTGTAAAATTGGCCTGACAAACATAAAAGAGAATATATCATTTAGTACACAAGCTTTTTCAATATAAAATAATTGGAAATTCATTTAAATATGGCAACCTGACTGATGTGAGAGGTGAAGTTTCGCGTGGACTGTGAATATTTGACAGCTGGAAGAGAGGCGGGAAATGAATTGCTGTCATTGATGAATACAAAACAAAAGCTTTGTGCTTTTGTGAGTCGGTCACTAACATTAATATGTCTTTTTATACAAACTAAAAGTCAATCAAAACCACAGAAACAAAAGTACAGTATGTTCATAGAACGGATGCTAATTTTCAACGGGTGCAATTTAATAATGAAGTTGATAAAAGTACTTGTCATAAAAATATTTTAACAACAGTATTTTTTTGTCAGTGTACGATGTCGTGTTAATCAATACCGTAGAGGATCTATAAGATTTTATGCTGTAGTCTGCAAAATGGAAATTTTTCTGAACCGTTAATAATTTAAAATAATTAAAGCGGCACTAAAGTTCAAACTATATCCGCATACGTTTTGTTGTAGTTTACGTTGAATTATGTTTATTAGATACACAACTTTAAGCTTTTTTATATACAACTTACTCAGATTGTTTGCTAGTTTATTTATATTAAGAACATAGCCCTTCAGTAATACCAATTCTATGGACCTTAATTAGTTGTTAATAGCAACAAAGGACCTTCGACAAACGTTACCCTGTTTTATTTCGTCCATTCTTGAATCACTGCAACGACAGCTTTACAGTGGCCTGCAAACATCAAATGTCACCTTTGTTGTAGCTTACGTTAAAAGTATGATCGTATTTTTCAAATGCAACAGTCGACAATTAAAATAGACTTAACAAGTAGGTTCCAATAACACATGATATATATTTATATTTTACTTTTCCAAAATAGTAATAAAGTGTGGAAAAAGTGGTGTTTAAAGTCTACTTCACAGAATGTTTCCTAGTGAATCTTAACGGTAAAAGTATAGTTGTTATAGAATTTGCTTTGGAAAAATAAGATATTCATCCCGTCAGCATGCTTAGACCCACAGGTCCGGGACCATGAAATGAGCACCGATCCTGACCCCGAACACGTTTTGAGCATTTTTACAAGACTATATAATTATACTTATTATTATTATTATACAGAATGAGTTTTAAATGTCCCCAACCACCTTAACTTTTGAAATAGGAAATATTTTAAAACCCCCTTTGGGAATGTTTTTATTGGATCCTGAAGTTTATTTTGACATACTTTGCGTCACCCACCCTCCACCCAAAACCGGGGAGGTTTTAAACACACCCTTGTGGCACCTCAAAAGAAAGGAACTTTAATACCAATTCAAAAACGCAGAGAAAATCTTTTATCTCTACTACTTTTTGTAACACCCATTTAAAGATTGCAAGAAATCAGGTTAAAAATGCTACATTTCAAATAAAAATATTTTTATGACAATTTTTCTTCAAATATTCAACGGGACTATGTTATAGGTTTGTAATGTTTCCTTCAGAAAATGTCCAAGAAAACTTTGTCATCAAAAGAAAATTCTATGTGAAATTTTAAACTTGATTTCTTGTAATCTTTAATTGAGTATTACAAAAACGAGTCGAGAAAAAAAACTTTTCTTTGCGACGTTGAATTTGTATTAAAGTTGCCTTTCTTTTAAGGTGCCACAAAAGGGTTGTATTTTTTAAATTGATCGTCCCCAGGGTCCTAAAAATATTTTATTTTCAAAAGTTGAGGTGGGGGGCATTTAAAATTCACCCGGTGTATAAAATATATGTGTGTACTCTCTACAAGTCGCAATTTTCATAAGTTAATTTTCACAGTCAATTTCATCCGGTTTTAAAAAATTTGAAATAAATATGTCCTTTTAAAAATGCACCAATGAACCAAAAATTTTGAAAATTCATTGTTTCAAAATGGCGGCTAAAAAGTGGGTTTTGCTATAACAGCGTTATTAGTAGTCCGATTTCATTAACATTTAAAATACGTTTTACCTTCACGATATGATTGTTCAATAGAACTTGCAGTAAAAGAACATGTATAAGTCTGAGGTCGAAGGCCAAAGCGAGGCTGTGAGCGGAACGAACAGCCTCGTAACGCCCATGGTCACACTGAAGGCCAGGCTGAGGTCGAAGGCCAAAGCGAGGCTGTGAGCGTAGCGAAGATTCATAGCGAAGTATTTGTCAAAGCGAGGCTGTGAACGGAGCAAACAAGAGTAAAAATTGCTAGGAAATTCGATTCACTCAAGCAGGCAGCTTTGGCTTAGTTGCGTTTCGGCCTGGTTTTGTTACATGTCGTTATCACACATAACATACACAAATTACACATATAATGTGAGTTTTGTTTGAAGTTATTGTTTAGCGCACATAGTTGTATTGTGTGGTTTACTGTCGTAGTTGTACTTTTTATTAATATTTTTAAATTTCTAAATTCGTCGATATGAGCGGTATGGTAGCATAAAATTGAAACGGTTTATACAGTCTTATGAAATGAATTTGAGTCGGGACGTATGAATAAATGAGGGTAGCTGATTTTGTCGGCCGCATAGAAAAGACGGAATGGATGCAATTTCAATAGACTTAATTATGTATACATCATGAATATAATTATATAACTCTCTAGTCTCTACTTATTTCTGTTCTCTTTCATTTTGGCTTGACAATATACCATAAGGGGGAAACCACAAGGGGGCCGTTCACGTGACTTACGGCCATTTTGATTATTTGTGACCAGCTTAACTATATAACAACCTTTGGGTGGTTGGGCTTTGGCCTTTGGGTGGTTGCATTGATCGGGGTTTCGTTACTTAGTAGGTGCATTGACTTTAAATATACACCTATACATTTAAAATCAATGGTAGGTGTCAAAGTGTTACGTAGCCTAACGAGTTTGAAAACCCCCGCAGAACGAACAGTTTATGTCTTACACTACCTATGTACAACACGAATACACAAAATAGAGGAAGTATACATAATAGTTTTATATAGTGCTAATGTAATTGAACAGCTAATATAAAAGGCTTAGATATAGATTGAACGACATCACGTGAGATCATGTGACTTGTCCCTTGTCAGCTGCTTCTCTGGAAATTTCTGCTTCTGTGTGCCTGTGTCTGCTTTTCGGTTGAAGTTGAATTATTGAAGTGAAAATGTCGTACGGTTCAGGGCTTGGATCTAAACAAGCTCTTAGGGAACATGTCTTGGCTGTTTCCAGAGATTTCATCTCACAACCTCGACTAAGTAAGTAAACATTTGAATATTAGATCAAACTTTGGCTTGTGAAGGTGGAACAACCCATGATCCTACAAAAGGGTGGGTCACGTCTACTTTACTAGACGTTTTCATTTTAGAGATGATCAGCTATAAGAAGAGTAATTTAAACTAATTCAATGAGTTCCAGCATTGTGGTACTCAAAAAAGTCGTGCCCAACTCAATGAAATCCTGTACAGTCAAGTAGGGGACCACACCAGTTTAACAGCCTAGACTAGGCCATAGAGAAAACGTTGGGCCGACCGAGCAGATTGACGAACTAATACTCGAAATATGCCCAGTTTTCTAGCCTATTAAACAGATAATCTGCCTTTTGTGAATTTTTATAAGGGTATGGGACACTTCCTTTTCCCTAAATCTGTTGGCAAATTTCAAGAACACTTTTCGGGCTTTTTCACAGTCGTCTACGAAGTAACCTGCATACTAACTTGATAACAGGCGTTGATGGAGTAAAATGGGGCTCGGAAAGTATTACTGGGTAATTTGGCTCTCGGACTACACGGTAGCCTACCTGGAACTTGAGGTAAATCAGCTTAAGAATTGACTTGACTTCCTGAGTGTTTAGGCCCAGTCTTATGTGGGCGACGGGAGCGACGCGATCTGGGCGAACGAAAATTCAAACTTATAGAATTGCATTAGAGCATCCTACGTAGACGACAAGAGAGACGCGATCTCAGAGTAATTTGAAAATTCATATCAGTTTGTCTTTGGTAGCGTGACTCCAGCGTCCGTCGCTGCGATTGCTGGGATCGTGTCGCGGTAAAGCGATCCGGACGATCCTACCAATCACAGCGACCAGTTCTTACATGAGAGTTACGATAAGGCGTTCCTCCAAAGATATAGGCCGTTGAAAGATGGTTGACTTCAAAGTGAAACTATGTCTTAACTCACTAATCAAATGTTTCAATTGTCATTCACGTGTAATTGCGAAAGAGTTCTGGATGCTGCCGCAATCTTCTGTACAAATGATGGAATTTACCATAGACTAGCCTTTCTATGTATATTATGTTCTTGGCAGATCGTTCGGTCACTTTTATTTTTAAGTATGCATTATGAGAGCGCCAGCATCTACAACTTATGTCTTTTCTCTTTTGAGAGCTTGATAACACTGAAGGATTTGGTCGCTTGCATCGCTGAGATCGTCAGGATCGTGTCGACCAGATCGCGTCGTTGACGTAGGACTGGGCCTTACTATCAAATGTGGTACGGGTGTTACTATGAATTTTGGAAATAACTTGAAACAATTTATTCATAGCCTACAGACATAGTAAGTAAAAGTAAACACAGTTTAGTTATAAAAGAACTGAGTTTTACAGGCCCTAATATTACTTGTTAAAAGTAATGAGCTTAGTTCAGAAACAATGCACTCTAAAAATCATATTTGGGCTTTGGAGCAGTGTAAAGCAAAAATAGTAAAATAATAAGAGTAAAAGAACCCATATAATAGATGGACTACCACAAGAACAATGTAAATAACAGAAACTAAGCAGCTTCCATACAACTCAGCCATTTATTAAGATAGAATCAATATTTATGTTTCATTTGTTGAACATTTTATTGTTTAGTGGCTTTGCTAGCTTGTTTTTTAAGTCTAAATCATTATGGCAAATGAAACAATTTAAATTTAAGACATATTTGTTTCGTGGGTTTGGTGGCAAGCTAAGCTACAAACAATAAAACCGTCTTTCAAATTAATGAGATATCCAGCATGATTATATTTTTAAGTGGCTGAGTATATGTTGTCTAGATACCTACTGCTGCAGAGAGCTGTTGAATCTCCTTGCATACTTAAAACTCACAAATAATTTCTCTTATTCTTTAAGTAATTTTTTGTTTCTCTCAAATCTATTTTTTTTTTAGCATTAGGATCGATAAAAATAGAAGAAAGCGTGTTTATTGAGCATATTTTAAATAATTTACACAGTTAGGTCCACAGGAAACCCCTAGTTTCTAAAACACTAATCAGCATTAGCCTAATAAGCCGTCTGCTGGTTGGCTTCAAAAAAATTTTTCCTTCTGGAAAATTTATTATTTGTTACAAAACTAAATAAATTAAATGTTCTCTTTAATTAAATTAAAGTCTAAATTAATACAAAATGTTATATAATACAAGTCTAATCTAAAGCTAATATATATAAGACACAAAGTATTATGAAATACTTAATAATTAAATTCGTTTACTAAACCCCACCTATATCCCCAAGCTTAAAATAGATAAAAATAGACTCAAGATGGCGTTTGAGGTCCAGATCAGGTTACTGGCGTGTTTGGCTAGACCACACCTTAAAACCACTCACTCTCGTAGGCAGTACTCACACTGAAGGTCTTACGAAATAAAAACACATATAAGGTTCAACTATGTATTTGTTTTGTTCAAAATACTGTATTTTCACAATTTATGTACAATTCATATTTACAGTAAAAAGGTTTCTAATTTTAATAAAATTCCTCCATCTGAATGAACATTCTCTTGCTTCTTTTTTGTCGATCGTAATCACACAATTTAATCACCGACACACTAACACAAGTTATCACAATACAGATATCACATCTTGAATCAGCTGCAGGTGACTCACTGTTGTTTACAACTGTGACAGTGCAGGGGTGGGGAGGGTGACTTCGCCGGTGCACAGTAGATAGCCTGACATTATCGATCCTCCCTGCTCCAGTCTCGCGGTGTATCCTGACAATCAGCATCGATTAAACTCAGAACTCAGTTGGTTTCTGCGTAGCTCGGTATTGTCAGCGTGGCGTTAGTGCACTAATTATATGTCATTAAATATTGTTTAAATTACCAGCGTTTAAGCTGATGTTAAAATACTGTATGTAACAAAAATTGTTTTCGTTTATTTTAATTTTTTTCGAGGGTGGTCGGACCATCCGAATCCACGTCGAGTCCGTTGGCGGCGTCTAAATATTACTAAAAAGCGAAGACAAAATGTTTGGACCTAACGGGACTTGAACCCTATACAGCTTGCCGGTAGGCTATGCTAAACCACTACACCATCGGCCCAACTATTTCTGCCTTCAAATTTAGAAAGTACTTTGTCTGGATATTTTATCGAAAACATGTGACTGTCAAATAGTGACTTTAAATCAACAAGCGGAAATATTATTTAAGTACTTCTCTAAATTTGAAGGCAGAAGTTGGGCGGATGGTGTAGTGGTTTAGCATCACTTCCCGATAGCGAAGGATTTAAACATTTTGTCTTCAAATTTCTTTAGTAATTTTAGATATATTAGTGATAGGTGTGGTCTGAGACACACTGTACACATATTTACACTGTTTTTATTTCTATATATATACAGGGTGTCCAGTAATTGAGGGATAAAACTTCACCAGGTGATTTGTCAGGTCATAATAAACCAAAAATGTCCTATAACACATAAGCCTATCTTGCTTAGTTTTCCGTCTGTCTGTATTTTTCTCTAAATAATTGTTATCTCAGAGGTCAATAAAGTTACAAACATCAAACTTTGCACATTTGTTAAGCCTCAGGGCTCCATACTCAGTCCTCTACTCTTTCTAATCTACGTCAATGATGTTGGCTCATCGGTATCACAGTGACTGGTGTCGCATGAATGACACGACTCTCTGTTTCAATGCAAGACACTAGCAGAACTGCAAAAAATCACATTCATAGAGCTCAATAGTTCAATTCAACACTTCAATGAGCTCAACCTCAAAACAAACCCAAACAAATCATCCTTCATTCATTTTTGTTTGCGACAGTCAATCTCAGATTGTAGTCCTACAGTCATGTTGGATCAAAAGTGCTACAGAGACAAATGCTTTCAAAGCTCGTCTAAAACCAGTTTTGGTTGCAGAAGCATTTTACAGTTCAGACGAGTTTTTGGCACACAATTGGGATATTGGAGAACCAGACTAACAGGGGTAGGACTAGAAAAATTTGAGTAAATGGGAATAGTATGAATGTAAGTTATGTATGTTTGAAAGGGATCTAGATGTGGATGAATGCAAAATTTTATATCAAATAGGGGGCGATTGAGATACATGCTGGCAAACATGACAATTCAATAAAATATTTATTTATTTATAAATTCAGATTAAATCGTAGTGAAGTTCTTAACATATTTTCCTCTTAACTGCAAATTTCCTAAGTGAGTATACTTTGTTTGAGGCCTAGGAATAAAATCTGAGATTCTAATTTTGTTTTAATAATTTTGTATTAAGCACATAATGTTATGTTATTACAATAATTGTCATGCATGGTTTCAGCTTACAAGACAGTGTCCGGTGTGAACGGACCACTGGTGATTCTTGATGATGTCAAGTTCCCCAAGTATGCAGAGATTGTCCAGCTCCGTCTCGCTGACGGAACCATCCGATCAGGACAAGTGCTGGAAGTCAGTGGATCCAAAGCTGTTGTTCAAGTAAGTATTGAAATTAAATATGACATAGTCACCAAGTTAGAACTATAAAGTCTTTTCTTCCACTTAACCACAGAAGATTATTTAACTGCTCCAAAAGCCTCTTTCGATTTCAGCATAGCTTTGTTTTTCCTCTCATTTAAACTAAAATCAAGTAACTCATAAATGCATAGTACAGTTCGTCAGGTTTAGCATGGTCGGTGAGATGGGGCCATAAGCCGCCAGTGAAATCTCAAGGCCACCGCCATATACCTAACCAACTGTAGTATAGAACCGTAGGCCTAGGCAGTGTACAGCACAGTCTTATCGGGATGTTTCAAAAGTCCTCTTCTTAACTATTAACTTTTTTGATATTTTCATACTTGCTTTGGCATATGTTGTTTGGACATTCTAAAATACTTTTAGAATTGGTCAAGGATTTTGTTCCACCCCCACCCTAAAAAGGTGTTTAATTGGTAACTTAGTTTGAAAATTCCTAAGGCGTCAAAAAGTAGTTAAGAACACCCTCACAACAAGTGACAAAGCAAGTTTGAAAATGATCAGCCGACTAAAGTTAAAATAGGGACTAAGAGACTTTTGATTAATTTAAAAACCCTGCCACTATATGAGTTAAAACTGAATTGTGGATGCTAAGCTTCTACTTAAATATTGTCCCAGAAAAGAAAAAGGATGGCAACAACCATTTTAGTATGAAAAGCTAACTCCGTAAGGTGATTGTCTGTAGCACCAAACTATTCTATCAAGTCTGCGCCTTCCACACTCTAGATCACTACAGTTCAATCCCTTTCAAGTGTTCGCTGTTTGGTGAATACCCTGAGATCCTTTCAAAGCTCATTACACTGTATAGAGCACAGGGGATTTACCAACCTTACACTTACCCTAGTTAATCATGTTCATTTTGTTAATCTGTTATTTTACTATTACCCCATTAAGTAACTGGTGTCATTAAAAAATTACATTTTTTTATATTTACACAATAGATGTTCTTATAGCTGTCTGTCATGATTTGGGTTTGCCTTGGGGGCTCCAGTAGTAAAGCTTTAAATAATCTTCCAGCAAGATAAGTTTGAAAGTGAATTTAAAAGATCCGCACAAAATAACTGGGTATAAACAAATTTTGACTTGAAAATAAGCCTCTAGTACCGTTCTGTTTAAAGAATAAACATTATACAAATTAATGTGATGAAATCTTTTTAAGGTGTTTGAAGGAACTTCAGGGATTGACGCCAAAAACACACTCTGTGAGTTTACTGGAGATATCTTGAGAACCCCTGTCTCTGAGGACATGTTGGGGAGAGTCTTCAATGGAAGTGGCAAGCCCATTGACAAGGGACCCCCAATTTTGGCTGAGGACTACTTGGATATCCAGGGTAAATATGGCTTCTGATTTAAATAGTGTTCACACGTTTATTTACTAAACCCTGATAATATTTGAAGACTAAGTTCAAAAAATCTGAAGATCCGCTCTTTCTTATAAATTACTCAACCAACAAATAATTTACGTAGCTTGATATTTGGATTTCAGGTCAGCCAATCAACCCCTGGTCTCGTATTTACCCTGAGGAAATGATCCAGACTGGTATTTCTGCGATTGATGTCATGAACTCAATTGCCAGAGGGCAGAAAATTCCGATCTTCTCTGCCGCTGGTCTTCCACACAACGAAGTGAGCAAGCAACCAAATTTTAGTTTTAAACTATTCTATAACAAGACATTGGTCACTTTTTATAGCCATTTTTGAGTTGCATTATTGGTCACACTATTTGACCTCAGGGCCTATTGCCTACAATACGTTCCTCTTTTTCCCTTCGCCCTCACTCACCCTTCGTTACATTTGAGTTAAGAATTTATGCTTTTACTATGAGTCAATAAGTAAATAAGTTGATGGCCCACACAACATACACTTTCTAAAATTGTTTGATTTGTGTCTGTTAGATTTGTAGGTCCCGTAATAGGGTCCCGTCCCGGACCCAAATACTGCTCCCGCACAGCTTTCAAAAAAGACACATTGCATTTTCAATATTACAATAATATCCTAAAACAACTGAGCAAGCTGCTCAATAATAGCAAGAACAAACAAATGCGAAAAAATTTATCAACATTAAAATCTTGATTCTCGAGATTTTGGCTGATTCTCGCTCGATCTCGTCTTGACCTTTAAAACCTGTTTCTCGCACCTCTACCCAATATGTAGATTTTTTGTGAGTCATGCGACTGTTTAACCGCATGTCAGGTACATCAGTATAGTAATTGCTGGAGTGAAGTTCATCATATCCATTCTTTCTAACTTCAGAGTAATATTAAGCTCAAACTGCAACCGTGCTTTTGGTATTTATTTCCTGGCCCATTCTTCCACCTCTGCTGGCAAGTGACCTCGAGTGGGTTTTGAGTTTTGACATAAAAATTTCTTTAAATTGTTATGTGCAATCGGATAAAATGAAGGGATAATATTTTTTCACTTGATAATCAGGAGTACCAGTTTTTATATATTTGCATTACAATGTTCAATAAAGAATAAAAAAGATTGACAAAGGTCTTTTATACAATTTTTCAAAATTCTCAGCAAAACCACATTGCAGTGCAGACTTGTAACTTGTCACTCCTAGGGAAAATATACATTCAGGAACTATACAATTCAAATGTCTAATGTATTCCTGTAACCACGTTTTGTAAAAAGGTTTTGATTTTGAGCTTTTTTCTGCAGATTGCTGCCCAAATTTGTAGACAAGCTGGGTTGGTTAAACTGCCAGGCAAGTCTGTGCTAGATGACCATGAAGACAATTTTGCCATTGTCTTTGCTGCTATGGGAGTCAACATGGAAACTGCTCGATTCTTCAAGCAAGATTTTGAGGTTTGTTCTTTTAAGGTTTTGGAGAAACAATTGTTTTTCTGAATTAACGTATTTTAAAGAACTTGTGTAATCAAAACTGTCCTGTAGATATATATGTTTCAACTGCCAAAAACAGGATCAGATTGCAGATCCCGAAACGTCGTGATCATCTTGCTCACTAACGGTGGGAAATGTCCGCAATAATAGTTTAAACTCTGAAATTCTTCCATTGTCAACGACAAACTTTAAATAAAGACTTGTTAGTTATCAGGTTGTTGGTGTATTAATGCATTTAAAATTATGTATTAATATAGTTAATGTAAAAATACAAAATGTAGAGTAAGTTTATTATTACTCTACTCGTACTTGACATAAATAAATACAATTCCTACCTTTTACAAATTCCTCTGGGTATGGAAATCCCAGCCGGCACTAATACTAGGCCCAGCCTCTGGCGAATTTGCACTGTGCAATCGGGATTTGAAGATTCTCTATCACTTTCTTTACTCTCACCGGTCTCATTATCACTATCACTTCCTGAATCCATAATAAACTCGCGTATTTCATTTTCAGTAAGATTCAAATGGTTTGTCACTCGTAATAAATGCCACTTATGCTAATCCAGCGAGACTGAGGTTACTGACACACTTGCCAACTGACATTGACCTAGAAATTCCGCTGCTACAATCTAGCGGTAAATGCTAGAAGTTCCAAAAGTTTTTCAAAATGTCACCACCAGAAAGCAGCACTAGTGGCTAAAATTAGAAGCTAGGCGTGACAGTAACGTCCTTACTAGGATTGTTCAAAGTGCCGGACGTATGCCTCACGTCCTTACTATTTCAGCCACCAAGGCAGGTGACGTCAACAGGATGTCCTTACTATTTAACAGGTTAAATTGCCTTTAAATGTGTACCTTCTTGCAGAATCTTGTATTTTGCACCATGCTTTGCAAGATATAAATAATAGTTGAAATAATAATTGTGTGGAATAAATAATATAATGTAGCCTATTTAGCTCAAGATTGGAAAATGTTTAAATTTGATCTCCTCCATTTCTTTTATTCCACCTCTTCCAAGGTCCACAATTCACACAAAAATTAGTAGGGAGAGATTGTTAAGAAGGGGCCGGATAGAGCACGAACGGCGTTCAAATGGGATAGGGAATTTAACATGGGAAAATTTGCAAACTGTGTTTAACGTAGGTTAATGAACTAAAACGGAAAGTTTTTCGAAGGATAGTCATTAGTGCTGCTGCATATAAAAAAAAAAATGTTAGTTTGGTTATAAAATAGAATTTTAATTACTGAATTTCAGGTGCTATGTTTTTATGGAAAATCCAGTTTTCAGTTCAGAATTACAGAATTAATTTGATGACAAAAGTAAAAGTTTTAGTGTTTATGCAAAGCAGCATCAATAGATCTATGCTTCCCGAGAGAACATTTTCACATTTAAGTAAATTAACTTGCTTAAAACGTAGTTTGCAGTTTTATCCCATGTTATAAGCGGTACTCTGAGTTGGACCTGCGGCCCTCAATCCGGCCCCCTCTTAAGGAAAATGGAAAAATAGGAAAGTCACATTCTTACTGTAACAGAAGTTGACTTGATATTTGTAGGAGAACGGTTCGATGGAGAACGTGTGCCTGTTCTTGAACCTGGCCAACGACCCGACAATTGAGCGTATCATCACTCCTCGTCTAGCTCTCACCGCCGCTGAGTTCCTGGCCTACCAATGTGAGAAACACGTCCTGGTCATCCTTACTGACATGAGCTCCTACGCTGAAGCCTTGCGAGAGGTTCGTTGTTGTCTTGAAACCTTTTCAATGCGTTACTAGATAATAACCTGAAAAATGTAACAAATTGATCTAACTAATACCTTAGTTTTGTTTGTAAACCAAAATAAATAGCACAATGGTCCTGCTACATATCAAAATTACAATATTTTATGCAATGTATTTTTATAAAATTAAGAAAATAAATAGTGTAGAAATCTGGTTGTTTTTTATGGCAAAGTTGTTTACAGTCTATTTGGACTTCTAGTACTGAGATTTGTGGGCAATGTAGGTGTCAGCTGCCCGAGAGGAGGTGCCCGGCCGAAGAGGTTTCCCTGGTTACATGTACACAGATTTAGCCACCATCTACGAGAGAGCTGGGCAAGTCGAAGGCAGGAACGGTTCCATCACGCAGATCCCCATTCTCACTATGCCTAACGATGGTTTGTAACTTTTTTATGGATGATCTTAGAAATGTTTCATAACAAAAAATGTAATTGCTTTTATTACTATCAGACGTGTGCTGTCTTTCTGGACGATACAAATGTGGCAACACCATCAAGTTACTTTTTAGGATGAGAGTTTCAGCAAATTAACATTCAAACCATTGTTTTTATAAAAGTTTTTAAGAAGCCGCACAAACTGTTTTTATGACTGTACCAGTGCACATAGTTAAAAATTAGGTGGTTTAAAAAGTAGGCTAAGGCCAAAACTAGGATGGATAATTATGATTCCTGAAGTGATGGTTGACAAGACAGCCAAACCTTACAAAACCCAAAATACCTGACAAGTTTTAAAAAGCTAACCTTTCTCTTTTGGTAAAGCTAATAAGCTATTCCTATTTATACTATTCTTATTAGGGGCTTTAAATCTTATAGTACAATGTGTAGTAAATTGTATATAAAATGTGTTTCATAACATTGGTATGTGTTTTACAACAAAGGCTGTAGTTAGTCAAAACTGGCAAAAAATCATACATTAAGTTAACTCACATCACTATGAGCTAGTCTATTCAGCTAGTCATTTGTTTTCAATCTTCCCACTCTGCCTAATATATTTACAGTGTAAGTTGAAATTGAACTATACATAATTTATTTTGAAACTGTGGAACATTTTGTGTGAAATAATGTTCATTTAACTAATGAGACCAGTCAGTTGAAAATACTGGTGGTGGTTGAGAGAGATGTACAGTTTTGTGTTTGTGTGAGTAGATATTACTCATCCCATCCCGGATTTGACTGGATACATCACAGAAGGACAGATCTACGAGACAGGCAGCTGCACAACAGACAGATCTACCCTCCCATCAACGTGCTGCCATCACTCAGCCGTCTGATGAAGTCTGCCATCGGCGCAGGGCATGACTCGCAAGGACCACTCGGACGTTTCCAACCAGCTGGTAAACACAGACAAACAATCATAGCATTTGAAGTATAATTTTAAACGGACGATGACTTTCAAAATAATTGACCCCATAAATAGAAAAAGTGTTGTTCAAGTTTAGATAGTGTCATTGGCACTGAATGAGTCCTAATGTCCTGTAGAACAACTGAAAAGTAAATGTTGTGAAATATACTGTGACAAAGTATGTGTGTGATTTGCAGTATGCCTGCTACGCCATCGGTAAAGACGTGCAAGCCATGAAGGCTGTGGTGGGAGAAGAAGCTCTTACTCCCGACGATCTTCTGTACCTCGAGTTCCTTACCAAGTTTGAGAAGAACTTCATTTCTCAAGGTTTATAAGTTTAATTTAACGTAGCACCTAACCTATGATAAATATAGGAATAATTGTAAAAAATTAGATTTTAAAAGATTATAAAATTTTTATTTTTAAAAACTGTTATCAACAAAGCACGATTAAATTTAGTTCATAACTGTTTTCAAGAGCATTTTATTTTCAATAATAATTAGTAAAAACCAATAACAGAACAAACTTTGCAGCTCCAACCTCAAATGCAAATCAATTCAAGTATTTCAATCCAACTCTGAAAACATGTGAATTTTTTGTAAGTGTCTACGTTCAATGAGGTTTTAAATTGGTCAGAAGTTTGTAGTTAAGGATTGAAACTTACCGTGGGTTTGTTACAGGAAACTACGAGAACCGCACGGTGTTTGAGTCACTGGATATTGGTTGGCAGTTGCTGCGTATTTTCCCCAAGGAGATGTTGAAGCGTATTCCTGCCACCACCCTTGCAGAGTTCTATCCCCGGGACTCTCGCCACACCCAACCAAAGTAGATTCAAGGTAGGATCATTTACCAACTCCATCAACTAATTGTAGGCTGAACAAACAAATTATAATTTTATAATTAGAAGATGAATCACTCTAGACAGTTTAGTATAAAGACTTAGAGCCGAGAGGATTCATCAATTTAAATCATTCTTCACATCAATCTAAATTGAATTCAAATTTTAATTTTACATTGTTTAAGAACCGAAATACTTTTGGCCAAGTGTTTCTCAGTACATTTTAATCTTGAATATTTATGTTTCAGACATTCGTGTGCCGCACTCGCTCAAAGAAGCAACATTCCATCAGAACCCGTAGCACTTTTGTGAATAGTACTTATGGTTTGATAATGTACATATATATGTTTATTTAGAACCTGACTTGGTTGTAAAAAAGGATATTTGTTTGGAATTGCCATGTCTTCATTGTAATTGTGCTTAAATCTCCACGTCTGACTTAATTGCACTGTATCAAAGTTGCATTGATTGTTACTGTTTTTTGTTGAATATATAGTACATTTATTTTGGAGTTTTTACCAATATATAAGAATATATTAAATCCAGGATTGTTCTAATATATGTTAAAAGTTATACCTCTGGAAATATTGTAAATATGATTATATTATTTAGGCAATTGTTATGAAATGACAATACCACAACTTCTTGTAGATGTGTTCAAATCTCCTAATATTCCATGGTGTATAGTCATTCGATTCACAGCATGAATCATTAATGCATAAGTTGCATAATTCAAGAGCATTTTAATGTAAATTTTGATAGAAAGTATCATACCTAATATGAGTTATTGCGTTGCCTAGCATTTCATACTTAGCATTAAAGACATTAGATTCCATTTTTAGGGCTTTTAGGTTTATTTTATCGCTATTATCATAAATGAACCAACAAATCAATACTTCTAGACTAAATGTTTTCTGTTTTTAAAAAAAACTTCAAAGGAGATTATTAATGTTTGTAATATAATGACGAAAGGATTGAAGAATTGATCAGTATTTTCTTATAGTTTTTGGTGTGTGGGTAAAAGTCTAATGTCTCATCTATGTATAGCTTTCATTTATTCTAGCTTCTTGTATTTGAGTCCTCTACTGTAACTAAATAAATACAAAGTGTTAAATGTTATCACAGTTCTTTAATCCTCTCAGTACCTTGTTAACTTTGAAGTGTTGTTGTGGTTTAAAGTCATTTTTTACTAACATTTAAACTTATTAATGAGCAAACGCCCACTGAGTCCGATAACTCTTCAATTAGGTAGTACTAAAGGGATGGTAATTTATAGGTTTTAACCAATTTCCTTTGGTCAATGAGATATTCATGCTGTCAGTTGGTTAGACTCGGGACCATGAAATGCTTTTTCCCTTTATGACATTTGGAAAAATGCGTATTCCTTAAGAGCTTCCATGAATTCTAGCTAGTTTCCTATATAAGAGTAAAAATTTCACCGGAAATGCCTCTTTGGACTCTTGTGACCACGCTACATGTCACATGTTCTGTCTGTTCTTGAAATTTGGTACAAATGTTCTTTTGAGTTTTGTAAATAAATAGGATGAATTTGTTTGCCAGCTAAATTAGTCCATCAAAAGTTACCTATAGAGGAGGGGGTGTTTTCAGCTTTAAAAACTGTATTCTTTGTAAGAATAGGGGGAGGCAAACAAACCTATTCTTACAAAAGAATTTCAAAACAGCCAAAAGCATCTTGTAGGTTGTGGTTGAGAAGATCCGAGCAGTGGATGCCCGGTGAGGGAGAGTTGCGGACGCTGCGCGGCAACCCTCAAGCCAGGTCTCAAGTCCTGGGCGGGCAAAATAAGTAATTCTGATCAGGAATTAACATCTTGGTGGGCCTCTTAGGGTGAGACCACTTTATGCTCTGCTAAATTCAAACAATCTGATTCAGCTATAACCCGATTTCAATAAAACTTGGTATGAACATGTACGACACAGTTGAAAATTCATTTTTTTTGTTTAGCCACCAGAGGCTATTAGTAGACTATAAGTGGTAAATTACCTCGTCAAACAGTTTCCAAATGGAGTGGAGTTCCACTACATGTTTGGGACAAGGTTATCTTCTTTGTGTTGGTACATTGAAACCTACACTGATGGTAGCTCCAGCTGAGTTGTCGAGAGTGTTTCATTAAAATTTTTGTCTGCCAATTGTGTATAAAAACATTTGCCACATGTTGTGTATTTACTCTCTAAATCTTAAGGGTTTTAAGTTATTAAGCTTAGAAAACCTAAAATGGCCGTCATTTTGATAAGTGAAATTTGTAAATTTATTTTCAAATATTGATTTGAACTATACCAACAAAGTATTGGAAAGTTTACCTGGTTTTAAGTTTATAACTGGTTGACACTGGAGATAAAATTGTTTTGTGAAAGATAGACAAAAAGTGTTAGTATCCCCACTTAACAGGAAACTTGCTAGGATTCATAGAAGCAATTGTCACTGTGGGCATTGACTTTAAATATACATTTAAAATCAATGCTGTGGGTCTGCTATGAATTTTGCTTCGATGCACCCCAAACGTCTTCCCCCATTTATTGTCAATTTTATTTATTTTTTGTTATTCTTTCCTAATCCAAGAAGAGCTTTTGGGTGATATGCTGCTGTTTACTGGTAAACACAAGACATTCATTGTCAAGAATACGAAAATTATTTAAAAAAAAAGAACAAAGAAATAACAACATAAAATTGTTATACAAAAAAAACAACATAATACAGTATATCGAAATAAAGCCAATATTAACAAATAAGTACCTAACCAGGCTGACACGCAGGTATTTTAACAACAGGATAATTTGGTGGATGGCTCAAACGATATGCACTTCTCCACTACCACTACTACTGAACCTGAGCTTGCTAAGTATAATCTATAGTGTAACGTAAGTTTAGCTGTTAGGCCATTGAGAACGGAAGAAGGTTCCCAACTGCCCGAAAGGCAGTAGTTTTCTTCCTGAAGTGGCCGGAAAAGTCCCATTTTCGAAATAAACCATATAAGTGTTCCGTAACAAACTGCAATACAAAAGTTAAAGGTTATTTTTATGAACGTAGGACCGTACAAGAAACTTATACAGCATTCAATAATAAAAAATGTAAGTAATATTATTTGTTATGAGACTCTTACATGGCTTATTCTTAAAACAACACTGTTTAAAGATGATTTTAAATTTCTTTTTGAAAGTTTTACTGTGGAGTCCTAATTTAATACACATAAATGTCACAACACCTAAATTTCAAACTTTATTTGTATTTTTTTTGTTGTATCAAAACAAAAGTTGCTTTAAAATGCGTGTTTAATAATGACAAATAATTTTAATGTTGATTTGGAGAAATAAACTTTCAGCATCATTATCAATAAACTAATAGTTATCAATAGAATTAATAGTTTTTCACAATCTGGGAAGTGTAGGGTTCGTTATACCGTTGCACCATTGACTTTAAATATTTAAAATCAATGTTGCACCATCTACAGTAGTGCAGTGTGGTTAGATAGCGCAGCCACAGAGGAATAAATAGTGTATATAATAATTATTGTAGTGAATATACTCGTATAGGAATATACAGTGCTGCGAGCACTTCAAGCAGTCGACACTTTAGAGAGCCCGGAGCAGGGTGCGACGCTGGTAGAATAGTTTGGCGCCACAGGTGACCATTGTACTCTATCATCGAGTTTATTTATTTTAAGTGACGCAATATATCCCATTAAGTCGGTGGCTAAAGTATAGATAGTTAAAAGGTGGTATTATATATATTTACATTTTAATTGTTAAATGGTTGGAACATCATATCCACTTCCTAATTTTATACAATTACTGTTTATGATTAACAGAAAAGGGAATTACGAGACCAAAAGTAGTATGAAAATTGACTTTTGACTCTTTTAAAAACCCATTAAGCCGGTTGAAAAATGTACAAAATTATATTCATAACGTATTTATTTTCATACAGTAAGTTTCTTGTTATTGTAGGGTAAGTTGAGGAGGGTGATTGGTAGCACTAAATAAGATGACAACAGCTGACAACTATTCAACTGATATCTACCTATTCAAACTGACAGGCTGCCAGTGAATTCATGTTGTCAGATTTGTCACACTGTCATGGTGATTTGTTGAATGGATAGGTATTTATTTGATAAAGGACCACCTTATATCCTCTTGTGTGTTTCGTAATTAGTGCAAGACCTATTCTATAACTTTTATTTCTCCTTCTTGTGGTTTTAAGGAATTAAAACAAGCTCTCCTACAGTTTTCAAGTCGAACCGTCTGGTTTCCGTATATTGACACCAGTGACTACTAATTCATAACCTTCAACGGCAGTGTTCTCTGACTCGAACCTTCTCTGACTAGACATACTGAGATTTAATTTGCACTTAATTTTAAAGTTCTACAAGGGGGCCTTATCACAGTTCTCCAAGGATTTTCTCGTGTGAACCAAAATCAAGATGGCAGCTCCAGTACAGAGGCTTTCTTCCAGGTTTAGTAGTGTTCTAAGTAAAACAAATTGGGGAGCTTCCACTATATCATCAACAAAATATAATAACAAGGTCAAAACCTACTTCACATACAGTCCGGAAATCGCTCAACCTCTTCAAAGAGAACCAAAGTGGACGTCTGCAGAAGAAGCAGTTAAATGCATCAAGTCAGGTGAGTTTAAAGATACTCAAATAAATAAAAGTACAGTAGACTCTAATTGAACCGCCTCCGGGCACTATCCGGCCTACCATTTGTAAAAAATTTAAAAACTCCATGGCCACAAAGAACGTTAAAAATTGTTACATGGTTTTGAACGCCTTCAGTTGTGAAACTGCTAAGTTTGCAATGCATCGCAGTAACTTAGTGTGAAAATAATGAAGAAGATCCTCACCCACTAAGGTTTCAAGAGAATTGAAACTGCTTTGGAATACAGTACTGTATGTATAACTTAAATGTTGCACTGTACAGCTTTTGATAAATACAGTTAGTGCATTAATTAAACTTGTAACAAACAATTTTATGCACTATTAATTTTCCTTACAAACCATCCCATCACTGTTCCAAGTTTGTAAAAGTTATATTAGATCAAACGTGATAGCCTAATTTAATACAGTACTGTATAACCAGTTAAAACGTTTGATTCAGTTAGGTGAAACACGTAAAATCAATCTAGATAGGCCGGTCAAGTTCAATGAACTCCGGCCTATCTGGCTTAAGTTATCCGGGTTACCCTTCATACAAGGCGGGATGTTGAGAATCTACTGTATACTCAAATAAATAAATAAATAAAATTAAAGATACTGTGAATAAATTCACAGTTTATTCCAACATGACCTACACTGCTGGTCTTGGTTATAGTTCCAGAACCAAGCATACTACTTGCGATATATACAACTATTTTAGTCAGTTGAAGGGTAAAAACACACTCATTTAAAAAAAAAACTACACTGAATCCCAGGAGCCAAGTGATTTGTGCCAGGAAATACAGGGTATTTCTGAGAACAAGCTACTTCTAACACTCTAACATAAATATAGATACACTGACACAGCGTTGTTGATTGTTTGAAATATTTAAAGTAGGCTACATAGCGTTATCCAATCAGCGTAATGTTGTGGCTTAGTGTTTTTCTGACGCATGTTTGATGCAATTCGTTTTGCTACTAGGACAGAGTATGCATTAGTGATGCATAAGTCTAATGGAGCAGACTCTTAAGTCTAATGATAACCTCACTTCCTGAGTAGATTTACTTGACTTAAATGTCTTTTGTTCCACCTTGGAACATAGGGCAGCAATTATCCCTCTCCAGCCCACTCTGTCGGGAGCTGTCATTTTGGCTTCTTCTCAGGTCTTTCCATTCTTCTGTCACTCCCGCTCACTGTACGCCTCCAAGTTGTCGGAGGTCTGCCCTGCCTTCTTTGGCCTTGAAGATTTCAGTCTAGGGCCTTCTTTACAACTTTATTTTATTCTTTCCTTAGACTATGTCCTAACCATTTCCATTTCCTATCCATGACCTTTTTCTTAAGTGGAGTCTCAGAAGTCCTGGTCCACTCTTCGTTTGATATGGTTATTCGTCATCACATTCCTAGAATCAATCAAACGCACTTGTCAATAAAAGCTTGGATGCCTTTATCATTCCTGCTGTATTCTTTCCAAGTTTCACATTTGTAGAATAAGTCTTACTTGAAATTTGTTTCTAAAAGTCTTAGCTTAACTTTCACATTGTTTAAGTGTTCTTCTCTCCTCAAATGTTCAAAAATGAAGATTAAATGTTGATAATAAGTTGCTTTTAAACCGTGAGAATCACAACATAATTTGGTAAAAAAAAGACCAAGGAATAAACCAAAAAGTATGATAACACCTTTGTTTGTTGTTATTGGTATGTTTTAGATCGTTACAATACAAAATGATATGGGCATGGTTTTTAAATGTTGGAAATAAACTACTGTGCCCTGCAAGCCAACATAAGGTTTCATTTTTATTAAGCTATAAGGATTTAAATATATATTTATCCTAGGCTTAGTAACCACTATTCAGTATTTTGTGATTTCTTTGCATTGTTGTTTAGTCTTAAGCCTGTGATTCATTTTAGGTGGATCAATTCAAGCAAATTCCATGCTATATAAATATTTAATGTTCAATCACCATCTGCGTAATGCGTACTCATTGCATACTGGCATTTGCGTTTAAATAGTATAAGGCTCATAAGTACATGACCAATTAGCAAAATTAGTTGACCTTCCCTCACATAATATTTTGTCAGAGTTTTAGCGTTCACATATACCAAAAGTATAGGAATCCGTCGATACAGTAGGGTATATGGTTGCATTTTAGGCAGCTAAAGGATGAAAGCATAGCTTCTTCCTGAGTTCAAAGCACTTCCGGTGTGGTCAGTCTGAGAGGTAGTGAAGAAGGGAAGCTGTGTCGCTTTTCTAAAAAGTAGTTTTCTTTTGCCTCGTTTGGTTTTGATTGTTTATTAAATTAACAACAAAACAAATTAATTAGTATTTAATTATTTATAGTGGTACACCATAAAAACAGTTTTAATTAATATGTCTACCACTTAAATGCATGTTTGTAAAATTAACAAAGTTCAGTGAAGTTTTGGTTTTTTTTTCTCAGTAGAAGCAGCGTCTATAAGCGGTTGCAATTATTAAAGCTTACAAAACCCATGTTTTGAGCAAAACTTAAGTGTAGCATATTTTCCCCAATTCAAGATGGCCACAATGGATTGAAGACAAGCCTTGTCCTGGGCGACAGCCTACGAAATCTCGGACTGGTGAATTTGTTTAACAAAGATTAATATTGCAAAATTCCATCGAAGACCAGAATAGATTATTTTCTCATGTTGTAAACACATTTGGCCTTCAGCTGTATTTGGCATTAAGTTAGTAAAACACCGACTAGGGACTTATTTCCACTGTATATTTTGTCAATATTTGTTCCACTGAGTCCTCAGTCTACATAGAGTGACTCGGCAGAAATCAAACCATCAAAAACTGGACTCTTTAACGATTACAGTATTGTAAATTTTAGATTTTACTGGCCTCGCTATTTGGAAACGTGGCAAATTAATTCCAAGTTATTTGTGTACAATTCATGTAAACATTTATTGATTGAACAAATTTGATTTATTCATTATTAAATTAGGGTAAAACATCCGTCGATATACATGTGTCCTCTAATCTACATTTTCAGAGGAAAGTAGAGATGCAGTACAGTAGAGTCTTGCTTATCTGTTGTTAACGGGCCGGCAGACGAGTGGATAGCCAACAATGTCGGATAACTAGAAAACTCAAGGAAAATCTATTTAAACTTTTAATAGTATATGATATGATGAGTATATGATCTTCTATTTAATAAAAATAATAAAATATTGTTTTTTTATGATAAATTCCGTTATTTTTGGGTACTTTTACGGGTTAATATTGACTTATCAACTATATAATCTTAGCTTTTGTGAGTTGTACATTAGCTTAATCAATGAGCGTATTTGTCAATGCCAGACACACATGCAGTCTGTGGAAGCAAAAGGAAGCAATATTATTTACTCAATTATATTGTTTATAACCAAATTACAATGTCAGTTTACAACTAAACTTCAGTTCCATTGAACATAGAAATGCAGTGTATACTTCTGTAGCTTCAAGTTTATTTTTAGAGTAACAGCCAAGCCCAGAATAGATTATTTTCTCATGTTGTAAACACATTTGGCCTTCAGCTGTATTTGGCATTAAGTTAGTAAAACACCGACTAGGGACTTATTTCCACTGTATATTTTGTCAATATTTGTTCCACCGGACTCAGATGCTACATAGAGTGACTCGGCAGAAATCAAACCATCAAAAAACTGGACTCTTTAACGATTACAGTATTGTAAATTTTAGATTTTACTGGCCTCGCTATTTGGAAACGTGGCAAATTAATTCCAAGTTATTTGTGTACAATTCATGTAAACATTTATTGATTGAACAAATTTGATTTATTCATTATTAAATTAGGGTAAAACATCCGTCGATATACATGTGTCCTCTAATCTACATTTTCAGAGGAAAGTAGAGATGCAGTACAGTAGAGTCTTGCTTATCTGTTGTTAACGGGCCGGCAGAGGAGTGGATAGCCAACAATGTCGGATAACTAGAAAACTCAAGGAAAATCTATTTAAACTTTTAATAGTATATGATATGATGAGTATATGATCTTCTATTTAATAAAAACATTCTATTATTGAACAAAATGAAATTGTATGAACGAAAAGTGAAAAAACACAATACACTATATTTACAATGAAAGAAAATATGAAATTTTCTTTTTTATTAGCCTTTACATTGTTTTATGTCTTAGTTGGATGACAGATAATTCAGATTTTGGATAAGCGAAATATGTATAAGTAAGACTCTACTGTATTTTACTTTAGTATTGTATCTGCAATAAAGCACAATAGGTTTGTGCTGAGACAAACGTAGCAGATGAACTGACTGAATAGCCAACACTGATTAGTGCTTGTTTGCCTTATGATAATGTGTTGTCAAGCCTATCACTGATTTGTCTTCTGTGTTTTAACTTAGACCTTGGCACTTTCAATGTGTTACTCTATTTATGATAAGACTATAATAAGAGCGTCCATATTACTTGTTAAACTCTTTTTAACACTGATTTTCCAAAAATACAAATTATTTATAAAATGACTTCTTTTTACCGTGTCTTCCAGAACACTCAAGTTTAGAGAAATCTCTCCTTACATTAATCAAAAAGATTGTTTTTTACCTACAACACTTTAACACAATCCGTTAATGGAATGGGGAAGAAGGGTTTCCTGGATATTGAGATCCTTTCTAAGTGTGAACTAACAAATGACCTGGGAGTATAGAATTTGCTACATTTTGATGCAAAATAGTGAGTTTTAGAAGTGTTTTGGGTGACATTTCCATCTAGTCCAACAGTCAACATCTTATATTTTTTGTGAAAGTTGTTCATATTTTCTCATGTGGCAGGCCAGGGATGAGTATTCATAATGATTTCTGGCCTCTCAACTATCCAGTCAACTCTTCTGACTAGATTTAATCATTCAGACTCGTATCGTGACTACTGCCGGTTGGAATGGCGTTTTAGACGTTTTAGGTACTTGTATTGTAAGTCCTTTTGGAATTGAACCAATTGGCAAACTCTTCAGCTTGACTAGCCAGCTAATGTTGCATCTATCACTATCTGTTACCTCGTTTGTGATCTTTAAAAATGAGCACAACAAAATTTATGTACGTGTATATTAATTTTACAGTTAATGTAAAAGTCCTACTTTTATCTAAAAATATTTAAAAATTACCAGCAAATAATTTATAATGACACTATTTTTGTATGTATAGTACAATGTGAAATAAAGATGATTCTGAATGATATGGTTTTGATCAACAGAAATAACCCAGGTAAAGTAAACATGTAGTGTTAACAAAGTTTTATATACTGTCAACCTATATTTTTAACACTTGAAGCCTGGCCCAATTTTGTTCAAATTACAGTAACCGGGTTTTAAAAATTGTCTAGTGCTAATCAAAAGGTGTCCATAAACATTTTATTTTAAAAATAATGCTTTCTATTTATAGTCATATTACAGTTATTTTTGTTATGGCTAGTTAACACTAGGCCCACTTTAAAATGCTTTAAAACACGGTATTTTGCTTTGAAATTTCAAAGTTTTCCGCATGGAGCCCTCGGACCCTCTGGGAGCGCTGCCGTTCTGCCCAAGGGCGCATGCATGCTTGAGCCGCCCCTGAGGCTATATTATACCTTAAAAAAACTTCACCATACAGGTCGCCTGTAAAAAATAACCAAAACAGATGGTTTGAATCCACTCCATACATGGATATGTTTGTTACAGGAGACACAGTGTTCCTGAGTGGAGCAGCGTCCACCCCCATCCAGCTGGCCAAGGCAATGACAGACCATGGCAAAGCAGCCAAACTCAAGGACGTGACCGTCTGCCACATGCACACCGAGGGAGAAGCTCCTTACACCAACGAGGACTGTGTAGGCAAGTCAGCAGCCTTGTAACAAAGTCAAAACATAGTTTTTAAATATAAAGAAGTTTATTATTAGAAGAACTTCTTTGTTGTTTGTCATTAAATGTTGGGAAACAACCTAAATCCTGGCTCTCAACAATCAACAGAAAATATTCCCAATACATTTTCAAACAAAATTTAAAAACCCTGAAAGTCAAGTGTAGTACATTTTTGAGTTTTCAACCCCAGTTTCAGCCCCACAATATTTAGAAATATCTCAAAAAATCTGTTTGCTAGGTTTTTAGAACAATCCACAGAAAATATTCCCAATACATTTTCAAACCTGGAAATTTTAAAAACCCTGAGTCAGTGTAGTGCATTTTTGAGTTTTCAACCCCAGTTTCAGCCCCACACAATATTTAGAAATATCTCAAAAAATCTGTTTGCTAGGTTTTTAGAACAATCCACAGAAAATATTCCCAATTCATTTTCAAACCTGGAAATTTTAAAACCCTGAGTCAGTTGTAGTGCATTTTTGAGTTTTCAACCCCAGTTTCAGCCCCACAATATTTAGAAATATATCAAAAAATCTGTTAGCTGTTTTTCGATAATCTGTAACCTCTTCAGCTGCTGAACACTTTTGAAATTACCAATCTTCTCCCAATCGGCAATATGTGATTGAGCCCTGCATATTTTACACTCTTCTAAGTTGCTGCTGCTCCCGAAGCTAAACCTTCTTTACTTTACTGTCTTTAGTGAAAAACTTTCTTCAGTCAACCATGAACAACTGATTACTGATTAGCCAGTTTGGAATGATGGCATTGGTGTTGGACAATTACCTGGTCAGTGGGTTTGACTTTCACAATGTGATAAGGTCATTAACGCTTCCAAAATAGTTAGGAAATTGACATTTTAAACTGTAAATCTGTACACTGTTTAATTCTACTATTCACACTAGACTTCTTTAACCTTTTGAGGTATCATTTATTTTCAGGATATATTTGTTTACACTTTACTTGCTTGATTATCAATTAAAAAACCTATAAATAAATTTAATGTTTATTTTTTAAATTTAATAATTACAAACATGGCAATGTTGATTTAGAGTGAACACACTACTCCAAAGGGTTAATACATTTATTTTTGGTAGGCTTATTGGTTTATTAACAAGTCTTTTACAAACAATTCTTTTAGACAATGTAAAATAATCACTTTAAATAGCAGTCTCATGAATGTTGCTTTTGTTTGAATGCTTCTAATAAATTGTTGTTGTATTGAAACATACTAAAATAATTTTGACAGTAACATTTACCAAATATCTTGGAATCGGCTGAGGGGGGGGGTTTCATACCCCACAGACACCACGTAAATTTAGAACCCAGGTGTGCTGTAGACAGACTGTATAAAACTGTATTTTGAGTTTAGCTTGAAGAATATACAAACCCAACTTTATATAAAACAATTATTATAATTCTTTTATATAACAAACTATGTTCTATCCCCTAATCTATAAAGTTTAGAAAAGTCATCGAATTTTATAATTATTTTGGTTGAGGTCCCATATTTAAATCCATGTTTTCTTCAAGCATTTTCCTGAGTATGTGGTATCTATTTTCCAGTTATTGGCTTTGGAACCAATGTTGGAATTAAAGGTCTTTAGCTCAAGACATATAGCCTAGTCTATATAAAAGCAAAGAGGAATTAATCACATTTTGTGTTTACTAATTGTCATGATGTATGTGTTCTGCATGTTATGGGTATTAAAACTTTTTACTTAGTTTTAGGTACTATTTCAAGGGTTTTAGTTGAAACTAGGAATTTGAATGTCAGCAACAATGTACAGTGTAGTGGGTGAAGTTTCCATGTTTTCAAGACAACGAGTATTAGTGTTGCCGGGTTTAAAGTCCTTGAGATAAATAACTGATAAAACACACTAAGTTACTTTAGACTCACTATAAACATTGAACTGTTAAATGTTGCTATCTATGTAACTACTTTAACCTCCGCTTGTTTATTACTTTCAAATTACCTTAAATTATCGTTATTTTTAAACAGTATCACAAATAAAATGCCTCGTTTTTCAGACAATATTTTTTTGGCCACTGTTAAATATGGCTTTTGCCTTTTGGCCAGTCCAATTTTACTGCTCACTACTTACTAATTAGCCTCTTACTACTTGCTCAAAATCATACTACCTCTTACACTTATTCACACCTGACTAAGTCTACAACATAAGCCAGTCCGTGGCGGTTGGTATCGTAGCGACTCGGAGGTCATCACTCGGTTGTACGGGTTCGATCCCGCGATCACCACTATGTAATGTGACTATCACGGTGACATAGGTAAAGGTCGAGGTTAGTGGTAGAGAGGACTTTAGTCTAACCAGCTCGTTAAACAAGACAAACTTTGCAACTACTTATTCCTTGAGAGTGTAACCTTGCAAATTTGTAACTGCAGTTTGAAAAGGTATTACTTAAAATTATTTTCAAACCACTGTTATTTACAGGAATTTTCCGATCCAACTCATTCTTCATGGCTGGAAACGTGAGGAAAGCTGTCGCTGAAGGACGATCTGATTGTGTCCCTATTTTCTTATCAGAAATCCCTCTTCTGTTCACTAGAAAAATTGTCAAGCCCAACGTTTCTATGGTTCAGGTAAATTGTTCACTTTCATGACGTCCAACGAGTATCTACTTTAAAGTTGCGATGGAGTAGAATTGTGGGTCAGGAACGGAACAGTGGGGAGGGTTTGTGAAAAATCCAGGACTTGGGACTGTAAATGGGATAAGCTGGAAAATAACAGTTTTATAGCAAAGTCTTGGTTACAAAGAAATCTATATCAATAAACAGAAGTTGTCTGTACATTGTTTAAAGTTGAGAACACTTTTTTACTAAAATAATTCAAAAAATAAATGATAAATATTATCAATCATTCTTTACACTCCTTTTTTTGAAATTGTAAAATATTCACAAAATATGTGTGATTTTGCAAAGTGGGACACCAGCAACCAGTCTGTTTTGAAACAGAGAGAGATTGTCAAGGTCGAGTGAGTTGGATCTCAGCCAGAATTAATAAATTGACTGGATTACTCCCTAGTCTCACTGTCTCCATTGACTTCATACTACATTGAAAACTCAATAGACATTTTTGAGACCATTAAAGTATTTCAAAATAAAACCAATAGTGTACTTGGGATATGTATTGAAATGTGTGTTTAAATCGTTTAATTGCTCTACACCGCAGTTTTAATGTTTGCAATTCATGCAAGTTGTGGTGAGCAATGGGTCATTAAATGCTGAAAACTGGTTTATCTCGTTACATTTAGTCTTAGTACTGATTTTAGGCTAACGTATCTTTAATTCAAACATTCAATTC